>OV788324.1:6877847-8168847 GCA_928718305.1 Tetramorium bicarinatum | reverse complement strand
GTCTTTGTGATTGGTGATTCTCAAGAAAGAAGTGTCTTATTTTAGCACTGAGAAACCATGAAACTTGCGATAGTCTAGTCCTCGAAGGACAGAGTGAGAGAGAGGGAGGGGGGGGGTTCTTTGGAACGATAAAATCGCCATTTCGAGAATCCTTTCGGGCAAAGTTTCGCCACGAGAATGAATCGACGGCTCTCGTCATCCATAGAGGTTTCGTCCTGCATCGACGTAGATTAGGGAATCCGTCCAAAGGGTATAGGACGAAGAGTTTTCATTCTCATTCGTAGACTCGCTCTCTCGCGCGCGCGAATCTTTCCGCACCACTTATCTCTGCTTTATTGTCCGTTCCAGACACTTGGACGCGACGAATGCGCTATTAAATTTTAGAAGAGCTTAACTCTTAATAACCGTATTTACCTGAAAGGATGCTTGCGCTAATTAACGAGCCCGATACTAGCGACAGAAATGGATTACTTACACCACCGTGCACGATGTAACTATTAATATCGCAAAAGCTCAGTCGATTAAGATATTAAATTAATCGAAGAGTTTACAACTGAAAAAGAAAAAAACTGACAGCGGCGTATAAAAAATCTCAAGTATATTAATTACACAACTCGATCTTTTTCTTTTCAGGTTTATACATCAAAAGATAATTTTTAATCAGACATATATAAATTATGATCTTTAATACTGTTCAATACTGTATCCAATTCTCGCTCTTATTTTTTCTCAAAAGAGAGTAACTCTATTTTTTTCTAAAAAATTTATACCAAATTTACATTTTAGGGTAAAATTTATTTTAAATAATTATAATAACGTGAGTAATTAAAAAGTGAGTAAATAAAAATAAAAAAAATGGAAAATGTTTTACAATGTTTTCGGGCTGGATCCTTGTGCCTAATAATATTATTGCGTGCATCTGTGTATGTACATTTCTCAGCGCAGCAGAGAAAAACAGATCAAGTGCCGATTCGTGTCGGTGTTAAAACTAAAGTTGAAATAAAATAAGTACAATCACGTAATTAAATTGATGATCAATTTATTAAGAATACAACGTTAATAAAGCATCTTTAGAATCATTGCCAAGGAATAATTATAATGTTTCCTTTCGCTCTCCGTTCCTAGTGATATTGATTTAAATTATTATCTTGTAATCCACGGAAATGAGGTCAGTGTCAACCCTATTGCACTCTTGGGGGGGGGGGGGATGGAAGTTTCACAATTGTTCGTAGAATGCAAATATAATCTGTGTGGCTCCAACTGGTATAGGTATATAGTGTATATCATTCATAATCTCATTGCTCTGTGCGCGATGCTACACAAGTGTCGCGTTACGCGTTAGCAGCAGCCGCGCTTAAATTCTTAGGCACTTGGGTGAGGCACGTTGAAATTATTTTGGCACAACCGACGATCACGCAAACTCCTCCTTGGAATATGAATCGTTCATGCCATTCCATCGTTCCACCGAGAATTCGCGAAACGAAAATTACATTGTGTTTTATGACTGTGCCCAATTTCGTCTCACAATTACGAGAGTGTAATATCCGTTTCACTTGAGTTCCTATTAGTACAGAAATATCTGAAAAGTCTCCAAAGGTATATTTTTAATTGATGTGCTACTTTGATTTATTATATGTGTATGCTTCAACTATACACGTAAAATTAAATTAATTAATTAATTAAATTTATGCGATAATTAAATCAGTGCTACAATACTTGTGTGAGCGAACTTTTAAAAATCGTCTCATGAGAGATATCCTAGTTTCTATTATATATAGCTGTAATTTATTTCAGAGATTCTATTCAAGCTAGTATACAAAACTTTCGGATATCTTTGGATCTCTTACATTCGTAAATACTTATATCCATAAATGTGTTAGCAGTTGCCCGTGACAAGCGATTAATTCTTTCTTACTTACGCAAGACATGTTGCCCGCTGACGAGTTTATTCCGTTTGTTGTTGCAGGGGCTTCGGGAAACAGGGATATCAGTGCCAAGGTAAGAAGGTCAGACCGATCTCATCGGCTCTGCCCTCCTCGTTGCTCAAGATACGTGGCCTTGTGGAAGGAAAACTAGAGACACATTTCGCTTGTGTTTCAGTCTGTAGTTTCGTCGTTCACAAGCGATGTCACGAATACGTGACCTTCACGTGTCCGGGGGCCGACAAAGGAGCCGACTCGGACGTGAGTAACCGATATTATATTTATAACGCCGAATAAAGTCTCTTCTCTTCACAATCTTGTTAACGCGCAGACTTTAAGAAGACTCGCTTTTCCTTCCTTTCCGTCCTCAGCCAAGTCTTCTTTCTTACGAGCTTCGGAAAATATGAGCTCCCGTGAGTTTCCATAGGATTTCACGCGAAACGTACTCACTATTAAAATTCAAAACCCTTGATAAACCCTTGTCTGTCAGATTTGATGAATATAAAATGTGCCATATATGAAATTTAAATTAAAGGGGGGAAAAAACGATAATATAGTCAATAGTAATGACAAGTCGAACGTATCAAATATACTACATAATTTTTTTGTTTTCTGTTCCTTTTACTTCTTTACCAACTTTGTATGCTTTATGAAAAAAAAATTTTTTTTATGCACATGCATAAATACGTGAGTAAAAGTTTGGGAATAAGATCTTACCTTCTTTAGTAATATAAAGGAAAGTCTTTTAATTTTGTTTCTTTTATTTCAAATTGTTTTCTGAAGTTTTCGAATTTTTGAATGCAATATTAATTTGTTTCCTTACGCAAAAGCTGTTTCGATCAAGCTTTATCTTACTCTCTTGTATACGTATACTCTACTACTAACGACACGCTCATCCGAGAGGAAACAAAACGGGTCAAAAGTATAACAAAAGTGTCTTTATAGGTCAGAAATAGGTCACCGGAAGTAGCTTTTGAAGGCTAGTCAAGCTAGCCTGGAGAGTCAAATAACTGTTTGACACATCAGCTTTTAAAGTCTCGTATCCCGAGTAGGCACAGTAGCTCATCATCGCGGCTTCTCGAAAAGTTAAAAGTATTTTGTAAAAAGAAAGGGAAATGTGTTCACCGCGCGATAGGTGCCATTTTAATGAAAACTCTACAAGTACTAAAGATTCTTGGTTTGTAACAAATGATGATGTAAGATATTTCCTGGGTAAGATGTCGTAGGTCAAATTTGTCTCTTTTAAATGACTTTAAGAAAGAAACTCAAAATCGCATAACGACGCTTTAGTATCGCTAAAATCTTTATAAAATCTGTTCCAATTTATAAATTGGGATGAAACCCCAAGTCGTTTATCATCATGTTTTTCGAGTGCCCTGAGAAATATGGCTGAAACGAGATTATTTGATTAAGACACGTGCTGTCGTGCTGGTGTTCAGAACTTGTAATTGATAAAATCACTGACTCCCCTTTCGAAGTGGGTTTGAATATGAAACTTTTTATGACGAAATTATATGGACAGGATAATTAATTACAATAGTGAAATTATAATTTTTTGTATATAACAGTATAATTTGTTGAAAAAGTAGAAAAACAAGTAGATAAACCTTCGCTAACAGAGCTACATTTATAAAGAAAACACAAGGGATGATCATGAAGCTGAATTCTCGTTTCTTTATGTATATTCTTCTTTTCTTTTCTCTTTCGTTATCCGTTGTTCTTTCTTTTTTTTTCTATTTTCGATTCTACTTACATGAACACAATGTGAAAAGTGATGTTTACAACAAAAAAAAAGTTTATGAATTGAAAAAAAGTGGCGCAACTATTGTGAGAACTCGGAGCCTCTCGATATAATGTTGTCCGTCAACCCTTCGAATTACGTATATTCGAGCGACAGTAATAAAGTAGAGGAAAAAGAAGGAATGCGTGTATGTACATGACGGTGGAATTTTCATTACATTAGTTCGCGACCCGCAAAAGAGAGTCAAGTTCCGCGTGAGAACGTGGGAGAAGTGAGGTACGTGACGGTGTTTCACAAGCGTGGCGCTCAACCGAGTGTGCACTAATTGGTGCGCTGCACGGTCGCTGCTAAACGCCGCTGTGTGAAACGTCGTCCCATCCACTGTCCCATCGCGCTAAGGTGCTAAAGGGTTGGGGAAGGGCGGCAGCACATATAATCAATATCGAGGTCATTTTCGAAGGCTGCGATAAATCGCGCGCCGCCGCGCCGTCACCTTGTAAATGGTTAATAATAACGTATACATAGCGCGCGTCAGTAATTCGTTCGGTCAATCTGCCCGTAAGAAGATACCCTTTACTTAACCTGACGCGCAGGCATTAGCGCAGAAGCGGACTAATTAGATTACAAATAGATCTAGTAGCAAGATCTTTCGAAAATTGCAACATTCAGTACATTCATATCGTCATTTGCAACAGCACTAGATTAATCTGTCTTGTTGGCGAAGGTAGCCTACTTATCTAAAGCTATTAACGAAAATGAAAAAGGATTTATTATTGACTGATTTATTTTATACATTATGAAGACAGCCCGTCCTGGAAAATTTATGATAATGATTCGTACATGTACATACACTGCATATATTACAAGACAAGTTGTACCAACCTGTAACGTAAAATTATCTTACTGAGATATACATATATTTTTATTGCTAATTTAGATGCCAGTTATTTGGAATTTAATAAATCTAATATATATCTATATAAGTAATATATAGCTATATAAGTAATACGGAAGGTATTTTACGGTTTTTTTGTCCCCGTGAGAGAGTGAAATTTCGCAAAACAGTAGCCGAGCAGCCGCTTTGTAGCTTTTTTCCTTTTTATCTTTCGGCTGACACAGAACACTTTGCGTCGCACTTGAGGGATCAATGAGTTAACGAGATCGCGCGCGCGGAACACGGAAAGATAAGAGGATAATGAGATAAGGAGATCCTTGGCTGGGGTAAAAAGGAAGGAACAACCGTACTCGCGCGCGAGGGCTACGAGCTGTACGTCCTTCCTTCATATATTTGTCTCGCACCCGCGCTCTCACTGCCTCGTGACCCAAAGGCCTAAGTCACCGCGTCCTTTTGCGCTTCGTTTAACCACGCTTGTAATCACGCCCGCGCAACCATCACCGAAGCGACCAAATACGTACATAAGCGAGCAAGTACATCGGGAAGTACGTCGAATACGGATTGTGCCCGCGGTACCTGGGGAGGGGAAAACGTTTCCGGCTCGAGAAACACAATTTCCCCTCATAAAAAAAGAGTTACTTCCTCTTTGTCGTTCAGCGATACTCGGGAAACCGATAAAACTTGCCTGATGATAAAATATACTTTTCTACTTTGAACTTTGCGCGATGATGATGAGAGAGAGAGAGTAACGTGGGATGTGCCGAAGTCGCGTGATCAGCTCAAGTTCGGCACATGACGCCTATTTTAACCTGTAAGTTTACAATGCCAAATGAGAATATTCACAAGAAGAATATTGATATCTATATTAGAAAAAAGGTTAAAAGGTGTTCTCTGCTAACATAGGTCCGTTAAATTAAATACGTCCCACGTTTCTCTCCTACAGTTGAGAACGTCGATCCGAGAACGATATCTGTACCTTGCGCTTCACGTCAGACAGTCGTCAAGCTTTTCGAAGGATAATTGGGGAAGATCTTTGAGCCGCGAACGTTTTCCCCTTTCGCGTGCCGGGGAAAAAAAAGCTTTACTTATCCTTGGGAATTTCCGATGAATTAATCAAAAGTCCTCGCTCTGTCTCCCTTTGATTCTGGGCGCTGACTTCTTGTCCTACCTTCCTTCCTACGCTTCTGCGCTTTAAAGGTAATCCTTTCCGCGCCTATTGATCCGCGTGAATATCGGCGATCATGGATTTCCCCGTATAGGGCGCATAATGCATTTTCATTGTTGGACACTGGCTGCGACAAAGCGCGCGCATGTGAGCGCGAGCGTAGATAACTTCTTTTTCTTTATCCTTCTAGTACAGAAAAAGTCGTATAGTTAACATATGTACGTGGAAATAGAAAATCCACGAGGTGTATATTCCTACAATATATAAAGTATACATATGTATATGTATATACACAGCTTCGTTAAATAATTTGGTGCATTAATGTCTCGTGCAATATGGTGCACGTATCTTGCGAGTATCTGGCAATATACTGTTGTACCGAATCTTTAGAGCTCAAATTTTTACCTAGGAAAAAGAGATTTTTGTATATAACATGTCTTTTATGAATTACTTTTTTTACATGACTATAAATAGTTTAAGAATTGTTTGCTACTACTTGGACGAAGCACGTTCGATATTTCGAAGCAGTATCGAAAGGACTGACACTTTTATCTCTTCTATCTAATAAAAAGTATTGTTCGTAATGTGGCATCAAGTATAGACTATTATTTATAATTTTCATTCATTGAATATAAACCCCAATTTTGCATTGTGATTAGGTGAGGATTATGTCACAGTCAAGTTACATACAAAATAAAGATGTTTATCTCAATTATATTATAACACTTGATGAAACGTTATATGTTGTCTCTCGGTCTTATTATTATTATTTTTCTTAAAAGAGAAAATAGGAATAGACAATTTGCGATCAAGCGTAGATTTCGTTTAATTAGTAAAGATGGTGACAAGGAGTCTTTCAGTAATTATAATGCAAGTATTATCGATATGATAGCTACTATATACATACATGTATGATTGACGAGTTACGAGGCAGAGCCTCCGCTGTGTATTTCCGTCGATCGACTGACAACGGTCGACCGTGCCCTCCGTGCTCGTTTGACGACGCTTTGGCTGGACAGCCGCGTAATTTCAATAGCAAGATGGTTACGAATAATACGAGCCATCGAGAAACAGGCTAATTGAGTTTACGCCTCGTCGTTACTACCGGCGAAGCTTCTCGCCTGGCGAAACGACGAGAGACACCCTCCGTTTCACCGCGCCGCGCCTACCAGAAGGCACCGGAAGCCTTAATGCATGCCGGATTCACGACACCGCTAAATCCCACGAAACTTGCTGCGAGCTTGTTTCAATTTCTGCTATCCTATCCTCGAACGTTATCCAGGAAGCAGCGGCTGTTAACCGGCTTCGGGAAGTCGACCGGTTGCCCAACCACTGGCTGTTTGATCCTATTTAGATGTAAGACTGTGCTGTAACTTTGTATCGCAACTTGGAAAAATCCTGTCGATATTTTGAATTAGCGAAGGCTGAATCTAGTCGTTGTCCTACAATACAACAGGCAAGTTGTTACATTCAATATTTCTAGAATAAAAAATGATAGTACTGTATATGAAAAGAAGATGATATTGTCCCGGAAGCTTTACGTTACTGATTTAATGAATCATTTTTCGAACGCGTAATACATTTTACAACAATATACTTTATAACTTTACATTTAAAAATATTTGTAAGATGATATAGTTATGC
The DNA here is from genome assembly GCA_928718305.1 of Tetramorium bicarinatum. Taxonomy (NCBI): domain Eukaryota; kingdom Metazoa; phylum Arthropoda; class Insecta; order Hymenoptera; family Formicidae; genus Tetramorium; species Tetramorium bicarinatum. The sequence goes on along the minus strand of OV788324.1, from coordinate 8,161,480 downwards.
AGCTTTTGATACATTTTCTTGACAGTATCGCTTCATTTATAGATTGGCTACAAAGAGTTTATTCATAAAAAAGTAACGACTCCTACTCTCTTCTACTGTCAGCCTCGAGCGCGACCGTAACAACGTAACGATAACTAATGGCAAGTCAAAGAAACATGTTCAATCGCCAAACTTTAAAGAGCTTGCAAACATATTATGGCGTTTCTAAAGTAACACTTGGTTTCCAAGCAAGAATAAACTGAATTAGAAAACTTGTTATGGGAAAATTTTTACAGCTTGAAAAAGTTTAACAGACTTTGAGAGACTAATCTTTTCAATTTGAAGAACGAAGCTTTGTTTTGTGAAAATTTTGTTTCAACGTTTCACACAACACTTAATCTTTCTTTTTTACTCCCGACTGCTGCCAACCTACGGTTGTTCAAACAGCATTTCTTATTCTGATCGGCTTAAATGTTTCTGCAGTCACAGATAAGCACACAATCTTCAAAAATTAAACATTAATCACTATGTTTTTTCACAAAGTGTACAAAATGCAATTGTAAAAAATACATATACATATGTATATGATGTATATAGAAGAAATTATATAAAAATACATACATGTAACGTATGGCTTTCGTTTTATGATTACATTTTTTACTTACATTAAGAGTTAAGAAACTTACTTACTTAAAGAACATTTCGATCTGTATCATATCACTCATATTTTATGATGACGCCGTGAATTTCCACAATTCTGAATTGTTGAAATTGTTGAAAATAGAATTTTTCAATTTTTCTTATATCTGCTTCAATCACAAAAAGATGTATTATTCCAGTTTCTAAGTGATAATTTTTCCATTTCGTCTAAAGTTATACCTATATTATGAAATATGTAATTGATATGTATTGATGAATGAGTGAAGAGAAAATTTCATTCAGTGAAAGAAAAGTTTTTAAAAATATAGCGATTTTTTTCTCAATAGATTCGAGAGATAGGTAAAAAAGAATTAATCCTTTCGCGGCAGTTGGATGTTTAATTTCGCTCCAAGTAGCCATCTTATGACAGATACAGTAAGTTGATTTCGGAAATTTTTCACTAGGCGTCATTTAAAATTTTACCTTTCAATTTTTCGGATAAGATGGTAATAATTCGACTTTAAACAATCGCATTGTGCTTCAACTTAACTGGGAAATCCAGCGATCTGTCTGGCCGATTTGTTCCTACCATTATCACTACATCTTCACGATCCACAATTTCCTTCCTCCTCATCATCATCGTCATCATCATCAGATCCGAGAGTCTGCGTGTGTGCGCACAGTGTAATGGTGTAATAACGCAGGACACGCGGACGAAGCACCAATTCAAGCAACACACCTACAACAGCCCCACCTTCTGTGACCACTGCGGTAGTCTTCTCTATGGTGTCATCCACCAGGGCATGAAGTGCCAAGGTATCATATAACGAACGAAAAAGAAAATGAAATCAGCGTAAAGTCAAATCACGATCCGCACTACTCACAGACTCACAATCACACACACGCAGTCCATTCCAAGTCAGATACAATTCTCCCAATCAGAGTCAATACAGTTACTCAACGAGAATAACACGCACGCATCTACACGATGTGTACAGTACACTAGTAACACACGATTTTCTTTTTCCTTCTGTTTTCTTGGCCCAGCGTGGTGTTGCTTTGTCTTCGTATTATGCTCCTATATAGTGTTTTTTGATCTATCTATCTCTCTCCTCTTTGTAAATACTATACTCGCTGTAAATATTGTATAGCAGTTCTACGCCACATCTTCGCCTGCTGTGTCACAGGCGGATGCTAGAAATCCGAGTAATCGCGTTAACAACGATAGCAGATGAACGCCGCAGCGGATGATTGCCCTCCCTGTTCGCTCACGTTCCAACGTATCTGCTAATGCGATTAGCGGTGCTTTTAATTATGTATACGGTACATAATACATCCTTCGACGTGGATTTTGCATTAACATTGAACACCTTGTTGGGTGGCTTTTGCGCGCATTAACTGCGTCTGTCAGCAGAAACGATTCACGTGTGGCTGCGTATGTGTGTGTGTGTGTGTGTGTGTGTGTGTGTGTGTGTGTGTGTGTGTGTGTGTGCGTGTGTGTGCGTGCGCGCGCGCGCGCGCGCGTCTAATGTATCATGTGTGGTTTATTACGTATTAACTTGCATAACAATTATGCTGTCTGTGAAAAGGATGTTGTAGTGAATTGCTATCTCTTGCGGCAAGAAAGAGCAAGAAGAAAAGGAGAGAGAGAAAGAGAAAGAACTCACGCGCGCGCGCGCGCGCGCACAAATGCAGCTAGGAATACATATGTACGTACATATACATACAATCCGGCGAGAAGGCAGAAGAAGCGGCAAATGGAACATCGAAGGGCACATCGAAGAAAATTTCTAATGTCTCGTTTCACTTTCGTTCTCTTTTTGTCCCTTGGCAGGCAGTGCATCTTACCAATCTCTCTTATATATCCTCCTTTTATTGCTTTTCTCAAATATCGCGTACATGTAAGACGACTCTTTGTACTAAGTACATCCTAGCTTGATATTCGACTCACACTTATTCGAGATGCATATATCCACATTTGCGCTCGGCTCGAAAAGTTAGAGTGCTTCAAAAGGATGCTTTTCATCGATAATTGGATCAATTCGCCTTTGAGTATTTAAACTGGTATATTAGATGTTCTGGACATAAAAGAAAAGGAGGGAAAAAAATAAAAAAGAGAAAGCTCGCTTTGACACGTAGTCTGCGAGCCGATCCACATCGAGGACGCATTTAGTCATCGATGTCGAGCTTACGAGTCATATTTTTCCTTCTATGAAATTTCCCTCCTTTCCCCCAGTGAAATTGTAAATAACACTTGTACAATTATAATGTGAAAAAGAAAGATTATCCATCCGACAAGGGACTGTCGGTTTGACCCGATCAAGTTTGCATCTATAATACTTATCGTTATGTGGTTTGTTCATGAGCTGTGTAAATGTGTGCGTGCCTGTGTCTGCACGCGTGTCGAACATGTGTGCATGTTTGGTACGTTTGAATATATAAAACTCTACATATGCCTAAGAAGTTGACTAAAAGTTAAATTTTATGAATAATTTACACGATTATTTAAATATTATTTAAATTGACGTAACGTTTATGAAAAAAATTAGCAAAGCCACTCCAAAGAACACACACACACAAAATATTTTTATGTAAATAATTATTACATAAACGTTACTGAAAATATAATATTGGAAATATAATAAAGATGTGAAAATGAAAAGATTTTAAGGTTTTCTATTAGTACATCTGAAAGATGTGCTTCTATTTGGTTTTCTTGTATCCTGTATTTTTCTTAGGCGCATGTAGATTGATGATCTTCTTACCATTCTGTGTCTTTTTCACTGTCACGAATTTCCGCCGTTGCACCGTAACCACACAAAAGTCACTTTTCCACTGTATTTTCTTGATGTGATTTTCGCTGTATCTTCTTGATGTGATTCTTCAACGTACTTCCACAAGTCGTTGACGTCATTCTTCGTTTATCTCTTTCCCCCTCCTTCCCCTTCTCTCTCTCACTCATTCTCTTTGTACGTGTCTTAAATTCAAACACTGTTTCTCGTGTATTTCACAATTTATTTATATTTCTTTCATAATATTCACTTATAATTAATCAATTAATTCTTGGATTGAGAACCATTTTACTGCATGTATATTCTGAGAGAGATTTGAAAGTGATGAGATTTTTATCAAAGGATTCACAGAATGGAGAGGATTCATGTTACATTATCCAGTAAGTTTTCACTTTTATGTCGGAGGATAGCTGTTTATTCACACGATATTGCTAATGTCTCGATTAGATTTATGACCTCAAATAAGTCCACACATAATTTGATGAAAAACATTGTGTGCGTGCATGCGTGTAAAGTTGCAGGATTGAAAGAATGTTTTCAACGTACGCGAATGAATGGATGAATGAACGAACAGACGAATGAATGAATGAATGAATGAAGAGTGGATATCTCATATTGCTAGCTTTTCCCTTATAGATTATCTCACGTGATTCACTTTTATGCTCCTCAAGCACGTTCATCACTTCTTCGTCGTGTTGAGCAAAGCCATCGCGTTTCGCTAATCTTCTCGTGGCGATCAACGGCATGCGAGCCGCAATTTTGCACGCCATCGATAAAAGCAGTGTGTATGATAAAAGCGGCACGATTAATCTGGCCCTTAATAGACGCGAGCTTAAAGAGGCATCTTTTGTGGCAGCGGTTGTCCGATCAAGTATGTTTATAACATGACGATTCAGTCGTTCAATGGTTTAATTTAACACGTTGCATGAAAATGAAACGGAAGAGATAATAAATAAGAAGAAAGAGTGGATTAGCACAATTCCAGGATATACAATGTATGTGTGTATGTATGTGTATAGTATATATATGTATATATAATATGTATATGTATGTGTACATACACACACATGCATACGAGCGCATCGTATACCGCATCTAATTTCTTCATTCTTGGCTTGCCAGAAGTTTCTCCTTTCGTTCTTAGCTATATTCCATTCGTATTGTCATCAACGAGAGAAAGATGAGAACAATGGTTTTCCATGCAAGTTTTTTCAAGTGTGACGTTTCACGTTTTCATTGGGATTTTATAGATTGCTGAATCTGCTTTGCGCAAATGGATTCTTCATAATTGTGCCTATTATGAAAATCTTGACATTATTCCAGTCGGCAGTGCGGATCAAATGTTTGCTCCGCAATTTCAAATAACTTTCATCTTGCGTAATAAGAAATTGATATTTAACACAAGCTAGTATTTTTATGTTTTTACGCAAATGATGCATCTTAAAGGACAATGGATGGGTAGTGACGTCTGTCGTATTTTTATCAGACCCGCACACAATAAATTATCTATAAATAAGTGTAAATATAAAAAATAAGTTTGTGTATAAACATGAAATGATAATATTTAGGAGAGGATGATAATTTTATAAAGAGAAATAGAGTTTATTATTTTTGGCATTGTATGTGACATGGAATTCTATCTATTCAATCAGATTTGAAAAGACATTATTCGTGCAACTTTAAACGGAAGAGATCAAATAAGGAGCGTAAAACTTGTTAATGAAGTTAGAAAACGGATATACGTTGCTCCCGCTTGCAATCTAATCTTGAGAGTTATAATTTTTAATCTCGCTAGAAACGCACGCTATTACTTTACATGTTTTTCTATTTTATTTATCGTAACATTAAAAATCTCACATCGATTTCAATGATCTACCATCTGAGCTCGACGGTTTTTACGATTTTATCATCTAGCACGACAAAAATAATTCAAATTATACAAATTCTATTACGCTGATGATTGCATTTTCAAACCAGATTGTGATTAATGAAAATGGCAAGCGGAGAGAAAGTCAAGCTCTAACGAAGTTACGCAGGTGCAGTTAGACGATATTCGCATTCGTCGGATGCATTCGTAAGGCTATGACAAAGGTCTAGTCTTTTTATGGGAAACGCTAGTAAAGGATTTGCTTGAAAGACGAGCTGGCGTCCGAGGGACGTGGAAGAAAAGGAGTAGGAGGAAAGGAGAAGGCTGCACAAGACTGGCGTGAAAATTAATTAAATGGTAGAGTCCACGGCCCGGAAGAAAAGGCTGGAAAACGGAAGTAAGAGGCCTGACGTTGTACAAAGATTCTTTGTACATCGCGATAAAGATAGAACGCTGTGCTCTCCTCAAAGAAGCTCCTCTATACAGATACTATTGAATTAAATTTCATGGGTATTATAGTTTGAAGCATTCAAGATCTTGTACAGGTATCTTGGATAGTAGATTTTTTTTGCGCTACTCTCACATATCGAGAGAGAGAGAGAGAGAGAGAGAGAGAGAGAGAGAGAGATTATTTTTATGAGGCTTAAAATTTTCGCCTAATGTATCGCCTGAGATCAATAAAATATAGATAATAATTTCTATTTATTTCTTGTACGCAATGTACGCTATAGAAGAGAGAAAAATAAAATGTTATTTAACTATATAAATTAATTATTTGCTCATTATTCTTCGCAGATAATAAAAATATTTTTCGAAAATTGCGAGGAAAAACGTCACGGACAAATCGATTTTGATGATGAAGATTAAAAAAGGGCGTATTACTTTAGAATTTTACGCTACATTGTATTAAGACGTAAAGATTTTTTTGGAATTTTCAATGAGTAGTACAATCCTATTTTTATAGATGTCACTGTTGATAAATATTAGCTACAGTTAACACTTTACGCATTTTCCCCACAGACATTCTTTTGAGAGCTGCAAGTGAAAGCCTTTCTTGCACTCTGGGTCCAAGAATAACGCCACTATTGACCGTACAGGCTCGATAATAACTGGCGATAGTCTACCCACGTCGATGTCTCGTAAAACCGATTTTTATAGTCTTTTATGCGAGGGAAAATATTCATAGTAACGACAAATTTCCAATCGACCGTCGTGCACGCCTCAAGTTGCGCGCAATCTTTCAAAACTCCACAAGTATGTAACATCTTGTTAGAGGGAATTTTCGTACGACATTGTGTGTGTTATATTCCGTTATTTGAAATCTTCTTCCCATTGATCTATCCCATTGATCGTAAAACTGCACTTTTCCTCGTACAGTTGGGAAATTATTTGAATGAATCCACACCATGATGCTTTCAGTTTGAGAGGTAAAATTAATAATTATATTGGGGATGTGGCATAAATACTCACAAAATACTTCAAGAATCAAATGGCACAACACTTTCCAAGGCTACATGTACATGACAACAACTACTTCACTTATCGGGCATTCGTGCTGTAATAATTCTTTCTTCGGAATTACAGAATGATCAACAGATTAATTCACTGACCGCAACACAAAGCACAGGGACGTTTTTTATCTGCGTCATTGTTGCGTCTGTGTTGCGCCAGGCTCCGTTTGGGCCGTTACGTCGTGCCAAAGCAAAAGTTCTCTTTCAATTTGTCGAGTTATAAGCAGTAAATTTATTGCCATGAGTGCAACGAGGAATTTTTTTTTTTGGTGCCGGTTAGGAACTTGGCGCATACAGAATATCTAGATTTATATATGTCGTATATAGATGCGCGTATCGATACATCAGAACGAATCAGACTCTGTGACTCAGAGAGAGTCTAGTTGCACTTGTGCAGCACACGGTCTCATTCGACGACGTTCATCGTAATGTACGCCACCTTATATCCTTAATGTTCATCATCACGTGATCCACGTGCACGTATTCCTCCTCTTGTTGCTTCTGCTTCACCTCCGCTTTTGGAAGAAGATCGCAAGGAGAAAAGAAAAGAGGAAATAAAAACAGGTTTAGGAGATAAGAAAGAGAAAAGAGAGGGGAGGGGGGAGGGACAAGGGGAATTGGAAAATGGGCTTAATGTTTTTCCCCCCCCTCCCTTGGAGCTGGATCCCCCGTTTTTTGAGGAGAGAGTATCGAGCGGCGCTCTGCTACCGTCCGCCTCGATTTCTCCGCCACCCGAGGATCAGATCGCAAATGAAGGACCGGGCTTCCCCGGGCCCTTATTTCTTGTTCTCAGGCGAGCCAAAAGCACAAATGGGATGTTTTCACGTACCTGACGCCGACCTTCTGCGACCACTGCGGCTCGATGCTTCATGGTATCGCCCATCAGGGACTCAAGTGTTCAGGTAGTTAAAAAGCTAAGAAATCAAGCCACGCGTTAGCGACACGTCAAACCCATCAAACGATCAGATATCTCGCACGTCAATCCCCATTCCGCCGCCATTACCATTAATTCCCGTCATAGTTTCATAGGAATTCGACCATCTGGGTTGCCCAAATATCTGTATCCCGGCAAGATGATCGATTTGACGATTGGATAGGCCAATATTTCGGACATCGATTTTAGCTCCGAAATACTAGGTAGATAACGGATACCCGCGATTTCCTGCCCGTGTTGATGCGATACGACATCGCATCGCATAAGAGATGCGATAAGACGTACAATTAATAATTGTTTATTTATGAGGAACGGAGTAACGAAGACGGGGGGAAGAGATCTTTGCATTCTCGATAGTGTTATGCGATGGAAGAACGGTCGCGTTTCGTACGGTTTAACGGATGGTAGATAGTGTTATTATGGAAGGCAAAGCGAGAAATGCCGATAAAAGAGAATATCGAAAATCCATCGACGGTGCGAACGGGTAATTCGTTATACCGCTATTAATAGCCGGCATATCGATATCGCGCTTCATCTCGTTGCGCTCGTTTCGCGCACTTATTCGGAGACCCAGTTACAAGCTTTTTCAGATCACGAGGCCGCGCGCGCTTACGAGCAGTATAGAAAAAAATACTCGGCAATTAAGACCTCTTTTGTTGCTTTTATCACGTGGTGCGTTGAACACTTTAAAGTAATCGCGCGGCTAATTTAGCGCGGTACGCGAAAAGAATAGATACTCCTAGTTCCAGTACTAATAGATTGCCTCTTTAGCGTTAGCGTTAACTTTCATTCAAAGGTTTAAAACTTTCTCAAATTGTGCGCATCTCATATTATTAGCAAGAATGTATGGAAACTTTTTTATTTGTAAATGTATGTAAATAAAATAGTAACAATATAATTGGAATATATTTGTAAAAATTAAAATGGATTTTTATCTCTATTTTTTACGGCTTACTTGGACCGACGACGTATGAATCACTTTTAGTTTTCACGTTTATTTATTCCATCATACAATAAATGATTCAAGATTAAGCAAGTTTAGTGATTTTTAGGAAGCATTTTACTTGTGCTTTTTTTCGCTAAAACATAATTTCTTGAAATCATGTAGCGATTTTTCAAATGAAATAATTCTTTCTGCTGTATTCATCGCTACAGCATGTTTTTCGCAGAATCTTGAAATTGATACAAATTCACATTGATAGTTGAAGAGGTAACCTATCGGTTTAATTAAAAGTATGATTTGATTAAGAAAATGCGTCAAGCGACGTGAGAGCGAAATGTTCGCGCTGGGATGTCAGACGGAAATAAATGTTGGACTGTTTAGGACTGTTGCTCAACGAAATCTCTCCCCATCAGATGCTTTATCCAAACCGCTTGTGATGCCGCGCGTGCATAGTTTTATCCTTACAAACTCGAACGACTTCCGGTCATTCATATCTAGGAGAATCTAACGCGAAATTAATGGATCCAATGGATTTTACATCAATTTTAAAAATTTGCAAAAAGTTTCAACACGTAATAAATTTTTTGATCATACTCCCAACAAAATGTCTTTTTTTTTTCCTCTTTTTCATTTTAAATGTTTTTTTACCATTTACAGCAATAATAAAATCGAATAATTTTGTTGCACTAACATGCACTTTGTTTTTTTTTTAATTTTGTATATACATGGCAGAGATTCTTTGCCTTCTTTAAAAAATATTCCAAAGAGTTGTGAAAGTATTTTTAATTTACTCTATGTGAAAGAGAAGAGTATAACTCTCTCCTTTATAAAACGGAGAGAGATTCCTCTCAGAATGATCATCGATTACGCGACAATGCCACTCTCCTTTTTCGGGAGTTTCTCTCTAGTCTCTCGTTTTCGCGGTTGTGACCGTTTTTACGCTATTACCACTGTCTAAAGTCGAGTAAATTTTACGTGCATTATTTAGTTAACACCTCAAAGCAATAACCTACAGGCAGTATCACCCAACTTTTCATCTAGAAAACGATCATGCTTTTCATGTCGCTTTTGTCATGTTTCGGGTCGCCAAACAAGCCGTTCTAAAATTGAGATGCAGCGATCTTTTTTATTTGGATGTATGTACATATATACATGTACATACATGTTTCGCGCAGATACACACGTGTGTCGCGGTGCAACATACACATTATATGTGCAAATAACTGTGCAAAGCCGTGATCACGGATAGTGATAAAATTGTAGGAGTTTCCTGTATATGTATGCATTTAACAAATAGTAGAGCTTAATTTATCGGAACAATCAATTTGATTATAGAAATTTAATTATGGAATACGAGCGCGCGGAAACCCAACGAATATGGTCAATCGTTTTTGTCGCTAACTTTGTTAACGGAAACCATTCAAGAGTCAACCAAGAAACGAGAAGCATTTATAGTGTGATGGAAAATATATTACCTTATTGATACGTGTATGTGTGTATATATATATATATATATATATATATATATATATATATATATGTGTGTGTATGTATATATATATATACACACAAATATATACACAAAAAAATTATATACATACATGTATGTGTTTATATATATATATATATATATATATATATATATATATATATATATATATGTATATATATGTATATATATATATATGTATATATATGTATATATATATATATATATATATACACACACACACACACACACACACACACACACATATATATGTATGTGTATAATTTTTTTTAATAAAAATTATCTTTTATGGAAAAGAAATTATGCAAATCAAATTCAAATTTAGCAAGAGCGATACATGATGACAATCATTTGTTTCACTCAGGCGAATAATTATCCACTTTTTACATTGTTCCGCGCAAATAGAAACATAGAAATTGATTAAAATACTTGATCTTATAATTAGATTCGGGATTCGGTTGAAACTATCAAAGCTCCGTGATTATGAATTTTGTAATTTTTGCTAAAGTTATATAAAATGAAATATTGTATGTAAAGTTACATTTTATTTTAATATGTAAGTAATTAATACATTTGGAATATAAGAACGAACGTAACAATACTTTTCGAAATGTTTAATTTACCATTTTTTTCGATAAAAGTTTTCAGTATTGGACTTTCAATGAATTTTGACGAAACTTGGCAGATTATTAGATAAACAAAGATTCTTTTCTACGAGATTGAGAATCGAGATAGATGATTTTATATAGAATCATATCGCTGTCGGTCGGAATAATTAATTTAAATTTGAAATGGGAAAGAGGAGACTGAGAAAGACAGAAGACACGCACGCGGGATTATATTATACATCGCCGCTTCAACGTCTTTAAACGTAGAGGAGATCTCACTTGAAAAAAGCCAGGATCCTTCACTCGAGTGTAATACACTTTTTGTGCTTCGACATTCGCGCTATGGGTTTTACCCTTTTAGACCGCGTAATCATCCCTCTCGATGCACTCTCTCGAAAGAAGCATCCTTCTCCCTCCTGCCGCGCCGCATCGTGTCATCGAGAAGAAGACTCGTCAGCTCGCTTGTTCGTCCGTACCTCGTCTGTCTCACTCGCGGAGGCTGTCGCCTCTCGCCTTGCGAGAGCTCGGTGGAGAAGCTTCCGGACGACGAGATGCACGATTACACGCCGACTGACACAGAAAACCTGTGTACCCGTGAGCGACACTGACGTATTTCGCGCCATGAATTTTGCACGCGACAAGAGTGGCACGGAAACGTTTCGTATACCGGGCGACACGAGAGATACATATCTACTCGTTGTACGTTTTGTTTTTTCCGGAAAGATAAGGGGAACGCATCTCCGCAGGAATCCTTCCTTGTTTACGGAGACTTTCCTTAAACGACCATCTTTCACACCGATCCTCCGTACAATCGCTCAACCGCTGAAGAAAAGTCAATAGACCGTGTCACCTCGCGATTTCAACGCGCGAGTACGCGTTGATTTACTTGATATATATACCTAGTATAATTCGTATCTGTTCAACGGTAATGGTGGAATATATGTTGTATATTAACGTGATCGCGTTCTCGCTACATGTGTATATTATGTAGGTGTGCTACCTTTGACCTTGGTGCACTTTTAATTGTGTTATCAGACAAGTGTATGTACTACCCACGATATCGTATCGTTGCTGCCGCGCTACTCGGTCTCTCCTCCTCGTTCTCTCCGTCGCGTCGCATCGTATGGACGGAGGCGAGACCGCCTTGTGCCTATCCTCGATGACAAAGCGTGCGCGAGAGAGAGCAGAAATGTATTTTAATATATCACTCTCCATTCTTCGCCTATTCACTCGTCGCTTATTCACACGGTGCATTCCAACCCTGCGTCGCCCCGCGTCACGTCACGTCGCGTCGCGTTGCGTCGCGTCGCGTCGCCGGGTGTTCAACATCCACCAATGTACAACCGATGTGCCGTCATACGCATCTCTACCAGTCTATTACATATGTATATAGATTGTATATATTACATCATTTAACACACAGCACTCTCTTGGACGAGTAATTATATTGTTACGACTGTTAAAATGAAGTAATTTATACATAATTTATACATAATTAAAGTAGTATAAATTGCAATTTCAGCGATTGTACGTACATACGATACGTGTATATACGCGTGCATACAGCGAAATTTTTTTATGAATGATATTCAATTATAAATGGAACAATATATGTATATATGTACATACATGTAATAATTTAATTTGTTACGGATTCATCCTGAATCTTCTCTCCCTTTAATTTTGATTTCTTTCGAAACGACTAGGTTTCTTCGACGTCTTGAAATTGATTTCTTTATAGGAAAATTTCCAAAGAAGCCATTATTCGATTCAAGTTTTCAATTTTTAGCACTAGTGCTAACTATTTACCTCGATGCAATTAAGTTAATAGTTTGAGAAGATTAAGTTTTTTTTAAGTTTTTGCCCAAGTAAACACAGTTTACTTATACATATATGTATATAGCTGCGTGTATATATGAATGTATGTATGTACAATACGTAGAAGTAACATTTATTTATTCCAAAATTTACGTTACTTAATGTTTCATTTGTTTTCTTTAGCGTCTTTTTGTTTTGTTATATTCCTATATTCCTTGTAGTTTTTTGAATCTACGTATTCCGCGAAATAATGGAATTGAAAGACAATGTAAAAGAAGATGTAGAGGAAAATGACGATATCATGCAGCCTTTACATAAATGTAAATGTAAGAATTTCATTGTATGACACATATTTTTGTATTTTACGCATTGATGCACGATATATACGAATTTACATACATATACGTACATGTGCGAGCGCGCGTGTGTGTTTGTCGTGCATGCATATAAATTTTATGTGTATATATATATATATATATATATATATATAAATCTGTGTGTAAACAATATGTATATATATATATACAGGGTGTCCCAGAATTGTGGAACAAATACAGGTAGAGCGGACGAAACTGAATCGAAAAGTCCTTTACCATTTTGCAATAATAGTTAACATGTATATATTAGCCCGGCCCTCCGCCGAATATATTGCTAGGCACTCGAGGAATTGTTTACTACACGCGGCAATGCCTACATAGTATTGTAGAAAACAACTAAACAATGACGCTGGGCGGTCGTATCTCGCCGCGAGCTTATATTCGGCGGAGGGCTGGGCTAGTACGGTGATTTTTAATCATAAATATTTCGTTAACTATTGGGAAAATTGCAAAATGGTAAAGGACTTTTTGACTCAGTTTCGTCCGCCCTATCTGCTCAAGAAAATGTGTTCCACAATTCTGGGACACCCTGTATATATATATATACATATATATGTAAACATGTGTATATATATATATATATATACATATACAATATATATATGTATATATACAATATGTGTATATATATATATATATATATATATATATACGTATACATATCCACGTGTTCATGTAGATTTACAGCGTCCATTTATCTGCGTGTCAGAATTCAAGTAATCGTATACCCTTCTCCCTAGTAGACATGCGAACCTCTGATTGCATAATATGTGCTGACCACTTGCGTAATGATTATCATTCGTGTTACCCGCAATTAGCTTTTTGTTGACTTGTCGTTGTACACAGCAATACACAGCCGTAACTATTTACCATATTTGTAGCAGATCTTTCATTACATTACATTAGTAGAGATTTCCATACGTCAAACAACGAGAAATTTTGTCGAATATTTTTCATACGTACGCGTGGAAATAAAAGGCCACGAAGAAACAAACGAGATCAATCACATATCACTATAAAGCAACTTTTTTTTTCTTCACAATGTACATACAGTCTCATGATTGATATGATTTTGCTTTTATTGTCAAGCAATTACGATTTATAATATGATCAGATATGAATGGAATGGAATCAGAGAGCGACGCGCGCATTTTAATAAAAGCTCGTTTTGATTTGCTGTATTTCAATTTTTTCTCGCGAGCTTCCTTCAAATCAGATCAAGTAGTTACTCTCACTGTATCACTGTGCTCTTCCTCTGATCTGTTTTAAATTCGATTCTCTGCTATTCTATTCTATTTATCCGTTTCGCCGCGGTTCCCACTGACAATGAATGCTTATAGATGCTATAATTTTCATCCATATGAGAAAGAGCCAATCTTTTGATGTGTTTGAAAAAGTGAATCGTGAAAAGTGAATCCTGACGTTCAACTTCCAAGCATAGCAAATTATTTGGAAAGCGGCTTTAGCACAGCATAATGTTATAAATACGCGCAATACGCTCTAGTCAAACTGCAGTATCTCTCGTACAGTGTTACTGAAATCTACATCTGCGAGTTTTACTTGTTGAATGTTTTTTCGCGACGACACACAGAAGCACAGAGATTACTTTCTGTGATAGAAATTATAATGGTTTTCGTCTTATTATCTAGCTGTCAATTTATACATACATAATTGAAGAATTCGGCTTTGAAGGTTGCAACGATATATTTGAATCATCGAATCCCTTTAAAATGTGATATGCCGTTTTCAAAATAAATATGTAATAACTCATTTACCACCCTGATCCACGAACCTCCCACGCGTACGTATGCGCGCTCGCAGCTATGCTCAAAAAGTTTTTAAAAGTAAGCTCTTAAAATATCGGAAGAGCCATGTAACCGAGCGATTTAAGAATTTTTAAAAGGGGTGGACGAAAGCCTCGTGTAATTGGAGCGTCAGCTGCGATGTCGTTGATCGGTTGAGACAACTAAATGATACAACAAATCAATTTTTTCGTGGCAACATTGAGAGAAACAGAGAATATTGATCGAGGATTATATAATTGATGATAATCTGATGACGTGTAGCATGCGACATGAACGTGCACAAGAGGTGCGAGGAAAGTGTGCCGAATCTATGCGGATGCGATCACACCGAAAGACGTGGTCGTATACACCTGCACATTACAACTTCCGGTAGCAAGCTCTCCATAGAAGGTAAGTTTAAAATTTCGTATATACCAATTTGCCTATGTATTTTTATCGCTCCCGATTTTTCCATCTTGGAATGTATGCCAAGCTCTCTCTCTCCCCTCCCTCCCTCTCTCTCTCCCCCTCCCCCTCTCTGTCTCTTTTGCGTTTTTCAGAAAATTGTTTTAATATTACAGGTTACGTGATAACATTATATTTCATACAATTACAATCTATTTGTATGCATATATTTTGCATTATTTATATTATTTTTATATTATAACTTTCATGTCAGTTATTGCAAATGAACGATTTCTCCCTTTTAGAAGTCTTAAATTTTTAGATTGGCGGATATTACTTAAATTCTTAAATCGTAAAAGAATTATATCTATTATTATATAACATAACGAATAACAGAATTTGTGACTAAAGACTAATTTTGTAATTATACATATAATTATATAATGGCAGCATTTTATGATGATATAAACGATGTTTCAATATCTTGAGTAAGATAAAATTATGTATTTAATTGTGTGCAATATTTAGAATAATAAGACGTTTAGCTCATAAAACTTATTACTATTTACATATGTCTTTATTTTTCAATGAACGAGTGAGTTAGAAACGCGCGGCGGCCCTGCATATCATATGAATAATCGCGCTTATTCGTTAAGTTCAATCTGCTCGCCTGCAAAAACTACTTGTCGGGTGGAATTTTGCTAAAGGAAAAAGTTGTTTCTTTTATCATAAAGTATCACCTCACGTGCACCGAATGCGCGAATTTCTGGACACCCTATGTATAGAATACTTTGTCATGTGTTTTTACGGATATCGGGTTTATAATAAAATTTATTCCGCGATCAAGACAGCATCGTTTCCTTCTTTGGTGAAGAGCGATCATAAATAAATAAATGTATCAATTAAGTATTCTTGAATCGCCAATTGCGGCAAACGAATAATGCAAAACGAATTTCTAATGATCATTCGAAATAGAGATAAATAATGTAAGGAGGGAGAGAAGGTGATGATTAAATGGCGCGATAATAATAGCTCGTTATTAGTGGCTCTTTACTAGACGAGTTCCTTATGAATGTTCTTGCTCGTTAAAATTAATTAGAAGGGTTCTACTTTTTGACCGTCCGCGTTAATAAAAACCGTACAGTGTCATCATCGCCGAGTACGGTGGATGGATCGGATTTCGGATAAATAAGGACGGTGTAACATCGGAGTTATTGGTCATTATCTATGATCGCCCGCGATATATCGAGCCTTGTGAGGGCCAGGTGAATGCAGACATTATTATTATTATTATTATATCGTAAGGACGTAATAGCTCTGAATACCGTCACAACCTGAGAGCGTAATTATCCGCAGCCGGCACTAATGCGCCGATCGCCATTCTTTAAATTCGCCACGGTTAGAGTGCATTAAATTTTCCATGGCTCTCGTCAAATCGGTTCACCAAGGGTGATGCCATTACGCGAGAACAGCTTAACTACACCACAAATATCTCGTTTCACAGGTCGCAAACGCCTGAATCGTAATAATAATGTTACATTTAACATCTTTGCGTTAATTTTTGCTCTATGAATATCTTGAGTGGTATTTGAATTACAGAAACTTGACGACTACGTAACAAGCGGTCGTTAAATATGCATATACAATACATATACATACATACGGCTCTACATTGTATGTAGCATCTTAATTACCTCTCTCAAACACCGTGTTGCATCGTACTCATCAGTACACATCATGACACAAAGGAAAGTAAAAAAAGAACCAATGCATATTTTAGCTGTATTTATACATGGGGATACACACATATACTTGTTGTATCTTTTTTTTTTATAAAAGAAATTATTCATGCAGTTTTGCTTTACATTTTACACTACGTAAACAAATGATTTTTAATTCAATTACTTTTGCAAAATTGTTTCATTAGCGATATAAATTGTAAAGAGAAATAAACATCACAACATTGAATATAAATGCAAATAAATTTTTATCTACTTATAAGCTAATTTTTATCAGGAGCTTCGTAGATCGACACAAAAAATTATATAAGCCAGAAATAATCGTTAAACGTGGTGTGTTATCGTTTACGCGTGTAAATACTCTGCGTGATAAACTTGTAAAATACTGTCTTGTATCGCATATTTCAGTATCCAAGTGACAATCAGTGATAAGCAGTGATCGCGCGCCGAAGAAACGGCGTGCCTCGAGAAGCTCTTATCATCTGTCGATTATATCTCGAAAATTAGGTTTCTTCGAAGTCATTCGCTAGGTGAGCCCAACCGGGTTATTGCAGGATATTACCGCCATGTCCTCGAGGTTTAATTAAAATTAGCGATAAAATGGATTAGAGGTTTCTTGGTGCAAAACAAAACACGATTTTTCTCTCTTTTCAATCGCATTCTTCTTACACGTAGGCACGTTTCTAGCCTCCAGTCAGTAGGGATTCGTGGTTACATTAAATTTTGCACATAAAGTAAACGCACCGTTGGCGTGAAATACATGTATGTATAAGATGGAAATTACATTAATGATTTTTGGCTAATTTAAGAAAGGAATTCTAACTTCTAAGGTAGAATTTTTAGAAAAAAGTTGAGAGTACGAGAAGGGAGTTTTAAGAACGTTATACATAATATGAAAAATACATAACTACGAAATGAATTCGAAAGACGATAAGTTGTATATATTTGAAAGCTTACAATTATATAATATTTGATAATTCTCGGTGCAGCTTTGTAATCTCGATTTG
Source organism: Tetramorium bicarinatum (assembly GCA_928718305.1). NCBI lineage: Eukaryota > Metazoa > Arthropoda > Insecta > Hymenoptera > Formicidae > Tetramorium > Tetramorium bicarinatum. The sequence goes on along the minus strand of OV788324.1, from coordinate 8,143,567 downwards.
TTTGCGACACGTGTTTACGCGAAAGAAACAGTTGTAACAATCAGTTAATTGTTAATTTTGTCATTTTCCAAAAGTATGTGAACCTTGCTTTTCGGACAAGTGCATGCGCCGCAGCTAACTCACGCCTTCCCCTTTTCGCGAAACATTCTTTCCGAGAAATATCAATTTGTTCATTCGCAGTGCGAGAGGGGCGAAATCTCATTCCAATGGATCCGAATGGGCTATCGGATCCCTACGTTAAGCTGAAGCTAATCCCGGATTCGGACAACGTGAAGAAGAAAACAAAGACAATCAAGTCGTGCTTAAATCCAGAATGGAACGAGACAATCATCTTGTAAGTTGTTTCGTTCATTCGCTAATCGAGAGCAATGGTCACGTAGGTCTTTATTCGCGAGAATGGAAATATTTCCCTACCTAAACGATCAAGCTTCGTTTCGAGATGTTTCCTTCCGACTAACAATAAGCTACTAAGCTTGAGCATTATGTAACTTGAAATAATGTGATTCCATTTATTTAGCGAATTGAAATCACCGTGAGATATATCTGACTTTTTGGGCACAATATCTTGTAAATTTTATTTAAGTTGTATATATGTGTAAACAAAAGATTGTATTGAATAAATATTTGTAGTACACTAATTTTCTTTAATTTTTTTCAATTTATCGATCTGTTTTGTTGGTAAACTACGCAGTAGTTGTTTAAATAAATTATACACAATTCTATAATATGTCAAGCTCTCTTATCATCTTGTGACAAATTACAAAGTCATATCGAAGTAGGAAGGAAGCAATCTTGAGATTGAGTTTGGGGGGGGGGGGGTTGCAAGGATTCCATAAGATAAAGCAGCGCTTAGCAATCTGGCTTTTACTATTATAGCGATCTCAAACCGGAGGATAAAGATAGACGGCTGTTGATTGAGGTGTGGGATTGGGATCGGACATCCAGAAACGATTTTATGGGATCCCTATCCTTTGGCATATCGGAGCTTCTTAAAGCACCTTCAAGTGGGTGGTTCAAGCTTCTCACTCAAGAAGAAGGGGAGTTCTACAATGTACCTGTTCCTGAGGAGGGCGTCGACCTCGCCGAGCTTAAAACCAAAATGCGGGTATTTATTTTCTGGAGATTGCGCGACTCTCATTGTGTGATTTATTTTTAAAATTTACAGTAAATCACATCATTCACGCACGTTCATCGAGTTGATGGAAAGTTTTGTGAAATAATTTGTTCAGTTGGACTCATCTTTTTGAATAAAGATGATTTTAACGATAAATTATCAAATTTTATTTTACTTTTAATTTTATGATATTTGAAATAACATGAAAAGTTGGTCTATGATTTTCACTTACTTGCCATGTTTTGTAATAAATGCGGTTGAATAACGCGTGCCGCCAGTATGGTTCTTACACAACCGCGAGCCTTTCGCTTACTTTATTCAGAAAACTTCGGTGACGAAAAAGACACACGCGACCCAGGACAAGGATGTGCCGCACAACATGGGCAAGAGCGATTTGATACGAGCTAGCGACTTCAATTTCTTAATGGTCCTTGGCAAAGGTAGCTTTGGCAAGGTATGTCTTGATAATCTTGAGAAACACGACTGCTTTCGTCCGCATTCGCGGTTGCATCTCGATGGAATCGATTAATTCAAGGTCTTGCTGGCGGAGAGAAAGGGTACCGATGAGCTGTATGCCATCAAAATCTTGAAGAAGGACATTATTATCCAGGACGACGATGTGGAATGTACAATGGTCGAGAAACGAGTACTCGCGCTCTCGACCAAGCCGCCCTTCTTGGTGCAATTGCATTCTTGTTTCCAGACAATGGTACATCATTACAGTATACTTACTTTCTTTTTGCTCGTCCGCGAATTACATTACGTACACTGTTTACGATTATGATCGAATACGATTTTTAATTATATACAATACATATTTAATTAATATTTAATTACAACGTTGTACCTACAATTGCATTTCATTCTTATCTTTATAGGCACCTAAAATCTTTTCTGTCGTGTACAATTTTTAAAAGAGATGTTAAAATATCACCTTGAGAATATATTTATATTTAAAACTAATTTATTGAAGAGAGAGCGAATTCTATCAAATCAAAATCCCAATTTTAAATTATATATATATTTAAAGAGAATCAAACTTTCATTTATCTTGTCAAAGTTTGATTCAAACATTATTAAAATGGATTAATCCGTTCTTGTTAATTTTCCTATTAAAATTTCCGCGATGAGAAACGTTGAGCAAAGAGCATACAGCTCTTGTTGTATTCACGAATTGATACATTGCGAAACGCAATGAAAGATTAAGCGAAACACTTGCTTATACAGCTTACAAAGATCCGCTTTCTGCTTTCCACTTCAGGATCGTCTGTACTTTGTGATGGAATACGTGAACGGCGGCGATCTGATGTACCAAATACAGCAGTGTGGCAAATTTAAAGAGCCGGTGGCAGTGTGAGTATTTTAGTGTTCATGAACATGCTCCGCTTTAACTTGCGGATCGATATCCTTAACTCTATTAAAGCGCCGTGAGAGACGACGATGAGAGACGACGACGACGACGACGACGTGGAACGACAAGAACTCTCGAGCGATTCACACCGTGTCGAACTTTCCCAACACGTTCCGAATACCGAAATGAAAACCGATTGTACCCGGGACGGTGTGTTTCGTCGCGGTGGACATTCGCCTCATCGACAGTCGCCATCGTTGTGCCCTTAATTTTTACTCGTTAACCACGTCCACGTAATGTGACGATTTCAATATTTTATTCCGAGTTCTCACGTCTCGAAGCGTTCCGCATGTCTCGCAGTTTCACACAAGATTGTCTCGTTTTCTGATGATTGTCAGAATCGTCACGATTGATCTCGATGATCTCGATAACCATACACCTTGTCGACCATGTGCTTTACCGCACCGCTCTTTGCAGATTCTATTCGTCCGAGATAGCGATCGGCTTATTCTACTTGCACTCGCGCGGCATCGTCTACCGCGATCTCAAGCTCGACAATGTCTTGCTGGATCAGGATGGTCACATAAAAATCGCGGACTTTGGCATGTGCAAGGAAGGTATCACCGGTGACAAGACCACCAAGACCTTCTGCGGCACTCCCGATTACATAGCGCCTGAGGTAGGTGGTTAAAACAGAACTTGTACTGCAGTAACAGTGCAAGATGTTGCAAAATATTGACACGCGCGGATGATAGATACATATACTATGTGTACAGGGTGTATATCGCGTTTCTTGCGAAATTTCAAATCAATTTTTCCTTGACAGAGAGAACGGTGCAGAAAAATTCTCTTTCAACTCATAACTTTTCTAATTTCAACACGTGCCGTATCCTGCGAACGAAGCTTCAAATTAAAGTTTTCTTTCTGCTGAAATACAATCAATTTTCAATTCGAAATTTCAACGCGATAGATGTTACAGTGTATTACTTTGTTTTGCTCTTGAAACACGTAATTTTGCAAGATAAGTAAGCTCTTTATTTCTTGCAAAAAAAAGATATTACATCGTTACGTTTTGCTGTGAAAGATTCTCTTTGACTTAAATATCGTAAGAAATATTGTATATTTTCGCTAATTCTGAAATATTCACGAAGTGGAAGCTGGGACATTGGGAACTGTCTTACCTCGTCGGAATTTCTCATCTCTGCGCAGATTATTCTATATCAACCTTACGGGAAATCTGTGGACTGGTGGGCTTACGGTGTATTACTCTACGAGATGTTAGTAGGTCAGCCACCGTTCGACGGTGAGGACGAGGATGAACTCTTTTCCGCGATTACGGACCACAATGTCAGCTACCCGAAGAGTCTGTCTAAAGAAGCCAAAGAAGTTTGTAAAGCGGTACGCGTGTCTTCTATATTCGTATCGTATTATCTCTACAACTTTCTGGAATTTAAATAAGTTTAGATACACTTATATACGAAGAGATTATTTAGATGCGTTATTTAAATTATTAAAAAGAAAAAGGACCTTTACAAAAAAACTCGGTATTTTCCTTCAGTGGAAATTTTTTCAGGAAAACGTGACGCACGTTCTAGAGTTGCACGGTTGATTACGTAAATGTTTTCTGATTGAACATTTTTTTATTTAAATTCTATAGATTTGTAAATAATCTTGAAAATTAAAAACGACAATAAAAGTTTCTAATAAAAGTGTAATCTATTCGAATACGCGAGTATGTATACGTATAATACGTCCAGCTCGTTTTAGCTCACGCACAAAATTCATTCGTTGCAGTTTCTCACGAAGAATCCGAGTAAGAGACTGGGCTGTGGAATGCGCGGTGAAGACGACGTGCGAAGCCATGCATTTTTCCGACGTATCGATTGGGAGAAGATAGAGAATCGCGAGGTGCAGCCACCTTTTAAACCAAAAATTGTGAGTATTTTTGTGAGTACTGCTGCAGACGTTTTTAAAAACAAAAAGTCTAAAACAACTTTTATTCTTGTTTCTGCAGCAACATCGTAAGGATGTGAGTAATTTCGACAAGCAATTTACCTCGGAGAAGACAGATCTGACCCCCACGGATAAGTTGTTCATGATGAATTTGGACCAGACGGAATTTATGGGTTTCTCGTATCTCAATCCGGAATTTGTGCAACATGTTTAAGCGAATATTTTTTTCTTAGGCTTGTGTCCATTCTTCACTTCATTCCTCTTCGTCATTCATCTTTCTTGTTATCACTCAGGGCTCTCTCTTTCTCCCTCTCTCACTCATATCTTTCTCTTTTGCTCTCTATCCATTTTTTTCTCTCTTTCTCTCGCTCTATCTCCTTATCTTTGAATCTTGCTATAGCATTCTCATGACGAAAACGCTATCGTTTTTGGATCTCACTAGGATTTTATGCGAAATTCTTCGATATATTTCTACGCGGTTGCTGATCGTATATATATGTCGCATTATTTACATTGTAAAGGATATTATAAAAAAAAAGGGAAAGGAAATGCAGCATAGATACTGATTCATCAAATGAATCTGAAAGCTGTCAAAGAAAAGACAAAGTTGAATAGAGAAATGCGCGTGGAGAAGAAATACAGTCCTTATAAAAAGAAACTAAAGAAAAGAATGAGACGACTGGCAAGAGGGAAATTTCAAAATCGATGTCTTCGTTCTTTGCGTATATTATTATGCATTTACTTCAGTAGCTCTCTACTGTCGCCTTCCAGAGTATATATAATATGTATTGGATATATTGGATGAATGGATGAATATATGATTATATATACATATACATTATATCTATATGTGTGTGTATACATGTATATATATATGTGTGTACATATATATATATATATATATATATATATATATATATATATATATATATATATATATACACACACACACACACACACACATACAAAATCATTATGGTATATAAAAAAATATATATATATAACATATTATACATTATAAATTTCTATCGATATTTCGTTAATGTTGCACTTCTCGTCGGTTTAATCTTCTTAAGTAGCGGATCTTAGAGCTGGGTCTTTAGATTCTTCGGACTCGCGACGGGTAAAGAATTTATTAATGCTATAAAAGTCTCATCGTGACACACATACACACACATTTTTACACGTAAAAACGTATAAAAATATACTCACATGTGTACACTCACTAAACACAAACACACACACAAGCCACATATGGCTTTTCTTTTTTCCTTTCTCTTTTATTCGTTGCTAAAGCACGAATCTAAAGTGTCTTTTCTAGTTTTTCTTCCGTTCTTCGATGACGGCGCGAGTATGATTACACACAGGTATCGTACTCGATAAACTCGTATAGGTACGTTGTATCAGTAAGTAATAACGGAAGATTTTTCGATGCGAATCGAGGAGAGGATGCGCTGATTGTGAGTCGATTGTGGCTCAATGCCGATAGCAAGCGTAACGAACGCCGCGTCGAATAATCCAGAAACGGAATCGTATTACACACACACACACACACACACACACACACACGCACACACAAAATAGTTTCGCATTTATGCGGGGAGAATCGACAATATGAGCGCCAGCATGAGCGCTGCCACATGTAAAGTTTTATGCACTCCTCGCTGATGTAATCGCGCCATGCGATATTATTCGACACGATAACACGTTTTACGCGAGATGAGCGAGCGCTAGGAATGATATGTGATTAACTCGAAACTCTATCTCTCGAAACAATTACATAAAGTTTCTTGTCGCATGGCTTGAACGGACTTTTCATTTTACGTTTCCATACATATACATATAAATGATTACATTCTGAAGTCCTTCTCCTGGAGGTGAATTTTTAATATATAGAAGAGAACATTTATGCGCAAATTAATTTTGCATTAAGTCTGACAATCGAAAAGATCAAGGACGCGTGTCTTGATCCACTTGGCGCTTACCTCCTTCCTTAGCGCAACTTTATATGTAATGTATAATTACTCTCGGAGTAATGCGCCTCCTCTCACCGAGACCTGCCGGTTCGTCTCGTCGAAGAGGGCACGATCATCGGAGGGAGACTTATTGTTAGTACAAGCGAGTATACAAGAAAAAAATCAGCAGACGCACTCATGCGATGTTTTCCTCTATCCTGCGTTGTTTCTCTTTCTTTCTTTCTTTCATTTCGATGACCGTGGTACGCGCCACGACATCGATCAATAGCATAATTAATAATTACTATCGATTAATCACAATTAATGTAGACGTAGTCGACGAGCTCTTCCAACGCGAGGTTTCCCTTCGGTTTTATACAGCCGATGTATTGGCAACTTGACGAGCGATTCTTTTGATATTTTATTCGTATAATGCAGTTGCAGTTGCGACTGTGACGAATTACAAAAGCGCTAAGAACGGATGATGACGATAGGAGAGGCAGAACAGTGCACTCGCTGCGCGTCGACAAGATTTATAGCTGAGTGAAATATAATGATGTACAATGTTCTTTATGTTAATCGCTACAAGTATTTGACCATGGCAACGCAATGCGTCGGTCGATAGACAGTCGCTCGTTGAGTTGTGCGATACAAGTATGTATGAAAAGAAAGAGATTCAAGGACGAGCTCGTATCCTCTTGGCTCTTGCTCGTCATTCGTTGTTCGTCTCCTTACATAAGCAATGAATTTCCAGGAATTTTTCGTCGCCTCGATTCGAAACGAAATGTACGTCATTATTTAATACTTAATATTTACGGCGGAACTTGGCCGCCGCGGAATATTCTCCAATCGCATAAGAGCGATTCCTTCTTAAGATTCGTAAGATTCTTTTTCCGGTACTTTAAATGCCGTACGTGGTTGCGGTAAGGCGACGCTTTTATAGGCGCTGTCAAAGTATATGTACATAAAAGAGGATACGAGTTTGCGTTTCTTTACAACTTGGAGACTATCGGTTTGTATTGAGAGCGTGTTCCTGAGCTAATAAAAGATTTAATGTAGTTCTCGCCCCCTTTTTTTCAACGGGCGGCTCTTGTTCTTCGATCGGGCAACTTTGCGCAGTCTCGCCGCGGAAATTTGCTTCTCATTTTTGCGTCGCGTTATCTCATATAATTTCGAGATACGTCGTAACAAATTTGCCAGTTGAAATTGAAATTTCATCCTTCTTTGATAGCACATATACATTTCTATAATATATGTTGCTAAGTATAATTTGCATTGTTGTAATATATATATACAATACGATTATATTACTGTAAGTCAATGTGTGGTAGTTGGCATACCAGCTGCTCTCTTTCTCCCTCCCTCCCTCTCTCTTTCCCCCCTCTCCCCCTCTCTCTTTCTCTCTCTTTGCACATCCTGCCACATTCGCCACATTTCGTCATATCTTGAAACGTTACACGAGGTTGCAGTCTTTCGCTTACCCACGATATCATAACCATTTTGAGAAATGTAATAAAAATAAAATTTCTGCGTTAAAGTGAGGAACCAAGTCCACGTCCACAACCACAAAAATCCAATTCCGTGTTTTGTAACAGGTATAATGATGTTAAATTCGATTATCGTGTTACGGCGGACTTGGAATACTTATTTCTGCACGGGGCTGCGCGATTTGCGCCCGAAATCTATTTTTGTATTAAAAAGAAAAAGAAAAAGAAATTAAAATTTGGAGGAGAAGGAGGAGGAGGAGGAAGAGGAGTTGGAGGAGGAGGAGGAGGAGGAGGCTGTTGCTTCCTTTTCCTTCCTACATGCGTCTATCTCTAATGACATGCTCTCATTGTCACACGTGTGACACTTTCTTGTAGAGTTTTGTAGTCTGATCCAGACGTTGTAAGAAGGCACCGATAAGAATAACTAATAAGTCGCAGTCGCTGATGGATATATATCTACGAGAGAGAACGAGAGAGAAAGAAAGAGAGAAAAAAATTGTATTATTAGGCTGTAAAACTTAATAAGCGTGATCGAGTACGATTATGTAGGGATTTTCTTTTTATCTCAATTAGTTTGGCAAAATTAATTTCGAAAATATTGTTAATTTAATAATAATAAATTGATATTTGATTGGTAAAAATACAGATTAGTAAGATTTGAAAAAAAAAGAAGCTATTATCTATCAACATTTAATTTTAATACAACATTTAAAAATATTATAAAAATCATTATTTGAGAACGAATTTTTATTCCTGTACTTTTACGGAATAAGAAACTTGAACTTGTACTTTTATTTTATCTGCCATTGATACGGTTTTTCTTTGATAAACGCAAATTCATGTTTCTTTATCTTCATGTAAACTTAATGTAAAAAATTTCTTGTATTCAAATCTGATTATAGAAGAGGCAGTGCGTTCGTATTCATTTCTGTATAACCAATCAGTGACAAAGATTGCTTTGACGATAAAGCAATAAAAATCTTCAATGAAAGATAAGTGACAATATAATTGGATTTTTTTTTAATAGAGCGCGTGATACAATATTGGCCTTCATCTTTCCATGCTGTTAATCTCTTTCCCTTTCTTTCATTCACTCTTCTTTTTGTCGTATTTTCTCTCTTTCTCTCTTTCTCGATCTTTCGTTCTAGATGTTACCCTTTTGATTTTTCGGAAGATATGGGCGAAAATGCATTTCTACTGATAGGAAACGTATCGGTAGGAAACGATACAGCGAATACGCGCGTTTGTCTGTTGCGATTTTGAATAGGAAAATTTAAAGAAACCTCGATAAATTTTTTTTGTAAATGAAAATTGTAGGTAGATCTGTGTTGGGATACAGCGGGAAAAATCAGAAAAACTAAACGTAGATTTATAATATTAAAGTTATTTACTTGTTGCACGTTAATATTTTGTTGTGCATGAAATAACGAATTATTTTATCGCGACGAAGAAAGATAAGATATGATTTGTTCTAAGCAAGATATCTCTCTTTCAGAATCGTGTACCGTGACAAGGTATACGTAACGCATTTGCGGCGATAAAAAATAATTATTATTTCTTAAATTCAAGTATTTGTTTCAATGCGAAAACATGCGCGAACGTTGCGCGAAAAACCGAAATGACCTTACGATGTATGTTATAATACAATATAATAATTTGTTTCATTAGCTAATACTTGTTCTCGCTCTTATCATATACATGTACATATACACACATTTATTTTTTCCCCGTGAAGATTCGAACATGTTGTTGAGAAGCATATCCAATCTGTAATTAACTTGATACATATTTTAATTTAATTAACAACGCTGCGGATGCGTGCGTAGACACGCGCGTAATCGCGGGAATGTAGTCGAGCGCAGTTGACTAGCGCCGTATACCTAGCACTTAAGTTAAAAGAAAGAGATAGCAAATAATAAAGAGAAAAAAAGAACAAAAAAAACAGGCTAGAAGGAAGAAGGTAGAAAGTAGTCAGAGCTGTAGAATGTATACAAGGATAATCCCGATCTCGCGCGCAGCACTCTCTACTTCATTCTACTTCATACTGTAATAAAATCTGTCGTTCTCTTGATTATTGCCCATATATATATACATATATATATATATATATATATATATAATATACGTATTTACACATATATGCATATTTTTAAGATGTTTTTGTGCATTTATAATGTCGTAAAATAAAAGTTCCGAATCTCTCGTGTCACGGGGTTTGTTAGAGCTCCTGCGCATTAACGCGCTGGTCCGTTCTCGTCCGCCTTTGTTGCACAAGCAATTTCAGATATTACTTGATATTGTTTGAACAATTGTTTTTCAAAAATTTCTTCATATGTTCCGCTATAGAGAAAACGCGTCCTTTTCCTCAATACGCTTTATTCAGAAAGATTTTATTTCGTACACTTTATATTGTAACTAATTCGAAATTTAATATCGGCATGTAACATGAAATCTTTCTGGCATAAAAAAATATGAGGCCACAATTTGTAATGATACAACTTTGGAAAGTCTCAAACGTGTTGACTGTCAAAGGAAAATGTCTCTTTAAATAAATGAATATATATCCGCCATTATTTCTCTCCTTTTGATTTACATGTTAAGTATCTTACAGTGCGCCGTAATTTTTGCACCATCGAAAATTGATTTAGAACTTTATAATTAATTTGCTATACAATTTACACTTGCGTATGTATAATATGTACACTGTGCACGAATTTACGAATTGAGAATTGAGATAGTATTCATTGAAAAAGAAGCATCTTTTTTTTTATCTCGAACTTTGCGATTTACCCCGATTGTCAGTTATCTCGTGCAAAGATTGGAAATTGAAAAAGGCTTCAAGAAATCAAAGATGCGAGATCTCGTTCGATATTCGCGGCGTGCCAATGTCGCAGATACGAGAATTCATTTCAGCTTAAAAACAACAATAAAGTAATAAATATTCTTACCATAAGACCCTTTTAATTTAGCTACTTGCGCTTTGTAATAATATTGTTTTTTTTCCTTTTTTTTTCCAGATAAATTTCAGGGCAATTTTTTTTCTCTCGTCTCTTTAGCGTCACATTAAAAGACGAACAATATACAGAAATATTATTTCTTCTTTATTATAATTGCAATACATGAAACAAATAAGAAAAATAAAATACATGAAGCAACAATAAAAATATAGTATTCGAGTATTGCAATTTTTCACGAATTTTCTTCAAGATGTGCAGAAATCATATAATGTAATTATATTGTACATACATATATAGTGTATAATGCAGTTTTATATATAAGAAATCCTAATTATATAAAGTATATGAAAGAAATGGATATATGTATTTGGATGTGAAAGAACGTGATTTCGGAAATGTAATTGTTTGAAATTTCGCGCGTACTTAATTGGCGGGACGCTGCTGCAGGACCCGGCATTCGCGACGTCATGTTCACCTCAGGCTCCGCCAAGTGTTTGAGCGCGCGACGGTCCGCCGGTTTCCGCGTCGATTTCGAGTGGAACTTTCGGTGATTAACATGGTAAATCGTATCACGCGAGTGATATTTCGACGGGTGGTGATTTTCAGGATTAAGTGATCGGACAGTCGTCGAGGAAGCGGATACGCCGTTTGCGATTCTCACTCTGTGCGACGGTGCTCGTTCTCGGCATTCGCCGTTGGTCAAGTTTCTGCTTTCGAGGAACCTTGGTAAATTTTTCAATTATTTCGAAGTACGATTTACCGATTTGATCGGATGAGGCTGGCGACCTGCTGTCACGGCGACGTTAACGGCAACGACAACGACGACGACAGCAACGGCGACGGCGACGACGACGACGACTGCAACTCGCGCATTTCCTCGGTAAGTGATAATGCGAATATTATTTCGGAAGGGAATTAAGAGTTGAAAAGCTCGCGCCGTGCGTGACTCGGGTAAACCGGCATCAAGTGACAGTAAACATTACATCGATATTACACATTACACGGTTCCTTATAAAAAAAAAAAAAACAACAATCTGAGTATAACATAATACATCGTGCACATAATTGTACGTAACGTTACGTTAATTAAATTGAATTAAATGAGACCGTTATAATGTTACCGTTAATTGGTGTTTCCTAAGGAGTAAGAGATATGATACGACTCGCTTGCAAGAAGCAACAAAATATTTGAGCGTAAAAGTCGTAAAACTGCGTGTAAGGCGGGTGTAAGGTGCGAGTCGACCTACCTGAATTATAGCTGTTTCCGTTAGGAACGGTTTAAATATTTGACACATGGAGTTACGCAGGCTCCAATTAAACAACCATTAACTTTACTCGTCGACTCTGTTGACGTGAAAATTATGCATTTTTTATTTGAAGATTTAAGACAACGAATTATATCGTACAGGTAAACTTCCGAAAACCATCCATAATTTATGTAATTTTTGATAAAATGGGTTTCTTTTATATTTAAAAGAAGTATCTGAGAAGGATTCTTACCGACTCAGAAGTTAAATGACATTTCAAACAATTTTTTATATTTTTGTATATTATTTTTTCAAAAGCGTTTATGATTTAGATCAAATTTTGTAAATAGATTTCGGGTTCCGAAAAGATCGGACCTCCGATTTTTTTGCTATGTGTACTTATGTATTTTGACGCGCTGATTACAGATATGATAGTGAAAATTGGCGCGAATTTGATTTTCATGGGAAAAACCTATAAAAATAATGGTTTTTAATATTTATCTCAACAAATATAGAAAATTTTGAAAAATGTTTTAGATAAAAGTTGTAGATCTTATCAAAACACACATTTTACGTTCTATGCATTTTTACCGTACGAATAACATTTCTTGAGAAAATCGAAAATAAAGACAGTGGGTGTTCTTCACTGATAATACTAAAAGAAAGTCGTCCTTCTCTTAATTTTTTCTGTTTTTCATGCAAAACTAGGTCCACGCTGTTCGTTTCCACGTTGTTAAATGGGGGTTGTTAGGTGGGGCTCTCTAGTTATAAATATTATGCGAGGATGCAAGAGGAGGGCAAAGACCTCCCCCTGCACCCCGCCCATGCGTTATTATTCAACTTCACTACTTCTACATAGGTTTACAACTTAAATTTTACGCGCTTTCAATTTTATCTTTCAGATTCGTATTTTACATAATAAAATACATTAAATTACAAAGTTTTAAAGAAATCGGTGAGGAAGACCACTTTCCTTTGGTATTATCAGCAAAGAACACCCACTGTCTTTATTCTCGATTTTCTCAAGAAATGTTATTCGTACGGTAAAAATGCATAGAACGTAAAATGTGTGTTTTGATAAGATCTACAACTTTTATCTAAAACATTTTTCAAAATTTTCAATATTTGTTGAGATAAATATTAAAAACCATTATTTTTATAGGTTTTCATCATAAAAATCAAATTGGCGCCAATTTTCATTATCATATCTGTAATCAGCGCGTCAAAATACATAAGTACACATAATTTAAAAAAAATCGGAGGTCCGACCTTTTCGGAACTTTATCCATGAAAACGTGTAAGCGACATATAGAAATATGTAAATAAACGCGAATGATATAGATGCATCAGGTTTGTCTGTTTATATGCTGTTAGTATGCTGTGTAACGTTTACGGAAGCATTTCTTTTGGAAAAGAACAAGTACGAAATGTATAAGAAAATGAATTTGTTCTTACTGGGCTCAAAATTAAAAGACCGAGCAACAACATTACAGTGGGCGAGAGAATTGGAACTAATACCTAATTCGCAATATTGTAAAATTTATAAGCGTGTTCATGGTTTTGGATTTCGATTTAATGGTATATCACACCTTGCGTAGGCGTTTCGCTAATCTTTTCAATATCTAGTTTTAGTATATTGTAGACTTGTCAATTTAGTGAGGCGAAGATTTAATGGCACACAATACCTTGCGTAGGGGGCCTCGTTAATCTTTTCAGTATCCAGTTCTAGTATATTGTAGACTCATCAATTTAATGAGGCGAAGATTTAATGGCACACAATACCTTACGTAGGGACCTCGCTAATCTTTTCAGTATCCAGTTTTAGTATATTGTAAACTCATCAATTTAGTGAGGCGAAGATTTACTTTATCAGTATGACATATTTCTTAATCTCTATAGTGGTCAACTTTAGCAATTAATATCTCTCTTTGCGGAGTAGAGCGACAATTTTAACTTTCAGATTCGTATTCTACACACTAAAATGCACTAAATTACAAAGTTTTACCGAAATCGATGAGAAGAACCATTCTCCTTCAGTATCCAGTTATACCAAAAATTATTTTAAAAATTGTTAAATTTTTAAGTCGGCGAAAATCCTTTTCAAATACTTCTTTTTTATATAAGAAGAATCTATTTTATCAAAAATTACGTAATTTATGCATGGGTAGTTTTCGGAAGTTTATCTGTAAAATTTTTGGTAAGAAAGACGCAATCTAATTTTTTTTTTGTAAGAAAGATGCAATCTAAAATATGCATGTTGCCTGGTTGGTATATTTCCGAATACATACACATATACACACACATACATGTATACAGAATGAGAGAGAGAGAGAGGGGGGGGGGGAGAAGAAGGAATTTTACAGAGACACGGATACGAATATAATTGATTTATTACGCTCGTAATTCTCTGTTTTACACTACAGCTCTACACTAAAATCGACAAAAAATTAGCTAATGCTTTGGACTACCCGGTATACAAAGTTGGTTTGATTCTTCGCTGAAACGCGTCGGTGACAATTAACTATAATGTATTATAGCTATGTACAGTTTCACTGAATTAAAAAAAATATATATATCATTCCCTCGTCGCCTTTCATCAAAGTAGCTCTAGTAAAATAGCTTCTATGTTGCAAAATTTTTCGTTTCGAACACGTTGCTACCAGTAGAAATACGGAGAGGAAGTAGATAAGAAGTAGGAAGGGAAAGAGAGAAGAGGTCAAAGAAACGGAGTAAACAAAAAAGAGAGTAATAGGTGACAAGAGTCATTAAAACGTGTAGCACGTTATTAGAAACCATGCTTAGTGCTTGCTTAACATTAATAATTGTGTCTTTCTATGTACACGTTGTAAACGCCTAAAGCTTAAGTACGAGATAAACGTTTACGCGCGTTATACGCTACTTAGATATGTGTTGTATACATAAGATAAAAAAGAAAAAAAGGCGTCTCCTGGTTTCTCGTCCAAGACAAGACGACACTGGGAAAATGATCCCTCCTAATTCTACATGACGAAAATGTAAGAGTCTAAACGGCGGGCCTGTGAATCCAAGGATCTGTGTAAAATGAGGAATCTACGTTTTGAGGTCAGAGATTTATAATATTACCGATCTAGAAACAGAACAATAAAATGATTGCGAAAGCATGACTCATGGACTCGTGAACGCGATTCGTGAATCCAAATTTCGTATATTCATCAAGGCGACGCGACATACTAGTGTCTATGTATGTGGATCCACGAGAATTTATCGATTCTAAGAGAGCGATCGGGCGGTTTATTGCGGATTTATTGGATCGAAAGAATTGTTAATTAAATTGGCATGTGGAATTGTAAACTCGCGAATTGAATTGGAGCAACCCCGGCCGCTGGAAATCCGTTTAGATTTGCGCGTCACGGATTTAATCTCGAGTTCCAAGATGTCGGAAAGTAAGAGTTTGAGAGACCATTTATCAAATTCATCAAATAGATTCAATGTTTCGTAGAATTCGAACTGGTCTGTGTGGAGGAGATCGCGGAGCGATGAAGCGAAAAAAGACATGAGCGCAGATATGTATAAATATACAGAGACACAAATCTGTGGATTCAAGAGGATCCGCGAATCCATACATATTTATATGTGTACATACATACATACATATAATCGATCGATTGCGTTAAACACTGGGATGTACATATATATGCTATGCCGCGAGCCTGCTCATCGGCCGAAATACTGCATGGTGTTCCGAAACGTTACGAGACATCGCCATCCGCTGCTAAAGTCGTCCTCACAAATTCAACCGTACCGCTACCGATTTCTCGTTTTATCATTGTCAGTACTTTCTCAGCGTCTGCTGCCCGGTAGAATTTTATTCCTGTTTCCTTCATTCGCCGAAGCCTCACACAGTCGAGTATACATATATACGTACTTATAAAATTCACTCTCAAGGCAGCGCACATTTACAGTTGTAAAAAAATGCCGATGACAGCGATATGAGATTACGACATAATCAATGATATATATTTTGTCACGTACGAGCTAGACACGTCATTTTTTATTCACAATAACGTACGCAACGCTACACCTACGATGTAAGATTCAGGATTAAATTGCTGAACCAAGTTTTAATTTAGCTTTAGACATGAGCTTTTGCTTTCCGTGCGACACATCCAAAGATGATTCATTTTTCGACGACATTTCGCACAACTCTAGCTTGACTCGCGATGCTTCCTCTCGGATCTACGGGATTTCGCGTGAAATCGCACACATATACATACACACACACACACACACACACACACACACATACACACGCGCAGGCACACACGTGAGATCCATGTTTCCGGGCGTCATGGCTGTGATACTTGTGCTGCTGTGACCCACGTGAGATTTCCATACGAATGAGCGCGAAATCGCCGCCGCTCCGCGTCGACGAACAGTTGCTACTAGAGACACTCGAGTCAGAGAGTTTGACTGAAAAAAGTTTGCTATATGAATAAAATAATAATCAAATGCGTCAAGATGACTTGTTAGAAGTAGTCGTTGTAGGTTTGTATCTATAAAACCAGTCTTAATGATTTAAATTTCAAAATTGTCCTCATTTTAGGAAACTTGAAACTGAATTGAACACTGTGCATTTCTTTCTTCGTTGATAATCTTTAAAAGTACCACAATAATGGAAAGGAACACAATTTCGAACAATATAATTTCTGGTACGAATAATTGGAAAGGAATAATTATAAGCGAAGCCGAGAGATATTAAACTTTTTTTTCTCTTGTCTAACAGCGTGCGAATTAACGTAACTTGCAAATCAGATTTTCATTCGACAGCTCGAAGAATCTTCTTCTGTGTATATTTTTGTGTAATTATTATTACTTGTGCGATATAATTGTAATACGATTGTTACTATACAAAATTTGAGATTTTTTTTCCCCTTGTGAAAGGTATATGAGAATACTACTCCGGCTCGAGTGCGTCCCTAGGCACACTACTCGACGTTATTAACACAGGGGGAGGGGGGCACAGGAACTTACCGTTAATGCATATTGATACGAAGTGGTGACTAGTAGATTCTCGCCGAGCACTCCGCCGCGTCCGGTCTGCGCGCTCCTGCGCGGACAGAAGGAGCTCTTGGGAATAGAAAGATAACATCGCGAAGAATGTCGAAGAGGAGAGATGTGTTGGTAAGCTGCTGGCTTGCAAAGTCGAGAGAAAATTTCAACTATTTTATGCTTCATCATT
Organism: Tetramorium bicarinatum; assembly: GCA_928718305.1. NCBI lineage: Eukaryota > Metazoa > Arthropoda > Insecta > Hymenoptera > Formicidae > Tetramorium > Tetramorium bicarinatum. The sequence continues at coordinate 8,126,285 of OV788324.1, read as the reverse complement.
GTTAACAGTTACATACCGTCGTTTGTCGTAATACAACACCACGATTATTCCGACACGGCGCGGCGTGTCAGTCGACATGCGTATACAGTCGTTCGTATTACATTTGCAGCGCAAGCAACGAAACATTTTCTACCGCATTAACAGTCTATTGCCGTTTCTCATTATAGACGGCAGACTTATAAGTACCGCGCGCGTGCATTACGTTGCTCCACGAATAAATAAGCATCTATGAATACTTCGTTCCTCGCATTAATCCCTTGCGGTATATGTCGTAGAGTATTAAGGAGAGTGCCACGTTCCTTGTGTTCGGTTCACTTACACTGATTGTGAGTTCGTTAATCGGAAACATTATCTCGCACGACGAAAAATTCAATTCTAGAAACCGAAATCCAAAAATTCCAAATTTCAGAGAGAATTTCACTCTTCTTTAACTCGTGCGCATTAATTTTTCATGTCTGTTTACGTCAGCGTCGCGCATCTCTCTTCCTCATTATTCGCTTGTAAACGTGAAAAATGTTATCTTGGAAAGGAAAAAGGAAAAGGATGGGGGATGATAGGATTTAGAGTGATTTCCCTAAATGTGTGCAGAATGTACAATCCAAGTTTGACGCGGCCCTCGGGATAGAGTTTTTAGAGACCGGACGCGGCGGTGGACAAAGTGCGCGACTAATGTAAGCGGCGAACGAAATTCGTTGGACTTGTTGGCTGATCCCAAATGGTTCGACATCTTGTGGCTTTCCGCCAGTGCGGCAGCGGGATGTCGAGTCGCTTGCATTGGTGCGCGTACGCCATAAAGGATTCGCAATAGCAGTGTTGCGTCGGACACTCACACATGTCTTGAAGGCAGGCTTTGTAGTACATCGCCGGGTTCACCTTTTTGTGACAGGGATAGAAGATCTGTGATTTCAGTCGATTACATAATCTGCAATTACAGAAAGTACGTTGTTGATTGCGTTGTAAAGGGATAGAAAGTATTGTATAAAGCGTTTCCTTCCCACATACATCGTTCCTTTCGAAATGGACAGGGTAGAATAAATTTTGCAACCGTTGAGAGTATTTGTTGACAATATTATTAAAACGAGATAGAGATATGATTTAATTAAGACTCGTTACTTTGATATGTATATTACTAATAGCAAGTAGCGATATTATAATAAGGCTACATTTCTCACAAAGGTAAATATTAAGAATATTACGATATTAAAGAAACTATTTTATAGCTCGTGCTCGTAGCTATAGAAAGTGACACGATGGAACATAAAATATTCGTAAATATATATATTCTTTTTTACTTCTGATGGATCTCTCTCTGTGGGAAGATATATTCACTGAGAAAAAAAATTTGTTTGAAAAACGCAAAATATATTTCATCTAACTAAAATATTTAGTCCGATACGTTCAACTAAACATTGTTACAATAACATAAAGTATTATATGAATGAACTATACTTTTTTTTAGTGCAACTAAAAAACTAAAAAAACTAAAATTGCTGAATCAACCATTGGATTAAACAATTATACAAATTTAATTCGTACAAACGATTTTTTTTCTCAGTGTTGTAAAGAAAGGAATAAGATTATATAGAATACCGCTGATCTTTTCGTTCTCGACAACGTTTCTGTCTGGTGGCATTTCCGAATCTCGAGGTTCGAATGCACATCTTTTTGGTAGCACCTACGACCCAGGATTGACCAAACTGCTGCGGATCCTGCACCACCCGTCCTTGTCGCACAGTAAAGTCGTCTTTGGTTTGAGAATTGAAGTTACCACAAAGACCACATAGTTGACCTCTGTACGACGAAGGTACGGACACTTCGAGAAAGCTGATACCGTCCCAAAGGACTTTGATCCCGATCCGCGTATTGACGAGCACACTCTCATCTGTACGGTTGATGTCCAGTTGGTTAGCGATGCGATAAGGAATGTTGACCTTTTTTCCGTTCACCTTCACTCTCATTTTCTGGCCAAGATTCACTTTTAAATCACCGATCTGCAACATGATCATATGAGACGCAAATAGAACAAAAATTTCCTTCCTCCTTTTTCTTTATCACGATACTTTTCGAGTACGATAAGAAAGCCAGGCGTTTCAGGTGAAACTTTGTTTTGCAATGCCCGTAATCATTTAGTCAGAATCTATAAAGTCTCATTCGGATACGATTGAAAATTATGAATTGTACGAATAACTTTTTGAGAAAAGCTTTTGTTAAAAGCAGCAGTTTTAAATGCTGTATGCTACTATTACAGATGATGATATTGTATGGGTAATGTAATATTGTTCAATAAAGCTGTTTGAAAGCGGTAAAAGCGGTGTATTGAAAAAACTTCTTTCGTAGCGTTCTCTCTTGAAAATCAGTTTTGTTTAGGAATTGTTGATGTTTGAGGAAAAGATGTTTGATTAAATTCGTGTATTACAATTTCTATAAAGGTCTCAGTGATTATATCTTAACACACCTTTATGGCGATAGTTTTGGTCCACGCCGAGAACTTTGTTCTTCTAGCATCATTGGTCACGCGTATGCTGAATGTGTGAGAAAAACAATCGGTAACCAGCTGGTACCTGCACGGTCCCTTAAAGCTGTAGAATTTACCATCGAATGTACGATAATGCGGGTCTCCGAAAACCGTGCAAACTCCGTCACCTGGAAGAATGAATAATTTGTGCATGCTTAAACGCGTGTTGGTACACATACACCCAATCCCGAGAGAGTGTGTGTGTGTGTGTGTGTGTGTGTGTGTGTGTGTGTGTGTGTGTGTGTGTGTGTGTGTGTGTGTGTGTGTGTGTGAGATGGCACTAGAAAACTCACGCTCGACACATCGCGGACAGCATTGACCTTCCGGATGTTCCAACTTGGAATTTGGTGGGCAAGGAAAGTTCATCGGCGGACATTGGGGCATTGCACATCGCACTTTTCCCTGTTTACAGGTGCATGTCTTGCAGGAATCCAGCTTCCAATCTTCGCCATCCTGCCTAGGACAAAAAGGGTCGTTTAAATGACTGTGACAAGACGAAAAATGAACATATCTCGGGAAGAGAGATTCAAGCGACGAAATTAAGTTTAGTTTTTATTTGAAAGAATATTCATGTTGATTAATTGATATATGTATAATTTCGTAGCTATTTAATTCAGTTTAATTTCTCGTTTCGCAACGTGACGTTGCACGACAACGAAGGTTATATCAAGGACGAAAGGGTGAACAGAATCGTGATACTCGCCACATAAGTTCTTCCGCCATAAGAGCAAGAGGCTCTGCTCTCTTCGATGAGCGAGCAATGCGGGCAACATTCGTTGGGAGAGGTCACTTGATACTCCTTGGGACAGTCCAACACCGGACAAGTATCCCTTCGGCACGAGATGGCCGAATTGACGCAGGTGCAGCGCGTGCAGTGATCCACATAAAAGTCACTACCCGAGTTGTATAGACGCGTGCCGAGCATGCACGCGCCTTTCGGAGGCGAGAAGAATCTTGCGCTACCTGGGCGACAGAAGCAGTTTTGCCATTTTATCCTCTTTAATTCCTCTTGGTCGCTCTCTTCGCGCGTATTATGCATCATGTAGCACGGTACGCGAATTATTTTACTTACGCGCCTAACTCTATCCAACTCTATCTGTTATCTACAGTCTCTACAGTGAGAGTATATTTATAGGCAATGATATTTATAAATTTTATGATAATTTTATGTGGTATCTTTTAATTTATGCAATCTTATCTTGACACTATCATTCGTACTTGTGTCCAACGTAATTGTCGCAGTATATTTCATATGTATATGTATATGTATGTCGCGATACTTGACATCATTATACTGCTACATTATATTTTAATGCAGAATCTGAAAGTTGTAGTAAGATATGCACAGCAAATGGCAACGCGTATTCCTGGATGGCTAGATGACAATCGTAATATTACGTGTGGCTGGTTTTTGCGCAATTGCGACATTGGAAAATAATCAGATTCGTATAAAACCGGTTCGAGCAATACCTCTGGTATTGTAAGAGAGATTGGAATGGCCTATAAATTCAAGGAGTGACTTTAATTGTTTGTGCACGTGCCTAGAAAATATTCTTTTTGAAAAATGTGAAATAAAACTCGGATCGCTATTAATTTGATCGCGCAATAAGGCAGTCCCCTATATCCTTATACTTTTATTATATTATATCAAGTTAGCAAATTGGTACGTCCGTGAAAAAGAAAAAAGAAATAACGTACTTATTATCTTGTATCTAATAACATAATCTAAATTGAAAAAACGTGCGAAAGTAAGAAAAAGGGATAATAATAATAATAGTAATAAACGAATAACCCAATAAGAATAAGTAGATTTCCTTCTTTTAAAGCGCACACGTTATTCTAAAGAGAAAGAGAGAAATAAAATTTCTTTTCAGAGCAGAGACGCGATATTCTCGAATAATGGAAATTATGTAATTCCTTTCACCTCGACAGTGTGGGCAGCATTTCCCAGATTCGTCGACGATCCTCGACGCAGGACAATTGAGCGTTGGACAGGCTTGCTTTGCGCAGGTGAGATGTCCCTTGTTGCACTTGCAGGTTACGCATGGATCTTCTGTCGTTGTCACAGATCTGTCCTCCGTTACCTTTTGTCCATTTACTAAACATCCTGTAAAACGCGGCAACATTGAATGTTTCTTTCGCTTGTTGAGAGCCAGCGAGCATCTCTCTCTCTCTCTCTCTCTCTCTCTCTCAAAATGTTAATTTATACCAGACACCCGTGTTACCGTGAAAAGAGACGCGACATAAAAAAAAACATAGCAATAAATTGTGCGCGGGACGTTGTGTTAAATTTACGTGGTTAGAAAAAAAAAGGTGAAAGAAAACTCTTACAACATAAGCGTCCGTTATCGTCCGTTTTTCGTCGAGTAGAAGCAACGCTGTAATATTCAATCATTATCTTTCTCCCCTCGTTATATCGGCGGAACATTCCAGTCTTAATTGCGCGGCGGGATGCATTCAGGGGATCGTGAGAAATATTTGTAAGATTAGTGTGGGTAATTGGCAGCACCAACATCAAAGCGCACAAAGGGAAGAAGAAAAGAAAAAGTTACGCACCTTCGCATATAGGACAACATTGGCCAGATGGGGCCGCTTTCGGATGGGAACAGGGCGTGGAACATCGTAGTTTTGATTCGGTGATGACGCCTGCTTTACAAACGAATATTTGGCAGGGATCACTTTCTTCCGTCCATTCCGTATCCGATGCGTGATAAATGCCGTTCCGTATGCATCCTGTGTGTCATTTGTAAAAAAGCGATCAAGTCTTCTAAGTACATAATCATTTACACTCGCGAAATCGCATGTCGACGAATATTTATGCGCATGCAATGTCAAAGTAAAAGTTTGACCAATTATTATTAATTCTCTCGAAACTGACATATTCGAATAAATGGAGATGTCCGGAGACACAATGCTGTTAGTGGCGATATTACATTTTGTTCCTTATATTTCGCGATCTATCTGTTTTCTCTTGGCATACTTGAAAAATTTTCCGGGATTAGATTTTATCTTCGGCAGGCGCTACGCGCGGCAAACGTCCTTATGTCATCAGCATAGCATAATTAATAATGAACGATAACCAAGACCACGCATCTGTCAGTAACATTTCGTAAACAGAGACAGCCGCGAGAGACTGTGACGCTAAAGTTCCTCGGGTTTATCATCATGTCGGCAAACAGAAGTGCCTTTGTGCCCAGGGAACAATGCTCCCCCGGCCGAGCATTCCGCGAGGTTTCGCCTTTCCTTCTTACCGCCGCGCCGCGCCGTGACGCCGCCGCCGCCGCCGACGCCGACGCCGACGCCGACGACGACGACGACGACGACGACGACGACGAGGACGACATACTCTCTCCCTCTTTGTCCCTCTCTCTCTTTCTTTTTTCCACTCCGGTCGCGGCGCGGTCAAGCTCGAGGCAATTAGAATGATTAGGATAATTAGATGAATTAGCTGTAGGACGGACAAGCGTTCTACCTGTGCATTTGTGACAGCATTCGTCGTCGCGCGGATCCAGCAACGCATAGCAACCTTCGATGTTTGGGCACTGTTGCTTCAAACACTCCACAAATCCATTCTGCAAAGGAAGGGGGAAGTGAACATTTATTTCTCTTGCATTTGAACAGAAGAATGCGTCAAAAGTCACACACTTTCTATCAGCTTTTTACATGTGTCTGAAAACATTCCGACTTCTGAGATAATCTCTGTAGATTGTACATTTATGTGTAAAGGAAAAAAAAAGTTTTTATTTACTTATAATCCTATATGAGGGAAAGATCTGTTTTGCCATAAATAAATGATTTATTGTATACACTGGTGGAATATAATCCGTTGCACTATCCGCGGGATAATAGATTCAAAGAGGATGACTCGCTGAAATGATCAGTTATCCACGTGGTTTCGTGCAAAGAGATAATTTCGTCACGTTTTGTCACGAGAATCGCGATGCGTATAGGAGAAGAACTGCGAAAGAAGAATATGAACACTCGTGAAATGAAACATCGTATAAATCGAGAATTTGGATGGTGATTAAGTCAAGCCGCAACGCAGCGGCGACAGCAAAATTCCGGCTTTATTTTTTTTTATCATTCGTCTTGTTCCGATTTCTCGTTCACGTCCACGTCCGTTATCGCGTTCCAGTAATTATTTCTCCGGTTTCGTTATCGGGTTCTATAATTAAGTTTTTTTTTACGGATTTATCTTCTGTCAGAATTACGTAAACTAATTTAACGTGGGTCGGACGGTTATATACGTACGAGACGCGCGAGACGGAGCTAATTAGGCATGCCGCGAAAGAAGGATATCTGCTTTTTAGGCTTCCTCGCATAAAACTGACCTTTTTACGCAACGTGCTCGAAAATTAATTAATCACTTCCGTAATAAACGGACGGAGAGATAGAAACGAGCAATGTATCAAAACGATCCTTGATAAAAGACTTGGGGGAAAAAAACAAAGCTCACGAACATAAAAAAGTAAAATTTTGCAATTACATGTGTAATAATTAGAGCTCGGAATACCTGGGAAACCGGGTACCCGCCCGCCCGCCCGTTACCCGTTACGTACGGTTCCGGACCGATTCCACGGGTACCCGCATATTTAAGTACCCGTACCCGTTCGTACGGGTACAGGTACCCGAATATGCGGGTACCCGCGGAACCGGTAGGTACTGTATCCGTAACCATCAATATTTGTATCAACCCGAGAAAAAATTTTTCACGTATGAACATGTGTAAATATATGTAACTATATATAAATGTATATAATTATATACAAAATATGTTCATACTAACTTTCTTTCTTTGTAAAATTTCTATTTAAGGAGATTCGGGAATATTACAAAAAATGAGTGAATGTTATAAAATTTTGGAATATGATTCTTAATATCGTTATAAAGCTCCATGAATTTTTTCAATTTTTTTTACCGTCAATGATTTCATATTGTGAATAGTAGGTACATTACTGTACTAATTTCAAACAGAAATATCCACTTTTCTATCGCAAATAAGTATAAACTTATATGACAATAATAAAAATTGAAAAAATTCATAGAGCTTTATAACGCTATTAAGAATTATATTCCAAAATTTTATAACATTCTCTCATTTTTTGTAATATCCCCGAACCTCCTTAATGTAAGAAAAATAATAGTAATAATGAAAAAACAAAAATATAATTAATTTTGCAATGTTTTTTTCGCAAAAAATTCTGTTTGAAAATATGAGGAAGGATTACCCATATATAATCATGTATATTTATGATTGAAAGTATGTAAGTACCTATGTATATGATTATACATGGTCAATTTTACCTCACTTTTTCAAACTTAACTTTTTATAAAGAAAAACAGTACGAAAATTATCCTTTTAATTATTTTTTGTGTTTTCGTACTATTACTATTATTTTTGTTGTATTAACCCATTAACGGCTGAAAAGAAATTGTGGAGCTCTGGGAAATGTTTCACTTAGGGCATAAGGTAAAAATAAGGTTCATATGGTTTTTCTTTTGTTTGTTTTATTAATAAAAAATTGTTTAAACTTTTTTTAATTTATTGTTTCTTGCAAAATCTAAAAATGTCATTGGATTTTACAGGAAAAATCATGAAAATTTTGTCTGAAACATTTTTTTTAAGAAGCTTTAGTTTAGTCAAAAAAAATTAAAGAAGGAGGTAGTTTTTCGAGCCTTTTTTCGACTTTTCTCGCAAATGCCTTTACTGGTTCGAATTGAATGAATAGAAAAGTGTTCGTTAAATATCTGTTTCAGAGCATAAGTATACATATATAGTATAAGTTAATGGGTTAAATAGAAATTTGACAAAAGAAAGAATCTAGTATGAATATATATGGACATATTTATATATAATTATATATATTTTAATATTTTTATATATATTCATATATAATTATATATATTTTTATATATGTTTAAACATATTTATATAAATTTATGTATGTTTATACATGAAAAATTTTTTTCCCGGGGATACGGTATCTATATCGATGCCGGTATCTGCGTATTACATAATAATTACATTAATAATTTCAGCAAATAGAATCTATATGGATACCATATCGATATAAATATTGATGTTTACAGATACAGTATCGGTTCCGCAGGTATCCGCATATTCGAGTACCCGTACTCGTGTGTACGGGTACGGGTATCCAAATCAAAACAGGTACTCGTACCCGTATTCGGGTAACCGAATATGTGAGTACCCGCGGAACCGGTGCGGAACCGTACGCATCGGTTAACGGGCGGACGGGCGGGTACCTGTTTTCTGGTTACCCAGTTCCTTTTCCGAGCTCTAGTAATAATTAAAGACCTATCACATAAATTTGAGATTTTTGCTTTATTATTAAATCTCTTAATCACACATGTCTTTATAATTGCACATTACTACAATTGCATTCGCACCTTTTTATATTAGCTAAATGTTGATTATTATTTTATTTATATATATATATATATATATATATATATATATATATATATATATATACACATATATATATATACCGGGTGGTCCAGTTACTTTGTCCACCTAAAATATCTCCGCTATTTTTAGAGATACGAAAATATTGTGATAACGAAAGTTGTTCAGTGTTAAGAGAGCAATAATATGCTGGTTATAATTTTTTTGTGGATGAAGGCGCTTCGAAGATTTCAAATTCACCTCTGTTTTTTTAAATGGCATGTTGTAGATTTTTATCCTTAATACAGTAGCGGTTGTTTAGACGATTTCAACATCCTATAATACAAGATCATTTGTTACTAAATAAAGGAGTAAAAAATGACTCTTACCTCATAAGAGCTTGAGGTGATGTCCGTTTAGATTGATACAACATTGTAATCGAATTTTATTAGAGGACATACATACAACTAAATATTCGCCAAGTAATGTGGTATCAACATAATGAATGTCCCTCACATTATGCACACAGAGTAAGAGCTACATTTAATGAAATTTTTCCGAATCGATGGATAAGACGCGGTGGGACCATTTCATGGCCAGCTCGTTCGCCTGATATAACACGCTCGACTTTTTTCTGTGGGGAACAATAAAAAACATTGTGTATCAGAAAACACCGACCACACCAGAAGATATGAAGCAACGTATTATTAGAGCATGTGCGACAATCAGTTCGGAAACATTAAGATGTGTACGTGCTTCAGGAACTCACCGATTACAATGTTGTATCAATGTAAACGGACATCACTTCAAGCACCTCTTATGAGGTAAGAGTCATTTTTTTACTCCTTTATTTAGTATTGAATAATCTTGTATTATAGACGTTGAAATCGTCTAAACAACCGCTACTGCATTAAGGATAAAACTCTACAACATGCCATTTAAAAAAGTAGAGGTGACCTTGAAATCTTCGAAGCGCCTCCACCCACAAAACAATTATAACCAGTATATTATTGCTTTCTTGACATTGAACAACTTTCGTTATCACAATATTCTCGTATCTCTAAAAATAGCGAATATATTTTAGGTGGACAAAGTTATTGGACCACCCGGTATATATAATATATATATATATATATATATATATATATATATATATATATATGATATGTAGGAATAAATAAGTACATTCGTGCAATAGGAAATTTAAATAAAATAATTTCTCAAACAAGAGTAATAAAATGATTGGGAAATTAATAAATCTTTGCGATGGGAAATGTGAATAAATAAATGCGCACCGTCGTCTAAAGTAGCTAAATGTTCACTTGGATGTGATTTATGATTGTATCTCATAAATCGCGGCCGACTGCTTCAAGCGCAACAAACAAATAATTATGTCACAGGCCGCCGCCAGCATGCCACTCGTTGCGGTAGCGGTAGCGGTAGCAGCAGCAGCAGCAGCAGCAGCAGCAGCAGTAGCAGTAGCAACGGCGGCAGCGGGGCGAAAACAAGAAGCCTCATCTCGGTTGGCCACGAGTCGACGAGTCAATGAACCAAACACGCAGATAAATCGCCGCGGTCGCGCTAAGATCATTCGCGATGCAGTCGGTGCGCGTCGGGAGATGCCGCGAGGCTACGGCGCGGCGCGGCGCGGCGCGGCGCGACGGCGACGGCGACAGCAGCGCGTCATAAGATGCACATTATACATATGAATACCTATGTATGTGTATGCATACATACAATTTACAGTGCAACTGCGAATCGATCGCGTTCAACACGCGGATCGATGTAGAAATTCCTCTCTTTGACCTCCCGAACCAGGCCAAGCTACTTTAACCCCTTTAACCGTTCCGTCACCACATGGTGTTGCCTCGTCGCCTTTGATAACGACATAATCTACGAACTGGACTATGAAAACGATCACGCAGCTTTCCATCTTTCTCGACCTCTCTCGCGTAATTTCTTCATCTACCCTTCCTTCTCCCTCGTGAGAGAAGCATCGCCGCGCCCGCGCCATATCGAAGCCAAGCAGACTTTTTCGCGATTCTCGCTAATCTTGTCGGCGCGCGTCACTCGCCGCGCGACATATGTTTCTCGCGCAGGGCTACTCTCCTGTTGCGTTCGCCGTCCTCTTTCGCAGTTTCTCGTTTGAGAGAAACACCTGATTGATCACGTGCTACGGCATATGCCGAGATATTGTTTGTCAAATCTCCGAAATTGATTTTTCAAAGATAAATCTTTGAATATTTTAATATTGCAACTTAAAAATTTCCCAACAATATATAAATCCCAACAAAATATTTGATTTGGTATATTTCTACCAATTTTTCCCGATTTACAACCCTACGTACATCGCGTAAATGAATTGAACAAAGATAAAATCTTTCCCTGTTAAGTTTCTGATAGATGTTAAATCTGTCTTATCAAACGTACGGCAAAACTTATTATGCAATATAATTGTAATTTCCTGCTGTGTTAGATGCCGATTACCTTGCACGCGGTTTACCTTGCAAATGCAGCGGAAGCAACTCGTGTTCAGGATCTTATCAACCGTGATATCTTCCCCCTCGATGTCGCACGTCTCCCGGCTTCCTGTAATCGAACAGCAATAATCGTAGAATGATGAAAAAAATGAATGCATTCTCTTACATAGATAGAATACATAGGCTCGCGCATAACGCCCGTGTCGGTTTTATTTTATATATATATATATATACATATATATATACATATATATATATATATATATATATATATATATATACACATATCACGCCGCGCAATAGAGTCGCAAGCACTATGAACACAATGCAGCGTTCCAATCGATCGACCTTGGTACGCTATAGAGGCTTCCTCGTTCCTTCATACATGCGTCGTATACGTGAGCCGAGCGATCAAAGATTTACTGTTGCGTTTTGGATCTCGAGCGATCCTGGACATAGATTGGTTCTAATAAAGATCGTATCTAGTAACATTCTAATAATAAGGCTCAATTGCTGAATTGGATACGATGTATTGAAACACTTTAGAAATTGCCAACAAGCGAAGTGCTGCTTTCTCCGTAATTAAATCGCAATTAGAATTGAAGTTAAGTCTTGACAAGCTAAACTAATTTCATATCGTGCACGATAGATCTTACCCGATGATTTTTCTTTCGTGGATGTAAGATTATGCGAAAAATATATTTCGCAAATATTTTTTAAATAATCTAAGATGACTGACAATGAGATAAACTCTTTTCACAAATGGAGCTTTTTTTTTTATTTTTGTCCTCTTTCTCTCTCTCTCTCTCTCTCTCGCTCCTGTTTCGCATTACCCTACAAAAAGTTAAGCGGGACAACGTCGTGAACGTACCTTAGGACGTATCCTAGTAGTTAAATTGTCCATTTGCCAGTGAAAATCATGTCGCGCTGCACTGCTAGGTCGACGAAGCCGCCATCACCAACGTCCCTTCCGGTTCCCTCGCGCACATATTCCTGCACACTTTAAGCAACTTTTCTGTAAAACTCCAGTCAATTTTCGCACTTCTCTCTCAATTTCTCAATCTCTCTCTTTCTCTCCCTCTTTCTCTCTCTCTCTCTCTTCGAAGCGTAATCTGCCAAACTGTTAAATTTTGTAACCAAGTAACGCTTGTGCTCTCTATTTTCGAATTCCCATTTCTATGAGAGCGCGTATTATTATTTGTGACTTCATCTATTTTTTGATTTTAATTTTTAATTATTTGCTCAGACAAAATATTACATTCTAGAGCAGAATAAAATATCGTCTTTCTCACTTTTCTTTTTGTCTTTCCTTCTCCTTCTCCGTCTTCAAATCGATAAGTTTGGCGTTTTTTTCCTCGAGAAAGCGCTTTGTATACTCTGTCACTGCTCTCAGAGATTTAACGCGTCGTGCAGTTTTTGAGGCGGATTTGCGTGTCGTCTCTCTTCGACTCATTTGTGTCTCTCTATGTGAAAAATCCCACACGAGAGAGGATCACGTGTTCGCTTTGTTGACGATTCTTTAGACGAACGGTTGCAAAATTTTCGAATACTGTCACTCCTTATTGGGAGTGTTTAAAAAATTACATTTTTATCGTATATGCACAATAAATTGTCCAATTATAAAATGTATTTGTTCTGTTTTAACAAGTTTAAAAAGATTACATCTATATTTCCATTTTACAATATACAGCGAGAAAAAATGTTTGCAAGTATAATGAAGTAATTTAGAATAATAAATTGTCATAACGAAATTTAATGTTTATAAACTATTTTAAAATCAGTGAAAATATTTCTGCGAGATATACGCAAGAGAAAAAAAATGATAGACATTTAATATATCTATCTTATACCTTTATACATATATTTATGACTCAATTTATAAGTTGATTTAAGAAATTGATTCGAGAGAGGAGAATTGATTTAATAATTTTCTTACACTTCTTTATTGAAATTAAGAAATTAATTTCATAATAGGGTATCGTAAAGAATCGTTGAACAAAAAAGCAAGCAGAAATAATAATAATACATGGTTCGCTATTTCAAACATAACTTTCGTAACTTTTCTAGCAAGTACACTCCCAAAGAATGTATCAAAGTGCCGACTATCAAAGTGAAAGCGTATTTTGTATTAGTATTGTGACTATTAAGTATAGATAGTGACACATCAGAGACTCGCAGAAATTATGTTGTGTAAAGGTATAAATAGGGCAAAGTAATCAGCGAACTCTCGTTCACTTTTGAGACATTAATGCTAATATTATTAATATGAATGACAATTATTGTACTCTTCTGTTGCTTTCATTAACTATTGGAGAAAGAAACTTTGACATAATATTACTTCAAAGTGCGCAGGAATGCGTGTGCAAGAAAAGTTGGTTGGCGTTTGCGACCGTTTCGCTTTAAATTCTTTCTTTCGTTTTCTGTATTACTTATCTGTACATTCCTTTCTTTCATTTCCCGATTTTGTTCGTTCATCATCTTCCAGAGAAAAGCGGCGAAACAAACACCGAAACATTTGTGCTTGCCACACAAGTTTTGAAAAAAAGTTTTGCACCGCAGCCTCTCTTTCTTTTTTATTTCTCATCTTCTCTCACTTTTTACTCCATACAGCTTTTTCTTTCTCTTTCTCTTTTCCGCATCTTCCGGGTGCTTTCCTTTTTCTTTCTTGCGCTCCTCGAGCTATGTTTGCACGGTTAAAAACTCGGAGAGCAGTATAAAGAGAACGCGCAAAACGTGGCATGAAGCTCATGCCATTTATTCCATTAGATATCAATTTTACATATGCAATGAACGTAAATGAATTTTTGTACTTTTAAAAAACGTAATACTTTGTTTGCCATAGTGTTGTATTGTACACAAGTCACATCTGCATGGAAGTCGTATAAGCGTTCATATATCCAAAAGAATTTTTGTTCGCATAATTTATTACTAACAGTGAAAAATGAACAAGATCAAGATAAGAACGTATTCGCCATCTGCATGTATCTAATTAATGAAGAAAATATGGACATTCGTAGTATGCGCGGCATGATTCGCATATGGCGATCAAAGCGTTAAATTGAAATTGAAATTGAATTTCACGAGATAATATTAAATTTTAATTTAACCCTGTACCCATAACTATAAAATTCTGTATTTATATAATTATAATTATAAAATATTAAGATTCTGACTTTAATGGCGGAGAGGCTTGAATTGATCTTATCTCACAATCAGAGACTACTTGATCGCACTCGCGCGCGAGAGTAATATTACCTTTTAAACAACTCTATTAATCTAAACGTTTCTATCGTTTACATTGTCTAATTTCACAATACAAACGAATTAAAAATATAATGTGGAGATGTTTAAGAAAAATTGTGAAGAAAAATCTAAAGCTATTATTAAAGTTGTCTCCAACAATGTGACGTAGTTTAATTTGCATATTAATAATGTCATTATTTTCTTGATTCACGATTAGTTGTTACTGCCAATTGCGACAGTAGGAAAGCAGAGCACGTAAGAACGCGCGGCGTCAACTTGTTTTTTTAAGCTAAGAAAAATAAAAAAACTCGTGTATTTAATTCTGACAACTTGGCAACATGAAGGGAGTAAGTCAACTTGAAAAATGACATGTAAGAAAAATAATCTTTGATTACTCCTTTACTCTTGATTACTGTGACATCGAATTTCTTATAAAATCAAAGAGGTTTATAATATAATAGATGTGTGCAGTGCAGATGCATCAGGTATATCAAATATTTCGAATCGCAACTGCAAGCAAGAATGTGTGAGTGAGCAGGTAACGAGAGATCGTGATGCTTTATACATACTATACACTGTACTCGAGTTTAGGATAAATTTGCAGACGAAGCGAAGCCGCGCTGCGTGAATATCTAATCGGTCTTGGGCGCGGCGTTATGGCGCGTTAAAACGGGATGCTCTCGCGACAGGAGATGATACTCGTACGATTCGTGTCGCTGCGGAAGTCGTTTATGGAGCCGTACTATACTTGGTATAGTTGGCTCGCGATTTCTGCGAAACAACGCGGATCGGTCGACGCGTAGCAACGGGACGTGCACGTTCCTGAAAAGCACGTCGCGCTGCTGCTACGCGTGCGAGCTACGAAGAGAGAATCACGTTCCCCGCTCTCGCAACGGGGTCGGACCATTTCCGAGCAGCCACTTGTTGTTAGCCATTGTAGCGTCTGTAGCGCGTTGCAGCGCACATAATCCTGCAAAGGTAGAGTTCCTTTAATAAGAATTAAGACACCGAAGGGGAACTTTTGATTGGTTTCACCATTTATGGGGAAATGAGAGAAGGAGTGAAGGAAGGAGAGAATGAGAGAAGGAATGAAGACTATATAGTCTCTTCATACATCTCTCATCCCTCCTTCTCTCATTTCCCTAAATATGGCCGAACCAAACAAAAGATTTCCTTTGGTGTCTTAACTCTTCTTAAGGGGGGAACTTCATGTAAAATGATTTTTTTTTTTTTTTTTACTTAAATTGGTAGGAAATTTTCTCAAAAATGTGAAAAAAAAATATTAAAAAGTGAACAGAGACCTTTGTATCTTATTTTTTAAAAAAAGTGAGTGATAATGACGACAAACGCTGCAGTCTTCATTGCACGAAAGAGGCTCGTACTTTTCAAAAAGAAGAAAAAACGGCTCAATTACAACTGTTTGAGGAAGAGGAAGGATTGCTCTATGGCCCAGGAATCACAGATTAGCAAGAAATAGCGGTATGTTAAAATTACGATTATTTCACGATTTTTCTGTTACTAAACTTTAAACGCGTTTTTCTCGAAACGTAAAATTTCGCACGCCGTGCAACGTAGCTCAAAAACTAATCACCCGATCTTTATGAAACTTGCCTCTTATGAAACTAAAAATTCTATAGATAATTGGCCTCAGTATGACGAGCTCCGATTTTTTATTTTTTGATTTAAAACATTGTTATTAACAATTGTTCGTAAAAGAAAATCCTTTTTTTTTTTCAAAACTTCGCAAATTTGCAAATTTTAAAAAACTAAGAACGTCATGCTGAGCGTTTTTGCATAAACTAAAGAACCCATTTTGCATTTTTGTTTCAGATCATTTTTGTGACCTGTAGGCTGCACGGCGCATTTCCAAGACGCTATTTTCCAACCGCCATTGCAGTGTTATTTTTAACAATTAAATTTTTAAAAAATATTTTTTTTACATAATGTAAATAAATAGTACTGTAAATATCAAATCAATCTACGAATAGCATTTTCAAAAAAAATTCTTGAAAAACAGGCGATTTACATGAGATTCCCCTCTTAAAGGAACTCTATGCAAAGGGACAAGGGAGAGTGAGAGATTTACGCACTCGTTGCACACACTCGGCAACGCAACGGCAAGGCACAAGTGGACACCAACTTATCGCTCGTTGTTCCGCGCGGATTTGTTGTTACGCCCGATGCACGTTCCGATGAAAATTACGAAAAATATCCAGGATGCGGTTACCATCGTAAATTCAACTCGGCCAGACTGACCTCGTCAAGTCGACTTTCGTATCGTGTATCGTTGACCGATATCTCTCACAATACGCGCACGTCGCGATGATGACGCGATCGTAAATCGCGAGAATAAAATCACTCGTCCGTTAAGAGACCGCGATGAGCAACATCACGTCCGTCGCGCTTTCTATTAAGCTCAATATTATCATTGACAGTTTGTCAAAGTTCGATCTTTATAATTCTCGAATCTAATTGTAGAATCTTCTTTTTCGTGCAAATCATTTCGTTATATAACATGTGTGACGTCGTGAATGAATTCAATATTAATTCAACACAGTCTGTTCTGTCTAGTTTACTGTTCTTTACGTTGAAAAATTTTATTTTTGTTTTTGTGTCTATATGAAAAACAAATTCACTTTGAAAGATATGAGAGCAGAGGTGTACAAATTTTTTTTTCTATAACATCAAATGTTCGCTTGAATAATTTGTACATAAAGGTGCAAATTTTTTTGTCAATTATTATTTGAGCGATAAAATAGACATGATAGATATACGATAGATAGAGATTTGCGCATAAAAAGAAAAAGAAAAACACGAAGGAAAGTTATATATATATATATATATATATATATATATATATACATATATATATACATATATATATATATATATATATATACATATATATAATAAAATATCAAGATTAAAATTTTTTTTCTTAAAAAATTGTCCCCACAATGTTTTATATATAAATTAATTTAATCAGAGAAAAAGATGCTTAATAATTACAAAACGTTTGGTTAATCTTTTGTATTATAAATTTTAGTAATATACATATAGTAAATTTCTGAGAAATATAATACTTTGAAAATACTATTTTGTAATTCCGAATATTTTTAAGAAGCCGTAATTCTTATGTACAATACTTGATATATTACGAATATTCCGTAGACTCTTCGAAAAGAATGGCTCCCGCGAAGCGAAGGTAAACGGGTAAGATTTAAGAGAAAAAGTAGTTGCAAAATAGCAGACAGAGTGCTTAAAAAAACAATTTGCACGCAAATTCTCTCGAATAATTTGTAACTCGCGTAAACTCATGTAAACTTGCGAAATCTCGCGGAGGAACAAAGCAAGTTCTTGTGAGAATGCGAAGCGGAGACGGTGACCTGCTCCGCTCGCGCGATGACTCGTACGAACTGTGAGATTTGATTCGATTCCGGCGCAAATAGAACGGCAGATAATGGAGATAGCCTAAGAATAGAGCATTTAAAAGACATAAATGGAGCGTGACGGACTCGTACGCGTGCAAATATATTACGAGATAGCAAAGCAACTGGAATCGGGAATTCGATCGCTTTAGCAGCAATATTCGTGTGCAGCTCTTGCCGAGTCTGCGAGTTCACGTACCGCGGAAGTATCACTCGACTCAACTATTACGAAATGCGAACGAAAGCGAGATGAAAAGTGTGATTCGACGCTGTCTAATCTTAACACGCGATGTTTTTACTGTTTTCGTTCGTCGTTTTTCTTTATGTCATTTACGTGTAAAACAATTTCTTTATGTCATTTATGTCGTATATGTGTGCGTGTGTATATATACATGTACATGTATACATATAATTATCAAGAGAATTATATAAAGTTGTATAGCTCGAGACTATGAATTTAATGTTGATAAAAATTAAAAAAAAAGAACTTTTAAGTGATTCTACAAACATTGTAGATTAAAGGATAATCATCATTATAAATGCAATAACGTCAAATCCAAAATGAAACGTACATGTAGAGGCATGACTATGACATAATTAGTGTTTTCTTTCGTTACTGAAACGAGACGAGAAAACGTCGATAACAATAACTCACCTCATTTTTAGTCCCTATTAGATATGGTAGAATATTTCTGATATAATCCAATGGCGATTTGTGTAATTTACAGCATGATTGTTTCATAATTGGTAATTAATTTGTTCATGTTTACATGTGAAATTCTATCAAAGACTATTGTTTTAATCTTATCTACATTAATCCTAAAATATTATACAATTATTTAAAATTATACAATTAACTAAATTGGATAAAAAGTATTTTGATTGTTCTCTGTTGAAAGATAAGGAGACTTTTTTTTCTTTAAATGCAAAATAAATAAATAACGATAATAATTCTGATTAAATATTTTTAGCATAATATTCTAGGATTACTTTTGAACTCTTGTTCAAAGAGCGCACTCGTAGTGGTCCTTTAATTGCTACAAATACATTATACGAGCAACGATCGAGTATATACAATTTGGAAAGTATACAACGCGATGACATTTTTCGCCTACATTGGATGCAATCGATCGAATTTCAATGTTGGCACCCTTCCAAGTCCGATCATTAGTCAGCTATCAAAATAACATCGAATGCGTCGCGCGTGCTTTCTGTTTCGTTTGCTTGTAATACTCACCGATTATACTTTCCGAGGCGGCATCGCAATGCTGTGCCATCGAAAGGAAGGCCAGGGTCAAAGCCAAAGCCAGTGTCGAAGATAATCGTGTCAACTCCATGTTTAGATGTGACCGGATCTCAGACTACTCTACTGCGACAATTTGCTGAAAGAACGACGAACAAACTCATTAACCACATACCTCTACATGTTTATTTTCTTCGATTATTGTAACAAAAATAGCAAAATATTTCCACAGATTTATATTTTCGAAACACGAGCCAATATTTATATATAAAAATATACCTTCGATGAAGATGATGCAATCCTGAATTTTCGCGCTAATTTTAAACAATAATATTCAAGACAGAATCATGAGGACACGGCAGTGTCTCTCACGTCAAATGTACGCGGCGTCCGTGACACGAGCAGCGAGACAGCCTCTAATTGTAATTTATATTTAAGAAACGTTATTATTTTTCTAGATAAATAGTTGAAACAACATTGTTTTGAACAATAGCTGTTCTGATGTGTACAGATACTTGGCATTCTTTTTCACCTTTTTTTACCTTTACAAAAGGGTAATTTTATACAGATTACTAATAAGATACTCACCGAACAAAGCAAGAATAATCTTGCATAATGCAGGTGACTTATATTTTATTTCAATTTGTAGCAAATTTAATTTTCTGGGAATAATTCCAGAGAGAGAGAGCGAGAGAGAGAGAGAGAGAGATTAAAATCGAAGATGAAGTATTCTAAATATGTATATATGTATATGTATAATAAATATATACTACCCTCTCTCCGTCCATTTAGAGAACTTGGAGTAGATTTAAAGATATCATCAAGTGTATTGTCATCATTAGTGTTGATACACTTAATAATAGTCTGATGCACTTCCGCAATGTTCACGTGTTTGGACGCATACATTTTCGCGGCGCCGTGATGCAATGTGGAATGGATATGCATATATTTAACACACGTTGATCGCATGCTCGCATGTTTTTACTTAAAAAAGCAATTTTTTTCAATCATTCCTTAAATTACATGCTATTGCTCGAGAAGTTAAGTGAAAGAAGAAGAATGTGTGTGCGTGTGTCTGTGTGTGGAGAGAAAACGGACGACACAATCGAAAGCAGGGAGGTAACGAAATGTATTGCCACTTGTATTATTCCTATTTGTTAAGAATCGGACTGGCGCCTAATACATTATTCAACACGTTAAATGCATAATCCAATCCAAATGCATCGGATGAGTCTTGCTTGATTAATGAGAATTCCAACGGTCGTGAGGAGGTCGTTAGAATTCACGCTAGCGATTTCCGCCGTTTTCTGCCGATGACCAGAGTATCTGTATCTTATTCAATTACGCGAAACCAACATCTACGCGACTGTAAGATTTTGTAAGCAATACGAGTATCGTTACACCCACGACGAAATATGCTCTATGCTGCGGTGTGTATGGTGACTCGACAAATCTATTAATACATGCGCACACGTCGCGCTTGTCGAGAAGGCGCGTACGCGCCATATCGATAGGCACGATCGTAAAAAGGAAAGAGAGATACGAAAAAAAAAGATACAACAGTCAATCAGCAGGAGCGAGAATCGAGAACTTTATGAGCCGATTTTTTCGATCGGGTGGCTCGCAAACTGCAGGAATATTCTCAAACGCGTTGCACTGCACGAGCGAATAGATTGCGTCGAGTGCGAAGATAAGTATATTAATCATGCTCAATTTTAGTTACTCGAGTCGTTTATTTCGAAAGTCGTTTAGTCAATTAAGATATTTGGATCGCCATGTTTTCATCATATACCTATGATGAAATAGTATACGATATGAGACAAACTAGCATAGAAAATACCAAAATGTTAATTGTACTTTTTACTTGTCATCCTTCGTCTGCAATCTCGTGAAATGCTACTATCACTTTCACATTATTCACATTAAAGAAAAGAAAATATAGTGTCTCACTCGCAGATTGCGACATTGTCTTTCCCGGCCGCATGTAAATTCCCTACAGACGAAGTGCTATTTTTAATTTTTCCGAATCAGGATACTCGAACGGGAAAGAGATGACTATAATTCGAGGAATTATATTGTCTCCCGAGGAGATATTATCCACGTTCTCTCTGATCTACAATTCGAGGGAGCTTCTGCTCCGCTCCGTTGTGCATAATGACGCGCATAATGACGCGCCGACATGAGATCGTTTGCAATCACGCGGATTGTTTGCACAAGCGAGGCGCGAACAAATAACGTTCGCGCGACGCTTGTTTGCGAAAGGCGCACGAGGGAAGTGCGCTCTCTCTCTCTCTTTTTTTCTCTCTCTCGGCAGCGTCTAATCCAAATCGCAGATGCCATGTAATTAAATTGCTAACGTTCTGCGCGATTACACACCCAAGTTTGTGGGAACTGGGGATTGTAAATATTCCAGCAGCGCGAATTTATTGTTCGAATAAATCTGACACCAAGGATTCCGATTCAAAATTTGAACATTCAAAATACAGGAATATCGGGTTTGTATATTTCGTCTATTCCAATATTCGAATATATGCTAGGAATTTAGTAAACTGGTTGTAAATGCAATGAACATCGAAGCATCGTAAAATAAATCTTGCTATTTCCCATTAAATGTTTTCTTGATGTCTTTTTGATATTTGTACGTGTATAATATATGTATATTCCGGATATATACACTGCTTGAAACAAAAAGCTAAATTTACGTGACCCAGGTCAATTGTAAACTTATAAAAGACGACGTCTCCAAGTTTCTCCACGTAGAAAAATAACATGAGAAGAATAAGTAATTTTTACGCGATATACTTACAATTAGATAGCAACGCGGAAAATTTTGTGAAAGAATCGCGAAAGTTACACATCGAAATTCCTGTGCCTTAATAGAAAATAATTTGACAATTAGGAATTATCTTCAATTTTTTTCTACGAATGGAAAACGTGCATGCGACAAAAGTAGGAGGGAATATACGTGTAGAGGAAAAATAACCCACTTTCAAGAAAGAAGCTAGCTTGTGATTAGATTAGATAATTGATTAGATGCATAATAAACACTTGTATATTTCTAAATACTACGTATTGCAATAGATTAAAAAAAAATTAAGAAAAACGGTGTCGACCACAAAAATTATTGTTGTAAAAGACATAAAAACATTTAATTTTTTTTATCGCTCTCAATATTGACTGCTCGTACAAGACAACATAATAATGATGCACAATCGGTAAGCACGTCCGCTAGTGATGTAGAATGTTTTTATGCACGATTATTCGCATAATATCACGGCAAGCAGGCGGACAGGTAGTCGTAAAACATCAGCGTGGAAAATTTTCTCAATGCACGCCAGTATGTGCATGAAAGTATATCAAATTCACGAGTGTGCAGCGAGTCTTAAGTGGAACAGCTCTATTATGGAGCGTGATTAATAAATATTCGCACGTCACGCAGGTAGAGGCCGGGTTCACCTCATCTATTCGCCAGTATATACACCACGGTATGTGGTGTGTATACACCACGGCGTCGACAATCGCACCCGCGCCGCTTGTCATTGATGTATTTAGTGGCAACAATGTTGGCCAACATTTATCAGAGATGAGAGAGAGAGAAAGAACTCGTACACTATTATATTTTTAACGTTTATTTAGGAAGGAAACGTGCTTGGACGGTGAAGAGGGTGGGGGAGAGGGGCGAGATAACGCTCACTCGTGCATACAGCCGCCACTTGTACTCGCATACGTTCAAGAGTACGTACATTTAAATAGAAATTATAACTCATCGCCGTTCATGCCCCGCGTGTCTTTTTTCCGCCGTACATCTCTTTAATTTTCTCGATACAAAATTTTTCGTTTCTCTAATCACCATTCCCTAACATAACGCATTAACGAATATTTTATTTGAATCGCACTATTTAAAGTTTCATTCTAAATATTGTTAGGGGCCCAATATACACTGGCGCAAAATGAAAACGGGACAAAAATTTTGACCGAATTTTTAGGCAATTTTCAAAGTGACATAACTTTGCGAAAAACCATCCAAATTGCATGAATTTTTTTTTAAATTAAAGGTTAAAATCTCAGCTTTAAAATGGTGTATATATATTTTTTTATTAGGGGCATTGATGCAACAGGAAGCCCTTAAATTAAAGGGCATGTTTGAGATTTTAAAATTAGCCAAGTTTGGAAGTGTGCACGGACTTGGATAATTTCTTTTTCGAGCATGTGATATACATCAAATGAAAGCCTAATTCTTCCCCTTTAATTTGAGTGGTTGCTGATCGCTGTGCGATTTCTTTTGACCGAGTTATCAAGGTTTGAAGAAGAAATGGTCATTTTGACTTTGATCGCAGATCTAACTTAAATTGTTGAAAATTAAGAGAATCGATCTGCTTTACCATAGTAAATGAAGAAAGAACGGCTCAAGAAATTAAACAGACGTTTTTCAAGCTTAAAATTTTAACTTTAACACAATATTGCTAGTTTTTAGTTTTGAGCAATTTAGACAATTTCAAGAACGATGGATACATGGAATAAAAATATTTTAGCTGATAAACGTTATTGTTTTTTATTGTGGTATACTTGAATTACAAAACTTTGCTTTAGTGATTTGATTGGATCTTTTTTCATGACAATATATCGAATAAAAGAAGAAACATAAAATATGTAATTTTTTATATGACATTTGAACTTAATTTTTGGTTAGAAAAAGTAAGGATAAGAAGAAAACAATAACAGCGTTTGAAAGAGCTGACTTTCAGCTTTTTAATGCTTTTTCGCGGCGTACTGTATGTTGATTTGTTTACGAGTAATAAGACAAAATGACCATTTCTTCTTCAAACCTTAATAGCTCGGTCAAAAATAGCTCGGTCAAAAAAATTCGCACAGGGATCAGCAACCACTCAAATTAAAGAGGAAGAATTAGGCTTTCATTTGATGTATATCACATGCTCGAAAAAGAAATTATCCAAGTCCGTGCACACTTCCAAACTTGGCTAATTTTAAAATCTCAAACATGCCCTTTAATTTAAGGGCTTCCTGTTGCATCAATGCCCCTAATAAAAAAATATATATACACCATTTTAAAGCTGAGATTTTAACCTTTAATTTAAAAAAAAATTCATGCAATTTGGATGATTTTTCGTAAAGTTATGTGTCTTTGAAAATTGCCTAAAAATTCGCTCAAAATTTTTGTCTCATTTTTATTTTGCGCCAGTGTATGTACATATGTATATAGAGCTATAAGCTCTAAAGATAAATCTTATATACAATAGTTGTACCTACATATATTATTTTAAAAATGATTAAAAATAAAAAATGTTTTTCTTTGTAGAACTATAAAGAAACTGGATAAAGAACTGATAATTGTTTTACGTGCATTGGATAAATTTTCCATTTCCTTCTTTGTTTTTCAAAATAAGAAAAGATTTGCTGCGTCGCAGTACTATCATAATTGAGCTTTTTTGTCCTGCATCTCTCAAGATTCATAAGGTGTTAATTTTTCTATACTTTTTTTCTATTTATATCTTGTTATATGCTCTTGTCGGAAATGTATTATCGTTGTCTTCCTTTCGGAAAGATTCCGAAAATTCTGATTCATTTACAAAGTTTCGCGCTAGGAAGGAGTTAGCATACGTGTCCGCCGTCCTCTTCGTACGTACTATTCAACTATTAATAGTCATTACCACTTTCACTCAGTGTGCCGTTATTACTACTCTTCCTCTCCTCCTCTCCCGGCGCGGCGGTCGTGCTCGTTTTGCTTCGGACTTTAATTAGGATTCCGTCATGACGTGAGCTCCGGGCTCCAGCTGCTTCGAATACGTTTTTTCTGAGTGCATCGCTAATTTGCCGACTAAGCGTGCCGATCGAATCTCGGCTGCGGCGAATAAACTCGTATCAAGCGGCGCCCCAAAGGGAAGTTCTAGGCTCGTTGCACTGCAATACGCTAAATTAGATCGTAAGTACCGCAGGAATTTAAAGAGGCGTCCACTAGGCTATTACTTATTATTGGGACAAAATTACTATTTTGATATTACTTCTCGCGCGGCGAAATATCAATACTCTCCCTTCAATAGTTCCGTATTGAGATATTATATACACATTATTTCTATTATTATGTAATTCATAATATTAATGAAAACTAGCTAGCACGTACGCATGCAGAGAGAGAAAGAGAGCTTGTTCCCCTTAAATTGCTTTATACATATAAGATTTTATTTATATAATCCTAATTAATAAATAGTATAAAAAATTATACAATCGCTTTATTTTCAAATTTATTAGGTACCACTTGATTTTTATTATTTTAACACATAAATATATACTATTTTTTTAGGTTATCGATCAAGGTATAGACATGATGGTATATATGGTATTGTAAATGAAATATCGATACTTTTTTTAACGGTTATCTTTGTCGTCGATACACGACGACTAAATCATCCATCCGTCAGATATGCGGCCCGTTCGTGGTCGGCCAGACTTTGCGAATGATTAGACAAAATGTCAAGATTTGATTAACGAGGCGGTCCAGAGCGCCAACTCCGAAGAAAATTAAGCGGAACAGCTTGACTAGTAAACCGTCCGAGAGTCAACTTGCAAATTTTAAGGCCATCGAAAATCTTGGATCCAAAATGCGTATGTAATCATTTCATCATACATACAACGAAATTCACGCAGCAATACTTGAACGATGTCACGACACTTAAACGACAACTGACAACTTCGAGTTTGATGTCGCGTATAATCCGCCAAAGAATTAAAAGCTCGGCCAATGAATAACTCGCTAATGAATCACGGTGCTGTATGACACGTGTGCTGTTGTATGTACACGCACGATGCGATTGTATGCGCGACGCGAATAGTCTATGTGACGCGTATAACGCGATGTGATGTGAGTGCAACGTAGTGAAAAACATAGTTTTTGCGATGGTGGAAGCTTTCGTATTTCGTGTCACGATGCGACGTTACCTACATTGCATGTGTTACAATAAATTTCCTCTATGTAACGACGCGCGCTTGAAAACCGGATGTTTCTCTGACACGCGTGCGTGAATCTCTCGCGTCGAATTTGCATATTTTAAAGCAAAGTTCCTTCAGTACCAAAAGGCCGCGATAATTATTCTTCGCGATAAATGATATCTTTCGCGACTGCTATCTAAAATCAATATTTATAGTGAAGAGATTCATAAGGTGCTAATCGCTGTTAATTAAAACGCTAATTGCACAAGTTCTATATCTTTATTAGTATACATATATGTGTATTACACACATACGCTAAATTTAAACGGCATGCAAAATAAGATACAAGATAAGAGCTATGCTACACTGTTACATCGTCTCACGTACAAAACGTTAGTTGCAGTTTCTATATCGTGCCTTTTCCATAAACGCAAAGAGGAGTATCTATCTCCATACGTTGAGATCATATACTGGAAATCAACTCTCAGTAGCCCTTCATCTTTTTCCTCTTGTGCCACATGCTCGTGTTTACGTGCCCTCCCCTCTCTCTCTCTCTCTCTCTCTCTCTCTCTCTCTCTCTCTCTCTCTCTCTCTCTCTCTCTCTCTCTCTCTCTCTCTCTCTCTCTCTCTCTCTCACACATTCTGCATTACGCGTCGTTGCACGATGTGTCCATTTGCGCAAGCGTGCGCGGTTCTGTATCGAAGAGCGCGCGCGTGTGCGGCTCTGTGGGGGAAAAAAAAAGATGCAGTAGCTTGCGCAAAAGCGCGAGCGAGCGAGCGAGTGAGCGAGCCTACGGGCTGCTGGCGTAGCACCGCGCGGTACACGTGCACGTGCGAACGGACAGGGAACCGGGAGGAGGCAAAGAAGGAGGGCACCAGCAGGCAGCTCGGTCGCTTGTATTTACGAGAAGTGTATCGCGATGGAAACACCTGCGGTACCGCGCGCGAGGCTGATTTAAATAGATGTTGTGGATACCGATGCACGCACGATCCGTGATACACGAATGCGAATTTATGATTCCTAACGACGACTTTGCGCCACGAAACGCAGAGTGTCGTCAAGACTCTACGTCAATTGACTTGATTGAAAATTATTAACAAGTACGTGTTAAACAAGTTATGATGTAAAATCATACGTTAAAGAAATAATTAATCGATCAATTCCCTTCTACTGTTACTTGATCTTTACTTGATCTTATTTTAATAATTTAGGCTTACAATTTGTAGTTAATTACTGGATAAAGTAACGTTCTCTCAAAGCAAAGTTAGACGTCGAGCTAGGAAAGATATTTCGTAACCGTAATACTGTATATTTTTTCTGCGATTTTCATCGAGACGTCCTTCTCATAGTTTTAGCACAGAATATTGCTGCGATCTTGGGTATATTTTTACTGCGGCTGTATATTTTACCGAGCGTATGCCGCACACTTGAGGTCAGATTTTGTCGAGAAAATTACGATTCTCATGGATGTTATTCTAGAAAAGATAGCTATACGATACACACAGCAACCGCGAGATTATTCGCGCGACTTGTAACCCTTAATCTAATCGTGGTGAATTTCGAAAGACGAGGAAGAGAAAAAAATGCGTGTTGCTAGAAAAATCACGAGGTCTTGATAAAAATGAAGAACACTTGAACAAATGTCCATGTGTAAGTCCGAAAAGAGAAGAATGAAGAGAGAAGAAAGGAAAGAGAGAAAAGAAGTGTGTGTGTGTGTGTGTGTGCGTGTGCGTGTGCGTGTGCGTGTGTGTGTGTGCGTGTGCGTGTGCGTGTGTGTGTGTGTGTGTATAAAAGATCGTGTACCTTTGTTATGTTACATTACTTTCATCATCATGTTACATGTACAAAGTAACTTTGCATTTAATGTTTTCAATATTCCGCCTTGAATCATTGCGATTGTGCACAGCACGGGGGGTGGGGGGGGGGGCAAGAGGGAGGGTGGGGAGAGAGGAAAAAGAGACTGGCCGGAGGAGTAGAGCGTTTTACGATTACATCGTGTAGCTTTTTCTCCACGTTCGGGCAAGGATGAGCCCGCCAAGTTACGGGATTGAAAATAGAGACTGACGCGCGCATTATTCACGTCGTGACTTTTCAGCATCGACCGTGTTCGGTGCACCGCTGGCAGCTTCCCTTCACCTTTTTCTCAACCGCGACCCTTCCAACTCCAACGATTCTAGTTGTAGTTCATTATTTCGACGACAGTGATCATTATTCAGAACTTAGTCGGTTAGTCAATCTTTTTTGATTACATGCTCAATGTTACATTGAGAAATTATATATATTATATGCTTAAGTTTATTCCTCTCATTGTCAGAATTGCAATTTGCAGTTTTGTCATCATCAAGACGTTTAACGTTAAATACTGAAACGTCTGAAAAAATTCTAACGCAAATCGAAGGACGAATCGTCGAATTTAAAATCTATGATTTGAATCATTTCTAGATAGCATGTTACATAATCGAATTTGAGAAGCATGACTAAAGTATTTTCCTTAGGTCTCCCTCTCTATTTCTGAAGTTAACAAGATGTAACAGCAGGATAAAACATAACAGACGTGAGACGTTCTAATTGAACCAACGAGATCAGAGAAAGAATCTTACTGGCAACCAACAGATTACATCCTTGTGATTCAATTAAACTGGAGCATTAGCTCCCTTAGCGTGATATATTTTTGGGTGGGTTGTATATTTTTTTTCTTTTTTTTCCCCGCAGATTCGTTGCTGTGAAAAAAAGAGGCGCACATTGAACGGGAAAGTTGTAATTTCCACGAATGTTATTCCGAGAAAGACAGTTACGAGGCCTCCGTATTACAATTCTTAATTTGAACACACCCGTCGCGCATCCGAAAGAAAAGGGAAGAGATGAAGAAAAGAGATCTTCTTTACAGCGCGCCCTTAAATATAAGTAAGTAGAGGATTAGCTGGATTTTTTACATTAATTTGTTCGTCCATCTGTACCATACGTACTAATGTCGGTTAATTGACGTATGATTCAATTGTTCTTCTGCAGTTCGTCGTTTATGTAAAAATTATCTTTTTATATTTAATATATAATAATTTTATATATTTTTTTTTAAGTCGGTTTTCCCCGACCCGCGTATCACACAATATGAGTAACAGTTTTCAGCAACAATTCCAAGATATATTTAAGTCGCTTCTTTGTGCTTCTCTGTACGTTTCTTCCGTACGTTTACCCGGCGTCATAAAGAAATCGTAGAACACTCCTTTTTCTCGGCTCGCGGTTTTCTTCGCGAAGAACAACTCGACGCGGCGCCGTCCGCGCAGCGGCGTTCGCAGAACGATCCGCAACTTGTTACGTTTAAACTTACTGTTGGAGTCTTCTCGACTTCGAAGAAGCACACGAGCGGGTTTTGTAAAAACGCAAACTTGTAATTTTTGGAAAGTAGACGAAAATGAGAGGAGAAGGAAGGTGAAATCGCGCAAAGTGCGACTTACCCGATATCCGTACACGGTATTTCCTTTCCGTGAGGGAATGTATTCATTTTAATTTATATATTTAAATATTTTCTTCTTAATAATTAATATGTCATTCTTAATATATTGATGTTGACTTTCAAGTTTTCCGACACGAAAGTTTTCCACGTTTTATTTATTCTCTCTAATTATGCCGTAATTAATAAACACGCGTATTATTGAATGTGCCGAAACGCTGCAGGTGAATTTTTTAGAGTGACATTTCCTCAATTCCAAAAAGAAATATATCGCGCGATGTATAATTTGTCGGCCACAAGCAACTTTCTTCATCTCTATTCCGATCCGGTAGTGGTGTATATCACGATGTATATGTATACATACATACGTGCGGACGCACGCATTAAATTAATTTGCCGAGGGACCATTTAGCACGATACATGCTTCTTGTTTAACAATAATATCGACACATTTATACGGCGCGGCAGGGAATAGACACACACACACACACACACACGTAGGACTACATTTAGTCACGTATCAATGCGAACCTATAATAATGAATTATCGTTCGCTAAGCAATAATAACTGCTTGTTCGATGCGGTGCAATTATCGGCCCCGCGCGCGCGCGCGCACGGCAGCGGTATGATCGTTCATTTAGCAATCGTTTGTTGTAGGCTAATGTAATGCAGCATTAAGTTGCCGCCGTCATTGATCTTTATCGCGGGCGGCGTTTACGATCTCGCGTTCTCTCTTCTCGCGGCGCGGCAGCGGACGACGATGGGCGTTCCTCGTGCCACGGCCGCGAAAACACGTGTTTCGAATTTTCCGCGGCATGGCACGACAACGTTGGCATGGCGTTTACGCGCTTACTATAATTATCGATAATATTGTTACGTGACCGGCCGCTATCGAGCCGCTCGCGTAGGGATAATACGCACTTGGGATAATTGATGAACGAACGAATCATCGCGCTGGGAAAACGAACGATCGCCATCAGCTGTTGCTCACCGTTATACGATCATTGATTCCGCGCGATCACGACAAGTACTCTTTATGTATATTTTTTTCTTCTTAAAGTCGTGAATCGGTCGTGCGCTGGAAATTAATTAATCAAACTTGAGCCTCAAACACACACGCGTTGTCAGGGAGAGAGGAGTACCGCGGAATTATTTGTCAAACTTCATCCTCCCTCTGGATGATGATTGGGAATCATTAAGAGGCGGCATTTCCAAGATCCTCTTTTGCGTTGTGCGCATAATAATTTATGCACATAGAAACGCGCGTAGCTCCGAACCGCTTCTCTGTCGTCGGTGTGAATCAATATTGAAATTTCAATATTTGAACCGTTTGAGTGCTCAAGACTGTCATGCCGCGCTGCTCATCAATGTCACTTTTTGCAAACTGCACGATTCTTCGCCATCGTCACGTATATTTATATTATAATAAGAGCTTGATTTAGAATCGCGCCATGTTTTATAATGGCGTCAACATATAGATTGTTTATAAGCTTGTCTCTTTCGAATTCGAGAAACAAATTTCAAGAATAACCTCTCTGTCGTACCGTCAGTATGTACATTTAAATTAAACGAACCTTTCTCGGTTACATTATTCACGTAACAAATATGAGAATCGTGATTTGATAAAATCCTGCCGGAACACATGTCGCACAAAAGCAAGAATTCAAATTATATTATAAATATATTATGATTTCAGGGAATTTTGAAATTATTCCATGTCATTAGACGAACGGAAACCATTTCTACATGTGTATATATTTCGTCGTGAAAGAAACGTTTCTGAAACTCGCGAATATTACAAGTTGGGAAATGCATCGGAATATAAAAATGACGACGAAGTAGAAATCAGATAAAACTAAAAGTAGAAAATTCACTCGAATGGATTAAAATGAAATTTAAACAAATGTTGGAGGAAGCGGAGCTTTGATCGACTTGAACAAAACGATGGGACACGTAAACGTGAGCACTACGCAAAGAAAAGAATTCTATCAAGACGACGACGGTAGCGACATAAAAGTAAAAGCGATACCGTCGTAGCTCACGCGAATTCCGATCGCGCGGTATTAATAAGTAACTGAGGTTCTCACGCGTTGCCACCTGCGCTCGCAGCGGAATCGCGAATGAATGGAGTCGCTCGTTGCGCGTAGCACCGAACGAGAAACTCGCGCGACTCGTCGTTTTTGCAATCGCATAATCGCGCGCGCACGGCGGCTGCAGCACCGTGGTCACTTGCCGATGCACGGAATTTTTCCTTGACTTCTCGCCAGTCTGACTACGCTCTACACTCGCGCTATAATCGCGTAACAATGGCGTTTGGATTTTCTCACGCTATTCGCTACGGAGAAAACGATCGATATCTTCACTTGATAGCGATAAATAGATCGATTTGGCCGATTGGATAGCCGAGAGATGACTTTTCAAGAGTAAACATTTATACATATGTATATTCCGTACATTTTTATCACAGTCCATAATGATCTTTTATTTACTTGATTAAAATTTACTCAAAAATCACTGGGCTATACTATTTTGTACATTATTACATTATAGATCGTGCTTTTATGTCATTTTGTTTTGATTTTTGTGACAAGAGCAAATATATTGAAAATTGATGTGATGCTCTCAACTTAAATTAGAGTCAAGTTGCTTGTAGTTCCAAACATATTTTTCATCCCGGTCAATATCTTATTCACAAGAATTTTTGGGAATGTGATCCACGGGGACGAATCATGCTGGCACTGTTGAGGGGACATTAGATGCTGGAAATAAAACTCGTCGTAAAGCACTGCCGTACGCGTTACGCACAGCAGAAAAATGTTAGAATGGCGAACGTGGAATTTGTGTAGGAATGGTAGTTTGTGAAATTTAGCTTCTAATCTTTCGGCGAATCTTACATCACTTACATGTACGATTCCAAATATTCAAATATGTACGATATAAATATTCGTGCAAATGACTTACTTTATTCACAACTTATCGTCCCGTTGTAAATTTTTAGGCACCACTGATAAGGCAGCGACTAATTTTAGACGATGACTATCGCTTGCCAAGCGGTTGATGCAATTTAAATCCATCTCACTCGACTACTATGAATATTTGTGAAAGAATTCAGTCGAAAAACTTGACGATTCTGGAGTTGATACATGTTCGGGAAAAATTCCGAAGGAAGGTGTAACTTTAACATACACAGAAGAAACATTAATTTCAAATCAACAATAATATTCTCATATATAAGCAAAATTATAAAATCTTCTTTTGATTTTGATAATCTTGAACAGACAACAATTTATTCACATAAAGAAATTTTGTTTCTGTTTAAGATTATCAAAATCTTTAACGAAGATTTTATATTCTTGCTTATATATGAGAATATTATTGTTGATTTGAAATTAATATTTTTTTCTGTGTACTCTTAAAAAAAGAGTTATTATTGTATATTCATATGATATATAATATGATAGGCAACGCTGTATTCTGAGAAACAAAGCGTTCTATTTATACATATAAATACAATTAAAAGTTTGTTTACCAATTATATTCCGAAAGCATAGGATACTTGCTGTCGATACTTTTAACATGAAAATTACTTGATACAAATCACTCAGTGTCTGACTTGAAATTAATTGTAGAAAATCCATCGTTGAAATTACAATTGAAGATTTATTACTTCCCATCAAATTCGTTTTTATTGCTATTAGACGAAAACTTATTTTGCTATAAAAAAAATCGATAAGCACTTGAATCTAATTGTAAGTCTCTCCATTTTCCTCTTCCTCACGTACGTATTTAGACCGCTGTAAGCACAGAGAGCCCAAGTTACACGTGCAATCCGTTATCGCGGTCTTCGACGTTCAAGCAAATAATATCCTATGCATCCTTCGCCTTTAATGGACGAGCCGAGTCCCGCTTATCTCTGATTTAAAGCGGAGGATAATACTTTCGATCGTTTCGCCGTCGTAGAAGAATGCATCTGGCGGTCGCGCGCGCACGGTGAGTCAGGGGTTCGGTGCACGAATAAGAATTCGACCTTACGTTCGCGTTGCCTTCCTTCGCGCTCCCCCTTTTTTTCCCTTCCTTTTTTCCCCTCTCTGTCTTACTCCGCCGTCTGGGTGCACATAATAAAACGATCGGGGAAAAGCAAATGAATATTAAGACGATTACTTTAATGGATTTAATGGATTGAGACGATTTTATCGGGGCAATGAAAGTAAATATCTGGTTGCGCTCGCGCTCGCGAGGCCCGTTCACCGAATTACGATACTTGCAACGATTGCATTTTTAAGTTGCACCTTTGGTCATTTATTTAAATTAAATTTCCGCGACAGCAATTACGAAGGGAGATATCTCGTTCGCCGAAAGATGAGATGAGAAAGATGAGTAGCATTTATTGCCGCGCTTATTAATTACGATATATGTGTACCTACATCTGGAATCTTTATCTTTATCTATAATTATTTATCTTATCTATCTACTGATCAAAGGTCCAGAAAATTATTCAGAAAACTCTGACGTATCTTCTTCAGCGTACTCTTTCAATTTCAATTGTCAATTAATTGCACGATTTCGAGATGCACCGTCGCGGTATTAGCGAAAGAATTTCAATTAAAGATTACATGACGAGGTAGTATTAATACGCCGTAGATATGTTAAAATGTTAAAAGTTATCGCGCAAGATGGAGGCGTCTCTAAATTTTCTACGATGCGGCACGCGGCGCGACACTGCGAACAAGTTCACAATTTACTTTTAGACGTCATTAATTCTTGCGAAATTCAATCTCGCAACACGTAATCCACTTGCTCGCGAGAAGGCGGGATTTAATTTTCGAAGCGATACTCGATTATTATCCGTTGCCCATTCAACGCAAGCCTATGGACAAGGACGGAGATGAGACGTCGCGCGCGTATACAGATTTAATCAAGCCGAGAAAGTTCGACACTATAAGAATTCGTTTATGAAATCGAAAAATAGAATTAATTAATGTGGCGCGTCGCGTCATTTGCGCGATCCGCAACGGTACGTGACGTTGCAGGCATCTGAAATAATCCACATCGAACATAACGGAATAATGGAAAAATATCCATTATATCCATTGCAATTGAATATAACGCATTAGTGATTAACGAGATGAAAGGTTTTTTTGAATTCAATTACTTGAGTAGTTGAATTGCTTGTTGACAATCAGCGGGATCAGCCATTGACGATTACGGTCGTTGATTACGTGACGACAATCACCGGGCCCGAATCGAAAACTGTAGCCTGCAGATGAGCGAAATAAAAGATTCAGATAAGCCGCACGAATTTTTCACCGCGCGTTTTCAACAATAGCTTGACAACGTGGGCCGCCTTGCCTTAAAGATGTAGGACCTGCTACTGCTTAATTGAAGTTTAGATTAAAATGCAAATGTCCAATATATATGCGAGCTGACGTGACGGCGCGGCGCAGCCCTTGACCGATCGGGAACGATCAACGATAGAGATGGAGACACCGTGCGCGTCTCTCGACGTACCTGCTAGCTTGTCGCGTTACGTTCATGTAAGAAATTACTTTTTAGTCCACGTACAACTTTCCTCCGTGCATCACAGCATGATAAAACAATCTGATTCTAGCTTAAATTGGAAAGTGAAAGTCAAGCTCCAATTATAATATAAATACCAAGAATAATTATTCTGAGCTACGATAGAAAACATTTAAAATTTTTCCTTTGCAGAAATGTCGATTAACATCCTTGGAAATATATCTATATGTATAGCTTTAGTTTGAGTTTTTTTTCCGGTACCTCGTACTTGTCATTTTATTCCAGCTTTCTACATTTCTTGTTGGAGTTTATGTAGTCTCATGAGTCAGTAATTAAAAGATTAGTTTTTTATGTTGAAACACGTATTAAAATATCAATTGCCAATATT
Source organism: Tetramorium bicarinatum (assembly GCA_928718305.1). Lineage (NCBI taxonomy): Eukaryota > Metazoa > Arthropoda > Insecta > Hymenoptera > Formicidae > Tetramorium > Tetramorium bicarinatum. The sequence goes on along the minus strand of OV788324.1, from coordinate 8,090,664 downwards.
TATTATTAATATTTATCAGCGATCAATAATTATGATTTGCGTAAAGCGCGAAAATAGAGGAAATTATAATTTGCCAAAAAGAGACTTGATCACGTGAAGGAAACGTGGAGTACGAGAACAGTGCAATGGAGGATCAACGACAACGATCCGCTTCCTTTTTACGTCTCTGCCGAGATTTACAAACATCAAGCTCGCTTGAGCTTGTGCTTACTTGGCCCTTAAGTGCATCCGGTTGTTTGTCGACAAAGTCACTGACTCGCGATATTGGTAAAGCGAGAATGAGCCGAAAACATAATGACGCGATTTTGGATAATAACGTGTGTCGATTCGGCCGTGGCCTGCTTAATTGTTTTAATTCTTATTGTCTTAGAAAAATTATAGCAGAATTAAAAACGTGTATTAAGAAACAACAACATAGATGGTTAATTTTATGACCATTATTTACGTTCGTACAGTGAAAATTATGCATAAAATGATAAAACGTACTTATATGTCAATATAGTTGTATTATAGTTTGATAGAAATATTCCGTCAACTTTCTGATAGTAGGCTCGTCTACAAAAGATAGAAATCGGGATAGAAACTTGAGACACAAAGAGCGACAACTTTGATTTCACTTTGATTTTTATATCACTGTTCAATTCCAAATTCAAGATAAAACTCAATTTTACAAGTTAAAAGCGCAATGTAGTCACGTTCCAATCCACGCGTCGCGCATCTCCTTTCATCTCTTTGTTTATCGAAAAATCCGTGGTCAAAGTCGCCGTGGGTCCTTTCTTCATGGCACAAAAGCGCGCGTTGATGCGCACTCGGGAAGAGACGCGCGCGTGCGATTAAGCCGAAGAGAGAAACCGTGTGTAAATCGAAAGGCGTGTGGAGAGAGAGAGAGAGAGAGAGAGAGAGAGAGAGAGAGAGAGAGAGAGAGAGAAAGAGAGAGAAGAGCAGGGAGACAGAGCGGCAGGTTCCTCTCACGAGCGGGCCGGAGCCGGAGCCGGAGCCGGAGCCGAAGCCGGAGGAAGACGGCGAGAGCGAGAGAAGGAAGGCTTCGCGACCTCGCATGCTCGCTCGCGCGGCTTTACCGGAGTAAAGTGCTCCTCGACCGCTCGATCCCGAGGCCTCCGAGGAAGAAGCCGCTCTCGCGAGATCGTCCTCGAGAGATCGCGATCTCTTTCCTCCTCGATCGTGCCTCTGAGGCCGTGTTTTTCAGTCATTAAATCCGGTATAATCACAGTGGAGATTCTCTTCTCTATCGTTATACGAGAATCTTAAAACTTGTGTTACTTACGTTAATTGTACTTTTATGAAGGCAAAAATCGTTTTGTGTGTACTGTCAGAATCTAGCTTTGTTTTGCCTTTTATTTAATTATAAAAAAAGAAACGTAACGGAGGGAAACAGGTTTCTATTTTGCGTTTCTTATCTGCGTCTTTAGTTGCAACGTCGTTGTCATCTTTAATCGTATTCCAATAGGGATGGTATTTTATCATCAGTCTCATTTTTAATATTTTTACACATACACTGAAACATTACGATCAATCTTCCTGCAATATTTTACTTACAAGAATGTATTTAAATAAGAATCATAAAGAAAACACGGTAATTCCTTTATTTCATGAGTCAACGACACTTCACCGTTAGAAAGATGAAGGAATTATGATTTTTATTTCCGTTATTAAAAAAAAGACTTTAATATCTGATAATTCATTACGGCTTACTACAGCTTAGATCGAATGTGTCGTCGCTTACTCAGACATGCACTTTCCATCCTCGTAAAGGAAACACGTGTGTGGTTTAAACTTTTCGATATATATGTATAATGTTTTTTCTCTACTTGAAGAGACTCCCTTCCGGAACCGACCGGTGTAGTAAGACCGATACCCCGGAATCTTTAATGAAAGCAATATCGGTGCGCACTTGCGAGTATCGCGAGTTCGTCTTTCTATCTCCGTCACTCGACGGACCGCGGAACGGCTTCGGTCATTTTATGCGCGCAACTAGCTGCATCACGTATACGCGCTAATAATTCTATTCTATTACTCGTTCTACTCTACCTGGCGAGCTGCAGTTGCGAACGAGGCGGACGATCAATCTTTCCCCATGTCGGGGTTCGCGCGAGTGCGGCTCCGCGTCGATTCAGCGCGAGAAATAGCGACGGCGACGCGGCGCAGCGCAGCGCGGCGCGGCCGATGGCTCGTACTGCCAAGAGGTAACTGGAAGTAAGTGGCACGAGCTGTCGCGTGCAGCCACGCCGCTGCGGAATGACAACACAACATAACAGGTGCTTGCTGGGCAGGGTGAGGAAGGGCCCGATATGCGTGCGTGCGTGCGTGCGCGCGCGCGCGCGCGCGTTCTGGAATTAAGCTGATATATCGCAGGCCTGTGAGTCGTGCCCCGTCTCGACCTTTACCGGCATCTTAAATCGCTGAAAAATATCGCTCGCGATATTTAATTGCACCATCTTCGCGACTCCATCAGCGCGCGCGAGTTCGGATAATCGGAAGCTGTACAGTTATTATACACGTCACAAATTGACGCCGCGCTTATTCAACGCGCGATTTTTTGATAAATCCGGCAAATATCGCTAAAGAAACCCCGCGCGGTTGTCGCAACGAATCAAATTGCTTTCAGTTTTTAATAATTAAAACAAACCGACAATGAGACAAAATTTCTCCAAAGTTAATTAATTAAATAATTTAAAAACAAACACTGTGCACTTTTCAGACCCTCAGTAATATTTTAATTTTTTACACCAAGGATCGCGCGACTTGAATTTGATTATTTTCGACGAATAAAATCGAATTTACAAAAGATCGAATGTGGTTTCTGATAGTTTTGTGTAAAGCTTTTCTGGCTATTTAGTATTTATAAAAATAAATAACTTAACATCCTTTTCTTTTAAAATGATTTTGAAAATAATGATGTCTGTTTTATTATTTTATTAAATAAATAATTCATATTTCTAAGTGACTTTTAGTGTTACACGTATAAGCTCTTTTATTATACGGTTAATCTTTAGTTTTTCTCAAGTTGCTGCGAGGATATGCTATTTTATTGTTATTCCACGTCGAAAAATAATTCGTTTCGAAATCATTTCATTATGTGCTTTGCCGTACTCGACTTGAACGATCGAAAGCGGTCGCGCGCGAGATTTATCGATTAAATTGTTATCCGTTTATCGATTTCGTTTGATTAATCGGCTGAGTCTCGGTAGTTTATGCCTTGATCGATTAATCGGCCCGTTTCCATTGATCGGCGAAACGATTAAACTAGTAATCTTTCACGTGACTTGATAGATTCAATCGGATGAATCGGCTACGTGCCGTCGATAACATTTTTTTTTCTTTCCGTGTTCCTTTTGCTTTTAGAAGAAAGTTTAAAGTTCGTCATATTTATAAAAGAATTGATAAATATTTTATAAAAAATTCAATTATTCGTGCTCGTGTCACGCAAATTTGTTACTACTCCTAATAAGTAAAGAATAAAATATTCCGATGTCTGCAAAACGATTAGAGATGTCGCGCGCGAAAGTTGATTATGAAACTGATAGAAATCATGTACATGTCCGCTTGATTTTGCGATCTCGTCGTCGAAATTAAGTATTCGTATTATTTTCTTCACTCGCCGCCGCGCATGACACTCGCAACATTTTGCCAGGCAGCGACAATCTGTTTTTGAAAGTAGGTACTCCCGCAGTTACACGCAATCGGTCGATCCGATCGGTCTCGGAATCGAGTGAGCGAACGAAGGAATGAATTAAGTTGAGTGCGACGCCCGCGCCGTGGAAATTTGATCGAGCAACTGACATTGACGCGATTCCACGCGAATTTCTCCGCTCTTCCCGCACGCGGTCTTGATGATTTCATTAAAGATTGACGAACGGCGTTTTTTCGTTTGGATTTAAGCCTCATCGAGATGGTATGTCGAACACGCATGACGTAAACAAAAGCCGAGAGCGATACTTTCATCCCGCATTTCGCTAAATGATGACTCACGAGCTTGAAATTCGATTAAGCCGCGACTATTTTGCACTTGTATCCAAGGTGAATAAAGTCTCCACTAGCGTCCGCAACGTCTCGCCGTTTAACACAAAATTTCTATTCAATTCTCATCTTGTATCAAATACCATCTTCTCGAGAAATAGAAAAAAAGTAAATTCAAGATTCTCTCTCTCTCTTAAACGACAATAAATATACTTGGCGATAAATGTCTAGCACAAAAGTGCATGTCCTAGAAACGAACGCTTGTAGCCGTTAGTCGCGAGTCGAGGGAAGCAGGCGAATGCAAATTGAGATTTCACGAATTAGAGAATCGCTATCACCGGGAACGAGAATCACGTGTCGTCTTCGCACGTGTCTCTACTGATCAAGTCTGGTAACTCGCGCTACGCGGTTCGCTTAAATTTCCTCTGGGTGATATCACTTGCTAAAAATCCGCTCGCTAGCCCGATCCATTCATCACGCGCCGCGCATAATCCGCATTCTCGCTGTCATTTCCTCCCTCTCTTTTTTTTTCCATCCGTATCATCGCAAAGATCACGCTTTAATTCGCCCTATATGTCGTGTCGCGCTGAAACTCTGCCAGGAGATCCTTCGAGATCATAATTACGTGGTTGATTTGTAGAAAAAAATTATCTTCTCGAATTGAATACACTGACTAGCTCTGAATTTTAAATGTAAACTCTTTAATTTCTTCTTATTAAATGTCAACAGAGAAAGTCAATTCAATATTAAAATATTGAGTTGATCAAGATGATTGTGACAACATGATACTAAAAATAATTTATAATGACAGCTAAGAATCATCATGTTTCAGTGACCACGTGTCATTTAACACATAGCCTATTGTTGCTAAAGCGTTTCGTTATTCTAAAGCATGTTTCACGAAATTCTTTATATCTCTAACAATATATATTACCTATATATTTCTTCTCGTCTTCCTTTACATCTCACTTTATTCCACTTTTCTCTTATCTTTCACTGCGAGAGCTAAAAATACGCCAAGTGTACTTTATCATCTATTTTGCCCCCTAGACTCTTTTATCTCTCCCAAGTGATTTTTCTGAGAGGTACAATCATAACAGTTTCCTTGTATCGCGACCCGTCCATCGTGCCTCGAGGTATCGTCAAAGATCTCGTTCTCGGCAAGCCGCGGCGACCCCCCGGCGAACGCGACAAGCGATCTCTTACACTCACCTGCGTAGGTATACCCTGAGTGTTGCCTCGTCGGCGCGCTCGCGCTCACGCGCGTACACTTGTCGTCGCGCGTCACGGCCGTGCTCTCTTACAGGCTTTCCTTCTCAACCGCGGTTGTAATCGCGGAACACGGCACGCGGCGACGTACCTCACCGCGGAACGGCGTGCAACGGCGACGACGATGATGATGATGACGGTGATGACGGTGATGACGATGACGACGACACACCGCACTGTTGGCGACTGATTGTGAGCCGCGACCGGCAGCAGGAGCGTTTCCCTCGCGCGCGCACTCGCGGCGCGAGCTCATTTGCGGCGGGTGGACGCGGGAAGACACGCGCGAATCTCGGCTGTGTCCGCTCGGCAGGGAGGCAGGGAAGCAGGGAAGCTGCGGTAGCGGCGTGTGGTCCAGAAGCACTGCATGTGTGCGTGTCCGTCTACTTGGCTCGCGCACCGTCCGGTCTGACCTATAGTGTCGCGTACGCGCGTACGGCGCGAGCTCTACTACAGACCTCAATGATTCCGCGTCAGCTGCTTGTCGCAGCTGCACTGAAGTTCCGTTGCGACTTCCACCACTGTGTTCGCACGCGCGCGCGCGCGCACGCAGAGTAACAAAGATCGCACGCGATCACTGAGAGAGTGAGTGAGCGAGCGTTGGGAGGGGGAGGAGGAGGGAAGACATAAGACAAGCTGGCGGTGGTAGTAGCAGTGGTTGTGGTGGTGGTGCTGATGGTAGTGGCGGTGACGGTGGTGGTCGCGGTGGCGGTGGCGGTGGCGGTGGCGGTGGCGGTGGCGGTGGCGGTGGTGGTAGTAGTAGTGGTGGTGGTGGTGGTGGTGATGGTGGTGGCAATGGTCACGGAGAAGGAGGAGGACGTCGCGGCGAGAGTGCTGCTCGAGTGGTCTTCCTCGCGAGGGAGATGGTGGAGGAGGAATTGGGCGCCGAGGGACGAGAGAACGGGAGAGCGCGCGTGCACGTGCGACGCGACGCGACGCGAGATCCGCGGAATGTGAATAGAGTCGATTGTCGCAGGTGGGATCCGGGAAAGGAAAAAAAAAGAGACAAGATATTTGTTAAACGTTAGATGTATTTACTTTCCATTGCGCGAGAGAGCAGAGTTCCGCAAACGTTCCACGAAAAGTACACGTGCTTGTAACTTTAATCATTTTTATTTCTAAAAAGATGTGTTTTCCGTATTCCAGAATTAATAAGTACTTAATTAGAAATACACGTACAGATATGTGCATCGAATGATGACGCAGATGCATAACAAATTATTTTTTAGTGGATATTAATACATATTATATTACGCATCTATATTTCAACGATGAATTAATAAAATTCAATACATATCAACAAAAATAGAAATGTTTACATTAATTTATGAATACGTTGATTTACACATTAATTTAATAACATGATATTAAACTTGCAAGCAGAAAGTGGCAAACAGATATGCGTCTTGTATGATGTATTGCCAAGTTTAGATTGACGCGATCAGAATGGCACGTGCGGAGCTGTACGTGCGGCTATGCAACTTGTAGCCGAATCCGTCCGACGCGTGTGTGCGTGCGTGCGTGTGTATGTATGTATGGTGTCGGCCGGCGATGGAACGCAACCGAACAAGTGGGATAGGCTTTCACGGCCTCCATGCGGCAAAGGATAACGGAGATTGTTGTGGATTATCTAGAAGGAACTTGTAAACTTTTATCTGCTGAGAGTTTGAGTCAAAAGGAATATTGGTCCACCCTGAAGATGGACGAAAGACGGAAAGGGTAGCTGGACCGAAACGTAAATGAGTAGTGGAGAGAGGAGGGTGGGAGAGGGAGAGGCGAAAAGAGAAAAGCTTTAGTTTTCATTCTCCACGCAAGTGGAAGGAGGAGAATCTCTTATACTGCGTGTACGCTCTCGAGCGGACAACACACAGCGGCACTCACACCGCCGCATATTGACCGAACGAATCGCTGGGAAATACCAAAGGCCCACCAGAGACGAGAGTGTATATAACTTGGTATATGCGTGTGTGTTTATGTTGTGTATGCTTAACGACACGCCGCAAGGAACAGACCTCCTCGAGACGAGCCGAGTGCTCGTTCGTTTCGTTCCCCGAACTGAACGAGCCACGTTCGGAATGCCCGCTTTCACGAGGAGCACCGACAGATAGCCCATCACCTGGACCGCAGCTCCCGCACTCCGAACTCGGCCCGCTGCGCCGCGCCGCGATTAGATAAAAGCTTAACTTTCTACAATTTCATCTTGACATCGTGTCGTGAAGCGCGCGAATTTATTACCGGTTACACCAACAGTTATTACAATCCTCTTTTGTACATGCATTTTTCTCAACATTGCTGGGATTAACTATATAAACACATTTGATGTATATACATGTATGAAATATGTATTTCCTGATTAAACATTTTGGAAAGCTTTATTAGCCCCATAAATAAAAGCCCAAGAGACTCACTTTTTTTGGATTTAACTCCAAGTAAAAATTTTATCCGATAAAATCATTTCCCCTTGTCGTAATTTTTAAACTCTTCCAAATTCGCATTGCAAGCTTTTTTATCAAAACCAATCTTTATCAATATTAATTAATCTTAACTTTGATTCTTACGTGAAGTGAAACGAGAGGGATATGCAGAAATTAGAAATAGAATTAACTCGTTGTTGAAGAGAATCGTCATTGTTCAAACCTTTTCATTCATCACAATGCTGCAATGAATTACAATTACACCAACAGATATTTCTAGCATCTTTATCTAATTAATATGAATATTTGAAAGATCTATCTCCGAGCAAATCTTCGCAGTCGGTCCTTGAGCGACGAGATGTGTAAATAAATCGTTTAATGATTGGGAGGTTGCAACAGACGTCTGACCATGCAAGGTCAAGTGGTTTCTTCAGCGCGGCGATATTTAAACCTTCTTGCGGTTCATTGATCTAAAGTATGACTGATGATCGATGAGATATTCCAGCAAGTGTACTGTCTCGCAACTAGGGAATTTGGCAGATGACAAACTCAATTGACCGCCACAAGACTATTATAAGGCTTTTTCTCCATTACATCGGTTAAAATAAAACAAATTTGTAAGCACATGAACAAAATATTTCATTTTGAATTTGTAATTATCGTTTTCCGCCGTTCATAATCTTTTACGAGATATTGGAAGGTATGAATGCAAATGTATATTATTACTCTCCCTCTCTCTACGAATGTCAAAGTTACGTGATATCGGGCAATGGGTAAAGTACCTATCTATAGGATTCTCTTCCCCCTCATAGATCACTCACTATATCGAGTCATATAATCCGCAAAGAGAGACTGTTAACACGCAGGTCGAGCGACAAAACATGGTCTTGCGTGATGAAAGCTCGAGCTACGACCAACTCGCGGCTCAGTTATTGTACAACATATCGAAGACGCTTATCGAGGGACAGGGTCCACCGTCTCCGCTCTGTCTCTCCCGCCGAGTTTTACTCCCCGCGCGCGCGCGGCTGTTAGCGATCCGAAAGTATCTACCTGACTGCCTCGTTAGCTCTCTTCGTGGAAGCGCACCCTTGCTCTTTCGTAGGAAGAAACCGAACAAGAGAGAAGACTGCTTCTCAAAGAGCTCTCTTTCTCCGTCCCCTCTTCCTTGTGGGAAGCTATCAAGTGCGAGGATACTAGTCAAATGCTAACGTTACGTCTTGTCGCCTTCTTTTACATGTATGATGTATTTACTGTGTTATATAATAATTGTATTATATCCTGCGGCCCGCGGTACCAAACCAAACGCTATTAAGAGTTGTCGAGTGACACCAATTGAATAACTTGGTTTGTTTAGCAAAGTACCATGTGAGAAGACAAGGCCGATCTCTAGTTCTCTTCCAATCACGTACGTCCATCTTACGTATGCTAATTCGTCCTCCCCAAAAAACCCGTTTATCCTCCACTCGACACGCTGGCCATTAGAGAGTGATAAATGGCAAAAGAAAAAACTTTTATGTCATTTTAAATTAATCACGCTTGATATGTCAAGATTTCATTATTGCTCACTTTACATCACTACTCTTGTGCACCAACTTGTTACACACGTCAGCCGTGATTGCGTTCGTCGGCCGTGGAAAGTATGTATATAAGAGATCTTGCCTATTGTTTGCTTTTGCTTTCTTTTCGCGTAACGGGCGCAAGGTCGCTTGGATTCCGCGCGTGTCCTCCGCTTCTTTCGCGCTCGGCCGAAACGAGGAGAAGAATTTCACGAGCGTGTCTGTGTGCCACATTTGAAAGGCCCGCCTTTCTTTTTCTCTTCCCAGCAAGAGATCACGATCCCTTCTTTTTTTTTGCCTCTTTTCCTCCCTTTCCCCCGCTATCCATCCATCTCCTTTTCTCTCTCTTGCCCTCTCTCTCGCGCACGCGCGCCCTTTCTCCATTTCTCTTGCTCCCCTTGACCGGAACAACGTTTACCCGTGCGTGTGTGTGGCCAGATAATTAATCGCGATTTATTTGCCCCGACATTGTTAATTTTAACGAGCGGCGAAATATTTTTATTGGGTGCTTGAGCCGCGCCGCTCGAGGATAATTTGTACGCAAATGCGCCTTTAATTTAATTTATTTACGATGCGGAACGCCGGGTGCCGGTATATCTGGCGCGCTTTTTTTCACAGTCGAAACAGCGGCGCGTCGTAAACCGCGATTTGCTGCTTCGCGCTGGCTCGCGAGGTGCACGTAAATGTGGCGACGAGTCGCTTCCCTGTACAGTTTTACTGCGATCGTTTATCGCAAAGGAGCGATGAAGGCTGCCACTTTCTATCTTTAAATTTAGTGTTTTATTAACGTTCCTTTTTATTTACGAACTGAGAAACAACCTTGGCTAAATTTGAAAAGAAAAATGAAAAATTTTACTAGTTTCTTTTACAAAGTGTAAAATACACCAAGGTACATCGATAAGAGTTCTTCAAGTAACCTGTGTGCATCATCGGAACAACACTGAACGATTTTCCGTGGCCTCTAGTTGACGTAGTTTTTTCAAAAGAGCTGAACGTAGTACTGAACGACTTTGTCGGTGAATGACAAATAATATGCTTAAAAATAAATCTCGAAAGTAGCAAGAGAAATCTGTTTGGTCTAAGAAGACTATTAAAATCTTGATTATATCTTAATGCGTGAAATGTATTATGGAAACTTGAAAATTATTTTCTTTCACGTGGTGGAGAGCAAATTTACTGCGTTTTCGTTACTGCGTTCATCGTACTTTTTTCGAAATAACCAGTTTAATTTTTGCCACACTTTATCTTTCACGCTTTCACATTTTTCGCACACATGATCTCATACACATGCAAATGTGATTCAGAATATAGACATTATATTCCACGAACAACTATCAGAATATATGCCCACGAAAGCGTAATCGTCTTATGTCGTGAATGCGCTTTCCATTTGTCGTTAACCACGCAATCTCCTAGAATGTGCGCGTGTCACGCGAATCGTTAGATTATTAAAAAGGAGTGATACGCACGACCGGAAGTGATTCACGATGGTGTCGTCGTGTGAGTCGGCTTAAAAGGAAATCGCTAGTTCTAAACTTGTTGACAGCCTCGTAACGTCGCAGTACATTTGCGACACGTTAATATGGTAACGATACTAACGACAATTAGTAATAAGCGGCATCTTAAATTGCGCGCGCGCGCTACAAACAAGGAATCACGTATTCTCTGAATTTCTTAGAGTGAAATATAACTCTAATCGAGTGAATATTCACTTCAAGCGATAGTGAAAATACCATTCGTAAACAGTGAAAATACCACTCGTAAACAGTGAAAATTGACTTTTCATAAAAGTAGCTGTTTAACTCTAATATAGAGTGAACATATTATTCGTTTCAAAGTGAATAACTCATTCAATCAAAGAATAAAGTTCTCACTGTTTCATGAAATGAATTTTTTACTCAATTGTTACGGGTAAACATATTCACTCTTAGAAAGTTCAAATTTTAATTCTAAGCCGACTTTCACACTGAGATAGCAAGCTATGTGTAACATAAAGCTTCGAGTAATTGAAATGAGAAACGATGTCATTTCTTTTCACTTCAACTAATTGAAGTTGCACGTCACACATAGCGTGCTATCTGAGTGCAAAAGCCGGCTAAGAATTAAAAGTCTCCTTCTTTCATAATCTAAACTAGAAACACAATCTAATTTACAACCTATTCTTCATCTAACATGCGTTTAGTAAGTAAACTACGTACATTTTTATAAGGACTTTCCTCTGAAAGAAACGTTGGAAGAATTTCTATATTAATTATATTAATTCGTTCAATCAATTCGTTCAAAATATGTGTACCAATTCTTGTGCCAAGATACATGAACGACTAACGCCGAGAAACAGCGAGATGATAGTGACAATGATTTTTGCTAATATAGCAGGCTCATTCGTGCTTTACTCACTCTTCATGTGAATGAAAATATTCACTCTACACTACATAGAGTGAAAATATAACTCTATAAAATAGAGCACACACATATTCATTCCAGTTCTCAGAGTGAATTTCACACTCTACAACAAGAAGTAGAAGAATTCACACCATATGAGTGAAGAGTTACTCAAATTCGAGTGATTCGACCAATCACTCAAGTTTTTGAGTGAATTATCGCTCTAAGAAATTTACAGAGTACAACAAGGAAAAAGATACTTGATTAGAATCCTTTTCGAGCGCAGCATTGTTAGATCTATCTCTGATTGAGAGAGAGAGAGAGAGAGAGAGATCGCAATCTTAAATAAAAAATAAATATTATACCTATCGAACGAAGCGAACGCACGATTATGCATTCGATATCAATCTTCCAGCACGCTGCTTCCCATATGTACATACATATATACACGCAGGTAATACGTATCGCGCGTACCTTGCTTATGGCAAGGTCGTTTCGGGATATTTCGCACGCGCCAAACACCTTTCGCAGCCTCAAAAGGAGAGACCTCGTATTCGCGACGCGACGGTCGCTGGATCGATTTGCTTCGATTCCTCAAGCGCCTCTGCGCCAATCCTGACCCTAAACTTGGCAAAGTACGGTCCTTCTATAATTTAAAGAAAGAACTAACGAATTTATACGTAACAATTACAATTTGTTATTAATAATATACATATATTTGTTATTAATAATATACATATAATACATATTTCAAAGAAAGGATGAAGAGAAACTCTTTCTCTCTCTTTCTCACGTCGATGATTAAAATAATAATTGAAGAAGTAAAAAAAATAGAATATTTGGCGTACACTTATACATGCCATAATATAATTATACATTAAACATTTCATACTCATTTAAAAATACGAAGCTTCGCCGTGGTGTTTGCTTTGAGCGTATGTCATGGCATATAAAGCATATACATCATGAGACGCAAAGTCACCGCGTTACCATTCGTACCGGTAAGACTCAAGTCGACAGGCAGCTTCGTACGTCGCGTTCGTATCCTTCGAGAGGCGATCGCGACAGGGCGAATGCGGGCGAATAAACGATCCTTATCAAGCCGCCCGGTTAATAAATTCCTACCATTTGTAACGAGAAATGATACGTAATTATTCATGATTATTACGATTATTTTGCGCGATTTACTTCTACAAATTTAAATTACGACACTTTGTCTCAATAAATATATATACGTTGGAAATGAAAGATGATGGGAATTAATATAAATTATTCTTAATTTTTACATCGACAACAAGCATCGATATAATTGTTTTTGTAATTAACTTGGATTCAACGGTGTCGTGTCATTTTTGCGCGATAGATGTAATTCGTTTCGCGTTTTTGGATTGGCAACGTAGCGCGTACGATGTATACGACGAACTGGATCGCACGACATAACAGAAACGTCATTTTTTACCAAGAATTATCAAAATACCAGGACAAAAAGATTCAACGTGAATTCAATAAATATTTCATTAATATAAAATAATTTATAAAATATTTTATTAATACATATATAATTCATTAAATATTTCGGAGCAGAGGGGTAAACACGTCGACTGGCACGCGGCCTTGGCTTTTGTTTTTATGACGTATGTACAGCGTGCTATTGTTCACAAAGTGAAGTGATTGCCATTTACGCGACGATACTCGAGCCGGCAGGTAGCTTCTTGAGTGTGTCATCGCGTTCGTCGCTCTCGAAGCACAATTATTTCTTGCGAAAAATTGACTTGTTGTTAGTTCGCACTTAGAGTAATTAAATAACTCTTACGATTAATACAGATTAAGCGTCAAAACATATTTCACACGTATTATTAATTCGCGTCATAAGAATCGATGTAGGTATTATAAGTGATGGCAATTCCACATTGCGACATTTACGAATGATACGTACATCTTCAATGACATTTAGATTCGAATGTATCTTGCGTTATACTTAATACTTTTCGCCAGTTTAAACGTCATTTTTCCCTCCATTTTTTTCATCGTTTTTACACGCAACAAATTGCGCTAGCTTGAATGATATAAATAATGGAAAATCGTTTATTAATACAGTGTTTATTTAGTAATAATTATATTGTGTTGCGCGTAATGCATAAAGAAAAGTGTCACGCACGATTATAATTAATTTGTATCTTTGCCAGGGGACATATGTGTATGAAGAAATTTTGGGAAGAAGGAGGCACACTGTGCGAGATATCGAGGCGACAGCAGAGCAACCACGGGGTAAATACATAATCTATTTCTCATGTGATATTTGTTTTTTGGGTATTGTAATTATTTTATTATAAAGAGAATTCTCTCTCTCTCTCTCTCTCTCTCTCGCGCGCGTGCGCTCTCTCGTTTTCACTCAGTACGCTTTCTGATACGAAATTCATAACGACAATAAATGCCTCATTTATAATGTTTAAACGTCAGAGAATAAACTCTATTCTCTATCCAAATAAGTACTGCAAGTTATCGATCACGATACCTATGTATTTTTTAAAGAGCAAAGGGTATCTGACTCGAGTGTGCTAATCCAATAAGTTTATCTATTAGGAATGAAATGTGACTCATTGCGGTTTTATCACGCGGCGAGCTCACGCAACTTTTGTCTCGTAAGTCGTAAGGGAAACGAGAGAAAGAGAGAAATGGCATCGTGATTTCGACGGAAAAGGGGCACGTGCGCCGTGCGAGGAAAACGTTCCAGCTTCGCGCGCACGAGTCTGTAACCGCTAATTTGTTTGAGCAGAGGGCAAATAAACGGCATCGTGGGTAACGTTGCGCAGATGCGCAGCGCCGGGCATAATCACCACTGCCGTTGGTTTCTTTGAAAACTCTGGGTGTCGCTGGTTACGTGTTCCTAATAGATACAAGCCACTCGATGTTTCATACCGCGCGCTCGTCATTAACGATCTTCCGCGATGACTAGCACGACAGGATCGACGACGTGTTCTTCTTTATCGAATAAAAGTCTTTTATCTCTCAATCTCAATCGGGAGACAGAATTTGCTGTGTAATTAATCGATACGAATAATTTTCCTTTCACGAATAATTTTCCTTTCATAGATCACGCTTTCGTCATCTATGAAATTAATTTAATTCTCATATTACATATAAAGTTTCACTCTTTTCAATTTAATGTCGGTAGTAAGTACGTAAACAATGAGAATTAAATTAATAATTATAAAATGATCCAAATAGGACATAAGTTATAAATAATTACGCAATAATTCTGTTTCTTTCGTAAGGATTAACTGAATTTTGTCTCCCATTTTTTTCAAACTTTCTCTGATATTTACGAGAATAGAATGCTCTGAAGTAATCTAGCTTTGCAGAAAGAAGCAAATACTGACGTGAGATTGCTCATTTGCTGCGACAACGACATATAATAAAATCGAAAATTATTTAATCATTCTTGAGAATGTGAAATTTTCATAATTTTAATTCTCATTTTCTGCTAAACTTTGTTTCTTTGTGTCATTGCTGTAGCAAATGAACGATATACATGTACAATATTTAGTTCGAGAAAACGAAACTGTCCGCTGTTATACGATCGCGACCACAATTGTGTATTTAGGCTTCGACGAAAATAAAGTATAGCGCACAGTAATAGTAATTCTATTTTCGTTCATGTATGCTGCTTAACAAACAGAATAAAAATTAAGGACGCAGTTATGCGTCTACGATTCTGGCAATTTGCCTTACGCGGAATCGCTACGTTCTCTGCCGATTAACAGACCAGGGGAGGGACTGGCGTGGTCTCTCACCACTACGATCGACTTCCCCGAATAAGTTACTACCGGATTTGTTTTCCCGGCCGAATCTCACTCGCGTTGGTGCGCAGCGAGCGGTCCGCCGCGCCGCGCCGCGCCGCGCCGTGCGCCGTAAGCGAAAACACATAATGCATCGCGCGCCGAGGTAACGTCTATTTTCGGTTTAATTGGTTACATTAAGCCTCTGGCAGGCCGGTTAATTTAACGCAACGGCGACGTTGGTCCGCCGCTCATTATCGCGCGGTGATCGAGCGCGTAATTTCCCCCTTGCGTCCTCGCGTGCGTTGCACCTTCGCGCAATTTTTCGCCGATCAACGAACAAGAGCAGCGTTCTCCAATCTGCGGCTTTTGTCGTCGCACGCGCGTCCCGCGTAATGAGCGTCTTTACGAGCGCTATCGAACGCGCTATCGCTTACACGCGCCGCCGAGTTGTAAATTTCACAAGTGAGAATTGCAGAAATGAGTCATTGGCACCGCTCTGTCTTTGTACCCAGACTCCGACCTCCGTCGTTCGTTCTTGACTTTGAATTTTCGTCAAGTCGTCGCGCCTGGTGCGAACGAAGAGCCTGTGAATGAGAGGCGCGGCGGCATTCACACCAGATTTACTGGCCATTAAAGCGAAAATAATCTTTTCCTTGAAATCAGTCGGAAAGCCACGAAGTACGGATTTCCTTGCCGACGAGCCTTGGATAAGACGTGACGCCCTCGCGACACTTTGCGGATATTCAATCTAAATGCGACGCGCGCGCGGTACTCATTTAAAATTGCTTATACTGACAGTAATGACTTGCTAAGAGATAAATATACATGACAGAGTAATGATTTAGAAAATTGAGAAAAATCTTAAGTTTTATTTAGAAACGTTGAAATGTGCGTAGTTGGATCGACAGGTAAAACTACCTGACTAACGCGGCATAATCCTATGGAGCGGAAAAAAGAATGATTATCGGAAAACCGATCTCCCACTGCAGTTTCCGCGCGAGATAAATAATTCGACGAACGACGAGCGCATTCTCTTAGTCGTTTCTATTCATCATCGTTCGGCTTTTTGCGTTCGACTGCACACGGCAAAGAGCGCAATACGATCGAGTTTTTTTCCCAGATGATTCAGCAGATTCGGACGATTAAGTAGGCGAACCTTTCAGAATCAATTTTGCGGTCGGCGCGCGATTGGCGGCGCGGTTGGCTGCGCTTCTAATTACGTTTCCTAATCGAACATTATCTATGCGCATCAATGTTCTGCGTCCGTTCTTCATTATGCTCCCATTGATTATGCCGCATCGTCTGTCATCACTTTGAAAGTGATTGAAAAAAAGCGCATACATTATATACCTGTTTGTGGCCAAGAGCTTATATGTATATTAACAATTACATCATGAATTTTTATTTTCTCTCTCCTTTTTTTTATGATTGTGCATAGACAGCATTATTATAAATTGTAGAAATATGTGGATCAAACAAATATAGAAGAACAAGTGTAGACGTAATTTTTTTAATATTATTTAATATTTCATACCTGTCGCATTAAAATAAAATTTAGAATGTTATTTATTCAAAGTATATGTATATTGCCAAAGCGTGATTTGGGTACCGTCTATTTTCGATATTTTGTCTAAAGATATATATGTATATTTATTGCAGTAGTGTAAATAAATCTGAAATGTTTGACAAGCTGGGAAATCTAACTAATAAGCGTGATAGGCAAAAGGTAAGGAGCTACGTGAAAATCTCTACCTTATGTGTGTCCCTTCTCGCTAAACAAACAAACTTTGCCGAAAAGAAATTCGTACAAAGGTATCAATCTTAAGACATCTCTTTCGGCTTCGTTTGACAGAGCAAGAGATGCTTATCGAAGAATCGAGGCGGGTCTCTTCTGTATTCCGGGTCATCTGTAGGTATAAGCCAGCTGCGATAGGTATATGTTTAGAGTAGGAGCGAAAGAGCGCGGTAATTGGACGGAAGCTATCAATTATCGAAGGACGAGAGAGTCCTGAGAGAGAAGCCCCGGCGGTTTTCGGCCACTCCCGCCCTCTTTCCCTGCCTCGTTATCCTCTGATTACCGATCTCTCTCTCTTTCTCTCACGGTGGCTTAACCCTCAAACATCGCTCGTGGTGGTCCCGGAGTTGCGAGTTTAGCAAGGTGGTCCGGTATTAAATCATAAAATGCCAGCAGGAGAATGGAATGAGAGAGAGAGAGAGAGAGAGAGAGAGAGAGAGAGAGAGAGAGAGAGAGAGCGCGCATCCTTCCATTGAAATTTTATTGCGGCGGCAACTGACGTGCGCCATTGAGGGTCCCTTGTGATGCGCCGCCCTGCGCTCGTCCGAACAATCGACACGATTATTCACGCGGAATGATATTTGATTAAAGTAGCATCTTAATTTCCAATCGCTCGTAAATCATTGTCGCTTACGGTATAATTTCTACTGTCGAGACTACATTTTCGTTGTATTTGCAAATAGACGGATGTGTCAGTGCGATAAAAAAGATGCTCCAAATTTGAAGCAACCGAGCAACGTCGGTTTTCTGCGTGTCTCTGGTTTTATCACGACCTCTTGTTTGCGTAACTGCGACCTCATTTACGATACGATCTTGATTACAAAGAGGAAGAACGTTGCGGCTTGTACGACCTGCGTTTCTGTACAATCTTGAATCCGTTTCCGGTAATGGCGTATCCTGCGGTAGACTTGGAACGTACCAATTTAGAAGGAGACGAGAAATTCCTGTCGGCTGTGGCACACTTGATTAATTTGTCTGTATAATTTATTATTTCACTGCATAGTCATCGCGGACAAGCATTCTATTATACATACATATATTTGTCGATTATGTTGATCATATCTATACAAAATGTCCCAAAATTAGTTATTAGATATGCGTGCATTGAGACGCGTTTGATTTTAAACATTGCAAATATTAAAAGGATGTTTTAGAATACGACAAAGTAAGATAAAATGTGTTCACTCTTTAAGAATTTTATGTTATTTTCTTATTAAGGGGATGCTGGATTGTTCTTTTTTACCGACAAAGATAAATAATTTTTGCATTCTTGCCAATTTTTGCTCGATCAAGTTCGAGCGTCACTCCAGCATCGCCTTAACTTAGAACAAGAGAATGTTCAGTGTTCAGTCAAAAACATGATTATCTCTTTTACTTGTGATAATATGAGAAAATATTTTAAGCACATAATTTAAATTTTTCCAAAGACATGAGGTCAAATCTTTTGTTTGCTATCGCAAAGAGATACCACACAATTATTCGCTCATCTACTTGGAAATGTTTTGGAAGGTTTATCCTCTTCTCACGTCTCTTGAGATGTGAGAAATGAGAAATGAGTAAAGAGTTGCGCTAAAAAAACTTCAAAGTAGAACATTTAAAATTTTTAAGTGATTTTATTAAAAAGACGACTAAGAACTAACTTGTGTAACAAGTATGCTCTACCGAGCATTTTGGGAAAAGTCTGAGCTTATCATCAATAAATGATTGGCGGATATTTTCAAAATATCGAAATGTAGTATATTTTGTAATATTTTAGATAACGATGGACTTTTTACGAGTGAATAAACACATATATAAGATGGCGATCTCTTAGACTATTTGTGTAACAAATTAAAAGTTAGCAAGATAATCAATTGCTTCGATATCTTTTGTCATCTCTTTTAATAATACTTTAGTTTCTCAGACTCTGAAAGCTCCGATTTGAGGCCTCGAGCTTCCAAGTAGGTAGGTATCTCGGTGCAGTACCGTTTCTTTTCGCTCGGCGGTACCAATTAACTTGCCGACAGACTGTTTCACGGACGACCGCGGGTATTGGATCCCGCTTCTACGCGCTCCATACAATATGCATCTTCATTCGGGACCAGTTTTTCTGCGTGTGCGCATTTAAAAAGCCACCTATCTGGATGCGACGCGACGCGACGGAGCGTCTATTGCAGATGCATGTCGAGGCACAAGAGAATCCTATATCCTATCCATAATCGCGCGGCACGACTCGGCTCTTCGCCACGTTCTCATGCCGCGCAGAGATCGCAGGAAGCCGTCCTGTCTCTCGGATCTCTCTGCTAGTTCTTCCGGGAAGGTCGATCGCGCAAAGCGGCAGGCGAGTTTCCACGTAATCCGGTGGGGTGGCCGAGGGAAGACGAAGGGCCGTTCGCTAGCTCGCTCGCACGCATGCACGCACGCAACGCTCTCGTTCGGAATTTAATAGCGTTTAAAGACCCCGATAGGCGAACCGTCGCTGCGCGAGATATGCCTTTTTGCGTCTGCAAAAATTGTTTATTCACGAAGCCCTCTTAAATTGCGCCACTTATCTCGTGAGAGAGAACGTTGAGTCGTAGTAATCGTGCCTTATTGCGCGTCGAAAATTTTTAAGTTTCATTTAAACGACGACGTTATGAGAAACCGTATGTTTTTGTTGCAGCAGAAAATTACCAGAAAAATTACTTCCTGCCACGATCATTCTCCTTGAAGGATTATTAATTCTCTATAATTTAAGTAGAATCAGCGATATACAAAATGTACCAGAAGAAAGTTAATCGTATATTATCATACCATCTTTTTTTCATTCGGATACCACTTGGAGTATGTCTTTCCGCCCCAGTTGCAGCTATAATTATTACGTGTCAATTGACTATGTCAATTGAATATGTAATACGCTCGTGTTGTACTTGCATTCCGTTCAGATTCTGGATGTAGAATTCATACACACGTGCACACAATTTTTTTTCCGAAAGACACACGCGATTGATTAAGAATTCGATACAATTTTACTTTCGATAAAATCTAAAATGCTAGACTGAATGAAAAAATACGCCATAAATAAAATAATGATCAAAATGATAAAAATTTATTCTCTTATTAGGTCTGATTTTTATAATAAAATCGGTAAAGAACAAAGGGTATTATTATGTGATTCTTTATCATGTGAGTCATCTAGATATTTTCTTTCTAAAATAAAAAAAACATTTCTTTCCTCTTGTGTGTCTTTCTATGACGTATATCTTATCTTTTTCGTTTTCTTACTGTCAAAGTCTCACACGCACACGTACACGCACACGCGCAAAACACACACACACACACACACACACACACACACACACACACACACATATATATATATACACATATATATACATATAATAGATTCTTGCCTGTTTTTTCGAGTTTTGTTCGAACAGAGGACAGCTCTTACACCCTGTGGAGCAGGAATTCACTAAAGAAAGCATTCCAGATACTTCAGATTAGGCTTTTATATCTTAACATTGTTGTTTTATAATAATCTGTTTAAGTTGAAAAAAATGTCTCAAGATAAAGTCGAAAGTCTTACAGGTATAATCTGTCTTACAGGGGGTTGTAGTTTTCCCGATATGTCTCGCAATGACTCCTCTGCTTATATGGCTTGTATTTGCTTTTAAAATATCTCTAATACAAATCATTTTTTTCAATTGTTGCAAAATGGCTGATATTTCTCGATAAAGAGTGAATCATCGCTATCATAAATAATAGGCGGTTTTCTTTTGTGTTCAATGGAGTGTTGTTTTTACCCCAAGTCATTCATTATTACCGAGTATAATAGTCTTTGTCGAAGTTAATTCGAGGAAGGAATGGTGATTGTCGGGAGTGCGATGAGTTAGAGGAAAGGTCGCATCTCTCGTGGCGTCGAGTGACAAACACGTAACACGCGAAACCTTCTTCAGCACTTCCTCTCAGGTACCTTCCTCGGAGTCTCTCTCTCTCCTCCATTTATCGTCCTTCTAACTCGCCCGCAACATTCTTTTATCGTAGTGTCTACCGTAGTTTTTGCGAAGCATGCCGCGTTTACACAAGTCAGCGGGAAGTCAAGTGCCTTTTTCAATAAGTGGCAATAGAAAAATGTGAGCGAGTCGGTCACTCTAGATCTCTCGGCCTAGGTATTAGCTTGGCATATTCGCGGCATGCAAAGGGCAAATTTTGTTTTACTAACAATTTGCACATAAATCTTTTCTAAAACACTCTATTTCTAAACACTGTCAAGTAGTTTGCACTTGGAAGGATTTTTGTTTGAGGATTTTTTTAGATACTGAGAGTTTTAGGTTTTACGCCGAATTCTTGGAATGATTTTAACTGTAACAACTCGCTCTTCGTAGCGAAGATACTTGTGGTACGTTAAGATATCTCATAAACTATCAACTTTAGCTACACCGAAATTGTTCTCTTTATTCAAATATTTCATGAGAACTTTTAATAGAAATTTTATTTCAAATTTAAATTAGAATTATAATTGTAATTTAATATAAAATCAAATAAATTAAATGTGAAAAGAGAAACGGTATTTTATTACGGTTGTAGTAAAGATGTATTTGTGGTTGTAAAAAAGATGATTAATCGAAAAGAAAAAATCATATACAGTTTATAAAAAACCGTTATTAACATTTTACGCGTAAAAGTCGGATTGATCGCTTTCATATAAAAGCCTTTCCTTCAAAACATTTCTGTCCAAACGTCAATACCTTTCTTTGTGTACTCTCGATCAATTACGCACGTAATTTATTATATTTACGAGAATATTTTAGATTTACGGCCTCCTCCGTTAGACAGATAATACGAAGGAACACAGCACTAATTAAACTAAGTAAACGATGCGTTGGTCGTTTGTGCCATCGCATTGCTTGGAAACTTGGAAAACTGGAAACGCGGCAATACGCGTCGAAGGCTGACCTCTTCGATGAACTCTCCTCCCTTTTCCCGAAGTGGCGATGACGGCCGATGGTGAGATACGAGTCAGCTGTCAGGCTTTTTTTCTGAATTTCCTCCGGCAAAGCAACGAATGATAAAATGATATAATAACATAATGTACAGCCCGTAATTTTCTTTCCACACCTTCGGAGATGTCGTCGATTTATTCCGCACGTTTATCGTTTTGTCGTTTTTTTTTTTCTTCGAACTTATAACGTGTGCCTCAGGCGATCGATTGATCGATCAATTCACCTGAGATACGGAAATATTCTGTCTTGAAAGTGGCATCTTTTTTACATCTATACAACTTTTTGTGTTGCTGTGAGAAATAACTGGTGATTCGATGTGCCATCGCTTTCTTTGGATTTTTCAAGGAAATTATCAAGACTTGTATCAGAATGCCTACACTAGAGATGGAAAAACTTTCGAAAGAAATATATCCTAAAAATTAATGGAATAACTTTTATCTTTATGACAAATTCTTTAATTGTAATTTAAATGTGCTCTTGACTAAATCATCGCAGTATCGGTAACTCTTTAGGCTATATTTAAAGCTATAAGTGAAAATCACGGAGTAATAACTGTTTAAATCCAATTTTTTTTTTTTACAAAATCTAGTATAAACTACGGTTCGCGAGATTTAATGTTGAACATCTGAAAAAGTCATAGTAGATAGTAACTTGTCCCAATTCTTTTTGAGATAAGAATTCCAATTTCATAATCCATTATTGAAACTAAATCAAAATAAGGTCAATAGTTTTGGGAAACCTTGCGCTCGATTTGTATTGATAGTATGCCAATATAATTAAACATTACGCCCGTAAAGGCTTACATCATTGCAACATTGTTGCATTGTTTACGCGTTGATACTCGGCGGTTCGTCGCTAATGTTCGCCGCGAGGCGTTTCGCCGAACCCGCAAAGCTCTGCGGCTACAAATATTTCAATCTGTTACATCAGTAACCGCAACGGAAAAGTGCTGCCGTCTAAATATTTGCCGAGCACTTCGGTAAAGGTTACTCGGACCTCGTGATTATTTGTTTCTTCACGCTCGTGGGAAGCCGCGTACGGAGCGGAGCACGCATCTGCATGCACGCGCGCGAGAGAGGTTTCTATCACGTCGTATGAATCGCCACGCGCGGCATGCCATGTGTATGTACCTGACGCGAGTATCAAAAAAATTAAAACCTTACTCGAGAGAAGCATTAAATCTTGTCTATTGATTTTCATTAATTTTTAAATTTATAAAAAATAAAAATAATTGTCTTTGAAGAGAAGCAAGATGTACAACGTCGCGCGGTATTTGATGTGTATTACGACGATGTAGCGAAAATTAATAATAGAAACGCAGAATCTATATTTATACATTTTAATAGAAACAACTGAGAGAATATAATTCAACCGTCACGTTACAGTAGGTGCAATTTGCTACAATCACAGTGACAGACTCTTTCAGACAGAATTGATTGATTTCTATTCTGGAAATTTATTAATTTCGTTGATCATCAATCCTTGCTAACGGAAGAATCGACAGAAGCGCAATTGTTCTTCTCGTAACAACACTGTTACGCGTTGGATAAGTTGCGTGTCTCTTTATTGTCGCGGCGGGATATCGTATGGGAATAGTGCGTGTGCGGCCCAGGATGAAAAATTCTTACGATCCTTTCCATTCTACACGGGGCGAGCACTTTGCATAACATTACACAGAGAACGCTCTCGCAGGAAAATTATCGCGAACAAAGCGCATGGCTGTTATTGGTCCCGCCGAGTTAAACACATACCCTCCCGTCTCGTACATTCTTCCCATTAATTAGCCTCGAAAAAGCGGAATCATGGCGCCAGCTAGTGAATCACTCAAACTATACGTTACGCTGTTCGACTTTGCCTATTTCAATAATACGCCGCAGGCGGTGGAATAAAATTATCGCCGCAGCGCCGGCGCGTGTATAGACTTACGTAAACCGCTTGTCCGACTTGGCGTAGCTGTGCATAATACGTCGTGTATTGCACCTGCGTAGCGTATCGATATCGATACATGCGCAACGCGGCGCCAAGATACGGCCAATACGCACGGTACTGTTCCTCGAAATGTTGAATCGATCGATCAAGTTTCGATTCGACGAATTTCGGGAACCCACTTCACACATTCCCCTCATCCCCCTTTCGAAAAATTTCCCTGTCTCCTTTTTTTTACGACAAATTTGCGCGACTAAAGAGTAAGGAAATTTTTATGTCATTCAGAGATTTGCAAAAAATAGAAATTTCTCTCTCGGGTAATGTGACGATTTTTAAGAAGGTGCGCTAGCTTCCAATTCGTTCTCGACCATCTCGGCTTCTCGATAGGTGTCGAGGCGTTCAACCGCGTGTACCAGACGTTTCTTCAACTTGGTGAATTCTTTGGTGGACGTCATTTTGCTTAGCGTCGCGGGCTTCGCATCTAAATGACTCATATCTTTTCTCGATGTAGATCGTAGGAAAGCGCTCAGGCTGACATCAGCGATCTCTTCCCAGTCCTGAGAAACCGATTGGTCGAATGTTTCAAGAAATCAAGTAAAAGACAACGACATTGCGATTATATTACAAATGACAACGAAATCTCTACATGAATGACGGCGCAACGTGATCAAACTAATTCTTCTAGATGTAAAATTGTACTTTCTATGAAAGAGAAATATTTCTATATCCCATATAAAAAAAATCATCTATTATTAAGTATATATAACAATTGATCATTTAGAGAAATTAATTAACTAGTTGTTAACTAGCTGAATACGACATATATAAATCAAGTAGATTAAATTTTGTTGATTAAATCGAAACCATCACTTGCAGTAGTCGGATGTGAATATTTTAACTAATATGAATATTTGGAGCGAAGAGACTGACCATTGCGCGTCGCGATAGAGTACTTACAAGCTCGTCGCGTAGTTGCGGCTCGAATCCGATTGCGGCTTCAAGCATCGCATACTTATCATCGTTTACATTGAGCCGCAACAGCAGGAGCAGTAACCTCACGACGCACCGCAGACCATGGCCGGCGCGTTCCCGTTCCTGTAACAGCCCAATTATCGCGTTACATCATCCCGGGACTGCACGGGATGGATCGCCAATCTGCCCGAACGCGGTGAACCGAGATTTCAGACAGAAGTCGAAGTAATGTCGGTATAATTTGGACAAAGTCAGACGCTCATTTACTCCTCTTACATTTGTTATAATTACACATTCATCTTTTTTACATCACTGAAGATCAAGTGCATGCTTAACTGTAACGCTTTTAATTGACTGTATAGTTCTCAGAATAGTCCCCGAAGAAAGGTTGATGCTAGAATATGAAAGTACGAACGCTCCTTAACTTACTTTCATTTGCTTCAACATATTTCCGCAATGTGGGAGTGATTACTCTCGTGTTTCTTACTTTCTCCAGAATATACTGACAAATTATAAATTATAAATTTTCATAATTATATGGGTGATGGGTGAATTTTAATAAATATATAGGAGTTAGAGAGAGAGAGATGATTTCAGAGATTATGAAGTTGCTTCACAAAACCTGATGAAATGAATTCGGATGAATGGATAATTTTTTTATCTGTTCCGATTGTGTTTGCAATTCAATCGTTCAAGCGAAACGATCCCTCTCGCGTCGTTGTCTTTCCCTTTATTACCTATCTAAACATGGCTCTGCCGCATATTGTGCGGATCGGCGCCTACGTCGAATTCCCTTCTCCGGAGTGCCATAAATCTCGCAAATAATAACCCATTCGAGCGCGACGAGAGGGATCGAGTAACGATCACGGGGGCAAGTTGATACAGTTTCGCGAAACCGCCATCGGTGCGATTGCCATCTCCGCTTCCAGATCGGCGCGCGATAAAACGGCCGCGTATCGGCCGCCAAGTGGCTCTCGCGTGTATGGCCGTACGAGATTATGGTCGCCGCTCTCTCTCTCTCTCTCTCTCTCTCTCTCTCTCTCTCGCCTTCGCTGTCAGCGTCGGGTGAATAAGCGAGGGCAACTACAGCAGGCAATTACAGCGTGCGCGACTCTCTCGCGAGCATTATCCAGACAAGCAGATTCTGAGACTTTGGTTGAATTGCAGTGCCCGTGCTAGAGAGTGCTTATTGCACTTTTCTGATGAAGACGCATACAAATTAAGAATAGAAATTCTTGTAATTAATTACAAGTAACAGAACGTGGGAGTCTTTATATCTCAATTTTCTTTCAGAAAACAATTTAAATTAAATTTCGTACCATCTTTGGCATGCAGCAAGATTTCTACTGTTTTAAATGTTATAAAAATAATACCGAGATTATGTAGAACTTTAATCTTCTTTTAACAACGAAAGATTGGGCATTACTAACTGCGTAGCTATAAAGGAATGAAAATTTATTTACGAAAAGTCGTTTCAATAATAGACTTGCGATTTGCATTGGACACGCCAAGATAGAAGTTTGAGTTGAATGTTTAAGCGAACAAGTATATTGTAAATGAAAGTGGATCAGTTGTTAGGAGGAGGATAGAAGACCGTGGACACGTACCGTTCGTGCGATCGCGAGATCATCCAGAAGCGCAAAGATCGCGCGATAGGTCGACTCCAAGAGGAACGGCAGTCCGGTCATAGCCAGAGACCGGGTGTTCCGCTCCCTCACGGCACGAAGCATCCTCCTTTCGATGTTTCTCAACTGAGTCGACAACAGTCCGATCTCATTCTGTACTTGCAAACAAAAAAGCGTGCTAATTAGCTGCACAATTAAGAGAGAAATAGAGGGAGGGTAATTAATCGATGGCAACGGTAATGTTAATGAATCGGATACCGCCAACGCCGTCATCACCGACTGTTAAAGGAGCTGGTTTTAAATCTTCGAATGAGCTTGAGTGGGAGGGAGAGAGAATTAAACAGAGATAAGAGAGATAAATTCTGAGAATGTATCTGTGCGAAATCTTTATAAGGGCATTTTTAATTTATTAAAGCTCTAATTTTCTTTCAACATTAAGGATGAAAATTGAAATGAAAGTTGAAAGATTAAAGTTAAAAAAAGGAGAGAAGGACAAATGTTTAGCAATGTGGACATAATAATCTTGTCTAAAAGCAAATGAATAAATAATTACACATATAGCGCGATATAAATAATACATTTATTGCATATGGTTACGGCAAAAGGTGCGTTAAAGCCTTATTTAAATAAATTACCGCGATTCTGTCCACCTCCTGGCGACTACGGTAATGCGCCTCCATCTGAGACTGGACCAGCTGTATGTGATTTTGCGCGATGGCAGTTGCAAAGTTTCCGGTGGTCTTGTCTTTGAGCCTATTGATCAGCTGCTGAACCACCAGGGCCATCGAAAGCCCGTCATTCGACTGCACTCGATAACGATTGCTGGTAGCGCCGGAAACGATTGTCACCACGCTGCCAGTTTGCACGTGCTGCAAACCAAGCGCGTTCCAATTTTGCCTCTGTACGTCTCCTGTAAACTCTACGAAAAAAATTATCGTAAATTAAAATCTTGAAACAAATTTTTGAACTTGTGGAGGCAACATTTAAAGAAAATTCAATTATGTATTTAGTTAAATTCAGACGACCTTTATTTTTCCATTATCTTTAGTGAGATTTTGAGGCGCGCGCGAGATAATTAACATTCAATTTGATATATGTATATGCAATAAAAATTAATATCTCTCAAAATTTTTCATAAAAAAAGTTTAAATTCGTTAAAACATTTGTGAGGAAAATAATTTGAGGTTAATAATTCTCTGTATTTCATGTCAAACACACTGAGACTTGAGACATTGATATTTTTGATCCTGAGCGGTCTCCTGGGAGGGAAGGAATTCACTTAACAAGAATTTTACTGACTTTAAATTACGAATCTACCAGGTGTGCGAGGCTTAAAGTCGAGAGGCCGATAAAAGGAAGAAACGGCGACTTGATTGAAGAGGTCCGGGTAAGGTTCCTGAGCCCCGCGATGTCTGATTATCGTATTAGGTGGGCCGAGATGCCGCGCGTTTAAACCACGGACGAGATAGAGAGAGAGAAAGAGAGAGAGAGAGAGAGAGAGAAAGAGAAACTGAATTCCTTAATATCGTCGTTCGCAAACGAGACATCCTAATTCTCTATCCTCAATTTCCTAGCCCGTAATTTCCGACGGGGAACAGCGGGGCGAGATATGAGGCAGTGGGAGTAAAAAAGATCCGTGAGTTTTTAGGGAATCCTTTACGGCGATGGGACCAACAGGGCGGCAACACAAAACTACGGCCTGTAATGTATCTGTAAACAATCAATTTTTCCACGGCTTACAGATTGTAACGGACGTTGATTTGTTTATTTTAAATTTTACATTAAATTTTAGTATCGCTTACATTTTTCTTTATCCCGTTGAAAATACACGTGCGGCAATATCAAGTGACTTATGCATATATGTATATATAAATATTTATTTATTTACATGTATGTATTTTTCTACTTTATTCAGGTGACTATAACACACTTTTTTGCGACAAAAAAGGATAAGAATTTACATAATTTACATTGCACCGTGTACTCTATGATAAATACAGGAATAGAATAAAATGCTCAAAAGGGGCTATTCGAATCTTGATGCAACGCCATGTCCGTAATACACAATTTGTGAAATTAATAAATTGAAAAAATGAATCTTCTTACTGTTAGATGAAACTCTTTTGCGGAGTTTCGTATGATTTTATCATCATTTAATGTGCTAAACGGCAGAAAGATGTGTCGGCGGTAGTTTCGAGGGAATAATTTTATCGCAGTTGCAGCCCTGGTAGTAGCGAGTAGCGGGAAGAGCAAGGGGCACTATAAACGACGGTGCGGATGGATTTACCGGGAAACAGCTGGCTAAAAGCCACGAGAGGCTCGCTGCACTTGATGGTCGCCGTGAAGGTGGACGTGTTCTCGGGTGGGCAGGCCCTCAGCATCATCTTCAGGGGCAGTTGGGCCGTTTTCTCAAGTACGCGCAGGCTCCCACGATCCGCCGTCTCGTAGCTCGCCGTGATTCTCACGTCTGACGACATTGCTGGCAGATCCGTCGTCGCGTGGATCATGGTACGCAAAACGTGCCGGTCACCTTCGCATTCGCGCAATTAACGAGATGATCGATTAATGACGCCGGTGCAAGTGAGAAGGCATGTCCTTACAAGAAATTAGCCGCTCTCGCATCGCGACACTCCAATCACTACGTCTGCCATTTCAATCGCCAAGTTTCTCACGAGTGACGTCCTATCTCTCACCCGTCACGCGCGTTTTAATTTTACTCCGGAGCCGCTATTCTCTCGTTCGAGACTTTGCGCCGTAAATCTGTAACTTTATGT
Source organism: Tetramorium bicarinatum (assembly GCA_928718305.1). Classification (NCBI taxonomy): domain Eukaryota; kingdom Metazoa; phylum Arthropoda; class Insecta; order Hymenoptera; family Formicidae; genus Tetramorium; species Tetramorium bicarinatum. Next base: position 8,061,230 of record OV788324.1, on the reverse strand, counting down.
GACTTGCTTACAAAGATTGGTAATAACGTGGCGATCCTTGTCGGCGACGAACGGCTTCGAGACGTCCACGCATACTTGAACGTCGCGAAGCGTCGTGTACGTGGACAATTCTATAGTGATCCTGCACATAAAATTACGACCCTCTGAATCATCCTTCGAGTCGTCCTGGATTCCGCGTGGACAGACCTCCAGATCCGTAGATACGTTCACGGATATTATCAATTCGGCATCCATGGTGACGTCACTGAGCTGGTTGCCTTATAATTTCAATTGTAAGATCATTAATGTCTGTAATGAAGGCTAAAAATTTGTAAAATTTAACTGATGAGATAGATGATTGGAAGAACGTTTGGAGAATATCTCGATAGAAGATAGAGATCGGATTTGTTCCTTGAGTCGCTAATGACTCTTCCGAGTAAACATATATATTGATTCACGTTTTATTCATACCGGAAGCCTTATTTCTCTTCGCTAACTTGCGGAGCTCCATGAGCTCATCTTCGGCGGCCACGTAATCGTAACCGCGTCGATGCAGAGGAGGCGCGATAAATAACGATGGCTCCGAGCCCAAGTAGCAAGCCTCCAGCTGGCCCTCTTCGGAGAGAACGACGATCACTCCGTCTAAGTGCTAAAAAAAGAAAAATCAAACTCTAAAATTACAGTCGCAACGCTGCAAAAGGAAAAATCGATCCCAAATTGGTCAAAGAATCTGTAGATAGAAAAAAGAAGGAAGAACCGCGGGAAAGTTGGGGAACCGCGGGAATGGCCTGCACATCATAGTTATTAACCTGCGGATGTGCGAGAGCAGGGTGAGAGCTAAATTAAAGACTTGTCTGTAAAAGTGATCTGACTTTTAAAATTAAAATTTAAAGTGACTCGAATTGCCTTTGACCGTAGCACGATGTATAAACTAATTACAACTTTTGTTTCTCTCCACTTTAGAAAGAAAAGTGTTGGATCGATTTTTTTCCTTCTCTCTCTCTCTCTCTCTCTCTCTCTCTCTCTCTCTCTCTCTCTCTCTCTCTTTTTGCGCGTAAGATTTTAGCTCGAACGCTTGCAGCAGATTCTTTCCGTAGCGGCAAACTGAAAGGCTGTTTCTGCTTTCGTCAATACGCGAGATAAGATAAAAAATAATCATTTGTCGCTATTTTTTCATAGCACACTAGCGTCCGGCTGATTTAGGCGGTTTCTAAGCGTTTTCCCATGTCGCGGCGCGTATACGCGGAACAACTCCAGTTGCCACGACGATAGCTCGCTGATTAACGAAGCGGAGTTCTCGGTATTAAGCTAATTAGCTAGCACGTCGCGCGCTCTGTGTCCTCCGGAAAGACAACAATGGCAACCTTGCTGGCCGCGCGCTAACTGCGGCAGGACGATAAGATAAAACCAGGGTGATAATTGCCGATTCCTCGTCCTTCCCTGCACTCTTGCGGTTTTTTTTTCTTTCGCGGTCGGTCTTTCATTGCCGATGCCGATGTTAAAAGCCTTGAGCATTTCTTTCGATCGTCATCGCCACGCGAGCTCTTCGCCTTTATCTTCAATTTTTTTTTCTCTCCGGACTTGCGGTTTCAAAAATTCCTAAACGAACAATCCATAAGATGGTCAAACACATTCTCCAACAGTTTCATTAACATTTTATGTTGGCATTTGACGCGGCTTTCGCAGACGGCAAATAAAAGTTAAGCAAAGTACGGCTACAATTAATGTTGACTCTACAGTGAAAGATGGAGACAGATATTTTCCGCAGAATTTTTGCAGAATAACTTTTTGCATTTCTACTTTTTTTTCTTCATTGCCAAATTTTTGGCACGGAGATACATTTTTATTTTACAAAATGTCTAAGAAATCTTACGAGAAAAAAGCAAAACAAATTTTTTATAAGATTTTTACAAAGCAAAGAGGCTTCTGGTAACAAGGACACGATAGAGCCGTGCTTGACACAACGTTGTCAGAGAAATAACGGCTGGTGAGTGCCGATAGTGCGACACGGAAGAGGATACCCCGATATAGCGGAGGTCTCCGCTCGCTTCTTTGTCAAATGTCATCGGCTCTGATTACGGACTATCATAATGAACATAGATATGCGCTCCATCGAGGTCTTCTCTCTCTTTTTCTTTCTCTCTTTTTCTTTTCTAAAAGGAATTTCCCCATATTTTCTCTACATCACCGTCCAATTTCATTGTCTAGATAAGACAATTTTTCGACAACCAATTATTTTTTCTTCTAGTCTTTCTTCTTTTCGTTGGCGATGAATAATAGTTGCTTCGTCAGATGTGAATATATCGTAATGTATTACATTCTCCAAGAAAAATGTATGAGAAATTTTTAATACATTAATTAATGTTACATTACAAATGAATTAAACTTTTACAACAATTTAGTAACAATTGAGAATTTTACTCGAAAAAAGATTAAAAAGGTCATTGATTTTCTTTCCGATGGAGCTTTCTATCAAAGTAGAATACCGTGATATATCATGTCGAGAAATAGTAAGAATACAAATTATAGAATGATGCAATCGGTTACCTGAAAATGCGCTCGAATTACGGCGACCGGAGTAAGAGGTAGCTGAGCTGACCACTTAAGAGTCGTGCCCTCGTAAATCATCAAGGTGTTGGTGTCAGCGATTACAAGCACCATCAGCTTGCCATCCGGTTCTACGAGCATCGCGCTCAATTAGCACACTTATTTTCTATCTGTTAAAATAGTTAATTAGGCGTGTCGCGCATTACACGTCAGCTATTAGCTGACCCGAGCACGGGACTAATTTCTTTCACTTGTCCGTCTCACCCTTGTTTCTCTCTTCGAGAGAAAGTGTTTTGAAGAGATCAAAACTTAACTGACGGTCTTTTTCTTCTCGAAAAGTTTCTGAATCCATCGTCACGTACCTATCACGTAAGCTTGAAAGCAGAGTGCCTTGTACTCGAGCCTTTTCGCATATTTCAGGGTGACACAATTGTCTTTTAGACAATACAGATTCTTCTCGCCGAGTATGAGAATCCCGACCTCGAAGCTGCTCAAGGTAACGGTGTCGATATCGAGAATGGCTTCCCCAATATTGTAACTCCAGTCCGGTTCTAGGTTTTTCGGTTCCTCCGCGCGATCCTTGCTACCAAATTCCGCCATGCTTTTATACCTGTGCAAAAAAGACAAGACATTATATGTATGTCCGCGATAATTTTATTTCGTTAGTGCTTACTAGCGTAAAAAATATACATATACATAAATCGCGCGTCAAAGTTTGAAAATGCGAGAAAATATGTTTTCTACCTTATAAATTTTCTAGTAGAGACATTTTTTTCTTTCATATTATTACTTTTACAACATTATTGTCACAACTGTGCTAGACGGTGCATTACAACAATCTTGGATTCCGTACAAATAATTGGAAATTATTTTGTAGAATATAGCAAATTATATACACATGTATCGTTGTTATATGTTGTGTAAAGAGATTGTTAACTGTTTGATAATGAAAAATTTTTCTCTCTTTCATCACAGTTGCAAATCTAATGACTGTATATGTATATAGTGAATTCATTCGTCCTCTCGGCTCATAAGCTTATCCTGAAAGACGAGGCTGCAATCCGATGCAGCCACGGCCGCGTTATCTGTACACCGGCAGGTGTTCATTGACGGGCTACTCGGAACGGCATGGTGGAACAACCTGCCTGTAGCATTCGAGGATCCACGCGGAGCTCGGCGTCACGAAGATGTCGTTCCGCGAAACGTAAACGATCGGCTCCGGCAGCAGCCGATTCCCAAGAACCAGGCTGAAGGTGGGAGTCTCTTGCTCGTAGAAGAGAAGCGTTCCGTCCAGGCACTGAACGCAAAGGAAGTCCCGACCCCGCACACCGCCAAACGGTCCCGTTGTCAGGGACGCCGGAAATCGCGGTAGCAAGTGCTCGTAAGCGATTTCCAGGCCACAGTGGTCCCCTGCATGGGCGTTAATAACAAGTTGCGGTCATTAAATTAAATTACTTTATAATTAGATCAAAACTTGACATCTTTTATTTCAAGTTAAATGTCGATGTAGAAATTTCTGAATCTTTCGAGTTGGTGCGTTTATTTTATATTATTTTAATTTAACCAAAAAGAGTAGATGAATAAAAATTATCAGATTTTTTGCTCAGATTCGGATTTTAGATGTTAATAACGATAAACAATGATTATATATATTTATCGAACTTGCTCTCTCGTTCATCTTCTTCATTCTTATTTATAATTCTTTTAATCAATTTGGAAACGTCTATAAAACATCTTGTTCGCTTTTGCTTATTGAAACTATTAAATATATCATAACACGGTTCAAGTGTCGCACGTTACGTAACATTTATGAATGTGTACTTGAAGGAATGCGTTCTTTGAATTTTTTTAATCGCAAGGACGACATTTGTCAGAACTGGTAAGAATAGCCTCGCACTTTTGCCAGAGAGGCAGTTTTTACTTGAGCATTAAATCAGTCCGATTATGTAGACATATACGTTACAGTTAATTGAAGAAATAAATATGCGAGACTGATGTGCGCGAGCTCAGGCGGCGCTAGACAAGCGACTCGCGAGAGACGGCGAACAATCGCGATTCCTGTCTGTATATAGGTCAGGCCGCAATTCATCGTGGTCGCGTTTGAGCTCTCGTCGGGACCGAGAGCGATCAGCATATTTGCAGAGTACATATATCACAATGGCAGTGTTATAATGAATGTGCCAGAAAAAGGTAAGCGCACAAAGTATGCAGACAAACGCGCTCCTTTTATTTGGAAATAAAATAAAATTGAACAAAAAGAGGACGAGAGAAAGAATTAGAAATACTAAAAATAAAGAAAGACATATAAGATAAGTAAAAAGGAATAATTATATTCTTACGTCATATTGAAATCAATTAGAGAGAGAGAGAGAGAGAGAGAGAGAGAGAGAGAGAGAGAGAGAGAGAGGGAGAGAGATGAAGAAGGGGGAGCACGGGAAGAGAGCGAAAGAGAGAGAATTGGATTTTTTATTTGAAAATTATGTGAGAGGAAGGGAACATGAAAGAAGAAACTAATATCATATTATATTATAATACAAATTTGATGAAGAAGATAAAATTTTATTTTTAATATAAATAATATTTTTAAAATAGCAAAAATATTACAACCATCTTTATTTGCAAATTTTAATTGACTCTACAGATTAATATATGTATGTATGTACTTAAACATATAAAATGCCTCAACTTGAGTTTAAGTTTAAGAATATAATTTCTTGTTTTTTTTTTTTCATGGAAAATATTTACTAAAGAGAATTAATCACTTTTGCTGTGAAAATGATTACTGTGAAGAATAATATGAAAATTGGTGGCGCCTGCTTGGCGTCAGGAAGTAGACGTAGCAATCTCATGAAAAAAGTGATGCAGACAGTTGCAACTTGTGAGAAGAACTCGTGTGTAATTTATGTTTTTCTAAGTGTACGAGCGTGCGATCGGAACGGAAATCGGCTGTGGACGGTTTTTCATCGAGGAAAATAATCGTTCTCACTTTCCGTTCCGCGGCCGCCCCCGGAGGAATCGTGCGCTTCGCGCGCTCGAAGAAAAAAAAATCTACGCGTTTGACGACGTAACGCGTTCGACGTCGTAACGGCGCTTGCGAATTATTACGAAACGCTCGGCGGTTGTTATTGCCGCGTCTAATATCGGCTGGATTTAACGAGATACTAGCTCGCGGCGCCTGCCTCTCTCGATCCCGGATCGTGCCGCGAAAGCAGTCTTTAACATTGGAACGATTGGCCGAGCCGGTCATTTTGACCGACAAGCATTTTTTTATCAGCCACAAAGGCTATCTCCAAGTGCCGACTAAACTTAATTTTATCCCGATATTTGATATATTTTATAATGGAGAGAGATTATGTAAAACAAGAAGGGAGATTTTTCATCGCGTGTGTGAATGTCACATGCACAAGGTACATGTGAAGAATTTTTTACGATGGTATACTGTATATGATATATAGAATAGATGTGTGTTAATATATTTTTATACTACAAACGACAAAGATTGTTTTAAATTGAAATATTACTTTATATGTTACATGTTATCTCAACAGTATCAGATATTAGAGAATTGTGTAAATTTCCGATGTTGAAGATTATATTCCAATCCGTATGATTCCCCGCGGCGATTATGTAATTTTCCGTATTATGTGTAGAAGCGCGTAGATCATTAATATTAATGAATAAATATATTCCTCACATGGCGTTCTAGGGTCAAAATCGTCTGATCCGACTCCTCCTTGATCTTTCAGAGACGTTTTAATTTCAAATCGTACAAATGCATGAGGAAAACGTGCATCAATTGAGGCGGTTGTTGGAAATTGAAAAAAAAAGTCTCCCGGCGTTACGTAAATCGGTGTAGAGGAAACGTCGAGAAGGAGAGACGCATTGCGATGTCACGCGTTGAGTTTTCGCGATCGTTGGCGATTGTAATGAGCGAGACTGCGCGACGTGTACGCGTACTTTGATATGCGATATCGCACGATTGACCACGCGGCATAAACACACATAGGTCCATATCTATGTTTCGCATTTAGTGTTAAATTCGATTTGAATCTGAGGTTTATTCGTTTCATGAAAGAGAGATAGAGACCAATAAACAAATACGCGCGATTAGAGAGGATAATTCTTTAGTATTTGATATTAGATTAATAATTTGAATTTTTAAATTTGAATGTGACATCACAGATATCTGATACTTTTAAATCCTATTGTTGTCTATGAGAAAAAACTCAAGATTAATATTTTATGCATCTATCGGATAAGTAGTCTTTGTAAGATATCATATAATGACCGATATACAACTTGTAATATTGACTTTTGCGTACCATGATCGACACAGCTTTCTTGATAATTCTATCTAAATTTCGATGGCAAACACTTCAATTCCGATTCGGCGCGCAACATGCGTTTATGCGAAAGAACGATACGATATCGGTTTTACATGATTTGTACACAAGCTGCCGCATCGATATCGCATGAAAATCGTTTCGCACGAAGGCGAAGCATCGCGAGAGAGCGATCGACGCGACGCGCGCGTTCTCCATCTCTCCGCGCCGAGGATCTTTACGCGCGGGAATAATTTAGCGCGCTTATGGTGCTCGTTAGCAGCGCACCGCTCGCAGTCGTTTTATCTACGCACCCGGGATCGGCTCTCGGAAGAGGCGCGAGTCTATAAGATTGCCGCCTCAGGCCCTGCGTGAGGACTTGTTCAAGATCGAAAAAATAATTACACGTTCCTCCCTCTCTATCCAAATATATAATACAAATTGCGTATGAATTGGTTAACAATTATACTAACAGTAATGATACAGTAACGTAATGAGGACAACAAAAATGATAATGTCTGTGATAACGACAGCGATGTCATAAAGTAGTACGTAGTTGTAACGACATAAGTTGTTGCCGCCAATAACAAGAGATGTTAATAAGGTGATTACGAGGTATGCATATGAAATGAATATATAATATATGCAATGCTTGACTTTTGATATCCGTAGACTTGCTTGTTGAGATTGCAAAATTTAATTAGCGGACCATTCTTAAGTCGGGTTTCTTGCGAGAATTCCACGCGGACATGCATACGCGGGCCTCGCACGATCGCTCGATCTCGTTAGCTGTTACAGCCGTGCGCTGCCCATCTCTTTCGAAGGCTGTTCCGTCGCGCGATTAATATTATTGTCACGACATCAAAATTAATATTCCGCGAACACGCGGCTGGTATTGTGATTCCGGAATCCAATTAAAAGAATAGAAAAATCGCACCACTTCCTGCAGCAATATTGCTTGGCTTCTGCTTTTGTTTAATATTCATTCCAGCAAAAGAGAAAGAAGACTCATAAAATTAACTGCAAAAACTGAAGAACAGAAAAGTTGGAAAGTTATAAAAATACGAACGTGTTTGGGTGCATTTTTAAATTTGTTATTTACAGAGTACGGTTAAATATAATACATTATAGTATATTGTGATACACACCATGCTCAACGGAGCCTTGGCTCCAAATTATGCTGTAAATGACGAGTTTCTTGGATATCAGTATCGCGAGTCGAGTCGCTTGCGAGCCTCTGAAACAAATTGTATCCCCATTCCCCCGAGATGTGATTGGTATCGGCAGAGATGTATAACAGGTGCAAAGTGAATTTATTTAATGAAAGACCATTTTAAAAAGATTACAATTTTATTAATGACTTTAAATAATACTCTGAAATTTCTGCAAGGTGTTTCGATCGATAGAAACTTCTTCACGTTTACTCTCTTTCAGCTTTCTCTACATCATTTATCTGATTTCATTCACAATTATATACAAAACGTGTATAACATATCATTCAAAGATATGTATATTGTACATTAGTAATTTTAGGACATGGATGCACACAAGATGAGTCTCTGAGAAAGTTTTATGACGATTACTTATTTATTTCTTCGCTTACATATTTCTTATTTGCCATCAGTTGCATTTCGAGATAATTTCTGCAATTTAAGCTAAATTGATTTTCTTTCATCACACGTGGTGATTTTAACCTGTGTTGAAATTATTTCGATTTTTGCAAATCTTCATCATGAGGCCACGCGTTCCAGAGTTAAAACGTCAATAATACTTTCACTTTGCAAACCTCGCGGAGTAACTTGTTACTTACGAGACAAATTTTCCTGCCTTCATGTCGATGATACAGTCGCCGATTTGCGTCTCGATGATCAGGTCTGAGGACTTGTAGCCGCTCGGCGACTTGGTCTCGTCTATCCATTGCGAGAACGGGCTGTATATTCGGAGGTAGCCGCTGTGACTACCTACGATGACAATGTCCTTCCGGTCGGCACCGAACAACGGTGTTACCAACAAGCTGCGTCTATCGAAAGACTCGTTCACTCCGCACTGCGTTCTCCACCATTCTTTCGTCTTGAACAGCGACATTTTTTACGGAATGCCTTTTTCAAGAATTTGACAGCATTGCGACGTGGACAAGAGTAACGTGCAACTAATGCCGGGGACTGGGGGTTTACACGCTGGTGGTTGCTATGACATCGCGTGGCCACAACATAGTCAGGTTCTTGAAGCTAAGGCTGTAATCAAAGATGCATAACGAAATTGCGATGTAACTCTGCATTGTCGCGCTAATTGCAAATATCGCGGTCGTCGAAGAAATATTTGCGTTGAAATATTACACGTTGCGTCTACGACGTAGAGTAAAATCGCCAATACTGGCACAGACCTCATAAAGCGACACCCCCCTATTTCTCGGAAATTAAACATTACACTGTATGAATACCGATAAAAACATGGTCCCTTTAGATAATTAAAGAAATAGAAACTCCTAGTTCATACATTTGTGGTTTTTTTCTATATAAAATCTGATAACGAATTCTTCAAGAGCGAAAATAAAATTTGCACGATTTTTTCTTACAAATTGGATAGTTTAAACAATAGGAAATGTATTATTGATAATATTACATCATTTTATATATTTGTAGCTTTCTAAAACTGTTTTATTTATATATGTATCTGTCATATTTGCCTCGTAATGCAGTTTTAAACATAAAATTGCTCCTGTAGCGTTAAGCGGTCTACATTTCTTCGTAAGAACAAATCATAGGTTTTAAATTTTCTTTATTCTCAAAATGTTTTGTTCTAACCTTTTAATTTTATAAAATTAGTTGTTTAATATATAAAAATATATTTTACTACTTAATTACACGATTTATTTATTTTTTTCTTTTTCATGATCTTTTTTTTCATAATACGGTTTAAAACATAAAATTACTGTACAACGGTACATTTCTCAGTAAGAATAAAAGATATAGTAACATAGATCTGATAATATCACTAAAGTTGGCAACTTTTACTTCACTTATTGTAATCTTAAATACGTGTTCCAGTTTTGGAGTCCAATTTCTCAGACGCTTTTTATGGACATGTGTTGCGAAAATATTAATTATGTACAAAATATGAAATAGTATTATAATGACTACTATACCATTTGATAGAAGACACTTTCTAGTTTGTATTTCTGCTATCAAACTCTTATTTTTAGCTTTTGTTTAAGAACTATTGTTAATAAACAAACTTGTGTGACGGTATTGGTGACTTTCCTCTATTGCAGAGACGCATGATGTACCATTCTTTTCCAGATTTTCAAAATCTCTAAATCTTTGATATAAAGAATTATAACTGCTTAAATATTCAATTTTCGCAAATTCACTGACTCGCGAAATTTAGAAATTTAGAATTGTTAATACCCACATAGAAATTGGGATCCAGTGGATGTCCATCAAATCTCCATAGCTCTATGAGACGTCTATCTCCATGGTGGAAGTCAAATAGACGTCTACTGGAGATCCATTCAAGCTCCATAGCTCCATGCGACGTTTGCTTCCACGTGGAAGTCTGATATACCTCTATTATACTTCGCATCTCGTTCTCGATGATTACTTGTAGTAGCGCTTTGCGTAAGGATGACTTCACAACTTTTAGAGGTTAAAATTTATTTGCGCGTCTCTTCTTCTCGCGCGCCCTCTTGTTTCATTCATATTGTTTCGTTGTGCGGAAGACTTCACAGCTACGGAGAGCAGCATAAAAATTATTTATAGAATTTCGAATAGTATCACGAATTGGTCATGCCAAGTGATAGGAAAAGGAAGAGATCGAAGTCCCGATCTAGAGATCGTGAAAGATCAGGATTAAAATCGGGTAAAAGGTTATAAGAAATGGAAAAACAAATACTTAACCTAACAAACGCAGTGACAAAATTCATAAAGAACCCGAGGATACATGCTCATTGTCAAGGAAATGATAATGAGAAAGAAAACGAATCACCAACAAGTACAAATTAGAAACAAGATTCCATACGAATCTGTTTCCTGCCGATTTTCTCCACACGAGAATTACAGGCAGTAAAACATACGTCGGGCAATAAGCCACATTTCGGATAATATGCCGCAAACAAGATTCCACACGAATCTGTTTTCTGTCAATCTTCTCCACACGAGAATTATGGACAGTAAGCCATACGCTAAGCAATAATGGGATATTTAGGTTAATATGCCAAAAATATCAACATAGTAGAAACAAGATTCCACACGAATCTGTTTCCTTTTTCCATACGAATACTGCAGGCAATAAGCCACAAATTCCAATTATATGTATTTGGATAGTCTGGTTATTCTTTTATACGAAGTATATCACAAACAGGTCTATAAAATATAAAAAAACTTTCTAGTATTTCTAATTTCGTATCCCTATTTCAGAGCTTCCGGATACAGAGGAAAATAACATAAACCTTGCTAGCCCATCGAACAATGATAAAGAAGAAATAATCGAAAAAGAAGTACCAGATAGTATGGACATCGAGTTTCTACAACTAGTTGGAAAAGAAGCAGATACGACTTCTGAATTAAAAATTCAGGAAGAGGTTAAAACGATTTGGAGAAATTTTATGTCAGAAGGTTTACTAGAAAAAATAAAAACGGCTATTATTACAAAATATCCAAGAGAAGGAAATCTATATGCCGAAGTTCCAAATATCAATCTAGAAGTTTAACCTGTTTTAACGGAAATTACTAAAAAGCGTGATAAACATTTCATTAATACTCAGAATAACGCTGGAACGGATATAGTAGCCCTATCGGCGGCAGTCTCGATGATCGTAGATCAACCAGAAGATGGACTAGATTACACACAATTTGTAGGTTACCTTTGTGATGCAGGAAAATTATTATCAGATATTTTTTACCAACAGTCAATAACGAGAAGGGCGTTTATTACACCCTTGCTAAACAAATCAATTAAACCTACAATCGAAGCAACTAAGCCAGATGAAAAATGGTTATACGGCCAAAAATTTGCGAATCAAGTAAAGGAAGCAAAGGCAGTAGAGAAAGCATGCTTACAAATAAAGGCAGCTGAAAAACCAAAGTTGCAAACAAAGACAATTTCGGAAAACTGGAAAAACCCATCTGTCAGGCGCAGACAGGTGGGTACTTATCAAAATCACAAAATCTTCTGGAAGGACAGTCAGAAAACGTCTGCGACTCGAACTTCAAACAGCAGCTACTCGACCCGTCCAAAAACTTACGCGTCACATCGACATTTGTCCCGAACGTTGACACGCAAATAAAAGAGGTAGGATTCTTAGCAGGAAGATTATCGAGTTTTGTCAACATCTGGAAGGAAATAACAAATGACAAATGGATCATTAGATGTCTCAAAGGATATAAAATCTCTTTTAAGAAAACGCCAAGTCAAAATATAATCCCTAGCGAGCCAAAAAAACGGAACGCAAATGAGTACCTACGTGTTAAAAAAGAGATTAACAAGTTGTTAAATAAAGGAGCTATCGAAGAATGTGAAGAGACTGAAAACCAATTCATCTCTTCATATTTCTTAGTCCCAAAGCCCGATGGCTCGTCTAGGTTCATTATAAATCTAAAGAAATTAAATAAATTTATCAATACCCCTTATTTAAAAATGGAAGACTTTTGAGCTCTGCTAGAAATTTAATGTTTAAAAAAGCATATATGTGTTCACTTGATTTGCAAGACGCATATTTTCTAATTCTAATTGAAGAAAATAGCAGAAAGTTTTTAAGATTCAAATTTGAAGATCGTTTATATCAGTTTAATTGTTTACCCTTTGGTTTAGCTACAAGTCCCTTTATATTTACAAAAGTTATGAAACCAGTTGTAAATATCTTAAGATGAAAGGGATTCTTATCAGTAATATATTTAGACGATCTATTACTGATTGGAAAGGATTATCAAAAATGTCAACTCAATGTTAATGAGACGATCAATCTACTTGAAAGGCTAGGTTTTATTATTAACTACAAGAAAAGTTCTTTAGTTCCAAATCAAAAATGCAAATATTTAGGCTTCATATTAAATTCAGTAAATTACACTATAGAATTAACAAAAAAGAAAAAGAAACAAGTTTTTAATTTGTTAGATTACTTTGTCATTGGAAGAAAAGTAACAATTAGAGAATTTTCCCATTTGTTGGGAGTTTTAACCGCGTGTTGCCCAGCGGTAGCATACAGTAGAACACATTGTAAAAAATTAGAGCGAATAAGGTTTTTAGAATTGTTACTAAAAGATAATAACTATGAAGCACAAATGATAATAAATAAAATATTTAAAGAAGATTTAATCTGGTGGAGAAAAAATGTTGCGTTAGGAGTAAACCCCATTAGAACATTAAAATTCAAAATTACTATAGATTCACATGCTTCATTGTCAGGCTGGGGTGTTTATTCAGAAGGAATAAGGATCGGAGGTTTTTGGAGCCCTGAGGAAGGTAAACACCACATCAACTTTCTAGAACTTCTAGCTAGTTTCTTAGCATTAAAGTCATTCGCAAAAGAGTTAGGCAATTGTGAAATCCTAATAAGAATGGATAATACAACTGCTATATCTTATATAAATAGAATGGGAGGTGTACGTTTTCCTCACCTCAATGACCTTGCAGCAGAAATATGGAATTGGTGTGAAATAAGAAAAATCTGGTTATTAGCTTCTTACATCCCCTCTAAGGAAAATATAGAAGCCGATACGGCTTCACGAAATAAAAATATTGACGCAGAGTGGGAATTATCTCCAAGGATTTTCAAAAGTATATCCAGAAAATTCGGGTCTTTTTCCATTGATTTATTTGCATCAAGAGAAAACAAAAAAAAACTCAATTTTTTGTTCGCGGTTTCCAGATCCAGAAGCAACTTTTGTTGATGCGTTTACAATCAATTGGTCTGACAAAAGTTTCTACGCATTTCCTCCATTTTCTTTAATAGCTCCTACTTTAAAGAAAATTATATTAGATAGAGCATATGGTACAATAATAGTTCCCTTTTGGCCATCGCAGCCATGGTACCCTTTGTTAATGTCCTTGACATGTAAACCACCACTGGTATTTAAACCAAAGAAAAATCTATACTGTCTCCTTGCAGAAAGGTGACACATCCGTTACACGCAAGCCTTTCCCTGGTTGCTGTCAAATTATCAGGAAAGCTTTTTTAAGAAAGAGAATACCGGAGGACTCCTTAGATATCATTACAAGTTCAGTAACGGAAACAACTATCAAACAGTATGAAGGATATTTGAAACAGTGGTGGGAGTTTACACAAAAACAAAATTTAGACCCTTTTAATTCTGATACAACAGCAATAATACAGTTCCTAACAATTAAGTTTAATGAAGGAAGCAGTTTTGGGTCAATTAATTCAATGAGATCAGCCATTTCTTATTTCAACAAAAGATTTTTCAGACGATAATACACTGTCAAGATTTTTAAAAGGTGTATATAAAAAACGTCCAAACGGACCCAAATATTCAACTACTTGGGATACTTCTACTGTTTTAAACTATATTGAAAAGTTAAATAATTCTAATAATTTAAAGACTTTATCAGAAAAAGCCGCAACACTGCTAGCGCTGACAACAGCGCATAGACTGCAAACATTGTCAAAAATTAATATCGAAAATATAGATGTTTTAGAAAATGAAATAAAAATAAAAATCCCGGACCCAATAAAAACTTCAAAAAGGAATAGTTTCCAACCAGAGTTAATTTTGCCAAAGTTTTGAGAAAATGAAAAACTGTGTATTGCTTCCTTCATTAAAGAGTATTTAGTAGTAACAAAAAATCTAAGAGGTGAAGTAAAAAACTTCTTTATTTCAACAAAAAAGCCTTATAAAGCCATAACGTCGCAAACTATCGGACATTGGATAAAAAATATACTAAACTACGAAAGCAGGCATAGATACAAAGCAGTTTAGTACATATAGCACTAGACATGCCGCAGTTTCAAAAGCCTTTAGCCGCGGTGTAGACATTAATATGATAAGGAAAACCGCAGGGTGGTCCAAAAAATCAGAAACTTTTGCGAGATTCTACAACCGACCCATACAAATATCAAATGATTCCTTTGCGCGATCAATACTTAATAAATAAAACTTGTGTTAATCTTCTCATATGTATGTACAAAAATATTGTGTTACGTCATTATATACACATTATGTTATATTAAGTGTTCTTATACATATACTCAATTTTCTATATGATATACCTAGTTGTAACAGACAAAATAAAATTTTGTTTATATGAAAGATAATGCAATAAGAAACAGAAATTATCACAACTCTAAAGATCTACAAGTAATCATAGAGAACGAGATGCGAAGTATAATTGCCAGATCGAACGAGTCCGCCGAAGGCGGGCGAAGTTCGATCACAATTATGCGAGCATCTCGTTCGAAGATGATTACATCCTCACCCACCCAAAAAAAAAACACCCGTAATCATCTTCGAATGGTGATTTCCTTAATCTCTAAACAATATGAGTGGAACAAGAGGGCGCGCGAGAAGAAGAGGCACGCAAGTAAATTTTAAACTCTAAAAGTTGTGAAGTCATCCTTACGCGAAGCGCTACTACAAGTAATCATCTTCGAACGAGATGCTCGCATAATTGTGATCGAACTTATCTCCGCGATAATTATCCATTACAATCCCATTATAAATGTTCATTAGACATCTATTATGGATGTATAACAGATTTACACATACTACGTTTCTGATAGATTATCCACATAAAATGATATCCTCTAATTGGCATCTACTGGATATCTATCATAAAAATTCAAAATTCCTAGAAGACGTCTGTTAGATATCCGATGGACTGCCACTAGAAATTTCAAGGATTAATTTAGGACACTTAGAGAATACATTAAAAATTTTTAAATTAAAATTTATAATTTTACGTAGCAATGTCATTGTGTAGCAATACAAGTAATATCATTTTAAAACTTTCCATAAAAAATCATTACGTTGCACGAAAGCGCTCTTTTTTATGCTCACAAACTCATGTAAGTTCCGCTCATACCGCTAGGAGTCGCAAGAACAATACGCTTTCTCGTAAGTAAAATTCGTTTTTGTTTGAACATATAAAGAAGCTTAATGTACATCTCTAGACTAATCAAAGCACAAAATTAATATTTTGAGTAATGATTTTAGAATCTTTTGGTAACATTCTACAAGTATAATATAATATGTTCGTATGTTGTAAACTAAAATAAGTGGGAGATTTGGTATTTAGGACATCCAAAAGATATTCATGTACTGTCTGGGTTATATTCATCCCTTATGAACCCTCTATTAATGATCCACGTAATGTCAGTTAGTCGTCCACCGAGGATCCACGAATACTCTATTTATAATCTACATTACGTTTAATAGACGTCTTTAAAAATGTTTAATAGAGGTCCAGTGGATATCAACAAGACGAAACTATGGATATCTGGTCGCCGGCCGGTGGATGTCTAATAAACCTCTACTGGAGTTCCAAATCTCCATGACAGACGTCTACTGGACGTCCATTAGAGAGTCTCATTCTATGTGGGTAGTTTTAAGTTAGAAACTAAGAAACATTTGAAATACTCACCTTTGGACGGGAGAAGGTTTTATGAAAGTACGTTCGAAACACAATGTCCATCTTTGAAGTTTTTATTATAGAAGATTAAATATATACATATATATTTAATAAATATATACATATGATACATGTATATATACATATACATATATATATATATGTATATATATATATATATACATATATATATATAAATATATAAGCATGTACATACATTATGTTTTACACATACTATTTGATTCAAAAGCGTTGTAATGTGCGAAAATCATCTCTTTTCGCGATTATTATGTTTTTTATATTTAGTATACAAACTGTAAACTACAGATTCGCATATTCGCGCGCAATCACATATTTTTCTGATTGCATAAATTGATATGATATCTTGCCAGCAGATGTCACTACAGTATTCGATTTAGCCAAACAACAGTGGGAATGATAGATTTCCATCTGCTCTTTGCGAATTTAAACATTAATAATATAAAAATAATAAATAATAATATGGAAATATTTATACGGGATCAGTTATATAGTTAAATAGTTTAAATCCATGGCGCGCGCGCGCGTAGTTAAAATAAAATTATGAAGAATGTAGACATAGGGATTTGTTACACAAAGCAGAATGAGTTGAAAGAGTAACTAAGCGTAATTAAGTAGCTTAAAATATGTTAATACACCAGTGTAATTGTAATTTGTAATTTTCTAACATAATCACACTGTGTTTTAAATACATCATTAAGTTTTATCGTAAATAAGTACGCTCTTTGATCAAGATAAGATTGTTTCTCATGAGTAATCATATTTTTTTACGATATGGATTAATTCTTATATTTATATGGAAAAGAATGCCATAATATGCGGTATACGTAATAATCTTTATTAAAAGTTTGACAGTTACAATTAAGTGCAATTATCTCCATACACGTTTGAACGCGTTGGGAAATCTTTGTAGGACCAGCTTTCTTTCCAACAAGTAGAATTGTATACATATTTTTTTACTATCACGGACTACTACTAATTACCGTGTACGCTATTAATGTGTATACTAAATTAATATTGACTATCGACTTTCCTTCGTTAAGATCGCGAAAAGAATCCGCAAAGTAATCAAGCTAATTTGCTTGCCACATCAGCAGGAATTTAGAAAGTCTTAATTCTTGTAAATTTCGCCGAATGAATTTTCGCAATAATCTAGTCGATGTAGTTGACAGTCCCAAGATTTGTTTCTTCTGCCGTAACTGGATGAACTGTCTCTTCTAGCATCGTCGTACTTTGTAAAAGGAAATGTAAGACAATAGTAGCACGCGTCATGTATATAGAGGAGAGTTTTTTTTTTCTTTTCTTTAGCGAATATTACCTTTTGTACCACAACAATTCAAGTGCAAACACGATTACGCTAAGTAGCGCTCCATAGCCCATTACGACTATCGCGAAGTAGCATTCCGTGAAGCCGATGGTGATGAAGCTTGTCCGACTCGAGCACGTCGGCTTTCCTGTGTACAAACGATACTCATCGCGATGCGCGAGTCCGTACTCTCGCAGTTTCAAAGCTCTGAAAATATTTCCCTTGAAAACTGTACGTAAAGCGCAACTTATTCTGGCATTTTATATCTGCAATCTTCTTCAAGTTGAATTTTTAAATAAAATTCCTCTCGAAGGCAAATTGAAAAGTTGATAATAAAAAATCATGTACGTAAAACGTTTCGCGTCTACAATTCTTTTTGTAAATAACATTCCCCCTTCTTTTATATTTCTTGTATATATTTTATATTCTCAATAATTTTGCAAACAAAATTTTTCTTTTCAATGAAATCATAATTTTAACAGTGTGATGCTTAAATTGTCAACTTTTTTACATTTATATTCTCGAATGTATAATCTTGACTATAATATACATATACTTGATGCGAGGTAATACGCATTCTCTGACAAAAGATTTCCACGTTAAACCTTAATTTGCTTAAATTAGTATCTATTCGTACTTGAATGTGCAACAAGTCGACATAAGCTTACCCATTTTTTATTATCTCTAAATAAGGCGAATGCTTTTGTACTATAAAAAGCGGAGGTATTGTAGTGAGATAATCGATCTCAGTTAAACCGCACTTTTCCTCTTCCTGATATGTGCGCTGCATGATGTGGTATATCGGGCCTCGTATGCCGTGAAACGCGAAAGGCTCATTTCTCATACGACGTACTCCTTCTTCCAGACTCATCCAGTTAGATTTGTTTCCAACTTTCTGCGAGATCCGCTTTCTGACGGGATCATTTTGTGAAGACTACATTCCAATAGTAAGAGAGTTTTAATTGCTTCAATTGCTTTATTTTAAAATTGATAAATTTTAATTTATCTACCTGAAAGTAATTTCGGTTGTACCGAATTTCCTGTACTCCAAGAGTTAACGGGCTGTATAGAAGATCGGAAAGGGTTTTGATTGAGTCCGAAGTGGTTTGCAAAAGACTCACGATATTCGCCGTGTAAGCCGCATAAAGGCTCAATGAGGTCAGCAGTAACATGAGAGTGATGATTCGAGATGGGATTCTATATGGCTCATACGAATATCCTACGAATGTGTATAAGCAATAACACACACACACACACGCACTCTCTCTCTCTCTCTTTCTCTCCATTTTGGATTCGTATATTCTGGATATATCTACCTTATTCTAAAGTAGATGTTATAAACTCAAAAAATTGAAATTCACCTCTTGCATTTCAAGTTATTTTTTGTTCATATTTGTCACATAATCATGTAACCATCAATGAGAAACAAGTTGAAAAAAACAAAAAGTACAAAGATTTTATTTCGCACATCGAGAGAGTGAAGATTTCGAAATGGAGGCGTAACTGGGTTTCGATATTGATTCCAAAATAGAAAGCTTCTACTATGTGTTTAGGAGTTTACTTTAATTTACGTGATATGTTTTGATTTATATGTTGCAAAGCACTTTTACATCAAATGGTACCTTGTTGCGTAACGGTGCCTAAAAGGATGAGAAGATTTTCGCTAACCGTCGATTCGCTGACATTCAACTGGTTGTAGTAAGCTGCCGATTTTTTTGAAATACCTCGATGGTGTTCCCATTTCATAGATATGTGTAACAAGCAAAAGCCGAGAACAAGAAATATGGCGATCGCTATCCAGACATTTCGTTGAAAGGGCATGATAAAGATATTTTTCACGGTTGACAGTAAGGGCCGGCGAAATACGAAACACACTCTGTGCAAAATTTTATGTGTTATGACAATATTAGTAATAAATCTCTGATATAAGTAATAAGGAATAAAAATATGAAAGAAAAGAGAGAAGAAAGTATTATGAAACTAAAATAGAAATACAATGAAAGGAAATATTAAGCAATGTTACTGATGTTACATCGAGTCTATAGTGTTAGATTTCATATAAAATCTAATTAAGATGGTATACTAATAATTAAGTAGATTTTATATTAAAACCACGAAAAAAAATTTTTTTTTCCCGAAAGTCCTTCCTTATTAATTTGTGATAATGCAACATAATGCAACATTGTGTACATGAAACATAATAATAATTGAAGATTTGACTAATTAGATTTTAGATGTAAATTTACCTAGTACGTGTATACAGTTGAATGTATTCAACTATAGGGAAACGATTTGCTACAAGAAACAAAGCGGTGCCGCCAATATCAATCTCGCGTCGTTGCAACATCCCGAGCATCCCGTCCCAGGTTCCATTTTTGTTACTTCCCCAATTGTTATGTATAATTTCGAATTTTACCCTATCAGGCAAGATGAAAGAACATAAAACTGCTTCAATTTTCAAGATTCATGTCTCGTTACTTTACACAAAGTAAAAAGAACTATTCGATTCTTATGATCGTAAATTATTTCATATATCGTTTAAAAGTGCAGAAACATTTTTAAACAAGACAATCGAACAATTGTGATGGCATTTTTTCACGTTCAAACTTGATAATATGTCGGATCGACATTTTATTTTTATTGAGATGCAAATAACATATGTTCATATATATGTAATTAAGCCATTAATTTTATTCGCATATACCTAATTAGGAAGAAAACTTTGCGATTATTATTTTTGTCATCTGTGTCAAGTTTAATTGCCCGATTAGTAAGCTTGACTAATAAATGATTTTATTATTATGTTGTTTGAGTTGCAGTTTTATTATTGTTTTAAGATTTGCATTTTTATAATTAAAATTGTTAGATTCACAAGATAATTAAGATAAATTCGATTTTATTGTTGTAAAAAAAAATTTAATGTAATATTACTTCATAAATCGTTTAACAATATTTTCATTTCATCAGAAGAGCAAGACTCACGTTGCGTTCATGTGGTTCCCTAAATGGACTACCCAGATATAATTAGCCTTTGTGATAGGATCTATGGTATTATCCACAAAATCAGTCAAGTGATTGATCGTATCAGGATTTAACATCTGCAAAGATGAAAAAATATATATCTCTACGCAAAGAGTCTTAAATGTTCAAAGCAATTTAAGCTACCCTGTGGTGTTATTTTCATTTCTATTTTCTTATTGGAATGAAATCATAATGAAAAGTAAATAAAATATCTTTGTATTTGATTATGTATCATTACGACAAACATTTCTTGCATGATGAACAAATACATGTTCAAGATACCACGATACAGGATTTAAGAACTGTCTGCTGAAGATTTCTTCTCCGTGTCGAAGACGCGTCGAAAGTACTCATTCGTAAAACGTTCTCGAATGTCCAGTTGCCGCGATTTTCCCATATTACTGCTCGTTGTGGACTCGGTCGATACACGGACATCAGATGAAAAAAATCACCATCGAATCTTTGAGCGAGGACTACATCACTGTCAGGATAAATAGCTAGATCTTCAAAGACATCCATGAACCACGTGTTTGAAGTAGTTTTGTTATACGTGATTGAAGTGGTTTTGTTGGTATTATCAATCATTATCATTCTTCGATCTTGAACAAGTAGCCACTTGATCGGAGCGCGAAACATTTTCTTTGAGTGTGCCTATTGCATAATGTCAGATAATAATTAATTAGTTTAAATTAGTTTAAATTAGTTGATGGAAGTAACTCCTGTAACTTCCGCCATTGTAATAGGATTGTCGATAAAACTTTTTAAGTGAAGTGCTATCTTTATGGAAATGTATTCGTGCTCTCACGATAGATATTGGGTACCTGTCGTAAAATTTCGATGGCGTAATCACAGTCCAGGTCCAGCATATAGAGATTCCGATGTTCCAAGTTGTCGTAAATTCTCTCTTCGAAATCTTCGACGAAATTATGAATGCGATGAATCAAACGGTAGTTGGACATTTCTCTCGATAATCTAATCGTGTCGTCTGAGAAACGAAAGAGTAGAACTCAATTAAAATTCTTTAAATATTTATAGATATACGCTTTCTTGAATGAAATAAAAGTTCGAAATCATCATGATTTTATAGCGATATATTCTATTCTAATATGTAACAAAGGTAGGTAAGGTTTATGATAACATTCCTTATACATATAATGTTGTAAATTTTAAAAATCTCTCTCACTTACTCACTCACATTCATTCATTTGTTTTCTCAAAGTTTACTTCATAATTATATAATTACATTTTATAATTGTCATATTTTTCAAAAATCTCGAAACGTAAATTACAAGTTCGAAATTCGAAAATCTTGCCTTGGCTGATGCACGTATGTAGAGATATTTTCGACGGCGCGAATAAAATAGGCGTCACATCGGCGACAAATTGTAAAATAACATCATCGATTCGATGAGAGAATGTAGGGTTGAACGATATTGCAAGGATGTTTAGAACGATGAAGAACATTTTGCGATCGCTTTTGTATTCGCTAAGCGATTGCAAATAGATCCCTTCGGGATTGTCGACAGTGCACCGATTATCCGTGCACCATAATCTTTTTACGTATACAGCCAGAGATTCTCATATTTCCCTCCGTAATAAAACCGCTTATAATCTGAAAAAATGAAGACGTAATGAAGGAGAAATCGACGTAATGAACCGATTATTGCCGCATATAAAATATTTAATATTCGACAGACACTATATAGATGCTACGTACACTGTCGGCCAAAAGTTTATCATTAATTGAAAATGTCGACTGTATGAAATGAAATGAAATCATATAAATGTTATTTTCTAACGAGATGAAAAATAATATGAAATATTTGAAAAATGTTTTTTACAAAATAAAAGTGTGTTGGAAAGAATATTAACTTTTTTCGTTAATGTAGCCACTCTTACATTTAATCACTTCTTTATTATTTAATCTAGATAATCTAGATTTCTAGCTTTATTTATTTTTTCTAGCGGATACTTCTTCTCTTAAAATAATCTACAGCTTAGTTTTGGAAAAAAACTTTACGCTGTTTATTTTTTTGAAATTAAACAATACTACATATGTATACTAATCACAACTGAGTTAAATATAATGCCTGTTTACTTTCAGATTGAGAAAGAAAATATTTTTAATAGGACATGACGTGGATTTTTAATAGTATTTTATTGGAATATTTCTTAATTTTATATACTCGATCTCGAACTTTTGGTCGACAGTGTATAGCTCGCGAGAAAAAAATGCAATAAAGAGGCAATCGATGCAATGAGTCGCATTCGTGCCATACGTGAAATATTTAATATTCGTGATGGATGTTACGTTGACATGATAGCTTCGAAACTTATGGTAGCATTTCGTCAGCTTTCAATCTTCTCATGGATGTCTTTCTATAGTCAATAATTATCGAAAGCACAAATTGAGACAATGATAGTGCAAAGAATCCCGATGCAAGAAATTCATTCAGAGTCTGTATTTTGCGTGTGAAAAACCGCAGCTGCGAAACTTGAAATATTTTACCATCGCATTTGCAATGTGATTTTTATTACACTACTCTTACATTTTCGCGCATTAGTGCTTGCACCGACATGTAATTTTTCTTGCTCTACCTTTCTATAGCGTAGTAAACAATTTCAGTTTTTTTATATTACTATACAAGCACTTTAGTAGAAAAGTATTCAAATTGAATATTGAATTGGCACGTCGATCCTGACACGCGTTTTAAAAATAGCAAGATTTGCATACGTTGCCTTCTCAAGCAAACAAGTTGTACCGCCTCGTGTGTGAATCTTTAAATATTGTAAATACTGTTTTGTTTTTTAATCGTTCGTACACATGTGCTGTATTATACGATCATAAAGTCATAAACTTTAACAAGCTCGACTTGCATAAAAATCGGCTTTAAACGACTTCCGCATCAATCCCTGCACCATCTGCCTCCAGTGTGTTGTTTGTTTATCGTTTCCAGTCTTTGCAATGTTAATTGTAAGGTAACGTGCGTCAATGATGTAACCAGTGAAAAATGTCATCAAATGAGTATAATAGTGCATTTTTGAGTATTGTAAAAAAGAGAAACACTTTGATTAAAATGTAATCATTCCCAGACTTGTCTTACAAAGCAAAAAAGATTCCTTTACGGAAAGGAATTGTTCAAAGAATTCTGTTGATAAGCTTGCGTGATAACTTATTGTTAGTGATCAACACGTCAGTCTCTTCTCGTCCCCTTATCAATGCTTACACACGATTCGGTATTACAGTAGTTATCGGCACATATCAGCGTTTCTACTTTCATACACGCATTTCATTCAACATCATACATGCCAAATATATTTAAATCTTCAATTACTTTTCACACATTCAGAATTTCTTCACTATGGGATAAGCGAGATTTATGAATGGTTGTCTTGACATTAATAACTTGTGAGATGATTTGACATTTTTGCCCGTTCAGTATTTTATCAGTGTAGTATTTTTTTCAGGTTTGACATTTTATTATTTTATATGTTTACGTTACGACTCCAATTCAAGAAATATAATTTTAACGAATATTATTTTGTCTTTATGTTAAAAAAAAATCTTTTTTTTATAAGAACGTGACAGGTTGTATAAGTTATGTATAATTAATAATTAAATAATAAATAATTAAATAAAATAATTAAATAAAATATTTAACTTTTAGTAGGAGCATGATCAATATTATTAATCTTTCAATATTGTGATTATACATATGACCGCGTGTTCAAGAAATTGAAAGTTTATTAAAATTAAAGAAAATTAAAGAAATATAAAAATAAGAAATGTGAAGTTATGAAAAAAAGGATAATTTTGATGACATTACTTTACATTTTTTTATTATTATTATTATTTTGTCGTTTGTATTTATAGATTTTTTTTCCAATTAAATTCTCATCCTTTTGCGCGGCGCAAACTATAACGCACGATTTTGTCGGTAGATGGCAACATGCGTAATAAACGTGAGCATTCTCTCCATTCGTTTTGGCCGACGAGACGCGCTTTACCATGTCTGACAGTCTGACAATGAAAGTATTCGATTCATCAGCTGACAGTTTTTCGCTGTTCGAAATGAGGAATGACGCTTAATTGTTTTGAACATTTTGAGCATTGAGAGTAACGCAACTGTGTCGTACGAGGATATTTCGAGATGGAGCCGCAGGATATCTATTACAACAAAGCTGAATATGTTGAAACGGTAATGGTTAATTAAGGAAATGGAAACGCGTCTGCCAATATCTGGGAAAGAAATATATACTATAATTATTGCTAAAAAGATGTATGTCATATTTAGAGACTACTTGACACTTTGTGACTTAGCCTTCACGTCACGGACATTCAGAATGTGACACATAACCTCACTCTTCGCTTTTTCAGGCCTCTGGAAATAAGGTGAGCAGGCTGACTGTACTGTGCGGTTCGCAAAACATTGTACTGCATGGAAAGGTGATTGTGCAATCTGACGCTATCATTCGAGGCGATTTGGCCAATGTCAGGACAGGTCGTTATTGTATCATCAGCAAGAATGCCGTCATCCGACCGCCCTTTAAGAAATTCAGCAGAGGGTAAGTTAAGTTCTTTCGTACAGTGTAATATACCAATATTACACGATAGCTTTAATTTTTCTATAATAAAAAGTTGGAGAGTGCTTAATAATATATCGAGATACAATTTGCAAGCGCGAGCGCGATTCTTTAATATAATTTAATATAATTAAGCTAAATTTCAAAATTCCAAAGTAATAATATCCTGTGTAGGGTGGCCTTTTTTCCTTTAACAATGGGAAATCATGTATTTGTGGGAGAGCGGGCAGTCGTGAACGCAGCGTTGGTTGGTTCTTACGTTTACATTGGGAAGAATGCCATAATCGTACGTATAATGAGCGTCACTCATGTCATCGCAAGTGACGGCAAGCGCGGTTCCTTCAGAAACAGTTATACTTGTTTTGCTATAGGGCAGGCGGTCCGTTCTGAAGGACTGCTGCTACATCGAGGACGGCGCAGTCGTGCCACCAGAGACTATTGTGCCGTCCTTCACTCGTTTCGCCGGTAGCCCGGCGACATGTGTCGAAGAGCTGCCCGAATGCACGCTGGATCTCATGGTAGACTTTACGAAGAATTATTACGAGCATTTCTTACCGGCGCGCGTTTAATGCTCGTTCATTTGTACGAGTATGTACAATAGTCGAAAGGTCTATTCTTTTCAAATGCATTATATATCAATGTACATTTGTATTCTCAAGACGAACAAAAAAAATATATAATCACAAATATCATGTACGCGTGACAGAAGAATTAGAGAAAGGTAAGAAAGATACAACTGAAAAGAATAGGTCTAAACTCAGCCGCATTGATTTTTTTAATTGATGCATATATTTCGTTATATTATTGGATTTTATATATATATATATACATATATGTATGTATGTATGTATAACATGAGAATGTTTAAATCAAGAACTCTATTTTGTAATTTAAAATAAAATTCCTTGTATATAGTTCTCATATATGGTTTGTTACTTTGAAATTGTGGCTGATTTTTTTACTGTAAACCATTATACGTTGTAATATTTATTTATTATACTTGTATTATTATACTAGGCAAATAACTTAAAAGATGTAATGTCATAAAAGAAAGCTCGAGATTTATTAATCACATTGTAAGCATTTATTTTACAAGTAATCTATTTCATAGTGTATACATAAAAGAAGGCTGTTGAAATCTTATTAAAGAAACAGAAATTGATACATGAGATGTTTCCTAGTAATAACTATTTTACATTGAATTAAATGACACGTTAAAATGACGTCAATTCACGATTCATTCTTCGTGCTAAAAGACGCAAACATCCAAAAATAATAAATGTTTCTAATAAATTTTTTAAATGAAATTCATAATTTAGTAAAATTTAGCGTAGAGAGCTCAGGAAAGTGAGGTGCCTCTTGATTTCAGCTTTTTTTGTCGAGCTAATATACATTTCTGCAGGCATTTAGTCAAGATATTCCACATAATTGGTTTCTGTGTTTGACGTTTCTTTTCGCGCGTGCATAGTTTGCCTGCGAAAGAATATATAACAAATAACGTGCAAGGGGCATGGTATAATATAGAAGGTCTTTCTTAAATCTTACCTCTTGTACCACAGCAACTCGAGCGTAAACACGATTATGGCGAGGAGCATTCCGTAGCCCATGGTGACCAGCGCGAAATAGCATTCCGTGAAACCGATACTGATAAAGCTGGTCTGACTCGAACACACTGGTTTTCTTGTGTACAAGTGGTATTCCTCATGATATTTCAGTCCGTATTCTCGTAATTTTAGAGCTCTGAAAACATAATTCGTGAATGACGAATGCTCTGAGAATTATATTATATACGAGGTGGTTCGTGCGTGCAGTACATTCTTCAAAATAACACATTTTTATGTTAGACTTTAAACTTCAACAGCAAGTTTTATATCGAAATTTGAAATTTCGCAAATTGTGTCCACGTGAAGGTAATTGGATTACCATTTACCCATTTTTTATTATCTCTGAGTAAGGCGATTGCTTTTGTATCACAAGGAGCGGATATAAGACCTTTAGAAAATCGATCTCAGTCAAGCCGCATTTCTCCTCCTCCAAGTATGTATCTTGCATCAATTGATAAATCGCCCCGATCTCGCCTTGGAATGCAAAGAGTTCGTTTCTTACGCGATGTACACCTTCTTCTATGGACATCCAATTAGATTTGCGTCCTTTCGGCTCGATTCGCTGCTCCAGAATCGTCTTCCTAATGGGATCTTGAAAAGACTACCATCCCACAAAGAACTCATTTGTTTCTCGCAAGTATATTTCTTGCTACTAATAATTTTACATACACCGTAGTAAGCCGAAAAATATGATTGACACACAAATTATAAAAATATACATACATATATAATAGATATTTTCATATTATATTAATTTCTGCAGCTTTGATCTACCGACCTTGGAATAATATCTATTATACACTACATCCTGAGCGCCCAATTTTAAAGGACTTCTTAGAAGATCCGGAAGAGTTCTGATAGAATCGGTGGTAGACTGCAGCAAACCCACGATATTCGCTGTATAAGCCGCATAGAAACTCAGCGAGGCTAATAATAACATAAGAGTTATGATTCGGGACGAAACTCTGTAGGGCTCGTATGAATATCCTGCGAGAATACAAACATTTTATAAATCTTCGGTCGAACAGAATGAAAATCATTCAATTTGTTTTTTTTCTTCACGAAATAGTAGTGAGTATTTACGAGTTCGGAAACTAAAATAAGATTAATGTCCGTATTCATAGTCAGGCCTTATATTTAAGGCCTCCTTAAGTTTATCTTTAGATACTCTGTAGCCAATGAAATGATCCGTAGAGCATCTACAGATAAATTTAAGAAGGCCCTAAATATAAGGTCTGACTATGAATACGGGTATTAATCTCGGATATCAATTTAACAATATTCGAAAATCCAAGTCTACGATTATATTATCGATTATCAATTTCTCTACCTTGCTGACTAAATGCGCCTAAAAGAATGAGAAGATTATCGCTGACCGTTGGCTTGTTGGGATTTAATTGATTCCAGTAGGCTGCTGATTCTGTCATTCTGTCGCGAAAATATTCCCATTTGATGGATAAGTAGAGCAAACAGAATACCAAAATGAGAAATACGGCAATCGCTATCCAGACATTTCGTTGAAAGGGCAAGATAAATATGTTGCTCACGGTCGACAGTAAAGGTCGTCGAAATACGAAGCGCGAACTGTAGAGATATGTGCATAGAGTATCAATAATATATGTAATAATAATAATAATGATTGTAATAGAAAACTAAAATGTATAGTATTTTAATCTAATAATTTAATAATCTAAATTTTTTTATAATTATAAAAATATATAAAATTATAAAAATTATTATAAAATTAATTATAAAAAATAAATTATAAATCTTAATTGAACGTTTATTGAACTTAATTGAACAATTATTTCCCGCTTAATGTTATCTTTAAAAAGATATAGAAAATCAACTGGAGCTACGCGTTTCAGTTTAATAAATAATCCTCTTACCAAGTATGTGTGTACAATTGGATGTATTCCACAACACCGATACGTTCCGGCACGAGAAATGTCGCGGTACCGCCGATGTCAATTTCGCGTCGATCCAACATCCCGATCATTCCGTTCCAGGAGCCGTTCTCAGCGCGATATCCCCAGCTATTCGTGACTTCGAAACTTATCCTGTCGTGTGAAATAAAAGTAAGAAATTTTTAGTCATAGCAAATTTTTAACACAACGTACATGTATTTCATGACTGGTGATATCGCATCTCATTTCTTTGAATGAAAACGATTGCCTTTTAATTAAAACTTTACAATTATTTCAATTTATTAATAGCGTTGTCAAAAATTATTTCTCAATTTATATGAAAGATGTAGAATCGGGTAAAAATATATACATAGAAACTAGGACGATAAAAAGTCTTAATTTTTTTTTATCTTTAAATATTGTGTGTGTATTGTGTATGATTATTGTGTGTATTGTGTATTGATAAGCATAGAATTAAAGAATTATGTCACAATGTTTATGAATTTAATAATGAATTTCAGATTGTTTGGCAGCCAATTATGTACACGTAAATAAACGATAATGCAATTTTTGTTGGTTAGATATAATTATTATAATAAGTATATTATGCGCTTTGATGGTATTGATTTGATTATATGAGTCGCTTCGTTCACGCATCTAATTAAGCACCATTGCTCGACTACAAAAACAATTTATTGCCGTTTTTGACGTACATATATATATATATATATATATATATATATATATATATATATATATATTATAATCGCCTGACCACTTTGCTACGGCCTCATTAATTAGCCTTGAATTCAAATTTATTACATCGTTTTTAAAGCTTGCATTCACAATTCTAAAATTGACAAAGTAATTTGTTAAAAATTATCGCCGTTGAATTTATTTTATAAACATCCTAATGAAATATTTCGGCGTTGGTACAATGTCGTCCAAGATCGTACTCACGTTGCATTCATCCGGTTTACTAAATGTAGTATCCATGGATAATTAGCCTTTGTGACAGGATCTATGGTTTTATCCTTAAAGTCCGTTAGATGATTGATCGTATTGGGATCCGTCATCTAAAATTGTAATAATCTTGAAAAGAAAGAACATATCTTCTCTGTCAAAGAAATTCTTTTCTTAAAATCAAAGCCAAATTATGGCGTTTTCAATCTTTTCAATCTTTTGTTATAAAAGTAGCTGATATTTTACTTGTTCTGCTTTTCATCTAATACAGCAATGTTACATGTTACACACATGTTGCATTAGCTTGCAAATAAAATGCTTTGGCAACGTTTCGCTGATGTTTAAGTGCATTTTCTTGCATGATAGACGATTTATAGAACATTTATTCAAAGTATACCACGAGACAAGATTTAAGAGCCGTCTGCTGAAGATTTCTTCTTCGTGCTGAAGCCACATCAAGAGTTTTTACTCGTAGACCGTTCTCGATCGTCCACGTTCCACGATTTTCCCATATCACACCTCGCTGTGGACTTGGTCGATATATAGACAACAATTCGAGAAAGTCACCGTCGAATCTTCGCGCGAGAATCACGTCACTGTCGGGATAGATTGCCAAACTTTCAAAGATTTCCAACAAGGAATCATCACGTGTAAAAGTTAAATTGGCGTTATCGTCGTCGTCAGTCATCGTTTTTCGATCTTGAAAAAGTAGCCACTTCACTGGGGCGACAAACATTCTTTTCGAATGTGCCTGTCATTTCATATCAGATACTGATTATGATAAATTAAAAGATTGATATAAAACATAATAATGTCGACGAAATTGTTTCATCAATCAAGTTGTCAGCGAAATATGTGAAGAAAAGTCTCTTTATTTTCTTCCTTGTCTTATCGCGAGATTTATAAAGAATACTTTCGTCTGCTTGTAATATGCTTATGACAGATATAAATGCGTTACCTGTCGTAAAACATCAACGGCGTAATCACAATCCAAATCCAGTACATATAGATTTCGATGTTCTAAATTATTGTAAATCTTGGGATCAAGTTCCTCGTAGAAGTTACGAATGTTATGCATCACGTAGTTGTTCGATAATATTCTCGATAATTTGGTCATGTCATCTGCGAAAGAGAATTATATTTAATTCAATTCTGATAAATATCTTTTATGCATTAGCTTTATTAATAAACAGAGATATTATTATTGCATTACATATACAATGAAATTAAGAAAGATTCCGCATCCAGGACATACATTATAATATAATATTGTATATTTTTTTATTTATATAAATTAAAATTTTACTAAAATTATTCAACTAGTTTATTGTTCTCATTATTATATTATATGTAATAACATGATAAACTTAAAAAATTCTGTGTGGAATGAAAATTGATAATATAATCGCAGAGAATTTGTTTAACAAGAATAGCCTAAACAAATTAAATGAAAATTGATAATATAATCGCAGAGAATTTGTTTAACAAGACTAGCCTAAACAAATTAAATGTGTAAGTCGGTGATATTTGTTTTAACAAGTCTATGTATCAATATTCTAAACCTTCCTCAAAGTACATCTATTAGAATATCCATAATATCTATAATATATTTTGCCAACCGAATGCGGACGAATTACGCCTGAATAATTGCAAACACTGAGCACAAATTTTATAACTCGTATCGCAGTGAAAATTCTCTATGTATTGCTTCTCTTCAAACTAAGAATGGCTTGATATAAAATAGGTAACTCTACTTATTTATGATCGTTTTGTGACAAATCATGAGATGAATCCTTTATTTTTTTTGTGTTGAAGAAAGAAAATTCAAAGATACTTGATGGATGAACAATTGACGTTTTTTTTTTTCTCAAATAACTTCTCTATATTATCCTCGAAGGGGTTTTTTTTAAATAGAAAAGAAAAAAAAATGGGTAGAAAGAGAGAATCCGAAATGCATCGAGACATCTGTCTCAGTGTATAAACTTATCAAGACAAGATACTTATTAAGATATTTATTATAATTCCCAGATTTACCCATTTGCACTTGCATTTAGGCTTTGTTTGATTGATTTCTTCTCTTTTTGCAGCGTAATGTAATATATTTTCAACTTTCTCTAGTATTCTAGATATTCTCATTTATTGCAGTTAGTTACAGCTAATTGTTCAAAAATTTCAATCGCTCTCTTTCCCTTGTTGAACAATTAATATAGAAATTATAAATATGAAAATCTTGCCATAATTGGTGCACAGTTGTAAAGATAGTCTCGAAGGTGAGAATAGAGCGGGCGTCGCGTTGACGATAAATTTTATGATAACGTCGTCGACACGAGATGACGCAGTTACATTATTGGTGAGTGATAACGCGAGGATACACAGGACAACGAGGATCATCCTTATCGCGCTTGTCTCCGCTGAGCGACTGCGGAGATGGTTTGTAAGAAATCGTAGACAAGAATCGATCATTCATGCACCATTTATTGTACCATAGTCATCTTTTCATGATTACATGGCGATTCACGTAATTCCGCACATTGTAGAATCGTGAATCCGCGAAGAAATGACGGGCAATCAAGATAACGAGCGTTATTACGACTGGTAAAATATTCAAGATACACGATAGACGCTGGTTAACGTATGTCAACAGATTATATACTTGGCGGGTGCTTCTCAAGACACGATTTCGCCAGCTTTCCTTGTTCTCACGAATGCTTTTTCCTCCCTCCGAATACACTATTTCAAATGATAATGGCAGTGTAAAGCATTATGAGTACGTGAAGAAAAGCCTACCTCTCAACGTCACGTGTCAGCTTTCAAAGGATCTTGCCCGGTTTCTTATCGTGAAACAAAGATTTGCACTCTCCGCATGTTCGGCCCACATGTCTCTGACGCACATGTTTGACGCAAGTGTCGTGTCCTTTTGTTGAACGCGATCATTGTATCAGACAAATTTATTTCACATTAAGCTAAATGTCGCTATATTTTAATTAAATATTATGCTAAATACAACTAGAAAAAAAATAGAAAAAGGTTCTTTATTAAGAGTTTCATTTTTTATATTCATGATTATTTAATGCAATCTATCAAGCTCGAAAGGACGATTTTTTTTATTTAATTAAATTTATTTATTAAATACATTGACTGGACAAAAAGATAGAAAAATATTCTGCTAGAAGAATAAAGCATTTTTGACAGTGTCCGTGATTTTTATCAGTGCAAAAATTTTATTTATTTATTTTTGTGAACCCTTTCAAAACCGAAAGGCATGAAACAAATAAATATATATATTTTTTTACATTCAAGTGTTAACACTTGATTGAATTCTATGATATACTATACAACTTTTCCACGATTTACGACGTTTAAGAAAGAGTTTGCGATAGAGTAAAATCTGTGTAAATATTCCGTTGTTCGAAATATTCAACGAAAGGCTTGTCGTCTGTGATGAATGTGCAAAATAACAGTTGCTACCTTAGTTTTAATCTGTACACATGTGCTACACTACAACGCGATATCATAAAACGATAAGATTCATATAATCGATTCTAAAAACTTGTGTTCCATGTGCATCCAATGTGGTCGTTAATTTAATTCTTCCAAGTATCGAACTCTCATCATGTAATGACAAAGTATGGCTTTTAAATGCGCATCATTGCACACGCT
Source organism: Tetramorium bicarinatum (assembly GCA_928718305.1). Classification (NCBI taxonomy): domain Eukaryota; kingdom Metazoa; phylum Arthropoda; class Insecta; order Hymenoptera; family Formicidae; genus Tetramorium; species Tetramorium bicarinatum. The sequence goes on along the minus strand of OV788324.1, from coordinate 8,027,716 downwards.
TTAATATACGTAACATTAATACACAGCTGCGTTTAAATTTATCTTTCGGAAGAAAGGCAAACGTTGCATATTAAATATTGCATATCGAAAATTACATGTTAATTAAGTACTTTCCGAAGCAAAATTATATTTAATGAGAATTCGACTATCAGCGGGCCATAAGTTGATGAGCACTGTTACTCATTATAAATTCTCAATCGGCGAGAGAAAACACGCGCCGGAGAAAACTTTTCACTTTTTTCAGACATTTCTCCCATGTGCGAAATCGTGCTTATCGAGGAGATCGCGCGGCGTGTCTCCGCAATTAAGGCGAAGCGCCGCAATCAGCGAGCGAATCATCGTGCAACCGCAGAGAGACGATGTATGTATACGTGACAATCGCTTTGCAATATTTAATGTAGACAAGAGATGATTGTGCAACAGTTTAATTCCTAACATAGAGTCTCTCTCTCTCTCTCTCTCTCTCTCTCTCTCTCTCTCTCTCTCTCTCTCTCTCTTTCTCTAAAGGAAACATTTCCTAAAAGTTACTTTTGCATTTTTAATCCTTTTTTTTTGTTTTGTTTTATAAATAAATAAGAAGTGGTCTGTACAAATGAATAAATGAAAAGAGTTGAGAATTTAGTTGAAGTTGAGATCTTAAACTCGTCGCGCGTCTTTGGTGAATTCAACTTAGTGACCATACTGTTCTTCAAGCACACGACAGTTTCACAGATTGTCTTAGTAATAAAGCTCCTCGGATATATGAAAAATCGATTATTATATCGCATTATGCATATTTGTTAAAATTAATTTAAATTTTCATCATCATAGAGCAAGAAGCAAGGAGCACGGAGCCTACAACTGACGTTGCGCGATCGTATCGTCTTGTCACGTGAAGATTAAGATCTTGCTTGTCGCTCGCATCGGCGGCTCGCGTGATTAGTTAGTGATTGACACGTGAGACGAGCCTCCCGCCGTCTTCTTATCAACGCGCTTATTCACGAGATCAGTAGATTGACATGGGTAAATATCGAATCGCACGTGCTCAAGATTGCCAATCCGCGGAGCGCGATTTAACAACCAGTTTTATGCCGGTCTTTAATAGTCTGCATGAAATATACGACGATAATATCTCGATTGCGATCGAATATTTTGCTCGCATATGGGATGATCCGTTACGCAAGATAAGACTTCATCGAAGACGAAGATTGCAACGTTCCCCTTTTTGCCGAGAGAGACGTGTTCTCGTCGTATTCTTTATACGCGGCGTAAATGAATTTCAAGTTTATCTGTGAAAGTAATCTGACAAGAGACCATTTGGCGAAATTAATTTTTAAAAATTAACCATGCAAAGTAATTACTATGTAATTACTGTGTAATGCAACAATTATTATGTATAATTACTATGCATTAGAAATTGTTTCCTCGCTGTCGCCTTAACGGACGCTGCAGGCAACTTGAAAGCAATGTTATCGTGCCAATGTCGGGGAACCCCACGTTTACCGAATACTTATTAATAGAATAAATTTTATCGAAACACTTGTCGCTTCTGGAGTAGCAATTTTTAATATTGTCGAACAAGTATCGATTCGATATATCAATTTTTCATGTTCGCGCACGATAGTAGCTAATAATCAGTTATCAATTATCTGAAACGATTACATATTTTGATATTATTTTGACCGTAACTTTTGTTTCGAAAACGAAAGCAAGAAAGTCCGTGTTCATTAGCCGAAAAGAAACTTGGCTGCGTGTTGTGCTTAATAAAATGATTAGACTACACAGCTCGTTTACCGACAAAAGGAAAAAGGACAGGTACATACACGCATTGTACGACGCTACACTTTCTCGTCGCTCGAAATGTCGACCTGATAAAATTGCGAGCGCGCTTTCACGGCGGAAATTTTTTTTACAGCGCGACAAAAGTTTCCGTAAACCACGCCGAGATCGTGAACATTTCCACAAAACGCACTAGGATCGTCGTAAATGTATGTAATTAGTATCAGCGAAATCTGATAAAATAAGCGCGCAGTCGCGTCACGCCGAGTTTATTGCACGAATCACGGAACGATCGTAACATTGATGAAAATACAACGCAGTATAGTTTTTTTGATAATTTTTATTGGAAATAAACGAAGATGGGCACGTGTAGGATGCGAAACTTGTCAGAATTAATGGTGATCGATTTGAATTTATAATATTTTATCTGTGATTACAATTGTTTCGCATAATGTCCTCGTAAACTGATATCTTCGTGAAGCCTATGTTATGTTATATTATATCAAGTTTCCAACTGTAAGTCTTAGAAAAGTAATTTAATCTTTAAACTTGCAAAATATAAATATGTATAAAGCATGGCAATACCATTACGTAATTAGCCGACCGTTTCATCACAAAGAACGTGCAATCACACTATCTTTATCACGAATGCGCCACGCACAAGACATCCAATCTCTTTATCGTCTATGTAGCGTCATGAATTGATGGCAATGTTAAGAACTAGGATTGACGGAAATGGAAGGGACAGATTAGTATAACTCGCTACCGGCTTGGTCTCGCTGCTCGAATCGGTCGTGCCAGTTTGTCGACCCGCGAATGAGGCCACAGTGATGTGGTCTGTGGGTCACTCGGAGGCCCACCGATGATGACGATGACGGTGATGTGCCGTGAATGAGAGGCTCGAAAGAGCGTCGCGAGAGTCCGCACTTCGTGCCGGGAATGAGTTACGATTCCGATGTGGAGAAGTAATTCTCGTTAAGAAACGGTAAACCTGCCTCGGAATTTTTGCCCGGCGACTTTGCGAACATTATTCTCTCTCGTATACATGTTATCGACTTTTCGCAGAACTAAAAGTATGTAGAACCTGTGTAATTTTCCATAACACTTATCCACACGTTTTGCCGTGTATATCTAAGAAAAGTAGATAATGGACAATTTCAATGAATTATTTTTTTTTGTGATACTTTGTGATACTCCTTATATTTGTCTGACTCGCTCTCTGCGCAACATAATTAGAACAAAATTAATTTTTATATCGCATGAGATAATATGATAGAATACGTTGGAGATTTATAATCTGCTCGCTCAGCGGAATCTATATCAACTGTCTCGATTTGTTTGACATTCTTGCCTGATAAGTTTCTCTTATTAATTATTTGCGCGAAATATTGACGTAACTATCTTGATGCCTTGTTTAGAGGCATCGAATCGATTGCGTTCCTGAAATACATTCTACACTGTTGATTTATTTAACAGTGTCGCGGCAGGAATTACAAAAAGTTATGTTAGTCCCTCTCAGCTTCTTATTTCCATACGCCAATAAGTTGTATCTGAGACGATGATCGATTTTTGGACTACATCAAATCGTACGAGATTAATTACATCCGGCGTCATCGCGATCTCGATCGTGTCTAGTAATGCAATTTCAACAGCAATCAATCATCTTAGGTTAGTAGTTCTTCATATAGAAGATAATTCATTTAGAGAAACGCAAAAGACTGATAATCAACAAAGGATTGACAGAATATTGCAATAGCTATTCTTTTTCTCGGGGGATAAATAGAGAGGTAAATCCTTTTGACAATACCGGTTGGCCTTGGCACTACGAGTGGATTTGGCGATACGCATCGTTGGTATCGACCATGTCTCCGCGCTCAGAAATGACTAATATATTATTCTTTTTTTTTCCAAACTTAAATCTTGCATATTGTTCTATCATTTGTCAAAACTGTTCAAAGTTCGCTATTTATATTTTGCCGCACGAATCGTTTTTGTATTTATGTTTTAGCGATAAAAAAAATATTGATAGTGAAAGAGGCTGAGTATAAGATGGTACGACTGATAATAACATTACGAATTTCATATCGATTTTATTATTATTATTGTTATATATTCGCTATATGTTGTACATTCGCTGTCGCGAGCAATCTCTGAAAGCGATACTCTCTAAATTTCTTAGAGTGATAATTCACTCAAAAACTTGAGTGATTGGTCGAATCACTCGAATTTGAATGATTTTTCACTCATATGGTGTGAATTCTTCTACTTTTTGTTGTAGAGTGTAAAATTCACTCTGAGAACTGGAGTGAATATGTCTGTGCTCTATTTTGTAGAGTGATATTTTCACTCTATGTAGTGTAGAGTGAATATTTTTATTACTTGAAGAGTGAGTAAAGCACGAATGAGCCTGCCATATTAGCAAAAACCATCGTCACTATCGTCTCGCTGTTTCTCGATGTTAGTCGTTCGTGTGTCTTGGCTCAAGAGTTGGTATATTTTGAATGAATTGATTGAACGAATTAATATAATTAACATAGAAATTCTTCCAACGGTTCTTCCAGAGGAAAGTCCTTATAAAAATTTATGTAGTTTATTTATCAAACGCGTTTTAGATGAAGAATAGCTTGTAAATCAGATTGTGTTTCTAGTTTAGGTTATGAAAGAAGAAGACTTTTAATTCTTAGCCGACTTTTACACTGAGATAGGAAGCTATGTGTGACGTGCAACTTCGATTAGTTGAAGTGAATAGAAATGACATTGTTTTTCATTTCAACTACTCGAAGCTTCATGTTACACATAGTTTGCTATCTCAGTGTGAAAGCCGGCTTAGAATTAAAATTTGAACTGGCTGTGAGTGAATATGTTTACCCGTAACAATTGAGCAAAAAATTCACTTCATGAAACAGTGAGAATTTTATTTTTTGATTGAATGAATTATTCACTTCGAAACAAGTAATATGTTCACTCTACATTAGAGTTAAACAGTTACTTTTATGAAAAGTCAATTTTCACTGTTTATGAGTGGCAGTATTTTCACTATCGCTTGAAGTGAATATTCACTCGATTGGAGTTATATTTCACTCTAAGAAATTTAGAGAGTACGAATATTTAAAGAGTATTCTTATGTGGATATTAATTATAATTATTTGTTGTAAAAAAAATTTAATATCATTTTCCGGTAAATAGTCTTGGATATAAAAAAATTAAGAAATAATTTTATTCTACTCAATATTTTTATGTTATACATATATAGAGTGTTTCTCAAGTACTTTCCAATATTACAGAAGTTGACGTGTTACATTTAGCTTTATATGTATATAAAACTTATCTTACAAAATTGGCTTAGTACTTAATCAATTTGACTTGTGTTACATTTAAGCTGAAACATTATTAATCGTAATATTTTTGGAAAAATCTATTTTTAAACGCCATTGTAAAAGCTAGTTTTAAGGAGCATGTCTGCAAGAAAAATTATTGTTGATAACCATATTAGTCTTGTCTTAAGAAATATAAACCATAGATATTTTATATTGAAATATTTAACCGTTTCATTTGATCATAATTCTATTTTTAAGAATTATTGTTCATAATTTTGATAGAGCACTTCTTGCGAAAGATGTTTGAACATTTAATTGAAGTGAGACATCATCAAGTGACACGTATTATCTAATCTTCAGTCGATTTTGAGCCGATTATAATTACAATCGAATATCGTATCTGCCGTTTCGTTATCACTGATAGTCATGTTTAAAATAGCAACTGTTTCTTTGGACATTGGAGCCACTCTTTCCTCTTCTCGATACCGATCACGTAAATTATACGTAAAAGCGTCAGTTAAATCATTGAAACAGATAGGAAGAGACGGATAATTTAAACGTGCTGGCACACGTGTGAGATGTGTTATTTTTCTCGTGCTGACAAACATGATGTAGTATCCGTAATAATTTTTATAACTATACTACAAATACGGCCTTAATACGTATCTTAAGAGATTTAATCAACTGATTCGCTGTACATGCTCTAAATATTTTCTAGTTATTTAATTTAAATGAATTGATAGAATATTAATAATGATTAATGAATTGCTGTACTCATCTGTTCCTCTATACGTTATTCTGATGAAATGATTTAGCTCTTGAAAACTAGAAACATATTGCAAATCTATATCTATTTTTATCATCTTTTATCTGGTTTTACATATTTAATGGGATATAATCTTCGTTTGCATATTTCAAATGTCGAGTACGATCATATCTCCACGACCATATTATTTTGACAAAATAAAAGCAACTTGAAATAATAATCGAAAAATAGGGTATATATGTATACGTATATCATTATTTGTAATGATTAATTTCTTCAAGTTCTTTTCATTCAAAGATATTATTCAAAGATTATGTACACATTTACATTCTAAAGATATTACTGTCTCGCAATTTTAGCGTCTAATCTCAAATAGTTTAATAATACATTATCTTGATTTGAGCATTCATTATCGAAAATATCTCACGTTGGAGATTTACAATTGGGTTGTTTAAAAAAAAAATAAGTTGACCTCAAACTATTTTTGTATGGTCTTCAGTTAAAAATAAACTTAGATTTGGCAATAATTCAATTTTTTTCATGCTCAATTTGTTGTAAATTATTATTTAAAAATAATGAATTTTTAGACCTTTTCAAACTGACTTTGTCGTGCAATGACGTCACGATCATAAAGAATATGATCTCTATAACATCCAACGTAGCAAATATCACACCGTTTCATGTGTCATTCAAATATATAGGTTGTGTTGATTAATTTTGCGTTAATAATAATTAATAGTTTTTTTATGTGAAAAACGTAAATAATTATCTAAATGAAGCTTGAACCAGGATATGTTAAAGCCGTTTCAGGTAATTTGCCTGAAATCAATGCTTTTATGGTATTAGACTACATTAAAAATGATGATAGATTCAATGATCCTGAACTTCGAAGAGAAATTTATGATCGTGACGTCATACGTATGTCTGCTACACGCTCCATATTTTCGGCGCGTAAGTGGCCGGTTCAAAAAATACTAATTTTTAATCATTTTTTCTGCGTAATTATGCGTTTTAAAAATTCCAAAAAACAAATTATTATTATAATTGGATGTAAAATATAGAATGGCATTATTATTTAAAAGGGTTTTTCATGCCAATTTGTGCCAACTTTTTCGGCAGTTTTGCTGAAAAAGAATGAAGTAGTCTAAGGATTAAGAAAGTACGAGCTAGGAAAGAATGGTCGAAGAATTTTGATTCATAAATGAAGAGTGTCACGTATTTATAAGATACTAGGTACATTTCTTGCGGGAGAAGCAACCTGACCTCGCATCGCCCAAAGATTCACGAATAAAGGAACGAACGACGGTCTCGAGACACTCTGTACATATTTGCTCTGTACACTGTGCATTTGTCTATACGCGTCGTATCGCGCATCGGTTTGGAATCTGCCTCTGTCGGGACATTCCATCGTATCATTTTTTCTTTTTGTACTTTTTAAATGTGCGCGCGAACTATTGTTCTTAGGGATCTGATCATTTTGTTGTGCTGTTTCGTTTGTGACTTGCTGATAGGCAGGTACGATTGAGGAAAAGCGCGCCGCGCTTGTGGGAGAAGAGTGGAGAGTCGCGCCGGTGGGGCTCTCACGGCGTGGTCTAATTGGCCGACATGCGCGAGGTGTTCGCCTCTAAGTGTCGCGAGTTTGGCCGTGTTTGTAACAGTATCAGAGTGACCGTCGCACTGCGTGCTACACACAGAACAGAATCGACGCCGATTTTTGGGACGGCCCTCTTCTTTCGAGACACTTGGCGTCCTGACAGGCCGTTCCGTCTCGATCGACTCAGCGTGGCCAGCAACATGGTCGAGAACGCGATGACTCCAGATCGAAAGAAATTGGAGATGAAGAGACCCGAGGTCTTCGACGTGGAAGTTCCCGCTTCGACTCAAGGTAAGGTAACTGAAGAGACAGAGACGCGACTGTTAAATGGCTTCCTAACTATATAATGTCAAGTAGGCAAATGTGTAAATATGTTACATGGTCAGCTCAATCTTCAAACGCACGAAATATACCTGTTTTTTGTTTGTTGTGTTTCTATCATTATAAACAAGTACAAGGTTCTTTTTGTGCGTCTAAAGTATGAATTTGTTGAAATTATAAGATATGTCACATTTCGGTCAGCTCAATCTTCAAACGCACGAAATATACCTGTGTTTTTGTTTGTTGTGTTTCTATCATTATAAACAAGTACAAGGTTCTTTTTGTGCGTCTAAAGTATGAATTTGTTGAAATTATAAGATATGTCACATTTCGGTCAGCTCAATCTTCAAACGTACGAAATATACCTGTGTTTTGTTTGTTGTGTTTCTATCATTATGAACAAGTACAAGGTTCTTTTTGTGCGTCTAAAGTAGAAGTATGAATTTGTTGAAATTATAAGATTTAAATCGAGAGGCTATCGATTTATCTTATATAGCAAACGACTTCTACGTATCCCATGTAAATAGCTTTCGGCGTTTTGGAGTCTCTTTAAACAGAAGGTACTGCGTAGTATGGAGATGTGACTTGACTTTCGATGTGTCGTGTAAAAGTAGGTTTATGTGATAGGAACAGAAATATTCGAACGACAAAGTATTGTCTGATATCTCTTTTTAATAAATTGATCTTGAATGTATACATTCGCTATTTTGACAACAGTAAACGCAAAATTATTATGTTTCTCCCATAATGTAGTACAATTACTTTCTGCTCATTTCTTTCCATAAGAGAATGTCACGTTTTTTTTTAATTTATATATGAAAAAGTTAGAGAAAATAGAAGAAGAAAAAATATATTTTGCAAAAATTATATTGAGATTATATTTAATAATTATATATGTATATATATATATATATATTTTATTTAATGAATATGTGTTTGCATACATGTATGTATGTATATATATAAATAAAGTCTAGATAATTTACTTTAGATAACTTAAATAATAATATATGTATACGAAATACAGCGAGAGATTTATGGCTGCTACTTCAGGCGATCGTATTCCTTGATTTTATCGTCTCACTCTCGACTCGAGATAGAATTGAAAATCTTTCCATTAATTATCATAATCAACTACGTAGTCTGGAAACGCTCACGCTTTCGAATGCAAGGTCAATGTTAATGACGATGTTGAAATTGAGTTAATTGACGAGTTCGTTAATTATCGAAAGACGGGTCGAAAGCTGGATAATTTCGCGAGTTTCACAGTGTAATACCAATCGCGAATACCAATCGCACATGTGACTTTGTCAGTTTTATGTAACCACCGTAGTATTCATACTATTCGATACTGATTATCCATCTGCTGCAATTGACATATCGTAATATGTATCAAGTATTAAATTGCTTACAATTTCTATTTAACTCGCAACTGACATGGAGAAACGATGTCATGCATGACGAGATCAGGAATATTCCCAGAACTAAAAATATATCTTAAATTAATTTTAGGTGCTATTTAATAAAACTTGTCTTTATTTAATTTACATTTATAAAATTTTTTCTTAAAAAAAAGTTTTTTCTTTATTTATTCCAAAATTTTATCAAAGTAACTGTCCAGTTATTTAATGTTAATTATCAAATAATGACATTCTAATCCAAATTTCTTTTCAGAATTGATTATAACTAATCAAAATTTTAAAATATTGTCTTTTCTTGAACTCTCAAGCGATCTTTAATATTTCAAGTTAATTGCCAAATTATTTATTAATCGACTATTCTCAACAATAAAAGGAGAAAATTATTTAAATTGAAAAAAACGAATAACGGTGATCGTAATTTCAATTTTTTCCGAACAACAATATCGACTTTATTGAGATAAAAATCGGAGAGTGTTTGGGCCAATCTATTTTACTTGCCTTGATGAAAATTAAGAAAAGAGAAACACTTTTTTTTTCAACGCGATGGACTTTATGAAATGATACGCCATGATTCACAGTTGCTAGTAGTGATACTGTGTGGAGAGACCTTACATTTCATCGTTGTGAAACAAACAACGGTGTATGGTGAAGTCGAGTTCGCGCTCATTACATCGGTACTTTTACGTAAGTCGATCGATGCGAATCACTCAGCGGCACTTCGTTTGATGCATTCGCGCGTATCTGATCCGACCCGGAAGCGATGAGATCACGTGATTTCGTTGGCCGTCCCTGTGTTTGATGGGATTGCCTGAAACGATGATTTGAAGCATTAACCGGCAGTTTTACGTAATGTTGAATAAATTGTTCTGTCAAACAATTACTCTAATTAGCTCGCCCCTCGCCCCGTTTGCGGCTTCCAATCAAAATATAATCACTTCCTTATGCAATTTTAATTTTGTTTCGTGGTTTTCTCAAGATTTTTGTCGTGGACTTGATTAAAATGCATCACGAGTGCAGGCGACACAATAAGTAAATAAATCAATTTTGACAGAGATAACAATATGCACGTATAAATTAAAATGTTCTTACTTTATTTAAGAAATTGTTTTTAAGCGGATTTATAACGAAATTTTATTAAATCTCCACACTTATGTGAATAATAATTAACTTTTTATAATTCTTATAATAATAATCTTTAAAAATTTCAAGATTCAAGAGTTTTACTAATTTATTATTTGAAAATATTTTCTTTATTTAACCCAAATTTTTGGTCACAAATGGTTTCTTATTTAACAAAACTTATACTGACACGAGGAACGACATACATTTTTTTTATATATTTGCGCATAGTGCAGCTCTGTAGGTTTATACGGTTTTCAATGAGAAGAAAAGAGAAGTGACAACCGTGACGAGATGTCGAACAATAGCCATGACGATTAGAGAAACTATAATTGAAATATGAATAATGTTAATAATATCAAAAACGAGCTCGCGCGCACAAATGACGAGATTCACGTGATCGCAGCAATATGAAGTCTCGCAGAAACTTTTGTTTTCTATTTCCTACACTTTTCGCGGTCGACTGAACTGTCACGCCGATATTCCTGTAACCTCCTAAAACCCACGATTACTTCTTCTTTTTCTTCGCGCTAAGACAATTCCGGATTTCTTTTCTTTCCGTGTCGCAATGATCAACAAGGTCCCGAGAGTATTCGATCGCGTGCGCGCCTTTCAAACGATCGTTATCAATTGTGATTCAAGATATCATACACTACGTAATATGACAATATTTTAATGATGGATTCGTTATTGAAAGATTTAAAATAATATTAAGATGAGTTGAGAGAAGCTAATTCTTAATCGATTTTAATTGATTGCCAGATTAGATTTCATACGACAGACTTTTATCTCTGCTTCTCTCTTTATATCTCCTTTATATTTTTAATCTAAGGCTCGAATCAGCATATTAACGCTTCCTTTACTTTTATCTCTTTGCGAATCTACCTTTATAAGGGAAAAATAAAACGTTAACTAGCATTACTTCGGGAACGGTCACTTTTCACGCAGATTCTTTCCAATTGAAAATAAGTGGAACAGCGGAATTGGAAAGTGGTTGAAAGAAAGAGATAACCGTTAATTCGTTGTAAGTCGAGTTGATTGTGCCTTCCAGGCGAGTCTTCTGAATTTTAATGTCAAGCAGATGTTAAACATGCGCGTCAGATGAAGCAATGCTTTTAAAATTAATCAATGGAACAACTCGACCTGCTCGATTTACATTTATCTAGCTAATTAGCTTACGTAATCATCCAGATAACAGGCGCAAAAGAATTGATGACGAACGATAAAAAAATGAGACATTTATTAATTTTCGTGAAAAATAAATACACCATTCGGTCACCATGGATTTTTATTAAAATTAAACGATTACAATGTGAAGAGAAATATAGAAATGAAAAATTATTCAATTGTCAAAGATATTATACCGCAAAGAAAATAAAAGACTTGAACAGAATTAAGAACTAATGTTTTAAGCAACTAAAACGCTAATTTAATAAGCAATACTTGTTGAAATAACTGTTTTATGTTTTAGGTTTAAGATTTAATTTTAATTTAAATAAAAATATTATATTTAGCATTTAATTTTTATTTCGCAAATTTCAATCATATCGAATGTATTGCAATATAATACTAATGCGTAAAACTTTTAATTACTCTCGACGGGATATTGCAAACTTTGAAAAGCTTTGTGTAACACATCATCGAGTATGTGATGGCTTCTTCGATAATGAGTCAGTCATTGTCATTGCAACTGTATCGTGTGAAGGCCGCAAAATTGTTATGAGTTATATTGTATTCTCGTGTTCAATGATCAAACTAACGGTTCTTCAATCATTTATCTATGAGATGCGAAAGACTGTCTATGTAACGTAAATTACAAATTAAGTTGCTTGTATCACATGTCGAGTTATAGATTACGTACGAATTATTTGTCATTTGTACTCTTACCTATTTATTATTAGATAACTCCTCATGTAAGATTACGCAATGTTTATGCTGACGACTTCCTTGGGTCTACTAGTTGCTCAGGTAATCAAGATAATTCGTGAAAAATACTTTAGAGGAAAGGATCAGAAGGTTCCGGTAAAGATTTAGACATTAATGACACTGATATACATATAAGTCACAGCGAGAAACATAAAATTTTAATGGTCAATTAAGTGAGAAAAAGTGAGTTTTAAAAATTACAAGCGGTTTCTTGCGTGTTGCTGTAGAATTCTTGCAAAATTTTTGTAATTAGCAACATAATTGCGATAGTCAAGTATGTTGAGTTTCATTATTCACTCTGAGTGACTCTAAAAACGAGAGATTTGCAAGATTTTGTGGACTTGAAAATATCTCATAAACATTACATTGCTGTGTCTTGCCATTCAGCGTAACTCGACGTTTCTTTTTGTCTTCGCAACCTTGAGAGTAAATATATGTGCGCATATACATATCTATAAATAAAAATTTTATTTAATTGCAGGCAGTCTGGTAAAAAAATTCCGTTTCCAGTTTCTCGTGTCGGTATATATTTTAACTCCATTAGAATAGACCATTTTCCGATTTGTTTCGCCTTATTTCTTTGTTCTCTTTTATGCGCTTTACTTTTTGAGGTTTAAAAATTTATTTGTTCCAACATAGTTTTGTTCTTAAAGTCTGTTTTCCAAAATTCCATTCTTTATTGAGTATGTCTGTAGAGTATATTATAAAAATTGTAAAAATGAATATCTTGACATTAATATTATTGTCAAAACACTAAATTGTCTGCAAATAACTTTTTTTAAAATTTCATATTTGAATTAATAAAAGAGAAGAAAATTGTGTTGGTTGAGAATAAAATTTGTTATTTTGAATTACATGATTTACAGAATTGTCTTAAATTACATATTACACATTTAACAGGAAATGTTCATATATCAATTTACGTTGCAAAATTGCTTTATATTTGCGAAATATTCTTATTTTAATCAAAACATGAATATCGGACATTACACGATATTTAAACGATTAAATCTCAATTGAGTTACATTATAAAACGCTTACCTTGTCTGCATTTTCGTTTTCGTCATTTTACTTCGAATCGAAATCGATCGAAAATCAAGTACAAGTGGCCGCGGCTTATTTCTTTAATTACACATTTACATATACATGAATCTCTCAATCGCGATTGTTTAGTATATATAATTAGTAATTAATGGATTATCATTTTATCAATTACGCGTATACCAAGGCTCACAGAAAAGATCATTACGTTATGTAACAGCTTTAACTACTTACAATTAATGATTCGTTACTCAACTAAAACACAGGTTACTCTTTACACATTTAAATATCTTTAATTAAAATTATGTTATTCACGTGGTCTGCATTTACAATTACAACGCAAATATAAGTAGATTTTTTACTGAATAAATTTATCAATTACGGAAATAATGAAAATATTCAAAGGTTTGCATCAGATTGATTATATTCTTGATTATATCTTCACCATGAATAATGTATCGATACGTCGAGTTTTGCTGATGCTGCATATAAATCAATAGGACGAATTAAACAGGAGTGAATTAATTACGTAAAATTGAGATTTCTTCGATTAACTTGAAATAAAAAGAACTTAAGTCAAGAATATGCAATAAAATTCCTGATTATTATATAATACTTTTTCACGACTAATAACCCATAAGAGACTTTCTTATCGGGGTTTCATTCATAGTCTATCCAAAGTACAAATGCACTTAACATTGCTGCACCTTTTGGAAAATGTAATGCGTCTTTAATTGTCAAGTATACTTTTATTATGTCTTCTGATTAGACAATTACGTCACAGCATTATCTGTTATATACATATATATGTTGCCTGGAATAAATTCTTTAGCTACCTTCCTACATTCCATTGTATTCTTCTTCGTTATCAAAAACGGTCTATCTCATTGCATGCATCAACTAATCGACTGAACCATTATATCGATTGCCATGTGCAGTATACTGTTTACTGATATGCTAAAATTAAATATTACTAGTGCTAGTATAAGTTTTCGAAAAATAAGAATTAAGTTGAAATAAAATATTATTTAGAAAAATATATATTAAAAATTACCTAGAAATACGAAAATACGTGTATGATTGTAATTTGATTAATAACAAAATAATAATTTATATTTGATTATGAACTCATTAGAAATTAATGGGGAAAATTAATAACTGATTGAATGAAAATTAAAATTTATTGATAATTATGGATAGACTAATCGTAAATTAATTAAACGAATGATTATTCGCGTAATTCAAATTGAATATGGTCTGCACAACATTTAATTATATTTATTATATTTGTGGCCATTCCTAATTCTGAACTCATTCTTTGATACAATAATTAAAATATTATACTTGATGTAGCGATTCCTATCCTAATATCACCTCATGATTGATGACGAAGAAATGTTTCACGCGCGATAGAGCGTTTACCTCCCGCGCGTTAATTACATTTGTAACGAGCTTGTAATAAACGACGATAAATATAATCATCGCGTTGATACTATTCCGATGCGAGTGCCGTGGCTTACATAATTAATTGCAATTAATGGCGTAAGCGTGAACAGTCGGGGCGAGACCGGTCTCGATGGCAACTTTTACGTTAAACTAGTTGCTACGCTGTTTCTTTTTTGTGTTTTGAGAATATATTATAGCGCGAAGCGGAGCAAATTTGTGACATATCACCAATAGCTTGCTTACTTGGAGATTTATGGTCACGTAATTACTGCTATATTTCATTCACAAGAATTATCTATATTAGTTTCTTTTTTAATTCTATTCGCATTGTACGGACTTTCATTTTTAAACTTTTGCACGGAAAACAGTTATTACCGTCGCAAGAATGAAGAGAAAGATTTTAATATACGTCACCTGCACGTTTTCTAAGCATTTAATACCAGAGCTTAGACGTAAATGTATCATGCGGTTAAAAGTACCTTGTCAAACTTTTCGTTTGCGGTTCACGCTAATTGCAAATTAACCGCAACGCGATGTAAATGAGGCCAGATGCGCTTGGGAGATTTTCTAATTTTCATCCGAGAATTCGAACCTTGGACGAGTGGCTAGAAGGATCGTTTATATCTTGCGTCGTTGAATAATGTATGTCATGCCGTGGCTCTGTCAATAACTCGCATTTAGATCGCCAAGAAGGAAACATTTTGTTGACGAGAGGCCTTTTCAAGATTTTCTCCTGTTGAAACGAGTCGCGTTTTAACCGTCACCGCAAAGCATTCGTGGAAAAAAATCGCGCGAAAATTTATGCAAATTGTTACAAAACCATGAAGCACAATTCACAAAGAAATCTTGACATAATAAAATGTCAAGTAATGACGTTAGAATTTATTCAACTAGGCGGATATTGCGATGTTGACATAATTATAATTTTTTACAAATATTCTTCGATCAAACGGTGTCATTATTGACTAATGTGAATTCTCTCCCTCTCTCTCTCTCTCTCTCTCTCTCTCTCTTTCTCTCTCTCAAGAAAATTCCACAGATTTTTTTTTATATTTACGGTATCTCTTTCTTTCTCTCTTGTGTAACTATCTCGAGTCGATTTTTACAAGATTAATTTTTTACATGATACAATTATTTAAAACATAGTCGAATTGCTATATTGTAATTCTCACTATAAAGAATATGTAATTTTGAACATTTAAAATAAAATTATATGCAACTAGTATTTTTTTTTCTTGATATGCACAATATTGACGCTACGCATATACAAGGCATTTTTTTTTCTTGAGCTGATGTAGTATCGATCGATTCTTTCTGCGCATAACTCACAATCAGTGTGTTTTTCCATTGCATTCGGGATGCCTTACACTCGGTTAATTGCAATTTGATGAATAATCGAGTATTATGTCTGATTATACTTATAACTTGACTATTAATAGATTATAGTACTTTACATTACATATTTAGTAATTCTGAATTATTGTATCGTTCGAATGAATTTCCTTAGATGTCCTTTAAATAGGTTTGTTTTCTTTATATTTTTATAAAAATTATATTTTTATTAATATTTTCGTGTCATAAATTATTTATTTAATATTATTATATGTATATATAAAGTAACTTTCAATTTTTAACATGATTAATATCAGAAACAATATCGTTCGGATGACCCAAATAAGAAAGAAAGTTAGATATTAAAATAAATTTTATTTGAATGTATTAAACGAAAAAATTTCTCTATAATTGACCCTCAAGCTTATCATTTCAAATAATGATTGCTTGAATTAATTTATCCTCCAAAAACCGTTAACTTATATTATCAATCGCATGAACTTATATTATTAAACACAATATTATTGAAGATAATCATCATCAAAAAGACAATATTGTTAAAATTATTTTTGAAATTTTATCAAGCAATCCCACGATCATTTAATCTCTTTGAAAAAAATGAAATTTGGCCTCCATTAATAGTTATCATATCGCAATTTTAAAGCGATATTTTATCGAAATAAAGCAGATTTGCGATTTGTTGCGACATATGTGATGAGGTAGCAACATCGGACAGAAGAGCTCTTCAAAGATAATTTAAAAAGATTTGATAAACTTGGTGTCATTGTAATATTCTTCGAATATGCACTAGCTTATCAGCCAATGTTGAATTAAAAATTACAAATACTATCTGACAGATAATAGCAACTCTACGAGATTTTTACGCTTGAGATTTTTACTCGAGGCGATTTACGTCATAAGAATAATTACACAAGTGGTTATTACGAGGGAAAGAAACCTTTTATAGAAGACATTTACGCGTTAGATTTATTGTTTTTATCTTTATCATTTTATTCGTCGTGATTTTTTTATTTCTAAATTTAATCATCAATTTGTAAATAAAAAAATTATTGTAAGAATTTAAATTTCTATACTTTGAGAAAATAATTGCTACATTGATGAGTCCGATACGCATAATCATTTCAATCTGTACAAATGTCAATAAATGAGACTCACGTGTTTTACTTGAAATGTCAAATTTGCTTTGATCAAGAAAAGTTAATAGCTGATCAATCACCGTTATCAATCGATTGGGACATTATTTACCTATGTTGCACCGATAAATTGCTTACGTAAAAGGAAACATGTTAATCAGCGGAATGCGTAAAGTACGTCGACGATATTTTCAACGATGTAATTAGTCGCTAAAAATACCCGAGATTGTTTAGGACTGTGCAAATGACGCAGTTACAGTCGCGGAAAACGAAAGTAGAAAGCGACTGTCGAAACTCTATGCCGTTTCACAGTCTTCGGTGCATCTAATTACACTTCCGAACGTTGCGGTCTGTCTTTTTTGTCTTGTGGTCGCAAGTCAGTTTAGGATTTTTTCTTTTTTTCCCCCTCTTTTTTCTGGAAGAAAGTACGGTACAAGTATCTTCGTGTGAAGTGAAATTTCCGCACGTGAATGTTTTATTCCGCAAAAGAATATAGTGAAAGAAAATGTAATGGAGATTTATTTTGTTACGATTTGAAATGGATTTGCGAACCGAAATCACTATTAACTATTATAATTAAATAATGATACCTTTTCGATCTACACTTATAAAACTATACCTATTTCTATAAGGTAATGACAAAAAGAAATAAAAATATGTGTATAGTATATTCGACTATTTTATTGGCAGTTAAGTTGCTTTGTATTCGAAAGGCACAAGACGAGGACGAATTCTGGAAACAGGCTGCGCCCTCGGATACGCGACCTTGCGCAAGGATCGCGGATACAGTATAACGAATTATTGATGCCGCGCCTTGACACGAATCGTTTGTGTAGTTAATGTGCACTGTCTACATGAAATGGATAAGATGCAACATGCAAACGAGTTACGATTTTCCATTTGCTTACTGTTCGTGAAATGATTCAAGATTCATGGCAACAAATTATGCGCCCTTTCCGTTCTTAAAACGATGCGTTTTCCTGTGCATGTATATACGTGTTTTGCACACTGCATTTTATCCTGAAAAAGGGACAAATAGAATTATTTAGATGCTTTCCTTTTGATATTTTCGAACAGAAAATATTATTTGCTATTTAATACGACTCTTAATATCAAAAGAATCTTAGAAAAACAAATATCAGAGAGTACTGAAGAATTTCTTACTATTGTTAACATACGTTAACTGTCAATTGTGAGAAAATTCACATGTATTTTCTTTTAACAAAAATTTTTATACGTGCAAGTAGCCGTAATAATTATTTTTTTACAATGAGATAAATAATAGACTTGATTTGAGAGACAAACTAAATCATGGCTATCTTGGTAGTTAACGCGATAAGATAATCTCGATAATTCCTAAAATAAAGGAATGATTCGAAATAATTTTAATGTCGTTCCATATTAAAAACAAATGAAATATAAGACGAAGAGATTTCGTCTACTCTTCAATTTCCTGCTATGCTTTGTGAACGTCTTCCTCGTGGCGTGATCGGCGTTATTTTCCACTTAACCATAGTGGATAATAGATTTGAGGGCTTTTGTGTTTCCTGTTGACGCTTCGAAACTTGAGGCATTTAAGGTCGAGCGTGGTGCAATCGTCGTCCGGGTATTAAATAATGTAAAGGCCGCATTTAACCATCCGCGTGTTACATTCGCGTAAGAGCGAGTAATTAGAAAATCGTCGACATCCTACTCCCACATTTTCAGTATAATCTTCCACGCGAAGCATCGCTTCGCAAACAGAGATTTCTGTGTTATTAAATATAAGTACCTTCCTTACTTTAGTACAATATTAAAAATCATTTTAAAGTGTCGGGTGTTTTTAAAGATACATATACATATATGTATATATACAATTTATTTTATAATCTGTTCATATTTGTTAAAACAACCTCGACATACAATGTAAATTTTGTATGATGAAATAAAAATCTCCCTCTCAATTCTACTTTATCTTCAAAGACACGTTTATTACAGGTATCTGCTTTACTGCAGAAGAAATTGATAAGTTTCGCAATGATAATTAGCTGCAGATAAGAATGCAGATAGAATATAACCGCAGTAGATCTCGGGTGTCTTCTTTATCGATATAAATCGATATATATGATGCCTGTATTATCCACATTCTGCTGATTCACTCGATTAATTAATTCATAATTAAATTAATCGCACGCATCGAACACAAGCTTGCAATCTACGATGGTATTCATATTTTTATTTAATTTAAAATACATTAAAATAACATTTAAGTAAAGTAACAAATTAAAAGTTAAAGTCTGCTTGGAGATACTTTGATATAAATTGTCTTAATAAATTATTTTCGATCGTTCGTTATTCGCAAATACTTGTAAATACCAGGAGATGAAACAAATCATTACATGCATATCATGTATATCTATCACAATATCATTCGCAGAAATGCGAATGGCATAAAAGTAAAAAAAACGGGATTGTGTCTGATAAAAAGATTCGATAGATTTTTTCAAGTATTTAATTCATATCGTAATTGTATGTACGTTTTTTAAATTTCTATCGAATATGGTTTGTCACGCCCGCTACACGCACGTGCTCCGTGTGCTCGTGTAATCGCAATTCCTTGCACGTTCGTGCAACAAAATCATACAATGCGGTTCGCAAACACGAGAGAATGCGCTGCGTCACGGTCGTCAAACAAGTCATCGGTTGCACAATTGCGCACGCTCAACGACCCTCCGATCATGCCTCGCGGAATTCGCCCTCGGAGAGAGGTGCCGTCACCGAGAAAAAATTAAATTAGAAGAATTCGATGGAGGGAAACTTCCGTGGTCGGAATTTACGTCTCGCTCGCGCAGTCGTACGCCTGATAATTATCACAGTGTCCGCGTCTTTCGAACGATCGGAAACGTGTGTGTGACGGTTCAATTCGATCCACGGCATTGGGAGTGCAAACGTTTCTCTCGCACATACATTATGCGGCTTGCTTGATAAGAGACAGCTCCATCGGGGGGGAGGGACCCGCGAAGCTCGGCTGCGTGATAAAAATAATGAATTATTTATTAGCATCGGTGAATTTTCTATTTACGTCGACTCCTCCATGACACTTGCGAGAACACTTGCGCGAAACCAATGTATTCAATTTTTAAAGAATTGACACGTATACATGTATACAAATCGTGAATAAGCGAATATGAGAAGCGGCAATAAAACCACGGAATAAAAATTGAATAAGTCTAAATTTTTGCATAAATTTAGAAAAGCTGGGTTCTGACTTCAAAAATGAAATAAATGGATTTTGTATGAATTTTAACAGCACGAATTTTAGTCGTGCAATTTATAATTTTTAAAATCTCGATCTTTAAGGCAGCATTGATGATCTTTGATCTTTTGTAACAATACGTTCCAATCACTGAATATAACGGCGATCGTTCGTCGGGAGACTATTCTGTTTATAATCCCGATTTGAGAGAAAGAGAGAGAGAGAGAGAGAGAGAGAGAGAGAAAAAGGTGAGCAAGAAATGGACGAGACACATGCTAATTAACGTTCGGCTTAGCTTAAACTTCAATTACTTAACGCTTGATTAGAGGAGACGTGTTACGTGCCCGGCGACAGTCCGCGATTTCCTTCCCCTCTGATTTGCGCGAATCGCACATTCCTATACCGACGGCTTTGAACGTTACATATGTGGCAATCAAATCAATTATAGGCAGAGAGGACGACGACGATTCACACGTACAACGGCAAGCTACAAATCAGTCTCCGTCTCGCGCATTCGCCGGAGATCTACTCTTTGCGAACAACACCAGCGACAGACGACGGGAATCCAGGAAACAGACAAATATTTGCTCGTTACGTCTTTGCACGTTCCACTATGGAAAATCCCGCGTGCCGATCTCCGACGCTTTGTTATCCCGTTCATACGTTCAAATCGGAATTCCCGCGAAGAGCGAAAGCTTCAACTGACCGTTAGCTCGGCAATAATTTCAAAATCTTTCATCTTATTTATTATTTTCTTATAATGAGTTTCATTGAAAAATGTGAGACCGTTCTTTAAGAAATATCTTCAATAGCTGTAGCCAGAAAGAAATTTTCATATACATATAATTATATGTGTATATGTATATAGTTTTCCTCTTGCAAAATATCATATTTTTAATTATTTTACAATTATTGTTCTTTGTTTTTTATATACATACATAAATAGAGATTATACACATAAGAGAAAAAAATCTATATAGTAATCATATTTTATATATGTATAATTTGTATGTGTACCTATAAAATTTTTTTCCTGCATGTATGTATGATATTGGAAAATTTTATACAGCCTAACGTTATCAACGTAAGCTTAATATTAACACTAATATTGGTATTCACGAGTTGGTTCTTGGCGAGATAAGCCGGAGGATTATTCTCGATACTATTATTGATATCGCGAGCGGCATTTGTAAACGGAAAAGTCTCCGATTGCGTCGTCAATAGCTGGAACGTGCACATCGGAATATGACGAAGGATTTCGTAATCGACGTCGTCAGACAATCGAGTTCTCAAAATAAAGCCCTCTGTGGAATGCGAATGAAATGTTGTCGGATCATCAACGATCCTTTAATACAATTCGACGTGATTGTAGATAAAGTCGAGAACCGAACACAACGTCCTAACGTCGGAGCTTGTGTTCGTTTTTGTCCGTACGTGTGAAAATGACAGCCGAAAATGAAAATGAAGCTACGCGATGAATTCTAAATAGTCAATTGTTGCACAACGTGCGAAAATTCGCTGTGCAAACTTGTGCTACTTGTTTCATCTCCATTCTTACGCCACGCGCCTAATCCACATTTTGCTGCATGATGCAACGAAGTCGAGGAAATAAAATTACAAATAAACGTCGGGATAAAACGTTTAGCATTAATTGCGATTAGTTATATTTTTCTGTTAGATGTGAGAACAGATGTACGTTAGATGGAATGGTATAAGCTGCATCTTATGCAGGGAATAACGTTATCTCGTGAAAATAACATAAAAAAATTAAAAACTGCTGCAATATTACGCAACTCTTCATCATGCTGGCGAGTTTATAAAGAATAATTTGTAAATTTGTTCAGGGAAAGAAATAGAAATAAAAATGTATAATAATAATTAACGAAATAATTACACCGTGTCACCTAGATGACATAATACGACATTTATTCTGATTGCGCAATCGTTTGTCAGCTTAATAATTTTAGGCTTAACGCGAACGATTTGCGTCATTCAGCAATACACACTGTTCCGCTTTTTCGCGCAACTACGTGATTTTAATCCGCTTGAAGATGACGAATACTCATGAAGCGGAGATTCACCAAGTGAGCATACGAGACGATATTATCTTTGTAGTGACTCAGTTTTTTCCTCTTTACGATATCTGATGTAATCAGAGCTGTTACATATTACAATGAGATTGAAGATTTTACAACGCTAGCATATAGTCATATTCTTAACGAGATATCGAGCAATCTCGATAGAAAAAGATTATGTAACACGAATTTTGGCTCGATTCTTTGCATTTTTATTTTACACTTTGCGAATTTTGAGTAAATATTTTATGATACATATTTTTTATATATCATGAACGATTTTTAGAAAATATAAAAACATAGGCAAATTAACTAAAGAATCAGATAAGTGAGGGCAATGCATATTTTTTTCTTTATCACTGTTAAAGAATAAGAATAATACACTTTTTCTTGATGAATTTATGGCCCATGGGTTTTTTCGAAAAATTTCGAGACGGTGAAAGGAAAAGGAGCTTCGATTGTAAAGACGAAGGGAAAGACGGGATGTTTCTGTCCCTATACTAATCGGGCTTGGAAAGTCCCCCCATGCGGCGCCCACACCGCGAATGCATTTGAATTTCGCGTCGTCGAGTACAAGTTTTGCCGCGTTGCGTCCCGATTGGCCGGACGGCTGGCTCGCGCGCCAATCGGGAGGCCGCTTCGGCCGCCGGCCCGCTGTTGGCGAGACTACGAGAGAGCAGCCGGTAGACCTGGTCGATTACACAAGTCCCGGTATAACCAGTGTACGCTACACGGTGCCACGCGAGGACTTAACCTCGTCCTCGTCGGCAATCTCGGCAACAGTGCAGCCGTCGTCGTCGTCGTCGTCGCTACCGGCGTAAGAGCTGTACGAGAGCTGCAACGCAGGCGCGTTTCTCGTGCGGCTAGCGAACGGCAGGAGAGAGGGAGGGAGAGAAAGAGAGAGAGAGAGAGAGAGAGAGTGCAGCTGACTCGTGCTCGCGCGGAGAAGCGGTAGCGGAGCGCACGTGCGCGCGCGCGCGCGCGAAAAAGAACACACTCGGCCCGTTATCGCCCGACGTCGTCGTTGCCCGACGTCGTCCAGGAGTGGTCGTGAGAGCGTCGTGAAATCGCCGTAACTCTGTCGCGTTGCCCCACGTGCCCCAAGTGCCACGCGCGATGAGCCGCAGCAGCGAGAGCCGGGAACGAAATGGCCACGTGCTTGTGTGGGACCAGGCCGGACTCGAGGAGGAAAACGGACAGGAGAGAAAGAGGAAGAGGGGTAAGTGCCACGCGCGAATTTGCCCGGATTTTTGCGCGGAGCGAAGCAAACGAAGAATCGAGGCTCTCTCCGGTATTCTTGTCGAGCTTCGTGCGAGAGCCTAGATTCGTCGAAACCGTTCTTCTCGACGCGTCCCGTCGTCGTTGGTCGTCGTTGACATCACGCTACACAAAAATAGCGCGACAGACGAGCGCGAGCGCGAAATGCTCCGAGTTTACAGGCGAGATTCTCAGATTCCTCGTAAAGTGCCTGTCGCGTCGCCATTTAACTCGAAACGTGTTCGAACGTGTGAACGCGCCGCAACCGCAACCGCGACGCTCGATTAGGTTTCCACTCCAAGCGGCGGCGTCGTCGTAGAAATCTCGACTTTGGTTGCTCCGTCCACAATTTTCGCGTCGCGAAATTGCCGTAATCCGAGACGAGAGGTATGCTCGCTTTCGGCGTCATGTTCATCTCGCCGAATCACGAGACCACGTGTGCTCTTTCTTTCTCTCTTTCTCTAGGTTTCTCCTTCTCGTTTCTCATTCCAACGACATGAGCACTCATAGAGCATTAGATTCATTCGATCGACAGAATAGCTTAAAGGAATATGTTGAACAGAGGCTATTACGTATTTTCTTCGTATATTTATATTCATAATAATTGTAACAATTGTTAATTCCACGTCGGCGGACGTGCTTAAAATTTCCATCTAAATTCGTTGTCTCTAATCTAATCTTTTTCTACATGTGTTGAACAGGAAAGTTTATTTTATCCGTATCACTAAAATAATACGGATATTACCTACGTGACGTGGATTTAATCGCCGATCAAATTAAACGGAATTTGTTCCGTCCTAAAAAGTGGAGGTCAACGATCTCTATCTCCGAATTTTGCTCTTTACTTGTCTGTAAATGTTAAAATTAATCAAGTATGTTTCGTCTTTAGTAGAGCTTTTCAATTTTACACGTAATTTATTTGAGATATACGTCGTGATCTTCGAAATCTGCTTATACTGAGCCGAGAGATCAATGTGAGACGGCGTGCAATCAAAGGTCACAGTTTGCGCTTTAACTAGCTAGACCAAGTGTCCTAAACAGGAAAATTTCCTTCGGAGAATGTTTTACATGTAGTGTCTTTTCATTTTTTCATTTTTACAAGGACGCCAAATCATGTTGGCTCAGGATATTGAAGTGTCTTGCGACGATACTGTCTCACGCAGAATGCTCGATTCTCCGTAATGTTTACGCAATTGTAATGCATGACGATCAGCTGCTTGTCAATTTCCACGTGTGTCGAAAAAGCTGAGAATCTTTCTTTTTTTACTGTCTATCACCTACTTCGTTCGTGAATTTTATCGCCCGTGTCGAAGCGAAACTGCAAATATTTAAATAATTATCTCACTATTTAAATTCAAAATGTATGTTGTGTTACGCTCGTTGAAAATTTATGCGCGAATTCTTACGCGTTTCTTATGATTGAATTCTGTAGTAGCGTAAATTTTCGTAGGATCCAACGAGACGACATAACGCGGGATTTTCGCGCACAACTTTTTTTTACATGTACGTGATCGCATTGACTCTTCTTTTGATCCGACGTACTTTATGCAAAAATCACAAGTTTTGTCTTCAATTTTATATAATTGGCTGGTCAAACATGAATAAAACAATTTTTAAGAATTTATGAAGATATATATATCAAAAATATGTAATGTGCCAATTATAATCAGTACACACAAATTCAAATACTTTAATAATTATATACTACCGCACGGCGTTCAAATTGTCGAATTCAATTCAATGTAAGATGACAAAGAATTAATGTCTTATATACGGGTGTTTTCTTTATTTTATCTCTCTCGATATGAACACAAACGAAAACGCCATAAATACGCGCTTAGACTTTAACGGCCGCTCATTATTGTATTGCAAATCTATTTATTTCAAGGGATCGTATTTAAGAGACTTCGCTTAATGGAACTGACTGACAAGGGTCGACCTTACGTATACTATTTTACACAGAACAATGCCATGACTGCATATACGTCCTCGATCATTTCTCCTACAACAGAAACAACCATTTGCACGAAGTTCTTACACAAAAATAAGAAACTCGTTATTTTTCTTTGGAGCTACATGACTATTTCCGGTAGAAATTCCCGCAATTATCACTTCTCGAATGCCAGTAACGAATCGTGAAAATATTATCTTTTTAGCATTCTTTTTCTTTAGAATTTTAAGAGACAATTTTACGCAGCAATACGATATCTAACTGTAAGAAATTCTGTGCCATATGCATATTCGGAAAATAATCTGCAGAGATATATACATGAAATGAACTTAATAAAAACGCAAAGTGTACCTAAATCTATAATTTATACTAAATAAAATGTACTACGGACACGCAATTTAAAAAAAATAACACACCTTTATGAGCAAGAAGCCATGGAACATGTGAGAAATTTGATGACAAGACTTTAAGGTAACGCGCGTATAAAATTATTATAAATAGAAATGCAATAATTCGTAGTATAGGATTGTGTACTAAATGAGGGACGGTAATGATTACTTACTAGCGATGTAACTAGTAAACTAGTAATAGCAAAGGTGTTATTCCGCAGGGAAATAACTCGCATTATTGCAGAAAGATTAATTTAAGAGGCATCGTTTTGCCATGCAAATTAACGGAGGAAGCGCGGCGGCACACGCGATGAGAAGCACTCGTCGCCTCGATGATGACGCATCGCGAAAATGGTCGCGATCTGGATAACAGTACAGATACGAAGCATACGTTCTTCCGCGGAAACGCACCGCTCGTGTTACAGCGCCGTTTGTCCAAAACACATCGCGTATAGGATTACGAGGAAATTGCCGCGGGGATTTTTCGGCGGACACGTGACGGACTTGAGGAACGTTCGAGAACAAAGTACGTTTTTCTCGCGATATAACTCCAAGGTCGCCGAATGACTCGTAACATTTAGCCGCTATCGCAAAAATAGTGTACAGCGTGCTGCACATTCAGTATGATGTTCCAAAATTTCTGCGAGGGCTCGTCATTCTTTATCCGCAAATTTTTCGCTCGGATTTTACTCTCTTCTAAAGAGAGTAAAATGAAAGCGATAAAAAGCAGCCAACAAGCTTGGAGATTTTAAAGCTGCGAAAAAATAGACAAAATCTTATTTTTCATATATTTCTATTCTAAATTTTAGAATAGACTCCTCGCTCTTTTGCTAAATTAATTTTTAAATTGGGAGAATTAAAAAAGTTAAGATTTGATAAAGTGTTAAACTAGAGAGAGACTTTCAGCATATGAAATTTATCTAGATTTAAATTTAGAGACGTCATAAATTAAAAAAACGCAGAGTATTTTGTTTGGAGTGTGCCTCATATGTGTCAATCAAAATTGATATATATATCTTGCGATTATGATAACTTGTTGCCTATCGAATTTACTTATCTCTGCAAATGCAACGGTACGAACGGAAAGACCGATACATGATCATAAATTACTTGATGATAACAAAGTTTCAAACAGACGATATTTTGACCATATCAAAGTTCAGTTTTCTCCGAGACGAATTTCTGCGTGAAAGATCAATAATGGCTATATTTTACTCTCATAAATAAGTTCCTATCTCGTCATTCCTATCTTTGAACGATTTTTCCAAAAGCTTTTTGAGGAAATGTAATATTGTGTGTAAGAGAATATAGAAATATGTTCACACACTATTGTTAATTTCTATTTTCCTTGTATATAGCTGCATTTTATATATATAATAATCACCAACATATATATCTCTACTAACAAGGAATGTTTTTAATTTTTTCATAAATAAATAATTAATATTTGTCGAGTTTTAAGTATTTCTGTTTCGTTCCGTTATGTTTCCGAGCGAGATAAGTCTTTATCGGATAGATTTTATTCTTCCCATACATACGGGCTGCGACACATCTCGTATCGTCATTGGTTGTATGACATTAATGCTTACGCGTATAAAAAAATTGTTTTGATTTCTACCTAATTGATTTTCTATATTTATCGTAAATAATAATAGCGCTTCAGTATGTAAGGATAGATTCATTTAGAAATCGTTTTATCTTGGATCATTAGGTTGAAATGTCATGGAGTAAACATTATTTAATCGTTAAAAAAAAATAAAATATTCCATACATTATAGATGCATTACTACAAGTATATATATTGATAATAATTAAAATTGTTAAAGATGTTTGACTCCCATTAAATGTTCCTTAAACACTTTCGGCAATTCTTTAACATTCGTCATATAACGAACAATAATTTTTAGCATTAGTTTAGTATAAAATTAATATAGTATTATGTAACATACATATTGAAAGTTTCATTCAATGATGCTCTTTGAAGACCCCTTTACGAGATATCATCTCCGTATTTTAAAAGCTCGCGTAATCATCGCGCCGACGTGCGTGACGTGCGGACGCACGTCACCGTAGTCTGTGTTGCTGTGTGTGTTTTCTCTAGGGAGAGAAATGCATAAAATATATATTTTATGAGCTCGAGCTTCTTTCTATATTGAATATATATAATACACTGCTTATATATTGTAATAAGTACTATCGCGTTTAATTAACGCAACGTTTGATTAAATCTTTGTTGCATGAATTATATAAAAAAATGTTAATTACGTAAGCAGTATTAGGCAAATATATAGTTTTTAAAAATATGTTTCTTACATATTTTTATTTAAACCGCGTCCGAATCATCTTTTTTTCTAATAAAGTGAATACTTTTGCTTTGATTTATTATTATTATTATTGTAAAATCATTATACTACATCCCGATTCAACGATTTCGATTAGGTTTGCTTAGCCTATCCTTTTTATCTTTTCATTAGATAGATATTTTCGCAGTCGAGTCTGAATCTCGTTCATCGGTATGCACCAGCGGACTCGCATCGCATGCGCGTACTTATGTACATACGTACGATCGTGTTCACAGTATTCACGCACGTCACGAGCAATCGTAGGAAGGCGTGTTCACGTGCACGAGACACGGCTGTCCTTCCCTCTTCCCGCTGCCAATTCTCGCGGTTTGCCGCTCCAGCGCCGACCGCCTCCCTTCCGTCTCGACTCTGCCGCTCGTTCTTTCGGCGTTGTATTTCGCAACACAATGAAGACAAACCGCGCGCTAACGCACACATCGCGCGATCCTCTGTCGCGCGATATGCCGGAGCTATTTCTACCGAACCCGACCACGTGCTCGACGGCTGGTAATGACGACCGACGACGCCGTTGGTGCCTGATGACGGGGCTGTCTTGGAAATGACCAGCCACTACGTGCAAATTCAATACACTTGTACGCGTAATCGATGTTAATCCCTCCCTCTCTCCCTCCCTCAGCTTCGTCTCCTCTTAATCAGCATCATTAGCCAATGATGGAAAAAATTTGTCGCGAATGTACTTTCGCAAATCAACTCACAATCAAATGTTAACCCTCGGACAGCGACGGCTTCAGCTTCACTGTACATGGAGGACCCGACTCAAGTGTGACCCGTTAAAAAAAGCGTTTATGCTTTGATTTATTGTTATTATAGGGAAACACGTGCGAGTGTACTGTCGCTACATGAAACAAATTTATTGCCAAGTCTCAGGACCCCACGCGTCGCGTACGTAGTCGCGAGTTCATATGGAATATTTCAGAAGCTTTCCTATGATTGAAGATCAATAACTACGAAAGCCTTTACGTCGCCATCACTTAAACAATTTAAACTTTTGACGAAAAGAGCAATCTGCTCATTGAACAATTTTTTTCAAAATGGAAAAAGAAATAACTTATCCGATTATATAATTCTGATTAAAATAATCAGACACATACAAATTATATTCTTCATGGAAATATAAATTTCTAAACATGTATAAATCAACTCATTGTTGATAGTATGTTCGATAAAGATTGTCAAAAGTGTATTACACTTGAAAAATTTTATATAAACTATAACATATAGTTTAGGTATTATCATTATATATTTTTTTAATTACATGCAAATTAATATAGTTAATAAGAAAAATATGTTAATGTGGATGTGAAGAAAAAGTTACTTTATACGATTGGTATCACCACCAGCATTTCTATCTACGGTTTTTCTCACGCGCGATAGTTAATACGTGCAGATAAAATTCTCACTTAATAATCCTGTACAATACTTAATGTATAAATAGTTTTTTCGTAAACGATCGTGTGAACGATAGTATTGTTTTAACATGATCTCCTTTTTTGTATGCTGACACAAGACGAGCATTTTAAATGCGCTGAAAACGGAAAATTAATTTGAATGACGCATCGAATATCGTCGAGTTTGCTGTGTGTGAAACACGATTCGAATGCCTTTGGCAGATTGTTTAGATCACCGTAGCGACAAATGCCGCTCGTGATTGTCATGTCGGAGTAACTTTTTGCATTCATTGCGGCTTGAGCTGTGCGTCGTTTCCCGACGCGGCGCATTGATTCGAGATGCTGTACGAGTGCAGGGCGAAGTGCAATGCATCGCGGAAACTCCGCGCCCTAACTGCGAAAATGGCATATCGGAGTTGGGCCGTGCGCAGAAATAGACCGCAGAGGGCTAATAATATCGAATAATGCATGACCCGTCCATTTTTGTTACATATGGCTCCGTTTATTGCGCGATCTTTTATTCGAATGTCATTAAAGATATCCGGCACTTTATTTTACGAGCCATCAATGCGCGTCTTTAAATCTTCCTCTCGCATCGCGACTAGCCATATAATTCTTATAAATGATCGCGAAGGATAGATGCGCGAACAGTGACGCGAATGAAAATAGAAAACCTTAATTACGTGCTTACGTAAAATATATCTATCTGCATTTATTTTTATAATATTATACTTGTAATAATAATTATACTTGCAAAAACTCATTACTTCTGTATTATACATACGTACATACTCTATGTACGTAGGTGCAAGGAACGAAGAAAAAATATGAGATATCTCGCGAGTATAATTTAATTCAAGGATAAATAACTGAAGCATTTTTCTGATATTACGTTTTACGGATCGGCGACTCATCGCTCTGCTCTTACGAGTTCTTACGAGAGGTCGTCTGTATCTTGGCGGCTCCTCTTCTTCCTAGCTGTCAAACGACGTGATATTGTCGCATTGTATTATATGTAGCATATTGCGAGGCGTTTAAGAGCGCGCGCTTATGAAATTCACCACGAGCGTGCATTCGGCGACGCAGTCACGGATAAAACGCAGCTGGATCCGGGCCAATAAACCCTCCGCGTCTTGGCCTTCATTCTCACTTATCAGCAAATGTGCTTTGCTCTCGATGATTCGTTTATCAATGATTCGCCCGCAGGATTTCGGCACGCCCTACGTTCGAGCGTGGAAAATTCTTCGACCCCCGCGTTTACGTAAATATTGACCGTCGCGTACTCGTGCTGCCCACGTCTTACTGAATAATCTTCCCAATATCTTCAAGTGGAACTTACGCAAGTTTAAGCAGCAACGATATTAAACTGTCAGACATCGCAGTCACATACAATGCACAAGATTATTTCTTTGTAAATAAAGGGTATCTCAGAAAAACGACAAGAAGTAGAAATATAACTTTTACATAACAATCTCTTTTTATCGACGTTCTGCAGAAATTGAAATCGAGATCCAATTTTGGGGTTACCTAACGAGTATTAAAATTTTTATTTAATTTTATTTTCGGCTTTTAATTAAATATTAATTCTTATTTAATATTAAGAAATCCAAAACTTGAAAACAGATAATTATTCAAAATTTTTATTACAAAATAATTTTAAAATTTTATAAGAAAAATATTCTTATTAACTTCTAGCATATTATATTTTTCATATCATAATTTTTCCAAATCCATCTAATTTTAACATAAACGATACAAATATTTGCACTTTTTAAGTTTTTAAGTATGAATTTAAAAAAAAAGTTTTTTATCGAATATTTTCGACTGTGTTAAAGCTATGGAAAGTTATTGCAATATCTACTTTTAGATTCTAATCTAGGATGATTAATAAATCCTTAGATAATATCCATAATAATCCTACAATCATACTGACGTAATTGTAAGGTCAAATGCTTGATCCCAGATAATGAGAGATCGTTTTCGAACAACGCAACCTCACGTCGTAGTGTTATAATTGGTTCCAATTTAATAAGCGCAAGAGCAAATGCAAGAGCTGGATGATTATAAATAAACGCAGTACTCGCGCTTGTGCACTTTTCGAACGTGCTGACACAATTTTTTTCTCGTAAAATTGCGCGTCGGGGGGAAGCTCGACCAAAACTTTTATTCAATAATTGTTAACATTTTGTTACAGTAAAAAAATAATTTAATAATAATATGTCAACACATGTAATAAAATAAGCTCAAATAATATGTCATATACATGCTTAAGTACTTTAGCGGCATTTGAAGTGGTAAAATACAAACTGGTTAGAAGAAAAATATATTTTACGATTATTGCGCGTCGCAAATGTGATTTTCTTTCGGCAAACAATGTGTCCCATATATGATTCTTAAGAGGGACGGGAAGCGAAGAAGGAGAACCGAAAAAGGGAAAAAACAAACGTGCGATAGTTTTGGATAATTTATGCGTAGACCAGACGAACTGGTCGATTAAACGGCAACGAGAATGTCGTCCGATGTCAATTGAGCTGGTTTGGCAAGTAGACGTCGAAATTTATTCCTAGAAACACTTGCGCGAATTGAAGCGAATCACGCCGACGCGGCCGTTTCACCAATCCTTCGTCCGACGCTCGCCTCCTATCTTATTTTCCTCCGTTTCCTTTTCTTTTTGTTTGCTCTCTCTTTCTCCCGGCGACGTCTAGGAGAGCGGGGTGCGGCGTTAATCTGCGTGTGATAAGAGAAGTACAAGCCGAGTGTAATCGGCCGTCGTCAAGTTTTGTAATATCAACCAAGAGGAAACGAGAGGAAAATAGAAGAAGGTGGAGTCGTTTGTTCTGTGTGACGCAGTCACTGAGCGCCCGTAATTGCTAACATAATTGCTAACACGTAGAAGCGGCGACAAGGTGTCCGTGAATATGCACGTAGACGGGCGTAATACATTTAATTGTAAGACTAATCGGATATCTAGACGTGGAGGAGTATTGTCTTTCAAAGCGAGTTTCCGGGTTCTTGAAAAAGTTTTTGTAAATCTCACGACGTGTATTGTTTTTCTCGAATTACTTATAGTATATAAACTTCGTAACACGTTGTAAAGTCTATCAGTTACAATTTGGAATTAAATTATCTATGGTTACAATTTGTAATTAAATTTCTGATTTGGAAAATTCGAAAGAGCGAAAAAAAGAAAAGGATGGAAATGGTGAGCGTGAGATTGAATCTTTATTAAATAAATGTAAATTGATTACAAATTTTATATCGCTAGACTCAGCGCATCAAGTTCAAGTGACTATCGATTATATGCGACCAGATATGACTCACGCACTAAACCATCGGTGATAAACATCACGATGGATACTTGTCCGGCGGACTCTTTGAAACCAAGTGCCCGTCATTCCTCACTAATGTCATTAACTTCGTTACAACTGGCGTATGATTCGCGCAAAAGGTTTCCCGCTGTAGTAGTGGTCAAGTAAAACTGATTGCATTTAGACTGCGAACATTCTTATTTAAAGTTGATTAGATGAGGCGATAGATATGAGGATCCTGATTCGCCGAACGATCGATCAGAGTCGTCTCGATGTAACGATCTATAAATAGCAACGATAATTTATAGAATATGAATGAGAGAATTATTTACACTAGGTTATTTAACTTAGGTCCTTTTCAATTTGTGCGTGTCGTTGAAATAAACCCTTCTCTCTTCAATCTCATAATCTCTTGAATTTATGGTATAAATACGTACGTATATTGAAAACTGTAATGTGTTGTAATCGTTATCTTTGACGCGGATTTATCTTGTAAAAGTAAATATGTATGTTATACATATAAAAGCTAAAAAGAGATCTGCCTGCTGATAACGACGATACCGTAGATAAACGTAGATTAGCGTTAATATAGAAAATACTGTCGCGAATCTGAAACGGCGCGTTCGCGTATTATATCATTACTGACATGATTTCGAATTCTTGGAATATTACTCGAAGTTCTGCGTGTATTTCATACAACGACTCTTAACATTTTTGTTTCACATCTTCGTCACGACACCTGAATACATCGAATTACACGCATGAGCGCCTATTTGATATCTTCGTCGTCTCATCTTCGCACCTTACACACATCTTAATTGGCGGTCGATCAATTAACGATGATAAATTCAATCTTCTTACATCGACTTTGATCAAGTGCAGCGTATAGATCATGAAATGTTACGAGACTCCTGTACACTGTAAAAAATTTATGTAAAATTACACCTATCATAGTAGATAATTTTGAGATCCACTCTAAATTGTAAATTTACAACTAAAAACATGTAAATTTTTGCGTGTTTATAACTCTACATATAAATTTTGCAAACATTTCCTAATTTGTTTTTCTTTGTGCATACGCTGTAAAAAAAAATTTGCAAATTAAAAAATTATTTTTATCTATGTACTGCAAAATTAGAAAAACACGCAAAAATTTACATGTTTTTAGTTATAAATTTACAATTTAGAATGGGTCTCAAAATTACATGTAATTTTACATAAATTTTTTACAGTGTACATACTTCGTAATTCGTATGGATTCATTTTGATGATCAACAATGAAAGCAGCAGACAGTGATTACGCACGGCGGCATTTATACACAACTATCTAATGACTCATCTTCATTGATTGTCACGCAAAGTTCGACAATTTTATTGCGAAATGACGAAAATCCTCGAGAAGTTTACGCAAAATTTCTGTGAACTTTGTCGACTGTTGGAAATAAAACTGATGTCATTCTGCAACTTGAATATAAAAGAAACCAAATATTTTCAACGAATTAATTTTTCTTGGTTGACTACAAGTTACAGACTGACGTTGATTTTTCTTCTCAAGAATTTGTATTATAGTTTCGGAACAGAGAATTGAAAGTAACAAGTTTGGAATAAAAAAAATTATTTTGCATTTGAAATAATTTTCTATCATATAAAACAATATTGAAGAATGTTCTAAGAGCGGCACGATAGTTTGTTGAAACACCGTTTGTGATGTTTTCACATGACTTTTACATACCTTTGGTATTTATTAATGACATTTCTGTTGATAGCTCGCTGTTCAATTAACTCGCGTCACAATCTTTTTTGGCGTAACCCTCACCTCGGCATTGGTCCCGCAATTCGTCCTTCGGTTATTTCCGTGAAAATTTGGCAGAGTATCTGCTAATACATATTAGCAGTTACAGGACATGCTTTGGCGAATATCTCAGGAGCGTCAATTAACAGTGCTGTAGCGTCTTTATTCAATTATCATGACAATATTTAGAGAGCACGTGTATGCCTAGCATTACACACACACGCACATATAACATTATATAAGATAACACACACACATACACACAATGCTTCTAAGAACATTCTCGCCCTTAAATGTAATAATAGATTCCGTGATTCGAAGTCGATTTTGCCCAACGGAATTTTCCGCGAAGAGAGCGACTGAAACTTTTAAAATTTTTATTTAAAACTTTAGTTAGATATTTTTAACGAGAAAACGCATAACTATGATAAACAGTGTCCTCGACAATTTTTAAAAATTATTTCTACAGAGAAATTGAGATTTCCAAGTTGTAATTGAAATTAGAACTACAGATTTTAGATGTTCTTAATACGTAAGGACGATTGAATATAAACCAATACGAAATATGGTACAAAACATTTCTTACGTCTATCTCACCTTTATTGACCATGCAATATAGTACCATATAATAATAGCCTATGTTTCTTTATTCTTTCAGTTCGCTTTGGGAAGCGTCATATGGTTACTTTCATAATATTCCTTGGTATGGCGAACGCCTATATAATGAGGACCAATATGTCTGTGGCTATTGTCGCGATGGTCAATCATACTGCTATCAAGAACAACGAGGAGGTGATACAAGTTGTGGGTGAATGTGGAGAACATACCAATGAAACTGCCGCTGCCGAGCGCGTGAGTACATACAATATACGTACTTATATACATAGGTATACGAAATTTTACAGTTCTTTCTTTTCGAGATAATTGCACGAGAGTTGCGATAGATGCGAGCACAAAAATACGTGTTCTCCACTTTGCAGAGCGCCGATGGACCATTTAAATGGGACAACAAGCAGCAAGGCTATCTCTTAAGTTCATTTTTCTGGGGTTACGTTATAACGCAGATACCTTTCGGTATACTTGCCAAACGTTACGGCGCCAAGTACTTCCTCGGGATCGGCATGCTGATCAATTCGCTTTTCGGGCTGTTAGTCCCAATCTCCGCGTACTGGGGATACTGGCCGCTGATAATCATTCGTTTCATTCAAGGTTTAGGAGAGGTAAGTAACATCTCGAAAATCCCTTACCTTTATGATACAATGTAATAGTTTGATTGAGACTCGAGAAGAGCGATTGAAGATGAGAATGTGTGACGTTTCGGGATCGGTTATCTGTTATCCAAATACTTTGCTATTTACAAACAACTTTCAGTCGTTTTGTAAGTATACAATTCATAAATTAACATTTTAAAAAATTTGATAAAAATATATATATATATATATCCATTACAAAGTTATCATTTACCTTTTGTTCTCCTTTTTTTATACCTTATTGTCTTGAAAAACTTTAATAAGATTAATAAGATAAAAGTTTCTGTGTATTTGCAGAAACAGATCATTTGTTACAGTAGCTTTAGCATTATTATTACATTAACATACATATAATAATATAAGTAATTATAGTTGTAAGCTTAAAGGATTACTGATCCGTTTGCGCGTGAACGTTCTTTGATTGCCCGGGTGTATTTCCTTCCCCATAGGAATGGATTAATCCCTATTGCAGGGTCCTATTGTGCCTTGCACGCACGCACTGCTGGCCAAGTGGATACCACCTAATGAACGGAGCAGGATGGGTGCCTTTGTCTATGCCGGTAAGCTCGTTCAGTGCGATTTCTTGTTCCTTTATATAGCGATTTATCGCGTATATCGAGTCGAGAGCTAGTTCGCCGCGCGAGAATCCTCCTCTCTGTCTCTGGAGCTGTCATTTCGAGTCTGCATCGAGTCGCTACTGTGTGTGTGCGCGCGTATACGTTGCTGCTGCAACGGAATTTGTGGACCGTGGACCGTGGACCTTTTCTTGAGTTATCTTTTTTATTCTCTCGCATAAGTTTTTTTTGTTTCGTTAAAAAAAGAACGAGCATAAGAAGGATGGATGTCAGACGACCACTAATCATTATATTTTTTTGCATGTTTCTCTTTCCATCGATAGGCGCACAGTTCGGCACAATAATATCTATGCCGTTGAGCGGTCTATTAGCCGATTGGCAATTAGTAGGTGGCTGGCCATCTATTTTCTACGTGTTTGGTGTTATCGGTACCATTTGGTGCATAGCCTTCCTCATATGGGTCTATGAGGATCCCGAGCAACATCCAAGCATCACAGAGGACGAGAAGAAGCTCATACTCAGCTCTCTCTGGGGTAGCGCCGGCATATCTGTAAGTTTCTTTTGCATTTCTCACAATATCAAGTTTCCTTCAATAGCAAAGCTAATATTCTTTCTTCTTTTAGTCATCGCCTCCCGTGCCATGGAAGTCCATTGTAACATCGCTACCATTTTGGGCTATTCTAATGGCGCACATGGGTCAAAATTATGGATATGAAACATTGATGACTCAGCTTCCAAC
This sequence comes from Tetramorium bicarinatum, assembly GCA_928718305.1. Lineage (NCBI taxonomy): Eukaryota > Metazoa > Arthropoda > Insecta > Hymenoptera > Formicidae > Tetramorium > Tetramorium bicarinatum. The sequence continues at coordinate 7,990,199 of OV788324.1, read as the reverse complement.
ATTTATGAAACAGATTCTCCATTTCGGTATCCAGGAAGTGAGTAATATTATTTAGGAATGATATATTTAAATTTTGTGCGAAGGAAAGAGTTTTCCCGCCCAAGACTAATGTCGTTTATCTACATTTCAGAATGGTGTTTATTCAGCACTTCCATATTTTGCCATGTGGCTGTTTTCCATGCTTATCTCTCACATCGCCGATTGGATGATCTCTTCAGGAAAGTTTACTCACACTACGACTCGCAAGATCGTCAACAGCATCGGCCAATTTGCACCGGCCTTTGCATTGATTGCTGCTTCATATACCGGTTGCAATGACTGGTTGACAGTAACCATTATTACATTGGGAGTCGGCCTGAATGGCGCTATTTATTCCGGTTTTAAAGTAAATCACCTCGATGTCTCTCCGAGGTTTGCTGGGATCTTAATGTCCTTTACAAATTGTATCGCCAATCTCGCTGGGCTTCTCGCGCCAATTACCGTTGGAGAGGTCATTGCTAAATCGGTAAATAAACGTATAATTAACCTTTTAAAGCGCTAATTAAATAATTGAAATGAAATGTACAATGGGATCTATGTGATGCTATTATTTTCAGCCATCGCAAGCAAAATGGAGGATTGTGTTTATGATCTGCGCTGCTATTTATATCTTTTGCGCGACATTCTATGCAGCTTTCGGTTCTGGTCAAAGGCAAGCGTGGGACAATCCAGATAAGGACGACGACAAGAACGAGAAGAATCAACTGGATGGTGTACGAATCGTAAACGAGACTCAACATTGACAAGTGAATATTTTATCGATAAGAGTCAGTGGTGATGCAAGGAAATTAACACTGACGACGTGACACGTGTGTCCACTTAGCCATTTCTGTTTATGTACATTCATTCCCTCCCTATTATTTAATCATTCGAAACAAACGAGTACATTAAGATGTTTAAGTTAATCTCAGAATTGTATGTTTCTTTTTTCGTTTTCCTTTTCTTACCGTAATGATCAAAGTTTTCATGATACGTGTCACAATTCGCGTTGTAGGTATATCTTCATACTTTTGTATTGGATTGCAAAAGTTGTACATCAATTGCTTTAATGTTATATCGTGAGTTTCGTATGAAAGACAATTTGTATACGTGTAAGAAAGAGAGAAAGTGAGAGAAAGGGAGGGAGAGAAAGGTTTATGTAGAATATACTCATAACCAAGCTATTGTCATAAGCTTCGGTTCGCGTCATTTGTTGTATTTTATAATTTATCAATTTTTACATAATAATTAAATGTATTATGTAGAATTAGAAAGTCGCACTTTAAGAACTGGCATGCTAGAGAAACGATGGGAGAGATGATTCTCAAAAAATAAAATAATAAAAATAAAAAGTGTGAAAACTATAACTTGCAGATAAGTGAATTTCCATGAACTTTTGCCAGAGATGTCATGACAACAAATAAATCAAAACGATTATAGTTTTGACGAGATTACATTTGAATAAAACTTGTCAATCTCGGTCTTCCTACTTTGTAACAGCACATTAGCCGTTTTGCTATTTTTGTAAAATGAAATATATGCGTTAAGATTTGTACGATAGATTAGATTTACTATTCATGCCGGAAAAGGATCTATTGTAGTGTTTCTCAACGCTTATCTTCAAGTTAAATTTCGTGTTTGTAACCTGACAAACTTGTGGCAGCAGTATTAGACTAAAGATCCTCATCGTTCATCTTCCTTTAATACATCACTTTTTATTGTAACTACTGCCATTTTGTATTGCGTATATGGCCTGGGAGAAAAGAGTGATAGAAACGACAAATTCCAAATTTTGTCGCGAAGTGATAGAGAAGCTGAGAGTGTTTACCTATGATCCAAGCGTCGCGAACAGTACAGTGTATACAATATACAAGAATGGTGTTTATACATATTGTAGATATTTGTGCGTAAAAAACCTATTAAGTTATACATATATATACATATATATATACATATATTAGTTGAGTTACTGCTCGTAGTTATTTATATAGCGTCCACAAAGAACAAGGAAAGAATCATTATCTTCAGCCTAAAAATAAAAATTGTCAAACTATATGATTTTGTACTTGTATAGTAGTAGAATGCATTTTTTCACAAGTCTCTTTTTTTCATGAGCTGCACAAACTGAACAATAATTCTGACAATTGTAATTTCTTTGTCTGTACGAGTATCGGGTATCGAGGCTACTTATTCGTAATCGACATTACTGTTGAACACTATTTGGTGAAACATCTAATCGCGCAAAACGCTCGTGAACATAAGTCTGAAACGATCGACTTGTCTGAAAACTAAATAAATTATTAAGTAACATGTATTAAAAACATTGTTGGCTTAGTCAGCTTGCGATTTTATACAAAAACTTGGAAATAAGTTTAGATAGCGGCGTACATTTATTGTTAGAAGGACAGAAAATCGATGCGAGTGTCCTGTGATCGTGTATCTAAAAGTGCCTTGACACAAACGTTTGTTTTTCTTTTTATAAAAATAATATACTCTTAAAATAAATTCTCACGTTACTCTAATGAAAAAAAGAGCCAAAGTGTTTGCGAACGTTATTTCGAATTGTCACGAATATGCAAATTTCTATATAAACTTGAAAAATATCAATCAGAAATTACTTGATAATTTTTTACTGTAACAAATTAATACAACAATCATGAATGTAAATCGATTCGAAAACAAGTTCGATAGAAGATCGAGTAACGAGGAAGCTACCAAACGCTTAGATAATAAAATAATTTAATGGAAAATTTCGCAAACCCGTATTTTTATATAAATATTTATACATAATGTACATAGGACGATACACGACGCGATGTTACAACGTTAAACATTTTTATTGTTGGGATTGTGAAACACATGTGATAATAGAACTGCAAACGAATAAAATAAGGTACAGCCGTAAGAACGTGTTATTATAGTTTTATTAATATCCTTTCTTTATAAAAAAAAAAACATTTGTATCTCCCTTTTGAGTAAAATATTAATGCACGTCGGTTTAGCAGTAGCATCATTCAACATTGCAATAGTTTGCATGCATCAACTACATCCGCATTAAGTTCGCCATTCATACCAGCATAATCCAGTCAATAAAATTGATTTATTTAGATTGCCAAATGTAATTTTATTAGCAAACTAGTGATTTGTATATTCTCTGTTCCGTTTTATATGAGCCTTAGTTTATTGATAAAGATGATTTAAGATTACAATGGAGAGTTTAATTGAAAACTTGGATGGTTTCTGATTGATCTTGAAGTTTACATTATATAATGTGAAGAAATATAAGTTTCTTCAGTATTAGCAGGGTGCATCATAATCTCTTTGTTTCAATCGAGTTCGTATTACTATTTTATCATTCAGGAAGTCAAGTCAAGAAGCTGAAATCTATCACATTTTAAATCCTGCGCAGATACTCGACGCGGTCACGAATATCTCGACAGCTGCGCGAGCTGTGCCACTTGCGACAGTGTATTATAGGCCTGTTCTGTTTAGCTGAACTGACTGCACTAGTTTGGAGGTTATCCTTTTCCCTCCATATTGGAAGAAGAAGATAACCTCTGAACTAGTGCAGCCAGTCAGTTAAAAAGAACAGATCTTATATACGTATACGAGCTGTGGTTGCAGCGATGTCAGACACAACAGTGAGCTAGTGTCGTTGCGCGCAGTAGCCAGTTGGTGCATTCTTCGGGTATTTATCCGTTAACCCCGTCACCATTTTCGGTTATCACAATTTCGGAACAGATATCGCAGGAGGTTACCGTTTTATTCCCAATCCAGTCGCCCGCAACCCCTTCGTCATTTCCTACTATTTTTAGGTTAGGTACAGAGCATAGATAAATGAGAGTGATGTCATCTGTTTGCTGTTTATTACTCATTGTGCAATTACAAAATTGAGCAAGATATTATTTTTTGAAATTTACATTGATTACACGCCCGAAACGATTGTTGCAAAGTAACTGCATTATTTTTGTTCATCACGTAAGACCCAATCTCGAGAGACAATGGGAGCGCTGTGTGCTCTCCAATAATCTGTTATTTTCCACAGCATTAATTCCTTATAATCGAGTTAATAATACTTCTGACATCTCTGCTTTAATACCATCGTCACTTTAGTATCATAAAAATCTTTTTTTTCCCCCAGACTCCGATATAAAGATAGCAATCATATATTGAAGGTGTAAAAGCATTTTAGATAACTGTCCTATCTGTAGATTTTGATGTTAGGAATTTTATTATATCTCTCTGGTCTTCTGAATTTGAATTGGATTTATTCATATCAGATTACATTCGCGTTACACCAAAGAAACGTTGCATCAAAGTAACACCATTGTTCCATGACTTGTCTGTATTCTGAAGGAAACATAATTGTTGCAGATCATTTGTTGGGATGTGAATTATGCTGCGGATTCGAACGTTCGTTCACCTCGTCGCGCTCGTCTCAGCGGCGAGATGCAGCGACATAACGCCCGCTGTGTTTGGAAACGAGTGGGACGGCATGCCAGCGGCGTTTGGCGACTTCAACTCCGACGAGTTAACAGACGTGTTCATGCTGCGCAAAAATGGCCAGCTGATGGAGATATTCTTGGCGGCTGAGCAGGAGCCACTGCTACGACCTAAGCCGGATCTGACATGTTTGTTCAAGGAGCACGTGACCAGCGTGGTGCCGGGTGACTTCGATGGCGACGTCTTCATGGACATCCTGGTGACGACGTTCAACCGCGAGCAAAAGCTCACTTATGTGCACATACTGTGGGGCGGAAACGGCCATCTGAACTGCAGCGACGAGTGGAATCCTCTCATAGAGATGCGTGATCAGCCATTGGCAGTGGACTACAATCGAGATATGATAATTGACCTCTTCGGCGTGGACAAGCATGGCACAAGGATGTTTTGGGTATTCAATGAAAATAGAACTGCTCCACTGGCCATCGAGATGCCCAGGGACCATTCGATGCCGCTGGAGTCCGTGAGAAACCCGCACTCCAACGCCTTCCTGGATTTGAACAGCGACTTTCTGCCGGATCTCGTGGTAACCACGAAGAAGTCCTTCGAGATATGGTTGGGCACGGAACAAGGATTCGAGTTTTCCCATCAGATCGATCTTCCGTATAATATATCAGTCGACAGAAATTTTAAAGGGGAATTCGGGCAGACTCTCTATCTGGATGTCGAGCTGACCGGTAAAATGGCTCTCCTGCTGCCATTGTGCTTCGACGAGGATTGTACCAATTGTACGATAATGATGTACTTGAACGGCTGGCACAATCTGCGCGTAAACTTCCGCGACCCTAACAACATCTTGTGGGGTTTCGTCAAGCCCAATGGTCAACGTTACACGGAGACTATCACTCTGCGCGGCGGTGACTTCAACATGGATGGCTATCCGGATTTACTAGCGACTCTACAGTCTTTGAAACAAGCACAATCGTTTTTATTGCAGAATGTGGAATGCGATAACTGCGCCGGCTTCAATCGCACCTTCGCGGTCAAGTGGCAAGCGTTGAATCCGTTCTACAACGAGACCGCAATGGCAGTATTTTATGACTTTTATCAGGACGGCATTCTGGACGTGATCCTGGTTGAACACAACAAGACGACCGATGTCTATCGCGCCGCGGCATTCAAGAACAGTTTGGATTACGACGCCAATTTTGTCAAGGTGATGGTACTCACTGGACGTACTAACAGCATGTATCCCATCTCGCCAGGTTCGCTCGGCAAAAAGAAGAGAACCTACGGCACCAATCTACCAGGACCGTCGATCGCGTATAGAACCACCACGCAGGATGGTAGTCCTCGTAACGCGATCGCTGCGCAACTACCTCAAAGCGCACATTTTTCGCTCAACTTACCGTACACTACCTTCGGTTTAGGAAGAACGCCCAATTTTGTGGACGCTCTTACGATAGGGGTACGTGTGAAAAAAAAACATAAAAGCGTTAAACTTTTAAAACTGCTATATTAATTGTACCAATATGTATTAAGATTGATGTAAGATTAGAATGATTCCGTTTTTTTATATTCTGTGAATACATAGAATTATTATATATATACATATATATAAAAGACGATATAATTACTCTAATCCAATATGTTAATTACTTTCGATTGTTGACTAACGAAATTTCAAATGATATAGAATAATTTAAAAGTATATATTTTCTTTTTCAGGTTGGCGGAAAGTCACGAGAATGGCCGCAGATTATTCCAAATTCCCAGATGGTCGTGATACCGAATCCGATTGCCGAGCCATCGAGATGGAAAGCCCAACTATTCGTCACGCCCAGCAAGTTAATCTTACTGAGTGCGGCCGCCTTATCCGGCACCTGCGCTTTGATCACATTTCTGATTCTCGGTTTGTATTGGAAGGAGAGGAGAGAGGACAAAATCGAGAAGCTCCAGGAAGCGCACAGATTTCACTTCGACGCGATGTAGAAAGTGAATATAATAGGAGGAAAGGGGGAAGATAGGATAATAATAATTATAGATTATTTAAGATATCGATTTATTGATATAATTTAATAATAAATAAATCGCGCTTAATATCCTATTCAAACTCGCGTAAAATCCTCATGCTCATCAGTCGCGACTTTGACAGCGTACGAAATGCCGCGTCTTTTCTTTCCATCAACCATACATTTTTTTTTACTTTCGATACGAAGAATTTGCCGCCAGAGAATACAATTAACAATTTATCAACTTTCCTTGTCATTATTATGAAATGACTCGTTTTCTTCTTGTAGCGGAAGGACATCCCAAACGCACGATATATATATATATATATATATATATATATATATATATATATATATATGTGTGTATATTAACAAACGATCATTGCCAGAACGTTTTCCTTTCCACTTTTTGGTCGCTGCGCATCGTACGCGCCGTAATATATTTTCGGTCAGTTTATGCTAAAAGGGATGACTCGCTATTGGCATCGGTCATTCTTTATGGCAGGGTTCAAGTCGTTGAAGTACGAATGTGCCATCGCTTCCTCCGCCGACAACCGTAGAGCCGGATTACACACTAATAATCTCTATGAATCAGAAAACCATACAATCGAAAACGGTCTGGGATTTGAGATAAAAGAGCTTTGTTAAAATGTCTGTAGTTTTGATAGATTGTTTTTATCATGTAATTTTTCGATATTTTATTCGATAATCAGAAAAATGAGAGATTTAAAGAAACAATTTTCTACCTTTCTCTAGATTTTTATGTATATAATGTTTTTAGTGTCTTTTTAAATCAAGGCTTGAATCGCAACACAGATTTTATTTCTTTTGTACGTACATACATATACACACTCGCGCGTTGTACGCACGATTTAAATTATTTTTTTCTTAATCATTCACTATATTTACACTTTGATGCTATTGTAAATTATTTGCGCTCTAGTCCCATTAGATTTTTTTTTTCATTTCGCATTCTTTGTTAAGTCGTTAGATTATTATAGTATATTTATTAATTCCAACAAGGTTTGATTGCGCCGCGTGTTGATAATATATATTCTCTATACATCAGAAATGCTAAATAACTGCATTTATGTTTCACAATTTTGTTTCAATGATTAAAATAAACGACGATTTACCTGAAGTAAGTCTTTGCCTCTTGAAGTGAGCTTGGGTGTAACCTGTGCCAATCCTTGCGTGGGATGGTACTGCGGGAATGGTTTGTAGTCAGGAAGCGTCGTTAAATCTGGCCACGTCTCCTCAGTCGGTGTGCCCAGCATTTTAAATATTCTTTTCAATTGATCATCTACATCTGATCCAGGAAAGAGCGGTCTGCCGGCATTCGCTAATTCTATGACATATCACAGACAAGATATTTTATTTTACATCCCCTAAGGAGACCGTGTAAAAAAAGTTAAAGCCTTGTTTTGAAAAGAAGCTTAAATTTAATTTAATAGATTCTTAAACATTTGTTGTATTATACTGATTATAAAAAGTTTTGCCAACGATGGACTTAAATCCTTTAGGGAAAAAAAAATCACCAGCGAATATGCATCCCGCACTCCACATGTCAATGGACGTTGTATATAATTTCGCGCCGAAAAGAACATCCGGGGGACGGTACCACAACGTAACAACCTCCGCCGAGTAACATTTTACAGGGATACCAAATGCCCTTGCTAGTCCAAAATCAGCGAGCTTCAGCTCCCCGTTCTACAAACAATTGTTTCTTTAATTCAATTCAATACAATACAAACGTGAGATAAATACAGTTGAGAAAGATGAGAGATTTTCACTGCATAGAGCGATACTCCTTTGAGGAGATATACATTAAACCGGGTAAAAATGATCATAGCTACGCCTTTACCTTGTTGATGAGTAAGTTCTGTGGTTTGAGGTCTCTGTGCAAAACATTTCGGCTATGGCAGAAGGCTAATCCTCTCAACAATTGATATCTGAAAGGTAGCGTGAATTTGTCGTGTCAGTGTCGCGCGCGCGGCGAGCGAAATTCGGAGAATACCTCGATAAAAGCAAGCATTCTTACAGGAATGATTTGACAACGTCAAGGTCAATCTCTCCATTTAGACTGTCGAAATATTTCTTGAGATCCTGGTCGCAGTGCTCGAACACCAAGGTAAGCTTCTTGTCGCTGTGCAGCACGTCATAGAGACGAACTATATTCTTATGCTTGAGTTCCTTCAGAAGACAGATCTCCCGTAGTGCTGACGACGGTACACCCTTGGGTAAACGTAAAGAGCACACGAGCGATAAGACGCTGCGATCAAGGAGACCGCGGCCGGCCTTCGTCGTGGGGATTATTTTCGACGCGACGCGCGACGAGGCGAGCGTCACGTTATAAATAAAGCGCGCGAGCGATCGATTAATTAGATTAATCGGAACGCCGGTGTCGCGTCGCAAAACAGCAGGTGGGGATTGCAGATGGGAGGACGGGGAGAGGGGGAGGGAAGAAAAAAAAGAAAACAGAGTTGAAGAGAGAAAGAGAAAGAGAGATCGGGCAAGTACTACCTACTTCATCGTCATCGTCCAGTCGCACCCGCTTCAGCGCGACGATTTCGTGTGTCTCGCGATTCTTGGCTTTGAACACGGTGCCATAAGTGCCTGGAAAAGAAGAAGACCCGAGTCGGAGAGGCGTAGTATGCGGGGAACAGCGCGCGGCAGGTCTGATTGTTGTGTTGACAGAAAGAGCGAGGGAGGAAGGGAGGGAGGAGCAGCGGCGCGGCGCGGCGCGTCACCGGACGACGTCCATCCCCCGCGACTCTAACCGCCAAGAGCTCACCTTCTCCTATTTTCTCGAGCTTCTCATACTTTTGCATATTTTTGCTGATCCCACGGGCGGAACGCGCACGCACGCACGCACTCTCGCGCACAGTGTCTCACCACTGCACGCTCGCGGCACGACGGACGACGGCACGGCACTCCGATCGGCGCACTGCCGCCAGTTCCGCCAACCTGGCGCGTGACCACCGCCAGAGGCGCTAGTGGCGCCACCACGGCTCAGGAGTCTAGAGACCCTAGAAATAACAGACTGGCCAAGGATAGAAAATGGCGGAATGGCTCCAACGGAATGTCAAGCGATGTGCATAATGCGTAGAATGTGTGATATGTGTATCGTTATGTATGTATAAAAACGTAATTTTTTCAGACAATGATAGGTTGTGGCATACTTGAGTGTTCAAGAAGTGAAAACAGATTTATTTTAATATGTTTTCCACTTATTTAACGAAACGATACATACCACACATTCTACGCGTTGTGCACATCGCTTGACATTCCGTTGAAGCCATTCCACCATTTTTTTCTATCCTTGGCCAGTCTCTTACTTCTAGGGTGTCTACAGGGATCGAAGTTACCCCTACATTTTCAGCAGCATCGGTTGAAACGATTGACAATGAGTTTTATAACGTTAATCTCTCACACTCAGTCGACAGCTAGAGTTTAAATTATATAATAAAAATATTTTAGTCTTTTTTTTTCCGCGTATCATTTGAATGAGACGATCGCGCGGCAAAGTCCAAATGCATAAATTTTTAAATAAAGGTGCTTTTTCACGTGCTGCTGAAACCGACCGTTTGAGCGACAAAAAGGGTCACGTGACAACTTTTGTCGCTGAATATTACGGCGGCAACTTTTGTACATGAAAAATGAATAGAAGCGACAAAATCTTAAGTTTAGAGACAGATTTCGCATTTTTCGTGTATTAGCACTTTTAGTATAATGGCTTTTATGGCGCAGCAGCACTGTCGCTGTGCATTTGAGCAGTAATGCTTTGTAGTTGAACGAGTTCAACCTACAAAACTGTAGCCGCTGAATTGTGAAATGTAGCCGCCGAGCGACAAATCTGTCGCTTTAATTGCTTGTTTCAGCAACACGTGAAGAAATATCCATAAACGTCAGACAGGAGCGTGACGTCACAGCGTAACTTTTTCATCTGAGTAGCATTTTCTAAGCCAAAAGAGGCATGATTCGGCCACATATATTATGTCATACTATTAAAAATACATATATGTGTATTGTACATACATACACCCAGTCAGCAAAATGTCGGCAGAATGTCGGCAGACTGGCAACAGATTTGAACAGAAATGTTAGCAGATTGAACTCATCTGAGGTCCCATTCTGCTAACATTCTGTTGACAGAATTTGTTGACATCCTGTATCAACAGACTGACAACAGAAATCGAGCAGATCCTGCTGACAGGATCTGACGATTCAACAGGTTCTGTCAGATTTCTGGTAGCAGTTTTCTAGCATTATCAGATATTACAGAATTTGGTTGAAATCTGTTGCTTTTCTGGCATTCAGATCCTGGCAGCAGTCTCTGCGCATAATCTGTCTTTTCAGGTTTGCGTGTCAGGGCATACAAATATATACTCTTTCTTTCGCTCTATCTCGCGCCTTGTCTCGCGCATGTATGTGAGCACGAATATGTAAGACGCATTAAAACACACACATGCCACACATATACCCTAACATTCTCTCTTATAACGTATCCTCCTCCCTTCTAAATAGTAAGAAAAATTAAAACGTGATATATCCGATATTTCAATAATTGCAGAATATAAAATCTTTGAATTTTCAAAGATTTCCAAGAATTTCAATTTGTATTAAATATTTCCAAGAATTTTCTCCCAACAGTTCGCTCCTGATTCGCTTTGTCGCATTTCAACTGAATCTAGAATTTTTGATTGTCAGATTATTATACAGAAAGAGAAATTTTCAATCTGTCATTTCTTTTGACGTTGGCAAAATACGATTGTAACATTTAAGTTGAGTGCTTGTCCGAAATAGCTTGATCGGAATATTTACAAAAATAATCATGTACCTAGTATATCGCTTCTTTACTAGCGTAATTTTTGCGGTGATAAATGCGACTATTGTGTTATACATGTGTCAACGAGTAAGTTGTAACACGTTCTCTGTATTCTTTCATATTAAAATTCCAACGTATATACGTATATACGTGAGAACATTATAAATATTTGTCTTTTCCCTGGAAAATAAAATTTGGAGCGTAAGTCGAATATAAAGAAAGGATGATAGAAGCGTGAAGAAAACGTTTAGAAAGCGAAAATTGAAACATCGGAGCGTAAATGAAGCATAAAAAAATTTTAACGCTTTTTTTACGTTCCGGTGTTTCAATTTTCGCTTGCTAGACGTTTTGTGCACGCTTCTATCACCCTTCCCTTACATTCGACTTACGCTCCAAATTTTATTTTCACCAGGATTTATCATAGAGTACTACTCCGCGTGTCAAATATCGAAGCGAATGAGGAACATATATAGTTTATATTTTAATATTTTAATGCATATATATTTTATATTTTATATTTTAATGCAGTTATTACATAATATCATAACATTTCAGTTCTTCCGCGTAATGAGAGCACATTATCAGATTATGGCCGAAGCTGAGAGATTTAATTCAATTGTAATTGTAATAAATATACTTTCATGCGAAAGTAAACAATATATTAAGTTTTCTGCATACACATGCTTACAATCTTTATTTTGTATGGAACTAAGATCAGTAATATAATTCAAGTAATATATCGCTACTCGATAGATTTCCGAGTCACGGGCAAGCCTTAATTATATCAGCTCCAAAGTATCTAAAGGAATGGATCAGGTGTTTTAAATAATCTTAAATTATCTTCACAGTTAATGAATAGCACAACATATTAATTTTGAGTACGTTTTAATAAATGTCCCTGTACAGATGAAGGAGGATATTGCCAGAGAATTGTTCATTACCGATCACTTAACGAAGCTTAGTTCGAAAGTAGGTCTGTTGCTGCAACGTTATTTTGAACTGGAGGAAGGATTGATTGAGGTACATACAACTGTATAAACGATCGAGAAATAAACAATTATTTTTAATTTAAGAAATAAGGAAAACTTTAACATGGTTTAGTAAATTTGAAATAATTTAATATCTTGCGCGATAAAGTAATGCAAAACACAATAGAAAAAGAGAGAGAGAGAGAGAGAGAGAGAGAGAGAGAGAGAGATGTATTACCAGATACTATAGACATATTATAAAATTATTAAGTGAAAGATATTATACAATATGTTAATACGCGGCGTGAAATATTTCTTTAAAGAGTGTAAAAAAGGATTTTCTTGTTAACTGTTGTAGTTTAACTCAAGTATAATAGTGTGAGAGTCAAGAATAATGTCAAAATGACTCTAAAATGACATAATAATGACATTTTAGAGTCATTTTGATGTCATTTGACATCATTGTGACTTCAACATGGGTATAGCAATCATTAAATGCAATGATTCTTTTTATATCAAGACGTCTTTTCTAAGAAATAAGACATCAGGATTCTCTTTATCCACCTGAGAAGGTCATACAGTAAATTTGTTTATGAAATATAGTTAAAACTTTGTTTCTTTTATCAGCTAATAAGAATTAATCATAATATGAAGAGCGTGCGAATTGAGACACCGGTTGATATCAACGAGGAAGTCAAGTGCATCCTCGCGGCGACAAGAAAAAGGCAATCACAGCCGCAACAGCAGTCGGACCGTCCGCGAACGCCGAGAAACGTGCGAATATCGGCAACGGCGCCCGCGGGAATGAAAGATTCTCACCTACAGAATTCCGTCGCAAGTTCGAGATTTCTTATGTCGCCGTCACATGATACCGATCTCTCAAACGTAACGACACTCGAGAGACAAGAAAGACTACGTACGCCCGCATATCCGGAAGTTCAGCTGTTGAACGATCCAAGACCAGCACGTGATATAAAACCAATTGGCTTTCGACCTTCCTGGAAGTGCGAGATTTAGGATGATTATCGGACAACGTTGTATCTCCTTCGGTCTCTCTATTTTTGACGATTGTCTTTATAACAATGCATGAAAAATTGTGATGTATTGTAAAATAAGATAAATGGATACAGTCTATGTTTGAGCAGGTATTTTTATATGATAAAGATATTATATGCATCATAAAAAATATTACACAATCATATCGAAAGATTAATTCTTTTAACATTTCAAAATTTGTATATGCAAATATATATTTAGGGGTATAATGTAAAGATAATGATTTGAAGACGATATAAAAAGGTTGCAAATGTCATATTCTGTGGAACAAATTGTTTCTTGAAATAGTATATACTATATATAATACTATAAAATGCAGATATTATTTATGAGATAAAAAATTATGTAAATAAAGGTTTTATTCCTCATTTCTCCACGTGTTATACTTGTATAACATGTGCAGCCTTTTTATTTCTCCTATTAGTCAGCATTTTATTATCTTCTTTTTTTATTTAGATAATACACGTTTGCAGAATGACAGCACACGAGTAAAGAGAACAAACCACATGATACGTTTTCGCCAATCTGTCAAATTTCGTGACAAAAGCGACAAAAATTTTTAATCATTCCTAGAGTACAAAGAGAGAAGAAATTTCTTTACCATATAGGTCATGCTTTGAACGTAAAGATATTCGAATATTTTTAGTATTTTTTAATAGCCGAATTTTTCTTTCTTTCAAACGAGTTTTGTTAAAGAAGAACGACACATCTATAATGTTTGTATCTTGAATCTTGTCACTTTCCTTCCTAAGATTTAATCGCATTGAGTATTTGATTTTGTATTCACCGTATAATTCTGAGATTCACACACTGAGCTGAATTAATATATACAATTAATTACACATTAACAATATATACACGCCGTTCATATTTAGATACAAGTTAGTCATTTTTACGATGCAGCGTGTTTCGAAAAATCGTTGAAGATATAGCGAGAGTAAGAGCTTTTTTTAAATAAATCCACGTACTCTTTATTTAAGAGCTATATTTCGAGGTAGATGATAATTAATTTTTTCTTATGTAGATAATTTTTCGTTCAATTAAATAAAATAACTTTCTTATATTCAATTTAATTTTGCTTACCTCGTAGAGGATGAACTGACAAATATTTTGCCAATCACAGATTCTATTTTTATTGTACAAAATTTTGTAAATAGGCCTTTATAGGTTGTAAGTATTTAACCTTTTCTATTAATATTTATATTAATTATAAATAAAAATAAATTATAATATTATACTTTGAGAATATATAATTGCTAAAAATAATTTCTGTAAAAAAATCTACTTTAAGTTTAATTGAAATACGCGATTTCTATTTCCATCTCTGGAATTTAATTCATCAAAGTTTTATATTTTTTCAATACTAAACACTTATTTATAATTAACAATATCTCGCAAGTAAGATGACTATCATTTTTCTTAGTTCATCCTCTAGAATTTGCGGTTGTACATACATACATACATACATCTAATAGTTATCTGCATATCGAGTGAAGAAAAGATTGTATTAAGCAATTTTGTCAGCTAAAAAATACAATTTTGCTTGAGAAATAATCTTACGCGTGCGTTTCGCCATGTATACATAGCGTTTCGATGTAGTAATTCCGGTTTTAAATCTGTAGCTATTAAAGGATAGCAACGGCAAAGGGATGATTTTAATTTGCGTCCAATATTTTCCGAAATTTTGCGTAGATTAAACGGGGTTTTTTTTTCAATAATAGAGAGAGTGTACAATTCGCGTTTCGCGGTATTTCTCGCTGCGCTTCTCTTTGCCCTTCGCCCTTTCAATGCCCTTCGTCTCGCTACCCTCTCCTCCCGTTCTGCGTCAATTAACGTTGCTGCCTGTCTGCCAGATAATTATTGAGCCTTTTGACAAATCCGCTCCAACTAGCTCGATCGATCTCATCAAAGTTCCGCTTGAAGAAGCTATCGAACGCGGTATCGATCTCGTCAATGTTCCTCTTTGAGAAACGATCCAACATCGATCGGTTCATCTCTTCAAAATTGCCAGGTCGTGCGTTCATCACATTAAACCGCCTGAAATAAAGGGCACGCTGTAACAAATCTGTACTAACAACAAATATCACGTTTATTCTTAGCTTTTTTATTTCAAAATAGTACGTGTGTGTGTATGTTATATGAAATAATAAATAACATTGGTTTTAGAAATAATATTTTAGAGAGATACAGCGCGACATCGCGATGGAAAAAATAGCATTTAAATAGAATTTCATATATATTTTTTGTTTTTAAATTTACTTTCCCAATTGTAAGTAGAAAAATATCAATATGTAAAAATATCAATATGGCCAGTATTCATAGTCAGTTCTTATATTTAAGATCATCTTAAGTACAGTCTCATGTGGTTTTCTAAACCAATCACAAAGCATCCGTGTTAGCATCTTAAGCCATTTAGCACTTAAGACGGTCTTGAACGAAGAACTGATTATAAACACCAGCCGTAAACATTTTTAAAACGTTATAATGCTTTCTAGGATTTTAAAGCTTTTTTTCTAATTATATATATAAATATATGTGAATATGTTGTACTAGTAAATAGTATAATAAATTTAATGTTAGCAGTTTTCGTAAAAAAATTCACAGAAGAAGGAATTCGCGATGAAATTAGTCAGGCGCGACAACGGAAATATGGATGCGCTTATATTGTCAGATTAGCTGGAAGTGAGGTTCGATCGCAACAGACCGTCTTTTCTTTTTTCTTCTTTTTCAACGAGCTTGGATGAACATAACTCAATATCTGTAGTGATACTTAACCGCCAGCGTTTATGAAAACGGTGACGTTGAAGCGAAAAAACGATAGACGCACAGAAAATGTGTTTTATCGAATCACCGTGTGAAATAACAGCTCACTTCAAAATATCAAAGCATTTTATTCTGTGCTGTTCCCTTTTATATTCTTTCGACATTTTCTATTTTATAAAATCTATTGCTTTTCCTAAAATGGACGATCCGCAAATAATTACAGTAATACAACAAGTAGTCGCAGTTGGATATGGCCAGACAAATGAAAAAAGAGGTATCGACAGCATGAATTAGCCGTGAAAATAAATCGCATGATCTTTCAATCTCATCTTTTTTTTCATTGTATTCTCCTTTTCATTTATTTTTTATTTTTTAATCAGGTATTAGCTCTTTATAGAAATACTTGTCGAGTCTAACATTTGTCAAAGATTGGGAAGGCGATGATCGAGGTCGTGTTTATGGTAGAGTTGCCAATAGTAACGCGATCAAAAAAGCGACGGTATCAATTTTGGTAAAGAATTCAATCCCCTTGTGATCGTTAAATAAATGATACGTGGTGATTTGATCATCAGAATAGATAGAAGAGATAGAAAAATATGTAAAGGTGATAAAATCGCGACGGAAGAACAAAAATACGTGGTAAGCTGTAGATGCTATTATTATTGGCATGGCATATTGAGGATTTTTTTCTTCTATTATATCGAGAATTCGCTCGAAAGTGAAAGACGCGTATCGCGTATGTCTTGAAAACAAAGTTCCATAATAAAAATTTATAAAAATGAAATGAAATCCAATTCAACGTTTTCCAAACAGAAATAGTAATTTCGAAGCAAATTTAAAAGCGCTTCATCTCGTTAAACGTAGAAAAGATAACATGTCTTTGAAAATGAATAAAATGTTTTGTGAATACACGTCAATATTTTTAAACTACGTCATGTGTATAAATTTAACCAATATATTGAATTTATATTAAATTTCAATATAAATTTCATTAAATTCGCAATAAAAATACTGATGAAATCACTGCATAAATTTTATTTATATTATTTTCTGATTAACTCATTTTTTCCGAATTGCTAATTTTATTTTCTAGATAAACTGTACAATCCTATGTTATATCGTGCCATACCTTTTGCTATTAGAATATTTTAATTGTTATTTGTTCAAAAAAGAAAGAATAAAAAATTAATTTCTAAATCAATAAATTATAAATAATATTTAAAAAAAAATATATATATATATATAATATATAAAAAGATATTTAAAAAAAGATGTACTTAAAGATATTATATTTATAAATATATATAGTCCATTAATTTTTAACCAATCGTAATAAAATTATGCGTTGTAGATTTAATTATTATTAATTTAATTATTAATAATAATTAGTGATAAATATTTATCTGCTATTTAATGTAATATCTGAATTATTTTATGTATTTCGATAACAAATTTATTTTATGAAATACGAGAGTTCTTCGCTTAAATAAGCTCACATTTTATATTATCATAGGTCGAACATGCATATCGATAACAAATTACCTGAAAGGTATAAACCTCTTGCTTTCACCAAAGGTTGCTCCAGATAACGAATCCAGTCCTCGACGTCCCTGTCGCAACAGATGGCCTTCGCCGACACCATTTATATTGCGATTGCCCATACCTTGAAAATTTCAGAAAGCTGCACTATATCTATGTTGATTTTAATGGAAGATTCGACAATATTATGGAAAATTCAAGACGATCAAAGAATAAATGTCGGGTTGGAAGAAACAGCGACACCACATAAAATTTTATTACCTTTCCACTTAATAGGACAAAAAATACAATACGAAGGAAAAGCAGTATAGTTGCAATTTTCAAATTGTCGCTGTTCTATAAGATGATTAAATATCTCATGATTTTTATGACGAGTCACTGCGCCACGTTGGTAGCGTGACGGTACCATGAGAATATTTGAAATTGACAAGTTTTTTTTTAAGTTGTAAAATACATTTTTATCTTTTATGATTATATCATAATTTTTTTTTTTATTTTAGTCGCATAGTCGCGAGTGCGCGCGTCCACCATTAACCGTCGCTTCAACGCGAGCCGCGTTCTCTTTCATGCTGTCGAAAGCGAGTGTCGTTTTTTCACGGATTATTCATTACACGTCGAAAGAGTAAAATAAATGCGATTATCGCGATGACGCGGTTGAGAGTGACGACGAAAGCGAGATTTCACAGTCGTGACGTAGATCGGATGCTGCTCCGCCGTCGGTTGCATCCGCCGCTGTTATGCTTTCTTTCGAGTTTTAACTTTTATGCGAAATGCGGTGCTGCGGGATTGACGGACGGAGTATCGTCGCGTTCGCGTTATTTTATGCGCGCCGAGTGCCGAGTGACGACTAATTAACGCGCGCGCGAATTAATCGTGCTTTTCAATTCCGAGGGTGAGTGTGTCTCCGTCGGCAGCGAAAGAGCAGAAGGGCACTGACAGGATGACTGCGACTGGTGAGTGTTTTTATGCTTCATCTTTTATTTCTCGTCCAGTCACGATTTTAGCACTCTTACTTATTGATCATTACTTGTTATTTCACGCGATGTCGTAGCGCCGCGAATAGTTAGGATTTATGTCGGCTTCTTTCAATAACTTCTCATTCGATATACGTACATACAATGTTGGGATACAAGTATTCCCTTCCGTTTTATTGACTCCCTTTTGATGATTTATAAATGACTAACTTAAACTGTCCGACGTTGTTTGGGCTTCTTATGTTTAGAATTTGTGCAAATGTAAAAATTAAGCAGGATCATATTGAAATTAAAATTTTGTTAATCTTAAATCCTTATGAAACTTGTAATAATAATAACAAGTAGCGCGCGTCCACCACTACGAAAATTAAATAATAAATAGTGAAAATTGAACGTGTATAATTTATTAATTATACACATTTTGTATATTGTGTCGTAACTAAGTATTTACATATTTCCCAGAAGCCCTTTTTCAGCTGACGTCCTCCATTCATTTTATATGCGCGAAATTTCATGTTAATTAAATCAAAACTGCATGTCCTGCATTGAATTTTTATTAAATACAATTGTTTGATTCTGATTTTGTACATAAAATACAAATAACATGATAATAAGACGACGAATTCTAATCCAAAAAGCATCACATCTATTACAAAATTAAAAAGATAGAAGCCTTTCTCCTTGATACAAGCTCGTAAGCCATTCTACATCACTTTCTTCTTTCTATACTGACGATCAGGCACCGCTGCAAAATCAATTGAAGCTTCTCACGAGGTTTCCGCCACCGATTTGATCCAAGTTTCGCACAAGATTTCCGCCTCCGATCTGATCCAAATTCCGCATCGAGTATTGCTTCTCCGCAAAGATATTAGCCAGCTGCTCAACCCGTCGTTTCGTCTCTGCCGTCGGATAGTCGACGCTTCTAACCAGATTTCCGCCACCGATCTGATCTAAGTTTCTCACCAAATGTCCGCCGCCGATCTGGTCTAGATTTCTGACCAAATAGTCGTTACCGATTCGGTTTAGCGTTCTCACGAGATGCCCGCCACCGATCTGATCCAGATTTTTAACGATTCGTCTGTCATCTTCTCGCGCCGTTTTCGGAACATCGCGAAATTGGTCCATAAATAACTGATCATTCGTTTGACCGGCATTTAAATCGGGACTATATGGATGACTTATTACATCTGCGGGTGCTGCAGAATTGATCGAAGAATTAATGAGATTTCCATTATAAAATCGTTTGGCGCCCTCTTGGCGAATTGTGTCGAGTATACGCTTGTTATTGACGGAATTTAAATATTGAATCAAGTTTTTCTCCTCTTCGTTTAATAAATCCTCGAATTGCTTGTCAGTATCCCTCACGAGGTGTCCACCGCCGATCTGATCCAAATTTCGCTTTGCGTCCGGATTCAGTCCTACAATGATGAAAGAAAGGAAATTACTATGTCTTTCTGTCGAAAGAGATGAACGTGATGTAATTTTGGTGAATATTTATTACACTATGTATGTGTTAATTACAAACGAAATATTCATATCGCATTGAATTGAATAAATTAATAGTAAACATGCAAGGTACCATAAATGTGGAGGAATTAATTCTCTATCAAAATCTAAATTCATTGAATCACGCGACATGCTTCAGTGGTTTCAATCTTCATGTTACGTTTGTTCGCAATGTCGATTTACAATTGTGATTTGTGCGGTCATCTACGTCATGCTGTTATAAACTGCTTGAAAAACTAATATTTAATCTCAAATCGTTCTTTTTTTAATTTATTTTAATTTCTATTTTTATTAGGAAGGCGCTGAAAAAAATGTTGCCTACATATTATAATTAAAGAATAAAAAAATTTGTTACGGTAGCGGCATGCAAAATCATGTCAAGTATAATAATTATCTGGCGACAGGTTTTTAATCGTTATTTTTAAAAATATTTATTAATTCCTGTGACTTTTTAATTACACATTACACAAGGTAATACGTGGATATAAAATTCATGCGTGCAATCGAAAGAACTATACGAGGCAAACCTTATCGTGCAGTCGGAGATTGGATAAAAATCGCAGAGGGATTTACGCCTATGAGTGCGCTAAAGCCATGCAAAATAATCCCATGCGTGACATTAGCGGATTTTCACACCTAAACTGTTAACACGCTTACCTATACGTCCCGTTGGCTGCGCGATTTTATGGATACGTCGCACACGCGGCCATGTGCTTCAACATTTCGCGCGTGGCAATTTTTCAAGAGAATTTTCCACACTCATTTTCTTCACAAAAATTATACGAGGGGAAGCAGACAGCAAATTTCCCAGGTGCGTTGTTTAAGCGTGGCCGACTACGTAAACTTTTCGTCTGGCACAACGATTCGTTCGGAATTCACGTGCCGGATACACGTGCCAAATAAATGATTTACGCTACAATTTAATATGGAAATGCACAATGAATGATAGACGTGCGTATGCAAGTACAAGGAAAGATAGAAACCAAAAGGGTTGAAATGACAACGTGAATAAATGATGTGTATTTGCGCGAATTATTAAGTCTGGAGCAGCAATGTGTAGCGACACTGTATGAATGTTTCATCGTTTCATCGGGCTCGATTATATATCAAATGTTAATCAAATTTCTAGAAGTTGTCCGATGAAAAATGTCAAACTTTATTATTGACTTTGATTTAGTATTCCACACGTGCCTCCGATCGGGTAAGAAAATACATTAGAACTTTACATGAAATGTCACAGCGTGGTAAAAATTCAAGTCGAATTCTGAATTTTCCGACCGCAATTTATGCATCAAATCGACATTCTACATATTTAATCTCTCCTTTTTCTCTAATAATTTTATTGAACAAACGCTTTTAATGCTTGCTTTTTCCATAGAAAATAATTCCGTTCACAAATGTCAGTGTTCAGAAATTAATGATATAGACATTACACTTGATTATTTAATCAAAATTCAGCGCGCGCCAATGTTTCTTGTTTATACATTCTTCAAGTTGATTGAAGTTGAAGGCTAATCAAATTGTTGCAAACGGCCAAATTAACCGTTACATTTTCCAGATAAATGTGGGCGTTCTGCAGAGGCGAGTTTATGGTCTTTGAATCGCCGATCGTAACACCTTAATCGAGTTATAAAACGCAGTCAGAAGGATCGTAATAAGTGTCATAAACCATGCTTCTATACAACTTTTTATCTATCAGGCTAATATTTCTTGTATACGCATTGACATTAAGATCTGTTCTATACACGGTCCATTCTCTTATTTAATTTTAATAACGTAATTTTATAAAGTGCATTTTATGATCGAGTGTTGAAATAATATCAAATTTTTATTTTGTTAATAAATAATATTACTCATGAAGGACAATCCGTGGAAAGAAAATTCTAATTCTATTCATAATTGTGACTATCAATCATGAAATTGACTATTGTCAACTAAAAAAATTTTAGAGAAATATGTTCTAACATGATATTTTCTTCTCTTTTTTCTTCTTGTAAATGGAAAAGGATATTAATTTCTTCTTCTCGAAAAATATGGTAGCAGGTTTAAAAACACGCAATGGTCAAGAAATATCCAGATTATAACGAAATAAAATATCCGACATTCAACAATGGCGAAACTTCTTTTTCACTTTTAACAAGTTTCATATTTTCTTTCTGTAACAACAAATTTATTTAATATCTTCTTTTAACATTATAATTAATGGCACACGTAGTTTTAGGTCATTTTAATTTCATGATATCAAACAATTTCAGACGATACGTCAATATAATTGACACTCCTACGAGTAATTAATTGAAGTGTATAACATAAATACTGCAAGCGTATATGCGTCGCGGACCAACCTCTTGACATGCAATTCCGATGATAGACTGGATAGCATAGAAGTGATACATCAAAGGGCAAAGGATTATAGTTTATGTATAGTAGCCTCGGTGCGGTATCGATCACAAATCGTTTTCTCTTCCGCGACACGACATGATGCACTATAATTAGACGATGCGTACGTACTGGTACGATAAATAAAAATTAAAATAGCAAATTGTCTAACGCGTCGATCATGTAATTGTAAAAAATTCCCAGTGACAAATAATCTATAAACCAGTACTATGTGTGTGCGTGTTTTCTTTTCATTCGCATCTGCTGATCTTCGTCGCGCGATAAACGTAATTAGACATAATTTATATGAGACTTTATTCAAACCAAATCGATTCTGGTTTGCCTACTACAATACAAACGTTATTCAATAATGCATTAAAAATGCAAATGTTTGCAAGTATCTACATACCTATATTTTTATTTTGAATTCTGTAATTAGTTTTGCTTATAAATACTATTTTTCTCTATCGTCACCATTAAAAAAAAATCAGACGAGAAAGGGGTCAAAGAAATTTCCTGGGAAAAAAGCTTTTCATATATAATTATATTTAAAATATATCCACATATATGTTTTCTTTCTCTTCGTTCTTTGTATATACAAGAAAAATAATAAGAATATATATTTTTTTTTATTTCCTAGATTGGTGTCCTATATAACTAAAACACTTCAAAACAGCGCAAAAATGACTTAATTATAAAATATGAATGCAATAATAAATTATATTTTTATATTGTACACAGAATACATGCATTCTGTAATATATCTTATTTGGTTTCAAATTATGATAATTTTTCGAGATACCTATGTAGGTTTTCATAATTAGCTTTTTAAAAGTTGATATTTGCTGTAGTTTCTTTTTCAAACATTTTCTTTTGTTCCAATAACAAGTACATATAAATTATTTTTCTTTTTCTGGCGAATACTTACTTCGATCTTCACTGTATCTCGCCAAGAAATCCGCCAAGTCCCCATACTCGTTCTGTTGCAACGTGTTCGGTCCAGCCTGTAACAAAGGAAACTTTTTAATTGTAGCCACAGGCTCTTTTGGCATAGCTCACTTATTGCCATTCTAGTCAACAATGTTGCAGGCATCTTGTTTTTATTATTATAACAACTACGTCATTTGCTAATTGCTGTATTTCGCATTTGTTTGTGTCACGGTTTATTAAATATTAACGAGTGGTGGTAGAGTCTCCATGACTTAACTTTGTCATTGGTATTTTTTAAAAAAATAAATAAAAATGTTACATGAGATAGAAATCTGATATCGAATCACAAGATGCAAAACTTTGAGTTTTCTTAATCATAAATGATTTTAATGATCTTGTTGCACGGCGTGTTATTTGAGGTACCGCATGAAAATTTTTATTTACTTGTCTTTCTAATTAAATTTGCAGAACGCATCGCGTGGTATAGTTCCATGTTCTATTTCAACGTTGTGAGCGCCTTATCTTAACACAACACAAGCTACAGATCCGAATCTAACATAATAAACCATTTATTCTCAGCGGAAAAATTAATTATTCATTTCGACTCTATTTATCGGTACAATCGGACGAGCCGTGCTCGCTTAACTCGCGAGCCCTCGAGACGAGGGAGAAAAATATTCAAATCAGCTTTCAAATACGTATAATGCAGATCTTAAGATGACGCGTATAGAAACCATACGTTAAATTCGTTCTCGGCGTGACGACGGCACGTGCTCGTCAGCCTTATCGCGACAGGAGGCTACGAGTCGCATTATACTAATTGAAACTTTCGTCGCCGTACGGTGCTCGACCTTACATTACGGATCGAATTTACCGCTCGATGTTTTTCTCCTTCATCAGACGCGTACCTACATTATAAATTCTCGGCACAAACATTCTGCAGCTTCAGTTAAATTAAAAAATGCATTATAACGCTCGCGCCTATTCAACGAATGCTAACACTTTAGAAATTTGTTAAGGCTTCCACATTATTTTCCCGGTCTTGTAATAAATAATAAGTTTTTTTTTATATCTTTTGCATTTCCTCATGACTTTATCACGCTTCGTATGATAGAAAAAGAAAATTGGCGGTAAAAGATGTAATGCGTTTGAGGCTCTCTTTAAAATCGTGTAAAATTAATTCTGTCAGTTAAAATTTGTTACTTAAGATTTTGTGGAGACCTTGGGATCTTTATATAAGTCATAACCTTCCCACTAGTAATTGCTTCATTTAGAATTAATATCGCTCTTTGTAAGACTTGGTGAAAAATAACCCTTCAAGTCGAGTGGCGGTCGACCCTGAATATACCATCCGCGAACTATAGATCGATATATTACAGCTAGTCATTATATCATTTACTTGACTTGCATGACTACTCATTACAAGGGTTAAGGCCAATGTCATATCGGAGATCTGGCATTTACTTGACGAATCGCTTTTTTCATCCCGAATTGAAAGCGTTCTTCTCGAAACTTATTGTCCAATAGTATTGTAATATCATCGGTCAGCATTCGACAAAACCGGAAGCTACGCGTTATACAACGTGAACTCATACACCTGTCTCTCTTTCTCTCTCTCTTTTCCGGTGAAACGACGCATTTTAGCGATTTAATTGAATTTTACACAAGGGCTTTTCACCTCGAGGCCTCGGAGCAGCTGCAATCTTCCGTAACGTACCAGGATGGTAAGTAAAGGGAAGAGAAATGAAATTTTGCGTACACTGCAAAACGTCGAAGGACGGAAAATTTTACGGATTTAATTTCGCTCTTAAAACCAAACGGTCGACGGCAGCTTCGATCGTGCCTTGATGAAATCGCGTTTCTCATCACGCGCCATTACTTACCATAACAGCGCAAACTGTAATAACTGGCGAGTGTCACGGTTAATAGTCAAGTTAACGATGTTAATCAAGTTTCAATCCATTTTCAATAAATGATTGACGATCGATCAACGAGCAAGTAGTTATTTTGTAAAAATAGCACTAATCTTATTTGCGAAGATCGCGAGACAAAATTTTTAAACGAGGAATATTGACAAAAATAGAAAATCCATTTTATTAAGTGTAAAGACTGCAACGGCAATTTTCTTTTTCTATAAAATATAGTATCATTATATATAATATGCATGTACAATATAGATAATATGTACGATAGAACATTTAAAATAAAACAGCAAAACACACTTTTTTTCCCGTCAACGTGACAAATTAAATGCAAAAGGTACACGGTTTCGATACGTCACGGTTTAATAGAGATGGTTAAATGAGATGACGAACGAGAAGCACCGAGAATTACAAAAGTACGATATTCTCGTGCGTATATGCAACCACTGTTGTCTTTACAACGCGGTTTCGACTGTGTCATGTCCCGGGTGTGTATCAAGCAGCTGCCTCACAGGTATCATTAGTATGCATGGGAAAACTTTTCGCGCGCGGGAACCCATCGCACGGCCACGCATATACAAGCGTTATCCGAGCTTTAACCCGTTCGGGCAAGAGCTATCGCTGAGCTACGTGCGAACATCTCCCGCCGAGCCGTCTAGAAGCCGGCTATCACGAATGTCCTTGCAAATTACAATCTCGCGTGTACGCTCTATCCACTTGCTTCAAGTTTTTGCATTAGAGACAGCTGATGATATCGTCAAACGTAAAATATACAGGAGAAAGCATGAAAAGTAGATTATTCTTTCATTTCAGGAATCCTCACTGGTTGGATTTTTGCTCTCTTTGCTCCGAGATGAATGTCGTAGAAATGAATATGATTTTTATTGCAAGATTTTAAATGAAATAGCACGTAAAATTAAAAGCTACTTTTCCTCAGAGAGAGAGAGAGAGAGAGAGAGAGAGAGAGAGAGAGAGAATAGAAGGAATAAACTGCATTAAAATTAATTTCTAATATTTCATTTCAAGCTCTGGAATAGAAATATGTCTACGTAACAAAATGCATAATTGTTTAGATGTAATGTACCATTTTAAATTTTCTTTCCTTCTACGAGCTTCTTTGTATACATATAAAGAGAAGGTCTTTTCTCTCATAGAAAAAAGAAAATACAGTGATAAATATACGATATTTGTGACAAATATTACATTTATACACGCTCTTTCTTGATGATTCATCTTTATTAATTCCATCGTGCGGGTGTAAAAAATGTAAGAATATGTAACAATGTTCGGGTAGCAAGAACATTTTATCGAAAGAGACTTGAGCCACTTGAGGTCGATCTTCACTTCAATCTACGGAAGTGCAAAGTGACATGGCAAAGTGGAGTCCACTCCGATATGTCGCATAACGCGACTACACGGCTCATCCAGCGGAAAGCCGTGGAAGAGCGAGAGCCATCGAGCAGTCTCGCGTCGGGATAATGTCCTGACAAGAGCGGAAAGGTCGAGGCACGAGAATAGCGAGCGAGAAGACTATTTGGCACTGAGCGACGCTCACTCCGCGCCGGAGGACGTTGGAGGACGTCGCCGCAACCTGATGCAACAAGTTGCGAATGCAACGAGGCGCATCGTGCATTCGCACCCTTCCCCCTTCGCACGATGGATTATCGAGCAAGGCGCACGACAAACAACTGACAAAGTCCTTGGGGGTTTAACGGGAGGATTAATAGGTATAAAGCGAAATCGTTATCGAATAGATTTTCGAAGCGCGGCCCGTAATTACACCGTAAGTATTGTAAAACGTTCCTTTTGTCGCGCTTCTTCACAAAGTTTCTCGTAAAAAGTTCCAGCAGTTTTCTTGGCAGTTTTCAGTTTGATTGCACAGCCACTGCTACTGCTTTCCTCCGGAAATTAAATGCCGCTATGTAGCGCTTAAGCGAGCTTTGTTAAACTGCGCCACTTAAGAAAAAATGGCCTTTTTCTATGAAAATTATTTTAATCTTTTATAATTATAACCAATTAATTTAATAGTGTAAAATCAGTAATAATAATTTAATGCTGAATCATATGTATGTATATAAATTGACTTATCTTTAGGGAATTCTTGAAAACTAAATTAAGTACTACATCTCTCGTAATCTTATAGAAAATCTTATAGAAAAAACAATGACATTAATAAATAATAAATTTACCAGCTGATTCAATCGTACTAAAAGCAGAGTGCAACTTTATGTGCTTTAGCACTCAATTACGTTCGGATTAACATGACGGACATGTTTCAACGAAATTAATTACGTACCAATGGCGTACATAAAGTCGAATGCAATTCAATCTCTACGTATAATGCGAAATTGTCGAAATTGACAAATAAACAGTTTGTTGGACATAATGCCCATTCACCTTGTTTGGAACTATAACGATCGGCAGAGAGTGAATATACTCCTGTTGCACATGCCTGCTGCAAATTAAAGTATACAGTCGCACGTAATATTGCAATATCCAATTTAATTGCCAAGCTTGACAATTTACCTTTAATGTGAAATAGTAAAAAATTTTTATTTGCAAATATAACGCAATAAAAATTGGATATATTTATTCATTACGGATGATTTGCTTTGATCGTGTCCCAATTTTACATGTGGCTAAAGTGTAATGTTTGCACGATGTTTTTTTTGCGCGATATTTACACGAGTTGCTCGTACGGTATAATATCGTTTACGTGAAGGTCGTTGCTGTACCAATCTCTGTGCATTTACCTTTGCAATATTGCATCGTGTTGCTCGGGAGAAAAGCAAAAATTTCATAGTTTGACGTTATCGCTCGATTCCTTTGTTATGCATGCATGCATCGAATTTTTGTCGCGCAAAAAAATGTTCCACAGATTCGAAAATCCGTCTATACCTACGCCCAAAATATGGTCAGTATTTCGTATTAAATTTCGTGCATTGAAACGAATATTATTCTTACACGATTTATGTTTTTATATACAATAAAAAGGACTTTATTGTGTAAAATAGCACTTAAATTTTCAATTTCGATGCTTAACTCTTTTGATGAGTGGAAACACAAAATGCTAGCAAAAGGCACGATATTGATATATCAATAATGCGGAATGTATAATTATCAAATTTTACTGTCACATATAACTGTACAGAATGTTTTAAATTTACTTAATTTCTCTCTCTGTTATTTTACGTAACTTTTATTAATGGCTGGTTCTTGATATCTTTTTGAGATAAAAACTCCAATACCAAAAAACACACGAGTAACAGTTTTTTAAATGAAAAGTTATTAAAGTTGATTGATTAAATTGTCCGAAATCCGCGCGCTCAGACATGACATATCGCGAAGGTATTTTCAAATATTGATTTTATTTTCGAAATTGATACAGTTCTGTATATCTGAACCTAAACTCTTCATTTAAAAACCTGTTATAACATCGACATTATGCTATTGCAATTTTCATTTTATTTCAAAATAAATTTCAAGAGTTTGCCATAAAATCACATATATGTCTGGAACACCCTCTTCATTATCGTATAGAGATTGAAAAAATTAATATATATTATCAGAAACGCAGCAATTTTTGTAAAGAATAAGTCTCTCAAATTGAAAATTTTTAACGCGACAATACAATGATTATATTCCTGTGCTAAAGAGAAATTTCTTTCAATCATTTAGGGAGGGTGTTAATTAATAAAATCATACTGAAGAAATCGAAAATATTTTCTTCAGCTGTTATAAAGTCAAATTATATAAATTTGTATTACATATATACACTTACAACTTTCACGTACCTATATAATATTAGATACTGATGTATTCACAATCAATTAAAGGATTATTTTAGTGGTGAGAAGTTACAGAGGAAAATATAATAAAAATTACAAGCGTGATACGCATGAATGGAAGGTATACTTTACCTGAACGGGTCCAGCCGCCGCGTAAGCGGCCACGCCGATGAAAACGATCACGATCGATGAACCGTAAAGTGCCATTACGTCGCGGCGTCTAGTACACAGTGCCCGGTACCAACGGATGCCAAAGACTTATTTTTCAGCGGGAAACTGATCGGCCGTTGGTTCCCTCAGATCCGTGATGCACACGTCGTGAAAAACGCGTGGAGTGCCCCGAGTCTCGTGCTCCCATGAAATATATAGAGGACTGAGCTCTCCCCTGTTTAGGAAGGGGTGCAAATGTCGCGCAGACGCGACGCACCGCAGGTCTTGGTCAACGATTAAACACATTTTTCGTCTCACGATGCAAAATTCGACGGATATATCGATACTTAGGTATCCTTCACAAACGTCGAGCAAATAAATGGATTCAAATTTCTGCGAGATACATGTACAAGATCAATTTATTTACCTTTGTTCGTGATGATAGAAATGCGGTAGCGAGAGACGAGCTTTTCTCTCGTCAACTATGGGAGTTTTTATTCGGTTGTGTGAAATAAGTTATACAATTTTTTTTTAAGCCTTTGACAAATTTAATCAATTTTTACCCTGTCTCTCCTATTTGTCTTCTAAAAATACAAAAAGTAAATGACGGTAATTTGATAAAATATAGCAAACTCGCTATTTTATCATCTCAACTATGTAATAATATTTCAATGAACTTGTCAGTTTGAACGAACGAGTTCTTCATCAAACTGATAATCTTAGTGCTACACATTTTTACGTATACATACATATATACGAAATAAATGGAGACTAAATGTTTAATCCATCAAATCTTCCGGACATATCTTCTGACCATTAACAATTTTTGTCAAATAAAGAGTAAGCATTTTTCAATAGCGCATTAATTATCGTCAAGCTCTAAAATGACGTTGCATCAGAATGACGTTGCGAGAACTAGAAGAGGGAGATTAATATCTGGAGATAAGCGCGAGATATATACAGGTTAATATTACTTAAAGTAATATCACTTAAAAGCGAGACGATCAGGTGTTTCTTCGAAGCAGCCAAGATCTACTGGTTTTTATTCTCTACTTCAAGGATTGAGACAAAATTTTTAATAACACTCGAGCGGAATTTGAAAATATTTCTTTCAATAGACCACGCGTCACGAAATCAATGAAATCAAAGGAAATTTGCATCATCCTTGCTGTCCAACATTTCCTTAACTTCTTTTTGTAATTGTAATTAATTGTAGATATGTTGCATGTAGGAATGTTGCAAAACTTCGATAAGAAATTAGCGAATTTCTTCAAGAATTCATTGATGATAAAAACATTCCTAATATTTACAGCGCATTGATGTACGACATAATGTACAATGAAATAACATTGATTCTTTGCGTCTTTCTCTTTCCTTTTTCTCTAAAAATGAAAAATTTTAAGAAAATCTTAAGATAATCTAAAACGTGCAGAAATTTTAAATCGTGAATAAATCGTGGATCTCAAATATTGTTTGTACGATTTTTTGAATAAAATTTGATCGAAATTTAGGAACAAATATCTTACAACCGATTTATTAATCCAATCACAATCTCCAAAGTTTAAGTTGCAAAAATTCTTTAATAATAATCTTAGATGAAAAATTGTATTTCTTCGCATCACTTTTTATCCTGTCAAATTTTATTTGTAATTTTATCAATAATTAAATGAAAAATGCATAATTGGCTAAAATTCCATCTCCGTATAAGTATGCAACGTTTGTTTGAGAAATATCATGCATTAGAAGAAACATTTCTTGCCAATTTTTCACGTATGACAATATTTGGGAAAGAGACAGTTTCGTGATGGTTTGTACATTGCAGTACCGTCAACTTAATCGGATGATTTGTGCACGCACATAAATGCGAAAACCGCGTGTAGGGACGAGGGAAAGCGACTACCGGCGATCGATCATGCTCTGCGTATCTAGTGCAGAAAATAATTCTTGGCCCTGAAAATCGCTCGCATCATTTATCGTTTATATTTGTCGACCGTGCAAAGCAATGCGGAAATGACGCAATGGCAAATGCAAATGAGGAAATATGAAACGAACGTAAAATCCCAAAATCAAGTAACGATTTAAAAAATGACATACTAAAATGCAAGAACAGGAATTCACTCGTGTTTTCTTCTTTGTGGAAATATTTTTTCCAATTTTGAATTATTATTATTTATAGGTATTATTATTATTATTTGTTGGTATAGAAAAATTCTAAGATAAATGATATCACACTTTCAACAATTTAAATATTATTTAAATAATATCTACACAAAAGTCATTAAAATATAACATACATATCTGACATTAAACCTAAACTTTAATTATATGCAAAAATGAGAATAACACTTGGAATATATTATACAAGAGATGATGTTTCGCGAAGGGAGGAAGGGGATCTGATAGTTATAAATATATTATATATGACGATATTCTCGAAAGAATCTCTTCAATATGACTTTAAACGTGACCAAATGGATCAATTATTTCTCGTCTGTCGCGTTTGTTACTATTGTTATTGCAATAGCGACGACGCTATCCATTAAAAACTCTTTTGCAATTCGATCGAATTTCGCGCAACGAGAATCACTAGCGGAAATCATTGGAAAGCATTCCTGTACTAGTTATGCAATCTAACGCACGTCGCAATTTGGCTTACATGACTCTGAAATGCATTACGTAATTTCGTCGCACACGAATCTCGCGAGCGGTAATGAGAGGAAGACCGTGTATTTTCATTATCTCTATGTGTGTATATTACCGCGGGACAGCAACAATATTTTCGTATATCGCCCGCTCGGTTAACTCGTACTAATGTCGCCCTGGAGAGAGCGATTCTCGCGAGTCCCGATGGTCCGTCGTTAAAACTTATGACAAGCTCGTTAAAAAAACCAGATTATGATTTTGCATCTGTGATATAACTTTCCATCAATTGTCAAGAACACAATGCCATGTGCAAATCTTTCGCGATTGTCTGACGCGAGTTAAAATTTCTTATACACTTATATATATTATGTATAATATATTTAAGAATATAAGAGAGAGAAAAGAATTTTTTTTAATGAATAAAAATAATAGATTATTAATGTTGCTTTGTTACAAGCTGAGGAATAAAGACAAAACACTGTTACAATTATCTTATAAATTAGAATAAGAAAGAATAAGAAAGAATAAAAAAGTATTTTGGATTTAGATCACTTCTATATATGTACATACATATATATTATATAATATTTGAGAAAGGATAAATAAAAGTAAAAAAGGTTCCATCTTTTAAGGCAGTTTGTCAATCGCTTGCAAACAATATAAAATAGTCATTAAACAGTGTTGAAATTTCGCGTTACATGTGATTGAAAATCATATTATTACGTTATAAAGATAATGTAACGATATTTATAAGCTTTAACAAGTATTTCTAATACATATGTGATTTAATGTACATTACAGGTATCATCACACGTCGAAACGTCGAGTTAAAATTCTTTCCAAGCTTTGCGCGCGAGCGTTCGTACTGTGACTGCTTGTTTAAAAACTAGAGGTAAGCTTATTTCGAAAGCTATTCTGCACCGTCTGCCTTCCCGAACGCATTTGTCAATTTGCTGGTGCACATTGTTTCGCGTCACGGTAGTAAACAGCGGACAGGTCTCGTGAAATTGGAGTTTTATAGGTGTTGACATTACAGTTGCAACGTTATCCGGTAGCAACGTTAGAGCAAATGTTTCGAATGGACATGGTGGACGCTCTTATATGCCGCGACCTCGTCTCCGTGGTAGGGGTTGAAGATCCGGGAGGTCTCGTCCGAAGGAAAAAGTACAGTTATTTATGGATGGTGAATAGACACGAGAGAAAGAGAGAGAGAGAGAGACAAAAGACAAGCAGATACTGCGTAGCTCGAACAAAGGCTGCCTGAAATCCACGCATCCCCTTTCGGGATGGGCAGATATCGAGTGACATTAATGGCATCTTAGCGACAATGTAATGGGATCTTACCTATCGCTGGAATATAGGGTTGCTATTATTTTCATAATTTCGTATATAAGGAACGAATATTAGAGATAAGTCCTCAGTGTACGGTGATGGTTCGTGCGAGACGTCTCCTGGGAAGGATGAAGCTCCTTATTCTTTGTGTAAGCATCAGATACGACTAAGTTGCGACCCTCCTGCAATTTATTATTTTTTATTTGCGTTCGTGTAAACACAATACTGAATGTATTACTTCGTGTTAGCATTAATTTTAAGTATCGCGTGAAGCGTTTGCCGGAGAAATTAGATGAAAAATTCCTTTTTTACAGTTAGAAACATCACAGAAACAACAATCATTATTTTAGACGACAGATTTTTATAAATGTGTTCATCTTTGGACAATTTTTCATTAGGCAACATTTTGATGGTAGTCATTATTTATTGTAGATCTTTAATATTCATCTTATGCCTCAATTTAAACTTAAGAATGCAGTTTATGTTGTCGTTCAAGTATACACAAGGGTTCCTTTTTGTTGTTTTTTTGAATATCCGCTCATAATTCGAATATCTCTTTAATATTTTAATTAAGAAAAACTCGATTTTAATGTTACAAAGATTCTGCCAGTAAAATTAAAATTGTTCGTACGGAAAAGAAATAATCCGCATCTCGTGTCAATAAAATTGGATTTAAAATTCCGACGAGAAAATTCCATTCCACACATGCGTTAATGTAAATGAGTCTCACGTCGTGATTACTTAAATTACATGACGCTTGAATGACTGACCGAATCAGGTAATGGTCCACGGTTTGTCGGCGGAGGGCACGGGGGAAGTCTTGTCGATCGGCCGGTGGAAGGAGCAGGTTATCGCGCCGGAGTTCTTACTGGAAGATCGCGATGATATCTCCGAGGGCAACCGGAACGCCATCCTCTACGAAGACAAGCGTAGCTTTCGTCCCGAGGGGCTCGGCGAAGTGAAACGAGTCACCGGCGCGGAGGACGTCGGTTTGCAGCCGCGTCTCGTAACGAGAGTACGTTTGCATAATTCCTAAGAATTTCTCTTCCACGTTTTTTAGCGAACAAGTGGCGACACGCTGCCGCTGCCGGTATGTTTTCAGCCAGGTTTAAATTACGAATTTATCGTGTATACAAGAAGGCTTGAGTGCTTGTCTTCATTGCAACGCTTGACTGTCAGCCTAAGTTCTTTCTCTCTCTCTATCTATCTTTTCTTTATTTAAATAATTCCGAAGAGAATAAAGTGA
The DNA here is from genome assembly GCA_928718305.1 of Tetramorium bicarinatum. NCBI lineage: Eukaryota > Metazoa > Arthropoda > Insecta > Hymenoptera > Formicidae > Tetramorium > Tetramorium bicarinatum. The sequence goes on along the minus strand of OV788324.1, from coordinate 7,955,702 downwards.
TGTTCTTAAAGATACCTTTTTTCCCGATAGAAGCTACCTTGGATGTAGACGTATCCCTCTTGTGATATCGTATTTACGTATCGGCGCTTTCGTGTGTAAAGTTTATTAAGCACGTGGTAATTATTTTCATAATTATTTTCTAAATTAATGTTGAAACGCGAAGGTTCTGCACGCGCGTAGCCGATATTAATGGCAAAGGTCGTCCACATTTATTCAGACATGACAACTGCGACTACAAATAATGACTTTTTATGCCGAATGGAAACGTGCGTTTACGTTTTGCGGTAGCGGCATAACGAGCGACTAAATGCGTGGCAATCCCAACTTGATAAAGAGTTGATTGCCCTTCTTTTTTTTTCTCACGGTATTTAATTATTTCGCTTCAGCTTCGTAAATCGCTTTGCAAGCGACAATGATGAAACAACTGTCAAGCACGGAAAAACATAATGCTCGATACGCACACATGTGTGCATGTAGTGTAGAGTCACGTGCGTGCCGTATGGAAATTCATCTCGTCGAAAAGTCGAAAACTCGTTACGGAAAGCTATCGAGCAACGAGCGGTAAATATCCCGCGCTTCGCTTCGTGTATTTAATTAATTAATTTCATCACCAACGACTGTTATCTTGATTTTTTTTTCGTACGGCTGTTTGCACGTGCGACATGAAAGTGCGATGCGCGGTTTACAGGCATCACCACATGCATCACGACAGAAAATATAATTTAACGTCGACGAGATAGTTTAGCTCGACTTTTCTCAACGTGTAACCCGCGCGATTAATTAATGTCCGTGATACAGGATCGCTTGACACCAAGACGTTTTATTCGCAGTCTCTGCCATGCATATGCGAAACGCAGTACGAAATAAGAGACCTGGGCGAGGGACATTATCCGAGATACCTGACCGCGTCGAGCTGCAAGCCGAAAGCCTGCCTGAGCAAGTTCAATTCCTGCCGACTGCTGCACTATATGGTAAGATTGCGTGACACGCGATAATCCGTAGTGCGAAGTAGCGGAGATCGCTCGCCGTAAGTGCGCCCAAGTGGTTGTCGAGTATTGTGTAAGTATACACAACTTTAATTAGCGCCGACCGCGTAAACTCTCAGCTTATTGATCACCGACGGACGTCCCATCGCCATCCGTCGCCGTCGCCGTTGCCGAGTAGTAAGCCTCGACGTCGAGCGCGACCAATCGCGAGCAAATCCATATGCACGCTACAGTTGTGCACGAGACGTTTAAATACCCTTTGCGCGTCGTTGATTTGACACGTTTCGATTATGCAATATTAGCCTGTGCAGCTATGCGACTGAATTCCTATTTCCGTTTCGCTGGAACGACGCGACGATATTAAATAATAAATATCAGCGTCGCTCCGCCGCGCCGTTCTCTATTGCTTCTTAATAATTTTATGTCATCGTATAATACGTCACTTTGATTGTTACGTTATTATTGACATTTCTTTGCAAAAGACTATACTTGCTAATGTATTATATAATTATTCGATATATCAATATAATTAGACAATTTTTAATTAAAAAAATATACATTCAAATATAAAAAACATAACAAAATATGTTCTGTGAGTTTTCATAAAAAACATGAACAATGTAGTTTGCAACCGAGAGAAAACATAAAAATACACAACGTATTATTTTCTGTACCCTCTATTTTTATCCATCAGAGATAGGGGAGAATATTAAACAAGGATGAACAACATTTAATAGCGCGGTGAGAATTACTCGTCCGCAGCAATACGCTACGCGTTTCGTGACAATATATTATTCTCAAGAAATGCTGTAACCGTTAATTAAAGGAATTAATTAATCTGCGTGTCAACATCCTTGCTATACCTATTCGAAGTAAGAAGTCTTCTGCCGCCCAATTCTAATGAATAGTATTAACTTGCGTGATTACTCATTCGAGACTTGTTGAACAGCAACGATATAGTGAATCACAGAACATCGCGTGTTGTAACGACTTGTAGCATGTAGTCCGCCGTATCATTAATTATCTCTCAGAAATTACAACGTATCGCCGTATTGACTAAATACTTGTGCAATAAAATTCTGAACAAAGAATCTGTTTAGAAGAGCTGAATTTATAATTTTCCTTTAGAAAGAAATATTTATTAAAATATTAAAAGAATTTTACTTGGCACATAAATCGTCAGATTATACACATTGTTAAATTTAATTGTATACAAACGCTTAGGAATGGCTGATATTGAACGGTATATATAGAATGTACTTTTCTTCCGAATATATATAATAAATCAAGCGATAGTAATCAGGTTGTTTTCATGTAGGTTCACATTTTGAGTCAACGCGATTTGGACGAGTTAAGCGATGACCGTTACTTAGACGATAGCGGACTTCAGGAAACTCCACTTCCGGAAGCACTTCGTCATAAGTGGCGGATGAAGCCAATGAAAATCCCGGTTGCGTGTGTGTCGGAGACAAGATAGAAGAAAATAATACATGACCAGCTCGGACCAGTGTCAAACGCGAACGAGGAGCGAGAATCTAACGGCCTTTATCGATCGCGTTCAAGATTAATAAGTATTCGCCGAATAGATTTGTGCGGCATATTGAATTTTAGCTTCTGCTTGCACGACGTTCACGACAAAATGTGAAAAATAAAAGTAATGGATAAATAATTATAAATTTCAATTGTGTAATTTTCATTCCTCATCAAGTTTAAAACATCAACGTACATTTAAAGAATTTGCAATGCTGTCGCTGTCAAAAATAAATGGATCAAAAGAAATTTATCATTAATTAAATATGAAAAATTTTTCATACCAAATTTGGTGACATGGATTTAAGAATGCAATTTAAATTGTTATTGATTCTATGCACGTTTCCTTGTTTTTCGAAAAAATAAAATCTTTAATATAATATTAAATTGATAAAGATTACATTAATGCGCCATCTATATTGTACTATGTATTTTTAAAAAAGGAAAAGCAACTGCTAATAATCTCTCATAATTCTCATAATTTGTAAATATGCATATTTTCGAATATCAAGAGTAGATTGCAGTTTTACACTACGTAAAGAAAAACTGAATCAGTATGAATATCATCAATAAAATCATGAATATCATGCGAAAAACAAAATAATTTCATGAAGCATTTTGCGATTTCGACATCAAAGAAATAAGCATGATTAAAATCAACTATATCGTTAATATTGCAATTCTCTTCGCAAATTCGCTACAAATATAATTGTAAATGTCACAATTATTCAACGTATTAACTTATATATTACTCGCTATAAAAATTATTGTTCTGTTTAGCCTAATACTAAACAATAAAAAATTAACAATTTAATAATTTCAATCATTTTTAAAATAATTTAATTTTTTGTATTTTTTTCTGAAAATGCACTATTAGAATTAAATGAAATCGTTCAAGTTTAATGGACGAGAAAGAAAAAAACTTCAATATTTGTAACAAGTTACAAGAAAAGTTTGATCTTTGTAATCGTTACTTTGCCGTTAACCGTTTACAAGTTATATTTTATAAGAAAGACATTTTTCGTGCTTTTGATATATCGATCGTACACGTAAGCAATTTGACCTCGCGCAACAAGTTACATGTTGGCATATAAATATATAATTTAAAAGGTAAGATCGATCGCACGCGCTTGTTCGCGCTTCGCACCGAAGGGTTTAATGAAAGCCCCGTTTCCGGTCGTTCTAGGGTTACCGGAGTAATCAGCGGCGCGAATAAAACTGCGTACAATGAAATTTGCGACATAGAGGTCCAATTCCGCGCAATTAATCGCGCTGTAAAGTACCCGATTAAAAGGAAGCACAGGGGAGGCATTTTAATGACAAACTTCGCCGTTACCGCTCGATTTAATTTTCAGCTACGCGACACTGTACTTCGCGGCACGTTTTTTTTCGCATCTCGTAATTTTGACTCTCTCACGCTTGAAGAAGAAGAAAATTACACACATAAACTGCCATTATATAAAAATATAATTCATATCAATAAAATTCTTTGTAAATGTTATAATAAATGTCACGCAGAAGTATTATTAATGCAAATAGAAATTTAAAAAATTAATAAAGTGAAATAATAATTGTCTCATTTAGCGTTATTGATACTACTCAAAGTCAATTAATATAATTAAATAAGTTACTACATTAATGTTACTAATTTCATATGAAAATGAAAAATAAAAGAGAGAAGAACTGAATAAGGTGCAAAAGTCGTGAATAATGCGGAATCGATTAAGTGAGGCATATTTAATTCAAAGAACAGGTGACTTTGCAATTTAATGGAACAAAGTCGACTACGTTCTAAATTTCGATAAGATCTTCTTGGTAGTAGTTTGTCCTTTGCGTGAGTTGCGTAAGTATGGCAATTTTCGCGTATATATGTATACGTATATCGTATGTCGTCTACATGGAGTATTTCCAAGAGATCGTACAAGTGCAAGACAAGTTTCTCCTTGTAGATCTCAAGTATTTCCTTCAGTAACAAATAATTTCTTACTATAAAGGAGCACGTGATGTATCCTTGAGATTAAAGGCATTCGAGTTACATGATATATTGCCAGTTTCACATGTTCTATGAATTTCTTGGAAGAACAATTCCTTCTTAACAATTTCGATTTTTAACGAAATAAATTACACTTCTTAGCTTTCCGAAGCCATTGTTGTTGCTACTTCAATCCATAAATAAAATACAATATCACAGATCCTATTGAACTGAAACATTTTAAAATTATATCTCTCTCTCTCTCTCTCTCTCTCTCTCTCTCTTTAATAATATTAACATCATGTAATTTATGTGAAAATAGTGAAATTAGATTTATCTCATTTTAAGTATAATACATTGCGAAGGAAAAAGTAGGTATTATTTATCAATTTATCATTTTGTGTCGTATTAAAATAATAACGTAAAAAGTGAAACAATTTTGAGAGAAGGCAAAGTATCCCCAAGATATTTTAAACATATACGTCCTACCATTCTTGCCGGTTCATTTTATTTTTCAAACATTTTGCAAGGCTTTTTAATTAAATTGATCCTATTCTATTAGGATGTCAAAGCTCAAGCGTCCTAAGATGGATCTAGTTTGTTGACGCTTTCAGAAGCCGCTGCATTACGCGCCTATGAACCTCGCAAGAAGCATACAAGCTATATCCATAAAAACGACAAGCTACCGAGCCTGCGGGAGTCCACGGCACGTTACGCACCGTAACCCGCGTACACGAAAAGCCAATACTGCTACTCGAGCAAGTCGGTCAAAGCTCGATTTTGAAAGCCAGCGAGCCCGAATGCGCCCCTAATCTCATTAGGTACCTACATATACGTGATTACAACGGTTAAATGTACCACTTAACATGTACTTCACGTACTAGAACATCTTCAAGGTACAAGTTTCGATAAATTACCGATCGCCATAAGAGAAAGCTAATCATTGACCAAATCGTTGACCGTACTTTTGGAAATGTATGCCATTAAAAATTGAGCTTTTCCAGAAATGAGTTTCGCTCTATTATGAATGGACAAGTATAATCTTATTTTCCACTTAATCATCAGTTTTAAAAGAGGGTTCTACTTTCTGTCGCAATAACGCAGTTAAATTTTAGTTGAAAAAAGTAATCGTGAAAGATCTTGTAAAATAAATTAATAGAATAACAAGAGAGATTCTGTATAAAACAATCTACTATATTTGTATCGATATCAGGAAAATATCAGGAATTTTTTAGTCGCTTCCGCTCATCGCGTATTGACCATTTTATTGCATGAATATTTTTCGCATGAATCTCCATTTCCGAAAATTTCAGGCGTATTTCCGAAATTTTTGACATTTTGCATTCGTAAACAACGCATCGCGATGCCAAATAACTTCTCTCTCGCTCAAGAGAGTTTACAAAAAAAAAAATGATCAAGTGCCACACGCGTGATCCGCTTATGGCACAGCCATCTTTCACGAACACGCGCGCGTTCGACGCAGTTTTTCAAACTTTACTGGGAATTTATTCCGGCCGACTGTACCGAACGGCCCGTTCGTCACGTCGCATAATTTACGCGTGCATTCGTCGGTCGATCGAGCGTGGTTAAAACCCCGCTTCGAGAGCGTTAACGGTTTCCAGGAGCAAACACTCGAACGCTGTTTGCCCTCTTGCCTCGACAATATTGGCCGCCCGTCACCGACGCTCGGTACTCGCATGCGTCTTTACTCTGCTCTCCAACCGCATGAGATCACGCATAAACGTATATGGAAGGAAGGCGGATGCGTACAGTGTACATCACCTAAAATTATGTCAGCGACATATTAAGTTACATTCGCAATTTGAACGAAGGAACCTCTTTCCTCTTTGATATAGGAAATATCTCAATCTCCGCGATATATTTGAAAAGGTTGAGTTAAGAAAAACTAGAAGATCTAGTGTCTCTTCTGAACAGACTATACATATAACAGACGAACTGACATTATAAATTAGCTAAATAAGAAGTGGACCGTACTTCCGGCATAATTTCGAGATCGCACCATAAAGGACCATAAAAACTAATGTAATGAAAAAGTTGGACCTTACATTAGGTGGTATTACAAACTTTCCTTTTAATCCGGAAACAGGATAAATGATTTATCGTACCATTATTTCGATGCGTAGAATTAAACTGTACAAAAGGAACAACTGCCAAAATAAAAATACAAATTAATATAATAGTAAAGACAATTAAAGTGTAATAAAATTAAAAATAGATGAAAATTGATGAGTATAGGTAGTAGGGTGTATTTAAAACTATAACAAGGTTATTAAAAATATTCTATAGTGAAGGACAGATCGTAAGATCCCCCTTTGTTATAAATATATGATAGAAAGTGATTTTCTTCTTCCAATTTTATGTGGTTCTTACAAAATTTTGCGAATCTAAAATTCGATGGAGCGAAATTCTTTGACGACATGTAACACGTTCGAAATATTTGCGGTCAACTCGCATGGGTAACCAGTAAATCAACGTATATAAATATTTGCGCAACGCATACGTTTGCATCTATTACAAGAGCGCATTCCAGATGCGTAAACTCCGATGGTCGACGAACAATGATGCCGATAGCAACATTGGCTGGGAAATATCACAGTGGCTGTGTGTAAGCTAAGTGGAAACGACGCGGTTGATATTCTAAAGAGATCTAAAATGATATAGGTGTATAGATATAATTCAAATATTATCCAGCGTAAAAATGGTCAACTGACATAAAAGGTCGTGCGAGCGGTGTGCTTCCGGAAAAATGTTTTCTCTTCAAAGAGCTTCTTTTTCATATGTCAGGGTCAAAAGTGCCGTGGGGAAGATCCAGTTTGCCGTTTGCCAGAACTATGTACATACGTACAATTGTATCGATTATATGACTTTTGTCGAATAATAAGACGACGGTGCCAAGAGAACTCTTCCTTTCTCGATCTCTTCGAAGGAAGAGATCGCAATATCGTTGAAGGGAAGGACCAAACTGTTGTGCGACTTTTATTTCTGTACGGGGAGAGGGGGAGTGCCCTTACACGGTGTCTCAAAATGAATACTCGCACGGTTGCGCGTGACCATCGGTCTTGTTTTTTCTGGCCCTTTTCTGCGCTCACGCACGAACGGGATATCGGCGCTTCGGCTGACATTCCGGCCCTCGAGCGCGGATATAGCCACTCGAGCCACTGTTTGCGTTCCGGCTGATCTTTCATTTACCCTGTAGGTGGGCGTGTTGCCGGCGGCTTAGCCGTACTTCGCTTCCACTATCTGCTACGCATCGTATTCCCGATAAAAGTGACGATGACGCGCGCGTTGCGGCCAACGGATCGAATCGCGCACTCGCTCGCTGATCGCGAATCAACGTTCCGATAACACGTTGTTATAGTTGAATAGTATAGTAGAGAATAATTTAGAGACGAAAAGTATATGAAAATTAATTTGGGCGAGAAACGCAAAGTTAATTAATCGACGTGTTCAATATAACGAGTTATTGTGATGCCAGAAATGTAAACATGTTTGCAATATTGCAATTAAAAATTATAAATATTTCTGCGACTTGACCAAAAATTTAAACCATGGTAAATATGATGAAAAATTTCTATCAACATTATATTTTTTTAAATGCTGATCGTATTTAAATGCCAATAAATTTAAATATGTTGATTTTTTAACTTGATAATGACACAAAGAAGAAATTAATCAAGCATAGAATATAATTCTACCAATTATATTAAAATCTTAAAAAAAGAATTTTTTTAATTAAAAGGAAAGTGAAGATGAAGGAGTAAATTTTTTTATAAAAAAGTTTTCGTTAATAAAAAATGTTGTTTGAAAATCAGACGTTTTCTCGGAAACTCGATGAAAAAGTCGATGAAAAATTTTTATGTGCTGTTCCATGTAATATTCTCCTCCTGAATTACTCGATAAACACTTGATAAGATTCTATATCAAAATGAAGACAATCTAGGTTACGATACAGACTAGTTAAACAATATGGTAATATTGTTATACCGCGACACGACCATTAACTCATAGATGATAATAAAAGGTATATCTTGTGAATTATTTGGTTATTATTAAAATATATGTCCGCAAAGATGATGCAAGACTTATGAAACAATTAAATTAAGAAATTTAACATTAATGTTATTTTATGGAGGTTTTAGACAAGTTATTATTTGCGACAATTTTGTAGATAAACGATATTAAACATCTTTGTTTCTAATTGAATTTTGTAAATTGTAAGATATTCCAAGTAGCGTTATATATTTTAATTGATAAACTGTTTATTTCATATTATTATTTATCTTGCAAATAGATCTAATATAACCCTTTAAATTCTCTAAATTATTTTCACAGTTTTTCCACAGTTTACAGTTGTTTTTTTACATGTTTTATTTGCACTGAAACATGTTACGACATATTTTCGCGACGGTTTTTATATATAGAACGACGCTGAAAATTCCCCAAAAATCATCCACAATATTTATATAACAATCGTCTGTATCAAACATACGTGACTATTCGACGGGTTCAACTCTCTGACGATCGTCTGATACTGTAAGATCAAGAAGGAAAAGCATCCGTCGTGTAATAGTTCCTCCGTGGCACATCACAAGTACTTTGGTTGAGTACTCGATAACTTCATCCAACGAGTGCTGAGTATTTTTTGCTTCTTTTTCATCACCTCCGCTCGGTATCACGTTCGGGATACATGTCCCTATAAGGACCAATTAAACTCACTCTTCCTCTATCCACGCGACACGGCCATTAACTCGTAGTTGCGGAGAAAATCGGCAGAATTTTAGATAAAATGAAATAATTTTCATAATAAATTCTCTCTATACACACATGATCTCGACTAAATAAATTCTTACGTTTTATGCCATGGAGATATAGATAACTACTAAATTATTTCTTTATAAAAAGATATTACGGTCTTCCTGCGAATTATTAATAATTGAAAGAAAATAGATAGGATGTTAATTGACTGATGATGTCTCTCAACGATAATTTTTGTCATACATGTTCCTTTTTTTGCACATCTTATTTATTCATAGAGCCTTTTTTTATCCGTTCCCGTATTGTGTAATTACCACGCTTCTATTTATTGCACGTAAATAAAAATCGCTGTTGCGTAAACATTGTTTGCGACCTCGCTCCTGCGAAGGCCGTTCCGCGCGATTTCAGTCGCAGCGAAACTGCACGTCGTGGGTGTCGCGAATCCCATTCCCTCACGGGCATTCGGATTTCGAAAATGAGGTCTCGTGTGCGCGATAACGCTATTATGCAGCTCTGGCGATTAATAACGAACGACGTTTATAGATGCACGTATAGATGGTGCGTTCGACGAGAGGTCGGACAGCTCGTAATATTCTAAGCTACATTAACAAATGTTTTCCCATCCTATTTCGGCGCCTGAACATGAATATTAAGCGATTCTACACACCCACTATACACGTCTAACGCAATTTTCGCATTACGTATGAGTATTGTAATATGAATATATGTTTAATGATTTGATACTCTTATCGATACAAATTTATTGTACTTTTGATACGATGGAAATTTCTTTTTCAAAGTAACTCCGTAAAATCATAGATGTAATCTATTCTTGGCAAAAATAAGACTGCATGCACGTAAATACAATAATTTTACATACATTCTTTTATATAAAAAGGCAGAAGTAAGTGATTAAACAATAGAATTAAAAAATTGATGCACCTTATTATAATTCTTCAATAAAAAATATCATTATGTATTACAATATATATTATAATATGTATAAATTATACATGTATTATTATAATCATGTATTATCATTCTACATGTATTATTATAATATATGACATGTATATGTATGTATATGTGGGTATATAATATAAAATATCATTTGATTATCATTGTCTCTTCAATTAATGTCTCTTTATGAAGTTTGTGAAGTTACTAACGAAAGAGCACGTAGATCATAATTGTATTAAACAATTGAGATTGTTTGCCTATTTGATATAATATGGTCGTATGTAATAATTCAATTAAATTTAAAAAATCTGATAAATAACGGATACACCGTCTTTGTACATCTAAATATAAGAAGGAATTAAATGAAACTCGAATGGTAAATGATCTCGGCTTGATGAATACATCACTTCGTCGTTTAATTAGATTATAAACACAATTAAACGAAACCACCATGCTCTCCGTCGGTCTAACTGGAAAGAGCGAACTGTTGGAGAACCGGTCGATGCAGCTAACAAACGGTGCACTTGTGCCGTTGCACCGAGGTAATTAATGAAATTACAATACACACGCTACCCTAATAACAAGACGATGCATTATATCGTCCACAATAACGTCCGGAGCATCTACCTTCGGGCAGTAACGTGGGAAAACCGTGGACTACCTAAATACGCTTTTCTTGAATCGTGCTCCCTTCTATACGTAATTACAAAGTGTCTGTAATATTTATTTTTTAATGTAACATTTTGATTACTTTCGACATACATTATCTAAAATTGTATTACATGAACAAAAACCTTGGATTGCTTTGGTAATTTTTGGAATTCTTATTATTTTTCTTCTTTTTATTTTCTGCTTCTCTTTTTCTTATATTCGCTCTTTTGATGTATAAATTGCATACTACATATTATTATGCACAAATGCGCGAATATTATTTAAATTATTTCAAAACAGCACTCATTCTATTTTCGCTACTAATTTGTTATTATGTTACGTTCGCAAATTACATTGACAAAATACGTGTTTGATTTGCGGTTTCATGTAATTAATACTAATAATTAATATACTCAATTTGTCCACAAACTGCTATCGTATTACTGTATCTGGTTTGCTCCAAATGTTATCGAATATTATTAACATCATTAAAAAACATTTTTTTTATATATCATTACATATAAATCATATCCTCATGTTTTTTTTTTCTCATATAATCTCTGTTCGTATGTACAAACAAAATAATTAGACGAAAGCTTTATTAAAATTTACATTGATTTTTATAAAAAATAAAATTGCGATTAGATAAAGTTTGTGTCAGGAATCTTTAATTTAATCAATTAGCTATTTACTTTAATTTCGTTCAGTAATAATGTGAAAATTTGTTATTGCTTCAACATTTACAATAGCAAAATTAAATCTGCATTTTTTGACATTAATAAGATGACATCTTCCCTCCGAAAGTTTGAAATATTTCTTGAAAAAGAAGTTGAAAAAAAAAAGACAGTTGTAGATTAGAAATTAATGTCGAAGTTTTAGTATTTTTTAATCTCCTTTGTATTTTCCAATCTTTCTCTTTTTTTCTTCGACGTTTAGCTATATATTTATTTGATTTTAATTGCAGAAAGTGTAGTATGACTACAAAGAACAGACCTAAAGCCTGTATCAGACTACACATTGAAGATCGAAGACTGCGACGTAGAGATTTAAATTCAGTCACACTCAAAATAAAAATAAACTAAAATTCAATTTATCCGATTGATTAAACTCTAATCAATTAGTTGATCAACAATCATTGATCTTAAATGCGTTGCTAACTCTGATCTTGATATTTGTTATATTTTAAATAAGTATATTTGCATGTTAGAAAGAAGGAGAGAAAAGATCAAGAGTGCAAAAAGTTCAACTACAAAGAGTACCGTACGTGCACTCGGAGCACTTTCCTTCGCGCATGGGAATATTGGCAAATTGACACAGTGTCAAATGTCTTGGTGCGATTAAGGGACTTTGCCACGTTCGCAGCGGTCGGAACGCGATGATCCGGCTGGTCGTTGAGTTTCTCATTTGTGTCTTTGTGACAGCAAGTTTCGTGGACACGTATAGATTCGACGGTATTATAAAATACTTTCCTTATAATTTCATGCTTTTACGTTTGCAATTCTAACCTAACAAAAAGTGATAACAGCTCAATATTTTTCTACGATTTTTATACCAATATATATATATACATATATATCTATCCCAGCAAATCTTGTTCCAAACTGAGTTCTCTCATTGCAAAGATTAATATAAGTTTATGAATTTTTAAGTAAAGACTTTTTGGAAATGTAGATTTTTTTCAACAAGAACAGTATGCATCCGCTGCTAATGGATAATTTAATCTTTGTACTTAAGTAAGAGCATGTTAAACTACGTAGCATAATTTTTTACTTTCTTAATAAATTTATTTTCATTTATCTTTTAAGCAGCAAGTTGAGTTAATTTCTTTATTATGACCACTGTCATAATCATCTTACAGATTATGTCGTACCACAACAGGATGAAAATGTTGTGCAAAAGTTGCTGCGTATACTAAATAATAACGAATATAATAAAGAGAAACGTAGGAACATTGAAGACAAGTTTGAGAATTGGCATGGGCGTTGGATGCCTGACCGACCAGGTGATCCAAAACCACCGCCCAAGGTGCTGCCAAAGAATCAGCGTGATGAATACGAGCTTGTAACAGAGCCATCTCACGAGATGCGTTGGCCTGGACGTTGGATGCCTGACCGACCGGGTGATCCAAAACCACCGCCCAAGGTATTGCCAAAGAATCAGCGTGATGAATACGAGCTTGTAACAGAGTCTCACGAGATGCCTTGGCCTGGACGTTGGATGCCTGACCGACCGGATGATCCAAAACCACCACCCAAGGTGTTGCCAAAGAATCAACGGCAATATGAATATGAATCTATAATAGAATTACCTCACGAGATGTATATGGGCCATGTATCATCAGAATGTGATGATGCTAAGGTTGTTATAGTTTTCACATAGGTGGTCTCAATTAAAAAGAATTAAATATACTTAATATTCCTTACAAAGTACATAGCATACATTTTGATGATAACATTTTTTAGACCAACTTGACTATTGATTGGGATCATACTTCGGCAGAATATACGTGCTATGGTCATAACATCATACCGAATAGGATTAAAGCAAAGATTTATTGTGAGAATATTCCGAAGATGTATAAAGTAATATAAACTATATTGCTGGTGTATTAAATATTGACATTTACTAATATAAATTTTAATCAAAATACTTTTTTTTTAGGCTGCTCATAAATGTATGAATCAACGAATTGAATATGACGATGCTATTCCTCTTTAGTAAGTATATGATATTCTCTTGTCGTAAACAATTCTTAATAATATTTATATGTGATTTACAGTGGTCCGCATAGACCTTTGTGGCCGGTTTATGGAGAATATAAGTACTTGCCCAAACAGAGATGGCTTCATAGTCTCGAGGTAATCGCGTAACAGAGACACAATTATCTATTTCTAAATTTCTTATGAAAATCTTATGTTACCTTATTGTTAACAGCATGGTGCGATCGTCATGTTATATCATCCATGTGCAAATCCACTGGAAGTAGAACGTTTGAAAAATCTTGTTAGCAAATGTCTTTGGCGACATGTTATCACACCATACAGTTATCTGGATGAAGAACGAGTAAGTATAGGATTGTATCAAGGCAGGATTATTTCATAAACAATTTTTTTTAAGTTTTCTGGTATTCCAACTTATTTATATACATATACATATGTGATTTGAATTATCAGAATTTTTATTACGCTTACTACTCTTAAAAATTTTAATAAAAACTACTCAAGTACCTTTGATAACTGTCATCTTGTTTGTGCAGCCCTTGGCACTTCTATCTTGGGGATGCAGATTGACCATGTCTTACGTGAATCCTACAGTGGTGAGCCGTTTTATAAAGACAAGGGCTCTTCGCGGTCCAGAAAAGATTGCCAGCGATGGTCAGTTTGAGGACGGATTGCTGAGTCAATCGTCCATAGTGACAGATGAAGTTGATTCCGTGCTTTGTCCTAATATGTAAAACGAATGTACATAATAATATAAATAGCGTGATATCTTTTCTATTTACAAAACTTGAAATTTATGTTTACGTTTTGTATATATTATTTATTAAACGCATCTAGTTCTCGTCTATTTTTTATTTTTATGTATCTGTATACAATGTATATTATACGTAATGTTTTAGTCAGCGTGAAATTTATTTATTTGTAATTTCAAAGCTACACAGTAGTGTAATAAGTGAGCTTGTTTCCTACATAGCTTGTAAATTAGAATGTACAAGAGATATCTATCATCTATAATAAATCATATATATGTGAATAGAGAAAGAGTCTTATTCTTTATGTCACTTTTGCCGATCATGATTTACATCTTGCATTTGCATAGAAGGAGATTGGAGGAGATGTTGAGAGGACCTAAGAAACCAAGCTGCTTCCTCTTTTCTTTTATTCCCCATATATTCATATATTCTTCACCCTTCGAAGAAGATCATTAAATACATTGAACATCGTGTCGGTTTTTTGAATTCTCCTTGCGGACCGCTTATCTACAGATGTATAGTAACTTCACTGTAGTGCTGATTATAATCTTTATTCTTGCGGATTACTTATCTTCAATGATATATAAAATTAGGGGTTAAGACGAGTGACACGCTACTGTTGTTATCGGTAATGCAAAATATGCTACCCGACTACTCAATTGTAAGTCGTTACAACGTAAAAGAATATAATTGTATAGTGAACGCTTGACTTTCCTCCTTCTTTCTCTTTCTTCTTTTTTTTGCGCTTTTGCGAATGGGTGTGTGTGAATATCGAGAGTCGTTATTCTTACATCGTTGATGTTTCTTGAGTGCGACACGAGCGGAAGTTGGCGATTCGCGCCGGAAGGAGCGGACGTCGCGTCTTGCCGAATTGAGATTTTTTTCACGAGGACTCCACCACGCCAAATGTCTACAAATGCCAAACACTTGACATGAGACACCGTAATTTTCCGGACGTTTTTACATTCAGAGAATAGTCTAATTGTTAAAATTTTTCAATTTTTTTAAATGCAATCTGTTACATTGAAATTTTCTGAATGCTTCATTTTTTCAGACGTCTTATTTCCTGAATATCCCAATTCTTCAGACGTCATGTTTTTTCTCTTTAGGCAGTTCAAGTTTATCCAAGATGTCGTTCAGATATCTCTTAGATATCTTCCGAGTTATAATATAAAGCCACGATTTCGGCCGAAAGTTGTCCTTCCTGACACGAGCCGCTGCTTCGAGTCTCGTTGGTCGAGAGAATAAACGCGTTTTTATTTTATCTTTTTACTTTTCGTGGCACAATCCGGCAATTTCTAACTGCATTCGACACACCGGATTTCGCGATAAATTTTCCTTCACCAGCCACGCCTGGGAATTACCAGAGTAATATACACAATTTGAAGTGATGAGAGCTCTAACGATAAATAGTATCGGTATTTCCTTAGCGAAAACTGTACTGCGAAAGCCATAAGCATTTTTTTATACGGCCAGCGATATGACGATATTAATTTTGCAGTGGATGTTCTCGAAGGCAGCTAGATTTCTTTGCCGGACGCACGGCTAGAGGCCTACTGCTACGCTCATAAAAGGGATTTTTCCTTTGTGCTTGATTACACGACGAAAGGGCACATTCACTTGATCGCGTATTATCTCTACTGCAGAATTTAATCGTCGCTACATCCGAACAACAAAAGTCCGAGAAATATCCTCGCTGCTCGATTTCATCAATATCGGTTGATTCTAGATGTAATCTAATCGATTATTGCCTTTTCTTAGAGTTAATACTAGAAAGAGACAGATAATTGCTTGAAATACGATTAAAATGAACCAACGTATTGAAATCTTAAACTTGACAAGATGAGAAACTTAATAAGAGAACGGTACTTGTAGATTGAAAAATCATTTTATCTGCGAATGATCGTGTTAAGGAAAAAGGTATTATTCTAACAAATTCTGTCAGATATTGAAAATTAAAATTAATGTTACTTATAAAATGGATAATTTGGATCGTTGTTCAATGAAATAAAAAAAACTATGGACAGATCGATAATTGTTGATAATTTTTATTTGGATCGTACGAAATTAATTACAAGTTTCATTCAAATGACGGAACAAAATTTGAAACTGCCTGCTTTCCTCCTCCAGCTTAATATATTTCTCAATAAATTTTTAATTAAAACTTAAATTTACACATTTCCTCTTTAATCAGCATTTTAAATTTTGTTTATACCATGGTTCTTTTTTATAATTTGTTCAAAATTATATTTCTACTTTTACTTTCGCAATAATTGTGTAATTACTGTGTAAAACAAACAATTCTAGCATGACCACTCGCGGATTAAACGTTTCTAGTCTCTCGGATATTTCTTGGATATTTTCATTGTCTGAATGTTGGCCTCATTCTCTCCAACTTGTAAGATTCAGTAGCCCCTCCTAGCTGTAAAACCGGAAGGGAAGGCTCCCTCGGAGCCGACGAGGTAGTGTTCTTCCACCTCGCTCGTCTCCAAACGAACGGTTACATAAGATGGGATGTTTCAGGGGCGGGTTTCTTAAAATTATTGCCGACTTTGTACAGTGTCAATGATGATGATGATAATGATGATGGATGATGATGATAATGATGAAAGTGATCATAATAGTAATAGTTATAGTAATAGTTAATCATTAGTCAGAGACAAAAACGCAAGATGCCAGATTTATATTGACGCGTCTGCTGTCGGTTCTTTTCTTGCCCTTTTGCGGCTTTTCGTTTAGCAAAGAGTTTAGAGTTTGTTATACGCGGAGAGAAATTACACAGCGCGTTCGTAAGATGTCGGATATACGTATAGGCAGAAAAAACACCGTTGATCTTAGAGTTTCTTTTTCGGTAAGTATTCTCGTTAATACAGAATGCTTCTTTTTTTTTATTACTTTTACGAATCTCATCTATATGAAATATCTACGATAAAAAGTACCCATTACCTCTGTTACTCCTGCACGTGCTACGATTTAGTTTGACTTTTTTTTACCTTTTTATTTTTTTAATTCAACATTCTCTCTTTCTTTCTCCCATTCGTTGTCTCTCGCGCACACATTTTTTTCTTTCTCTCTTACACACAAGCACACACGCTCCCTTTCACTCCTAATATTCTTTATTGGTTTCAATAAATTAAGTTTATCAATAATCTCACTTTTCCACGCCGTGATACGCGCGTGCGATTCTTATTTTTTATTTTAAACTGTTTAAGATTCTTCTCTCTTGTCATTTGACGCCGCATCATCTCTCTCTCTCTCTCTCTGCTTCTCTCCACTTTTTTCATTCTTTTCTCTTAGGACTCTCACGAAATTACAATTTACACTTGAAATTGGAATTGACACTCATAAGGTTATTGAAGTAGCCTCTCGTATTTAATAATTGCACCGACGTAACATCGACCCACATATTCATGGACACCAGGATTCCTCCGCGTGCGTTCATTTCTCTTCTTTTTCTTCTTCTTCCTCTTCCGCGTGTATTTATATGTCCGGAAATCATGGATCGCGCATTCGAAGATCCCTACGTAGATCAATCCGTTGCACAATCTTTCTGTTCTATCTTATTCTACGTACAAATGCGTACGTACACATGAAATAGCGTATTTAATGATTAAACGATGTCCTTCCTTCTCTCTCTCTCTCTCTCTCTCTCTCTCTCTCTCTCTCTCTCTCTCCCCCACTCTCTTTCTATTCGAACACCCGCAACATGTACTCCGACTAATCACGATGAATAAATATAATTCGAGAACACGGAAATTGTATGACTAGGTTTGTCGTTTGTTATGTTTCGTCATAGTTCGTCCCTCTCGACACGTTTGCTACGCTTTAAAC
Source organism: Tetramorium bicarinatum (assembly GCA_928718305.1). Taxonomy (NCBI): domain Eukaryota; kingdom Metazoa; phylum Arthropoda; class Insecta; order Hymenoptera; family Formicidae; genus Tetramorium; species Tetramorium bicarinatum. The sequence goes on along the minus strand of OV788324.1, from coordinate 7,937,524 downwards.
TGCGGCGATGTTTTTTGCATGCACTCGGGAAACAAAATGGAGCTTCTCAAGGAAGACGTACCAACTTCCGCAATTAATTATCTAATGAGACGCTCGCGAGGAAAACCGATTTCGCGATTTCCCAACTAGCGACTCCGCGAACGTTACTCCAATTCGCTGCTCTTTAAGTCGCCGAATTATTAAAAAAGAAAAAAGAAAAAAAGAATGCCTTCTTGCATCTTACCGCTGACGTAACGCCGATGTGATGATAAAAATCGCGAACATGAAAAGGATTTCGAGTGCAGAAACGAGCGAGATTGAAAGTGATAAAAGGCGTACATATTTAAGATAACGAGATTATAATAAACATCCGTACGGCCGATCCTTAGTCTGGAGAGACTGGAACGGTCCTGGATGAGATGAGGATGAACATCAGGATGATTAATCGATTGACAGTAACGAGGAAACGCGACATTCCTTAATCTTTTTAGGCCAGATTCGTTTAACGTACAGTCGTACAGCTGTCGTGCACCCCCCTCCTACCCTGACAACGTTACTTTTATAGAATCTCACTCTTTCTCTCTTTCTTCTTTTATCTAGCAATAAGAAATTGACGACAATAGGTGTTTTCTCTCTCTTTCTCTCTCTCAATTCCTATCACGAGAAGTTCGCTGTAAAGCTAAAGTTACGAGATCTGAGGCTGTGGATTTCAGCAAGAGCGGTTACATCGGATGATCCGGACAGACTCGTCACGACGATCCGTTACGGAAATTGATTGATCCGAGAAATAAGGCGATCGCACGCGAACAAGACTGCGCGAAAGATCGATGTAGATTAAACAATAGAGGAGAAGGAAAACGCGTGCGTTCGCCTTGCAGGGCGTCACGCGATACGTCCAGTTAGGCGACTCGATGGAACACAGGGAGACGGACGACGCGAAAGGTGGAAACGTATAGCTTGTAAAGAGAAGAAACTTCGTTTTCGCGTCCGCGTGATTCTTTCCTTTCTTCGGCGACTGAAACGAATCTCTCTTCGTTCTCTTTTAAGTAACGCGAAGCTTCTCGACGGCATGGACAAAGCATCCTCTCTTCCAACGAAATCCATTGATCAACCAGGTAATAAATCAGAGAGCGGTATACTTATCGGTATACGACCGCAGTAACTCGTGACAGAGGGATTACGCGATTAAATCTTAGCCATCTTAATCGTACTGGATTATAATTAGATAGTAGATCATAATGTTTGTTCTACCTAAACTAACAATTATTATGCTTTCTGTACAATGCAAGGTGTGATCTTAATATCTTTTTAATATATCGTTATTATTATTATTATTTTAAATATTATTACAGCAACGCGTGCGCTTAATACGCGATGCACAAATCGTAATCGTGTTCACCATTATATCATTTTCCTCTCTTTCTCTCTTTTCCCCCGTCTGTTTAAACATTAACCCATAATCTTCTCCGTAGAATGTATGCACCTCAACGTTCGTAATAATTATAATATACTCAACAAAACATTAACATTAACGTCACCAGCACTCCACCTGATACATTAATCTGTCGAGGAGCAATATATAGGCGCTGCCAATAATAATAATTGTCGTTATTAATAGTATTTTTCTTTCTCCTCGTGACACTTCTCTAGCTACCTATCTATCTAACTATTTATATATATATATTTTTTTTTTAAATATGTATATGTATACATATCCGTGTACATACAATATCGCTCATTCTTTCTCATTCCGCCAATGGGATTATTCTTTAATTATTTTTTTTCTTTCATAATACCTATAATTATATTATTGCTGCAGCTGAATGGCTCCTTTTCTCTACTTCTGATGTATGCGCACACACACGTACACGCACTCGCACGTTCTCTCATTCTTACGCAATGCCTCTTGCTTCCTGCACTCATCATGCCCTTCGTTCGTTCGTCCACGTTGGGGTTAATCGTTTCTAAGATGATGCACCTTTCGCATGGTCGATTTCTCGAAAAACTCACGTATAATTTAATAAGGGAAATCTGGGAAAATTTCAATGCGCAATTCATAATTCGAATTTCAATTGTTTCACATGCACGCACTCCGCATGATCTCGAAAAAACGATGAAATCACATTATTTAATAATGGCTGCAGAATCCATCCGCTAAACTATAAAGAAATATAAGAGACTATAAAGGTAAGAAATGTGACCAGACTGCCAATCTCTACCAATTGCAGATATAACTCAAAATCCGATTGTTCGCGCAATAGACAAACGCGGCGTATTTTCAAGATTAGCGAGATACAAGGAAGTTATACTTGACGAGCGATAGTGCGCAGGGGGAGGCAACGCAGGAAATTACTTTTGCCGAAGATCCGTCGAGATTACAGAAAACGCGAAACGACTATCGTCTAAGGCGAGACTCGTCGTACCCAACACCTAATGGTGCATACTGTGCAACACGAAACTGAGAGTCCAACCACCAAATTAACCGTCCAGAAGAGAACACGGATTTGTTTATATATATCTAGCGTATATCGTACAATTGAGTCTACTCTAACATCTGTGACATGCCTAAGCCTTCGTGGTTGATCGCTTTTATCGGTCACATTCTGAAACGTCGCGTACTGCGCCTACAGAAAGACCACGATCGCTTCGTCTACACCTCGCTATATCGCGCTAATTACCGCTAAATAGAAATACTGGAAGAATTGATTGTTTCTCTCAGTGAACACCTATTGGTCGAAATATCTTCTCGAGTGAGCTATCATTAGAATAAACGAGAGAGTGAGTGTGCGCAAACACCTTTTACTCATTAAAATACTCGTTATAAAAATCACCGTGCTCACGTCGTTGCCCTTATCACCGTAAGTTAAACAAGTACTTCGAGGATTGATTGTGCCAACAGTATTGCTTGCGAGTAGTACAAAGTATAAGAGGAATGTTTAATCAATCCATTAAGTTCTCATTTACAGGAGTCTCCTACACGCTTCTCTAAATCCTTGTAACTCGAAACCTGAGTTAGTAGGATTTAAAAGCTCGTGGAGACCTTCTAGGACTTAATGGGTCAGTTTGTATAAAACTAACTTCTGATCTAACTGTACACTATTAAATGTCTTGCTGTTTTTATTTTTTATTTTTTTTTTTACGGGTGTGAAAAGGGATTTGACGAGCTATAGTTAGCCGACACTGATGCACAATTAATCCCAAGTTACGCGCTTCTCAAATTTGACCTCACGATTCGTATCTGACCTGCTGTTCCGCGAAGAAGAAACATCACCTAGCTGATTCCTCGTGATCGTCCGGATACAGGGAGGTGTAGTGTAGAGATGTCAAAAAATGTTACTCAGAGCTGGCGTGATATGTAGAGCCGAGAGTTAAACCGCTGATCGAGGTAGTAGAACTTTGTGAGTATCACTTAGCCGTTAATTCTTCCAGTTATATATAAGTAATATTCGCTGATTTTTTTTTCTTTTTAAACACGATTTAGCCACTAAGTACTCTTGGACTCTTCGATCACCGAGGAGAAAAGTTCACGAAACTTGGTTTGAAGCTCGGAACAGTCATGGCACAAAGTGTACCGTAGAAATCGCTAGAAATCATCGTAAGTATCAACATGAATAATTACTAATACCAATTAGCTATTTATCTAGTAACGTACCGCCGTGACAAGATTTACTAGCGGGCGTTACGAGCTATCTGGACGATGCAAATTTGGCGTATAAATTTTTAGTCAGCGGTTTATCTCTCGCGTATATAAGCGGACACAGATCGGATCAGCGGCCGGAACGCGTTTTCAGAATGTGACTCCGGAGTGACCCGTCCGAGATTTTTTTCGATATGCAAATCACAGTCAAGGAATGTTGCTTTCCGATAATACGGTATCGTGCATGCCTGCGTGCGTCATTAGTTTCGCGACGAAAAGGAACGTAGTAACCGTCGTTCATCGTCTTCGCGTCTTTAGAAGCACCATTGGGTGTCGAGCTTAGGTCGCGATGAGGCGGACACCAGCGTTTCATAATGACGCCTCGTAGCATTCAACAAGAACTTTCGTGCGAAAGATAGGGAAAGGGAAAGGGAAAGGGGGAAACACCGGCAGTGTCCTCGTGTCAATGGTCGTTCTGTCGACGATGAGACGACGTTGTGTCAGAACGTCAATCGGGAATGCCGCTTGACCGACGGTGCGTACGTATCTCCGATCGATAGCTCTAGTTGCGTTCCAGAGAGACGAGAGACGTCTCTCCGTTTTCTCGGCCCGTACCATTCGCGAGGCCTCCCATCGTCTATTATTTTTGCCGCGCAATCCGTGAGAAGAGAATGGATTAAAAGGAACGCGGGAAGGGGAGGGAAGAAGACCCGTGAGGACGCACGCATGAAAAGAGCTTGCGCTTCATCGTGACGAGCGGAGCGAGCGAGGGACAAGGGGGAATACTAATCTAGGACTGACTGCTAAAGACGGATTTGTCGAAAAATTATCGAATTAATACTTGAATAGAAAAACGTGAAATAATTGTTTTTTCCTCTCTTCTCTCTTTGCGTATTTTTTTTCTTTCTTTTTTCGACCAAACGCGACTAGCGCACTAGTTATCAGAGGAGACTTTCAAGACGAAGATGACGCAAATGCAATGATGACGACGACGACGAACAATGATGAGGATGATGATGATGATGATGATGATGATGATGATGATGATGATGATGATGATGATGATGATGATGATGACGACAACGACGGCGACAGCGATGATCCTTTATTTCTTTGGTTTTCTTCGTGTCGAGCTGGAGAACGCGCGTAATAGACTGAAGGCTCTAGCGATGATGGGTGTTACGATACAAGTACGCCGATGATGGCACCTTCGATGACGATCTCCTTTCGTCCGATGGCGATCAGCTTCACGTATCGAAGCGATATGAGTGAATGCTGACGCTGCCGGCGGTTCGGAATTAGGTACACGATGCTGCTGATGTCTTTGGACTTTTCTGAACAGAAAGATCGTCCAAGTGCGTACAATGATGCGCATTATGACGCGTACAGAGTGACAAGACAATTGTCGACATATAAATCTTATCGTTATCGATTTAGCACTAAAATGTTAATGCATCACCTAGCGCTATTGTAGCGATAGCGAGTAAATTTGTCACTTGAAATAGCGAAGCGTTAAACAATAAAAAGTGAATTTTAAAAACTACTCGAGCTAAAAATTGACATATCACGACATTACACGTCACAGTAGAGAGCAATCAACGTACGATTACAGCGATCGTTAGATACATTAATAAATCGGCTATTCACGTGCAATACGTTCTTATCGTTATCCCGGATATTACCGATAGAATATCAAATGTTACGCGTTCTGGCACGTACCTGGTTTTGGCGTTCACAGTCCAAAGTATCCACCGATGGTGGTGGCGACGACAACGCCCAATACGGCGAGGCAAATCATGATCATGATCTTCTTCTGTACTCGGCATTAACAGAGATCGATAAAGGTTTATAATATAATGTATTAAAAAGCTCTCTCTCCCGACTTTCTCCCCTAAATCTCTCTATCCTCATTTACTTCCCTCACACTTTCTCCCTCTACCTCCCATTCTGTCTCTCAAACTCGATACACTTGTGTGCTCTCGATACCTCTGTCCATTATTATTACGCTATACATTACAATTGTTTACTTATCGATCTACCGTGTCGTAGAGCACCTGAAAGAAATTGGATCTTGCTCGTTGCCGGCATGAGCGACGCACGTTGCAGTGGCCTGCGTAAAAAATGATGCATAAATATATAACTGTGATGTGACATCCGAGAAAGATGATCCAGAACATACAACTGAACAGAACCAACTGACTCTCGCAACATTAAAGTTGAATCGCGTCAACGATTGGGATATGATGTAATAATTTGTTATATGTTTGTAATTTTGATAAAAAGAATCTTATTTTCAACATATACAAGACATACCAAATATTTTATCTCGCCCATCATCTACATATTTTCAACTAGTTTTCATGTATTGCTGAGAGCGAAAATTTAAATCTTTCACTTTGAGAATTGGAAATATATGTTCTTCAAGTAGAAACTTCAGGGAAATTTTTGATTTGAAAGAAACGACGTACAGTGAAATCTTTTTCTCTTCGCTACGGAAAAATCGCTCCGAAATCTTCGGCTTTGATTGAAAAATTCAGAGATGATGAAACGTGCAAAAAATCTGGAACGCCTTGCACACGAGAGAAATAAATATAATCGATCACGCATTAACGTCTAACGCTCTTTTGTGTATTTAGAACATAGAAACATTTCGCGCGACAGTATCACGAACGAAAATCATATAAATTTTCCATTATTTCTAATAGAACGGAATAAGATAGAAATCAAAGGAGTTATCAAAGAGATCGGCATCAGTCAGAAAATAGCGGGAATACAGACCTTCATTAATCGACACCGCGTTAACGTATTCCATATTCTTCGGAGCTTCTTCTCTCTTGTCCCCGTGCAGCTTCAACGGCGTATTTTCAATTCGGTTCGCTCCTAAATCGTCTTATCTCGCGATCTCCCTCTCCTCTTCTTCGCAGCAAGCGTAGCGTACTCCGCCAAGGAATTTACAGCTGGTGACTGAATCGATCCTCACGAGCGATCGGACGCGCTGCCGTTGCTTTTTTTTCTTGTATAAAACGCGACGCGAATTCTATTATCTTTACAATTCTATTATCATCTCGCATTGATCGGCGCTGATTATAACTACATCTCATTCTTCTCGCGCCTGTTATCAGCGAACGATTCCCTTTTCAGTTTCTTTCACCGCAAAGCGGCAAGTGTATAATAAAGACGACAGAGAAAACAAAAAGGCGGCGTGCCTTTCTTGTGAACGATGCCGCCGCTCTCCTATCTAATAGTTTCTTTTTTTCATTTTTTATTTTACGCTGAATATACACCCGAAGAGAAGAAAATTCCTACTACGCTATCGGCATTAATGATTAATATTGTTATTCCCCTTTTTTTCGTTATCTCGTCATTATTATTATTATTATTATTATTATTATTATTATTATTATTATTATTATTATTATCTGCTCTATACAAATTGCGATTATTTACATGTACAATGCGGGCGCCGTCCCGTGTCGCGCGGTCTGCATTGCGACGACGGCGATTATTAGAGTTCGGGGCGATCGATATCTGTTCATCGGAGCGTCTGCACGTATCGCGAGATACGTCGTCATCGCGCGGATTAACGTCCCGACCGGGAGCGGAAACTCTCGCGTCAGCCCAAACGACTGAAGAGATGACTGAAGCACGACAAGCGGCACGAGGAAGGTGGCGACCGTCTCCGTTGCATTTCGCGCAGAAACGATCGATCAGTTCTGGGACAAATCCGGAAGCGTCCCCCGCGAGCTCCAACTCACGCCACGCCACGCCGCGCCGCGCCGCGCCGGTTCAGATTGCCTTCTCCGTTATCTCGAGAGTAGATCGCTGACATCACGATATCGAGCGAATCTGCGGCGACAACAAACGGTGCAGTCATCGATTTTCGACAGGAACGAAGATTGATAATGCCGAGTCGAGTATCTTCACGCTCGTTGTCGCTGCGTTTCAAGGATTGTTGGTCCTCGAAGACGCGCGCTCGAGCTTTCAATTTATAATTTTCTTTGCTTGATTTTTAAGGATCTCAATATGTGAAACCGAACTCGGAGAAAACTCAACAAATAGACTGTATGATGTATCAAGAAGAGAAATATTTCTTAAACTTAATATGGCAGTTTTCTTTATCTTCCTCGAACAGTGACACTAATTTTTTCACTTCAAGAGCTTGAAGCAATGAGGACATGTTGCTCATTTTAGTGATGCTTAATATCATACAAGAGAAACTGCAGACAATTTCCTCTTTTGCATCAGTAACGTGATAATCAAGATCGATTATCAATGTTCGTTGGTAGACAAATATAGAAAAGGAAATAAAATAAAAAGTCACGTATAGTTCAGTTTGCTGTCGCTGCATTTCATATAACCGAAGGCTTTTCGTCAAATCGACGGCGAGTTTTGCTTGAAGACGATTTAAGGAAAAGAGCGCGTATGTGCGATCTCGCGCGTGATTCTCGCGTGTTGCAATTGTCCTCTTTATTAATCGCTCGCGTCGGACCTTGAATTAGGGAACGGTGAAGTGGCGAAAATAATAAAAGTGAAAAAAATAACAAAAGGCAGTGCGAAAGTGCGCCCGAATGCGAGGAGAAGCTATCGGTAAATGGCGTATCGATTCTCAGTCATTTCGAAGAAAACACCGACCTCGATCATTTTTCTCGGCGTTTCCCATCTCCATTTCTACAATTTCACGAAAATTCGCAGCGTGTGCGACAGTTTAACAAACATTTTAGACAAACACAATGTTTAATTTGTACAAGCACCATTTTCTAGAAAATTTCAAGAACCGTTGCGTCGTTTCGCAGGTTTATTATACAGAAATTATATCAATTTCCGCTTTTAGCAAGACAATTTAGGAAATTGATAAAAGTTAACATCGCGATTCTGCGAACTTTCCGATGTATCGAGGCGCAAGAAGGAACTTGGTTACAAGTCTTCGCTAATAAAATGATGGTTTACTTTGCATGAGCCTCACAACGCGAGTGTGAGTCAACACCGTTCCCAGCTTCCACTAACGTCACGACGTTCACGATGTTTACGAGGCGTTCTTCAGGAAGTTACATCAGTACAATGAATCTTGATCACTATTACATTCGGTACAGTTAATTCGGTTTAATCCGCAGGTCGATGCGAGGGTGAGAACGCAAAAGAAAGAAGAATCAATAATTCGATACGACTGATAATAAATAAACGTATAAACACATAAAATTTATTAAGAATCAATAATAAATAAATGTAACGGTCTTGTACGGGATATCGACGATATTCTGAGAGTCGAAAATCAACGACGCATGTCGCGCTGTCCGATCTCTCCGGCAAAGATTCAAGATCGACGCGATCAACGCCGATCTCCGTTACGATCTTGGCTCGTCGTTGACGGAACGAGACAAGGTCGAAGGACGATATCTCGGCAATCGAAAAATATCTGTCTCGTCTCGATTTGTTCCATCTTTTTCTTTTGTTCCGTTAAACTTACTTCGTGAATGTATTTCTTTTTTGCCGCCAATATCGCGCGCGCTTAAGCTAACTTAAGCTAATTGCCAAAATGACAACCAGAATGATGACTGCTATCGTTACGCAGATCGATATCAGGAACAATTTCTGCAAAATAAAATAATTCCGTGACCGTTTGGAAAAATAAAACAAAAAGAAAAGAAAAGAAAAAGAGAAATGAAATTGCAGCTTTGCGACTGAATTGAAATCGCGACGGTTCCGGTTTGAGATGAAATGACGGTTCCGACTTCGAGCGTTTAATCATTAGATACTTGATCGAAAGTGTCTAGAAACACTATTTATTACACTTGCGTTCATCCAGCTAGGAGCATTTGCTTTTCAAATCTATATTGACAATGTTCTTCCGGTATCTTCTCATTTTATTGCTTTAATTCAATGACTAATGAACAGCCTTGTACAAAACGCTCCATATTTCTCTTCTCCATCTCTTTTATCCCTTAAGCAATATAAAACTAATATTTTTCAAAACAGAAATTTTATTGGTTTTTTCCCTAGTTTTTAAACATTTCCTGTATATTGCTATAATTGTGAATTTTGAAAATGCGTTAATTATTTGGATTATTCACAGAATTTATAGATGAAATCTCAAATGCAGCAAACTTGGAGAACATTTAATAAACTCATGCGCGTACATATCTCATCGATGAATTTTGATAAGTAACAATAAAAAAAAAATATATATATACTACATATACATTAAATATATATATATATGACAAATAGAAAAAACTCGAATCAAAGTACTGCTAAATGCATGTAATATATCCTTGACCAATAATTTTTGTACATCTCAAAGTACGGAACGAAATTTTCGTTACAATTTTACACATTATCAAATAAATGGCAAATGACAAATGCGTACCGATAAAACGATAAACAATTTTTAATGATGATCTCGAGTTTCCTCCAGAAACCGAGCCGTTTCCACGTCTTTACAGTTTCCTGCAAGGTTAATCGCAAGCACAATTATCGATTATTTGATAAGAAAACTGATAAGACGGGTACTCTGAAATCGAGATTGCTGCGTCTCCGGCGGAGATCCTTTCAAGACATTCGCGATCCGGAGGAAACGTCGAGCGGTGTAATGAAGTGTACTTACTGTTAACGAAACGAGCGAATGCGATGTGAGTGCGGATTATTAATTACGTTAATTAGTCGTTCGTTACAGAGATTAGTCGGAGGATTATCGTCATAAGATTACGGAGAGACGTGTTAGGATCGGCGCGAGACATCTGTTTTATTATCTGTATTTCTTTTATCTTTGTCTTTTTTCGGCTTTCATGCATGTGCAATTTTAAGAATACGTTCACAGCTCTTATAGGCGACCACCACCATAATTGCTCCAACGTCTGTTGCCTCCCTCATGAAACTTCTGATCACACTGCACATCCGATCTCACGCGTCCCCCCCCCCTCCCAAGTTGACCGCAACTAAGTTTCTGCGTTGTTATTGTTATTTTGCTATATTATTATATTATTACTATTATTAACGTTATTATTATGACATTTTCGCTGCCGCGTCACACTCGTTTTTCCCTTTCTCTCTCTCTGCCTTTTCCTTCGAATCTTTTAAATGCCCCCCGTAATCTTTCTTCTCCCACAAAAAGAAAACGTCCCCCCTCGGCCGTTTAGGATCTCCCTACTTAGGAAGGCATCCTACTATTATGGCGACTAGTATGACCGCCGATATTAGGACGCAGATTATGATGAAGATCATTTTCTGTGGACAGAAAAACAGAGAAGGCCACGTATAAGATACGCGCCTACGCATTTCTCGTCGACGAAGAATTGTAGAGATTGAAAAAAGAGAAAACGATGGTGAGGATATATCGAAATAACGTTATGCGTGCCTTGTGAGCAAGTTGTAAAAAAGCCGACACGTAAATACGTACCTTTTCGAGAAATTGGGAAAATAAAAAGAGAAAGAGAAAAATATTTGACGGTGACGGCGAAAAGATGAAATAAAAGAGAGAGAGAGAGAGAGAGAGAGAGAGAGAGAGAGAGACCTTGCAATTGTACGAGTGCAGTGGATCGAAAATAAAAACTCGAAACTCGCGGAAGAAGAAGCGGTGGGAAAAAGCGTGTCAGAAGCGAGTGTGTGATTCACATGTTCGCTCATGCTGACTTGCATTACCGCATACAAGTGATGCACTTTGATCGGTGAATCGTGACCGAAAAGGAAGAGAAAAAAAAGAAAAATCTTATTTCTCTCGGTATGCTTGTAATTTCTATTTTGTCAGCTTTATTAAACATATTTGCTCGACTTGTTAGTTATGGTTAACTCCTAAATTAAATAATTAAAAAGTAAGAAAAAAATTGCAATTAGGGGAAATATAGACAAAATGACATATACGAGTAAAATGACATACTAGTGATATCTCAAGTCTGATACATGATATGGTGGTAAGTAAAATTGCATCACATGACTCTAGTATTATGCTTTGACCTGTGTAAGCGTCATCTGTCACGTTCCAGTGATTTAGATGAGATACGCATTGTAATATTTTTGCCTGAGCAAAATATTAAGGTATCGAAGAATCTATTGAGTCTCAGGTAAATTTAACGAAGTATTTTCCTGTATTCTTTATTTTAATCACATAAATTGTTGTATTATATACGACAATATACGACATAGACAGTTATTACAATACAGTTTTGCTTTTATGCTGTCATTTAAGTTATAACAAATATGTTGTACAATTTGAACAAAATGGCAGAGCCTGAATGGACAAAATAACATAAGATGGAAATTGAAAAAAAAAAACAACACTGAAAAGACCAGCTGAAAAAAAAGAAGAAACAGTACAAAAGATATTGTTCCAAGGAACAAAAAATGTCGAAAAGAACAATTTAAATTTTAATGAAGCAGATGACGACGATTGTCCCTGTATTTATTACAATGACTTATATTCTCAAACTCCGAAGATTGCTGTCTTTGATGCGTAAAATGTGGGAAATAGACTCACGCGACTTGCACTGACAAGTCAAAAGAAAACCAAAAATTTATTTACGAACTGTGCAATTAAGATATACTGTATGTCATTTTGTCCATACGGTTTGGACAAAATGAATTTTCGTCGATGTTTTTTTAAAAAATTATATCTTCGTTACTTTTTAGTTTCATTAAAAAGTAATTAATTTTGTTTTTAGACAACATACCAAAGAAAAATTACATGTAATGTTAAAGTTCCTATCTTTATAAATTAAAAAGTAATATTGTAAAAACAAAACTCTATGTCGTTTTGTCCATACTTCCCCTACTTGTGAAGAAAATAATGAAAATAAAATTAGTCACGATAATAATTTCATTGTAATGCAAAAGTAAACATTTGTGAGTTTGATAAGAAAAAGCGACCTGAAAGAATTTGATTAATAAGCACAACAATGTCTAACATCCACTCTTAAAAAAGCGTGTTACTCATAAATTGCCGTTGATTGTTGCCGCTTTTCCGCGATGCTGATTGGCTCTCTCGCTTGTCGATTGATCGGCTCGATTCGCGTGCGAAAGCTATCAGCGCCGCGAAATTTGGCGCGACAGATGTGTGTACGTGTGTATATCAATTGTGAGTTATCAAGTTATTATAACAGATATGACAGTTCAGGTTAAGGGAATTTGAAAATTGTGAAAATTAGAAACACCTATTTTGGGGGAATTACAGATGCCTCGGCGTTGTTTGCATTACTTTTTCTCCGAGAAGCTGGATGTACGATGCTTCGGAATTACTCGTATTATTCTTGGTTGCTCTCTCAAAGCAAAGAAAGGGATTGAGAGTAAAAGAATGAAGGAAGAATGAGAGCGATATTGAGAAAAAAAATGAGAGAATAAATGGAAATGTCAAAAAATAAAAAAATGAGAGAAAAAGAAATGGAGAGAAGGATAGAGAGAACGATAAAGAAATAGAAAGAAACAGGAAAGAAGAGAAATAAACAAAAAGAAAGTAAGAGTCAGAACAAAAAAAGTGTGAAAAATATAAATAAGAGAGAGAGAGAGAGAGAGAAAAGAGAAGAAAGATACTAAGAGTACAAGAATAAAGAAAGAGTGAGAGTAATATTGAAAAGAAGAATGAGAAAAATACTGATAAATATAAAAAAATAAAAGAACAAGAGAAGGGCAGAGAGAGAGAGAGCGCAGGCGCGCAGAAACAAAAGCAAGTTTCGAGCAAAGGAATGAAGGAAAAGATGTGAAAAGAATGCAAGAAACAGAGAAAAAATGAGAGAGAATGGTAAGAATTGGAGTGAGAATGAGAAGAAGTTAGAGCAGAGAGCGAAGTTAAAGAGAGTTAAAAAGAAAGAGAGAGAACGCAAAATGTGAGATAGATAGTGAGAGATAAAAATGAAGATGAAAAAGGGAAATAAAATGGCAGAAAGAGAGCATGCCAAAAAGAGAACGCAGAAACGACAACAAGAGAGAAAGAATAAGAGAGAGGATGTGAAGAGAATATAAGAGACATAAAAAGTGAGAGAGAAAGAATGAGGAAAAATGAAAGAATAAGAGGAAGTTAGAGTAGAGAGCAAAATAGGAGAGAGCATGCGAATGAAGAAGAGAAAGAGTAAAACAGAATGAGAATTAAACAAGTGTGAAAACGCGAGAATGAGAGGTAGAATAAGGGAGAACATGTAAGAAAGAAAAAGAAAAAGAGACCAAGTGTCAAAGAGAGCGCAGAAACAAGAACAAGAGCAAAGGAATAAGAGAGAGGATATGAAGAAAATGTAAGAGTCAGAGGAAAAATGAGAGAGAAAGAATAAGAGTAAGAGGAAAAATAAAAGAGAGAATAAGAGGAGGTTAGAGCAGAGCAAAGTTAAAAGAGAGTAAGCGAACAAGAAAAAGAGAAAGAGAAAAACAAAAAGAGAATTAAAAAGAAAGCGAAAGAACGGAAGAATGAGAAGTAGAATAAGAAAGAGTATAAAAAAAGGAAAAAAATGGGAAAAAGAGAGCATGCCAATGAGAACATAGGAACAACAGCAAGAGCGACGGAATGAGAGGTGTGAAGAAAATGTAAGAGTCAGAGGAAAAGTGAGAGAGAAAGAATAAGAGTAAGAGGAAAAATGAAAGAGAGAATGAGAAGAAGTTAGAACAGAGAACGATATTAAAGAGAACATGAAAATGAAGAAAAGAGAAAGAAAAACAGAAAGAGAATTAAAGAGAAAGTGTGAGAATGCCAGAATGAGTAGTAGAATAAGGGAGAAAACGGAAAAAAAGGGAGGGGGAAAGGGAGTGAGGGAGGGGGGGAGAGAGAGAGAGAGAGAGAAAGCACAAGGAAAAGGATAAGAGAGAAAGAGGAGTACATTTTATACCTTTTCCTGAATTTATACTTTTGTATGTTTTTAAATTTATTGCTTCCTTACTTTTATGGTTTTCTAAATTGTTACAATATATTGTTACAATATATTGTTACAATATAAGTTGTAAAATTTATAAATTTTAACCGTACATAGATGTATATGTAATTTAATGAAAATTAATTAATAGCTAAATTAATAGCTATTAATAGCTAAATGAAACATTGCAATAGTTCTTGGAAAGAGAATATTTATGTACATTTTCATAATTATAATTATAATTATGATTTTTACGTAAAATTAAAAAAGTGATAAATGGCACGCGCGTAGCGCGCGCTTGTTTTGTTCTAGTTTTAATAAAATAGATGCAATTATGGAAAAATCCAAAGAAAGTTAATTTTTTAATATCTATAAGTAAAAAAAAGGAAGGAACAATGAGATTTTAGGTTATTTTATGGATTTTATATATAGTGAGACTGCTAAGCTCCACTGCTCTCTTTAGGATTAAAAGAAATAAATATTTTTGAGTAAATTTCTTACTGAATTATTCACGCGTGAAATGAGAATAATGTTAGTTGAAAGTAATCATTACTAATGTATGCAGTATTATGGACAATAACTTTTAGGGAAGTGGGGGTGAGCTGGTTGTCAAACATAATCAAGCACATTCCTCATACAACTAATGATGCGGGTGCGTTCACAAACTAGTTGATCACAAACACCAAACCGTTCTACCCGACCATAAAGACTCGTTTGTCCGCTATTTGTCCTACTTCATTACATCGTCTCTGTGCAAATCTAGAGAACAGCGCATTCATCTATCGTCATACTATTAGTCTACTCGACAGCGATTACACTTCATCTCTTTTACCGCGATCCCACGATGGACTTTGATCGCGAAACGTAACACAAAGAACAGTAATATGATTAGCACGAGTGCAATTGTACATTATACACTAAACACAAGAGATTGAAAGGTCAATCACAAGAAACAAGGTTCGGATCCCACTCGATGCGAGTTGCCTGATCGTAGGTAGTACTAGAGACGAAGGAAATTATTCCAGGAGCAAAAAGGAATTTATAATATTCTCCACATTTGTCGCATCGGTAACTTAATACTTACATGTCGCATTAATATGCAAGATTAACGCTGAAGAATCAGATCTCATTCCATGCATTACAATTTACAACAAATGAATCGTTATAGAGCTCTCGTTCTACGTATTTTATGTACATGTATAATTCATGTTTTCCTGAATAAATGGGGATATTCTTAAATCGCGCGATCTGGTAAATTTTTTTGCTATTTTTAACGTCCATTCTCCGCGGCAGACCGAGCGAGTTTCAATTGAAACGTATCCAAGTGAAAATGTTCGCTTTGAGGATTACAATGGAAATAGAGAGAGAGAGAGAGAGGTCAAAACGAGAAGACCGCGCGGTGCGGAGAGAAGAAAATGATAACAATGCGAGAAAAGAATGTTATGTTCCGCGATAATGTTTTCAAGTCTGCCGTTGTCGCACTTGATAAAACTTGAAACGAATCTCTCTCTCGAAGTCCCCTCCCGCTGAATGGGCACTTATTCCTTTTTGCTCCTTCTTGCCGGGTTTCATTCATCGCGATGTCGTCTTTTGATGAACGCCGCGAGACGATTCCTTACCGTACTTCAGAGGCGTTTGATAAATCCTCCGAGTCAACTCACGGGAAAGGACCACTCTCCAATTGGATTCCGAAGAAATTATTATCTCACGACGTAAAATTCGCGATGCCAAAACGCGAATAAAAGAAAATAAAGAAAGAACGGTGACTGGACTTTCGGATCAAGGATCAATGAACTTGTCTCTAAATTTGCCAAGTAAATCACGAGTTTAGCAGCGTTCATGTCAGCCGAGCTGATCCGAAACTCGCGAAATCTGCTCCTCGCCTCGATATTACGGCGAGGAAGAGATTTCGGCCCAGTTTCGGCCCGAGTCTCGGCCGCGTGCCTGTGTGTGTTTGGTGTCTCATGTTCTTTACCTTACGAGCCTTTTTTCGATACTCTTCAGCTTGGCTCAGCTCGTCCCAGGCCTTGCTCACGTGGTCGCCGGTCTGATTCACGCAGTACTCAATGTTGTCCACCATCTCACCCTGCCGTACCGCACGTGGGACGAAGGGATGGGAAGCAGGGGAGGAAGGAGACAAGGGGTGGGACCAGGTTCGCTCGTCGAGGGGGAATAACCTCGGGGAACGGATGCAACCCAGGGTTACATTTATGTACACATAATCGGCGAGTATGGAGCGAGCGAGAGAGAGAGAGAAGAAGCAGCATCCTCCCGCGGCAGGAGGGAGAATGCCCAGATCCCCAGCGCGTCGTGCGCAGGCACGTACACACGCCGCCCCGTACGTTTTCACATCGACACACAATCACACACGTATCCGTATATTAGTATCGACAGCATAGAAATTAATACGCAAGGTTAGTAGTATGAGTAATAGTAGTAAACAGAGCAGTTGATGGACAGAGGCACACAATTAGCACACCCATGTTTCGACAGAGTACAAAGAGCGATGTACAGGTACATGTATAAGGGGAAAAAAGAGAGAGAGAGTATGTAACACGCACACACACATACAATAGTATATATGTATATAGTATATAGGTATATACATTTATATAATATCACATTTGCGATCGAGCGCAAGTTGACACGACGATCAACGACCGACAGAATAAAATAACACACGCAAAGGAATAGAAAGAAATCCATAAAGCGCCGTCGTTAGTTGCTTACGCGTCGTAGAGGGTAGACAGGTAAGTGTGGCAGTGGATGTACACCGATTAATACAGATTGTAGCGAGTTACGTCGCGATAGAAGCGTAATAATTAAACAGCGGATAACGGAAGTGGAGCAGGACTCGTGGTAGAAAGGGGGACGTGGGAAACGAGGTGATGAAATCAAAATGGGATTCAAGAGACATCGACGCGAACGGATCGAGGGTAGAGGATGCGGAAGCAACAGGGAGAAAAAAAAACAAGAGTGACCAATTAGACGCGAACGAAATGGCTTCGGCGCGTGATATCTGGGGAGGACTCACCCGTCGGGCTTTGCTTTGATACTTGAGTGCTTTTTTGGTGTCCTGCGTGGCCGTCTGCACGTAGTCCACCGCGTGTTCCACGTGGTACTCTATGCGATCTATCATCTCGCCCTAATGTGGGTAGGAGGCGCGGCGCGAATCCACACAGCGTAACACAAGGGAAGAGAGAGTGTTAGTTTTCAAGAGTAAGGCAAGGCCAGTGATTAAATTGTTCACCGATTTCTTTTTTTTTCTTATTGTCATGCATCAGCTCGCACACCGGCATTGATTGATTGTGAGAAAAGTAATTGTCGCCAAGAATCGACGGTGTTTATGACTACATCCGATTTATACCAAAAAATACAAATAATTATGAAAAAAGTTACAATGTGACAATTATCGTAAATTTTCTTTAAATGATAGTTTCACGATTGTGATATTATCAATTAACAATATCAGCTGTTTTTTTTATGCCAATATTACGCAATTAACGATCATTGTAAATTATCAATAATCAACGTAAGCTATTGCGCGATAATTACTTTGTCTCATTGTGTGAAAAAAAGATTGTTCAACTTGGACAAATTGTACCATGACAAGTAAAGCTTAATAATATTATTATTGTTATTATATTATTATTATTAAATTAATTATTACTATCATGCGGAAAGAAAGAAAGCGATAAACTAAAATCTCGAGTTTTTCGCGGAAAAGTTTTAAGTGGACATCAAAGAGAAAGCAAGTGATACTCAATTAATAATAAAACGGATACGTAAAATAAATAATTAAATTTCTGCAGGAAAACTTGAGATTTTAGTACGTTGAAGAAATTTCCCTTTTATTAGCAGATAGTAAAACGCGTCACATAATACGGTTCGTTAAGAAACATTACTGAAGAGAAGAGGATTGTTACACTGCGTCGCGCTACGCTCCTAATTGCTTATCATTGATGTACCGAAGCAATCGCGAGCAACTAATATAAAATATAAAGTAACAGAAAATAAAAATATATAATATATAATTGAAACGAAAGTACTCTAATGTCAATTAAAATCAGGACAAAACAACTATTTAAATGTAGCTTGTTGTACAATCAATCGCGAGAAACGATGCCGCTCAAGCATCTCGCAATAAAGCATCTCATTCGTTAATTAAATCGATAGTTTGGGTTGAAAAATAAATTGAAACGTGCATTTGACAGAATAATCGAAAAAGTTTTTCTTTTGGCTAAAGAATAAAATTCAAAATCATGCCAAATGAATTTTCTTAAATAAATAAACGGCACTAAATAAAAAGTAAACATAATTATTTATTTAATATATTAAAAAACCAAAATTACACAAAATATATTATTGTTGAAAATATTATCAACAATATTTTGATCCTTATTTTATCATAAAAAAATGAGATTCAAGTGTTTAATGCAAGCCTTCCTCTCTAATCTAAATTTTTATTTTATATTCGAAATTTTTTTTTTAACTAAATCAGATTTTTTTCTCTTTATTCATTTTTTCCTCAAATGCACGTATCAGTGAACTTATTGTCTACAATCAAATTATTTAAAGAAAAATCATATCTATTAACCGTTTTGTAAACTGCTGAAAAATTCATATTCATGGTTATAAAAATGACTGTAATCTCATGAGAATTAATTCGACTCTACCAGCAACATATGTATAACTAGTACAATTAGGCTTTTATCATCTGTACATATGACTTTGAAATAACACATCAATATTCATGGCGAATATCTTTGATGTATTATACGCACGATATTTGCAAGATATGAACATATGCAATTTGCATGTAAGTTATGTATCTTGCGACAGAGTGTTGTTGTCGTATGTATCAAATATTACAATAGAAAACTGTTATCTCAAAATAAAAATAAAATGAAAAAGATATATATATAAAATCTTTCGCATGCAATATTGATTTCGTTACATCGTGGAGATGTAAATCTCTTATGCCGGAAAACAAGAGAAAAATGATGTAATTATCGTTTGTTTAAACGGATAGATAATCTGTTTCCGCGATAAATTTGCATGAAGCTGCTCAACCTTACCTGACTCTCCACCAACATGGCCATGTCCATGAACATGTCGTGCAGCTCCCTGATGGAGTTTTCGAGTTTAATGATGTCAGCGTGACGCGCCTCGATGTCCGCAAGGGTCTGTTTTGCTTGTTGCGTTTCCATAATGATCTACGACAAGCGGTAAGATTAATCGGGTAAGAAAGGCGGTTATTAACGCTTCTCACGTAGCTACTAGGCGAGATAAGGAGGGAAGGATCATTAAAGATGTACCCCTTGCGTAAAGACGGCTGGATTTCCTTGCTCCAGCATCTCCTCGAGCTCCTCGTTGGTGGTCGTTCTCCCCGCTGGAAAGAAACAGAGAGATTTCTTCGTCTCGCAAACAGATGCAATTCAAATGCGGATGCAATCAATTTTCCGTTCAAAGGCTGCTGCTGCTGCTGCTATTATTTATTCAGCCAACAAACCGATTGCTTCGTATATTGGATCGTAAATATCGATTTTACATAAATTTACTGATCTCTCATTGTCATAATTATTATTTACACTGCAAGCTTATTGGTTAGTATGTTCATATTACAATATTATAGTATTTTAAAAATGCAAAAAAATGATATAAGCCAATTTAAACTGAAAATTTGCAATGTGTAATAATAGGAGAATACGATTAGAGTTGTTTGAAAGAAAAAAACTTTTGTTGACAACAACTGTTCAATGTCTTTCCCGGCTTTTCTTCACGTAGAAACGAACACGAGCATTAGATTGATAAACGTATCTCGAGACTGACTCAATGTAACGAAAGATTGGAAAGGGCCGTTCTGCTCAAATAAACATTCAGGTTGCAATGTAGTCTACCAATCACAGCATACGTATACTCACTGATCTCGAGCTGTCGTTGTATTCTCCCCTTACACCGCTCCCTGTAATCGGTCTGTGTCCGATTGTACTCCGTCATCACCTCGACAAACTTCCTCGACAGCGTCGAGTGCTGGGTTTTGCGTATCCTCAGATCCGCTGACGATTTGTTCGTGTGCTCTTCCTGCTCGATGTTCTGCTCTATCACTAGACACAGAAAATAAGGTACAATTGTCGCAATATGAAACGTATTCTCGATGATCGCGGAGGAATCAATTTAATACATGTCACCGCATCACGCGGGTGAACGTTCCAACTGCGACAACTTACCCTTTAATTTAGCCCTCACTTTGTTAGCGGTTTTCTTGATGTCAGACATCAAGTCCTCGAGTTCCAGTTTCACCTCTGAAATCGAGAAATCAAAAAGTTATTTACGTGCCACGAGTCTCGAGTTCAGAGAGAGAGAGAGAGAGAGAGAGATCCATTATTTCCTAATATGCCAAAGAAGATAAGTTTTATTTAGAATCTGGAACAAGTCGCAAATATCATCTTGAAAATTTATGGATAGTGGTGCGAAACTGTGTTGCAGCACATTCTTTATTAAACAAATAACTTTTAGTAGGAAATAATATATAATTTATATGTTATATATATATATATATATATATATATATATAATATATATATATAATTTAAAATAAAATAAATAAACAGACATATAAATTTGCTATTATCGAATACGAATCGTATTGTCAATAAAATAATATGTTAGTTTTTAAAAAGTCCACTCGTTAAAATCATGCTTGTGATATTAATTATTCCACATTGCTTCAAATGTTGCACTTTCAATAATAAGATAGTACATTCGTAAAATATCATTGTGCAATATTATATTGATCGAGGTATGGTCCATATATAGCTTGTCGTCAATCACCATTACACGCGCAAGCTTTCGAATTCCTGCAAGACGATATCGGTCGCAGCTATCTGTTTCTTTTCTCAATAAATTTACAATCCGATCTATCTGCCCTCTTGCCTCCGCAATTCTTATTTTATTCGTATACTTAGCCACTCTGTAACTTTTTCCTGCTTTCGATACTCTTAGGGATAATAGGGATGGAATCAAATTCAAAATGTATCTAAAAATCCGAGTAATCAACTTTCATTCGAAATGTACTTTTAGTAGCTTCTATCGTAAAAAAATCGAATATTTCACAAGTAATACTCGAACTCCAAGAATGAAGTTATTAGTTTTAAAAAATGTATAAATGTGTGAAAAGATTTTAAATAACTTTTTTTCTATATTTTTTCTATATTTTTAATATTTTTATTATATTTAATTTCAACGATTTGTAACATTTGTATCATCAACAATAATATTAAAATAATTGTTGCTTTATACAAATGTTTTGTTTTAAAGGAATGTAAAATTTCCAGTAAAATTCGAACGTATTTGACCCAGGTTCGAGTCCACTTGGAAGGTAATGCTCTTGTTTTTTAAGGTAACTATTCAGAGAATTTGAATCCATTTCGTCCAGATTCGAGTCTACTTGAAAATACTACTTTTATTTTTCAAAGTAATCATAGAAAATTCAAGATTATACTACCAGATTTGAATTTACTTATAAGGTACTTAATTTCATCGCTACTTTTATCTCGATTTTCGCGTTAGCTCGATCATCCAATTACAATTTGCGACTTACTCCTACTATATTTTGCATTCGAGGCCAGCGATTTACTCGCAGCACCGGACAAATTGCGACGCACCTGTGACGAAGCGTACAAATGCCACGGAACTCGATTACGTTAGCGTGAGTTAATATACCTACTGCATACAATGTGATTAATACATTTTTTATTTCATCGTCGCAAGTCTACGTTTAAAAATAATTACGAGAAGGTTGTTTCGAAATGGATAATTGTTTTCATTTCCAAGAAGATCTTTTTTTATTATAGTTCGGAGCTTATATATCTTTTTTTAATGCAAGCTTCGTGTTTTTCTCGAGAGCCACAATTAACCGATTAACGTGCCGGTTGATTCCATGGATCTCCAATATTTAATTAGCAAGCGTAGAAGAGGGGTCATGATCCTTCTCATAATATCAAGTTCCAATATGCCGTGAAAGCGTCCCACGTACATATGCGTTAAAACGTGTCCCACGCAACTAATACCGCCTACATCTCTTTATGAGCTTGCGACCTCTGCTAAAAGATCTTCCCTTTCGATAGGCAGGCATTATATGATCCATTTTCGTATCTTCCGCAAAAGACGAGATGTATCTTGTGGTTTATGAAGTTAACGAAGAAGGAAGAGAAGGTCAGAGAGAATATCTCTCTCTCTCTCTCTCTCTCTCTCTCTCTTTCAACCTACCATCGACTATTTCTTAATATCGAGCTATTCGAAACAAGTGAACGTGCACAACCGGAAAGAGATTGATAGAAACCTCTTTCGTTGAAGGAAATAGCACAATTTTTGAATACACTGCACGCCCGCGATATACGTGACGCTACTATTCCACGCGCAAATATTTTTTAAGCAGAAATCCCTCATATACCGGAGGAACGTGAGGTTTGCATTATATCTATCTATGTATGTGTCATGCCACATATTTCCCGAGTGTGTCACGGAACCACTGAGTCTGCCAAGACACCCTCGAGCCTCAAATCCAGTTGCCGTGAGATTTAGCGTCCGCCGGAACGACGCTGCGTTTCCCTTGGGAACTCTCGAAAATGCTGAGTAATAAGACATTTCCCCGAAATACGTTCATCTTTACTGTTCGCGTAAACGATACGAGTGATGTTAACCATAATTTGGAGCATTTTTAGCAAATATTTTGCAAGACGACATGTTGAAAAGCAATACAATCAAAGAATATAATGGATATACATACGTATATAAATAATTTATATAAAAATAAGATATAAATAATTTATATAAAAATATAAAAGATTAAATTTTTTTATATTAAAAATCTAAAAATTTATATTAAATTTATATTAAAAATATATTATGTATACGTTAAAACTAGTGAATTACATAATTATAATAATTGATACTTTTCTCTTTTTCGCGAGTGATATTACCTTTAAATTCGCCGCAGAACAGAATTAATACTTCGATTAATGAAAAGCACTACATTAATTTGTATTTAAGTAGTAAACAATTTTTAACCAAAATCTGTTATGACAGGAGCTCTTGGAAAATTGATTAAAATTTAGTTAGCTTACAACTAACCCCATAATTCACTGTTACCTCACGTGCAACGCGTTGAATATTCGTCGAGGAAGTTTCGGCGAAATTTCTTGGCTTTGCTTAAAATGCAAATTCGCTTTAGGTGTGTTCTTTGCGCTTCTATCGGTTACATCTACCGCATTTAGTTTCACCAATACCATTGCAGCCACGAGCCATTGTTTAGGATCGAAGAAGACCGAATGAGAATGAAGGTGCTTGAAAAATTCTCGCCCTCACGGCGCACCTTTCCAGTCACGATCGGACACTTAGTCGCAGCGCGATTTAACAACCGTTATCAGACGCGTGCAAAGGGCATCTTTATTGCATCGGATAAGATGGAACAAAAGGAAGGAATGAAAAGAGATAGGGGCCTGTTTAGTTTGATTGATGATGTATGAAGGAGACAAGGGAACAGTTCCGCTCGCCATCGCCCTGTGGTTATTAAGTTTGCACATTTTATGCGAAATTGATCTTTTTTTTAATATACGTCCTAACTGATTCGAAAATTGTCATTTCTAATCAAAGTTTACTCCTAACATAATTTTGATTAACAATCCAAGCTGCATTTACACTAAAATTTAATTAAAATAATTTTAATAACAAATATTAGATCATTTCGATAAAGATACTCGAATAATTTAACAATTTTTTCAATATAAGATTTTGTAGCAATATTTAATATAAATTATTTAGTTATTATTACAGAGTAAAATTTTCTGTTTGCTGTCTTCCCTAAATTTAGGGGATTATTCATTTAAACGGACGACAAGAAGATAACAGCAAATGAAAAAAGTTACTTCTTGAGAGAAATGATGAATTCTGATTTCGCGTTAATAATCGCACCAATGTTCGTTGCAGATTGGAAGTTAAAGATAAAGAAAAATGTTCTTACTGCGGTACCAGGTGGTACTACTCGCATATGCGAAAGAATGATCAGGGTCGTTTACACGGGAGCTAGCGTGAAGCTCGACTATGGGAGAGAGCTATCAAGTTTAACCGCATCCAAATGCAACGACCTGAAATACGTAAACTCGCTCTTGCGGTTAAAGCAATGCTCATAACGAGTTTACAACATATAAAGCTTCGACTGTAATAAAGGCCGCTTGGATTTCCGGTTAAGCTTCATAACGCGATTCAATACCGAAACGTATCTTTGTCTAGTATCTTGGCTCTCGGCCAAAGAATTCAACACAAAGATCATTTTTATAAATGAAAAAAATTATCAATCAAATAATTCTAATATTACAGTAAAGATGATGATATAATATTTTTTAAATAAAATAAAAAATATATAATTAGTATAATTGTTGTTACTTTTTAACAATTTATAGTAATCATTATATTTACGTTGTTTAATAATTATCTATTTTTTGTTAATTACTACAGTGACTTTAATATTTTGAAATACCAAGCTAATACGTTTTTAAATCCTTCCTTTCTTCGGCGAGCGCAACTTTTTCTAATTTTCTCTTTCGCTAAACGGCCACTTTTCTTACTCTAATCCGCAATATCGAGCTCTCTTCCCGGCCTTGACAGAGAGGCAAAACAATGTTTTTGCGCAAAAGAACTTCTGGCAAGGATGTTTCCATCAATACGATAAAGAAGAGCGCAGTGGTAATGTCCGTAAATAGTCGGACGCGTGGTCGAATAAAAGCTCTGCGGCATTATACGTACCTATGTATGTAGTACAGTATACAGAATCGTGCCCACTGTTTGTTATCTGACCCCAAGGTGTATATATTATTTATATATATATATATATATATATATATATATATAAGCGCACACACAACTTAACATTCCCCTACGGTAACGCCCACAAAAGCGTCTTTCGAGCGTTTTTTCCAACCCCATAAATCGAGAACTCGCTCCGGATATAAAACCTTTCTGTCGGGTTTCTCATAGTGAACTTCGGTAGATTCTATTCGCGCTATAATACTTTTCGCTTTTAACTTACCACTAAAAATAACTAAATTACTCATAATAATTCATTATCGTAATCTTAATACTATAGTAACGTCAAATAAAGTTTCGGTCATTACAAATATTAAATAAGCCAAGTGCTTCAAACAACAATTTGCAAAATATGATTTCGTGAATCTGAGACACGATAAATTTCTGTAATATTGATAAGCGTGATATATAAATACGCGCACGTACATACAAATAAAAGATTAATATGAGATTATTCTCAACTACGGATATCATTTTTGATAAGGGAGCATAACTTAATTTCATATTTATCTTGAAAGTAGATTCCAGTAAACCTATCCGATATGCGTCGCGAGCGATTCCGCCTGCGTTTGGTTTAACAGGTTTGGCTTAAGGGGCTCTATACGTATATACGAGGAGAGGATAATCCGACCTATCTCGGCTTTTTCCCTCCTTCGTTTCAGCTCACGCTAAGATTCCATTCTCTTGCACGTGCCACGGCACGAAACTAGTTTCCCCCGTCGGTGATCGCAGTCGCGATAATTTCAACGATTCCGAAAATCACTTGCTGGAAAGTTTTTTTTTTGCCGTGGCTGACGGCAGATATGAAAGATTATAGAAATGAAGAAATTCCGAACGAGGGGAGGAGAATGTAAGTAGTGGGAAGATATATGAGAAAGAGAGAGAGTTTGGCCGCCGGCCAAGTAAATTGCGAGAAAAAGAGGTGTCGTTAACCCTTTATTGCGCCACGACTGCGATGATAAAATTTTGGAGAGTAAAATAGCGAGAAAGCACGAGTAACAGAAACATTATTTCAAATGAAATAAAGTTCAAGTTGCGGCTTTGTGATATTGGACGTACGCTTTTAAGCACACAGTTATGTTTAAATGCGCGCACATACACGTATACGCGCATACGCGCATTTAAATGCTGTTTTTACTTGATATAAAATTAACCAATAATATTTATATCAACACTTTTCTCGCAATTTTTATTGTAAAATAAATCAAGTATGTTTTTAAAAAGTAAGATAAATCTAAGGTAGGATTTGAAAATTTCTTAAATCATTTATGTAGCACAGTAACCACTCAGAACATAATCTAACATAGCTAAAACTTGAAGTGCAAGAAGTTGCGTTTCGTAATTATCGCGAGTCGCACTTGTTAAAGTAGGCCGAATCTCTCGTTAAGTTTTAATTAGCGCGCGCAACTCGCCGAGAAAGAGGGATGTTAGTTCGCAATCTCGTTCGGCATACGCTTCTTTTGCGAGAAAATCCTCGTATGCAAATCCGTCGCGTATAATTTAGACGTCGGGGAC
This sequence comes from Tetramorium bicarinatum, assembly GCA_928718305.1. Taxonomy (NCBI): domain Eukaryota; kingdom Metazoa; phylum Arthropoda; class Insecta; order Hymenoptera; family Formicidae; genus Tetramorium; species Tetramorium bicarinatum. Next base: position 7,910,707 of record OV788324.1, on the reverse strand, counting down.
GTCGCGAGCAGGTTGGAACACCGTCGCGAGTATGGCCGGGCAATTAGCAATTAGGGAATTCTCTTTAATTGCCCTCCTGGAATCGTGATCTTTCGAGGACGACGGAACAACGGGCGTCTACCCGTCTTCCCGAGCGGGAAATTTCTCGAGCGGAAGGATACAAGCAATTAATGTCATTCAGTATATTTAAAGGCATTTGTTATCCCTTGACTAATCCGGATTTCGCCTTGGAATCAACTTCGTACGGTCCAAGTACCTCATCGATTCGAGGAAGCGAATTAACTTTGCTCACGCGACTTAATCAAGAAATCTTAACCAGTGTGAATTTCTCTTCTTTTTTTCTTTCTGCCTTTCTACCCTCGTTATGTCGGGATTATCGAGTATGTGAATAGTGCTTGCGAAAGGAACGGAACGGATAATATAGACTGCCGCGAGGAGACCGCGAATAGGATGAGAGAGCAAAAATTGGATTCCATTAAAGATTGTGAGACTTGAAGCGATTAGTATTCGCTTCTTTCTCGACGCGTGTTTAATTCACGATGTCGTTAACGAGTTATTTAACATTCAAGAGAGTTTACCTTGAGTTTTTAATTAAGCTCTGAAAATATAAATCTGCCTGGAGATGTTATTATTACTCAGATAACGCCAAGTGGATTTTACGCTAACAAAAATTTCATTTAAAACCTAATTGGGTGGTACACGTAACATTGAGATTGAAAAGCGGTATGTTTAAAGCGAATGGTACGCAGCGGTGTGCACAAGTTGCAATTTTCTTCTGAGAATTTCCAATTGCAATTTCCCTTCGTAATTCACAATATTTCCCTGCTGAATTTCTCATCGACGAGCGTCTTGAGACAATCCGGTGACTTTGCAGTTTTATAGTCCCGAGTTACACGCAATTATGGCGATTCGTTTGCGGTATCTCTAAAACCAATTCCGCAAAACGCCAAGTGGAAACATATAAAACAAACGCGCGCCGTAAAAGCGAAACGAGTTTTTTTCCCGGTTTACGGATCCCTCGGTGGCCCCGACAGCTTAAAATACCGGGTGACAAGAAGCATTAACACTCCGGCAGTAAAAGAACTTTTTTTGCGGACAACAGTAGCTTCGGATGGGTCAGCATCCGCATCGTTACACGTTAAGCGTCAATTGTTTGCGTCCGGCAACACGCCTCGCGACGATCGGATTTTTTAACGTTAATCGCCCAACGTTTGATCGTCGGCCAACGGTCGTAAATGCATTATATGTCAATTAGCGTGCATTACGCGCGGAACGCGGGTAATAAAGCCACGTCGTGTATTATTAGCCAAGCTCAAAGCAAAGTGGCCGAAATTGCGGGCATTAAATAACGGCGATTAACATTTCCTTTGGCCTTTATCCCGCCGCGCGACATCCAAAAGCGATATGATCAAAATCGCTTTCCACAGATATGCGGCAAATATTCCGCCTCGTTCGCGTAACTGCTTCGCTATTGTTGTCAACGAGTAATTTTGCAAATCAAAGTACTCTCTGAACCCGGTTACATCACATGGGAATTGGGCTACATCACATTCCGCAGCAGAGAGGCAATAAAATTAGGAGTCGCAAATTGAAATGCAAAATGGCATGAGTAATCAGTTACTTTTGGAACGAATATTTTTAAACGATTGAGAGTTTGTTGGGGCGTCGCAAAATCACCGTCAGTGCTTTCCGTTATAAAATGAAATATGCAAGATATGAAATTATGAAAAACTCCTGTGACACAATTTTTTATCTACAATCACGTTTTAAATATTTTCTCATTTTATTATTTTATAGATTAAATCAAAACTTTATTCGTTGCATCAAAAAACAAATATCGCCATTTCCGCTTTATAAAACCACAGTATTCTTTTAACAAATCTTTAAGAGTATGCTCAGCTATTTTGCTCACAAACCGATTTCCAGCACGATAAGATATTGAAATTCCAATTAAATTCAGTCGAGTACGAAAGAACTCTTTCTTTTACTCTTCCGTGTTCATTCTGGAGGAAACAGGAAGCCGGGAAAATAGAGGAAACGAAATAGGTAAGAAAAGAAGGAACGAAAGGAGGAAGACTATGAGAGAGAGAGAGAGAGAGAGAGAGAGAGAGAGAGAGAGAGAGAGAGAGAGAGTGAGGCTATTCCCAGAGGAACTCGACAAGGTATTTCGCGACACTTTCAGGTGCCTCGGACTTCTTCCTGGATATCTCGACGTGTTATCGACTTCGGCTGACCTCGCCATTCCTGACCTCGACGCGATCGCGATCTGTCTTGCCCTCGTTTCCCCCTTCACCTCTCAGTCAGTCGGTCCACGTCTACCATCCACGTCCGCAATCGACTGATCGAAAGAGCCAACATAGCGGCCAGCACGACATGACGCTCCAGTCACTTCCGATTTTTGTCACCTTTCCGGAGATATCCTCTTGAGGCGATTGCAGAAGAGAACACAGAGGGACACGCCTTTTTACAGTGAGCTATGGCTGACCGTTCTATATTAATCGAGGTGAATGGTTGGTTATCGACAGCTCCAGATTTACTAATTCTGTCGCAGACAATGGAACTCTTTCGTTCGTTCGTTTGTGGACTCTCGCGCGTTACAATTGCGAATGTATAAATTGGGTTAATGCCACGTGGAAACGTGCCAGATCTACTTCCGGTTATTCGATCGACCGACCGACTAGGATGGGATGTCGAACTTTAACCAACTCGGAAGTAACGTGATGTTACGTCGGAAAGCACTGACGGTGATTTTGCGACGCCCCGGCAAACTCTCGATCGTCCTCGCTTTTTGTCCCGCTTGTAAACCCTTCTTACATGCACCAGTTCGCTAATAATGCAAGTTCTTACAGTACAGAGTGTCGAAGGAAAGTGTCAAGGCGTCGTCAAGGGATATATTTAAAGGGCCATGCTATTTTAGATACACGGCTCTTGTAAAATTTTCTAAAAGCATATAGAGTATCAAACAACAAAATTCTACAATAAAATGTTTCTAAAAAAAAAAATTAGTGAATTGTTGAGTTAAATTTGTTAAGACTTTTCCATGATGGATGTGATTCTGTGGTAACATGCACAAGAGCCAACAAAGGTTCTCGATGCTCTTTCGACCAGTCGATTAACTTTTCCTAACCGTTCCCGTAAACCGAGGACAACCGTATATTGTTATAGTAAGGTCTATTAAATTATCAGCGTTCTCAATCGCGGGCGACTACCAACGTACGAGAACAGCTGGCCTGGTCGCACGGCAAACACAATCGACGCGATGGTAAACCAACACGGATACTTTCGATCTACCAAAGAGAGGAGACCCACGGCGCGCGTCCGTCCTTCGTGCAAAGCATTGCCAGGTGCTCATAAATATGTATTGTACACGTAGCCAGGGTAGAATTACGGAGTTTCTGTATGGGCATAAATTGAACCGAGCGATACCTTTGACCCCTCCGTTAACTGGCTTTGACGTGGAGAGACAGAGAGGGAGACAGAGATGATGAAAGAGAGCGCGGGGGTGCGTGCTGTGACTGTTGTTTTTCGTGTCAACCCGCAAATGGAAGTTAGTGTCCTGTTACAGATACAAGAGAATCGATACACGAATTACGAACAACAGTTCTTTGCGGGGTTTAATTTTCACGGTCACATCACAGATTTTTTCTTTTTATTATTCGTGCTTCGTCAAAAGGAGCTTTGAGAGGATAAAGTATGTTCCTTTTTATCGTCTTTAATCACGTAAAAGCGTCGTATCATCGCGGTTATAACGATGGCTGCGCAAGATAGGTATTTATTTCCCTAGAACGGGAACAAGCTTCATCTGCCGTAAAAGCGGGACCGTAAAGTTTTACGGTATTACGATCGAGAAGAGCTACGTCCGGCAATCCAGCTATAAGATCATGCGTATATAATCCGATGATTTCGCAAACCTTTCCAAGGTTTAATGCCGATGAACAGCGTGAAATTCCGATCGTAAGAAAGATCGAACGGTGCAAGTATCAGGATATTGAGATTTATGACCTCGAACGTTTAGTTGTCTTGCGTAATCTGCAAGAATCATATTTCTGTAATAAACTTTTTTATTTCATTTTCGAAAGATACTCATGATAAAAATTTCTTACGCAACATTTGTTTCAATAAATTTAATAAAAGTTGTATCATCCAACTATGTTTCTTAGTTCCTATCTCATTCGCCCACAACGAAAGTCTTGATAGCTTTGCCAGAACATCAGAACAATTTCATATAGTTTAATACATTTACTCGTTAATAAATGCGCTGCGGGATGATATTTTTTAATTTATTTGTCCTCTATTTAATTCTCATGCCATACAAGTTAATTGGACTGTGTGAGAAAGAGTGTCTGCATAAAGTTGCACAAAAAATCGCAAAGAGATGTGAAGCGCATAGAAAATTAAATGCATCCAGGGCTTTACTTGGCAGTGATGAGAAAAAAAAGAAACCAACATGGACTCTCTTTTGAAGTCCTAGGAAGCTCGCTTGTACACGGTGTCGGTAGAAGAAAGGTCATAGTTCGGCACAAGTAATAGTATTGAATATTACGAGTAAAGAACCTTCTACGTGAACGATCGATTTATACATTTATTTATGAACAGGTAGGGAATCTCTTCTTCCTCTCATTTGTGGCAGCTGAACAGCTACAGAGCAATTTCTTGAAATTGAGAAGATTACGATGATTTAAGTCTAATGATATATAAGCTTTGTAAATGCTTCGCAACTTTGTAAATGCTTCATAAAGTATATTTATGCGGGAAACTTCTCATCTAGTATAATCGGCGCCTCTACCACCTCTCGAAGTATTGACCTTTCTTTCCGGGGCACGGTGTATATAAACGGGTCGAAAGAGAAGCATCGGCAGGAAAATATCGGGTGCGCATCTCTCTTACGCGGAAAAATAGTAAGAGTGCCTGGAAAAGCGGCACGTGATCGCAATAAAAGCGACCAGGTCGCCTACGCGACTTAGGGGCACGATCAATTTGTATTCCGCGGCGGAAGAAAACCCAACTGTGAGGACTGCTGCGGGCTGCTGAGAGAGAAAGGCGCAAGGAGGAAGAGGGTCCACTTCTTCTTCCCTGTTGCCGAACGAAAGCTCGACACGATTTCAATTTGGACGTAGGACGGTCTCGTTAAGAAAAATTGCAACCCCTCGTCGCGTCGCTTCGGAACAGCGCAATTCGCCGCGCGCATTTACATTCGCCGCGAATGCACAACACACTTTACATCCTCAAAATTGAAACGTGGCACCCCGCACGAGTCGATCAAGTCACTACTATTCATGGCAAGCTCCAATGGTACTGAGATATATTAAAAGTAAGTAAATCTGCGTCGTCCGTGTTATTAAATTACCAAAGATATTAATAGTTTTCAACCAAGTCTTCACGTAACACTTTATATTTATATGTTTCATAATAAAGTTACGGAAAGCTGATTCTTAAAACGATATTTCAAGTAGAAGACGTTGAAACATTAATTCACATTTCAAGCCGGAAGTACGATTAATAATAAATCAGCGTTACACGAATACATTTCGCAAATTATTGTTTGAAGAACCTACCATAACTTGGTATTCATTGCGTGTGAATAACGGATGCGATGGCTAACAAATTCTTGTTCCAAGCATGTTTTTAAAGAACAGCGCATGAATATAAAATTGCACGAATTACTTTTTTTTTTGTTGCAACGATAAATTGGCGATGTGAACGAGTGGAATGAGTTTACTGTCTCGATAGAATTAGCGCATCACATCTGATTTATGCGCGGTTAGTCGTTGGCCTAAAAACTGCAGAGACGAATGCTGCGCCGAATTAGAACACCTGCAATGAACATCGATCCATTCATTCTGTTCATATAGAACTAATCGTCGATGTTTAGCTATTTCCGGATATAACCCGATAACACGTAACTACTTTTCAAGAATCTCTCTTTGCGATTTTGCAGAATTTATTAAAATTAAAAAAGATCAAAGATGAAATAAGGATGAAATCAAGATCAAAGACTAAAATTTATAAAATGTAATATTACATGAAAATATATATGAAAATATATATCCAAAACTGAATCTAATACATTTTAGATATCAATATCATTAAAACTGTCGCTTCTATTTGCACCGTAATTACGTATTTAATTACTTTTTCATGATATTCTTCTAGAGAGAATTTCCAATAACTCCTAGTATCTTCTTTTTAATTAAATTTAATTATTCAAGCATATTCAAAGAAAATCTTTTAACATTTACCGGCGTCTTTCCTTGAGCAATTCTCTTCGCATATTTGGATTATTCATATCTATTCTAGAATTCCATCAATCCAAATGTCATAACAATTTATAAAAATTTAAGCATAATACTTAAAATAAGCAATAATGTTTAAATATCATGTTGAATTAAATAAAAAAATTATATGTAACATTAGATGTTAAATTATATGAATTAAAAGATAGAAAAAATATAAGAGTATGGAAATCACTATCGAGAACATTTTTATTATTAAATCTCCGGTTCTTTCGTTCATTAGAGCCACACTTGTACGAATGCTGCATTGCACAGTTTAAGAGATAAACGTAGTGACAGGGCGCGCCTTTTTGCAGAGCAGCGACTTGATTTGCATCGAGAGTTTGACGACGCGACGTCGTCGACTGAAATGCAATCGTTTCTCCATGATCGTAAACTGCTTGTCGCCCGAACGCAATGCGGATCGAACGGAAACGCGCCTGACAGTGTTGCAAAACGGTGCTGGACGAGTTTCAAAAGCGAGATGGAACGGGACGCGACAAGAACAAATCGGATTATCGTGGCAAGCGGTGAATAATTTCCAGCCTTCGCGTTGCGCGCAACAAACAGGAAACAATCGAGCACGGTATTTCGAGAACAACGCAGGTCCAAAAATTAAAATTCCTCGCGGACTCACACGTGCGCCAGTTTTTCAAATTTAAATACAGATTTCGTGAACGAGATACGATAAATCGCTAAAGTTCGTAGCTTCGCTAATGCGCGATGTTTCACACACATTCCGTTCTGTCCTGTAGTTTGATTTGAATGCAGATTGCGCAATATGTATAAGTGTCTAAGAATTCTAGAGAGCGAAAAACGCCCAAAGGGAGCATATTCTATTCACCAGAAATGAAAAGAGTAATATGAATGTGGGTTTAGAAAGCGTCCTTTCCGAGTTGTAAACCTTTTTTCATCAATGTAGCTTCAAAATTTTATACCCTCATCTTGATAGAATAAATAAATGTCACAGGTGGTAGTAGGATGAATACTAAGCAGCAGATTTCCCATTCAGCAAACGGATGGTCATTAAAATGTGTTCCGGAAGTAAGAGATTTTAAATGCTTTAATATAAAGTTAATGCAAGTAATGTAATTCATGTAAGAAAAATTGTACAAATGAAAACCTTTTGATTTCATGACATTTATAAAATTACCCTGTGTATATGCATCCAATGAATTTTGTTTACATTTCGATGTTCTGTTCATTTCTGATCTGCCTCATACTTTATTAAGCTCTCGAATTCGCGGTTTACCTTCTGTAATTACATCGAGGGGCACAAGACGGCAACTTTTGTTGGCGAACGAAAGAACTGCGGTAATCAGCGCGAAGCAAGCAAAAGTGTCGCTCTACACGGCGCTTTCTCACGTCAGTGGCGCGAAAGCTTGTCGCAAAAGATAAATCGTTCACGCGCGCGAAAACTTTCCGCCAGTTTCCCGAAGATCCGACCTAGATTCTGTCGGATCTGCGATATTAATGACGTGACGACGGCACGGTCGACTCTCCAGCTAATTTCGCCCCGATGATCATTCGTGAACTGGAAATTACTATTAGAAGCTGGAGTTAATAGAGGACATTATAACGAAATCAACCTCTTGAACTGCATGAATATAAAATTCTATGATACTGATAAGAGGAATAAGATGATTTTCTAACATGTCTTTCTGCTTTACAACGTCATTTTCTATGTATACATATATATATGTGTGTATGTGTGTGCGTAAAATATTTTTAAAGTCGTAAAAAGAAAAATGGAAGAAAAGGCAAACGGTGAGGCAGTTTGAGCTCGGTACGAGCGGAAATAGCTCACGTTTCACAGGATGATTGTTATACCCGCTTGCGCGAATATTTCAACAAAATCCCAGGGGCAAACGTGCCGCGCCGCCATCCATGGTCGATCCTTCTCCTGTACCATGACCCACTTAATCCGCCCCAGATCAGCTTCCGCTGTGCCTCCAATCCCCGTCGCATTCCATCGACTACCCTATATTATGTGGCTTACCGTCCCCGTCCACCCTATTAAACCCGGTAGGGAGACGCGCCTTAAATATATTAAAGGCCAGCGCGTTGACAACGTCTCCCGACACGCGGTCTGACAGTTATAAAGCGCCGTCGTATATTTTTCAGCGTTTAGGAAAAGCGACATTTTAATGAAACACTTAACGACGGGGCAGAATTTAATTAACCAAATATATTAATCTCGCGAATGAATTTATTTCGCACTGTGATAAAACACTGTGCAACACAGTATTACGCGGGTATACATGTTGAAGATCGTAACAACAGTCCATGATTTGAATTCCGTAATGACTTTGAAACATAGTCTTCGCTACAAGTCCAAGATTTGGTTTACTTAAGCCAAGATACTTAAAGAATACTTAAAGAAAAGACTGCGAAAAACTAAATTGTTCAAACAACTTCTCGCTTATATTATTTAATTTATCCATATAATCGCGTGATCAATGCACAAAGAAAACTTTTTATATTAATTTCAAACATAATAAAGTGCGTGTTACACTTTAACAATGTTAATATTAGTTTTAATCATCTTATTTTCTATCGAATTTTCATATAAAAATAAATCTGGATAAACTTTCGAAAAGCCCACATCTCCGATTATTTTGAAACTATGTGTACTTATTGTATTTTTTACGCTGATTGCAGATGTGATAGTGAAAATTGTCGCAAATTTGATTTTCATGGTGAAAACCATGAAAAACCCATAAAAAAGATGATTTTTTATATTTATCTTAACAAATATTGAAAATTTTGAAAAATATTTTAGATAAAAGTTGTAGATCTTATCAAAACACACATTTTATGTTCTATGCATTTTCACCGTATGAATAACATTTCTTCAGAAAATCGAGAACAAATATATATATATATATATATATATATATATATATATATATATATATAATATGTGTATTCATCATTAAAAAATACAAAATTTAAATTATCAACTTAAAAGTTGTGATATTAAATAACAACGCGTAGGCAAGGGAGGGGCTCCGCCTCTCCCCCTGCACCTCCTCCCCTTTTTATCCTAACCTAACCCAACCCCTTAATTAGATAATAAATTAAGTACCCAACGCCCAATTAGGGAAAAAATTTTTGTTATTAACCTATGTGGAAATTGTGAAGTTGAATAGTAGCTTCGCATGGAAAGTTGCAAACCCATGTGGAACTGTACATTTGTGGACCTACCTTCGCCCCGACACAGAAGGCGGGTGAGGTGAAAGTAGATTCGCGTGGAAAGTTGCAAACCCATGTGGAACCTAACCTAAACACTAAGTTAAATGTCTGTTCATTACAGAAATAGTAAAACAATATTTTAAAAAACTAAAAAAATAAAGCTTGTACGGGTCCACATGGGTTTGCAACTTTATTCTCGATTTTCTCAAGAAATGTTACTCATACGGTGAAAATGCATAGAACATAAAATGTGTGTTTTAAGAAGATCTACAACTTTTATCTAAAACATTTTTCAAAATTTTCAATATTTGTTAAGATAAATATTAAAAAATCATAATTTTTATGGATTTTTCATCATGGTTTTCACCATGAAAATCAAATTTGCGCCAATTTTCACTATCATATCTGTAATCAGCATAAAAAATACAATAAGTACACATAGTTTCAAAATGATCGGAGATGTGGGCTTTTCGGAAGTACACTCATAAATCTTACTTTCCTTTCAGAATATTGTTCCGTTTCACAACATATTTTTGTCAAATTTGCCTTCATCACGCTATAATGACTATTGTTATTCTGATTCAGAAAATTTCGATACATCGACGTTAATATTGTAATAGCTAGCATCGTTACGTCGTTAACGGAAACGACGTTTTGTAACCAAGGTACATTGTTGCGTGCATCCTGCCTGTTGCATCGAAAATGCTTAAACGGCGGATGGAAAAGCGGAGAAACTACGTCACGTCGAAACTCGTATAATATCTCGTATAATATCGCTCGTTATATATATATATATATATATATATATATATATATATATAAAATGTATATATATATATATATATATATGTATATAATGTATATATACATATGTGTGTGTGTGTGTGTGTGTGTGTGTGTGTGTGTGTGTGTGTGTGTGTGTGTGTGTGTGTGTGTGTGTGTGTGTGTGTGTGTGTGTGTGTGTGTGTGTGGGTGTGTGTGTGTGTGTGTGTGTGTGTGTGTGTGTGTGTGTGTGTGTGTGTGTGTGTGTGTGTGTGTGTGTGTGTGTGTGTGTGTGTGTGTGTATAATATAATCAAGTCCGTTTGTGCGACAATGTCGCTTTGTCGTGCATCAACTAGCGTATCGCGCGGTAAGTCGCGACCATTATTCGCGCGACACAATAATTTCTGGTTGTCCGGACTGAGAAGCGAGATTACACGAGTCGCGTGCCGGACTGGAAACATAACAAGCAAGGACAATAGTCCTGCGCGGAACAATGGCGAGTAACGGGAGATCCCGAGGCACGGGAGAGAGATCGACGTCGCTTTCGCAGGGCAGATTTCGCCATGATCGCCGCGAGAGACGATCTCCCGTGTGTGAATTTTTGCCGTTAAACGGATGCAACCGAGCAGATTATCTCATTTATTTCTTTCAACAGCGATCGTTCGCCTCGTACGCGATCTACGAGCTGGCGCGGTTGACGACGTTGTGGTCGTAGCTCGCGGCAATCAATGATAAAACCGCGCGCGCCTCGTACTCGTATTCAACTTTAATCAATAAAGCGTTGCAGTTAATAGGAAATCGACGTTCATTCATACCCACGACGGAACAAATAAAAACGATACATTAGTCATGAATATCAGCGCGAACGATCATATCTATCTTTACTTCGAGTTCAATATGAAATAATGAATTTTTGCATGCCTCGGTGAGATCATATTAAGATCATATTAACGGTTAAAATGCATTACTAAATTTAATTGGAAATACAATATTGAGATGATGTTTTAGTTTAGCGAAGAATCATTATGTTATTACGAAAGAAATTCACTAAACGCCATAGCGGCGTAAACGATAATTGATAAGATCATATTTAAAGTTTTAGATTTCTTTGTTAAAAAATCTACAAATACAGCAATATATTTGCCTTCAACGTTAAATATTTTCACCAATACCGTTTTTCTCGAATGTTTAATTGCAATCAAAGTATTAGTAAAACGTAACCTTTTCGTTCTAACAGAGTGTTATAGGACGGTGACTTTTTGGCTTTTTGACTCTTTGGAGGCATGAATTACGAAACTCTGATTAGAGTTGACATTACACGACGTGTAATGTGAGTGAGTTTCTAAAAGTCGATTCACGATTTCTCTCGTTTTTCGAGAGAATCACATTTTTCCGGCCTAATAACTTCCCGGCTTGATAATAGATCCCGCGGACTCAAGCGCGCCGCCGAACGAATCCGTAGGCTACGTGGGCGATCGTCTAAATAGGAGTGGCGCAGTGGCGGACGCGAAGGGTGGCGAAGGGGGCTAAAAGGGGTACGTTATACATTAGCGTCAATAATTGAACCGAGTTCCCTGGAGGATGCTGGATGTAAGTGCATATTAGCTGCCGACCGTGCCTTTTCTTCGTTCTCCACTCTCTTTCTCTCGTGTGCCATCTACAGTCATCTCTCTACACTTCTTTCTCTCTCTCTCTCTCTCTCTCTCTCTCTCTCTCTCTCTCTCTCTCTCTCTCGTGCTTTTCTCTCATTTCCCTCACTTTTGATATCCAATACCAATTTCTGACTTCGTAATACAAATCTCTTTCTATATTCCCGCTTTCCTCTTAAGAAGATACCATATCATTCCCTCCGACGGATGTGCTCGGTTCCGCGCGGCACGTCCTGCCAGCGGCGAATTTCAATCCCACAGGAAGCGTGGAAGCACCGCCGCTATCTATTGATCTAAATAAGGAACAGAAGAGCCTCACGAGTGTTTTCGTCGAGGAAAGGAAGAAAAAATAAGATGATATGCTTCGGTGTGAGCAAGAAAAGGAGAGTAATGTCAGTCGATCTTTGAAATAACCCAATCTTTGCGAGAGGGTTGCTTGCACGTCGCTGAGGAATTGTGTCAAGTTGGGGACAATGTGTCTCTTGTCCTCTTAAGAGACTGCACGAGGAAGAGGAACTAGAAAACTGTAAAAATAATTTAAGACGCGAATATAATAAGAAAGAAAACTTGGTAAACAATCTCTTTACACATTAAATATCTACTTCGATTGAAAGAGTTGTGTGATAGGAATAAAATTATATTTCTCAATTGACGTAATGCCTTAAACTTGCACCTTGCGAACAAAAATCTGCAACTATTGGGATAGCAAATAGAAGTTGTAACAATCCAACGCTTTTGAATCCAAAGGTACATCTTTGTGAATTCGCTTTATGCGAGAGTATAAATATTCAAGTGCATTTTGAAACGATCGATGCTGAATAGCGCTGGATAAAGATGTAAAGACAGCTGATATAGAGGCTTCCGCATACTTTGTTCACAGAATGGCAGAAAGAGAGACGTAAATCTTCTCTTAATTGTCGAATGTAGGTGAAGAGGATTCGCTCTCGAGAAGAGAGAGATCGAAGGGAGAAAGGAAATCAGTTGAAGGCGGGAGAAGTTTGCGCCCCGCTCGCTTACTCATGGCTGACCCATCCGAGCTTTTGTCGTCCGCGACGACAACGAAGCCTTTTATGCTTTATGCTTACGCGGCGGGATTACTTCGGGAAAAGTGGCGAGGGCAGTATAGATAACACACACACACACACACACACACACATACACACACACACACACACACATACACACACACACACACACACACACACACACACACACATACACAGAGAAAGGGAGAGAGAGAGAGAGAAGTAGAGAGAACTTGGCAGATACTCCCGGTTTTACCCTATCTCGGAAAGAGATGTAGAGAAAGAGAGAAGGGAAGCGAGGCGAAACGCGCGCTCTTTCCTCATCGTGGACGATTCTTCCGCTCCTATTTGTCGACACACGATTTTCCGGCCGTTACGAGAGCGACAAATTCATGCGCCGTCCTGCACATTGACCGGTCGAGATATTCCCTTTGACCTATGAGAGTACAGTGAATACATAAATCTAGTAAAAAGAATCCGTGATCGAGATTGTTGAGATTTCATCCTTCAAAAGATATTTTTCTGTAATCTTGTTTCAGCAAATGATACAACTAAAATTTGCAAATGATTATTATTATACATCATTGATAATAATTCCAAAAATGTATTTATATTTGATGATATTAATATTAACATTTAATAATATGTAATCAGCGTCATTTAATAGTAGTTAAAGAATTTTGTAGTAATACATCAAAATAATATTGCAATCAGAAACTTTTCCATTTAATGTGCAATCGTTTGACCTAAAACATTTTCAATTTATTACAAGAAAAAATTCATTAATTTAATACAAGAAAAATCGACTTTAAACTGATAAAAGAATTCTTTATCTCGAAATTAAAATAGCTTCTACGAAACCTTGGAGTAATACTTGGAGTCTTGTGTTTGCATTCATAATGTGAACACATCGCTTATAGTCATAAACAATTCTGATCAAATTGTACTTTGTATTTCTCTGGAGGAAAGTTTGTCCTAACATAAATAGACGTGTTTATCTACGAACGAGAAGACACAAACTTAGAAATGCAAATTAGAAATGCACAAGGAGCTATACGTAGTGTAGGAAGCGTTAAGTTCGCCTCGGGAATGGCATGGAAGGAAAGCTTGATTCTCGAAGCAAGAGACGACAGCAGCTCGCCACGGAGAGCGAGCGGGTCGATAGTCGACAGAGAAAATTTTGCCGACCAGTCTGCCAATGCTCACAAAAGTAGTCGCGACGCGACGCGACGCCAGGGAGGCAGTCACCCTATGCCAACTCAGATTGACGATACGCAAAGGTCACGAAATTTAATACACACCATCCACGATCTTTGACTCGCTATCGCAAGACGGTGATACCATCAGACACGGCTGGCTGATCGGTCAATTTTATTGGCTAACAACCAACGAAACGACCTCGTTAAGCGAAATTTTATATTTCACACACGTACATTTGATATATGGAGAAGGAGCAGAGGGAAGAAAAAGAAGAAATAAAAAGAATAGAAAAATTTTCCAAAAAGATACACCGCAGATTGGGTTCATTGAAAATCTGCACTGGTAGCTATTGGGATTAGACTTGATCAACGAATCTTCCAACTGTCTGATAAATTCAGTATTTTAAGATGAATTTATAATGTGACGCATAAATCTTCAAGCTTATTATAGAATTGGAAGATATAAAAATGAAATGGAATTATATAAAATAATTACAGATGCTTTGTAAGTTATTACCTTTACAGACTATAACGTCATTAATACCATTTATACGCATCTAAAATTACAGAATTTGATATATAGATTTAGAGAGATGTATATTTGCTCATTTCTAAATACACAGTTGCAACGTGCAAGGAGAACTTCCTTTAACGATTATCTAATTTGATAATTTGGCATGTTACGTATACTCACTCATGCCTGAAATAAATGCATCTTTAATATTTGTGCTTGAAATAATCGATCGATGATAAACGCGCATTGACAAATAGGTACTATTAAATCGAAGGGAGGACAATAAATCTTGATAGTGTGGAGACAAGAGAACGTTCTCTCGTGATGTATGTTGTAATTCGTTTTTACAAGCGAGTCACGGCAGACTGACTGATCGTTTAACCAATCATCCCCTTCAGTCGCTTCAGTCAAGGCCATCACCCACGCGATTTGATACATATCGCGTACGATTTGTAATCTGTAACCGCTATCATCGATACCGCTACGAGCGTGATGACACCTACGTTAACCGCAAAGACCGTCTGGCATGCGACCTTTTGATATAGACGAAAATGAGACGACGTTCAAATGTCTGAAACGGAAAAGATACAACGACGCCGAACGGTCGAGACCTCGAGATATACCGAGCTTTGTGATAAAGGAACGATATGCGCAAAATGATTTTATACATTGTCCATTGATCTCTAATAATTGCATTATGTCATGCGATATATAATTAAAGTGTAATTATAGAGTATGTCAAATCATATCAATAATCGAACGTATTATCAGAAAATGATAGATGGAAGTTAAGACTTTATGAGGTATCCATAATCTCATTACAAGGAAAAGAAATATTATTAACGATCTGTCATATCGTATCACGTGTGGTACACGTTCATTCCGATCGTAATCACTTTAAAGAGCAATGCAGTATTGAACCAGCAACTTTAGTTAATTTACAATTTTCCAACCGTTTACGCTAATAATACGAAGGGGATTAAATGGAGACGGGACCGCCCTGTCGCTTATTATGCCCAGGTTAACACCTACGTTAAAGCGAGTCAAATTTGTCGACGACATCCGATCGTTCGATAATGCTCGCCCGTCAACGTCCGTCATTTTTTGCACGCTTTGTGATTAGAATGGATCGGACGGAGAGGGTTGAGAGAGGTTGGGGAGGTGTGGGATTTACGTGCTCGACCTTCTGAATCTACGACCTCCGACCTTCCGCATATCCAACTCTCTTTCTCTCTCTTCCTCTTTTTCTCTGTCGCATCTCCCACGCCCGATTTTCCCGGGCGCTTCCCTCGATTATTTCCCTGGAGTTTCCGGAGCTGGTGTCGGCGACGAGGTCGATGAGGGGTAGGTAGAGCTTAATTGGAGGAGCCAACTCGCAGGACGAGGACATCGAATCAGCAACAGTTGGCCGGCAGCTAATTCGAGGTAATACGAGCTGCCCGATCGAAAAGACCAGCCTCTCAAAATCCCCCTCTAGTTCCTCTTTTTTTTTATTTTGTTCCTCGAGTTAACAAATTTGTACAACGTTGCGAAAAAAAAGTATAGAGAGTTACTGGACAAGTGGCAACAAGTGTCAAGGCTAAGGGATGATTTGAGAAGATCAAAAGTGATTTACCATTCCATGTGCTTAAACCGCGAAAAGAGGACATTTATTATTATTCTTAAATACATTATCCCTACAATAGCAATCTTATAATTTTATAGATCGGTGCTTCTTTCATCGCGAAAAAATTTTACAAATCTTTTAATGCAAATAAAATTAATTACCAATTTAATAAAAATTAAAATTCTTAATTTATTGCCCACTTGAAATTAATTAAAAAATATCAGCTTGCTGTTCCTAAAGTTTCTCATAAAGAACTCCTTATCTCCAATCGTTTATAAGATTATAAGTTGAAAAGTTTGAATATCACTTTGATATTTTTGTTGAAAAAAAATCGAGATTAAACTGATCAAAAAACTTTGTAATTGAACACAGACATTACATATAGACAATGTTTTTATAGAAAATATTTAGGTATGCCGATAACTTGTTTTCCTACAGTTTCGAAAAATGCTATACTGTAAATGAAAACTGGCGAAATAATTTTTAACTTTTTCTGGAAACTATATTGCCGGACAAGATGACAATGTTGTCTTGTCGTCTCCATACTTAGAGACGGTGAAAAAGTAGGGAAATACGTCTTCCTCAGAAAATTCTTCTATGATCAATGGTCTTCTTTTCCCATGCGATTACAATAGCCTTCATTCAAAAATATGGGAGAAAATTCGCTGATATAACGATTTAGGAGCAGACAGGCGGAGGATGAAACTCACAATCAAGCAGATTTATCGATGCGAGTCAGAATTCGTAAAATACAAGACAATACTTTCATCTCCTGCACAGATACGATATCGAGAATCAATCTTTTCTCCCATGAAAGAGAGATTATACGAAAAATTAAAGAGATATTTAAAAAGATCATAAAGAAAACCTACATATATATATATCAAATAATTAAAATTTCTAAAAGATTGATGTAAATATAGGCTGATATAATATAAATTACGTTATTATGAAACGCATAAATAAAATATGAAATGGAAATATTAACAACTATTTTATAAAAAAAGATACGAATAAATATATTATAATTATTTTCAAGTACTTGATAAGATATTTTTTAGAAAATATTAACTCCGTGGTTGTAAATAACATATCGCGTAAAAGACTAATAACGTACTTTCCAATTTGTACACACTTATATTTGTTAGTTTGGTTTTCGCAAAGTTTCGTTTCAAGTTATTTTTGAAGTTTCAAATCCTTAGCGTACCCGTTCCAATCCATTCCAGGTAACAAAAACAACTTCAAATCACGCTTCTTGATTCTACAGAGAAAATCGATTTTTCGCTCATAAACGAATAAACTCTTATCAAACTAATTTATGTCACTTCAATTTTGTATGTAAATATTTTTTATTTTATTAATCTCGCTATCTTGGTACGTTTCACATTTGCTCTTTTTAATTGCAAAGTACTTTCTCTCGCTAGACTGAGTAAATTATTTTTTATCTGAGTAATGCGGCTAATCCACGCTGTACGCGAACAAAGCAAATTTGCCACGTGATCCGATACACACGCTCGTAATTCAGCCAGCACACGCCGTAGTCGCGTAGATCGATACGCAAACTTTCGCCCACTTCTCCCGTCGTACTCGCATACGCGTAAAGGATTCCTTCGTTCGATTCCACGGCATCGTACTTTCTGCCCTCGAAACACTCTTTCTATGTACCCTCTCCTATGCACACCCTTCCGCGTACCCACGCATCCTCCTACAGAAGTGCGACAGAATCTCATCTTGATCCTCGCGCGTCGCGGACACTTTACTTGAGCTTCCTTCCTACTCACCAACATGGTATTTTCCTTCGTAAATACAAGCCAGTATCAAATCTGCTCTGATGACTCTGGTTTCCCATTCAATTTAATAATAAACGAGAAAAAGGCAAACGTTCACGACACGACACGGCATGCGAGCAAGTAACCGTTACGTCGACGAAAAGAAGAATCGTAGGAGAAAGTAATTAATCTTCAATTATTATGGCTACGTCTGACAGTAAGATAAGATAAAACAAAGCAACATGTAAGATAGATTAAAATCGTCGAAAGATGCGTTGTGAAATATATTTATACGTTTATCTTACAAACTTTGGAGCATGCAAAAAATTATAATTCAAAATTAAGATGAAATTTATGCTTATTGTAATACTTAATACTTAATAAATAAGTTCAAATACTTGATATTGTTCAAGTTGTACCTCATAATATGAAACAACAATAATCAACAAGGACATGTCAAACGATAATTCTCGACTCTTTGTTGATTATTATTGAGAGAGATTAAATGTCAAATTTAATTGAGTGTTCCAGATGGTCCTAATTACCACACTCGACCTCTCATATTATTAATATTAACATTCATTTGGAATGTGTCAGGCAGTCTGGGCGCAAACATGATCGATTATTTAAATGCTACGAAACGAATGCACCGAGGGATCCAATTATGTAAATGATCGATAGCAGACATTTTTGGATCGGTATTGCAAGCGGTATTATACCGAGAGGAAATTTGCCGGGTCGGCATGAGCAGGACAAGAGATTCAACGACGCGGTTAGATAATATTATTATCGCATCGAGCATCGCCGCAGACACCAACGCGTCACGATACATTGAAACGAACAGGCTGGCGAAACATTTTCCGGATCTTTCCGCCGAGTTATATAACGTCGCGAACGGAGCGAACGGAGCCGAGATTGTGCCATTTCTATCGAGACAGCCCGACATTTTTCGTTCATATCTCGCCTGTCATATTGGCGATTGACCCGAAAGAAAGAGAAAAAAAGAAAACGAGAAGTCGGGACGGCCGTAAATTCGCGATCCAAGTCTCTTAGGTCCACTGACAAATTGACATTCTTGCAGAAACTATTAAACGTTCCGAGCACACAAGTATACACGTACATGTATAATAATTAGGACCATGTTCTAGGGTACAAAAGCTTTCTATTTTTTGGGAGGAGAGAAATTCCCTATTCCTTTTTGGTCTGTGTCGCACAGAATAATTAAAATGAACTCGGCCTATAAACTTTGACAGGTTTTAACATATTCTAAAAATATCATCACAAAAAAGCGGACTCATAATATAAAAAAAATTGAAATACAAAATAGAGCCATTGATCTCCAATAATTAACGAAATTAATCCCTTTATTTGCAATTAATTCTAATTTCTTTGATTCATTCGAATGTTCCACGTGTTAAAACCCACGATAAGAGTTGACATGTAATAGGTCATTGAATAAAATTACGATATAAATAACAATTTAAAAAAAAAATCTAAATTTTTATACAATGCTACCAAAATAAGCATGAGAATTGATATCTATAAAAATCTATATAAATCTTAGTTTCTCCAGCTGTTGCAATCAAACTTTTATCCTCAAAGTAAGTAAATTAGATCTTTAATACACTCTTAATCATGTACCGCGTAGTACCTCCAAATTCGAGGTACTATTTTCTCAGCAGAATTGACATTTGAGTTACATACTAATAGGAGATACTTTTTCCGGTTACATACTAATAGGAGGTACTTTTTCCGGTACATTAGCACGAGGTACAAGATACATGAGGTAATAATAAACCTATCGAATTTAGAGGTACCAATCTTATAAATTCGCGATACTTTTTTAAGGAGGTACAAAGTTTTCTATATGTACCTCGTATCGCGTACGAGAAACAAATGTACCTCCAACATGAAGGTACCGCCAACGGGGAGATAGGCATTTGTTGTATCTCCAACTTCATTTCATCGATGCTGGATGCATAATCAGACGCGTGTTATAACCAGAAAAATGTTGACGAATACAGATATTCGGGGTGTTAGTCGTGGTGCATGTGTACATTCACAATGTGTACCGAAACCTATGTATTTCTTTCATATATATATATATATATATATATATATATATATGAAAGAAATACATAGGTTTCGGTACATTCACATTGTGAATGTACACATGCACCACGACTAACACCCCGAATATCTATGTACCTCCAATAACATATGTACCTCCAATAATATGTGTACATACCTCCAATCATTTATATCGCGAATAAAATGTAACTCCTGATTTTGAAGTACATTTTTCCTCCTATTTTGGATGATACATATGTCCCTTATAATTACGTAGGGTTTTTATTGCAACGTGTACCTCCAGTTTTTGGCGGTACATGATTAAGAGTGTATGTATATGCTATTTATAGAAACTGAACCTATTACTCTTTCATGAGAAAGCCAATCCGCGGAGAATAATAATAATATAAATGTTCCTCCTAGTTGGAAACGTCATTATTCGCCGGTAGCTTGGGATCAATGTGTAACATCTCCCTGTTGGGTGATTCCACGATGTCGTTTCGGTTTTTCTTAACGCGACGGTACCTCCTGTAAGGTTGCGATAACCGCCAAAAAAAACGACTTTATCGCGAACGGACACTCTCGTTGGTCTGGAGAAATTTTTTTCGGGGAAAAGAGAGAGAGAGAGAGAGAGACAATCGGGAGAGATGTGCGACTACGACGACGTTAAGTAATCTCGTGAGTCCCCCTTCGTTTGATTATATTTCTTTCCATCAGCCCGAAATTGCAGCCGCGCGAGATTGTGATAGCTATATAGCGATAGTTGTACTGTTTCTTCATCCCAAAATCCACGGCGTTTTTGGTACTTGTTTAGAAATCCTCGACCAACTAATCAATTTTATTCCTGCGAATCTATATCGCGATTTTATTATCCCTTTTCTTTCTCTCTCTTTTTTCCTTCCTTCATGACATTAAAATTGCTTTTATTAAATAAAGTCAATATTCAACCGCCAATCATAATAACTTCATGCGCCAAGCGATATTGATTCACTGACGCAATTGTCATATTTATCAGAGATTATATTTCGCAAATGGAAGAGAAATTTAGTTGCCATTTTAAATTAAATGAGACAAGTCCGCCGTAATTTGTAAACGCCATTTTAGTCACAGCGTCGTATTTAAGATAAATCCTAGAAATTATGGTTTCGCCTTATCTTCATGCCAAACTTCTCAATCACATCGTAACGTAATTAATCAGTCACAGTGGAAATTGGATCGCGCGCGTCAGAGGGATTAAATGTCACGGCCGGTATTTTTCGCGGGCGATATATTTTTCGGTGTACGAGAGAAAGAGGGAGAGAGAAAGAGAAAGGCACACGTTGGTATTTTTAGCTCCCTCGTATCATTACTAACCGTCCTCCCACGTCTTCGAATTGCGTAGGACCGTGGAGTACATATTGATAACGGCATTTCCAACTATCCTGACGATGACGCGAGCAACGCCGACAACCTTCGTATGTGCCACGCATCATTGTGCCGAACTTGCGCACGTTGCTCCAACGAGGAGGACGACCTAATTGTTCGTGAAAGTAAACTTCACTCGCGCGAATTAGCTAGACGCGCCACATTCGTCGCTCGTCGCTCGTCACAACCTTGGCTGAATTCCACGACCGCGAAACGAACATGACGCTTATTGTCATAGCAAATGTGCAAGTGTGCACATCCACGCGGAAGGTGCATACCTCTCATTTACATAGCGAATTACATCACGTCAGAGGAAACTGATGGTATACGTAGACCGATAAACTTGACAATGAAAAGTGCAACATTTAGAAATCAACATGGCGTTTTGTGAAACTGTGACAACGCGTTTCGGATGCAAAACGAAAGAAAGAAAGATCTCAAGAGCGAAAAACAAAGTGCAAGATGTTACTTCGCGACTCATTGCGTCGATTAATAACGCTCAATTTAACCGCTTAATCTTCCGTAATTTTTCTTTTGCCACGGCGATTTTCATGGGAGAGCATCCACAACTGTTGTTCTCAATTTCTCTTTTATCATTTTCTTTAATATGTCGAGATATTTACTGAACGTGAGTCGTCGTCCTTCTTTTTCCTCGTTTCCGGGAGAGCGACTGAAATGACGGAAGCAAGGCAACTGCACATCTCGTGGGTACGTCCACCTCGACTTTGTCGTCGGTCGAGAGATGATCGGTTTCGATCGGTGTAGCGGATACCAATGGCAAAAGTCACTTTCTTATCGGAAATGGCGGTAAAAAACAACTCGGAACCCTCTCTAAGTAATAATCTCTAACCGCTAATCAGACCCTACAGGCGGAAATCGATTCATCGCCGTCGAATATCCTAGAGGGAAAAAGATTGTCCCATGTTTGCAGCAGAGATAACTCAAAAAGAGAAATATATCTTCCTATTTTTCACGAGTCGGCGATATTTTAGTATTCTACGGCCATATAAATGGCCACCTATCATGGAACCGACGAAACACTTTTGCTCAGAAACACGGTCTCGCGTTCGATGGTGCTCGTTCGATTTTGGACGTATCGATTTACTCGTTACCGTGACAGCCGCTGACAAATCTGTCTCGCGGTTTACGCGGTTTTCTTCCGCGACTTTTATTGCACAGATTTTCGAACGACCACTATCGCGAAACACCGTCCGTTATGGACTGCATTTCGCCAACAATTTTATATAAACTGTCTCTATAGAAAATTCATCTCTCCACGACAATTTTTCTTTAATGGAAAATGTAGAGATACTAAAATGTAGTATATCCGAATCAGCAAAGAGAAAGCTTCCAGTAAATTAAGCTTTAGCGATGCAAATAGATGACAAATATTTATACTTGACTTAACTTGAAGTAAAATGAACAGAATGTTTATTTATAATTTAAATGCTAAGTTTAATCTCAAGAGTTAAAAGAAATGACGCTCAATTAAATCTTCGGGAAAAAAATCACCGAATTTATCATAAATTTTAATCTGAAAATAATTGTTTTAATTGTCACCTGCTATTAGTATTCTCATATTCCAGCGTATAATACAACACAACAATGAAAATGATTAACGTGAAATTAAAATACGATAAAGGGGAATCGATCCGTGGCAATGTCGTAATTTTCTTGAGTATTAAAAGAATTAATTACGTCGTCAGCAATCTACTTGTCCACGCAGCATTTCGTTTTGTCGGTGTATAAAAGCCTAATTACGGGATCTCTCAAAGATTTCTATCAAAGACGGAATTCCCGATCGTCTCTGTCACGAGCGACATTTACCGGAAAATGAAATTTTCGTGTCGCGCAAACGACGTCGGCGCGATGCACGTGTATGCGCACGCACATAGGTGCACGATGTAAAAAAGATAAAAAATTACTACGTCGCGTCGCTCCGTGTCACGTGCCTCTAGGCGCGTATAAAACAGGTTTTTCGCCAATGCGCCCCGTACTTCAGCCCCGGTAAACTTAATTTTCCATGTGCGATAAGTTCACGCGCACGCGCGCGCTGCAGTCAGGAAATAATAATAAATTGGCTTCGGTATATGCATGCCTACGAAGAGCTGAGACGAACTTCTGTTCCCTAAGGTGAGGAGAAAATATTAAATCTACTGTCGTACCTGCTAAAAGTACATTTTATGACGTAAAGACAGATACTTTCTGAAGATCGAATTTGATTAGTTAGTTACAGGATGTAACTTTTTCTATACATCTAATTTAAAAAAAGAACACGGAACTTTTCTTTTTAATTAAAAAAACAAAATTACTATACATTTGTCCTAGTTTTCTCTTTTGCCCTCGTCGAGGACACGTGCAACGGAAAATAAATTTTTACGTTTTAATTTATAGCGACACATTGTAACTCAGAGTAAGTAACAGTGAGTTTCAACTCAAACTTCTCAATATGCATGCTTCGATACAATCTGTCGCGCTAATAAAATGTAAACGAAAAATTTACATTCCAGAATGCAGACACGACGAACACTTTCTGTACTGTGTTTTGTATGTATGTTCGTATATATGTAACATCATGAAAATAAAAGATATAATATATGTATAAAAAGGAGAAATATGTACTGTAATTTTTTCCAACAATATCTCACACGTGTCATGCGTCAGTTTAAAATTTTCTACAAATTTTATTATGCCAAAAACAATTGTTACAAAACAATTAATACATGTATATCACACACTTTAAAACAACTTAAAACAAAAAAATTCTTTTATATACATATATAATTATATGTAATTGTAAAAATATCATTTATATTATAACTAATTATATTATTATATATCTTTCAAATATTAAAAATAAAAATTGTAATTCTAAATTGAAACTAATAAATAAACATTTTAATTGCATCTATGCATATATATACTAATCATAACTGCATTGCGCAGCTAATAAACATGTTCTAAATAATTTCTCGTACCTCAAACGCGAAATAAATCATCGTTTTACAATAATTCAGGAGAAAAGGCTCGGCTCAAGCAAGTCTAATGCTTTTTCCAAGTGAAAGAATCCCCATAAATTCCTTCACCTACGTGTCGGAACAACGTGCAATTCTTGTATATAACATTGAACGGAATCTTCTAGGACGTTATGCCAAGATCAACGGTGAACACCGGTGGCATCAAGCATGAATTATCCGCCATCTGAGCTTGGCACGGTGATTTGTAGCATACGTTACAACTGTAGCGCCTGCATTTGCCACGTTAACAGACAGCGATGGTCAACAGTATATTTGTGTAATGTGTTCGCCACAAGATGATAGTCGCTCTATTCGAGCGCGCACATCAATGTTAAAATCTATTTCTAGCCAAACATATCCAATCTCTATGTCAACGCTTGATGAATTTTGACACCTGTTCGTTCTGCTTTGTTCCCTAGGGATGCATTTGAATACGATAATAGGTACGTCTCTGGATATACATTTGATGTATCCTTTCACGAGTCAAAATACTGACATATTACACATCAATTTTAATGTATTAAGCTTGATATGATAAACGATCACGAAAAATAGCTACTGCTATGATATTTCGTATTTATTAATTTACTAATTAACTGAATATTTTTCTTCTCAATATTTGGTAAAATGAATATGATTAAAGCTAAAAGAAAATTGATTATGACGATATTCTCATAGAAATACTTTAGCAAGATGTTTTAGCAGAATGCAAGAGCGAATGGACCATATATCTCGTACTTTTCGGCACGTGGATTTTTTAACGGCGAAAAATGAGAAACGAGTGCAAAAGACTTATAAAAAAATATATAACGATCACTAGGCCCTGCTATCCATCAATGTCAACCTGTTGCAAGTTACGTATCCCTAGCCAGACTAAAACCTACTTTACTACTCGGAGAAAAGTCGGTTGGTTTTAGTCCAATGTCAAACTGGAAGTGAGGATTAAACAAGTGCATGTGGCGATAAACGTGCGACTACGAACAACACGGATTCTCTACTTAAGGAATTTCACAAAATTAGACATATTGAGTTATTTAATAGACGCGAGATTAAATCCATTTTTTTTTTAATTATAAAAGTCAGATCGACAACACAGACTTCTGTAAATATTAAATATAATTTATGTGAAATTACCACTTGATGCCTGCGTGCGTAAATATATTTTTAATATCATGCAATTGATATTTCGAGAGTCGATGGAACGCGGGCACGCAAAAATATTTAAAATTGCTCAGGCAGAACGATGGTTCCACAGGAATATCTCAACCAAAATCCTCGTGTCAAAAATCGTTCCATTTAAATGGACCTGAACGCAAAGATTCGTTTTTTCGTGGTTGCCGGTTTAGAAACGCTCCCATCCGCTGATACGCGGCAGCTGGCGGTAGATCGGATCGATGAACGGCATCGAGTAACTCGAGTGCCGCCTCTCCATCGCACTGACTTTTCAAGCTATTTTTAGCGCAGGACTATTCTCGTGATACTATTTAGCAGCGTCAGCAGGTGGTACGCGTTCACCGCGATGCTGTAACAGCGCGGTATACACGCGGAATCGTGTTACGTGTTCGAGATTTTTTTTTTTTCATATTTACATAATCGCGATGTAAAAACGAACCCGCGTTCAAGATGACTTTTTGTAATTGCATATCGCAAAGAGAATCCATTAATTATGCACCGGAAATCCTGTGAGATGACGATTTAATCTTTTTTCGCTTTGCGAGTATCATATACATAATAGCTTCAGTATCATTTTATCTTTGTAATGAGTAACTTATACGACAATCATATCAAGATTTGCGCTTTTTTGCGCTGCTACTTGTTTATATTCTTTGACAGCGATGTCGCGTCAGTACGTGCTCTGCGTAATAAAACGGTTGAACAAAGTTATTAAATAACCGCGTAAACATCGTTTTCATCTGATCTTTGCGATCAAGAATGAAGAAACGTGCTCTTAAACATAATAAATTTTAAAAACATTAGTAGCGCTTAATGCATCACACGTGGTACACATACACGCGTATACACGGATGCCGTAGGAAGAAAAATCAATATTGCAAACGAGGTGGAATTTACATTGTGAAATTTTCGCTGCATTTCCGCTAAAAATAACAAGCCTCGGAGGTCTCCAGAGGTTAATCAACGGAGTAGAGGGCGAAAATACGAAGAAAATGGGCTACTAATTAAAGCGATTGTTCATCGAGGACAATACGCGATCGTGCGCGTTGTATATTTAACGAATATATCGTCATTAGCACGCGGAAATACGTGGCGGAGATTCAAACGTGTGAATAATTCCAACATATTATAGGGAAGTTCCGGCCCATAAACGAGCGAGCGAGCGAGCGAGCGAGCACGAGGGAGAACAACGACGATTGTTTCGCGGCCTCGAGCGCGTAAGTGACGTGGGAACGATCGATTATCGAACCGTTCGCCGCAACAAATGCGTAACGCTGATCCCGCGGGGTGTCCCGGCGTCGTCGTTCGCGCCCGTAATCCGCGCGCGTGCCTCTAACGAGGCATTTGGCGCAGCGACACACTTTCTAAAACCGTTTAACCCGTTTCCACTGGATCGCCGCGAGCAACAACAATATCGACGTGTAACGAGGCCCGATTATCTTCATCTCGTTCACGTGTGTGTGTTCCTGACGCCACGCTTATATCCGCATTATGAACCGCTCGCGTATTTCGCGAATAATTCTCGCAGCTGTTTGAAATCGACGGTGATCTGAAAATGTCCGATGTACGAATTATTATTAATTTTACTTTGTTTAGCTTCGTGTAGAAGCCAACAAACGACTTTACTACTCCAGAGCTACGCAACATATTGGAAAAAGCGTCGTTTGTATAATCCTTATAATAAGGAAATTATCATCCTTTTATCGTTACTGCAGTTTTATTTAATGCTATTTTAAATCAGTTTGTGTTTTATTTCTATCAACATAATATACATATATATGAAGTTTTTATATAGTATACATATATATGTTCTCATCAATGAAAGAGAAATACTCAAAGTCAAAAGATATATATATATATATATATATATATATATATATATATATACGTTATTATTTTGGAGCAAGCAATCTAACAATTTAACGGTAAAAGACAAAAGCAGCGTAAAAATAAAAATAAAGAATGTTTTTCTCTTTCTATTTCGCGTTTCGAATCACGTCTTCCATCGTAATCCCGTTCGCCCACAAAAGAAACGCTCTGTGCAATCTACGCAAACGACTATCATAGACAAATTGATACCGTTCGCGCACGTGTGATCGTAAAGACGATGATAGTACGCTAGTTAAATTTCGCAGTTTCGCCAAATAGAATACATGAACGTTCTCATTTTTTTGTTTGCCATTGTTTCGTTCAAGTTTTGACAGCTACGTTGTAAAAAGTTGCAATAAACGTAAGTGTCCGAAGGTACGTGCGGGTTTATACACACACGGACAGACAGAGAAACCTTCCTGACGTATCTAGGGCTTAGCTGCCTCACCGTCAGAACTTCTCAGGTAGAGACAGAGAAGAGCCAAGTTGAAAGAGACCGAATGACAGCGAACTATGGAAATACATTTGCATCCTGCTCAAAGAATAAAGAGCGAAACGATATATGGACGTATGATTGGGGAGGTCAAAGAGTAAAGATTATGCATAATGTATCGAATAATTTAAGCCACGGTTAAATTATCGCAGAATTTCGATGCGCAAGGTCGAGGTATTAATAGTAATTAGCAGGCCGTGCTCTCACTCTCTCGTACGGGATATTACTTAATCCCTCAGTTGCGGTAGGTTAATCTACTTGCTCGAAATTATCGACAAGTTACGTAGGAACGTACTGCATGTTTGCGCGACATTTACCCAGATTTCTAAACAGATTAGCGCTGAAGGAACAGCGTAACTTGGCGTAACACACGTTTCATCTATCATTTCGCAATCTTAATTTTCTTGCGATTTAATATTAAAATTTCACAATTTCGCGTCATCAACGTGTACAATTTAACTGTTTTTAAAAATCATATAATAACATGAACTTTTATCAATTTATATTAACAAGTAACTTTAAAATCTTGATTGTTTCTTCACATATTATATTTTATAATATTATGACATACATATATCAATAGCTATCATAATATTTGGATGTAGCGCACGATCAGTATGGATTTGAAATTTTTCTATTTACATTCACGAGATGACTCTTCAAAATCAAATTCTTCTAATCTTGCAATTTTTTGAAAATCTTCTTTCCCTTCTCGGAAACACTCCGGAATGTTATTAACAGATATTTCGATAATCTTATTGCCTTTTCTAGGCAATAAAGCATAGTCGGCGGAAGTACTATTAATGATTAATCTGCGGTGGGCAATTCACATAAACAAAGGGTTAGAAGTCCCAGCCGTCGCAAGCACGCGCGCGCGCGCTTGCTCATCGTGCCGGGGGATGAAGGTGTGAGGGATGACAATCCAACCCCGGCTACTGGCAGCTACAATGGCAACCAGGGCAAGGACGATTACCACCAGTGTGCCATCCCGCCGTCCCTTTCTCTGTCTCCCCTCTATCGCGTCTCTTGTGTCTCTCCCATCCTCCTTCGCGAGCATCCTGGCTGCTCCACCATCTCTTTTACCTCTTCCCTCTAGCAGCTACCTTTCAAACTTAACCGATCCTCTGCATTGCATTTCCCACTATTGAAATTGGCGGCGTCGCGTTTGTCGGAATATCGAGTCGTTCGATTATATCTTTGCGCGAAACTACGAAAGCCGATACGTCCAATGATTTCCTGATCGTTTCTCGCAATGAGCGAGAAAATTATACGCGCGGAACATCCCCTAGGAGAAACTATCTCGCCCAAGTCTTTTCAATTACACTTTACACTCTAAAGCGCTAAAGCAAGTGTACGACCTTTACGAGCTTTGTTAATTCGTTTCTTGATTATTTAATTCGCGCTTAAATTATCGATATCATATCAATATGATCGAGGATATTCTTTAATGATCAAGTCAAAAGTTCGAAATATTATACGAGGGCTGTTCAGCGTATAAGATAAGACTTTTCATATACATAAAATTTTTTTCAATGCCTTCATACATCGATGAAACAAATCCTTGGAGTCAACAAATCTGGTGATTGCCTATGTGCGACAAGTTGTGACTAGAATCTCAGAACAGAGTATGAATAAATATACTTGTTTTATATACCTTATTTATCAAACAGCCCTCATACGTATACGCATATAAAAAATTCGGTAGATCCTGAATTTCTCTGCGTGCATACAGGATTCAATATATTAAAGTTTGTATGAGAATACGCTGTACATCACACCGTGCTCTCCAATAATAAAACGTCACTCTGGAATATCGGATTTCGACGCGGTATATTCGGCGCGAGTTTTTGGCAAGTAACGGCATGCGTTCAGCCGAATGAAATATTCAGCATCGACGTTCGAAGATGAGCGGGATGTATCCTGCTGAGAAACGAGGGCAACCGACCGGCTTGAAAGCGTGACGGAGTCGAGTAAATCGACCCCAGAAAGACGGCGAAGTTCTTGAATTATGTACAGAGAGCAAATTTGAATTTGACTCTTAGCAAGCCTCCGAGGAAGAGTTCGCGGAGGATCAGCGGTTAACCGGGAATAAAGCGTTGATTCGCCCACCTCAACATTCTCTTCACTTCTGACGATCGAGATATTCGAGAGAATAATTGCCGATACGTTAGCGATATAAATATAATTGTTATAATTATAATTGCCAGATCTGTCGTAGTATTACAACGAATTTATAATGCTCCATGTGCTATAATGTAAATACAAATACCATACTTTTTATAATGACCGTCTCGTCTCCCTTTATTGACGATGAAACGTAGGAATTATTTTTATCCGATTGTATATTAACGAGGTTTGCAACATACCGAAACTATCGCGATTTGAATCTCATGTAAATGATCACGTCGAGCAAACAGATGCGTCGCTGTTAGCATACAATGCGCTAATATTTGATCAAGGCAGTTATCGTTTAATTTAATCCTCAGACTGACCGTTTCATATGACCAGAAATTTCCGGAAACAGAGATTTTCACGTTGAACACGATCTCGCTTTTTTCCCACGGAACGTAATCGAGCTCGCTGCTAGCAGCCGCGAGGATATATGCACGTACTTGGTGTAAGAAGTGGGATAAGTAATACAAGGTGATAAATTAAACTCACTCTCATCGGTCTGCGGCGCGGAGAGAATGGCGCTGTGCTTTTTCTTCACATCTTCCACATTCGTCTGGATCCTATCTATCATTTCACGGATTTCCTCCACCTGTGGAAAAACACACACGTCAGAGTCAGCAGTTGGCTTAAACTTCGTCAAATTTATTCATGTTTCGCAAATCCGATATTGTCAAATCACCAACTTTCGCATATTTATTAAATGAGTTTTTTGAAAGAATAATGTAAATTCAAATTTAAAAACCTCGACATGGTTGACGCAACGTCTAAATTGACATTTTACACATTTCAAAATTTAGATCTCTGAAAATTGAGCTTGCTTTAGTTTGCATTATGAAACAACATTTAAATATCTCTTTAAGATTTTTTAAAAATGTTGCAATCCTCAAAATTATATTACCATCGGTTTCCTAATATTTTTGATTATGGCAAATAAAGTACACGAGAAAATAAAAATAAATAAAAAAAACTTAAGAAATTATCACACGGAAATATTTGTCGAAATCAATATTTTATCTCTCTCCCTCTCTCTCAACAGTATTTAAATACTATCTTTAATTTAAAAAAAAATTAAAACAGTAATGAGAAAATAAGCGCTCGATTGCATTGCTGATAAAAGTAGCCAATTTAAGTAGTCGAGGTCGATACATATATTGCATCAGACACTACTCTATTTAAGTAGTATAGCCGTAATTACGAGTGACGCTCGCCGCAAGTAGTGCAAACCGCGTTTGGTCAGACGATCGCTGTAGAGTCGCTCACGTGTTCACGTATATCTTCTAAAAATCATTTAAGAAAAAAAAATGCAAAAAAAAACACAAAATTTAAAATACTATGAAATATGTATTCCTCTAATTTTCATGCGCAATCCTTTTGACAATGATTAAATTGAGAAACTTTTATACAAGTGTTACAATAAAGTAGGACGATTTTATATGTATCGTTAAAAAATGTTTTATTTACTAGCACCAAGAAATATAACTTACATTAACATTCTCGCTGAATAAATGACATGCTAATTTTATTCGATATGCGACGTCGCCGAAATGGAATAACGTAGGAAATTTGAGAATCATTTCAACAAAGTTCGCGCGTTGCAAATTTCGAAGTCGCGGAGAGCTCTTCGTTTGATTTCAAGAGGTGTTCTTAGCGAGAGGGCGCGATAAATTTCAAAAGCTCTCATTCGCATATCCTTGGTGCGATCTAATTAGGAAGAAAGGCTGATAATATTTGGTCCACGAGAGAAGAACAAATCTTGGACAGTGATGTCATCGTGAAACCAGACGAAATCTCATCGATTGGTTTGCTAAAAAAGGATGCATTCCCTTTTCTCTTCTCTCTTTTACTCTTTCTCTCACACTATTTGACGCGATTTCGTCTGACTCATCGTTATTTTCCATTGCTTCGTAAAACAGACGAAACGATGTCAGATATTAGTCAGTGTTGTCGTCATCGAAGACGGTACTGGCAATCTAGGATTTCACTTGAGAACGTCGCCGAGAAAAATTCCGAAGGGAAAAAGCCAGTTACGAACGAACAATTATCTCAAGAAATAATTCAGTCCGTAAATATTAACTATTTCGGTTCAGATCCATTCGACTTTAATCTCTTAATAGCAGACGCGCACGATGATGAGAGATAATTGATAGATACAGTGCAGCGTGACATAATTTCAAGGATTAACTTAATCCCACAAGCTCGACAATAAAGCACATACATTATCATATTTTTTAGCTTCATATATTACTCGCGCATTTTTTTTACGTAATTATTTCGGGTATTTTACATCCCAACATATATCTCAATTTTTATTGTTCTCTTTGACAATTAAATAAAGATTGATACATTCTATACATTCTATTGTTCAAGATAAAAATAAATGCTAAATTTCTTTTTCGATTGTGAAACAATTTGTACAGCATTAAATCGACCAAAAAGTTTTACTCCTTAAACTTGATAGATTTTTAAAGTTGGAATGCATTTTACATTTCACATGAGTAATGTAGGATTAACAGTTACTGTAATAAAGTTGAAGTCAACCACAAAAAGTGTATAAGAATTAGTGAGATGAGAATAGATTCAACGAGAATAGTTATCCCTCGCAATAAAATTGTTTGACAAGGAGTCTTGACATCGCGTCTTGAGACTGCTCGTGTTTCGAAAGAAGCTCGGTTCTCATGAAAGGATAACAGTAACGGTAACAGTAACGGGATAGGTGATCGATACCGAAGAAAGTGCGAGCTCCTGTCAAGAGCTCTTTCGTCGCGGCTGTATTCTCTCGTCGACAAGACCCACAAAGCGTTGTTCCATAGGAACGTGTCTCATTAGTGCCATCCCGCATCACTCGCGGCGCATTCTCGCAAGCGTGCCGTTTTCATCCCGCTCGATTGCACGCCCGTGGCTCGCCTATTCGGCTGCTTCCCGTTACTTCCATCCCTCGCGATTGCATAGTGCATAGACTGCATCGCGTTTACATACACAAGGGACACGAACGCGAGCTTCGTAGAACGGATAGCCTAATGGCTGCTACGACACATTTCGACATACCCGAAACGCGCGCGCGATATATACGCGGTGGCGGCACGTCTACGTATCGATTTCGCGTTAACCCCTAAGACCCCCTCCCCCCTCTTCCCGAAGATATTTTTTGCGCTGCCATTAGAATGAAATTTCCTCGATTTTACAGAGAATTTTAAAACAAAAAAAAAAAGATTGAGAGACTTTCGCATATTCCGAAAAATATTGCATGTTTCTGTCGTATTACTATTTTTACACATTATTAATAAACAATTAATATACAAGTATTAATTATTATAATCTGCAGAATACCGTTTCATTTAATAACTATGAAACATGAGTATTATATTACCGTATGTTTCCTCGAATAACGACAATACCGACCGTATTTATTATTATTCTCCATTTACTGTTTACTCGATGATAATTCGTGCATACTTTATAAAATGTTATTTCATAGACTTGTGTGGTTATCATAAATTTCATAAAATTCTTTCCAATGATTTGAAAAGAATGCTTATTAGCATTCAACAGTTAAATCGTTATGAATTTAATTATGTGTCGATACTGTTCCAACAAGAAACTATGTTTAAAGACTGACAAATATAGTAATCAGCGTGCAGTTTGCCGAGTCGGAAAAGATATGTAAAATTCACATAGAAAAATTATTCTTAGACTATTAAGCTCCAATCCAATCGAAGATGGTGTCTTCTCTATTTGATTATAAATTTCAGGCTTCTATTATTAAAAGTGGCTAAAAATGAAATCAAAAAAATAATTATTCATTAACAATATCAAAAGATTTAAAAACCTGAAGGACGAAACACCGTGACGTAAAGATCAATGATTACAAATAGCGCTGGATAAGGAGCGTGTAAAATGAGCACGAAATTTTAGCATCTCAAGCACATACTTGGCATATTTTAAGATTAGAATTTCCAAGTGTATAGTTACGGTCGAAACTTACTGTGAGAAAGATATTTATCCTCCGGGTTCTGTCTAGAGAGGGAAGATTCTGGAAGTTTATTTCACGATCCCACGTCTGTGCGTAAGTTTCGCCCCCGGTCGCAGTACGCTCGCGAAGTTGGCGAAAATGAACGGTAATATTAAACGCTCGCAAGGATGATGATAATAAGCTTGCGCGCGATTACACGCGCGAAGGAATTTTGCATCGACAGAATTACAACACACATTGTGTTCTAGTGCGTTTCGCTCCTCTTACCGCACGAGTTGTTACTGAAGAAGCTCTAATCGACTTCACTAAGAAGATGAAAATATACATTTAATGACGAAAGTTTAGATTTAGAGGCACGAACAAATACCCTAACTACTAGTAATTACAAAGACGCGTGGAGCGAAAAAACTTGTAGCAATTCAATGATTAGGATGTAAATCGAGCTCCATTTTTTCCGATTATTAAATCAAGTTATATAAATATTGGCACAAAAATAATAAAAAATATCAAGATCTTTCATACTGATCATTTGAGATGGTAAAGTTTTCTCGGTGTAAAAGGAAATCTACTCGCGCACGTAATGACTCCCGTCATGATTTCATTTTGATTCTTGAGCAAAGTTACATGTAATTGACTTTTCCGAAATGTAAAGCAAGCATTTCAAAAAATGAAGCGCAACGGGAACAGTAAAAAAAATAAACGTCACACGGCAGGTCTCGGTGTTGTACCAGGAAAATAACATGGAAATCCCAGGTGATGGAGCTCGCGGGAAAACAGCGGGGAATAAAGATGCAAAATAAAAGGGGGTACGAAGCGAGAGCGGAATAGTGACGGAACGCGGTAAAAATCAATCTAACTTGGCGCGCGCAAGCTTTCCGCGTGAGCTTTTACGACCAGCCATTTACATGGGAACGCGCGGCGGTGTCCTGTCGCAAAGATTCCACCAATTTGTTGGAAACGATCGCGACAGCATCAAGCGGAAATTCTGTGACGTTCGTATATGTGTCGCCAGCAATCACCGATGAAATTTTACCACCGGACCGTTGCACCGTTGTGGTTATTAGCAATATAAATACGCGCCGGCCACTACGTGCCGAGCGGAACACAAATTATTTACCGACGCGTAACGATCGTTCCGACGCAAATTTGTCGCAAATTTGTCGCGTGGATGACAAGCGTGCGTTCGGCATATTTAATCAACGACTGTTGCTCGGCTCTTTTACATTTTTTTTCCTCCTCTTTTTTAAAGGCATATAAAGCAGATATACGGTCGACAAATTTTTCAATTCAGACGACAGTTGTAATAGTTTCTCTCGTACAGAGCGACGTGATGTAATAAATTTTGTTAGCGCCGTATGCCGGATGTATAAGTAAAATTCAGGAACCGTGTTAGTAGAAACTAGTGTGATAAATCTCGGCAGCAGATACATAAGAACACGTATGAGTAAGAGTTTCTATGTGAGCACGGGCTTTGTTAGAGAATTAAATAAATGAATACCACCTACGTATATGTTTCCGATAAATAAGTACTCTCAAAGCAATATAAAGTTAAAACAATAAGTGACGACAATGCAATTGTTGTGAGCGATTTAAAAGTATAATGATGATATTTAATACAACAAACGTGCAAAATTAGCATCCCAAACCGATTTATTCTTGCAGCATCATGACAAAGCTGCATTGTATCTCTGTTCGCGTAAAATTTTCTACATCACAAATATTCTACAAACAAAGATGCTCGCCCCGTTGCCAACTTTTTGTTATTTTACTAATTTGGATTATTCCACGTATTTGATATTTAACGGAACTATTAATATATCCAGATGGATCAGAGAAAGCAAATCTATTTTGTAAATTTTGCATATAAATACTTTTTATCAGCGGTATCTACGGTACAGAATTAATTTTTCAAAGTTAACGTAAAGTTGATAAAAAATATGTATCAAACGCCAAATTTATCGATACTTGTATTTCCTCCTAAATTATCTCGTGTATCACACAGTTATGAACATTCAAGTCTGAGTTGGCACCTTTGTATTATAATATGAAATGACGGTGCCACGGTAGTCGGCACGCATGTAGCGTTTATCAACAAAAACAACCGGTATAATGTCACTTTGATTCTCGCTCCGCGAGTCACATATGCGTTTGAATTGCCTGCGCCCCGACGATCACGAGTCGCACATGTATCCGACGTCCGCGGCATCCGATCCCTCGCCTCTCCCTTTCCACCCTTCCAGCCCGTAGTCCGAAGTAGTGGATTTCGCGGACGTTGTGTTTTCCACCGTTCAGAACTGGGATCCTCGTAAACGTCAAACGCACGCAACCACGAATGTCGACGAAATGACCGCGTGAGAAATGGCGCACCGTTCACGATAATTATTACTCAGCCGCCAATGAACGAAATTGTACGCGATAATTACAGTCCTGCTTTATTTGCGCTTCGACGCTTCCCTTCCCTTCGTCTTTAGTCGACGGTAAACTGGTCGTTAGCGCGGAAAATTCGTTAAAATTTAGACAGATATCGAGGTAACTTTTAATTAACTAACATCCCCTATTGCAAAATTACGGAAATTATTCGATATATCGAGAAAACTGTGGATGAGTACAATGATTCGACAGGTTACATAGATAAGAAGCAAATTAAAATAATTTAAAAACAAAAACTGAATGTAAAAGCATTTGCGGAAGAATACAGAGCAAAAACGTATTTTATACGCTGCAGAAAATTATCTTTTACTATGCATTTTCCAACATTTGCCCGTAAACGGGTCGTATGAATATAAATGGAGCGAATGCCATTAGTGAAACCAATCCGTTTCGAAAACGCAAAGTGGTTTTTGAAGAAAAGTATATATCTCTTACGTGTAATTAATCTTCCTCACGATGCGATGTATAATCTTTCCTCTGAAACGAACTCTTTTTTATTCATGTCCCCATTTGTTGTATTAATGTTACCAACAAATTACAGTTCTCAAGCAAGATTTATAAAAAATATGTATATATATATGTATACATAAAATTTAAAGTATCTTTTATAATATATATAAAATGTGTTTAATTTTTCTCTCTCGACTATCGCAATAAAAATGCGCGATTAATTACAATGAAATTTTCTTCATCGTTTTCCGATTTTTTTTGGGGGGGAATTCGAGGAATGAAATGATTCTCATTATGCGATAATACAGGTTATTCTGTATTCCGAGTGACACCTCTTATCTATGACAACAAATCACAAGCTCGCGAGAAAAACGGAATATCAGATAAAGCAACTTTTTCGCATTCGAGAGAGAGAAGGAGAATGGCTTATTATCGCTCGCGTGACAAAGCTCATGTACGTACATACGCAAGAGAAAATCATGTGCTCGCTTCGCTATTAAATTAATAGATGCAATTTCATATTTTTGCAAAACACGCGCGCGGTAGACCTATCGTGAATGTATTTTTTCTGAAAATAGCGGATACATTTAAATTGATATAAAAACGATGCAAAAATTGATCAATTTTCCGGGCAACGATTATTTGACGGTTCTCAAAATATAATTATTTATAATTAACAGTTATACGAAAATGTTACGTAACGGTAAAACGTGCGTCATTTTCGACATAAAGCGCGTGTTTACGATTCCGCCGTAATTCCCGCATAAGCTGATTAAGCGATACGATTGATGCACAGGGGCATCGGTGTTCGTTAGAAATTTCACTTCGGTAAATCACACGTGAGTTACGCAGGGCGGTCCAAACTGTAAAATCCACGCTTGAAAAAAGAATGCATGGCGCGATACGTCTGCAAGAAAATTGCATCTTGCTTCCCCGAGCGGGTGCACTTGCACGAGTAAAAACATTTTACCGTAGCACAAGGGAAAGCTTGCGAGACGCGATCGATAAAGTACGAAAGCTCTGTGCAAAGATTCCGGCGTGGAATTTTTGCGAAATGCTGTTTCGCTCGAGTTATTGAATTTTATATACGAACGTTACTTTGTGTTATCCTGCGATATTATATTCATACCTATATATCGAAAGGAAGCGAGAAGAGAAACTGTGCATTGTCCTCGTTAAGACCGCTATAATCTTTCTGATACTGGTTTAACCTACTTTTGATTGACGGCACTCTTTCATACTTTCGATCGAGCAGCGGCGTGTCGGAAATAAAATTGTCGCGGCAACAAATTAGTTTGTCACTCACCTCCGCGAAAAATTCCGTCATGAAGTCCTCCGCCCCGACGTTGACGGACACATCGTCCGTCACATCGTCGTCGTCCGACTGAGTCTATAAGAAATATAACAATTTATATTAGAAACAAAATACTATAGCAAATTATATTTTCATTATAGAGAAGTATTTTCTTAAAAATGCTCCTTTATAACTTTATAGCACAATGATAACAGATAAGTAACAGGGAGAAAACTTTTTTAATTTCATTAACATTGCATTTCATTACAACACATTTCAATATAATATATAATTTAATTCTAATTATAATTAGAGTATTAATCTCATTCCGCATCTTTCACTTATAACTTATATACTTATATATATGTATATTTGTTTACACAGTTTGAAAATGTTCACTTATAGAAATGGCAATCATCATTAGTAACCAATTAATGATAATAACTGCAAGAAATTTTTAAATTCATAGCCGACGAGCAAAAATGCCACAGTATTGAATAATCGTCTTCGAGATATTTGGAATGGTGTGACGACTAAAGCTATTTTCGAACATTACACAAGAGTTTTTATTAATTAAGACTAAATCAGACGTGATTTAATCTGACGTAACAGCATAAAAACAGAAATATATGGATGATTAACTGGTTTCGTTGATGATTGCGTACGTATATTGTGCGTACGCAATTTTTTATCCTGATAAGAGTGACTTCCTCTCACATAACATGGTATAATCGCTTCCATTCGAGCAGTGATAATCTTGTCCTCGATAAAATAATCTCGTGTATTGTAATAAACACATTATCGTTTTAAGCATACAAGTCCAAGTCAAAAAATATTACTTTATTTCGTAAAATCACGCTTTTGCTTATTTTCTTCCTATTGATTAAGCAACAATTTTTACAAATTACTGACAAAAGATTTGTGACAACAGATGATTTTACACGTATGATTCATTTACAAAAAAACTTATGCGACATTGAAGTCGCTGTTATATTTGTAATTAAAACGTTTTAAATGCCAGTTAAATGAATCATTACATTTTCGTCTTGTTTTATCTTATCTCTTGCCTTATCTCATCTTATCTCGCCGTCTGTTTTTCCACATAATAATCAGATCATTATCAATTGTATCTTGAGATAATCATCGGCTACTTTATCGATTACTGACTCATTTAATTCAAATTTTGAAATGAATTATTAATTAATTCAGCAATTGGACCAACTTATTGCTATTTCATGTTACATATATAAAAAACATAAGCTTTTTTCTGCTCTTTTAATTTACTAAAAGGCTACAAATATTTTCAATTTCTAATATTTATATACTTAAATATAATTTATTAACCGATTTAAATTAGCTCATCAAACAATATAAGTATTATCATTGGGTTCGTTAAAAATTTATGACAGTCGTTATAAAAAAAGAGATGTAAGGAATAAATTTTAGATTTAATCGATTTATAACTCACATCACGTTATAAACCGATATTTATGAATAAATAAAAGGAAATATTTCATTAACACTATTGAAAATATAACCTTCCTTCGGCGAACGTATAGCATAGAAAGTGCAATCGACTGATCGCTCGCGGGAAAATTTCTTTCATTACCGACAGCCACATTAAACTACTGAGCTTTCTTTCATTATAAGTTTAATGTTGTTACATGAAAATGGAAATTCCGCAGAACAAAGTATCTATAGAATGTCATTATACTGTTCCTATTTCTCGCGAAAGATTTTAAATAAATATTAATCAAAGTTGGAAAATATTACATAATAATGTGAATTTTTTAAGCTGTTGCTAGAATTCTAATACAAGTTACATTTTTATACTTTTGAGTACTTTGACAAACAAAAGTGATATTCTCTCAAGAAGCTCTGTAAAGAAAGGAATGTTGAGCTCGTATCGTGCTAAAATAATTATACACGAAACGGATTTCTATATCAATTTTTTGCCATTCTTTCATTTATAAATTACATCATATTTTATCATTACTTTTGTCATTACGTGTCATTCATCAGACATGAAGAATAGAAAAGCCATGCACATTTATTATACAATATCACAGCAATATATGTATATGTATATATAAAATGCAAACCAAGGACACATAATGTACGAAATTCATAAAATTAAATGTGTATTTTTATACCAAATAAATGCCCTAAATAGTCTATATTCATATAGTTTTTTCTCTCTCTTATGTCGTGTCGTTTAATATATAATTTTTCTCATAGCACGGCACGCCTGTCAAATTCGCGACCGCTCT
Source organism: Tetramorium bicarinatum (assembly GCA_928718305.1). Classification (NCBI taxonomy): domain Eukaryota; kingdom Metazoa; phylum Arthropoda; class Insecta; order Hymenoptera; family Formicidae; genus Tetramorium; species Tetramorium bicarinatum. The sequence goes on along the minus strand of OV788324.1, from coordinate 7,870,103 downwards.
CGTTTCTCGATCGCCCTAGTTGTCGTTTGGGTGCTCTATGTACGCTTAATCGATACGGTATTTGCATACAATTAAGAAACGATTATAGGCACCGCGCGCGCGATAATACGGTGCGACAAGAGGGCCAAGAACATATCGTCTGTCGTGTCGTTCTTCCGCGATCGATATCGCATTTTCACACTGGGCTAGATTTTCACGATGAATTTCTTTCGCGCGACATCTTCGCTGATCGAAGCAGCCGAATGGTAGGTATTTCGATATCGTGACCTGATACGACGGTATCGTCGATATATGTACATATATTGAACAAAATAATATTATCCAAACAAAGTTTAGCGTAACGAACGGCGATGAAACATTGTGCGTTTCCGTTTCTACATCAGGATACGCCAGCCACACGTGAAACCGATATAATTCTGATGAGAATTTACTGGTTTCGATGCTACAAACATAAACGTGAGTTTTATGTTTATTTAACAACGGAAATACGAGAATCCAAAGCACACTTGTTCATATCTGTATCACAGCATCACACAGTTTCGTGTTTCGTGGCACGACAACCTCTCCAACCACCTCGCAGGTGTAATTACAAAAAGTATTTAATTACAAATCTACATTTTTCAATAGTCGAAATATGTAAAATTTTATATATGTATTATTCCGCGGTAATTCAGAATAAATTTTATTAACACAATTTGGAATTTCGTGGCTTGGATTTTCGTGAATCAGTCGCTAAAATTTTAATATAACTTTAACATTTTATTGTAATCTTTTTTTTTGTAGTTATGTATGTTCCGGATTGTGTACATTTAGATACTCTCACATGTCCAACGTAATTTTCGCGCGATCGATCAGCGTTCCCGTTTCAACTTGCGCTATGCTAAGGCTGAATTGCACCAACAGTCCGGGTTAACTACCCTGGTTTAGCGATACGCTGTCCCTTTCTGGATTACAGTGCATTGGTATAGACAAATCTGAACAATCATGTTGAACAGAGTTAACGCTAATCGACATTTGCTACAGTCGGTTTTATAACTTGCGTGAGACCCAGTTTATACTTACTCCAAATTACAATACACTCTTATAAATGATTTATGAAAAATCGACATGTTATTAATAAAGTATAATGGAGCGAAACGCAAATTAGAGTATAAAATATAGAATAGAAACTACTTCCATATTTGCAATATTGAAAGCCGATTAAAATTTTATCGGAATTATATCGGTTTCAACTGGATCTTTAACGCATGATTTAACGCACTGGTATGCGTTTGTGAAGAATAATGTGTCACGAAGAGACGCGTTGTGAACCATTTAATAAAACCTAACGTTTTCTCCGATAGCATCGATTTTCGTGCAAACAGTTCACTGCGTTTTTTTTTCTTCATAGAGAACGTAGCCGAAGGCGTGAGGTGATTCGAGGTGATTAGCACCAGAGTTGTTATGTAAACTGTAAGCCTGTAGTAGGGATAACCTTCATGTACGAGTGAAATCGTAGAGTAAATGTGCATTATCGGGTCAAGGAAGAAGTTGAAGAATGAATTGTCCTCGTTGAAAGGACGAAACGTATCTCGCAACGTGGAAAATGCGATTAACGCGCTAAAAAAAAGTCACGTACGTAACACCTGCTGCTGACTCTTAAAAAATGCGTTGTGACATTTTACAAGTTTATTATAAATTTTATTACAAATAGAAAAGTCTATAGTATTTAACATAAAAGTAAAATTAGATTGATTCATTATACATATAACATATCCTATTATTTATTACTTCTGAAAATTTAAAAAAAAGGTTTGAACAAATTAGAAACAAGTTTAAAGTTTCTATGTAAACAGACTATTAAATAAAAAGTACGCTGCTAAATTTTCAAACATTCGACTTAATATCAAGACTTAGATCCATAGAAATATGATCTATATCAGGTGTAAATCGAAAGAAAGAAGTTTGAAAGAAAGAGAATTTTGTAGGTGAGAGTCGTGTTGCAAAAGAAGTCTCAATAGTGAACGTAAAAGGTCACGACATACTCTCGAAGAGATATCGACGCGACGTGTAATAAAACTCGTGATCATTTTCGAGAAAGAATTATCTCATACCGCGCGCGGAAAAATGTCTCGCGCGACGTACTCGCCGTATCTTCTCATAAAGGAATCTCGGTTATTTATAGAAGATGCTCGCATTTTTTACATTTCTTATGCAGAACGGCGTCGAGACGTCGCCGACGATAATAGTTGCGCGGTGTGAGTGGGATGCTGATTTCAATTTTTTTTTCTTTAAAGTACAATTCATATCTTACGTTGGAATATAACTCGGAGTCTATTGAGAATTCCTGAAAATGAGAAAAATAAATAAATACCAGCCGAAAGCAGATGGTAAGGCGAGAATCAAGAATGCGATCTGCGATTTACAAATGAGAATGGACCGTTCGTTCAGATTATTTCAATTCAATTTATGAAGAGTACGTTTAAAAATTTTGATAATCTTTATTTTTGCATTTAGAATTTTACCTTTCGCTACAATTTCTTTTAAATAAATAAATCCTAAATGTTACATGCCGAGCATCATTGAAAAAAAATCAACCGATGTAAAAAAAAAAGCACAATTGGAAATTTCCAACTACAATACACTGTAATTTAGCATAATTTATTTTAGCATAATTTAGCATAATTTATCATAGAAGAAATTGCTTGTTTTAAGAATGAGTACGACTTGAAATTTCAAGATATAAACTGATGTTTAAATTATACTTTTTGGAGAAAGATTTCAATATTATTTGGTACAACAGTTTAATGTCGCTATAGTGGTGACGACGGGTGTTAATAATACCCAATGACAGAAACGAGGAAATCCGCTGGATGGTAACATCGGTCAGATTTTACGCCCATACGTGCTTTTTCCACGAATGCCACCGACTAATGAGTCATCATCGGTATCAGCCAGCACGATACTCGATGCGTGTCATGCATCCTTCGCAAGTTGGAGAACCAGATGTGTTAATTGAGAATAAAGAACAGAGAGAAAGTCGGTCGAATAATTTCAGTTTTCTCGTTATTTTACCATTGTTACTTACGTACGATATAAATTATAACGACAAAAACTGTTGTCTTGAAACATTCTCGTTTCTTTAGAAATAATAATATTATACTATAAATTTATCTAGAGGGAGATATAACTGAAAGCCTTGCAAGAAAACTTACAATGAGAATGAGAAGAATATTCAATTCTTAAAAGTTTTGAATTATTTTGCAATGTTTGGAATGTTCAGACGACACGAGAGAGAGAGAGAGAGCAGCAAATGGGGCAAAAATAACATTTTCAACGTCTTTAGGCAAGTTAAAATGTCATACACTTTACGTCATTGTCCATTTCCGTTCATTCATCAGTGATGTTAATAACGTTTCACGAATATCTTTGTCCGATATGTCGGAGAGTCGTATTTTGAGTCAATCGATACGTTTCCTGCTCTCACGGGAAACACGGAGTAGAGCGCTTCACGTTGTCGGTGTCGTCAACGATACCATTGACAAGTCGGCACGGTGACACAACGATAGCGTTACCGTTATCACGTAAAGCGTGAATCTTTGCAAATTTGCGAAGCCGGCTCCGCGCACACGGCGCCCGAACATTCGACAAGTGCAATCGCGCCGCATTTATGTGACGACGTTCGCTGCACTGTACCATGGCATCGTAGCCACGATTAATCTTTTCATACGACGCGACGTTCATTTCAGCTTGGAATGCTCGCCGCGTTAATCCATTCAAGTCGTCGACTGACGACGAATGGAACGCGAATTTTTCATCCGTACTCTTTCGTTCTTGTGATCGCCACGATATGGCGACCAAAATAATCGTCCAAGACGATTTCGACGCAAGACTCATCAATTTTGGAGCGAACGTTTTTGTCGTTGAAAGATTTTGGAAAGAAAGCTCTTCAATTACCTGCTAGCGATTACGAGATTTGAACCGACTGTGGATTCAATGAATTTGACTTTCGATGCTATACAATACAAACGTACAACGCTCTTGCGTTCATTTCTATCAATGTAGAGTAATCTCGGTTTAATTGTTAAAACTAGAAAGAGCGAAAGCGATAAGTTGGACCGAGATGAAAGTTTGCATCTACATTGGCTAGAAGTGGACATGTACACTGCTATTCAACAATGCCTGGACCCCAGTTTGCTTGGAGTGATATTTTTAACGTGCTTATTCCCATCTATGGATCTGAAAAAATTTAAGGACATTATTTTCATGTATAACCTGCACAACCTGAAACTCATTGATTCACATAGATGAGAATAAGCACGTGAAAAATGTCAGGGTCCAGGCATTATTGAATAGCAGTGTACATATACTCTAAAAAGTCAAAACTGATGGACCGCACTGAAAGTAAGAGAGGAAGAAAAGATGGGTGTACGTTACAAAGTTACAAAGTAGTCGTTATACGCTGCCGTACAATTGTAAAATGACGAAGTTTGTAAAGAAAGATTTGGTCGTGGTCGAGATGGGTTCCGGGAGGCTGGAGTATCTCCCCCACGTCGATCGTGGCGCGATGGCGTGAATGAACGTAGACGTGATCCTCGCGCGTCTACAACACATCCGGGACGACCTTCGGCGAGGCAGGCATGGAGAATACGTTCTCCATTCATCGGCGTCTCGCCAATAAGTGACAAGGTCGGCCATGGTCGCCATGGACCGGCTCTCGGCTCTCGGCTCTCGGCTCTCGACTCTCGGCTCTCGACTCTCGACTCTCGGCTCTAGGTGACAGTGAAAACGAAGACAGAGGATAGAGCCGACTTTGTCAGCAGCACGAACGAACCGCTGACGATTGGGAGCTCAGGCTCCGGTCGAGCGCGAGCGAACACCTGTCAGCTCGGCGGCGGGCCGAGGCGGGCCGAGGACGCCTGTCCGCCGCCGGCTCCGTGGTTGACGCCTAGAGTAGCCGTTCTTCTGCTTGGCCGCGCGAATCGTCAGTCACACGCGCCTAACTCACGGTCGACAGTCGGTGTAGGGCGTGAGTTACGCGTGCACGACAATGACGATGATGACGACGACGACGATGACGACGACGACGACAACGCGCGGTATGTCGACGGTTATCCTGGGTGCATCGTGTACACATACAAGAAGCGAGAGAGAGAGAGAGAAAGAGAGAGAGAGAGAGCGAGAGAGAGACACACAACAGAGATAAGTAATAAGAGTGGTCTCGACCTTACTCACCGCGACGAGGGCGGCTAATCTATCCTTGGTCATGGTGAAGGGTGACGAGGAATTGCGAGTCAGCGGGTGGTGTACGGAGCGGCGTGTCTAGCGGGTAATCCCATTCACGGTTTTCGCCATGTACGACGTGCACGTCCACTAAAAAACTAAAGGAAACGACGGACGCACTAGCACCGCGAGAGAGGCACGATCGTAAAATCGATACACTCGCGAACTCGCCTGCTTCTGCAGTGCCGTCCCGACGCGGCGCGCACGCGCCGATGACGTCAACTTCGTCTCGCAGGTACGGACGCCGCGGGCCGCGGTGCCCCGCGTACGTTCGTACGTCGCTCCGACGGGGACCCCGCTACAACTTCTGCGTGCCCTTACGCTCATCCTTGTACTCGTTACGTCCGCGCGATACGCGCCGATCCCATATTTTTACATTCTATAATATAATACTATCGCGTCGTTAAATCTGTCTATCGCTAAAACTAAAATTAATATTGAAAATGGATTATATGACATTTCGGGAAAAATTTTTTACACCAAATTATTTGTAAAATATGTTTACGTATATTTTCTTTCTACGAAGAAAACTATTACTGGGAATCCAGACGACTTGCGTAAGTGCATAAGCATATGCATGAGAGAACGGATTGGTCTATTTTCTTTATGCACACGTTTATGGACCAATCAATTTTCTTATGCATATGTTTATGCGTTATTCAAGTTTGTCTGGATTGACCGAACTCTTTTGCATTCCTTCGCGGTATCGTGATACACGTGTTTTATAAATATAATGATATATTTATTCACGATGCAAATGTAAAATATATTAAATGCTACAAGAAATGTAGTATTATTAAAAGAATAAAGGTGTCCCGTGCGACATTTCGTCTAGATACGAGGAAACATAAATTTAAGTTGACATTCTCAAAGTTAAACATATGTATTGAGATGAATTATTAATATCAAGATCATGCAACGTATTTTCATCTTTATGGTAGAAAAAAAGTAAAATTATATTTTTAAAATGATGTATCTGCATATGCATGGAATTGTATGTACACGATTATACATATAAAAAATGAAAATTTATATTTAGATTTATAAGTGTAGCTATGGAAACTGGCGCGCCGAGTTGTTTTTCCTCTTAATATTGTAATGTCAGTATTCAATGCAAGAAATATATATATATATATATATATATATTTCTATAATATAACATAAATGTATAAATGTATAAAAGGGAAATATTTCATCTACATTCCGCAGCTTGGATTCAAAATTAATAAAATCTAAAATTTTATGTAAAAAGACGTGTATTAAAAGTTTGTTCGCGCCTAACGTCAAGTGAAAAAATTTTTCCAATTTCAAACTGTTATAAATATATATATATATATATATATATATATATATATATATATATAAATCGCCGATTTCGTCATACAACGCACAATATACAAAAACATTAAAAAAACCCGCGAAAGAAAACGGTCAAAAGTTTTGCTCGCAAAACACTTCATCGAGCCTGATGAAACAATTTCTCTGTCTCATCACGTTTCACGCATAAAATCAGTTCGTTTCAATGAAAAATCAACACTTCTACTCGGAGACATCAAGTTTCGCGACGTTGCGCGCGACTGATGGAGTTTCTTTGAAGGTTTACCGCCACAAGACGAGAGCCGGGAATTGGTAATGCTTGACGTACACCGCGTTTTCGCGCAACTGCACTATTTCTGCACCGTCGCGTGCATAGGCGGAAGCAGTCGCATGGCGCGCCGATGGTAGATGTCGCGCGCGCGTTTCCTGCGGTCTGTCTCGAGTCTGCGTCAATTGAGAGTGAAAAGGTGCATTTCGCCGAGGTTGCCGCGTTCCGTCGGGCGAAAAGGTACCCACGAAAAATCGAATCAGATTTTTTCGCGTCGATCTCGATCGCCCAGGCGCGCGTCCTCGCGCCCCTTCGATCCGGCGAATCGGCGAGGTGGCATCGCCTCCACTCGACCGCCCAGAGGAACGCCATTGTGAGCCATACCGACTGTACAGCACGGTGAGTATTAACGTTCATTTTCACGTGCCGCCGCGTACCCGGGAAATTTCGTACACGCGCCGTCCAAGCAGGTACGTGAGAGCGGCGACGCGTGAGAGCGACGACGGCGACTGTGACGCGCGTGGAAAAGTCGTGCCGTAACGGACCGCCGGTCGGCGAGAAATCGAAAAGAAAAATCCCGGCTCGCGGGCAGCACGACGGGCGCCATTCCCCGGCGCGGCACGACGCGGCGCGACGACGAGGAGGACGAGGCACAGAGGCAATCTGCCTGCTGGCGGCCGGCTTTTCCCTCCGAGTCTCGTTGCCGGCGATCTTGAGCGCAAACAGCTCGGCGAGTATCGTCTCCGCGTTAGCTTTCCCCCGGCTGCCGAACCGAATCTTTCCCGATCACGTTTCAAACGCGTGAGGTTTTCCAGTAAATTCGATATCGACGACGTCCCTGGTAGGTTTCTCCTCCAGATTGCATCTCGTCGCGTTCGACCCCTCCCCTCCCCCGGACGCCTCGCGGAGACGCTCCCAGGAGATTGAAGCTGGAGTCCCGCGCGCACGTTGTTCCGCCCGTCTGGCTGTCGCTCCAGCTATCTAACGATGTTTCTCGCATTGCAGAGCCGTAAGTGAGTTCCTGACTTCGACTTCCGAGAAACTAACGATCAAAATGGCAAACGAACCCGATATGCCCACCTTCAAATGCGTGCTGGTCGGCGACGGTGGTACTGGCAAGACTACCTTCGTCAAGCGGCATTTGACCGGTGAATTTGAGAAGAAGTATGTCGCCACTCTCGGAGTCGAGGTCCATCCGTTGATCTTTCATACCAATCGTGGACCGATTCGCTTCAATGTCTGGGACACGGCTGGCCAGGAGAAGTTTGGTGGCCTTCGCGATGGCTACTACATTCAGGGACAGTGCGCTGTAATCATGTTTGACGTTACGTCCAGAGTAACGTACAAAAACGTACCCAACTGGCACAGAGATCTGGTCCGTGTCTGCGAAAACATACCGATTGTCCTCTGCGGTAACAAAGTCGATATCAAAGATAGAAAAGTCAAGGCTAAGAGCATCGTGTTTCACAGAAAGAAGAACTTGCAGGTATTTTATGCACGACAACATGATTACGTATGCAAATCTACCTTTTTGACTTTTTATTCTCTCCTACAACTTTTCAATGATGATTCAATACGCTGATATAAAGTGAAGAGATGTTGCACTGTCCCTCTAATCTGAAAGCACTTTTTATTATCGTGTTGTATCCTAGGATATAATTTACAGAACATGTGTAATGTATAATCTCTCATTTTTAATTGCAGTACTACGACATCAGTGCAAAGAGCAATTACAACTTTGAGAAACCGTTCCTATGGTTGGCGCGCAAATTGATTGGAGATCCAAACCTGGAATTCGTCGCTATGCCCGCGTTGTTGCCGCCGGAGGTCACTATGGATCCACAATGGCAGCAGCAAATCGAGAAAGATCTCAAGGAGGCTCAAGAGACGGCATTACCAGAAGACGACGAAGATCTTTAGTTTATTTAATATTGGGAATGGCCTTTACAGAGAGTAAGGCCTATTACGCGGGTGCTCCTTGGTTGTCGCGCGCACTCGTACGTCTTCATAGAAATCGAAGATTCTTTCTTTGGAAAAAAAAAATCACTTAAACGTAATATTTAGTTGGCGCCATTGTGGACACGTAACTTCTGTGAACTTGCATATTACATGTATAGCCTTAAAGATGGGTCGCTTGAATGCATAATAATGCAGAATGCGCGACATGTGTATGATTGTGTATGCAATTTGCACTTGAATGTACCTAGATTTTGTAAAATTCTTATGTATGGTGATATAATATCACGTAAATTTGTGAATTAGGAACAAAATAAAGTAATGGCGAAACTAAGGAAACGACTTGTGATACGAGTTCACGGAACACTGAGCTTCTGTGCTGAAGCTGATACGACGTAATACGAAACAGCCGAAAGAAATTCATTGCATTTTCTGATTCGCTCGTTTGTATAGATGTGCGTGCCTGCGTGCGTGTGTATGTACATATATACATAAGAAATGGAATTGTGTAAGGCGTGCTGTATATTAAACACAATCACGCTAACCCACTTTAAGGCGCAATCAAAGTCGCATTATCGGTTTTTTCTTTTTCATTTTCGTCTTGTTTTCATATTAACACAAATAGAATAAAAACTGCCATTTCTGAAATAGATACAATTGTAAGCAAAATTGCTATCAAGTTCAAACGAGTAGAACTGCACTGGCACAAGTCTACACTTTTTTTTTTATAGCGATTGGCTGATTAGTTGACTACTAGAAAAAAGGAGACGCTTAGTGCGAGTCACTTCAATCTTGGTGTAATGGAACAGGATAACATGTTTGCTCTCAATTGAACTCAAATTTATACAGTAGATTAGCATGCAATAATTAATTTACAAGAAAGAATCTTGCGATACATACAAAATTAATATTTAAAGTCATTGTTTGCATACTCAAGTATGAACAGCAGAATAAAACTGGACTGACTTATCATGAAAAAACTAACTTATGCCATATATACATTTTCTTGATAAACTGCTTAAGAAACTTACTAGTGTGTAAATTGAAGGGTACGAATGTTGAGAGAGCGACCATCTTTCGTGAGTAAGCGTATCCCGTGGTGTAGTCTTCTATTTTAATGGAAAGAATGTTTCGAGATTGAAGTGAAACACAGACTCGTAGTCTGTTGTTGCGTCTGTCCGTTTCGACGAGGACTGTTTGCTATTTTTATAAGCAAAAGATGAATGTATGATTTGTTCAACTTACATGGACAATTGAATATGAACAGTGGTTTTTTTTCTATGCAAAAAAATCTGTTCTGTTAGCAGTATGTGAAACAATTAATCTTTCCCTTTGAAAAATCCTCGTTCCCGTTAATTGAAAAATCTGATAGAAAAAAGTACGTCACGTGTAAATTACACCGCTGAACAACTAACATAGAAAGGAACTAGGAATGACACACTGCAACATGTATATTTAATTCTTGTATACTTCTAATAGCGTTTCAGTGTTCTGCTTAAAGCAGATTGTATCAGCTGATGTATGAACTTTAATAAATTATCAAACTGTTTTTAAAGCTACAATGCACTCGGACACTCAATGTTTTAATCACTGTGTCATTTGTTTTACCAACATATTCGAAATTTTATTCATACAATATACATATATACTTTGATGCAGATGCGTGAGAACTAATGCCGTGTCTACACTGAAGGATGATCCTACTTGTGGCTCATCCGAATACATAGTGTAGACGGATAAAAATCATATCTAAGTCTAGTCATTAAAAAAAGTAATCTGATGAGCTACTAACAGGATCATCCTCCAGTCTAGACAGGGCATAAGGGAGAATAAAAGCAATACTTGATAAACATATCAATATCTAACATGGGAATCACTCTTGTTTTTTGTTAATGAATAAAATTACGATTCACAATTCGTAATATAATACATATTTAAATTAAGTATTCACTATTATCTATCTCAGAGTATCATATCTTGCGCTAGCCATCAAACTTTCGTCTCAAAGGAATTTCGAATAGAAACTTGTTTGAAAATTTCGACTGAAATCCAGCCTGTATTCTCTTTATTATACAATATAATTCTGCTTTATTTTATGACAAACTAGCGAATCTAATCTAATTTAACTTTACTGTGCCGCTTTCTTTTCCTTCTTCAGTAGCGCCTTCTTGCCCTCGAGAAGATCGTTTCGCTCTATTTCCGAAAGTCGTTTCAGGGTGTTGGTGATTACACCTGTTCCTATAGTTACCGTTCCGTCTCGTAACGTAAAACGTTGTCCCTTTTCCAAAACCATTGGTCTTATCAATTTTAATATTAATCTGCATAATAAAAGGATGCAGTGAGTATAAAAAAGAAATAAACCTTCTGGGACAAGAAACAAATCTAATATCTTACGTGCTGTCTTCTCCCGGCATAGCCAAGTCCTTTCCCATTATCGAACACTGCGCTGCAATGTCCCATGTTCTACAGAACATTTGTAATTGTATCATATTTGCAATCGGTTTTTTCCTGCCTCCTTCTTCTTTGGTCAATACGTATACTTGCGCTTCTACATGATCGTGTGGCTTCATAGAGCCAGGTTTGCACATAATCATGCCTCTTCTTACTTCATCTCTCTTTAAACCTCTCACTAGAGCACCGAGCTGATCTCCAGCGTGGGCTTCCTCTAATATCTGATGGAACATCTCTATACCTGTGACTGTACTTTTAAAAGTTTTATTGTATCCAATGAACTCGCATTCCGTTCCCTTCTTCAATTTTCCGCGCTCTAGTCTACCGGTAACCACGGTACCTCTACCAGGAATGGAATATACGTTTTCTACTGGAAGTAAAAAGGGTTTATCCAGTTCTCTTATAGGAGTTGGAATATGTTTATCAACCATGTCCAATAACTCTAGGATAGCTTGTGAACCTATCTCGGGCTTTTTCCCTTCGAGCGCGCAGAGCGCACTGCCTTTCACTATCGAAATATTATCGCCATCGAAACCCATTTCAGAAAGCAACTCTCTTATTTCCATTTCTACCAATTCTATCATTTCTGAATCGGCAACATCGACCTTAAAAACATTAGTACAATTTTAATTCTACATTGATTATCTTAGCCTTGGAATGTTTTTCATACTCGTAACCTACTCATAGATACCTTATTAATGAATACAACAATGTGCTTAATGCCAATCTGTTTAGCAAGGAGCAGATGCTCTCTAGTTTGTGGCATCGTGCCATCCGTAGCAGCGACGACCAGTATAGCCCCATCCATCTGAGCTGTTCCTGTGATCATGTTTTTGATATAATCGGCATGACCTGGGCAATCTGTGTGTCCATAATGGCGATTTTCTGTCTGATATTCAATATGGGCGACGTTAATAGTAATGCCGCGAGTCTTCTCCTCAGGAGCATTGTCAATCTCGTTGTATCCCTTAAGTTTTGCTAATTGCTTCTCAGACAATACTGTTTACAAGATTTTCCATTGGTTCCAGATAATCGATCATGTTTTACTTGCAAGGTTACAAACAAGCGAAATACCTTTGGTAATAGCTGCTGTCAGAGTGGTTTTACCATGATCCACATGACCAATTGTTCCTACATTGCAATGGGGTTTATCACGGCTGAATACCTTCTTCTCCGCATAGAATCTCTGGCTGACAACAGTTGGAAGGAACAGCTGACCATTCACATTGCAACGTTGCTAAAAAATATATTGTATCGAATTAAAAAAATTAAACTTTTGTAATAGCAACAATACGGAAACAAGATATTAATTAAAAATAATAAATTAACTAAACAAAAATTTAAAATGTTTAAAAAATCAAACATGTACTATGATCACGAATATAAAGTAAATATTGCAATTTTTATTAAAAAATGTTGACCAGTGACGCGCATTTGCGATCAAGTTTTCACAGATGACAATTTAAATCGTGATTTTTATGCGACTCGCGCGATCGACGACGACGCGACGTTCGCGTCCACGAGTCTGGAGGCAGTTAATGGATCATCATTGATGACAAATGACCGTCCGCTTACACATTTTGTCAGTTGCTTCGCAAAGATAATCTGGTTGAGAGTGTGCTTCAACACTGAAACAGAAAGATAGATTTGTATGATGAAAATGACGCACTTTGTTGCTAACTAACTTCGTCCGCACCTAACCCCATCTCTCCTGTAAGTGACATGATCGCGCGTCACGATCGGTCAAAGAAAAAATTTTGGAGGTAGGTTAAAACGATGAGCGAAGGCTCACTTAAAAATCTTGTCGCTCGTGCTTGGTCGTTTGCTCTTACCGGGACTGAAAACCGCCCTTGTAGAAATAAGCACCATGTTTCTCTCTCGGTAGAGTGGTCCTTCTTAGCCGACCTAGCCTCTTTTTTTTTTTCCTAATCGATCGGCTCCTGATCCCGAATGCGGCTTCGACACGGCCACTGATAAAACTTGGTCTCTAGCTTACGTTAAAACGCGTTGAAAATCTACGCCATAAATTTCCGGCGTACAACGAAAAAGCCGAGATAGCACGAGAACTCGAGAACCAAAAAACGTGGTGGTTGGTAGACGGGCCGCTCTTTTCGTGCATGCGCAATGATTGCAACTGTTAATCCAATGGTGTATGTACACAATAGATATATGTGGGCGCGAAATATTGAGTTTTGGCGGGATAATGAGATTAAGGACCAATTCCACAATTTACTTTAACCGGAGTTTAACTAACAATATCCAATAGGAGAATTTATTTTATACATATAAAGTAAACTCTCTTATTGGGCATCGTTAGTTAAACTCCGGTTAAAGTAAATTGTGAAATTGGCCCTAAGGAGTTTAATTTAAGGTGATTAGTTGTATGTAATTAAATTATTATTAATACCTAGAATTAGTATTAATAATAATTAATATGTCATAAAATAATATTTATTACATCTTATTTTCTAAATTTTATTTTATATTTATTTTATTCAATATTAATTTCAATATGAGTTCAAAACGATTAAAAAAATAAGGCAATTTAATTATTCATGGCTAGAAAAAAATAATTTTAAAGAATGGCTTCTCATCCTACAGACATAATAGGTACTTTATACAATAGTACATTTGCATGCACATGTATGTACATACACGCATACACATACCTTTTTTATTTCATATTTTTTACTAATCTTATAAAACTTCTTCGGTCATATCAAACATTAAAATAAAGGCTCTAATGCACTATTTTTTTTCTAATGGTAATACATTACTGAGACCCCTTTTTCAGTACGCATGCGCGGAAAAAACGGCCCATCTAGCAACACTGATGGACATGGTAAAATCATAGACATATGAATAGATAGACAGAGCATTAGCTACCGATTAGGGCAAGAGGTGGCTTGAGATTCGCGGTGAAGGGATAGTTCTATGAACTTCGATCGAATTCGATTACGCTCGATAATGTTCGGTTCTGCTCGTATAGTATGACTATAAGTTAGAACGAGAGAAAGTATGTTTGTTTCATTTCAATTTATTGCACTAGTGCAGCAGTGCTGCGAAAAAGTACAGGTCTAGACATATATGTTGTGAGATTGTTGGCGAACATAATCGAACACTGACGGAATTAGCCGAAGTTCATGTACTCTCCCCTTACCGCAAATTTCAGATGCCCCTCTCAGAAAGCTCTGTCTATATATTCATATGTCTATGGGTAAAATACCATAGAGCTTAGGCTGCGGTCGACTTGATGCTACAAATGCTCCGAAGCAGTTTTCTTCTCCTTTCTTTCAATAAAGATAGAAGGAGAAGAAAACTGCTTCGAAGCATTTATAGCGTCAAGTTGACCGCACCCTTATACATCAGAGAGAAGCGGCCTGAGAATGGCCCGTCCGACCTTTTTCGTGGGACCGATCGTTGGCTAGAGACTCTCTAATTTGAGTCGCGAAATATAGTCGTGAAGGTTAGTTTGGCGACGCCATTTCTTAGCAAAGAAGCTGTAAGTTAGAATGAAACAATATGCTTGCTTTCTCTCGTTCTAACTTATTGCACTGATATAGCCATCGACGTAGAGCATGGACTGCGCAATCCGTATCTAAAGGCCATTCTACAATTGCGTAAATGTAGTTGTAATTGTAAGGCTGTAAGAAAATGACCAATCATAGTCGAATATTCTTCTTACAATCGAAGAATAATCGACTATGATTAGTCAAATTCTTACAGCCTTACGTTTACAACAATCCTTTCGCAATTGTAGAATGGGCTTAAAGGGTCTTCTACAATAGTCGCAAGTAGCGAGTTGCCTTTTGCAATCGCCAACGAGCGTTGAGCTTTACATATGAAGCTTGACGGTTATTGGTTGTCGCAAAAAGCAACTGACAACTTGCAACTATTGAATGATAGAATGCTTAACAATAAATAGTATATCAAATATGGACGACAAAACGGAGAGAGATAGGATACGCTCGCGGTCAATCTCTCTTTCTTTCTAACATACGTAACGACGTTGAATAGAAAGTGATAGAGATTGACCGCAAGCGTATCCTACCTCACTCATTTTATGAACCATTTTTATACATGAATGGCCCAGTCCATACTCTATGTTGATGGGGATAGCAGTCGATGAAAAATAGGCACCAATCAAAACTGGGGACGTTATTTCGTGACTCTGATTAAAGGGTCTCTATCGTTGGCTAGAGACTCTCTAATCAGAGTCGCGAAATAGTCGTGAAGGTTAGTTTGGCGACGCCATTTCTTAGCAAAGAAGCTGTAAGTTAGAATGAAACAAACATATACTTTCTCTCGTTCTAACTTATTGCAACTAATCAAAATCGAGGACGTTATTTCGCGACTCTGATTAGAGGGTCTCTATCGTTGGCCTAACCGCCGCGCCAAAAGTGAATGTAGAACTACGTCGCCACGTTCATTGTCAATAAATCGCTTCTGTGCATGGTGTATCTCGTGCTACATCCACTTTTTGACCATTGTCGCGAAATCACTTTTCGTATACTAAATTATATACGATTATGTTCCGCAAATTTGATTAATAAATCATTAATAATTAACAGAGTAACCGCGATTGTTTATTTGATTGATAGATTGCAATTGGTCCCATGAAAAAAACCGGGCGGCCCGCTCTCAGGTTTCTCTCTGATATAACCCAGTGAGAAATGATTGGTCGAATCGATATCGAAAAGACATCGATGCGACTGCAAAAAACATCGAATCGATATCGAATCGATATCGATTTGACTAACCATTTCTCACTGAGAAGTCACATTTAAATTGACAATATTTCATTTTATTTTATATATAAAAATACGTACATCATTTTCAGTTAAATCGAAAATATCTAATTATTAAAAAATACAAAATATTTATTGTATACTTGTGATAATTTAAACTATATACATAATTCTATCTGTCATACTAAAAAGTTGGCGCTATGAAAGATAGCGACATCGCAATTATTAAGACCCTCTCGCATGTCGTATTTACCGATTTAGGTTAAGAAGATTGGCGCCGAAACTATGTATCAGCGGAACTTTAAAAGTTAACCTTCGCGGCTAATCTCGACTGCCACAACTTGATTCCCGTGTAATATATTTGCATTTATTTTACTATAAATGTATACATATATATATAATATTATCTTTATACCATTGGAAATTATAAAAAAAAGTAATGAAAATTGTGATATAACATTCAGATGTAAAATATCTTTATACGAGTAATTACAGTTAAAAAAATCATGTGAGTATAATTACGATTATATACATATGTATATAGTGTGTTTAGAATAGTGAGTATGTATTAGAGCTCGGAATACCTGGAAAATCGGGTACCTGCCCGCCCGCCCGCCCGTTACGCGTTACATATGGTTCCGGACCGACTCCGCGGATACCCGTACCCGTAGGCACGGGTACGGGTACCCGCGGAACCGGTACTGTATCCGTAAGCATCAATATTTGTATCGACCTGAGAAAAAATTTTTCACATATGAACATATATACATAAATATATATTACTATGTGTATCAGGAGGCACGGTAGTGTCTCACGCGAAATGCACGCGCAGCGTCGCGCCGAGACCGACAAGCCTATTGTACGCGCCTCTTATATTATTTATTATTATACAATATTAGTTATGGAATTATAATAAGCTCATAATAAACTAAACGTACTATGCAATAAGAATTATCGTTTTTTTCCATGTGCAAAAAATAATAGGTGTCGAAGCGTTTTAAACTAATTGACAAAATTTTGACAATTAAGTATATAGATATTATATATCTTTCAAAGTAACAGATAAGTAACTAATTAACAGTTATCAATGTCATTAAGTCAATTTTTATCGACCTTGTATGTAAATTATTTCTTCTCTGGCACGTGTTCCTATCATAATTGTCCATTTTGCGTACGTACATACGTAGGTTCAGCATTTTTATTTTCTACTGTTTTTCTTACTGCTTGCTAAAAATTAGACACAATAGCTTTCCAATAATAAACATAATTTTTGAGAGATAAAATGATTACCGAAAGTAAACAATTATAGCTAGTAGCGTAATTATCTATTATAAATAGCGACATTGTAATTTTGTTATTTCATACATTTTGTATTGTCAAATAAAAATAATTTTGTACAAGAGTTATTTTTTTAAGCGTTTTTTGGGCGCGTATACTTGGCACTTTTTTTATCTTTTTTTGATAATTATATACGAAATATGTCCGTATGTGTTCATATTAACTTCCTTTCTTTGTAAAATTTCTATTTAATATAAGAATAATAATAGTAGGTAATAATGCAAAAACAAAAATATAATTTAAAAAAATTTTGCAATGTTTTTTTCACAAAAAATTCTATTTGAAAATATTAGAAGGATTATCCATATATAATCATATTGTATATATGTATATATATTTATGATTGAAAGTATATACATATAAGTACCTATGTATATGCTTATACATAGTCAATTTTTCCTCATTTTTTCAAACTTAACTTTTCGTAAAGAAAAACAGTACGAAAATTATCCTTTTAATTATTTTTTTGTTTTCGTACTAGGGTATTACTATTAATTTTGTTATATTAAATAGAAATTTGACAAAAAACAGAATCTAGTATGAACATATATGGACATATTTCGTATACATATAATTATATATATTTTTATATTTTTATACATGTTTATACATATTGTTTATACATATTTATATAAATTTATATATGTTCATATATGAAAAAATTTTTCCCGGGGATACGATATCCATAGCGATGCCGGTATCTGCGTATTACATAATAATTACATTAACAATTTCAGAAAATAGAATCGATATGGATACCGTATCGATATAAATATTGATGCTTACGGATACAGTATCGGTTCCGCGGGTACCCGAATATGCGGGTACCCGCGGAACCGGTGCGGAACCGTACGCATCAGGTAACGGGCGTGCGGGTGGGTACCCATTTTCTTGTTACCCAGTTCCTTTTCCGAGCTCTAGTATGTATCAGCTATATTGTTTAATTAAGAGCTTGTCGGTTTTTCTACAACGATAATCTGACGACAGATTATCGACAAAATTGAAACATATTTATCAAATACAGTTGGATATATCTGTTACTTAATAATTATTTTATATATATATATTGATTTTTTAAATTTTGTAATCCTTTTTTATTAATTTTGTTCATATTTAATATTAAATAGTAATTACGATATCATTGATCACTACATTAAATTATTTAAAATTTTGTGTTAATTACGAAAATTTAACTTAATTACAATTTTATATGTAGAATATAAATGAAAAAGAAAATCAATAGTTTCAAAATATTGGTAATGTTTAAATATTGAATGAAATAATAATAACAGTAACACATATATCTATGTAAACATTAAATATTAAAAAGAAGATAAAGGTAAAGAAGAAATTGTAAAAGGACATAAAAGAATTTAACTTAATGATGATCACACTTGTTAAGTGCTATATTAGTGTGGTTATCAGTGCGCGGAAATTCGAAGAAGATTTGAACTTTCCAAAGAACGACGCGAGATGTATCGAAACGGTCATGCACGTGCTAATATTTGCGCATGCTGATTCATATAAACAAACTATAGCATCTTAGCATAAAAAATCAAGCACGTGAGAGTTTCGACGTGACCATTTTATCGTAAGATGCAACGTATTAATGATCGGCAAGACAATTAAACAAGAATAACTAGGTAGACAGGGATACATTATCGTTATATCATCGCTTGCTGATACTTGCACGGATAAGAGGGATATAAACTGAATGTTTCGCCAAGAAAAGATAGATGAGGCTAGATATCGAATTGTTTCTCGCGCTACTTCCTTCGCTATTTCTGCGAATTTTATGCGTATGCATACAAATACTTGTTATATATGTGTGTCAAGCTATCAATTATATTTGAAACTGTAATAGTGTTTCCTGCAATCCGTCTTATTCAATTAAAATCGATAAATTCTAAAAGCTTAATTCAAAAATTTCTCGTTTTAAAATTTACATACGCAATCAATTACATTAAAATCCTTAAAATTTAAAGGACAAATTACAATTTAGTTCAAATTATAATAATCCTGAAAGCAATGGAATTGTCATTTCTAATTTCCATATGCCTCTTGTAAGAATCAAGTGGACTGAAAAACAGGAAGGACGACAAGGAGAATTTCAATGCGTGTCTAAAGACAATTTGTAACAAAAAAAAACGAAAATCGAAAAAAAAAATTATTTCTGTTATATAAATCTTTTTAGTTGCTTGTTATTAGATAATCTTCACACAATGAATTACGAAGAATAATTACAATTATCGTTAATAGCGGTTACGACAGATTATTGCATAATTCTCAGGAATTCAATGGACGTCAAGATTTCTAACACACAAGGTGTTTTAACAAAACCGGATACGAAGAATAATAATGTTACTTTTGGCGATGTTGACGGCTCAAAAAAAGAAGCAGTTTAATGAAAAAAAATAGAAGGGGGTCATAGAGGAGCAAGAGCGTCACACAGATTGTTATTACAATAACTGCACTGGCTCTATTATTCGATTATTTGCGATTCTTTCATCGTTAATGCGCTCTCATCGTATCTCTATCATCAGTCCGCGTGATTAGTACCCTTATAAAATATTCCAACTATTTGTGATGCTCCCGATTCATCTTATCCATAATTCATCTCATTACTTTATCAATACAATTTTTATTCATGCGAACGAAGTCTTTTTTCATGACACTAATGTCAAGGGATTGATTATTTCTGAGAGTTTTTCTAAGAATTAAATGTCAAGAGTGCGATCTCGACTTGAAAATCTTGATTCTAAACTAATGAATAATAATTTAAAAGCTCAAGACAAGTTTCGTTAAATCCACTTTTTTCTATGATATCGATTGTCTAATCTTCTTAATCGAGTTTGGAAAAGTCTGTTGTATTCAAACATCTCTTTCGTTTCAATCCAAAGACGAAAGAGAGATGTCGAAAGAATAAGCGATCGTCAAGTTGATGAAAGTTTTAAGAAATTCTCCAGATCGGTCCTTCGAGTCGCGAGGACGAGTTTTTAAGCAAATTATTTCGCTGGCGCGTGTATTTGGTTATTCGATTGCCGTTAGGTCGACATTCCGCTTCAATGATTGCAAATACAAGCTGCGAAGAGTGCTCGTGCGACCCGCACGGTAATGGGTACTAAAAGCCGCGCGCGCACCGTTCAGAGCGACGAAAAATATAGCGTAGCCACTCTGAGCCACGGGCGAACCGCGGCACGACGCGTCTTGTAGCCCGGCGACGGTTGCACCGCAGGTTTCATGAATGTTTCATCGATATGCGCGATGTATATAACTGTATATCCTCCCCGAGTCCTCGAAGGTAACAGCAGCCCGCGCGGCGCGTTCGCGACGTCGTCGACGTCGCTCGCGCTACACTTAATGGAATTTACGATTCGTCACGCCTAGACGCCGTATTTCACGACCGCGACTTTCGTAGGGACAACAGTTTACAGTGACACTTTACTATCCCGTCTTTACCTCATCACATACACCAGCCAGTTTCCCGTTACGAAATGACACGGTGTGTCACGTTTCGTGCGGCCGTTCGCCGCACATAGAATTTTCGAGCAATCGCAGCGCGACTACTAGTTTCGAGCAATCACACTCGCTCTCTTTCTCACCGGTGTCATTACAGATTAGCGACAACAAGCGGCATTATATGCTGTAATATAGAACAAAGTGCTACCGTGTCGTGTTCCGCGACACACGCAGTTCGTTGACTCTGCTGACTAAAGCCGTTTCCGGAATTCTGACTTGGAGGCTGGACCTATACAGTTACACGGAGCCAATTTATACAAAAGGATGTTAAGATAACAAATAATTGTCTCGCTCTCATAAATTCATGTTGACATAAATATTTCGAATCTACAAAGGGGCCGAAGGGTGACTTTGTCCTAATTTTCTGAGAGAGGTCACAATTATATGGAATGAAAAATACCAAATTTATTTTACTTTATTTGTCGAGTCTCGCGTTAATTCTAGCATCATCTCAATCGGCATTACCTCAGAGTCGGCATGACACTTGGAGTACAAGTTGAAACATTTCCGACATAAGTATTTCAAATTCACCAAGATCCAAACAGTAACTTACTTTCCTCTAAAATATGAATTAAATCATATGGGAGTAAAAAGGCCAAACATAATTTATGGAATCTGTTAAATCGTACGTTGTATCAAACGACGCTTAGGGTGCAGATTCAGCGTTTCTGGGACCGATCGGCGAACAGATGGACGATCGGAAAAGTGCACGGCACAAAAAATACGAGGCGGCCCAAGGCCTGCACGTTAAATCGTTTACGAGGATGTCGCCGGGATGTAAGAAACGGTAGAGTCCTGGTGGCTTGCTTGCGTGCCATCCGATTCGAGACCGACACCTGCTCCGAAGTCACCGTGAAGAAAAGCGTGGCGCGGAATGTCCATCCGCTGAGAAGAAACTCTTCGAGATCGTTGACGATCTTCGCCGCCTCTCCACCTATCTCGCCATTCCGCGGTAACTGAGAATTTCTTCCTTCCGCGGCGCGAAAAGCGTAGAGTGTTTTATCGCAGTGAAAATAACCTACCGTCATCTTAGTTCCTTATTTGCATAAACTACATTTTTTTCAAAAATGTTGAATATAAAATGGAAGGAGTAAAAAATGATTACAGTGTAACGGTGCAATAATTTTACATACAATATCACCCACGTGTTGTATATATTTAAGATTGTCTTAATTGCGATTTCGAGACGCTGCCGTCATTGCATTTGCTAAATGCAATCTTAAGATCCCCCTACGACCAAACTTATTATTGATGATCTTGAATATAAAATCGAATTCTGAATATCGCCCTAAAAGGTCGAATCGTTTTCCAGACGCGTTATTGTCTGGGTTGCTCTCCACTTCTTTCCATTCGCTCGTATAATTCGTATCATTGACTGGTAATTGGCTTCGAGACGAAATGACACGGTAGAGGCAGAGAGCGCGGTACTGGCGCACACACACACAAACACATACATACGTAGAAGTGCGCAAAAGAGGGATATTCTGGAATCAAAGAGTAATAGTGTACCGAACGGTACAACGCATTAAAACCGCGAGCGGAGAAAAATATTTTCCATTAGCGCTCACATTGGGAGCGGGTCGGCCGCTGGCCGGGTGGTATACTGTAAAACGCATGCATCGCGCCGCATCATATCACAACTCACAACGCATCGCATCTCATCGCATCATGCGTGCATGCATGCATGCATGCGTGCATGCGTGCGTGCGTGTCGATGACGGTTCGCGTTAAACAGGAGTGCGTCTCTCGCCGGTCCGCAAACTTCGCCGATCACGAACATGCCGGAGTAACTCGGAATCGCCAGCCGGCTGGCTGCAGGCTGGCTGCAGGCTGGCTGGATGGCCGGCCGGCCGCCGGAGAATAACATTTGTTTGAAATCGTAACGGTGTTTACAGCCGTGTAGAATGCCGCAAACCGCAGGCCGCTGCGTCTGTCAAGGCTGCGTTATTAGTGTTATTACCCGCATCGCGCGGCAATGGACCGTGGATTAGCCCGATTTCGGCGATCGTCGCGCTCGTACATCCGAGAGAGCTTCAAGAGTTAAGCTCTCTCTTTCTCTCTCTCTCTCTCTCTCTCGGATTGATAAATTGATGAGGTTCGTGTCAAGCAAACGCGAGTCAGCCTGCAAATGACACCGTACGAAGACGCCAAACTTTTTGTAGGGAAAACTAATGGTCTCAATCATTATCTGGATTCTTCCCAGGATAAAAGTGCATGACGTGCACGTATCTTTGCATGCTGGAAAAAGAGTGACGACGCGCTTACCCATAATTGTGCTCGTGTACGTAATTACGCTACGTTCGACTGTATTATATCACTAATTATGAAAATAATCGCAAATGATTATGCGATCGAAAGGCAAGACACAACAAGGTAGATTGATCGCGCGCGAAAGAAACTCGTGACAAGCTTCGTTTTCTATTCTACCTGTAATTTCCATTTTTTTTTATGTTTTAACTCGCTTTCTAAAAATTCGTTTCTCCGATGTTCACTCCGATAGTTAGAGATCAATCGAGGAATCGTCGCCCGGAGCCTGGAGTATACGAGTGTGCAATTATTACCGTATCGAGATGAGAAAAGAGAGACTCGCCTGTAAGAAGAAATCGGACAAAGCTAGGACACTAAAAATGGGTCGTTTAAAGGTACTCTCTAAAAGTGAATCAGTGAAACTCACTGTCAATCAGCGATTATACATTGATTGTCAGTGTTAAGTATTCCACTGAATTTTTCAACAATCTGACAATCAATGTATAATCAATCGTTGATTGACAGTGAGTTTCACTGATTCACTCTTAGAGAGTACGTTTATCTAAATCCCAAAGGGTCCGAGACACTCGCTCATTTCGCTTATTGCCATAATGAATTGGGCATTTGATACTTATTATTCCGAGGTAATGATTAGCGGAGCACCGTCCTGGAACGGTCAACGATCCGTCGGGATTTTCGCCCGAGCATCGTCGGCAGGATCGATCGCGATCAACGATAGAGATACGCGGGTGAAATCCGGAAAGAATTTATGCATTAACGAGACGGCCAGTAGCTCCGGCATAGCTTTTTCCCGCGCGGTCTCGCGGTCAATTTTGCAAGCGCACTTCCGCGCGCGGCTCTTCGCCGCTCGCGCGTTTCGTTTCGTTCCTCTTCTTGTTAGACCACCTCGCGGTCCTCGCGAGGATCCTCCATTTGCATTCCGACGTAGTCGACGCCACGCTACTTCCTTATATTCGCCTGAGCGACGTTTCTTCGCTCGTCTACGCCTTTCGAGTCGCCGCGCCGCCGCGATTCTACTTGCGATGTGCCGTAAAATATTGCGTTTAGCCGGCTGCTGCCGGTTTCTCGACGCTCTTCCGTCCGGCGGCTCTGTGTCAATTTTCTTGCGTGTTGCTCGAGCTACAATTATTATCAGGACGGATTAGATCTTACCCGCTTTCCAAGCGCAACGAGGACACGCCGCGTTTATTACATTTTTCAGAAAATGCGAGATGTTTGCTTTAATAAATAAAAAAATACGTTTCGCTCTATTTGTTTACGCGAATAAACGGAATACGCGGAAAAACTGAAGAAGGAAAAGAAAGAAATAGTCATCATTTTTAACTCACTAACCCTAAACCTTTTGTCCTAAATTGCGAAACTGTTCATCTATTTTTATTAATTATCCAGACTATTAACAAAAATATGTATTTTTAATTGAAGTATTCATTGTTAAACAATTACTCGTGTCCGCTACGAATTACAGCAATGTTTCGCAGAAAGAAATGTAAAAAGAAAGATGACGAAGGAGAGGAAACTTTTCATCTCTAAATCTTAAAGTATAAATATTCTTTTGTTTATATATATATACAGGGTTTTCCTCTTGCTATCTCTCGTGAGGAGGTAGAACAGATTAAGGAGAAAACGGTATAGGATTTTTTGTTCATCTCAATCCATTCTTCCTCCGAAAGGATCTTGGACAAATATAAACGCTTTCTCAATGCAAAGTAGTGGCGTTTCGTCTGAGAATAAATTACTTTTAGAAAAGTCACCATTGCAATATCTAAAGAATTAAATTACAAGTAAATGAAATTGGAATATTCGTCCTTGTATAATTATCTGAAAAATATTTTAAATAAATTTAAAATGCGCGACTGCGCGGAGGGTCTTGGTTTCCCCGTTCGACTGAAACAAAATCGAAGACGAAGAAGAGGAGGAAGAGGAGGAAGCTCAGAAGACAGAACAGGGAATCCAAGAGCGTGGCGAGGAGAAGGTGGGAGCACGGGCCCCGTCTTGGCCGCTTTTCCGTTCCTCCTGCTGCTCCCGCGCCAAAAGCCAGACCGACGGGGGTCCGTTCGTTTCAGTCTCGTTTCAGTCATCCTCACGCACGCGTAGACATCGCGCAGCATCGCGGAGAAGGTACCGGCGCTACACGCTTGTTTACATCCTCTTGGTGCCTGTCGCCGTCGCCGTCGCCGTCGCCGTCACGCAACCATCCCTCTTCGTGCGCAACGCTAACGATCGCGCTCGTTCGCGGCGGTGATATATACGCGTACGGCCGCAGGTGAGGACCGCGGGAAATCGATTCGACTCGAAGGAGCCGCGTGGCCAGCAAAGCGGAAATAATGCGCGGAAGTCGTGGGACGATCCTAGTCCTGTGCACGATGATCAATTGCCTGGTGAGTTGGAACTGTATTTCCACGAGTATTCTCTGGATTTTAATAGGGGATCGCCGCACCGAGCCGGGTCGTTCCCCCTCGTCGGAAAAGAGAGTGAGCGCCGTTTGCGTGGGCGGCCGACTCGTTTGACACGTGGACGCAGGTGTATCTCGCGTGTAACGTTGTATCGTAATCACGTCGCGTGGACTTGCACTACAGAACGCTGCAAAGAATTAGAACAAGATGCTTATTATGTCGTTCCACGTACCGTGTCGATTGTACTATTCGGTAAATGTCTCGATTCACTCCTCGTAACTCCGCATGTGATACTTCTTAGCACGAAGCTCACCCAGAATAAATCAGTTATTAAATTATGACATTAAAAGGGCTAATTTTACCTCTTAAAAAGTATTAGGACATTTTCTTTTTCTTTGAACATGTCTCTTTAACATAATCGCCGATCCTTCGATCTGTTTATCAATCAGGCGATGTGACAATCCTTCCTTGCCACGATGCGTGAAGAAACTATTTCTCACTCGCCCACGATGATCGGAAGTTTAAACGACTTACCATTATCATTCTTGTGCCCATCCATCCGCGTGAGAAAATGTAAACCGCCGAACCGTTGTAGATTCTTGTTGTTATACATCCCACGTAACGAATACAACGTAACGAATAGGTGGAAATCTCTTTTAAGCCACCGGTACCTCTACTCTTCATCGAGTCAAATTCTGAATAAGATTAAAATTCTGTTAGTGTCAACGGTAGATGCGAGGTACGCGAGGCTTCCTAAGCGGTTGAATTCGTCAAAAACCCTTGATTATCAATGCCAGACGATTCCGTAGTTAGTTGAGGACCCGCCACGCCGGTCTTCCGGCAGGACTATGTTCGTCTGTACGCATGTGGCATCACAATAATTCTTACCTGACCTCGTAGGTCGTTGGACTCTGACACGTCGACCGGCCGCGTCGTCAAGGTGTCGTCCGTTGAATATGCGAGTGTGGTGTTAAAGAGGAATGCATTCCGGGCCGCGGCGACTCCTTTTTGGATTATCGCCCGGGCTCTGGCGGGAAGTAAATATTTTTCTTTAAAACGTACGTGCTAAGTGTACGAGCGAGATGTAGCATTCGTGCCCTCACGCCTAACCCGCTTTAATAACCGCCATAAAACTCTCGCGTATTGATAGTCGCGAATGGCAGGCTGATAGCCGCCTTTTCTTACGCGTCGCGTTACGGTCGCGTGCTTTTTCCACAAGAAATGGATGCAATACAGGAACTTGTTTTATTGATACTAAATCGATATGCTAGTAATAGTTGCCTGATTAATCAATATATTTACTTTTGAAAAGACAATGTAATTTTTTGTTGAATTTGCCATTGTGATATCGCGTGACAGCGAAATTAAGCACAAATTTCATTTTGGGGATTTTAAATGAGACACGTTCAATAACATCTCGCAATTTATTTATCTTCTACTAGACTGAATTGTAAATTTGAACGCAACGTTCGATATAAAATTTCATCTTTTTATTAATGCAACGCGTCTTCACGCGTCCGTTCATCGACAATTCGGCCGTGCCGAGTGGAACATTGAATTAAACATTAGCCGTTCTTTTATTAGACCGATGGCGGGCGCGTTCGTACGTGCGTGACGTATCGAGAATTGACTGGCAAAAGAGCACGTCAATGCTTTTCCGTTTTTGCATCGTGAAAAAAGGTTCAGCCATATTAAATTGTGGCAGCTTTGCTCTCTTTGATTCCATATTCTTATTTTAAATTTACCAAGTATATATAAAAGTTAAGTTTTGAAACGAAAAGAAAAAGAAAAGTATTTGAAAAGTCAGAAAACGAGAGGGGACCTGAATAATTTTTAGAATATCCTGTATACTACATTTAAGTAGGCAAACATTAAAAAGGATGTACCTTTTGCGTTGTCTTAAATAAATATAAGAGATATAAGACATATGGAATAGCGACGTTTTAATCTTCTTTTAGGGCAAATTTACAAGCAAAATCACAGCAATACTGATATTATATTTTAAACAAAAATAATTGCAGTCAATTATCTCAACTACTCTCTTACGATAATAAATCTGCAAACTACACACTTTTAAATATGTACTGAAATTCAGGACCAAAGATCCTGAAAATGCACGTGTTTCCATATCGTGCAACTTTTCGATACTGTGGAACAAAATTATTCTACGGTGCTCTCACAATCGAGCCTGAGTTTCACTAGTTTCCCTATAGATCCACTCATGCTAACAAGAACAGACCTATTGTTTTCGTGACCAGGAGAGGGAAGAAAGAGGTGAAGGGCTGGAGAAAATAGATCGGCCACGACCACGGGGGCCAATTTGCAGGCAAACAGAACTCGGAGAACTCCGCCTCCTCCTAGTTCCACGCAGCGGTAGTTGCAATCCCATCTGTAACGATGCGGCTGAATATTGGCTCGTTTCTTTCCTTTTCCTCGCATTATGCAGGGTACCTTCGCCTTTCGAGTCTTTCTTGCTGCTGTCGCATCTGTTACTGAGAGCGACTTCATTCCGCGAGCGGTTTCACGAGACCGCGAGCGATGCTTCCCTATACAGGATGTCCTAGAAAATATATACAGAATATACGTAGATAGGTCGAGTAGTCTAATCAAATTTATCTACACATTTTCCTAGCAGATTTGATCAACACTGAGACAATTAAATTTTGTTGAAATAATATATGTTTAATGTTTTAATTGATCATAATTCAAAAATTATCATCTTTTGCTATTTCTTTTTTTAACGGATTTCTTTTTTCAACCTTGAGTTTGTTATGTCCATTTCTACCAAGATTGATATTAATCTCGGTTTAATTTACCCTTTTTTCTAATTTTTAAAAACTAGAAAAAGATAAAAAGTAAATTAAACCGAGATTAAAGTTAATGTGCCGTCGTAGAAGCGGACGGATTAGATAATCTGTTAAATTAAAATGAAAGATGATCTCATTTTAATTCAAACAAATTTCTTACTAATCTCCTGCTATGGAATTATGGATTATCAATTTTTTTCCAAGATTATTTATTTAGTTCTCAAGTTTCTCAAGTAAGACACCCAGTGTACGCAGGCACGCTGAAAGATGATCCTCGTAGAAACAACAAACGCGTAGTTAACAAGAAAAGTGCTGCTCCAACATACTTACACTATTTGCATACGAAAAAGATTGACAGGACGATGAACGATTAGAGCAAGAAGGTTCATGTCGAGAAGATTGCAGATGCAGGCAACGGTAATTAAGAGTACCACGAGTTGAGCAAGTCATCTGCAGTTTTTGCGGCTTTTCTTCCCGACGGGTTTTTCCCAAGTGCGGACCTTTTTTCCCATCTCACCCTCCGCTTCACCCCGAGTATAATTCACGGTACGCATGTATAAAACGCGATTCCCATGTACGGCGAGAACGGCGAGCTGGGGAAACGCTCGAGTTACCAATACATACGTGTTGGAAACCGGGTACCGGTATCTCATGAGATAATTGCGACCGTCCGATGCTTCCGTGCATCGCAGTGCGCGAATAACATTGCCATACCTTGTAATCGACGCCCGACAATTATTCCCGCGGCAACGATTGGATTTTTCGACGTGTTTTCTGTTTTCGACCCGACCAGACCGCGCGCTAATGACCGCGAGATGCGCGTTACGCCGGGAAAATCGACGTTCTCGGGGCATGCAATTATCTGAAATCGATAGTCACGGCGCCCGGCCGTCGTTGCATAAGGATACATCGTGCTCGGCGTTTTATGAAGGAATGATTTTCGCGTTTGAAGATATAAGTGCCGTAGATTGAAATATCTTATTACCGCGCACAATAAAATCACTTGAATTGCCAGTCTTAAAAATTAAAGCTCAAAGATGCACGATTAAACAAATTCTTGTATATTTTACATTTTAATATGTGCGCGGTGCAAAACCGTTTCGTGCAAAATGAAGAAAAGCTGTTGGTAAGATAATAAATATTCGTTTAAATTCTTGCAGAAGATCGATCTGCAATTGATAAAGTCCGTGGATGGAAGCTGAGATAGTTGGGATGCCTGTAAAAATTAAAAGAGCACGTGTGCAGCGGGCGTTTCCAGAGTCGTTCGACTTCGATTCCGCGCAAAGATCCCGCCCATCGTATCGTTTACATTCGGAGTAACGTTATCGTGTGCGGGCTTCGAAACGTGAAAATTATTTCGCACGTTGCCGACCGTAAACGTGTTGGCGTGACAGCGACGGCACGTGCTCATAAATTCTATCGTGCTCAGGACGGGCGTATCTGCCGATCGCGCGTCGCGATCGCTCGTTGCAGCTGCGACAGAATTTACGGCTGCATTAAGGGTGCGTCGCGCCGCGTAATCACGCCGCGACGATAATTAACGACGTCGCGTCGAATTATTTCGATTCGATCCTCTCGGAATCCCGACATCTTGATTGATTCGTAAATTGGATGCGATATTTACGATCGTGCGGAATATTGGCCGTCGCGTCGGCGGCGGCCGGAGCACGCGATATTTTCCTAGCTAGGAAATGCTCGGAAGAACCGTTGCACGTGTGAATGTAAATTTTGAGCGCGAATGTTTCTCGGTCCTCCTTTAACCCTTTATCGAGTTGGACTCGCACAAATGCCGTGCGGTAGTTTCGCGTTAAATAAAAAGACGAAATATTTGATCCAAGATTTATTTGCGAGAAGTAGTTTGGACCGCAAAAAGTTAAGCCACGAGACTTTTACAAGTGGCAAATTCGATAAACATTTAAGTAAACACATAATCGTCAATTTTTGCTTGTTTTATTTTGCTTGTTTGCTCGGAAACGTTTTTACCTTTTCTGTTAATGGCTTCTGTCATTACTCGCGTTTCATCAACACGTTTTTCTCCGATGTTTTACGATTACGACTGTTTTCATGGAAGCCGTGATCTTGCGGCGGTCGCGGAGAATTATTCAAACAATGCAATTCTGCACAAAATGCCAGCCAAGCCAGAAGAGAGGATACCGCGTTCACTGCGGGCGCGTGTGTATATGCGCTCTCGCGCGCGCGCGTAACCGCGATGCGTAACAATGCGATTGTGATTTGCGGAGAAATAAGCAATCGTGCAAATCTGTTTCGTGTTCGAGGAATATCGAGCGTATTACGGCGAGAAGATCAGAGGGGTTGCACGAAGATAAGGAGAAGAGTTACACGATGCGATTGAGATACTAATACTAAGAGTGCTCTAATCGTGACTCTGGAATGATATTAAATTAAATTCCAACATTGAATCTTATAATGATTATAAAACCGTTCAAGTCGATTGCTCGATGGATCGGGAGGAATCATTATCGAGGGCTAGATTTCTCCTTGTAATCCTTACAGTAACAGTAACCTACGAACGTTTCACCTCGATTGAAATTACGGAATGCAGATAAAAAGCGCGACGGTAACGGATACTCACGGAATGTGAGTCAGAATGATCATTACAGACTCCGTCAGTGTCTAATCGATGAGAGATGTATCTAGTCAGTGTTCATACACATAGTGTGAATACAAGTGCCGCGATTGTATGGCCTGTCCTTTTCACGCTCACTCTCTATAATGGGATTACGTCCAAGCGGAAGAAAGGATACAGACGCAGTTCGCATTCCATGGAGACCTATTGGAGAGAAGGAGAAAGCATCCGCGTGATTATACTTAACTGAACCATAATTTAACCACTGCCGTAAAGGTCTGAAGAAGATACGCGAGAAAACGGCGGAATATGCGTCTACCTCACGTGCGCTTTGTTTCACAAATGTACAATACAAATTCTTGTCCTTGAATTCTTGCAAACAAAACAGCTTACTCTTTGAGCCAGAAAATTTGGCTGTGAGCGAAAAAATAAAAATAATATTCGGCACAGCATCGAAATTAAACTTTTATCTAAAATACCTCTAAAATGAAATGAACGAATATAATATTTCTAAGATATGAATGATAAGAAAGATAACTATTAGAATTTTAAATATGTTGACCTTCTATCATTAAACTAAAAATTATTAATGTCGAAAAAGTGTTTGTCTATTATAATGAAGCACGTGATTGCGAGTCGACTTTCGATCTTCCACATTTATCAGATTATTCGTGCCTTTTAGAATAGAGTCCTTAAATTATTCTTCGATCGGACAAAGGGCGTCCTTGCGTTCCGCCATCCCTCGTGGTCGTAGCTGAAGCGCGAACGGAATTTCCGCGTGGGAACCGGCGTTACAGATCGCGATCGTCCTCGACGCGCTTCTCCTCGGAACGGCCGTGGTTGCTCTGTTCTGCGTTTAAATTGGCTCGGCTCGTTAGGCGTAATTAAGAGCCGGCGGGAGGCGTTTGCGTTGAATATAAAATTCCATCCTGCCACCCTTGGGTGCAGCGATACGCAGGCTGGGCTCGTGCTCCGTATTTCCACGTGTACGCGGCGCGGCGCGGCGCGGCGCGGCGTTGCGTGCAACGGCCGATTAACCTTCTCTTTCTCTTGGAGTTGGATTAATTTTTTTAATATCCTACATCTGCGTGACTACGTGTGACTGTTGCTTACTAAGAGGTGAAACGTGCCCGGCTCGCAATCGCGTGTTTTGCAGGGAAAGCAACAGATAGCAGTATAGATTGATAAATAATGAGCTCTCACGTTCCGCGAAGAGCAAGCGTGACGCTCGGCGAACGCGCGGCGACGCACGTGCCTTTACCTCCGATTTTTCCCGAGGCGAGAACGTTGAAATAACTCGTTCATTGAGGAAAGCGCATCCATTATTCATCAATAGACGACCACGTCCGCTCGACGACGCCGCGGTTCCGCTCGAGCGGCGCGTTTACGGATTATCGCTGTCAAGCGTAAGACGGCTGCTCGTGATTCAGAATGCACGGTAATTTTGTCTCTCGGCCTGCACATGAAATGCGTACGTATTTTTTTTTTTTTCTAGAGGCGCATCCCCGTTGCGCCAACGCCGCCGCGCGCGATCGGCCGTTTTACCGTTTGAAATCGCTGAAAACCACCTGCCGCGCGCGGGACAAAACGCAAAAGTTATCCCGTCAATGGATAATAAATCGGACGGTAAATCGGAAATGTTTTCGGGTTTACGGTATCTATGCGTATTTTTTGAAACGGCAAGGTTGAAATAGTCAAGCCCGTGTCTCCGAAGATCTTAACGATAAAAGAAAACTCGTGTATCTTAAAACCATGCCTTAGTCGGTTCTCAAGAAAATTGTTGAAGAGTTCCTCATTTATATACATGTCCATGTATAAATTTGCATACTACTTAAATAGGAAATCCTTATTCCTTGAGATACCGCTATGGACAGATGGGAGTCTTTCTTCTTTTTCTCCATCTTTCTCACATCTTTTTAATTATTTCATATAACAAAGTTGAAACAAGAAACTAATTAAAAAGTAATTAAATACTTATCAATCTGTAATATTATATGGCGCCAATATTCCAAATGCTTCGATCTATTCTCGTGCTTCGTTTTAATCCAATCGCTTAATCGCGATTTATTTTTCAAAAATAATATCTTTACTCTTGAAAAGCTTCTTCAGACTTACTCTTGCTGTAGCTTTTCGCATCATAAGAAGGGCGCGAAAGCGCAGGAGAAAGATCCGAATGGCGGAACAACAGTTTAGAAAAATGTGCCAAGAGTTAAGGATCTCTTTGCGCGGCTTCTTTTCCTTTTAGGACGAGATAAAAACGGGATTCCCGGACCGTCTCCGAAGATATATATCCGCGGGACACGAACGACGGGAGTCCCATTCTCCGATACGACAGCGGCACGCTGGAATCGTCAATCGCGGTGCGGCGCGCTCACGTTAGACGCGACGGCAATCGCGCTTTGGCAATAAAATCTTACAACTATACGCAGAAGCATTGCCGCGGGCGTTCGTCCGCAAGATTCCTCGACTTTCCTCCTATCCGAATAATATTGCGCACGCCGCGCCGCCCAGCTTTAAGCCGCACGGTACGCTAACGGTGCATAAGCGCGCAACGGATGCCGTGTCACCTTGCGGTGCTTAAAGCGTGCAGCCGCGAATCTGCCGCGAGTACGCGCGGCGCGATTCTACTTCCATTTCCACTTCCACCGGGGTAGACCAACGCGGCGGCGGTTTAACCGATGCAAACCCTGCGTTCCTTGCCACAGTCGTCGAGTTTCCGTACACCTATAAAAAGGAGCGACGTGAGAGAGAGAGAGAGAGCGAAAAGAGAGAACCATGAAATTTTTCTTAATAAAAATTGACATGTATATCGACGATGAATATTATTAAACAGAAATATCATGTCTCTCAATTTTATTCATATGAAAATTATTCAGAAATAAAGTTCCGAAAGTTATAAAAATAAAATTCACTTTCAACGTGAATAAGTTCATTTTTTAATTTCCGTCTTTTCCGAATCTTTTTCGGACTAAAGTCGAAATTGATTTTTTTCTTAAAGAGTCTCACATTAGTTTTAATTAGATTGATGTAGACAGATAATTAACTTTTATTCGTTGTAACAATATTATAAATAATATACTCGTTCGAGAATTCTCATTCATTATTTTTAATTAGATCAATTGTAAACAGGTGACTGTTAAAACTTTATTCGTTGTGTTATAATAATATTATTAATGTGACATAAATGGATGCCACGTTGCCTGTGCGAGTGTATCAGGCCAGTGACGGTGCACAAAAGTGCCCAAGCATTGTTTGGAGATCGTGGGAAACCGGGAAGCGATTAGGGAGAGGGAAGAAAAGAGGGAGAGAGGAAGGGTAACTGCATCGAGCACGTACTCGCTTGGCACCCACCCGGTGCAATACGCGTTCGATGTAGAAGAACAACCGCGGAAGCAGCTCCTGGAAGGTCACGAGAACGCGCAAGTAAGGCGCGTTCACCGTGAAAAGCGCCAGGATGCACGTCGAGGCGTCTCGGCCTTGACTCCTGCGGCACTAACGTATGTGGGTTACGAATAATAGAAACAAAAAAAGTATACAGCGTGTAATTGACATTTCCTCAATTTGACGTATCAAATTAAATATATTCTTATTTTCAAGACTTTATACATATTAAATTCATGCACGAAGTTTTGAAAATGGGAAAATGTTCAATTTCCCGAAAAACGGGAAATTGTCGCCCAAATCTCTTTGTGTGCACTCGAATCGGGAAACCTACAAACTATTTTCTCGTATGATTGCAGAAACGGAAGTTCGTAAAACGGAACGCAATTGTCGGGTCGTGGACTTTTTGTGTAGCGCGACGAATGCGTCGATTGTGTGCATCGAAATGCTCTCTAGGGAAAAGGCGAATGTAGGAAATCGTCGCACTGTTAGTCGTAATCGCTTAGCAAACTTTCTGCTAGCTTCCAGCAGTCTTTTTGACGTTATTGTGTGACGATACCGTTGGATCGTCACACGATCAAAACGACGTCGTTGAATCGTTTCAATTAAATGATACTAATTGATTCAAACTTTTTGTGTCAATATAATGTAATCGTGATAGTAGAAAAGAAACAGCGTGAAAATGAGTGGTGAATTTATTATCAAGTTTAAAATATTAATTTACTGATATGATTTAAATATTGAATTTACCATTAATTATTTATATACTTCTTATTATTACGTTAAAAATTCTCCTTCCTCCTCTCTTTTTTAAAACTTTAAAGTTTAAATTTGTCGGACCTAAAACGGATACGTACATTATGACAATAGGTACATACAATTATAAATTGATGTTGAAGGACGCTCGCTTGCAAGTCTTTCAAATCCAGAAAAATTCTCGTCTAATTTCTGTCTAGCTTGCAAAACTGGGTCGCTAAAAAGGAGAGCATTCATTCATCTTCAATCTTCTTGTAGAGATTGGTCTCATCCTCGCCCACTTCAATGAGCGTGAGGCTCGGCGACGAGTGCAACCGAGACCGGGAGTGCGAGGTCGGCATCGCTAATAGTCACTGCTACTTGGGTTATTGCCGGTGTCAGCCCTTTTTCGCCGGCTACAATGGAACCCATTGTCTCGAATGTAAGTCTGTCCAAGTACCCTTTTATCTCCTCCAACCACAGCTCTCCTTCTCTCCCATCTCTCGACCGAAATCGATGTCCTTGAACATTCGCTTTACAACGCAAAAATTTCAAAGACTCGTCAGGAATAGATATATCTTAATGGCGTCAGATTACACAAAGTCTCGTTGAAAGATCGTTGAGAAATATTTTATTGTTATCTATTGAAGAAGAAGGGAGTGCTGTTTTACGTGACAATGTAAGATTTGTTGATATCTTCTACCGTTGCAGCGACTCTACTGGGCAATGACTGTCTCGTGAAGGAACAATGCTCCTTGAAAGTGGCCAACAGCAGCTGCCTCGAGGGCGTGTGCAGATGTGAAGAGGGACACTTGCAGTTTCGCAAGCATACCTGTCTGGGACGTAAGTGTGCGATTAATATTGATTGTCTCAATTAAGAATATTTGATTGAATTACGTGCGGCAAAATTAGATAAATAAAAATGGATAAAAACAAATTTTAATGAATAATTAGAGTATTAAAAAGAATTATTCTTGGAATTCCTTGTTGAATTGAGAGTACGAAAACAGAGTTCAAGTAAACGTAATTCCTATCCAATCGATTGCGAAACAATAACGTGCAATAACATGATATTTAATCGGTATATTAATACACCACGATGGATCGATAGGCGCTATAATAAGCTATCCCCTCGTGTTCCTTGACGTTACCGTTGGTAGCTGTCTTCGCGTGACATTAAGGCGATCATTAGCGACGTGGAACGACGCACGTCGGTGAAAGGATCGACGATGAATAGCTATGCGAAGCGTAGTTAGAGTATCCCGCGGAGAAAATTCTAATTTATGTGATCTTCTCCTTCTCGGCTCATCGTACGCGGAACACACGTACATACTACGTTAGCGTATCTCAGCACGGCATTTCGAAGGATCGTATACTCTCTTTCGCTCTCTCTTGATTTATTGAGAATCGGCTTCGATCGCTGACAGCCGGTTATTGCGCCATTTTCGATGCCGGGATCGATGCCGCGACTTCTTACGCGCTAACGATCTCGGCTGTTTCGTGTCATCGTAAAAATACATTCAAGATACCCTCGCGGATTGTCTAAAAATAATGCGCGTTTTATTTATTTACTTGAAATATATACTTTTTGAAAAGTACTCAAGCATAAGTTATACATGAATAAAATGTTTGTAACATCGATATTGCTTCTTTAAAGAGAAAATAAGAAAAGATTATGAAATAATTGTCAAAGAATTTACATACATATATTAATGAGAACAAGTACAGGCCAATTATTTATCAAAATTTTTGTTATATTTTATTATCAAGAAACGTAATTCTGTTGGCTGTAAATTAAGAATTACTTTATATTAAGAACGATCCTGTTTTGGACTTTAATAAGCAAAGAGTTTTATTCCTCTAGATGTAATAATGTCTCTTGATACAAACGAGATTGACTCGTAGGATGTGCAAACCGTTCGTAAACCGAGAAACGAATCTAATTTACAGCGGCCAAACTCGGCGAGGTATGCTACGAGCACGCTCACTGTCGTCTCTGGGATCTCGAATCGCACTGCGATTTTCTCATTCCGGATTTATTCGGTCGCTGCCAATGCACCGCACCGATGCGTCGCGAGGGCAACGTGTGTCGACCTGACAGTCTTGTGAGACCCGCGCCGCTTCCGGAGCATCTAACTCTTACTCAGGAGCCGATAATAGAAGACGTCACTGAGAGCGAACGCGATAAGGGAACTGTCACCGAAGGACAAAAGGGCGAGATCGAAGGAGAACAAGATACAGGTACGCGCGCGTAATTGAAACTGGATCAACTCAATGCCATTCAGATCGTTACATTATAGAATTTATAAATAAAGATTCTCAGTTTCCCTACTTAGCAATTAATATATGCATGAAGTAAAAGTATGCGCAAAAATTAACGATGCTTATTTGTATCGTAAATAAGTATTTCATCTATAATATTAATGTGTTTAAATTCATGATCAGATTAATTTGAAGAGTGCGTGCGCGAGAAAATCATTTCTTATCACAACAAATCTCAAGAAGCATTCTATTTTATGTAGAAATTAATTTCATTAATAATTTATTAATATTTTATTTACTGTAACATTTTTTTTTACTTTCCTATAGAGAAAATCTGCTCCGAATATTAGAAAAAAAATCTTGTATCTTCTTGGGTGAAAACAGCTTTGTGATTATCACGTAATCGGGAGGACTCTACTCTAAACTTTATACACTCCATCGAGTGCCGCAAAGTTGTAACGAGCTAACATGTGATACCTGACTTCTCTATAAGTCACATTAACATTCCCATGGAGTAATCCTTGAACGCGTACGTTGTACGGGAATTGTATCAGGCTGCATCATCGCCTCTCTGGGTTTCACGCGCCTTTTATCCGATAATCAGCTTTTCCGTGCACACGGACGCAACGGGAATTCGCGCGAGGCCGAACGGTTTCGTATTCCGGCCCGAATGCGCTCGAGCGCGTTTAAACGAGATGAGGCGATTCGCATTCTTAATTAGCGCCATCATTAACGAAACACGAATGATATCTCCCATGCAACGGCGTACAAAGAAAACATGTGTGTACCGCACAAGTAAATATCACACGCAAAATTTTATTACCCTTCGTTATTACTTTCAAAAAGGTTTTCCACTATCCAATATAATTACATGGATGACGGACGCGTTAATTAGATAATATATACTGTGATTATTAGCCATGATCATAAACGATTCTTTTCAATGTCTTCTCCTTTGAATAGGCGTCCAGATATCTTGGTTGAAGAACGCGACGATGCTTCTATCGACGGAACCTCCCAATCAATTGATACCAGTGAATCTGGTGACAAGACCGTCACTGAGTTTAAGACCTGGACCAAACGAGCTTCCCGACGATGACGATGCTGTCGTTATCGAAGCGGAAGTTACCGAGCTCGCACATGTTACGACGACCTCGACAACTTCCGGTGAGTTCAACATTCTTATAATGCAGTTTTAGTGACGAGACGAAAAATTATCAAATCATAAAGGCTGCATTTAAATCGTAAAAAATTGGTAGATTAAAATGACGGGATTCTCGATCATCACTGCAATTTAATTTGACTTTAATTTCAATTTGGCCTTTCAGCGCCAATAAAGACGGACCGTCACGAGAGCACGATAATGACGGCCGTCAGTCTGGGGCTACCGTGCATCGCCGATCTGGAGTGCCGTATGGCCGATCCGCGGTCGCGGTGCATCAGCGGCGTGTGCGATTGTAGTTTCCCGACAAACGGCAGTTGTAGCGCGCGACGGACCGGCTGCGCGCCAGGCACGTTCCAGTGCCGCTCGTCCGGAAGCTGCATCAGCTGGTTCTTCGTCTGCGACGGACGCGCCGATTGCGCTGACGGATCTGACGAAGAGTGCACCGGTCCTCGCTGCCCGTTGCAGGCATTTAGATGCAATGACAGTAATGTCTGCATATCAAGATCCGGTGTGTGCGACGGCAACCGCGATTGTCCCCGTGGCGAGGATGAGATTGGCTGCA
The DNA here is from genome assembly GCA_928718305.1 of Tetramorium bicarinatum. NCBI lineage: Eukaryota > Metazoa > Arthropoda > Insecta > Hymenoptera > Formicidae > Tetramorium > Tetramorium bicarinatum. The sequence continues at coordinate 7,831,084 of OV788324.1, read as the reverse complement.
ATAATCGGCGAAGTTGGTATTCTCCCATGTTTTTCTGTCCCTATTACTTTTTTAAATATTTGTTAATTATATTAAAATTTAAACTTCTTTGTGATATACAATATGCAATATAAAAAAATGCGATCATGAACACTATCGATTTTTAATATTTATAACATTAATAAATAAAAAAATTATTAGAAATAAAAAGTACTTATAATCGCGTTTTGTCGTTTTCTATAGTTAGAAATTCTAAAACGATTTCTTAACAAGATCAAATGGTAGTTTTTCATAATTATTGTCGTATCTTATTCTATTGGTTGATAAATAAGTTCCGTTTTATTTAACAAATTGAATTTCTAAAAAAATGTCATAACAGTATAAATGTTGATTCTGAATGTAAATAATACATTCTAACACACTATTTGGAACAGATGAAATAATTAGATACTTTGAGTAATACTGGTTACGCAGAAAAAGTGGTTCAGTTATTACTAGCGGAACGTATTTATGAATCTCGACCCAATACTCTTCTGAAAAAAACAAATGCTTTGCCTTGCACATTCCATGCATCCGTGATGGATTTCTTTTTAATTTACGTGAAATTTCTCAATCTGTGCAGAATGTCCGGAGGGTGCGTTCAGATGCAACAATGGTCAATGTTTGCCGGCGTACGAATTTTGCAACGCGGTGGTTTCCTGCAGGGACGGCAGCGACGAACCCAGAGCAGCATGCAGGACGCGCAATCGCGGTCGAATCACCACGAGATACTGTCCGTTCAGATGTGACAATGGAAGGTGTCGTTCGGACGCAATAACTTGCAGCGGCCGGGACGGATGTGGCGATGGCTCCGATGAGAAACACTGCAGCGTTTGTAGTAAGTACCCTTTATAAGAAAAAGAAAAATTTAAGACTTCATGAAAAAATGCGCTGAAAAATTTCAGGAGATTATTTATGTGAATGATATAAGATGTTATCGAAACTGGCGGGATCTAATTTCGTGCGGCCTTTCTCGAGATTTATATTCTCTGCAGTTACGGTCACTCTTGTGTCGAGTCTCTTTGATTTACAATCAAACGAAACGTTCGCAGGTTGTTGAGAAAAACACCACGTGTTAAGATTAATAGCCACTTATGTGAAAACGTCTTTGAAACAAACGTGAGAGATAGTTCCTCTTTCCGCGTGATTCTCAAATACATAAGGCGCTGTTTACAAACGCGGCTTTCTTCCCCTAAGACTCTTGTTCTCAACGATCTTATTGGATTGTTCAATATATGTACGTGACGTGAGGATAGTAACCGTTCGCGATTCGACGCATCGAAAGACCGTCGTTAGATCCGAGCGCTCCTTCGCTTCCTAGAACCTAACGCGAGGCGGAGTCACGCTCGCGTGTAATTAGAGCGGGATGCATCGATTACCTTGCTATCTTCCGCAATAATCTCTACACGCATCCGGAAGAATACAGTGAGAAATTACATAAATGAATTAGTCATAAACGAGCGTATATCCCGAGACGGAAATAATACCGGCGCTCAATTTGTAGACATCGCCCATGCAGATTGTTCTCCTCGCGGGCTATTTCACGCGACCGAGATAAGAATGACCATTCTTGTGAACAATAACAGAAAATGGTAGAGCTTTTGCGGGAAGAAGGAAAATGAGAGAAAAGAAGAGAGAGACATTCACGATTCTTTGATTCTCATTTTAGACGTACGAAATAATTAAGAGTATTTCGATTATTTCATACAGCCGAAGAAATAATCCCATAACAAACGCGTCATCTTTAATAAAATTAATTAATATCTACAAAAGAATAATGTTTTATCAAATAATTTGTTGTTAAATTAAATCAAAGAGAAGACGAGTTATGTAGCGTTTCGACAGCCAAATGGGCTCTCAATTTTTATGGAGTTTGCTTCTTCTTCGCAAAGTTAATTGAGAAATATACGCGACACATCAAACATGTTTGAATAAACAGCTGCAGTCGTAATTCATCTCTTTTCGATCGGCGATTTTATTCATTGTTCGTGGCTTATCATTCTTAGCGTGGGTGCGTTGTTCTATATTAATGTTTGCGACAGGACGTCGATTATCATACCGGCATGTTGCAGGATGCGGCGCAACGATTTAATCTCGACCGACCGATCTCCTCGTCATATCGTCCAACGAAAGGAGAAAAAGGGAAAGAGGGAGAGGACGAGGAGCAAACCACCAACCGGCTCGTCGATGGTTCGTGAAGTAAGTGCCTAAGAATTGAGTAGACGGGCGCAAAAGTAAGTGTGACCAAAGATCGTTAAGCCGTATCGCGGTGACTCCGGCTTTCAACGCTCCGCGATTTCGAGACTGAAAGGACCGTTTTTACTCGAGCTAGGTACGACTCCGGCACCTAGAACGAACCCAGAGAGAATTTTCCGTCGCGCCTCTTGCGCGATCGATCTCGCGTTAAGTCGAACCGGGCCAGTGACCGCCTCCGTAGCGAGTCGCGCTCTCAGGAGATATGATTACACTTGTGTAATAATGGAACTTAATCGCGTATAGTGATACCGTAAGACGGATATAGCTTGCACCAATGGATAAATTTCGTCTCCCTGCGTACTCAGGACTTATCTTTAAAATATTTATAATAATAGAGATGACATCAATATGTATGTACAGTACTTAAAAATCCGAATCAAATTCAATTTAGGATTTTCTAGGATTCGAACAACGTCTAAAAAATAATATTTCATATAATCGATCTCGATTAATTAGTTTCGAATGAGTGCTTGGAATGAGTACTGCAATATTCGAAATATACTTATAAATAGTTTCTATTGTAGTAAAGAATCAAATCTTTTACAGATCTTTGAATTTTAAGAATAAAGTCATTCATTAGATGCTAAATTATCTACGTCTACTAAGATAAATCCTGAGTATCAATTCATGTGTCTAACGAATAAACGATAATTTTGAAAACGTTAGACAAAGATTTGGAATTTCGTATATATGTTGCACCATGCATTTAGCACACGGAAGACGCAATATCGTAAATAAAGTGTAAAAAAAAGCATATGTACTAGCGGTATCTGCATGTAGCATTTAGGAGATAATTGAAAACTAAGCGTATATTCCGATTAAATATCGATTAAATATCCAGCGAAGCGTACCAAAGTGATAATACGTCTTCCGTTTGACTCTTAATGACGCATTTTATTTATTAACGTAAATATTAGAAATCGCGCTGGAGGGGAGAAGAATAGATATTTCATAAATATTAGAAGTGTACAGCTAATATAAAATTCGAGTAAATCGAGTAAAACAAGACTATAAACAAATACTTTTGTACAATACTTTTGTATCGCTATCAATTACTATTATATTTCGATAGGATATCTTAAGCGTTTCATATATTTATCTTGTAATCTTGTAACGTTGTATGTAACAAGATACGAATAAAATGTAACTTGATAATAAATACTAATAGATATAAAAATCTGTTTTTATTGCAGTATATTTATTATTACGTAATAAAAAGCTACTTTTTTTCTCTAAAGAGAAATATAATTTGTAACCTGAGAATTTTTCTTTACTTAAAATATAGCAAAATAATTGAATCTGTATGATGTTTTAAAAGAATATGAATATTTCGATCATGTACACATAACGAACCCATTTTGCAGTACGTAGCAAGCGTGAATCTTATTAGCGAGTCACCGATAATTCGTATTGCAAATGCGACGACAAAGGTCGGATTTGCATTATAAATTGTCTCATCATCGACGACGTCGACACACATAAAGACTGCATTGTCTGGCGGTGAATAAAACAATATAAAATACTCATGTGAAATGAACAATGGCAGAAGACGCAAAATCTCGATAACGACATGAATAAATTGTCAACAATAAAGAAATATACTGTGTCAAATATATAACTGCTAATTGTGTTATATCTAAGTGTATCACTTAAATACTCCAGACACAAAAATTGCAACAGTATATTCTATACGATGACACGAGCAAACGGAAGAATCTCAGCATATCGCGTGCCTCTATGCAGTCTAATGTCGGCCGATGTTTCTGCGGCTGATGTTGGTCCCGGGCAATTCCGCGACTGCGTATCTGGGTTCGCTGGTGCTCGTCGATAACTGCCCGCACGATATATCTTGGAAACAGCGTACACGTGCCGCAGCATCAGGTACGTATTCCGTCCAGCGAGTAGGCTTTAAGATTTTAAAACACTACCTTGTGATCCAAACTTTTCCGACTTTGGAATTTGCAGTGAGACTTGAACAATATTTAAAAGAAAAATTAAGTAATTTCATTTAATTTCGTTTCTTCATTTCGATTGTCAAATCTTTGAGAAATGCTTTTTTGAATTAAATATTAGGTAAAACGAAAATTGGAACCGATCGTGACCTAAAAGTTGCCAGACCATAGTGCATAATGCTTGAGAGTTAATCTTATCGACCAAGTGTACCGTTTTTTAAGCATTATATCCGCGGCTTTTGTCGGATGGAAGTTAAATTAAGTTAGGGTTTAATTAACTTTCGACCATAATTGCGTTCGCATCTTTCCTTATCATGTTTCGACTTTTAATTTATCCGGATCGTTAGGACGCAGCCGTTGTGATCTCATTTTTCATTTCGTTAATGTTGAAAGTTTGCAACGCAGAAATTAACATGACGCTTATTAATGGCACGACTGGAGGATTAACCGTGTGCTTTATACATATATCTTTCTCAAATTCCGCTTTACTTCGCCATGCTGAATAATATGGTTGATTAGGATAATGATGTCATATTTCATACAATTTATTAATGATTTCGTACTTTGATGAAATTTTACAGTTATCATAGATCATTTTATGTAGACGTAATATTAGTTTCAGTATCTTTTTACATTTTATGCACATCGCATTGTTGTCCTTTATAATATTCGTACAAACACATTTCGAGGAATTGTTATGAATTTTTAAGTGCCTTTTTAAAATAGACACACTATAAAATGCAAGAACAAATATCTTTTTACAATGGTTACATCTTGCTATTGAATTTGATACCGTGTAGTATAATGTCGCGTTCTAGATGTCCGTTTAATTCTGTTAATCCATGCTTATTCAAGTAATATTTCAATAGATATTTTCGATAAATAGAATAAATTTTTTCACAATGATTACACTTTACTGAGTTGGAATTTTCTTGCGTGTAATATTTCCACATCCAGTTTTGAACTCTCGACATTTTAATCGTTTTATATACCACTATATCAGTGTTTTGTACTAAATGTGATTAAATACTTGAAGAAACATTTGCATAACTGATAAAGAAGGTCGGAAAAACAGATATAATTCCTCGTTGGAATATAAATGTTTATATGTATTTTGAATTAACTGATATTATAGCTTCCTTGTTATTCGATACAATTCTAAATTTATGTTAAAACACGTGCAACGTCTCTGTATGTATATTTACATTAAAAAAATAAAATACAAGCAGCTGTACATTTACAAAAAAGTTCAAATCAGATAAGAATTAAAGTAGGCTTAGAAATTGTCGAAATATTTATCGCGGTGCAAGGCAAGGACGACGATCGTAAATTTCCTTGCTAAAGTAAGAGCCAAAGCATCACAAAAGTTTTATCAAATTCTTTTTTGTAATCCGAATTAATTGAATGCATTATATCCGTGCGTTATGTATATTTACTTTATTACGCTAATTGACGCTAATTTTTTATATCAAATTTTTTACACGACCGGACGGACGCGTACGTTTGACACTTGTTTGCATAATCTTTGTTAAAAAGATAATTTTGTACGAGTTTTATAAACATTAGACAATATTCCAATATTGTGTTCGTTCTCATGTTTGCGTAATTGTTGAATAACTCTGAATTATACATTAAAATAATTTTAATTTTTAAAATCAAATTATAGTGCAGTGGATCAGAACGTGATTGATTAACAATCCAATTTACAGTCTTATTTACAAAATTGAATTAACTAAAGTTAGCGATATCCTATTGGGCGTAATCTGTAAGTGACCTTAATAAGAATCTTCGTCAGAGAATAACGTCGAACAAGCAACATAATTTTACCAATGATTTTACCGTGATACGTGACGTCATACACATTTCATATTGTACTCCAGCATTAAAAATAGATATACTGCAAGCGACTGAATATTTCACATTGACCGAAGTAGGGATGATATTCAAAAATATCGATACTACCGGCACCGTCAGAATTTATTCCGACTTTATAAAGGCGTCTCATTTAGTTTCTCTTTTAAAATAGAACGTTCAATTCATAATGACTTTTCCGCATGTGTCAAGTGATCTTTTTCCATCTAAGAAATACTTTCAAAGAATACTTTTTACTTCTAATTTAAATATTCGTAATTTTAAGCCTTTTTACTGAGAGAAAAGTACAATTATGTTTTATCTTATTACACATTTTACTATTTTTAAAAATACAATTGTACTAGGCAAAATAAGTGCCGTGTCATAGCGTTACTGCAAAATAAAGATTTCTTCAGTTTTATTTAAATAATACGAATCTTACTTACACTTATAATGTTGGACAAATCTAAAGAAACGCCATTGCGCATATTAATTGATACATAATACCTCAACGATCAAGAGACACGGTGGTGTCTGGCGGCAAGTACGCGTAGCGAGACCGCGATATGTATGTATACATATATTTCGCGGAATCGATTATCGCCTATATGCGAAATTATTGATAAAATATTTTTCAAACGGCCAATAAATGTTGTAAGTTAGAAAAGCCGCGATCATTGGCACAGAAATACGCAATTGCGAGGATGCGTTCCGGATTGCGAGGAGCCGCGCGCATCGGCGCGGCGCACGAGTGGAGGCACGCTGGTGGTCGTCGTCGACGACGACGACGACGACGACGACGACGGCGACGACGACGTATGCGCGAATCTCCGTCAGTCGGCGACGGAGTTGCCTGGTTGCAGCGTGGGTGGTACGCGCGCGCTCGTCGCGTCGGCCCGGCCAGCTCGATTCGATTAAACTTTACCGCAGCCCTCTCGCTCGCCGCGAGCGGGGTGAGACCTCGTGCCGTACCGTGCCGTGGCTCGTTATGCCCGAGCGTCATCATCCCCTCGCGCGTACGTCGGAGTCGCGTCGTGTCGCGGAAAGCGAGTTAGGATAAGAGTCGCGGATTCGCGCCTTCGCCGGAGTCCCGACGCATTTCGAGGAGACGACGCACGTCGAATTCTGCCACGTCGGCCGCCTCCCATTCGTACGTCGACACGCGAGTGCAAGAGGTAATTGAAAGGTACCTCGCGAGGAATCTCGTTCTCGTTCACCGGACGCGCGAACGGCGAACGGCGCGAGATGAGTTACGCACCGCGCACGTCCCGAGATATCATTGTCCTTGTGCCGGAAAGCGCGGATGTGCAAATCTTGCGGATACGTACATCGGTGCAATTTAAAAGTTCCGCAGTTTCCGCAGAATCAACATCAATCTCACGGATTATCGTTTAATTCCATCTTCAAGGAATTCAAGGTTCTGCGTTTCTCACCGAGTAAATACAAGTTCGCGATGGCATTGAAATCTTGAATAATCACAAAGATTATCATAAAATTAAATCAGATTATTGTTGCTTATTTGCATTTTTTTTTAAAGCTAAGATTGTCCAAATGTTAAATTTCTGATAATTCAAGAACAACGTCAAATTTATCCAAAATTTCGTCGCGTGTGAGAGAAGTGCGCAATCTTAGACTTGTACATATCAAAATCATTCGGTATATACAGATAGAATTAAATCTCAACAACAACTGCTAATAAATTCTAACAACACCCCTTGTCTTTTGCAAGAATCTTTTACAAGAAATATGCAAGATTATTTATTTACATGAACCTATTCTATATGCGTACATCGATTTATCGGAACTCGTCCTTTGAATGTATGAAACAGATTTGTGTCACGCTTTATATTTTAACACTATTTTTGTTGGCTACTATAACGCACAACGTGGCCCATCATTCAATATTTGATATTTAATTGCACACCTACGCTTCCTACGAAGGGAATATAGAGGGGATTCATTTTAGCTGACCATCTGTTCTTCGAAGCATGATATCCCATATCAGAAGACGGTTATCTCCGTTTCGACTGTTGTGGATTTTTCTGTAGGATATAATCAAATGGAATTTTTTTATTCGATTTACGTTAGACAACTATAGCAACATTTCAATATCGAATTATTTATTATACATGATTTCAAAGATCGGATTATCTGATTAACCGTAATTACGGTTTATTCCAGTCGTTTTTTCTCGACTTTTCTGCTAAATATTACGTAATAATAGAACGAATATAACTTATGACATTATTTATGCATTATGTAAAAATTCTTGTTTCTCGATGAGTCTGTGTTTAACTAAGATTGTTTTTTTCCTTGTAATGTATAAACGACGAAGTGAAAAATGCGCAATCAGATTATCTATAGAGATTATCTATAATAAAGACGAGAATTACATAAAGTATAATATTTTCCTGTGCAGTGAAATAACAAAACGGCGATGACTACAAAATATAATTCAATATTTAAAGATTAATAAATATAAATGAATATTCAAGGACAAATAAATTTTTTAATAGAATATCTGTTCTGAGAAATGGATAAAATAAATAAGTAAATTTATTTTTTATTACAAGCAAAATAAAATAGCTTCAGAGAAATAATTTTAAAAAATTCTTATATTATTTTACCTTGTTTATTAAAGAATACATTTTGTATGATAATAATTAAAACAAGAAAATTAGTTTTCCTTCTAATTGTAAATTAAAATAATTAAAAGTATTTTGTTTCGGGTTTATTGACGGTTTATATGATGGAAGCGTAGGTAAATATCGTCCTTATATATGCTTGACTACCGGAAACCGAGTGAGATGAAATCTTATCGGAAGTGCATCCGTCGAAATGAAATTGAAACCAGCTTACGACAAACTTGTATCGCGCACGATTACCGGCCTATCAAGCGGAGAACGTACAAGTTCACTGTAGCACAGCGGCATTTATCTAATCAGTTCGATGTTTTGCCACTTTACCCCTTGATTGGTGACATGGAAAAAATCGACACGGTTGATGATGAAGTATTTTCCTCTCATTTGAATTTACAAAAAATTTCTGTCTCTTAATTTGTGGATATTATATTAATTACTTTTATCTAAAACATTTATAATAAAGATATGAGAAACAAATTATTGCAGTAAAATTAATATTTGTAATCATTTCATTAATTTGTGAACAAAAACTAGAAATAAAGTTTAAAAGATACAAGTTTAAAAAAAAATCTTTTACATATCTTTTTTAAAGCTTAAGATTAATTGAAGCGACGTGTTTTATCATCTTTTTTATACTGAAATTTGACGCTTAAATAGAACGCGCTAATTCTGCATTTTATTTTCAGTTATTAATTATTAAATATTTAAATTTCTTTCCGCAAGAATATATCCGTTTTTCTTTCACTATGTATATATATATATATATATATATATATATATATATAATAATTTATAATTATAATTTTTATTGCGTACGATTTGTTTATATTATTTTTCTTTTTACAATAAAATTTATTGTATTGTTATATAACCGGGCGATGAGAATCAGTAGCAGGTTTTGGTGTAGATATTAATGTTTTATTTTGAGTGAAATTACATCCTCAATAATATTTGAACGTTTCGGCTCTTGTTCGAACCGTCTTCAGCGTGGAATTAATATTATGACTTGGTTGTTAAGTAATTAATTCCAATCAATAAGTTAATCAAACCGATTTAAATAAGACTTTGTGATAACGATCGTTGACATTTCAATCATTTCGGTTTATGTTTGTATAGAGACTCTATTCAACAACCAAGTTATAATATTAATTCTACGTTGAATTCCACGTTTGAATAGAATCTCTATAGAGTGTGGAATTAATATTATAACTTGGTTGTTGAATAGAGTCTCTATTCAAACGTAAACCGAAATGATCGAAATATCAACGATCGTTATCACAAAGTCTTATTTAAATCGGTTTGATTAACTTATTGATTGGGATCAATTAGTTAACAACCAAGTTATAATATTAATTCCACGCTGAAGACGGTTCGAACAAGAGTCGAAACGTTCAAATGTTATTGAGAATGTAACTTCACTCAAAATAAAACATTAATATCTACACCAAAACCTGCTACTGATTCTCGTCGCCCGGTTATACAACAATTGAACTTTTCGAGAATCCTTATTAATTATTAAATTTATTGTATTTTATTGAATTTCTTCAATTATTGAATCTGAAAAATCTGGAAAATTTATTAAATAAACTGTTGATTAAAAGAACAATGTTATTCAAATGAGAGAATTAGCACCGCAATTATATTATGTCTTATAAATTTCAATTATAAATAATAATTACAAGTTATCTGTCGAAATTCTGAATTATTAATTAATATGTATGTCGCTGCTAAATTAGTCCTGAAATAGAAGAAAGATGGAAAGAAAATATACATACAAGAAATGAATCTAAAGAGCTTTGATAAATAAATAATGTCCTACTTCTTGCGATAAAGCGACAAATTGAAAGTGATTGACTCTCGATTTCAGAACGAGGCTTGTCAGTGAGATAGTCGATCACGTGTCAGTATCTTCACGTAATAGTACGGCGGCTGCTCGATGACCGTCTTTCCTTGTCAAGAGGAAGACGAAGAAGCTGAGGACGAAGAGAACGGTGACTCGCGAAAAGACGGCGGTCTACGTCGCGATCGGCAATGTCGTGCGAGAGAATCAGCAAACGAGTGGCCAACAGTTGAGACGTCCTTGACGAGACGAACCCGATCGCGAGATATAACAAAATTGGCAAAAGCGCGACAGAAGTCGCAACAAAACCATGCGGGATCACTTCTGATCTCCCGTGACTTGGAGAAAGGCACGACCACGACACCATGATGTGGAAGACGAAATGGTCACGCTTCACCGAGTGCTTCTGCCGACGGCCCGGCCTCGTTTTGGTTCTGCTGCCGTGTCTGATCGTCGTCACCCTTTACCTCGTTTCCGGCGACGAGTACGAATACGACGTGCTACAGTATCCGTCCTTCAAGTCGTATAACGTCACTGAAGGTGAGAGTCTTATCGTTGTCAATTTATCATTTGAAGCCTGACGCATATTTTTCTAATACAATAACATATAGAGATGTGTTAGATAACACATCACAATTATCATTATTCTACTATTAGACATTGCAAAGCGCGTTGCACACACGCTATTTAACGCCATTATTGTTTTTAACACTCTTTCTCTCTCTGTAAATGTGTGTATGTTTTAAATATTTTTATGTTTAAAATAATAAGTTAAATAATTAATACAAATACAGCCGTGTGTAAAAGTCTTAGGCACTCCCACTTTTTTACTATCTCTGAATATTAGGCACTCCCACTATTTCCGAAACAAGTTCTCAAAATTCGTTCTAATATTTTCGTTTCGATCAATTGTGTGCTTACTCGAAAATGAAAACATAGATAAGAGTTCTAAGAAGTCACAAAGTTGGCTATTTACAATAACACGTTTTTTTGCATTTTTCGTATTGAAAAAAACACAGATAAATTTATTCTAACCACGAACTCAACCGATAGACTGAAGTTTAAATACAAAAAATGCAAAAAAAACGCGTTATTGTAAATAGCCAACTTTGTGACTTCTTAGAACTCTTATCTATGTTTTCATTTTCGAGTAAGCACACATTCGATCGAAACGAAAACATTAGAATGAATTTTGAGAACTTGTTTCGGAGATAGCGTAAAAAAGTGGGGGTGCCTAAAGACTTTTGCACACGGCTATAGAATACTTGACTGTTTTCAAAAGAATATATTTAACTACATTACAAGCTATAAATTTTTTCTTAATTTTAACTTATAAACTTTCTTTTTGTTACATTTATTAAAAGAATTTTAAGTTGTCGTTCGTGTGTTTCGTAAAAATAGTATGAGCAGTTACGAAAAAATTCCAATTTGAAAATTTTATCGCTTTTTTACATATATAAATGGTACATTCACGTTCGCACAGATCGTAAATGTACTACTCTTCCACTTATGTTTACATAACTATACTGCAATATAATTTATACATGAAAAATTCAAAAGAAAATACACTAAACCAGTGCTTAAAAATTAGTATATCAACAATTGATTGCGATAAGTTCTCTGTTTAATCTTTATGAAATATTGATAAGTTAACGAAATATTATTCTTCGATCATCAACTAGTTATAAATGATATTATATTTATTGTTAGTAACAGACCGATATATATCCGAACACGGATATCTTATGTAAATTTTCATTCAAGTTTATTTAAGTTTCTGTTCGATGTGTACTTGAATATCTTCAGAATATATTGATTATCTTAAATGTTATCACAGCTGTATGTACATAATTTCGTTCCTCGTGAGAACGTCCTTTATTCGATTATTTACATAAAATGCGCGCTATCGAAATCTATCACAGAGTCAGTAGTATTATAGAAGATTATGTTTGGCGATAGGCATGGTGGACGGTTACCTCGTGTGGAATCCGAAATGTCACATGCTGTCCAAAAAGCCTCTGGATCCGTCCATCGCGAAATTCGTGAGGAAGGAAAAACTGGAGAAATGTCCGAACGATCGTGTTCTCTCGCAAATTTCGAGAGAACCTAACGGCAGCGTATTTCTTTCCCTTGATCCCGTCATAAAGACCATGCACAGCGATGTCGCCTGCTGCTGGTCGTCCGTAGTCAGGCCCAAGGTGGATAGGCCTAAAAAGGACAACTACGACTCTACGATATCGTAAGACATTTGGCTGTTTTGAATAAACAAAATTTAATTAACCGAAAAAAGAATTAAGCGGCAAGAATTTGTTTATTCATTGATGCAATTTAAAAAAAGAAAACAACATCTGAAAAGATTAAAGTTGCAAATTATTCGACCTATACAATAGAAAACACGTGCCGATCTTTTCTTCTCAATAGAGTCAAGCAATGCGAGAACTTCACGGGACAAGTGATACTACCGCACGAAGTGGAAGTGGCGTACGTGTCATGCAAGACGAAAACGAAGTCAAAGCCCAAGGCGAAGACGAAGAATGCAAAGCTGTCGACGAATACGGTGTACGAGAACGTCCACGCGATCCTGAACCCGGAGAAGGTGCGCGAACGCATAGATCACAACGATAGTCAGGCCGGAAACTTCTCGAGGAAGTTAAGCGTGCTCATTCTCGGCATCGACAGCGTCAGCCGGCTAAACTTCTACCGGACCATGCCGAAGACCGAGAAGTACCTGCGCGAGACCGGCTGGATCGGTCTGAAGGGTTACAACAAGATCGGCGACAACACGTTTCCGAATCTGATGGCGATTTTGACCGGTCAGTCGCCACAGCAGGCATACTCGCGGTGTAAGCCGACAGTGGCCTACAAGCTCGACAACTGCCCCTTCCTCTGGCACAACTTCCGCAACGCCGGCTACGTTACGGCCTACGGCGAGGATGAAACTATCCTGAATACGTTCAACTACCTCAAGGTCGGCTTCGTCGAGCCGCCTACGGATTACTATTTGAGACCCTACATGCTAGCCAGCGAGAAACTTCTCAAAACCAAGAAACGGTAACTAGATTTAACTTGTAATTACAACTATCGTTCAAACAGTCGGCAACCTGATCTTTTTGCCGACTGAAGAGATTTCTGTTCGCAGATTCAACATGAAATACTGTACGGGACCCGAGTTGAGTTTCGATCGGATCTTCGACTACGCTGTGAACTTTGCCCAAACCTTCGTCGATGTGCCGTATTTCGGTTTCTTCTGGACGAACACGATTAGCCATGATAATATGAACGTCATCTCGTCAATGGACACTCGCGTGTTAAAGAGATTCGAGTTTTTAGAACAGGAAGGAATACTGAACGACTCGATGATAGTCTTCCTGAGTGACCACGGCATGCGCTGGGGCGAATTTCGCAACACCTTTGTCGGCTGGTACGAGGAGAGACTGCCGTACATCTATATCTGGCTGCCCGAATGGTTCCGTCGAGAGAATCCCGAGGCCTACCGAGCCCTCGCGGTGAATCAGAATCGACTCACCTCGCCGTTCGATCTCTACGAGACGCTACGGGATGTCCTTGCCATCGGAGATGGCGATGCTGATTCCAGTTCGGGATGCTCCACCTGTCAATCCCTTTTCACCCCCGTCCCCAGAGAGAGGGGCTGTAAGGATGCGGGCGTGGCTTATCATTGGTGCACTTGCACGGCTTTCAAGTCGATCAACGTCAATGATAGGATCGCCGCCGGTGGCGTGCGGAAGTTCTTGGATCATGTTGAGAGCATCGTGAAAAATTACAAGAACAAGAAAGGCCGGCGACTATGCGCGCGGCTCAAGCTGAGGAAGGTACATCGGGTCGATCAAGTGATTGACTTCGGCATAGATACCCCAACGTCCAATGTCGCGTATTTCTACATGATTCAGACGACACCCGGTAACGGTAACTTCGAGGTAACCATCAGATATCACGGCGACGGCAATTATACTCTATCCGACAGCGAAGTCAGCAGAATCAATCCTTACGCTGTAAGCGCCAGGTGTCTGAATCGCGGCATGAAACAATATTGTCACTGCGTAAAGTAGACAGCGCGAATTCAAGTTTTGATTTTGATTTGCAACTTTGTACTTCATTAGCTTCAATGAATCAAATCGGTCGCCGCAGAAAGGAGTCAACTTTTTATCAATTTTTTTAAGCTAGAAAACTCGTTTAGAAAAACAGCGGCTCTTGAATTGAAAATACATGACGACGAAAAATATTCAATTATTGAATTATTCATTTAACTTTACTAAAACATAAGATCTCGCGACGCGCCTTTGCATGACGTTATCACAACAATTTTACTTTTGTAACCCGTGTCTTTTCGGTAACGCGCGATCGAACTTAATTGCTTTATTAAATATGGGCTGTGCGACGATTTTGAATCAATTTTGGTTCAACGCGCAAATGTATGTAGTTCTATTGATATGCTTGGTACATATCAAACACAAAATTGATTGTCTCATCTCAAGGAACTAGGGACCTGAGTGTGAATATATGAACAGACTTTTGTTTAACGAGGATAGCTGGGACTAGATTTTTTTCTAAAGCTGCAATTATAATCGATAATAATCGGTTTGATATCAATTGATCAATGAATTGAATTCATTGATCTCCCCAAATAAAATTATTGTTAACAAATGGAAATTAAATACCTATAAGTTAAATGCCAAAAATTACGAAGGTTTAAGAAACGTGTGATGTTGCACACATTTGTAAAAGTATTATTAGACGAAAGGCTAAAGAAATACTAAGTTTATAAAGTATAGTATGCTTACTACTAGTATTTAAAGTGTGTTGTGCATTTGCGCAATTCTAGATATAATTTATGACAATTGGCTAAAGTTTATATGTACTCTATCAAAGTTTGTGTAGTTCGGCGATGAAATAATCGTGAGAGAACGAGCATTGCGTGAAAAATAAATCCGAATCCGAATCCCTTGGTAATTTATCGTGCGATTAATGGTGCATTGTGCTATCGTACATATCTTATCAGAGACACACGTTCATCGCACCGTGGATAATTTTTTCCACGCATCGTTGCACGTCGATCGATCGTGAATGTACGACACATTTCGTTCGAATCGATGTACGTTAAAGATGCATGACGGCTTAAGTGCGGTATAAGCACGTGAAAGAGCTAAGAACGTATCCGGAAAAGAGGATAAATGTAAACTTTTGTAGCGACGATGTATAACGCTCCTTCTTACGAAATATTATGGCATTAGCTGTTTGTAAGTAACGCGTGTGCCTGTCTTACAAGAAGTGCCAAATCCGTTCTGTGCTAACCGAGGATCGAAACGAACTTCTCTACTTCCCGCACCGACGATCCGATTGCCATAGTCTTTACGTTGTCCTATGAGACGTTGCAGCTTCCCTGGTAGAAATAATTTTACAACTTTTTGTATGAAAAATATACGAAAACTACAATTTTTTATGATGTAATTACAACTTCTTAGATTGTATTTACGTCACAGAAATAATCTAAAAAGTTGTAGTCCCAGTATAAATAATTGTAATTTCCGCATAATTTCTCAAGATGTAAAATACAACGTTTTATATTTATATTTAGATTTACGCGAAATTTTCAACATTTTACAATCAACTACGCTGAAATCTTTCTATGAGCAATTGTTCAAAGCTACAATAATCTACAACTTACTTCATGTAATAAAAATATAAAACGTTGTAGAATAGTGTAAAAATTTATAAATACTTTTTACAACTCACAACAATTTATTACAACTTACCATATTTCCACAATTTTCAAAATTTATAGAATATAGTGATTTGTTGTTGAAAATTTTAATTTTTTTAGAAATTGTATATAAATTATTATAAAATTATTTCCACCAGAGTTATGTGAAAGCAAAACAAATGAGCACGAACCAAAGTATCGCATTCACGTAATAATGAAAACGAATGCAAACTGATAAATCTAATATGTTCTAGACCTGCCAAATAATATCTTAGAAAGAAATTTTTGGAAAGCTCTTTCTCAATTTCACAAATCTAATATTAAGAGAGGTCTATCGGAACTTTTTAGTTTCGTAAAGTTGATTACAAATTTATCAAAAAATTTATTCCTAAAATATTCTTTGGCGGCCTGAAATAATTTTTGTATATTTCGTTACAAAGTGTGTGGATCGCTCTCGCGTACGAGGAGTATGGAATTTTACGTGTAAGCTGAAAACAAAAGCCAATGAATATTTGACATATATTTTACTATGACCTTACGTACGTTTTATTCTGAACTATGTGAGAACGTAAGTCTCATCTGGTAAAGATGTATAATTAACGAGTATTTCGTAATTATTTGAAATCCACATGGGATTTCTATCCAGAAGCCAAGCCAAGCCATTAAACCGAATTACTTACAATTAGATGACAGAAGTAGAATCTAATTGCCAAAAACATTTAGAAGCATTGCGTTCTTTGAGCATATGTTCTTAATTAAATTAATTCAATTTCAAAGACGAACGCTAACTTATCGCGAATTATTTGATGATTCTCCAGAAATTATTAACTCAAGAATTATTTATACAATTTGCGTTTACATCTTTGAGGATAGCATATTTTTATGATAAATCATTAAATTATTATCAAAGTCATATGAAAGTGTTTCTTACCTTGCCCTTCTTTTCCTTTTTCTTCTTTCTTAAAATAAGACTGTTACAGAGTTCAATTTACTATAACATGATTTCGCTCTGGATATAATTATAATCTTATTAAATTATATATCTCGGTTAAAAGCATAATTTATGCAGCATTTAATTATCAATGTATTTATACATAGAATTTTCTACCTTTTTAAATAAATATTAATTAATTTTTTTATTATTCATTTTAATTAAAACTACGATATATAAAATAAAAATTCTTTTCACGTTGTCGATCATGAACAAATTAATTTAATAATAAATTATAATAATGTCATATGTGTAAGCGTTTCTTACCTTCTCTTTCGTTTTTTATTCATGTATGTACACATTCTGCACAGTTATAATTTAATTATAAATAACGAGACATTTATTTCAATTCAATTATTAAATCTATAATAATATATATAATTATTACCAAAAATTATACGTTATTTCTAATTTTTTATGTTTAATGCGTTATCGTTGAAATTTTTTTTGTTAAACCAATTTTTAGCAAATTTCGATATGCAAATTTATCTTATCTTGTTTGTTAAAAAAAAATTAACACAACTGCACATGCCCTATTACCTTTCTGTCGTCTTAGGCTCCATCGAACGAAAGAACGAATTAATTGGACGAAGCATCTTCGCTGGAACGCCAAGTACGAGCGCGCATGTATCTCTCTCTTCTTGTTTGCTGTGACGATGCGATTAGATTGCATATGGATCCGTGCTCTGGTGTACCAAACAGTATCATGGTGACCATAGAGTGTCGATGTTCGTGACTAACTTTGGGATTTCTGCGTGCCAGATACGAGTCGAGGATCTTGATACCTTCGTACAGACTGTCTAAATCGCAGCTAGAGTGTCGCCGATCACACGGACGTTCTTGAGCTCCACTGATGCTTTTCGGTGTGTCATTCGGCGTGTTCGCCATTGTTCTGGGACTGGTACATTCAACACTGCTGACTGCTTCCGATACAATTTCGAAATCGTCCTGCAGCTTGTCACAACTACTGTTAATCGTCGAGATCTTGCTGTCACGAGAGAACTTCTTGGAGGAACGGCGCAAAGTATCGCAAGGCGACAAGGCGGCTGTCAACGTGGTGCTACGATTAGACGATCTCGTCAATTTAGAACTCAGAAGTTTGACAATAGCGCTTTTGGTGACAGAGAATTCCTCCTCTTGATGTTCGTCGATCTTCCTCGTGGAAGAGGATACGATCGCCATTTGATCGCATTCTGACTCCGATATCTCACGATCTTCGATGCTTGTCACAGAAGTTGACAGATTGCCGACTGGAAGATTGGAGCAGCTAATGGCACAGCCGCACGCGCCCTCGCAGGAGCAACTAGTGTTTCTTCCGTTCAAATTGACAACTCTTCATTTAAATGACAACAAGTAAGATAACAGTAAGAATAAAATAAAAAATGTAATTGGTATATCAGGGTGTCCCACCACTACCGCATTTCCTTTGACGTATTCTTGAAGTAATTTAAAGACGAAAATCCTAATACAAAAATGTCGAGGCTATAATATTTTTCAAATTATAAGCGACTAAAATTTATCAATTATAATGGCAAAATTTCGCGCTCTCAGGCACGATAACAACTCACAGTGATAAAGATGAAAAAAAAGCCCTTTTTCAAACAGGATTGACATTACATGCCATAATAATAAAATTCTTGCACTATTTGAATAAATGCTTTATAAATAAAAACTATAACAGTTTTATAAAAATCTTACAAGATGGAATATAGATATTTTATAGCAAGCAATATATTTATGAAAAGTCATATTTGACATTTCCTTAAGTTAGCTAGTTTTATGTCTTATATAAGTTCATGATAAAGAATAAAACTTCGCAGCATACTTTTTTATAAACTTATATAAGACATAAAACTAGCTAACTTAAGGAAATGTCAATTATGATAGCTTGCTTCTCATAAGTAAAAAATATTGCTTGCTATAAAATATCTGAATTCCATTTTGTAAGATTTTTATAAAACTGTTATAGTTTACATTTATAAAGCATTTATTCAAGGGCAAAAAATTTTATTATTATCGCATATGTAATTTCAATCCTGTTATTTGAAAAAAGAGCTCTTTTTTCACCTTTATCACTGTGAGTTATTATCGTGCCTGAGCGCGCGAATTTTGCCACTACAATTGGTAAATTTTAGTCACTTATAATTTGAAAAATATTATAGTCTCCACATTTTTGTATTAGAATTTTCGTCTCTAAATTACTTCAAGAATACGTCTTTAAAAAGAAATGCGGTAATGGTGGGACATATACATATATATAAATCTTGTATATATAAATCTTGAAATTACTTATCAACAAGCTCATTATGATCCTCTTCTGAAACATCTCGGCTGCTCTCTTCCAATACTATTGTAGTATCTTCTCGGACAGTTTCACGTATAGTCCGGATCTCTTTCGGGGAATTTTCGGACCGTCGATTTGTACCCGAGGCACAATCTGTCCGATTTGTACCAAGAGTTTCGACGTTTGCGAATGAAGATGGACCACCGGGAGATAGACGATCGCCAGAAGTGGACGGAGGATATTGCGCGCTACGTCGTAACCAAGTGCGACGAACAGGACAAATTTGTTTCATCGATGCTGATAAACTAGTCAGGTTCACGTTTCTCAATATAGTTCCTGGAGGTGTGATATATGGAGGCGGCGGACTCTCCGGTATACCTTGTGCACGTCGATCGTTTCTCGATGTTACTGTAGCCGTTTGGTTGCAGCGACCGTTACTCGCGTCTTCCACGACCAAATAAGTAGAAGAGTTCACGTCCTCGTCGTGCCTTATAAAATTTAAAACTTAATTCTAGAAAACTGAACAGTTTTGTAAATATCAGAATTTGATTATCAAGATTTTGTCTCCTCAAAACCTACCTCTGCAACAAGTTATTTTAAATTATTTAATAAAAAAATTTTTAAAGTTTGACCAATCAAAATATAGAATATAGTGATTAACTATTTATTTAATGAATAAATACGTAAACATTTTATTTTAATTTGACCAGAAAACTAAAAGAATATCGAAATTAACAAATTAAATTTTAAGAATACAAATAGAAGAAACATAGTAAAACAGAATGTATTTGTCAATTTAATTAAAAATATTTATTACTTTTATAGAATTTTGATATGGAGAAATGAAAAATTAAACTATTGCAATGAATAACAGTTTTGTTGTGACAATTCAAATTTTTCGAACGTTTGAAATTTTGTTCGTTTTGGAATATCTTGCTGTATGTAATATGAAATGTAAAAGAAAGAAATATCTTACTGGTTTGGAACGTTTCTACTACAAATTCTGTCGCGGTTCAAACATCGAACCTTCTTTGATAAGGCAAGCTTTGCGACTTCTTCGTAGTCCGGCGGAGCCTCGTAGCCAGGTGGATCATCCGGAATGGATATTTCATCGATCCGTGCACCGTCTGTAATATCAAATACTGTTCGGAGTGACGTGAGAGACGTTTTGTTCGCATTGGCTCACGGAAGCTAACATTAGCAAAGGGCTTCCATTCATATTTTAAATTTGCTACGTAATCTTAATTTTTGCATAAACAATCTGATAAAAATATATCAATCGCATTTTTTTCTAAAATGCGCACCTAGAAGCTCACTGATTGTTTCCAGACGAGACTGCAGTTCCCTTTGTTGTCTGGCCCTGGCTCCTATTCTATACAGCAGTATAATGAGAGCCGATATCAAAACGATCAGACCGAGGCTACTGGCAATGAATATCAGGGTGGCTGTTTTCAGATCGGGATAACGATCAATCTTCGGAAAGTAGTAATTCGCTTTGTTCATATGCCATTTACGATCACGCGGCTCCATCTCCCAATCTGTACGTGACAATTTATGTGGAAATCAATTCATAATGGAAATTAATAGAAAAATAATTAAATAAAAATACAAAATGAAATTAAAAATTAAAAAACACAAATCAAATATAAAATATCAAATCAGGATGTCTAACTCAGAATTATAGATATGTACTTTGAAAACAAGTTACTGGTTCGTCGCTGTTGTCACCGCAATGATCGAAACCGTCGCAATTTAACCGGCTCGGAATGCACCTGTGATTCTGGCATAAAAAATCGGTGCCCGCAAAGCAATCTGCAACCGTCGATTCAATCAAAGAGAAGTGAAACATGTACTAGACTTAATTGGAATAAGGCGATTATTCTGCGACTCACCCATGTAACTGAAGGCCGCATAAGCGATTGCCAAATGAGAACTTGGACCGAATGTACCACGAAGACTCACATGGAATCCATTTGTAACCGGTGCAATGTGTTCCCTGTGTCTGGGCGGTTGTAACTGACTCGCCGGATGTCGAATAACTTCCAGCGACATCAAGGCCGAAGTCGGTCCCTCCTTGATAATTAATTCCGTATTGCCAGCTGAAAAACAATTACGCTATAATAACAGCACTTATGCAAAAATCGATTCTGCCTATTTCCCTGAGCAATCGCCGAGAATCACGCTTCACATTAATTCCGATGAAAGAGTAAATCAACTTAAATTGATTGAAAGAAATAAGGGAAAAGAACAAAAAAAAAGTTATATTCAATTTCTATCGCTTTTGTCAATTTCTTCTGCCTTGTATATTTTCTTCCACAGGATATTTGTGGAAATTTGTCTCGATTTGTTAGAAATTTCAATTAGATCAGTTAGAAATTTTATTCTGTCTTGCAACGTACCCATGTCAGCAAAACCCACTACCTTCAGATACATGTGTGTCTTCATATGCAAGAAATTCTTGGATGGTCTGATTAGCCAAACGCAATCGTAGATCTTCACTCCTCGGCCGACCATGTTCATCATCGTGATGGTACCGCCCAGATTTTCCACGTATCCACCGCAGTCGGTGATCGGTTGTACAGATTTGTCATACGTATGGCCGATCACGAAGGAGTAAAAGGCCTTGTAACCGAGACCAGTACCACCGTTCGCATAGAATCTTATCAACAAGGACGGACCGGAACTCATTATAACCGGCGGTCGAAATCGTGCACCGCTACTCACATCCAAACGTTGTCCATTCCAATCGTAAAACTGATTAAAGTAAATGTTGGACATGTAAACGTCAAAATATGACGATAAAATTCTTTAAAAATTAAACGGATATTCCTACGTTCAATTTATCACAAGATCCTTGAAAATTTAAAACAAAATTAAAGACCTTTGTGAAATTATTCAAACAAAACAAAAATTTTAAAAATATTTACAAAATATTCTAATATCTTAAACATTTTTTCATTATTTGCAAACTATATTATTTAATTATTTTAATAAAATACTAAAAACGAATCGTTCCGCGACAAAATTGAGATAAAATAAACATATTTGATTTATGAGATTGATTTAATTCACAACAGATTCTTTGATTGCTAAAGATTAAAATTAATTAAAAGATAATTAGAAATGTACCTCGATTATGGAGACGGTCGCTAATTGAAAGTCGCTAAACAACAACCTGATGCGACAGGAAGGGGCTTCGCTGGGGCACATTATGATATATTCCAAGCCCAAGTCACGGGGATATCGAGCCGGAAAAAACGGCGAGGTCAGAATACCACCACCGGTTCCGTTCAAACCTTTTGTCGGTGCTCTCGATGTCATTTCCGTCCCTTTCAGATGCAATCTATTTCCTGCGAAACGAAAGCGTCGATTCCAGAATACTTTGTCCGTGCCGCGACCACGATGACATTCGATTTAAAAAAATCATTTATATTGTCGCGCGATGAGCAAATACGTTAAGACGACGGCGGAAAATTTGCGTCAGCGCTTTCTACGTGATTCCGCAAATAGAATTGAAACTCACCGCAAATAGAGTAAAGGATTTAGCTTTAACATTCAGCTTTAATCCAATTAAGGCTCCACGTACTATTTTAATGTTTCGCTCAATGCTTAATATCTAAAGACTATTATTTTTGTATTCGGCCATTAGTATTGATTCTAAATGCGTACCACAACTCTTAGAAGATTGATTTAATTTTACATCAGTATTATTAATACGACGTTAATTATCCTTACTAACTTTCTGCCGTGTATTCGATGGTAAACGCGTGCTTGTGGGATTGACTGTAGAGTAGAGTTATAGAGAGAGTTCTTGTGTTCGATCTGTACGTGATTGGTGCGTACAATCCACAGAAGGGCGAGCCGGAAACCTCCTCATAAGGTGGTTCCGAGAGCCACACGTAGTCGCACCTATAAAACGGATATATAGCTCCAAAGTGAGTTTGCGGTTACCACGATATACGAAGCGTCCCGAGAGTGATATAGATTTGTAAGCTATATCCGGGACGGAGAGAGAAAGAGATACAGTTACTGATATATAGTTTTCTAGCCGCTTCCAACTGTTACCGCGTTTGCTATACGACAACAACTAACTAACTTAGCGCGCGCAGCTTATTTAATTATATTAAATCTATATAATCTTTTTATGTATTTCGAATTATATACGCGTTATATGATTTTACCTCAAATCCACGCAAAATGTGCCTTTCTCCAAAATTTAAGTACCGTTAATTTTGAATGGCTTAACTTGCACTACTTTAAAGCGTAGAATGTATAGAAAATTGAAACAAAAATTTTGACAAATAAATTATTGAATATTCTTTAAATATACATGTCAATTTTTTATCAGTTTCCATCATACAATTTAAAAAAAAAATGTAAGACAGAATATTGTTATATTATTAACGCAGCACTCTCTATCGAGTATGAATAAATGTGTCTTCAATACAAGCAATATCGGATACGTTAGAATAAATATTGTTAGTAATGTAATTTCAATTTCAGTTTAAATTTGAATCAAGCACAAAGGAGAATTGCCTTATTTGTTATTACAGGACACGTGGTACCTGATCACGTGAAATATTAAATGTATATAAGTTGACTTCGCGGGTTTTGACGAAGCGATTATTCGTGCGCTAGCAGTCTCAAGTAAAGCATCTCCTTTAAGTTAGCAAGAGTTTCTCATAGAATTATTCTGTTTGTATTACTTTACAAATGGAATCTGTATACATTTGTTAATTTGGCAAAGTTTATATTAAATAATTTATTAAATACAATCATATATATTTACTTCACTTCGTTAATACCTCCATCAAATATCAAGTTTTAAGATATGTTCTAAGAAAGAAGAAAGGCGATTATTTTAGAAGATCTATATTTTACTTGTTTATTCGACAGGGTATTTATCGATATGTCTCACCTGCACGGACTGTCCATGACGACTCCTCCGTCGCCACAATGATGTGGAAGCACGATATTCTTGAAGGTGACAACTATTACGCAGGATGGACAGGTTACTAATTCGAGGCTGCATTGATGATGGGAACTGTTGACGGTGGAGGCATAAAGACGCGGCATCAGTTGTCTCGGTGACGTTCTGACGAAGGTGACATTCTTCGCGTAGAGAATACCCTTCTCAGCCAACTCCAGATACAGACGTCTGCCATTATGAGATCCGCAAATGTCCTCGTTTCGTATGACGTTCCCAATAGTTGCAAGGATCCACCAGAATGTCACGAAGATCACTGAATCCGTAACAGTGTTTTGTAAAAGAAATGCACGAAATACTAACGATTAATTTCCGAAGGCTTGTCAGAAATATAATCTTTGAAAGGAAAAAGTAAAATATCAAATAGAGATAAATAAGGAAAACGTGAAATTTAATTTCTGTCCATAAAAATTAAAATTTCAAAGAGAATTATCATAATTTTTTTGATAATCGCAAATCGAAAACTTTGCTAGTATTTTCTATAATTTATGGCGAGTAAACTGTGCGTAGATCAGACACTGTATTTCTTACCATATTTGGAGTGAAACATATTCGTAGCGTGGAAAGCGACGTTCTGCACTTTCCATCAAGAAACCCGACATGATTGTGTATAATTTCGTTAGCGTTAGCGGACAGTGTCACATATCTCGCTAATATCGAATAAAGCATTCTTATGGCATCCCTCGAGCACATGGCGATCACGTTGTCCTTGCAGTTTATACTACCTTGCAGAGTTTAACAAAATCATAAAAAAATCATAAAAATCATAAAAAATCATAAAAAAGTGGTAAAATTGGTTAAAAAAAACTGCCTTATGTAACACAATTATTTTTTTAGAGTTTTTCACCAAATTTAGCCAATTATCTTCGTTTCTGTTTTTAAAAGTTAATCGTAATTGTAAATAGATAAATAGTAAGAATATAATTTATTGCTGAGTTATGCTACTTTATGTGACAACGTTTCCTCTCGAAAGATTGACTTATACCTAAAGACTTGCACGATGCGTTCAACTGGCAGTAGGCATCGTCAGTGCATTTATCTGCAAAAGGATATACCTTTCTTTTTTAGATTATTTTTTCATTTAGTAATAATAATTTGAACGATTATATTAATTATTTTTAAGGAATTTTTAAGGAATTATTAAATTAATTAAATTTAAGGAATACAATTTATCTTTACTTTTTTATCGAATATCTATTCACGTATATCAATTTATTATTAAATTGTAAATTATCAAAGAGAGACACCTAAAAATTGAGATTATACATTTAAAAAGTCATAAGGAAAAAAATGTAGGATTAATATATTATACAAAGAAAGAGCAAGTGCGCGGAAATGAATATCGAGTGGAGGGAGTATGTAGTCATGGACAAAAAGGTTGTCCGACTTTTTGCGCGAAATTTCGGAACGCACACTGTGATGTAATGGCTCTTGCACACTGGACGCGGAAACGCTTGCCGCGCGGCGGAAGTTGACTCGATAGCCAATTAAAGTTGGATGGAGTTTAACTTTTTCCGCGCGGCGGAAGATTTGATTGGGATATCGAGCCAACTTCCGCCGCGCGGCAAGCGTTTCCGCGTCCAATGTGCAGGAGCCAAAAAAGATGACTGCCTCTGCTCATAGATATGCGCAGTAACGCGTTATTAGAACAAAAGAATTAAGTATACGAGGTGTTAAAAAAGAATGTAGCAACATAAGTGTATTCATAAGTGTTGTAAATTCAATTTTGCCATGTAAAACAAACCGTCGCTATAAACACGAAGAAGGAAAATAGGAATGTGTAAGCAAGAAATAATGAATAAAATTATCAGTGAGCATGATTTAAAAGAAAATATAAGATACTGATATATGTATAAAACTCATAACAAAGTAAGTATTTTAGTGTAAAGTAGAAATTGATTTAAATAAATTTTATTACATTTGAATTATGAATAATGGCTTTTTAATTATTTTTCTTAATTTTTCTTAAATTTCTAATGAACCAAATAAAATCTCCTTAAAAATTAATTTTAAACTAACACAATTATATTTTATTTAATAAATATTTTAAATACTTACACCATGCTTAAATGATGAACAGCATTCTATCATCACCAAACAGAGGCGAAAGTGTATAATACATAATGAAATCTCGAGAAATTAGAGTTGCGTGGAAAAATGTAAATTTTACAAGAGGAGTCCATGACGTGTGTTGAGAAAACAGGTAAAAAGGGAGAATTATTCTCCCGCGGCGACGCGCATTCTTTTGCCGTCGATTTTCTCAAAGGAGTGCAACTTCTCGCATTCCGCGGGGATGACGACCAAAAGGTCAAGGGCGTCACTCGAAAGGGACGTGTGTTGAGGAAACAGGTAAAAAGGGATAATTATTCTCCCGCGGCGACGTGCATACCTTTATGCCGTCGATTTCTTTAACACAATGCGACTTTCTCGCATCACATGGGGATGGCGAAAGTCGTGACCGAAAGGTCGAGGCCATCACACTATTATGCAAGGTCACACTTCAGGGCTGTCCTTTAATTGCTAAAACTATCTCTTTTTTCTAGTTGTCATATATCTATATACGAGCTCAGCCGTAAGTGTTTCCAGATGTCGAGCCGAATATTGTCTAACAAAGAAGATGACACATTCAAAGAGATTCCACGCTGTATTATTTATGACTTGTAGCCCGATTTCAAAACCGTTGGGACACGATTCGCCACACTTTCTCTTTTCTTTTGTAGTTTTTCTTCAACTCGTAGTACTATTGTTATGCGTTTTGGGCTCATCCAATGTAAATTACGGAACTTTCGAGTAGACCTGACGATGTATGAGGCGTCTCTTTTCCCGACCTAAGTTCAGTTCGTGTCTGACTCTTGTCCTGTACAGATCAGTTCGAATACGATACGCTAGTACCGCAAGATTTTTCTTACGTGCGCAGCTATCTGCTCTGGGTTTGATATCTCGAAGTGTAGCTATTACCTAGAAGTGCGAAATACAATTCGCGGAATATAGAAACATGTGAACGTTGTGGACCTTTGTAAACATTAACAAATAAACGATTTAACTACGGCAGTGATTGCCACGATTTGCACTTTTCGGCCGATTTCCGAGAGTCAACGCCTACTGTTTCCCACTCCTCGTCTTGAAGTGTCAGTTTAACAGTTTTAAATAAAACACGCGGCGCTCTGCTCAGGTACGGCGCGATACGGTTGCATACTCTCTAACTGCTAAACATCAATGCTTTAAATTTAAACGTCATTTTTTAAACATTTTTTAAAATAATTTAAAAGAACGATTAAAAAAATATTAAAGACGTTTAAATTTAAAGCATTGACGTTTAGCAGTTAGGAAGTACGGAACACGTCTATTAAGTTAGCCCCCCACCAGCGATAAATACATTTATATATATATATATATATATATATATATATATATAAATTTATATATACAGGGTGTAACCAAACAAACATATACGGTGTACATCATCAGGTAAAGAACGAGAATCCAGATCGAAAAGTCCTGAGTCATTTTTTTATTTGAGCTTTCTGTTAGTTATTATAAAGTGTTAAAGTTAGCCACTCAGCACCCGTGTACAGAGGGAAGTCAGGGACGGCAAAGTAGCAAGGCGGAATGGAGCGAACTATGCGACGGAAGAACAACGCGCGACGGTGAGAATCGAAGCAATAGCAACAATCTATGCCTTGCTACTTTGCCGTCCCTGACTTCCCTCTGTACACGGGTGCTGAGTGGCTAACTTTAATACTTTATAATAACTAACAGAAAGCTCAAATAAAAAAATGACTCAGGACTTTTCGATCTGGATTCTCGTTCTTTACCTGATGATGTACACCGTATATGTTTGTTTGGTTACACCCTGTATATATAAATTTATATATATATATATATATATATATATATATATATAAATGTATTTATCGCTGGTGGGGGGCTAACTTAATAGACGTGTTCCGTACTTCCTAACTGCTAAACGTCAATGCTTTAAATTTAAACGTCTTTAACATTTTTTTAATCGTTCTTTTAAATTATTTTAAAAAATGTTTAAAAAATGACGTTTAAATTTAAAGCATTGATGTTTAGCAGTTAGAGAGTATGCAATCGTATCGCGCCGTACCTGAGCAGAGCGCCGCAAGTTTTGTTTATAACTGTTAAATTGATAGTTCAAGACGAGGAGTGGGAACCAGTAGGCGTTGATTCTCGGAAATCGACCGAAAAGTACAAATCGTGGCAATCACTGAACTACGGTGTGCTAAATACTTGTATTACTGCTTTTCCGCCAAAGTCAGTTCGACAGCGACCGGCGAGATAACCTAGAACAATTTTCACGTCTATTTTACATTTTTTAGTCCTTCGAGCCGGATACATTACGCCGCTTCAGGATGTCGAATATTGAGGTTAGAATTTCGTTACAACGGAATCGTTTCCATCTTATCCAACAAGCAACGAAATTCGATCTCGACGATCATGACGGCGATCGAAACGTTTCTCAAACGTCTCGTCAATTCATTAATACTCGGCTAGACCTCCTCGAACAGAATTGGACAAAATTCGAAGAAGAGCATGAGGCGATGTATTATTTGGAAGATGTTTCGCTCAACAATCATGCATATATGACAACGCGAACGTTTGAGCGATGCCAAGAGTTTTATATTCATGCAAAGGCAAAATTACTTACTCTACGAGACGAAATTGACGCATCCATCCCTACGACAAGATCCGTGTCTTCAGAGAACAGTGTACCCACGACTACAGTGTCTCCTCGCCTTGGAGTTCTCCCTGAAATTCTCCCTGAAATTACGCTACCACGTTTCTCTGGCAATTTTCAAGAATGGAGATCGTACCATGATCTATTTTCGTCTCTTATCCGTAATAATTCTGAACTTAAGGATGTAGAGAAAATGTACTATTTGAAGACAACTTTATCTGGTGAAGCAGCACGATTGGTTACTAATCTGCCAGTAACCGGTGAAAGTTTTGCGATAGCGTGGGAAATCTTATTTTCTCGCTACGAAAATAAACGACTCCTTATCTCTTCGCATCTCGACCAGCTTACTAATTTGAAACCGATAAAAGGTAAATCCGCGGAGGATCTGAGTGCATTTCTTGCAACTATTTCGGAAGCGCTCGGAGGTCTGCGTTCTCTAGGATGTTTAGTGGAACATTGGGACCCTTTATTACTCCACCTGCTAGTCAAATTACTCGATATGGATTCCCGTATGGCTTGGGAAATGAAGCTCGGATCAACTACGTCCTATCCGACATACGCCCAATTTGAAGATTTTCTCATCGGTCGTATACGAGTGATGCAGAATTTGTCGCTACATCCATCAACCTCCAGTAAGGAAAAAGCTCGACGAACTCTAGAGACAACGCGCGCAAAGGGTACTGTCAATAATTCAGCGACTTGTCCGTTATGTACCTCAACACATTATCTAGCAAGCTGTCCCACCTATCAGTCAAAGACGTCTCTTCAAAGACGTGATATTGTCAACGAACACCGTCGATGCTTTAACTGCTTAGGTATGCACGCTGTACGACATTGTCGCAATACAAAACGGTGTCTAAAATGCGGCAAAAGACATCACACCACCCTCCATATATCACAAGAAAAAAACATCTTCCCATGAAGGTTCTACCGCTTCTACCAAGAAACCTGATCCTGGAGACGAAAACCAACCAACGACAGCATCAGCATGACCAATAGTGTATCTCGATCGTCGATCCGTACAATTCACTGAACTACGAAGATTAACATTGCTTGCAATCATTGAACATCACTGATCCATCGATAACGAGTTACAGGATACACTCACTCGTTTTTGGATACAAGAAGTCTTTCCCACGACAATTTCAACTCTAATACCTGACGAAGAGAAATGCGAGCAGCATTTTCAATCCATTCATTCCCGGGATGAGACAGGACGATTCACCGTTCGCCTTCTTTTCAAAAAGGGTCCTAGTGCATTAGGCAACTGCGCTTTGCTGTCTGTCACGATTAACCAGACGAATCTCTTCTGACACGTTATTCAAACAGCGCTACGAATTTTCTAAGCAAAGAAAAATAAATTTTTTGTATAATATACAATAAATAAAATATAATATGTATTACACATTTATTTTGTATAATTATATGTTATTTTAAAAAATTGTATTTAAAAAAAAGTTGAAAAAAAATTATTCGTAGAGATTCGAACCCGCAATCAACTTACAATTAACCTCAAAAAAAGCAAGAGTCTAGTGCGCTGCCACAGCGCTACGGACGCTTCGATAAAACAATCTATTGCACTAGCTTATGTACGAATTGAGATTTTTCAATTTCGATTTTCTCGCGAATTCTTGAGAAACGCATTCTATCCTTTTACCTTATAATGTTTGACATAAATATCTATTAATACAATAAGTTTCATTGAAATCGATTGGTATCACATCGTGGACTCCCCTTGTTAGTAAGATTCTTCATAGTTAATTCTTCAAGTTAAATAAAGAGGAAGAAGAAAATGCGCAATTAGAAATAAGAACAACAAGAAATAAGAAATTCAGAGGTTTTTCCACGCGAACTCTAGTCTCGTTTCATTCTGTCGTTTTGTGTAGAAACGCGTCGAAAGAGGATCAATTTTATTCATCAATTGATTTTTGAGATGAGTTTGTTGAGGCGTCTATAGCTCCGAGTTAGTGTGATGGACTAGTGTCGGAAGGGTCTCGGGCTCAAATCCTGATAGCTCTCATCGTCCCGCGTAAAAAGTGAAAAATCACTTTTTTCAGACGATAAAAATCATCCGTCGGTTGTATGCTTGTATGCTACAGATCGAAGATTCAGTCTCCGCATTCTACTTGTCGATTTCCGACGATGACGGTCAAGAGAATTTAAAAAAAAATCAAGCCATTGAGAAAAACGGCTGAGGAAAGATATATGGCGATCAAGAGCGCTATAACGAATTTGTTGAATTAAAATTGGAAAACTCAGATTATCCAACGAGAGCTTGAATTTGGAACGCTCTTGTTGGATAATATGGGTTTTCCAATTTTTCTCTTGACCGTCACCGTCGGAAATCGACAAGTGAGTGGTCGAGTTCAAAGTGATACGTTTTTTTTTTGCTTGACTTTTTTAAGGAGAAGGGGGAAATCCTCCCCGCCGCCCCCTCAGAAGGGCTGCTACCAAGCAAAATTCCCACACGCTTATTGGGGGCGTCCCGGGAACTGCATCAGCATTACTGATTACTTCCAAAACGTCCCTGCGCTCCGAGTGACGCGGTAGCGCTACATTAGCGAGCTATGAAAAATCCTGATCTGTTGACAGCGATGCCAGAGTCGGTTGATGTGGACGTCGAGATGGACCTCAGTATCCAACCAGAGAGACAAAGATTTCCTTTCTGCATCGTTTGGACCCCGTTGCCCATTCTAACGTAAGTCGCTCTCGATTAAATGTACTTTGACCATAACCTCGTCTCCGATTCTGTATATCTCATATTCGTCAAATTGACAATGCTTATCGTTTAATGTACGTTGACAGCTATCGTAAAGTGTGAAAATAATTGATGAAATGTACAAATTTCTCTATCGAGTCAAGATTAATTACACTGAATAAAATTATGTGATTTATCGATTGGATAATTGATATGGAACATGCTTGATTTTTAAGACACATTCTGCCTTTCATCGGACACATGGGCATCGCTACGTCAACGGGAGTAATAAGAGACTTTGCTGGGCATTATTATGTCTCTGAAGATAACATGGCATTTGGTAAACCTGTCAAATATGTGCAACTGGATTATACCAAAGCCAAGGGAGGCTGGGAAGGATGGGATGCTGGTGTAGCGGAAGCTAGCGAAATTTACAAGAGCAGAATGGTAACAAAACTGTAAATTCAGGGAGTGGAAAGCTTTTATTTCACAACTACAGTTCAAAACTAACTTTGTTGCAGCATAATTTATTCTGCGACAACTGTCACTCGCATGTGGCAACAGCTTTGAGCTTGATGTCATATGACAATTCGAAAAGATGGAACATGATAAAACTTGTGTATCTTATGTCGCGTCATGGAACTTATATCAGGTAAAAACAAAATATATGTGAAAAGAAATCATGCCACTTTTCCCTATTCGATAATACTTGTCCCGTTTCAGTATTCTGGGCATCCTTAAAGTCTGGTTACCCTTCTGCGTACTTCTCACAATTGTATTAATGTTAAGTTTATGTGTACTTTAATTACATACATATATAAATCAAATGTCAAATTGGAATTATACATATATATATACTAAGATATAATCTTATTTTGAAATAGTCTATGAGAATTTGACAAGCAAGAACTTCTTTTTATATTAATACAGCTTTCTTGAAATGGTACTTTTCGATATTGCATCTTCAAATGCAGATATCAGTTACAAGTACATGAATTTTGTACATGTTTTAAGGGATAGCAAATTCTATTGAAAACACAATATTATATATCCATATGTTAGGTATAAATATAATTTATTTTGTTTAATTTTTACAATTTAAAATGCACATACATGTTGACTACATAAGCACTATGTAATAAAATTAAATCTAACATAAATGGCTTCTCCATGACATATTGTGTACATTTATGTGTGTACGCTTAAAGAAAGTAATTATTTTTATATATCTACTATTTTACACTTATATACAGTTTTATAATAGCTAGACCTGTTTTTTTCTTAATGTACTTGTTAACACATGTCAAGAGACATGCAACGTTGAACGTGTACTTGAATTACATGTAGTTGCAATTATGGCAATAGTGGCAAAGAAATTATCTCCTTAAACAACTTAAATATATAAAACCTAAATATTAAATATGCTTCTTTATTTCATAACGATTGATGCTTACAAATAAATTTTCTTCTCAAAAGCTTAGTATACACATATTAACACATCCTCTTTTTTGTAATTACTACAAATGTATTTGTTCTTATATAAAAATAGGAACGCCTTGAAAAAGTGCGATCTGTGTAGAATGTAAGAATCAAACTTGACGTCTGTTTGAGCATTATACTACGCAATATTCGTTTTTTAAAAAGTGTATCATATATTCGTATATAATTAGAATATATATTTATAAACCTAAGTTTGATTCTTCAATTCGTAGAACTTACATTCTTATTATACACAACAGCAACAATCGAACAAGTTCCAAATTAGTCTGTAGTTCTGCTATCCATTTCTGAAATAACCCCCATTTCGAGAGAGAAGTCATAATCATAATTCTGATTTTCTAATCTTTCGATGAAAGACATTATTTCGCTAATTCGTAGACCATCTATCTCCAAATCGTTGTTCATGTTACTTTGCAACTGTTTGCATAACTTGAATGGTACGCCACTTAGATAATGCGGAGCGTCCACATGCTGAGGTAGTTTGGGTAAATTACCAGCTGACATTGTGGGATTCAATGGTGTTCCACCAATGAACGGGTACAATCCACTAGGATAAGGAGAACCGTGGGCATCAACGTTCGGCGGCAGGGAGGTTCGTCGTTTTTCGATTACTATAAAGTCATCCCCTGGATCTGCGGGAGGTCGTTCCTCTTGCTCATCCCTGGATTCAGGAGGTGAATCCTTATGCTTCTTTTTGCCAAAGAGCCAAGACATCTTCTGCAAAAAATTTTCACTTAAAAATTTGTCTGGATTCTTTGTCGTGAGTGGCGAAAAACTTAAAAAGTCACACCATGTCTTATACATGCTTAAAATTTGACTATCTATAAATAACATATCTAGAGCAAAAGTCAGACTAAAAAGAAACTTGTAGCGCAAACTTTAAAAAGTCAAAGCTCTTCTACTTGCAACAATAGGAGAAAATTAAAAGTCACCCTTGTAACAACTAGAGTAAGTGCAATATAGGTTAACCTAGATAAAAAAAAACTGAAGACATTTTGTTTACAACATACTACCGCGGAATTGTAAGCACTTTTAAAATTGTATCTGCAAAAGTCCATTTTTAACTTTTGCAGACGAACCGCTCTCTCCCCTTTCTCTAAACTCTAATCTTTGATTTAACAGCACGAAAGATATATTGTCTTGGAAAAAATGTTACACCTTCGAGAGATTAAACAAGCTCGAAGCTGTCGGTACAGCTCGTGATGGTGAAAAAAAAATTACGGGTCGCGACAAGGTCGCGCGTGAGGGGGAAAAGTCATGGAATTTACTCACGTGCAGGCAGGTTAAAAACTTAAAAAAAGGGGGTCTATATGGCACACTGAACGAACGGTCCTTGCTACAAACTGACCATCCTGCTAGCGCTTTAATCAGTCTCTTCTTCGGGATTGATAAATCAGCTCAGATTACTCGGTACGCGAGTGGACGTGAGATAAGCCACTGACACGGCTTGACGGCTCGGCGTCAAACAGCGTTAAACGATGCACCGCGACGTGCGGAATAATGTGCGAAGTAACGTCAAGTCGGTTAACGAAATAACAAGTTTGCCTGTCACCTCACCAGATGTCAATATGTCAGTTGGTGTTTTTTAACAGCACCATCCGCACTCAAATAAAATAAAATGCATGCAATGTGGACGCACACGAACGCGCGTGTTTCCTCGGGAGACAAGTGTAGAAGGTGCAGCTGACTGCATAGTGCATGACGCGGTGGCGTCATCGCGAGTTTCGAACGATCGCAGTCGGCGACGCCAATTACTACGTCGATTATCTTCCCTCTTTAATCTTAGATGGTTATATCATCGCGTTTGGATATTATTGATCGTATCTATATATAAGCGCTTGGGCAACGCAAGGTATTCTATAAATACACTTTTGAGAGAATCACTTTTACACAGCCATATTACGATGCCATATTACCATAATTGCAATTACGTAAATCGTTTACTCCTTTGAATTTATTCATAAAACTAATATCATATCTCAATGAATGTCGGTGAAAAAATTTACAATCCGGGAAAAATTTTTTATATATAATTATTTATAAAATATATCCATTGTATACGTTTTTTTCTTTCTCTCTCTCTCTCTAATAATCTCTGTTTGAACATATGAGAAAAATAATAGAAAAATAATTTTTACATTGATCTTTTTACAAGT
This sequence comes from Tetramorium bicarinatum, assembly GCA_928718305.1. Classification (NCBI taxonomy): domain Eukaryota; kingdom Metazoa; phylum Arthropoda; class Insecta; order Hymenoptera; family Formicidae; genus Tetramorium; species Tetramorium bicarinatum. The sequence continues at coordinate 7,795,488 of OV788324.1, read as the reverse complement.
AAAATTACGAGAAGCCTCTGACTTTATAGAATAATTACGGAATTTTTAGCTATAATATCACATCGCTCAGAGTTGTGCCGTACATTTCAAGATTACGTCTATATGGATTATTTACGTATTGTTTACGGTATGTTTACACAAACTTTTCGTATAAACAAAAACTAATGTAAATTATAAATTGGATAACAATACAGAAAAAATAAGTTTTTAGTTTTAGAAATAAAGTTAATATATTTGAATATTGATATTAAAAATATCAATAATAGAAGATTAACATTTAAAAAGTAAAGAATATATTAAACTTTCATAATATTATATACAGCAGGGTTAAATGAAAGCATCATTTCATTAGTTAATTGTTTATTCTAAATCAGAGACATATATACATCATAATTAGAGTCCGGACGTTCGTGCACTATCCCGAGTGCACTATGTCGAGCACGGAGAACTGCTGCGTGGGAGTGAATCAGGTGCTCGCTAGTGAAATAACAATAGCAGTCAACAGTCGTCGCGAAGCAACGTGTGACTCCGTGCTAGTGAGTGACGTGCTAGAGTGACGGACTAGTATCGGAGAGGTTCCGGGTTCATCAAATCCCGATGGCTCCGATATTGTCCCACATAGAGAGTGGGTGGTTTTTTCCGTCAGTTGCGTGTCTTAGGAGATTCACTCTACAGTTAAAACTTGCTATCCTTTCAGGGTTGCGTTCCAAAACTTTACTCTGAGTAGCAGAGTTAACTCTGTCGCTATAGTTTATGTCACGGATAATATAGGCTTTTTAGTAAATTTTACTCGGAGTAGAAGTTTTGGAACGTAACCCTGGAGATTCAGTCTCCGCCAAAAATATTACAAATCGTCGTGTCTGCTATTGTTACTTCACTCTAGCGAGCATCCGACTCACTCACACGCAGCGATTTGTTGTCAGCCGAATATTCCTTTGCAATCCTCCCATGTAGCTAAAAATAATTTTCAAATGTTGATATATAATTGAAAATCTATTTTTAAAATATGAAACATATACATATGTATATTCTCAAATACGAGTAAAGTTAAGACAGTAGTTTAGTGAGCCAAAACACGATCCCGTGTCGCGCGCGAAATAGATCTTCAATTATAATTAAAGATCTATTTTTAAAATATTAAACATGTATATTCTCAAAATATCTTATTTACTAATGTAGTTTGATTAATGTCTAAATAAAATATAATTTAATAAAACTAACACATATTTGTAAGTAATCTATTTTTAAAAAAATATTATTTATGCTGATCTGTGGCTTTCAAGCGAGAAAAAGTAGTATCGCTTAATTCGCAATTGCAATATATGGAATAAGCATAATATTTATCTTCCTTTTTTACTGGAATGAAATAAAATCTCTAAAACCTTTGTTCACTTTTCGTAGCCTTAACCCAAATTAAAACGAATAAAAATAAAACAGATAAAAGAATTCTTAAATATAAATCATCAGATTCATATTGTCGCTGAACGGGATATACAAGCCATTTATAGGTTATTGATTTCCTACATAGATGATATTTTAATCATAGTTTATATAATATACGTGTAGATGTAAACAATCGTATTTTACACATAAACACGCTCAACCCTGACATCGCTAATATATTTGATGTGTCGATTCATGATGAAATTTATTATTAAACTATATAATACACGCAGACTTTGCTGCTTGCACAAACTACCGCTAGATGCTAGCACTATATCGAATCGCCTCTCGCGTCTCGGAGACGGAAAGCAGCAAAGACTTTGAAGACGCAAAGTTCTCGTCCAAGATTCATCATTCGTAGGTAAATGTGATTATCGAGTAAACCGACAAGTTGAAAGAAACGAAAGATTCCATTTTCGATCATCCGAAGCATGAATTAATTTTTTTTAAATTTAATGAATGCTGTGCTACTGATTTCACGTCCGGCGTTATTCCAGCGCGAGCGTCTGGCGAGTACGTACGTACGTACGGCATAGACGCTTCCCTGAAAATAGAATTAACTGCGTTCAACTACATTAGCCTGCGGCATTAATTATTCATACGCCGTTGCATTAATTTTTTTCATTCCGCTGGCAATATCTGGCGAGGAGGGCGCGGCAAGGTCTCTCGCGAGCGAGCGAGCGGGCTTCCACAAGCCGAACGATTTCAACGGTACGAGCGCCGAGAGCAGCCGAGAACCGAGTGATCGCGAGCTTGGCCGAGTGGCGGCGGAAGTAACCGAGGAGCCACGCGCCGCGCGCCGCGCGCGTAGGTCGCAGCTGATTACCACGGGATTCGTGTGCGATATCTTGTTTTGCGAAGCGGAGATCCAACGCGCGTCCGTTTTCCTCCTGCGCGTCTCCTCGTCGGCGTCGTCGCCACCGAGTTGTCGCGCGGTTCGGACTCGGGGAGGGGGGGGGGAAGGGGACAAGCGTTCAACGGCGCGTTTTCGGCGGACGGACGGACGGACGCATGCGTGTCCCAAGCAACGTACGGTATGGCATCTCGCCGTGCGCTTTCGTGTCGCGCGCAGCCGGTAGTTCGGCAAAGCGCGTCGAGGTAGCGGCGCGATCGCATTGTTTTTGTGTGCTGTGCCTCGCCGTGTCCATCGCGCACGCACGGATCGCGAATCCGAAACGCACCGCGCGAGTGAACCGCGTATCCGGTCGAGTCACCCGGCTCCCATTCGCGGCTCTCGTTCGTCGCGCCCTTTGACCGCGGCCGGAGTCAGTCCGCCGGCCCTCCGGAGCCAAGCGTCATCCCCGCGAGGAAAACGGAGCGGCGGCACCGTAAGGCATAGGTGTGGCGGGTAAGTATGATCCGTCGCTCGTTGTTATTTACCCATGTATGTGCACGCGTATCGCCGCGCTTCTATTCGCGCCAATCTATACGGATGTCACGGCACTAGCCGACACTCTCTCCAGGCCCGCGATGCGCCCGAGTTTGCTTTGCGGCTCGACAACGCGCGCGCGAGCGCGAGCGTCTCAACGTGGCGCAGCGCGGGTTTGTCGGTGCGCGTCGCGATGGCACGCCGACGCGACGTTGAGAATGTTGAGATCTCGATCGCATTCCGCCAAAGATCGCAGCCGAGCCTGCAGCATCATTTTCGAACGCGGCTTTCGTACTACGTACATCAAATCGGTACGATAATTGAATTATTTTAATCGTCGCGAGCACGTCCATTCCAAAGACGTGCGCTCTTCGTGTCAACGCAAATTTCGTCAACGCCGGACAGATTGTGCAAGGGGATCGCGGGCACGGTCGCGCATAAACGTGCGTTGTAATGAGAGTCTCGTTCCGTCGATATTTACCGTGACGTATTATTCTTCTGCTCGCTCCTCGAGAGATAATCTCTCTCGTGAGCACCTGACCTGACCTTTTGCGAGTTATATATACTTGTAAACAAAAGCGTTGCGCTATGGGGTCCATGGGGTCAGTGATTATGATTTTGAAATGTTCAGATTTTGGAGGGAAAATTAAAAAAGTAACATCTATGAAAATGTTTTTATTAATCAACGATTTTAATTGATGTAGTATCGATGTATTATTGATATTGATATTGGAGCAAAATCAAACGTACGTTGAATTTTTGTACATTTCTATGTTAATGTGATAAAAAAAAGTATAGTCTATCAAACAAAAAAACTGTAACTTATTTATAAAATTAAATTTTAATAGTAAAGCAACGTCGATTTGTTTAAACATAAAATATTCTTGGTTTACAAGGTTGAAATTATTATGTGTATATGTATAAGTTTTACTTAATATTAAACAGAAAAATATAATGGACACATTTAAAGTGTTTATAAGGATTTAGATCATGAATCAATCTGACCGTGCTAACAGAACGTTTATTCGATATCGATGAGATTTGACTGTTAAAATTTGAAAGAAACTTGGCATAGTTTTATAAAAAAAAAAGTACAAACATTAAACTTGTACCGCTACTATTTTATCTTTGGTTCATCTAAAAAATTTACCATCTTAAATATATTATCTTAAATTGAGACAGACAGTTATAAGTAGTATGAAAAAAGAATGTAAAAAGAGGAGAAAAAAGCGAGAAAATGTAAACGGCGTCATATTCTTATTTTGCAAAGTTAATTTGAATATTACTTTAGTGGGGTCTGCAATACCTAAAGAAAAAAAAAAGTTTCCACTGAACTGCTAGGCACAATTGTAGCTTTTGCTAAACTAGGGGAGGGAAGATGCACAAGGAGCGTGCTCGCTGTCTTGAGAAAAAAAGAAATATATACATAATTTAAAGTAAAGTAGGTGATAGTTGGTCTTGAATCTTACTAGATATCTATACAAATTTAATAGAGCTTACAAAATCTGAGAAAAGAAACGTTAATCTTGATAAATCACTGGTGCTTGTAGTATGTACTTATGCATATTTATGCAGAATATACATATTTATGTAACACTTTGCGCGTTTTACATATTATACATTCTCGTTTCTATATGTTCACATTGTACTTTACGAGGCAACACGATACAGCGAATCCGCAAAATTCGTGTTCGCTGTCACGCGAGTTCTGCCAGCGGGACCGAAAGACGAATTTTCGGGGTTTTATTTATTAAAGATCGTTAAACAATCAGAGTGATAAAAATAACTAAATATTTTTAGATGACTGTATCAACATAATTACGTCGTTTCACGAGCTGGAAGACAAGCGACTCGGTCAAGAACCATTAATTTAATATTTATATTATCTTTTTCGTTAAAATTATACCAAGTTTCTTTATGCAAGTAAAACACGCGTCTAACCAAGTGTAAGTAATACGACTATACTTGGCACGTATTTCAAATATAACGGAATAATATTTAAACTAAAGTTGGGAAAATATTTTTTCGTCGAGATCGAGACTTTGTAAAATGTTCATGCTTGAAACGTTTTTCTCGAGATTTGCGCTGCGCTTGAGAGTTGTCGCTTCACCCAGAGAGACTGTGCGGCCGCGAGAGATCCAAGAGAGTTAGAGAAGCGAGATTCGCGACATCCGCGTTTGGAATCGCGTGCTGACGCGTCGTCCGTTATCTGCGCAGCGAGCGACGTAATCCTCTATTCAATCCTCTTTTTAATCCGCGTCGCGACTCGGCCGCGTGCGTGTTTCGCCGTGACTTTAGAAAGCGCTGCGTAAAGGCAGGCTACGTTAAACGATAAAAAGCGAGCTGCACAGTTTTTGCGCGTTATCACGTAGAATCCGCGAGCAAGCATTAATGCCGGCGGCTATCACGAGCGTGCCGGCGGCGCGGCGCGGCGCGGCGCGGCGCGGGCGGCACGGCAGTCCGGCACGAAACGTTGCGCCATGAACGGAACGACGAGCGGCGCGTGGACTTAACCTTTATATCTTTTTTTATTCGCGTGTCGCGGCCGTTATATTTTTAATATCCTTATAGGTCAGAATTTATAGGGAAGCTCGAGTTATAAATATATTCCGCTTTTATTAAGTAATGAGTTGCGTCGAATTAACTGCGTGTGGAAGATCGATAAGGCACTTTGCCGTTTATTCCCCCTTTCCGATCTTCTCTTCTTTCCGAGATGTTCAGTTACCACGCGTGTCAATGATGTATCGTTATATCACGTTGAATAAAAGCCATGCGCGCGCGCAAGAGAAAGAGAGAGAGAGAGAGAGAGAGAGAAAGCGTTATGTAATCTCTACGAACAAACGAATATAGTTGCGATTTAATTAATTAATTAACAGAAATCGAATTTATATTGTTCTGTAATAAGAGCAAAATTGAACTTGATCCATTATGTTCGTTTCAAATATTGGCTCTTCGTCTTTTTACATCCGTTTACATTTTGAAAGAGCGCGATTTGCGCGAGCGATCGATGATAGAACTGTGAGATCGAGATATTTTATCAGCTGTTATTACGCAAATGATGCCGGTACCGTACATATATGTATAAAATCGTGCAAATACTCGTGGAAGTCAATGTAATTCTGATGCGTTCAAGAAAATTATCTTCGTGTTTACTCGCGATACGCAGTACGTGGCTCGGGATACGTTTCACTGCATTCAAAACATGGAAAATTTTACGCGGGTCAAAATTAGGTTTCTAAATATTTAATGTACTCCGCAACCGTCGTAACGCGCATAAAAATTTATATGTCGAACGTGTGACGTTTGGCCTGCCTCTTTTTTCGTCGTCGTTCCGTGTATCGTGTAATTTATTTTCATCAGCAGCCGCGCGCGATATCAGCGGACGCGAAATATATTGGCCGGTAATTATTTTAAATCAAAATTGTGCCATCGCGCGCGCACCACGAGGGAGGCGCATCTGCGATAGGTATGTCGCCAACAGTCGCCGGCACGAATGAACGTAAAACGAATCGATAAGTTCGAATAGTTGTAATAATTAAATTTAGGCATCGCGAAACCAGGCGGACGTGTCGCGTGCTTTTAATTGGACACCGGATAATTATGTAACTCCATATGTATTTACGCAGGACCACGTGTCTAATTAACTAGCTACTATTTAGCCGCTTTGTCTTCCTCTCGTACCTAGTTCCTCTTTCTTCTCTCTTTCGTTCTATCATGTTTATATTTATCGCGGTAAAGACGATAACCTGCAAAACTGCGCGACAACAAAACGTGTACACGCTATCGGCGATAAAATATTTATTTTACAACTATTATTAGTTAGTTTTATCGAGCATACCGAGTACAGTTTGGTATATTGAAAAAAAAAAATGGATTGTACGTTGATGAAACGTTATTTCGCTTTTCGTCCATAAAATTCAATCAGATTGGTCCTTCCGTTTCGCAAACAGCAGTCCATTCCGATTGCCGGGCGATGGAGGTACATGAATTTTTATGACTTTAACGGTTGCACGGAGTGTATATTATGTCCCGTTTATAAATTGTTATTGTCGGATGACGAATGTACCGAATTACTTTTTTTTTTTTTTTTGCGATATCAGAGATACGTACGAAATATTGCCAAAGTGATGCGGGAAAATTTTTCGTCTACTTAATAGAGATTTTAATAAAAATTGGTGAGACGTGCATTATTTCATGAAAATTAATATATTATTAATCTATTAATTGTCATAACGTGCTACTAATAATTTGATCCAAAATTTATATAGAATATTATAAAAATTAAATTTACCAAGTAGCACCATGCTATTTATTTAGCAATTCATATAATACGTATCGCATATATATTTGTGTTGCAAATAACTGATAATGATTTTATAAATAAAATCTATGTTTGGAATTCGTATAGCAATTTTACTAGGAACGTTGTGTGATAACTTATCTTTCTTAAACAAGTAAGATATTTAAGGTTCGATTAAAGCCAAAGATAGTAAACTGGGCTAGTGAACCAAGCTATTGTTAAACATATATTGTCATTTAAATAAATATCAATATAGTGTCAAACGTTTCGACTTGCAGTGAGGTCATTTTCAGTGGTTCTTGTCTTGAGTGAGTCTTGAGAAGTAGAGTTTAGAACTATGTTGTCATCTTCCAAGATTGTCATATCAAATTACACTGTAATTAGAAATTAAACCGAATATCTAATCTTTATTTCATCAAGATAAATGTTACAAAGATCAACATTGACAGATTGATAAATTTATTAGAGAACAATGTAAATCGACACAGTTCTAAACGCTATTTCTCGAAACTCGATTAATTAATCCAACAAAATCACTTGCATATATATCTGAAATTACGTTCGCATTTCAATTTACGTATGTACGTACATACGTGTAATTAATAACGATTTATGTTTTGAATTTACCATTTCTTTGCATGTACACTGAAGATGACTCTTCATTACAGTTAATTAGTTGTAAAGTGAGATTTATTGAAGATTTTGAAATTCAATGCAGCCGATGTGTGAAATCGGTTACATTTCAATTTTTGGTGTAAGCTGTATACAGGAGAAAGCATTCTTTCATTTATACGTTCACGTATTGTGATCGATCGAGTAGTTTATTTTTATACCTCGCAAGTGAAAAACTACAGTTTGTCGTGAAACAATAGTCAATAACGGGATTTGCGAGATGCTCCTTTTTTTTATCGAATCACAGGGATGGTATCGTCGATAAGCACCGTACAATCTGCCCAACGAGCAGTTTTTGATAAAGGCAAACCATCAAATTATTACGGACAGGCGGTTATTAGCTGCGTGACCGCTGATTATTAGTTCGCTTCGCGAATTTGAAACCTAATTAAATTGGTTTATGACGGCCACGGAATATTTACATGTGGCCGTCGAGCGTACTCTTGTACATACAAAGAGATTGTTTTGCTAGTACAAATTATTCATAAGAGACATTTAATCTTTCTGATGCAATTTACGATAATATTATTGATATCTTGTTAAAAAACAAATATAAAAGAGAGAAAGAGACATAAATTTTTAACAGGATCATGTAATAGACTGACTGTCATGAATCACCCTTGGATGAGATAATCTAATCGCTGATTACATTATTTATTACTTATATTTATACATTATACATTACTTATACTTATTATAATAGTGTTGGTGGTAATTTCAATTGACTTTTATTTTCACGCGCCGGCTGTCTCAACCTTGACTTCGGCACAAAATGGAAAGATACTGCGGACGAATCATTGATTCAATATCCATCCAACTAAAATTGAATGGAAATTAGCAGTAAAGTTAACTCTCAGACAAACTGTTAATTTTCTAAAATTGTCGAGTGGCCTGCCTCTCGTATTTGATTGTATTGTTTTTAGTCGTGCCTAATTTGGCGCCTCGCGGCGTAAATAAGTCAGGAAAGTCCCGACGATCATCGGAAGATCCAGCGACAGATTCCTTGCCGCCCTGTCGCGCTATCCCGATCTGTTCCGCTTCGTTCTATTTTAGGACATTATATGTGGCGGCAACTAGGTCAGCATTGAAGTGGTGTCCGCATGATATCGTAGTTGCGAAGGAAGGTTTTAGAATATTTTTACGTTGTCTTTTGTTATCTAAATACATTTCCGCGACTCATGTGACGCTAAAAATAACGCGTTTACTTTAAGTAAGTAAAAAAAGAACTGACGCTGTAAAGATAGTATCTTCAAAGTGCTTTTTGCACAGAAATCAGCGACATTAGAAAGCTAATTGTTAACACTTCAAAACATTTTATAAATAAGAGATACCTATCTTCAAATATTTAGCAGAGTAAATATGTCTGAAATTAATATTTTAGTTTAGTATAATCGCGTGTTAAATTTTCAAATATAGATACAGTATCAACATTGATACGACAAAAATGAATGTGAATTATATAAACTAATTATCTAAATAAGCAATATCGAAATTGTGAATATTTAGAGGCTTTTAAGTCGCATTGTAAATTATCTTTTCAAAATGTTGAGTATATTCTAGTTTCTTCAGGCTCGCATAATTTGTAAACGAATCGCGATTCTCGTTTTTGCAATATGCCTTGGTGGTGCCCTATAAATATACTCAGATGACAACCACGACCACGGACTTCCTCCTCGCAGCTTGTGCCAAACAGAAATTCCGGTGTGTCACGAGGAAGGTCTAATACGCGTCTCACGGTTCTCTAATTGAATCGGTGTTAAAACGTGACATCAAGAACACCGCGTAGATAAATCAATCAATCATCTTTTATGCACGTATCATCGGGATTGTCGTCATAAATCTTTTTTTATACCTTGCCGCATTGGACTAACATTGACCAGCGACTTCTGTTTTACATATATAATTATATTTTTATTTTTTATCGGATACATAATATGTGCTGTTTATGAATGAAATTTTATTCACTTCAACTATGTGCTACTTATAATAATGTTTCAACTTTTGTATGCATCGTGCATCGTCATGTCTTTTAATCCCCTATTTATTTGTATCTTTTTCAGAAAGTCGATGCGATGCAGAAGTAAATAGTGATTGAACGTCCCGGGAGGTTAAATGTACGGCACGGTGGATATTCAAACACCAGGATGACCAGCGAGCCGCCATCGACGAGCGCAGTTGCAGCAAAAGGTAAGTTAATATGAATATATACATTTGTATATGAGACGGAAAGAGTTTTCATTACTTGTGATAACATTAAGTTAATCAGCGAAATCATAATTAATGTATAATATATCAAGGACGGTACAGTTTTCTTTCTCTCTCTTGGCCTCTGGGCGTTATTTTTTAAATAAATAATTAGTAGTTTAATTTAAAAAATTCTAAAAAATTCTAAAAGAGAAAATTAAACAATTAAATTAAAAAATTGGATGATGTCCGCTGCCAGTGCATTTAGATTTACTAAATAATCATCGCAAATTATATTGCGAAAATATAATCTCTATTTATAATTGTGCCACGTAAAATTTCGAATACCGCGATTAATCAAATTGCATTTTTAACGTTTAATGACATGAGCTTTTCCACCGAGTACACTTCCGGTGAATTCCAATTTTAATACTGTAAATATGCAAGAATTGCTGTATTTATCAACAGCACAATTAGCATAATCTGCATTTTTTATAATCATCGAGAGCTCATGAAAATCATATAGATTTTGATTTTTATCAATCATAAATAATTTTCATGATGTATACGTCAGGTAACGCAACGAACAGATGATAGTATTAGTAGAGTGTGACTTCCCGCTAAAAATTGTATGTGGAATGGAGGTCGAAATTTTTTACTCTTCGTTAGTAATCACTCGCGTCACCCCAACCAACAGGTAAATTAAATGCAAAATGCAACAAATTTACATAGAAAATGTATTGCTATTGCGGAACACGAGGCCTGCGTCATCGATCATAATTTTCGCATTTATTCCATTAATATATTGAATGAGTAATCAATTTTCATTGCGCGCTTTTTCGATTTTATTGACAAAAAAAATACAACGCGTATGGGAACATTTTGGAAATGTGGCCGACAGGATTGTCAGAAAAATACTGCCTCGTGGCGGATTTACGTGTGCACAGTATTTTCACGAATATTTTTCAAAGTCCGGCTTCGCCACTGTTCATGAAACTTTTGCGTGACGCACAAAGAAGTTATCAATTTAATAAAAATATATAACTGATGCCTAGTCTAAAAGAACAGCTGTTATAAAAGTGAGGAATTATTTTTTGTACAATTCGATAGAATTGTATCAAACGCGAATAAACGGATAACGTGACAGATTAGCCGAAAAAAAGTTAAAGTTAATTCAGAAAAGATCTATCTTTCACCATCTTTTCACGTTCTCCGACATAATCGATAAAATGTCGCAATCCGCATAGACGAAAAAATTATAATCGATAGAATACAACGAGCAACACGCGAATCGCGGAGACACGCGTCTTCGTCGTGATGCTAAGAATTCCGGAATGCCGCTTACATAGCATGAATTCCCGACGGTCGGTTCGAAACGCGCGATTCAACCACCGAGTCGACGACGAGGATACCATGAAACACAACGCACGGTGCATTTGTATTTGTGACATCCGGATAACACGCCTGTAGTGTCAGATTACCGTACAAGTACGAGAGACCCTTACCCAGGTACTTCTAGGCTTCAAAAGGGAAAAAAATTTCCGTGTTTTATACTTTTATAAGTCACATTTATCGTCACATAAAATAATTATGCAATTATTACACGACGACTGTCTCTTTGTTTAAATAATATTAAATAATATAAAAGTAATATTTCCAAGTACATCTTGTAACGTAACTTGTATCTTGTCCCTTTACTTCAAAACTACAAATTCAATTAAATCATTGAAATCGTCTTTTAAATGATTTAAACTTGGAGCCTTTGAATCTTTCTTGATACAAGATTTATCGTGACGTCTTAAGCAAGAAGTCCGCAAAATCAATTTGCGCCAAGGGTTCTAAAATATCATAGTCCGCCTCTGCACGCCCGCACGCTCCGGAATATTATTGTCCGGTACGGCCCCCGAAATAGCATGTTTGTTGCGCGCTGAATTTTGCGCGCACGCGGCCGCGCCGTGCCGCGCGTGTGTATGTACACATGCTCGGCATTTATATTAATAGAGCGTGCACTTTTGCCGCGCCGCGATGACCCATGCACGACGATGGGACCGCAGCGACGTATCCAACGTTACAGCGGCCCGAGCGGCACGCGCCTCAACAAGACGAGGCAATCTTAGCCCTGCTGAAATACATATATTCGCGTCTTTACGAATCTCGCACTTATAAATCGCATCTCCGCGTGACGGATTTTCATTGTCATGTTCACGCCGAGTCTTTTCAATAGAAAACGTCATTTGTCGCGAGTCATGTACGTTCGTCATTTTGATAAAAAGATAGTGAAAGCTTAAGAATTATCCAAGATTATCCGACGATATTTTACGGATCAGACTTTTTGCACACTTCGTTTTGACAAAACTTGCACTAGATAATTTTCTGAATTAGTTATGAGTGAATATAAACGTTGTTATACACGTGACTTATGTTATGTGATAATCTGTGTTAAAAGTTGCAGTTTTAATCTTGTTCAAATTAAAGTGTCGAAATTTAAATATAAAATTGAATATAAATTTGAGAGAGCTTCGTCTATAGCTCTTCGGAAAAAAAAACAATTATTTTTAATGTTTTTGCAAAAAAAGAAACTTTACTGAGAATTCTTATTCCATGACTTTTTGCGTAAAATTTCACAAAAGCAACGCAAAATCGTCGCTATCCATCCGAGTATCCGAATGTGACGCGATGTCAGTTGCGAGGATCAGCAACGTCGACGCTCGCCTATAATGCACACGGACGCATTAAATAACGCAGCCGGTCGGGCTAATGAAGCGCAGCGGAGACGAGGTGAGTTTGCACATATCGAGTGCGCTTCTATTTTTAGCCAACGCCATATTGCGTTACGCGTTTCGTAACTACTACCGATACTGGATGCTCGATCGCATCAACTAGATCGTTAATGATTCTATTTACTTCGCACACTTTATAGGAGAATTGCATTCACTCTGCAACATTATACACTGTGAACAAAAACGAAAAGTACACACTCAGTGCATAGAAATACCGTATTAAATTACCAATAATATTTATTTAGACCATTTATAAATTTTGATTACAATTAGTATTTATGATATTCAGAGACCGTTTCGTGATTTTTGCAACAATTTTTGAAAAAGAGGAAATTTAGCTTCGCATTAGCAACTCAAAAACTTTAATAAATATCATTTAAATATCGTTTTGTTAATTGTACAAGGCGCACTCTAATATTTATTAATACTTCGATCATGGACTTAAAAATTTTCCAGCGATTTATCTTTCAATTTTATTGATAGAAGAATGCAAGTGCGTGTGGGAGCATTTTGAAGAAATTCGATGGGACTGTCAGAAAAACACGGCCAAATTTACACGTATACAATATTTTCGCGAATATTTTTCAAAGCCTGGTTTCGCTGTTGTCCACGAAACTTTTGGATGACGCACAAAGAGACTATTTCAATTTAATAAAAATATAACTGATGTCTAGCTTGAGAGGACACGTGTCATGAAAGTGTGGAATCGTTTTTTAATAGCTGCATCGTATAGGCGAGACAAGACTCGATTTATATTCATTTCATTAACTTTCGAAGCGACATAGGATATCGCCTAGCATTTCACGGATACTTTTATATGCAAATCTTATCATCTTCCGGTTAATTTATTCAATACGTTCAAACGTACAACAAAGCGTCTCGAAAGAGAAAGAATCGGGAGGAGAGGATCATTCAACTTTAGTTGCCCATTCGCTTCTCAGTGTGGTGTGACGAGCTTGATGTGCGCTTTCAATTAATCACTGGCATCAATGAGCTCCGAATCGCTCCCCGCGACCTTCGACTCTCGTTCGTAGCCGCGTAGGACGGTCGAACTTGACTTTGGTAGAGCCCCGTTGATTTTGGCAGGCACGCATGTGCGACATCACGGTTTACTCTCTTTTCGCGCCTCGTGGTCGATTCCCTGACGATTTCATCAATATCAAGTGCATGAATCTGCCTCCCCTCCTCATCGAATCGTTAAGAAAGATTGCGTTTCAATTTCCTTCTGTAATCTTAATTACAAGCAAATGAGATTCAACAAAATAACTCGTATTCGACAAATTTTGATTGTGCAATGTATAATTTTGATAGATATTAATGTTCAGAAAAAATCGCTTTTATTTTACCTTATCTTACTCCGTTTCCGTTGTTACCGTTTTGATAAACTAGGGTTTAAGAGAATTTTATAATGATTACAGTACATTTTTTTCTTACGACATTTCCTCGGAGATATTTTCTCTTCAAACGGACGTACGTGAAGTCCATTCTGTACGGTTTGATGAATCGATCGTTCGCCGATGATAGCTCGCATTCGTCGACGAGATATTGTACACTTTTTAAGCATCCGGCGCAACGAATAAACCGAAATAACTCGAAGCAGGTCCCACCGGGCCAGGATAATAATATGAATGAAATACTGGCAGTCGGTTGGTTGGGTAAGAAGTTGGTGTTCCTCGAAGCCAGCTCACGCCCTTCCCCGTTCTCCGTCCTTCCGTTCTTCTCGGTATTTGTACGTCTCTCTTCTCGAAATTAGAGGACGCGCTGCCTGAGCTCTTCTGGCTTATCTCCACATGAATGAAGAGAGAACGTCCTGGCACCTGGATCCGTAGGCCGGTTAAGGTAGCGCGGACATTTAATCCGTGAATGATCGCGGTGAGAGAAAGACTTTACTTGAAATTAAAATACCTGTGGTATTTCCAATCAAGATACTCTGAGCTACATAATATCGATCAACTTTTTTTTTTATTGTACATACATATATTGCGAGAAAAGATTCTAGGGTGATGTCTATATTTATACTTTTCTATAAATTTATCTCGATACCGCGACATGTCTAGCCAGTAATTTCGTTTTATCTCTTTGACGGGGGTGAGAGGGGTAGTCTCTCGACGTAAAAGGTCTGCCTTGTGACGACAACGATTATTACGACACACCGGCAAGACCTCCCACGGATCGAGCTGTCGCCGACAGAAATATATTGTTTGTCCGGTCGCGAGATATGCGGGAGACGTTTACGACTATTATTAATCGGAAGTGTTGTGCCAAGTCGTCGAAATAAACCTCGCTCGATTATCTCTCTCCTGTCGTGCTTTTATATCCTCGCGGTGTACACGGCTTTAAGCGCGACAATAACGATTTTATTGGACGCGGAATCGTCTTGCCGCGCGAATCCGATGGCGGACCTTCATTTCTGGAGACGAACGACATGCCGATGGCATCTGGTATTTGAAAATAGTTTAGCCAATATACCACGCTCGACGGTGATGTAAGACCGATTTCGAAAATTTTGCTATAATCGAATTGAACCGAAGTTTATTTTCGCATCTTATTGACATTCGTAACGTTTCCAAATTTGCATCTTTTTTTTTTAATACAAATCTTTTAATACAAATCTATCATGATATATATGATACGTCTTTTTTAATTTCTATTTTAGCACTAAATGTAAATTAGTTTATCTTAAATATTTAGGTAAATTTGATCGTAAAGTATCAATGGCTGTTTCTGAATTATGATTTAAGCAGAAGTTCAACAAAATTAATTAATCAATATATTACATAAAAATATGAAATATTTTTACCTAATGATAGTGAAGTATTTTATTACGAGACATTTCTGCGGAAATTATAATTACAAAGTAAAAATTTAATTCTTTTAAAATCTAATTTCTAAGTTATAAGAAAGGTTTTATTCTTTATAAATTACCTTGATGATATATTCTTTATGAATATATCATGATGAGATTATCAGGACTTAGCGGTCAGGGTAAACCGGGAAAAGGGAATATTAATTTTTTCTGTTTCGCTAACAGTCGTGATCATGCAACAGATTCTAATATTCGAACAAAACAGTTTCTCACGCTTTTTTTTCTATAAATGTCCAAGAAAATGATTATTCTTTCGCATCGTGTTCGAAGTAATGGTTGAAAAGGAAGGCTCTCCGATTCGAATAAACGGTTGGAAACGAGATTTTAATGATCTGTACTCTACCTTGACCAACTCACTTTTTTAGCTTATTAAACTAATTATATAGACTAAGTCGCATCGCGATCGTAAAATACTGGCTCGCCGATATAAAAATAAACATGAGAATAGATAAAGAAAAATAAAGAAAGAACAGGGAAAAGTAGGGACAGAGAAAGGATAGCTTGATCTTCTATTTTAATGAGCGACTGCGTTGGCGCGCGGAAATGAGAGACAGCCGGATAATCGGCGTGGTTTCTCAAAATTGCAGCGCTCATATAAGCTCCTAAGTGTCGACGAACATACGATTGAAAGTGCCAAGATTTTCTTCGATCATGACGACGACGCCCCGGAAGACTCACTTAAGATCGTTAAGTATACGCTCAAGCCAAATTTAACTGACGAGTAAATTCCCAAGAGCAAGACAAATTAGAGATGATAGAAACTCTCCGTTAGTCAAATATTTTATCTTATCTGAGAGAAAATGTGAAACTACAATTCTCGATTTCCTACTGCATTTATTTTAAATTTATAAATTTATAAATTGTGTCATTCCCCTATTGGCATGATAAATTTGCTATAGAAATTAACTATTACACACACACATACACATATATTTTATGTGTTTGGAAATCGATCGTTTCAGATGTGTCTTATATCACCGATATAATAAACATTAATGTTAAATTACTTTAATTGCTAAAGTATTGAATATCAAGATTTCGACATTCTTATGAAGTTATATTTAAACAATAAGTGTCTACTGTCAATTCATGTGACACGTTGAAAATTATACATCGATTTTAATATACATGTAACATGTATATTAAAATCGATGTATAATTTTCATAATAACATGTAACTGACTTAACTCTCAAATAATCAACATGAAAGAATTCTGCTCCACGACAAAAATATTTATTGAAATTCACGTTATTTTACTTTTAAATGATATAAGATCAATTTATCCATAAATATGATGGATAGACTAGCTATGAAAAATTAGGATCAAGACATTACAAGTTAGGAAAAATAATAATCGTTTGTTTTTTCATTAAATAAAATGTGCTATGTGATTTAAAGTCCAATCTTAGGACGACCATTTCAAAGTTTCAACAGTTTACGAAAGGTATGAAATTTCTCAGCCTTCCGAATGTTCAATCAAGTACGATTATAATCCATACGAGTATCCGAGAGCCAAAGCAAACATGACTTTGATCCCCGCATAGTTTACGAGAATTCTATTTTGACGGATGACTATTTTAATTGGAGACTTAGCAGGATCGGATGGCCGTTCTCTTAGCGCTAAATACGCGGCAGAGATACGAATGGACTTCGACATTTCATGAGAGTATTTTCATCTCGTGGCCGCAACCATATGGCCATATTACCGAAAGTGCGAAGTTATTTTCGACTGGGATTCACTATTCTGAGAGCTCGACGTAAGTCTCTTCGGGGTTTGTTGCGGAGGGTATCTGGCAGTGCGCGCGAAATGCTGTACGATTTTGCAAAACACAATCGTCTTCTTAGATAACGATGGGCGACGTTCAGCAGACGTGTTCGTCTGACGTCAATGCGGAGGTTTCATTCAAAAACAGATCTACTCTCATCCGCACCAATTTCAAGTCATCTATGAATCTCTGACACATTTATACATATATATGCATATTTCATAGACGTTTGATGAGAGATAGATGCTGCGGAAAAAGGATACTTTACGTCTGCAAATTTAAAAATCTACAAATATGGATTTTTAAGCGATAAGCTTATAAGATAAGGAAAGAAAAAACGAATACTTGAATAGCACTTATTGAAGCAAATTGTTTATTCGTGTTGGAAGCAAATTGTTTATTCGTGTTGGTTCGCTCTCTCTTGCTTAGTCTGGATCCGGTTTAACGAACACTTTATTCCCGAACGTTCGCAGTCTTCGCTATTACGTCTCTCGAGTGGCGGTATTTTGACATTTCTCTCGTACATCGCTGACTGCGTATTTTATTATCTTAAAAAAAGATCTCTCACCTCTCGAAATAAACACGGCGCGTAGTAAGTTACACATGTTGGATTCGCGCGTGCCAAATTGTTTTCCATGAGAATAACCACCGTGCGCACATGTTTCGATCGATTTATTTCGAAAACATTTGTAAAACGTTTGTATTAACGGCGACATAATCGATAGCAAGATTTATTAGTTTCTTCGTGAGGATTTTTTTTCCAAAGTGATATATTTAACCGTGATTAATAATGCATTTGTGCGCCGAAGTAGTGGGGATAATAAATTATCCACATCGACGACTTCCTTATTCACCGTTTAATCCGTCAGAAACCGGTGAATACATGTTTCTCTTTCCTGCAATTGATTTCGCTGTGCACGGTCGGTTTAAATTCGATACGTACGATGTATATATCGTTTCTTTGGCTTTTCGCTGTGCGAAAGAGGAGCAGTTTATATTAGTTTGACTCGTATGAACGCGACGCTGGAAATAATTGGCTGGACACTTACTCCTGCGTGTCCGTAATATCGAGCTTTCATCTTGACCGCCGAGTATCTACGCCGAGAAGTTATTCTTGCCGAAGTTACGCCAATTTCCTCTTGCGTTTCGCTTCTCGCGGCCGCGCCACGATGCGACCATGTCGACGTCGGCATCGCATCGGTATAGTAAATTCTCGGAGCGATTGATGATATTTCGCCGCCGCCGCCGCCGCCTCCGGAGATGCATTCAAAAACAGCCCCGGCACGAGTTGGATAATCTCGACATCGCCTGGCACGTCTTGGCGACGTCAATGCGGAGGTTTCATTCATCGTTCCGTATATTTTCGATTTCACCCTGTCCCCGCTCCCCAAGCCCCTTTCGTCGCCCTCGGTTCCCTCTTACGTCCGCGCGGGCCTCACTTGTTGCTGCACTGACGCATCATCTCCTATATATAGCCTCCGCCGAAACGCCCGATATTATTTTCGACATTCTATTCCGCTGTCGTTTGATCATCGGATCGAGAGGTGAAAGAAAGAGAGGAGTGGCAAGACATCGTTATACATGGCGGCCTAAAAATAGGCGGTGAGGTGTCGCGGAAAGACGCGCGGGGGGGAGGGGGTGTTATTACAACAGGCGAGATAGATGGATTCGCAAGCGCGACCGCCGGTCATTCCGGAGTTAACGACTCGTGTGAGAGACGACGTTAATGTTTGTTAACCGTGGGCGCGCGCGCACACGCTCGCTACAAGCTATTCCTATTTTTAGACGGCCCGATCGGCAGCTATACGGGCATCGTCAAGGCCGCGCATTGCGAAACGATTATCGATGTTGGCGCATGTTACTGCAGTCGCTCCCTGGATCCAATCTGTGTTCTTTGTATACGATTTTACGCGAGCGCGAGCGCTATTCCGTGATCGGCCCGCATTAGCATTAAGCGGGGACATAGGATTCGTCGAAAGTTGCCCGTATTTATAGATTGCGTTTTCGTATGTACACGAATGCACATTCTGATGCAATTTTGTGGAAGCACACGTGGACGTGTGCTCGGTTCTAACTAAGGATTTCAGATCGCCCTACTGTCGCATTCAATTAAATATTGCTTTAGAATTTGTCTCGGTGTATAATTGTGAAAAGTTGACAAGTAAAAATAAATTAGATGCTTGTAGACATAGAAAAGAACCGAATTAAAACCGACTTATGTCAAAAATAATTTATTGAAAAATTGACTTGATCTTATTTATAACGATTCCGTGTTAAACTAAATTTTATAATTAAAGGTATAAATTAAGTATTTTCATAAATTGACAATTTTATATTCTTTTAGGTTAATGACATTTTATTTGGCATTCGTTTTATTGTATGTACAATTGTTGTTCTTATTTACTGATCGTACATATCGTACGTATCGATTAATAAATCAATTATATATCTTCTAAAACATCCATTTTAAACCTGCTTCCGCAGCTTAACTTTTAATATTATATTTATGATCTTTGATATTTGTTTCGGCTAAAGATTCAGTTAATTCGGATCTAAAAAATAATTGTCGTTAATCGCAATTTTAAACTTTCACGCATTCAACGAATTGATCTGAATTGGTGTAACTCACTATTTATTTTCTCTTCAATGTCGAGAACGAACTTTTCTCATTTAGATATCAGTGGACATCTTTTGCGAAAAATATTTCTTAATATTTTCTCTTAGGCACATATACGATCTGCCTGCTCCTCAGATACGACCAAACGTATCTCACATAGTGAACAATCGAAGCTAGTAATATAATACAAATTCCCATCCCCTTAATAAACATCTGCTTTCGTAGGTCAAAGTTTTGCGAGGATGTCCAACTTAAAAACTCGACCAAGTCCTTTGCCATTTGCGAAGTCGTCGATGGAGTGCCATCGTCGTATTCTACTATTCCGTCAGTTAGCATCTGAATATGATTCCATATTATAACGACTCTCAAATGATATGGAACGCAATTAAAATTTCATTAGCATAAAAAATTAATCAGTGAAACAAATATTAATAATGTTGTTGCATGAATAATGAAATTGTGTCTTGATAAGGTATAATTTGGTATAATCAATATCTCATTGACATTTATCTCAAGTTTGCCGAGCGAACAATTTATCGGATGTTTATTGTGTTTGTAAACTGTGTCCAGCCAAATTTTCCTTTATTTATTTATTTCATTATTAGCCTATCCATTAGCTTCTATTCTTTTAGAAGAAGGAAAAAGATGACTTGAATTTTTTTCGATAAAAAGAAAATTGAAAATGTATGTTGTAAGTCAGGAGGATGTAGAGATTCTTTCTAGGTTCATTGACAGATATAGACGATACATGTTTTGTTTTAAACAAAACTTGAATTCGAATTTGAATACGAATTTAAATTTTAAAGTGTCGAAAAATGTATAACTAAACAATAAAGATCACGTGGAAGAGATAGCGCCTAATAAAATTTGTATCAAATACTGTATCCCAGATTGGGGATTTTATTAGTGAAAGAAAACAAGAAGAAACCTCAGGCTATCTGTATAAAAATATGGAGTAATATCTTTGATACTTACTTGCGCCATGCTCATAATGTTTCCGGGAAAATAGATGTTGAAATGTTGCTGGTCGGTTAAAACTACACCTGCTGGTGGTTCCATCCATCCCGTCAGCAAAGAAAATAAGTAATTTCTACCGTTCCTCCTGGCAAAAATGATGTAGGTCAGATCTAGTGGGTACGCGCCGAAATTTGCCGCTCTGGCCGCTTCCTCGTTCGGAAAAGGAGGTGGCAATAAATCAGACAATCTTCCGGGTCTCGTATAGTAATTTCCTTCTTCATCAGGTCCATCTTCAATCTGTATATCCGGATGCGATATATTATTACATGAAATACGAATCGAATAAATAAAAGCTAATTTCAAGTTTTTTTACATTAAAAGCACCATAAAAAAATGATAGGACCATGAAATTACGTGGCTAGGATTACATCGTATTTGTATTATCTTTAAATTACTAGCTATCGATTTCTGCGCGAAATAAAAAAGATGTAGTTTGATAAGACGCGTGAACCATTCATCCATTGATTAACTTTATCGAACAATTTTACACTACTAAAGTGATAGCACGTACGATAGCATGTACAATACTATGTAGTAACTGCGAAATAGTAACTTAATATCTGTAAAAATATTCACTTTCTGTAAGATTGTGAAAGAGTCATCATATTTTGTGTAACTAAATAACTCTTCAGAGTAATTTCGATATATACAAGCTACAAAGTTCTCTTTTTTTCGCAGTTCGTATTACATGAAAGAAAATGTTGTGAGACTTTAGAAATATTTGGTGAGTAACTGAATCTTCTTTAAACCGCCAGCTTCGCAAATACTTTGGCTGTAAGACTGAACAGAAACGTGTATTTCGCGCACAGAGTGGTAGCTAATCTCATTTTTGCGTGGACGGAGAATGTTCTCGGCGAGCCAACTCGTAATTAAATTACGCGTCGTCGAGTGCGGACTCCAAGTCAATTACGAGATCTGCGAGAAAGAGGAGGAAACGGAACACCTATATCGAGAAGGGAATCGGCGGGTCCAGCGCGGGATAAATTCAGGCCTACCGTCTACCTCGTACTCGTCGGCAATGGCCTTGGCCTCGTCTCTCGTGTGTGACACGTCGATCAGATCCATGAATCGCACGTATCGCAAGCTGTGGCACGTGTGACATACGGTTCTGTAGACTTGCCAGCCCCGCCGCACGGCCGAGTGGTCCAGAGATGAGAGGTATCTCTCGAATTCCCACGGATAGCTGGGCAGACGCGCCTCGCGGCCCATCGCTTCAACCGATCGGTCCAGAGAATATAAGAATGCTCCGCAGATGGCACCCGCGCCCACCAGCACGCCTAGACCATTCTTCAGAATGCTTTTTCCACGCTTCCACTCGGCACCGTTGTACCAAGTATAAACTCCACCGACGTGCTGCCGTTGAAAGCAGCGTTTCATCCGTAATGAAAAATTGTTTTTCGTCAAAAACGTAGCCATTTTTCTCTCGGACAAGACAGTATCGGGGAAACAATCGATAGTATAGCCGATAGCGAGTCGGACTGTAGATGTATGTATGTATGTACATACATACGGGGTGTCATATGATATTTGCGTAAAAAATATCTTTTTCGCAACTGTATGTTGAATTTTTAACGTTAAACTGATTTACTTGTAATTCAATCTGTATCTATGATTTTATATTTATGATTTTATCGCCTCTCCCTTTTTTTGCTACAGATCTTAACTGAAACTAATCTTGAGACGAAAAACAGTTCGAAGTTTAATGAATCTTTTGAGAATCTATTTGATATCTTTAATATCATTTTTTTTTTAGATTTCCATTTATAATTACATTTGAAAAATTCTAAAACCAATTTTATAAGACACAATTTAATTTAATAAATAAGCCATTAATTCTATTATATTTGTCATTTTTACAATAGCGATTAAATTCAAAAACTCGGATGAAGTTTATCTTGAGACATAGCCTGAATTTTATGTTTCGCGAGTCGATAATTGATTCTTGAGAGAAAATCATATCTCGATAAAGTTAATCAATGGATGAATGGTTTACGCGTCTTATCAAACTACACATTTTTTTATTTATCACAGAAACTGATAACTAGTAATTTAAAGATAATACAAACGATGTAATCCTAGTCATGTAATCTATTGGTCTTATCATTTTGTCATATGTACGTATGTATTTTGTAATATTTTTCTGAAAATGTGAAAAGAGAACAATTGCTTGCATTATTTGAGTTATTAAAAATTTGTTCTATTCATTTATTAAAAATCGCAATTCTATTAAGATGATACAATTTCTCTCATTTCTTGGATAAAAATGAATATAAAAAAAGAAATTATCTGGAAATAATAACAATAAAATAATTTATATAGTTTTTAATAGAGACAAAGATAAATTTTATTTTTCAAATAATTTAATAATTCTTCTCAAATAAAATTACTAATAAATTATCCAAATTGTTATTGGAAAACAAAATTAAATAATTGTTAAATAATAATTAAATAATTGGCGTGTAACAAGTTAAAATTTGCTGTTAATAGTAGATTTATAACATATTAATAGATTTAAACTTTTATGTCAATTAGTATTCAAGTAACAATATTTTTATTCGCTTTTTCACTCGGACGGACTGAATCACAGCAACGTTAACGAGTTCACAAAATAAAGGGCAAAATATAACAGCTCATTTTATCGAAATTAATTTAAAACGCAAGGAATAGAATATATATAATGTGTATAATTTATTTGATAATGTTAAATATTTTATGGTAACGAGTCTGGCATATGAGTTGATGTTTGTTTGGTGTGTACAGAGCGTCGTGTATAATACGCAAGACCGCCGCGTGCTGTTTTGTCATTTACGCAGTGAGACTCGAGTGAACAGGTAGCGACGCGAGCTGCTCCGTGCGACATTATTCTTCGAAACGCCACAAAATATTAAACGATATCGTATTAATTCGTAATTATTAATTCGCTATATTAACAATTTATAAACGTATCGAGGCGACGACCAGTTATCAAACTAGATATTTCGCGCAATTTATTGATATCCATGAATCTCGTAAATTAGTAAAGTGTACGAAATTTCATACTGAATTTAAAGTGGAAGGCTCTCATAGAAAACAAACGTCGAAAGTATATTACACAAGTAACGAGTGAAAATATAGATCCTATTATGACTGTTATCTCATTGTCAGTTGTGTGTGTTTGGAACAGGAATCGAAACGATAAAAAATAGGAGTATTATATTGTTTTGCGATATTTGCGGACGATAATTATCTATTTAGTGACGATTAAATTTGAATATATTCTATAAGCGGTTCTCACGCTTTAAACTTCTAGTTTAAATTTTGGTTTTAATAGTTTACCTATCATGATAGATGATTACCTTCCGGAATTGATTACGCGAAATAATATATGCTGACGATTCGCCGAATCGAGTTGTTAAAGTAACGAGAAGCCGATTTATATCGATGTATTGATAATTAATTAATCTGAAATTGAGGAAACAATATTTAATACATTTATAATACGTGAAATATTCCGTGGTAAAATATATTAGCTGACACATGGTTTGGTGTTTATGTAGTATAAATAAGGCCATCGTGCATAGTGCATTGTTATTTGAATGTCGGGACTAAAGTCGGGACTAAAATAACAGCGTGTGCCGTTGTTGTTTATCACATTTTTCATCGAAACACAAGTCAAATACTAGAAAATGCAAAGCGCAATTATTTTCTACGATTAGCTACTGTCCGTTCGCGTGAGCAATAATTAACTCTAACTGTATACTTATTAGCTATTTATCAACGTATTTTGTGCGATTTATTCATAGAAAACAAAGTGATGTGGGGAGAATGGGCATTATAACTTATTGTAATATTATACAGATAATAATACATTTAATAACGTTTAAATGTATTTCGCACCATATTAATCTTTTCATTGATTTAATGTAATTTGCTCACTTTCGGATTAAGAGCACAAGACACGACTTAAATCGTTGGATACTAATCAAGTGATATAAATCTTGTTTTCTTTTTATCTATATTAAAGAATATATTGTTTGGTTGTTAAAAGACTTTTACAGGCTTGGAACAGTCTGTAAAAGAAAAGAATAGAAAATATTTTATTGTCAAATAGAACTTTTCAATTAATTTGATAAAAAAATATGCTGTTTATTTTCTTATAATAAATAAGTTAACTTTATATATTATAATTTTCATACTTATCTATAATTATTGATTTGTATTACTTAAGACATATTACTTAATAACCAGAAAGAGAGAGAGAGAGAGAGAGAGAGATAACTTCAATAACTATCTTACTGCATATACGTATAATATTGCGGAGTATTCCATAATATCTCCCTTAGGAATGACTGATCTGCATAGCTAGTTTAGATCTACCTATAGATCTGAGTTCAGTATACTGCGGTATACTCTCATATGTTTACATTTCATATACACCCATATGCATACATTTTTGTGATCTGCAATAATGCAATAAGTACTTAAAGTAAGATGGAAGCGAGATTTTAAAAGCCAATTTAAGAATAATAAAAGAAATAAAATTTTACACGTGTTTAATACAGAACAGGCAAGACGAAAACTCATTTTTTAAACTTACTTTTATCTCTTCTCTTAATAAAAAAAATGCAATAATCATACGATACTTTAATAGTGGCAGGTTTTATAATTTCACGATAGTTAAATCCATTTCTTTTTGCTGATGATTTTCTTATGCAAAGTCGGGTCAACGAAGTAATCGAATTAGTATCAGTAATAAAAGAGGGAAAAAAGGGATTATCTCGTATTCCCATCAATTTATGGTATATTCGACTTCACCCACTATGCGGCCGAATGCATATAGCGAGAGAGGATGCTGCAATAATCTATAATTAGAGACATTCGCGTCCCAGTATCGTAAATACCCGGCTTGGCTAACGTTTCGAGAGGCACCCAGCTCAAGAGACTCCTACGAGGAAAAAGGAATCGGATCCGCTTCGTGCCATTTTTGAAAATTCAAGCGTGGGCGGCTGTTTAGGTAAAATGTACTCTCGACCTTTCCGACAGTATTTTCGAGTACATCCGGCAATTACATCCGGGACCAAGTTCGATATGTATTTGCGGTTCTAATTTAATTTCAGTTTAATATAAGTCTCTCAGTCGATAAATTATATCATAATTTATAGTTTTACTTATAAATCGATAAAAGTTATATATATATATATATATTTTTTTTTTATAAGATGCTTTTAATGCCTCATCTATATCTTATCGAGATTAGATTTTGCTTGTGAGATATAATTATTTTTAGAAATACTTAAAGATAGAGAGGGCTCGAATTTATCTGTCCATATTTCAATCTCAACTTGCAAATAATAATATTATTCTTTCCCTTTGCTATTTACACGCTATTCGATCTCATTGCTAGTATCTAATCGCACTCTCGATTGTGCGATAACAAAAGATACATTTGACGCCGGATGTTGCGTCGTTCACTTTACAAGTACATGTCCATGCGACCACATGAAACCGTTGGGAGCTCCGTCACGCGTGATTAATACACTTGCGATCTATTTGCGAAACGGCGACAAGTCAAAGTCAGCCGAAGTGATTCGACGAAATGAATTCTTACGCGACTCGCATCGCATCGTAAATCAAAGTCCTTGGCGATCGGTCGTGTAAAATGTTTCGCGAGATTCCGAGCGGATGGAGGCGTCTTCGTTTCGACGTTACGCCAAAGGATTGACGTTTCCGCTTTGCTTTCGTTAATTCCACCGTTGCGTACCTCGGCCAGATATCGCAGACCTCGGCAAATGAAAGAAAGAAGGACAACAAGAGTTGGATGGTAGTAGGCGAAAAGAAAGAGAGAGAGAGAGAGAGAGAGGAACATGCAAGTGCATCTCACACACGCGTCGTCGTACTATCGTGCAATTACGTTACACAACGTCGTTACACAACGACGTTTTACAATAAAGGCGCAAGCCGGGTGTATTTCCGCACCGCGTTATAAATAAACTACTCGGTTATGCTTGGCATTATGCATGCGCGCATATTGGCGCACGGTTACGTTGCGCGTTACGCCTGCGAGTGTGCGAACACGCGCGCGTGTATGCGTTCGCACAAATGACGATGTAACGGCAACTCAAAGGTGCATCCTGCTGACTCGAATGGTCGCCAGAGATCTCTCTTCGGCGGCTCGTATATACATACTTACGGCGAGGAAAGATTTGGGCCGCCGCGTTTTACGATTGTCTGTTTCGCATTAGCTCTCTTTAACGTTCCCGCGATTGCTCTTCAACATGGCTTACGCCACTACTAAATTCGCGTTTCTTTACCTCTTTCAGCTAAACTATTTTTTTCAATTCTCAAATTTTCACACCTGTTTCAAGTTTCAATTAGCTATCATACGCTATCAATTCTAGTTTCATTTTTCATACTATTTCCAGTTTTTCGTTGCGACGATATTCTTTATTATGCTAATATTATTTGGGATTTTTTTCCGTGGACGAGAGCATTTTGAGATATCTTTCTAAATAATTAATTTTTGGCAATAATAGTTTTCTGTATAGACAGATATATCGATTAATAGAACCGTCTGTAGCTTTTTGGAAATGTAGAGTATAATTAATGCAAGCTGTTTTAAAAACAAATATTCTTCATTTATCCTCTTATTTATTCACGTATTAATAGTTGACAATTTGTCACATTTTACACTTAATCTTCGTGACATTTGTACTCGCCAAAATTATCTTCAAAAGTTTGTAACGATAGGATTCTCTGCAAGAATTTAAAAAGTGAATGGATCGATGCGTTTATAACGGAATAACATTAGACCACAAGGAGAATTAAATTTATCGTAGCGAGTCCGCCGGACCCGATTTCCATCTAGTTCGTCATCGCGCGCGGTCACTCTGCGACGACGACGAACCATTGAGTCGAAATTAGGCGGCCCGGTGTATAATTAATCCGCTCGTTTCTTTCCAGAAGCGGCCCGACGAAGATTGCGGTTGATTGAAAATCGATGCGGGCCGAATCTTCGCCGCGACCGTTCCGGCGAGATCGTTTATTTTTAAGGTTTAAGCACACTGAAGGGGAAAGAAAGACACGTTTAGAACCACCGTACCGTCTGCATTATTTATTCCCAAGGTATAGATAGGTAATATAGCGCTGTGGTCTCGAGGCGCGGCGGTCAATACACTGTTGAATAATTTAGCTATGATCGCGTTCTCCATTTATTTTCTCGCGGGACATTTTCGCTCGTTCGAACGAATAAGGAAGGAAATCGTGCAAAAAAAAAGAAAGAAAAAAGAAAAATGCAGAAATTGCAGTCACCAACGAACATGGTGTCGATTAATCGATTTAGCACGTCGCGGTCGATACATAATTTCGCCAGATGCACGCGTCGAGCGCATTAAAAGTGTTTTCCGTGTAGCAGACGAGAGAAAGGAGGGAAGGGAACCTGCGAAATTCGCGCGACACCTCGGTACCGAGCGCGATTCATTATTAATGCGCGTCGAGGCAGTGCGGTTAAGTGATTTTACGAGCTTTGGAGAGATTTAATTCCATTCACCGTCGCGGTGGTTGAACGATTAGTTTGCCGATCGAGTTTCGCTGTCTTTTTCTTCTTCCACAACATCTCTCTTTCTCTACACGATACCTTTGTCCCATCTTAGAACAGCGTCTCTTGTAGTTTCAAGCTGGCTTTATGAACATGCCATAATTTTCGCGGCTGGAATAGAACTGTCTTCATCGTCGTCGTCGTCGTCGTCGTCGTCGTCGTCGTCGTTGTCGTTGTCGTTGTCTTCGTGAGTCGGCTACAAATACATTTCGCATAATAATAATAACGATCCGTGTGCCGTTACACGTCTAATAATAGACAGGATAGTATCGATCGACACCGTGCGACCAAAGACGATGTCTTGCCGCGTTCCTCCTCCTCGTTTCACCCACCCTCACCGCGCGTAATCTCGGCTATTCGCGTCCGACGCGCGCAACCCGCGATTTTGCAGACGCGATTAATTATTTCCTTACAGACGGCGATTATCGGAATTCTCTTTCCTTCGGGAAGGCATCCTATCCCGATCTCAAATTGTCTTGACTGTCCTCGCGACTGTTGCCACTCTCGATACTGTTCCATCTGCCTATCGTGGCGCTTGAAAATTTCAAACAACCTTATAATAAAAATGAAAATTGCTTATAAAATTTAAAAAACTCTTGCGTTACTTGTTTGTGGCATAGTTTAGCGACTATTTACCTATTTTTTTAGAAGAATTTACTTGAGATTTATTTGAAATGTACAGAATGAAAAATATTTTGTACTCTTAATGAATCTGAATATTACAAATATTTCCATAAATGGTATGCGCAATCTTTTGCAATATTACTTGATTTACGCAATCTTTACCTTATCAAACGAAGAAAACCTTGATAGAAAGAGTATAAATTTCTACGAAGCGAGCGGAAAAATTTATTATTTTATTTCTGGTAAACAAGATAAAGAAATACACGTGCTCTTCCTTATTTGTGAATATCTTTTTTTCTTAAATGCTGCTTCTTGCATAACAGACTTTTATAATAAATTTTTTTAACATCTTTTTGGAGAAAATAATTCCCTCTTTCCCTTTTCTGATGAAATCCGTGTGAATAACATATAATTCCGAAATAACCTCGCGGCGATAAAAACGGATCAATTTGTCCTCGAGGAGAATTCGTATCGTGCGACATCTTTATCGGTCGGCCTTATCGAGCCTGTTCCACTTACATCTTTTTATTCGCGGCTAGATTATTCTTAATGAACGCGACGCTAAAAATAGCAGGGCTGTCGGCGGTTGTCCCGCGAGAAATCTCCGCGCGTCCGTCGATGGACGGCAAAATCATCCGCCGTTATCGGTGCTGCGGTGTGAACACTCACGATAACGCTATTTATGTCGTTCCTTTGTACGAGGCAATACCGAGAGAGAGCAATATCGTGAAGATTGACCGCGCATGAAACTACCGTTGCACTTTGTACTCGAATTGTATTGAGCAGGCGTTTCTGCGCAACGAGTGCTAATTGAATGCAGACACGCGATTAGAAGAACTTAATCGTTATACTTATATAATATTACATCTATTTGGTCGTATTTTTCCAAATTTAATTTATCCAAAGATTTTAATAACTTGACTTGAATTTTTTTTAATAAATGATCGTTTTACTTTTAAGATGTAGCAATGATATGATATCGTAACTCGAGAAGAAATCAGAAATCTGTTATTATTCTATATCGTTAAATAAAATAATTTTTAAGTAGTAATTAATAATTTAATCGCAACAATATTAGAATATTAGAAATTTATACTGATATTTTTAGATATTTGCATTTTATTTAATTATATTTACTTGGTAGTTCTTTTTTAGTACTATAAATTTTTTTTTGTATCTGTCAATGCATTTTCGTGAAATAAAACGGACACGCGATTTTATTACATTTTTATTCGAATGAAAATGAAATACCATTCATTTCCGGTTTGTATCGCTTACGGACCGACCATCGTCACTTTCAGTTCCATAAAACACGTAATATCGCTCACTCGTCAAAAGTGCAATTTATTGGCTCCTAATGGAGTTTCTCGCGCACGTTAGCGGCTCGTATATTTATCGACTATAACGATCGACGGCTATGCGGACACGAGACAAAGTCAGCTGGCAGCTACGAAAGTGCGTGCTCGCGTGTAAGCGACGTGTAACGCGTGTACAGGTAGCCCATGCAGGAAACGAACGTGCCCTCTTGATGCTCGTTCACGTGTTCGCGACTATGCACACGTGAGGAGTTTGCGCCGTTGCGTGCAAACTCCTCGGGGCTGCGGACCGCACCCGCCAGAGCATACGAGTGATAGGAGAGAGAAAGAGCGATGGATGTAGAGCGGCGTTTCGCGTCGCGACGTGCTATTTTCTGCGCGGTTCTCTCCCGAGAGAAGGGCCGAGAAAGAAGGAATTGTCGCAATGAGTCGGCTCGATCGATGCGTGTTTTGCGTTGCTCCGAAATCGCGGTGGGATAGGTAAATAGATGTGTGTATAATCCGTTCGAAATTTCCGATCCAGAGCCACGAAAAAGATTTATGGCACGATTGACCGTTTAGAAAACAGAAAGAAATTTGGTCATCGAAGAAGGGTCGTGGTCACTCTATATATCATGCAATGTGAGGAGAAAAAATGTAGAGGTATATATTTTATCCGAAACTGCGTGTGACGAAAGTCTTCAATCTTTTTATATTGTTTTTTATTGTTTTATATTGATATAAATCGAGAATTTCGCAATAGTATTCTCCAAACATTCAAAGCAACAATAATTATAATGAATTTCATAATGTCTAGTCTAAAGTTTCTCAAACGATGAAATTTACCGTTATATCAGGTTACATTGAGAAAACCCGAAGGAGGACGTAATATTGGATACTTGGCGAAATTGTTGCTTCACAAAAGATTAATAGTCGAAAGCAGAGCACGGCTGTATTCAGTTAATCCCTTAAGATGCTTAAAGCTAAGCTTAACGAACAGTATCTTTACCCTTTTATAATCTAATACGGTAAAATTGGTGGAATGCGCTTTTTAATAATCGGTACATCCCCGCAGTTGGCCGACAATAGACTTGCGCTGTTGAGCTTCGCGTCGCCCGCTATATCGAAGCCCCGAGTGCTCAAGCGGACACGCTAAATGCGGACTAATGAATTGGGAGTGAGGTGTTCCACTCACCCTGCGCACCCAACCACCCCACCGCGTGGCTGTGTGTAGTGTTCCCATAGCAGCATTGACCGCTTCTATTTATATAACACTCTCGTACCTTCGCCGCACCCCCGCGCGTACCGTCTTCGCGCTTCCATCCACTCCACCATCCGCCCCCACGTTCTGCACGCGCTCGTGTCCCGCGTGGACGTACGGAACAACGTACAGGTATACATATAGCTACGTATGTATACCTACACATATATATATGATACATATTAATGTGTGTGTACATATATATATATATATATATATATATATATATATATATATATATATATACATATATATACTACTCGTGAAGAGGCGTGGGCGGATTATTCGCGAAGAAACATCGACTTACCTAGATTCGAGCGTAACTGGCGGCGCACTCGTCGATTCCCATCGATTCGACCTAGCCACGTGAAAAGTAAAGCCATTTAATAGGAGAGAGAGAGAGAGAAAGAGAGGGGGGGAAGGACAGAAGAGAGCTACCAAGAGCTATTTTCGGATTCTCGCTAACGTGACGAGTGCGTTCTCCGTCCAACTTTTTGCACCGCAAGACGTGATAATGAACGAGCTCGACGGGCTAAGGATGGCTCGATAGTCATCCAAATGCTAAAAATATATTTTCGAAAGAAGAACACTGTTACAAGAGTTTCGCCTCCCTTGCATTGCAGCTCTCAACTCTCAAAGCAAAGAAAAAATATGCACAAGATTATTAGATAAAATTGGCAATCAGGAAAGAAAGTATCTCTCGCGCACGATTGATACGCATTATATTTGTAAATAATGTCCGCGTGCTCGCGTGTGTACGCTCTGTGTTTCCAAGTGTGCTGAAAGGTAGCTGTCATTCATATTAACTACGACACGTATGTAACTACGCTCTGTAAATGTCTGTAAATAAAAGCGAAAATAAAAGCAAACTTATCGGACTCGACAAACTCCTCCGGTTATTTTAAGTCGCGTAACGACGGTAACCTTTTTACGAGGGATAAACTCTTGATTATCGGCAAAGTCTGGTCGAACACTATTAATAAAACACGCGGACGCGTGCAACTGTCTTTGTACTATTTTTTAATAAACGATAAGTTCCTCGCCAAATATAGCAGGACGTCGTAAAGAAGGGAACGATTTCATTCGGGTATTCCAGGATGCGAGATATATCGTTTGACCTTCGTTCGGTAGCATAACCCGCCGCTTTTATCCTATATACACGTGCATGATTTCTATATATAAATAATCAATTTTGCCGTTAGCTCGGCACATTCAATCGTTTAGCTTAAATATATCTCTTGCTACTATTGTTACTATTGTTACTAAACAATAGGACAAATTTTAGGAAATACGCCCTAAAAATTCGGCGCGAAATCGAGAACACGTCGATGATTGAACACGGAGAAAAATTTTATACGCTGTTCTGATTTTTTTCAAATCAATAAATTTTATTTTGATTTCCGATGAAAATTCTCACGTGAAATCAAGTGTTGCACATATTGAATTTGTTGCATTTTAAAAAATAATGAAAAATAGAGGTATCAGCATTTTTTTTTTTATTTCCACGATCCAAAAACGAATGGGAATTTTTTGAGATGTCCTGGGAAATAAATATTGTCAGAGGTTTCACCTTTTCTCTTATCTGTTGGAAATATTTAAAATAAATTAATGAGTATTTTTGAATAAAATTATCGTACGGATATACTTCTTTTACATTTCCGACATTATAACTGGAGTTTTATTACCTTCCGTGTAAATGTGCCTCTGAATATCTGAGCAAATGGAAATACGAGCGAGATGGAATTTCGTAGGCGAGCGTGTTTAGGCTTGCACGACGATTAGATCGCGAAAAGACGCCTTACGGCAGCGTAGGAAGGTCAAGGTCTCTCGATGATGGATTAACGCGTATACGCGTCGCACGCGATTTAGAGGCTGTCGGGACTCGGGACTCCATGTGCACGATGTTACATGCACGTCGCGCGAATACGTATTTTCCTACCGCACGTGCCGCCCTCCACCAATTGCAGCCTGCAGGCAGGCACGAGGCAGGCAATCTCTGATTCGGGGAATGGCTCGAAAATTAATTGTCGGAACGTAGTCCAAGAAACTTTCGTTTTCAACGTTTCATGGACTCGAATTGTATAATCGCAGAGCATTATGCATCAATGTTAATCGCATTGGCGAAACTGGCGAAACTGGCTCTGTGACCTTTGTTTTAATCCCTAATAATTTTTTAGAATAATTAACGTTGAAATTCTGATCCAATTAAAAGTCTGATTTGACGTACACACACACACACACACACACACACACACACACACACACACACACACATATACATACACGCACACACAAAGATAGATGATATAGACGACTATAAAACTCAGTAAAACTGTTTTGGCGAGCGAGTATCTGCGAAATGTATTTCAAGAATTGTTTCTTTTTGTTGGACAACAGGATCGCGCCAATATGATAACAGACGTAGCTTTCGCACGATCATTTATGGAAGAAGTAAGTTTTCTTTGAAAAGTAGGTCGACTCAAGTCCATGATGCTCACGTAATGTAATGGTCGGCATTGCAGAAAAGAACGGGAGCAATCCCGCTGACAAAATCGATGGAGCGCTCGTATTCCCCGGTGAGCCACCTTTGATTTCTTTTATATACAGTTCTCTTCTCTTCACATCTCACGTGGAAACGCGGAAACGAACTGTCGACCGTTCATTCCGTCGATCGCAAAACCTCGTATCGAGGAAAAAAAATCGATTTCGCGCAAATGCAACCAATTAACGTACGTGCAAAATGATATTTATCTTTTCTATCATTGTATCCTTTTCCGCTTGCACTTTTAGTACTAAAAAGCTGCAGATTATTAGTATCTAGTGACGAATACGTTTCTATTCGATTCTAATCAGTTTCTGTCAAAAGTGCAAATTACCTACATATTAAGCTGTATTTTTGACAAGTTTTATATACATATACGTGAGTTAAATATATACAATTTTGCAAGATGAAAATTTAAAAAAGAACTATTACACCAGTGATAAGAATTGAAAGTTATTTTTGATTTTGCAGTTGCAGTATAATTTAATCATGTCCGTTATGAAACCGAAATGAAAGAATAACCAATTTTGCAGATATTACGTGAACACACATTTGGGTCAGATGCATTTTTTATAAATTAAGTAAAAATCGAATAAGGATTTTCCGTAAAAACTATAACTCGGGACAAATAAATAAACATTTTTGCCGCCACGACGCGACGTTTGGAAATGAGTAAAGAAATATGGAGCCATTGTAATTAATGTGTGTGTACGCGTGATGTCGATATGGATGATATTCGGGAGCTGAGTCGTGAGCGTAGTGGCCTCGAGTATTCGGAGCATCGGCACGGTTACACGAGCAGCATGCTTGCTCTCGGCGTATAAACTTGGGGTGGGATTAGCGAATTTGCCGCATACCACGCGCGCATGCACACAATCGACCGTACACCGCGGCGTTAATACCGACGCGGTCGGCGAGGTGCACACAAAATAGCGGCCGCGCGTTTATTTTCGTCGGCTCCATTTATTTTCACTCTCTCGCGCTTCGCAGCGCGCGCGAGCTGTCGTTGTTCCCTCCGCTACGATATTCCCGACCGCCGACGGCCGCTCCGTTGAATTCTCGCGTTTCACGCCGACTCGTTTCAGTCGAATTTCCAGTCGTTAACGGCTACTGTCCGCTTAAGCTAAATCGTGTCGCACATTGTCGAAAAAATTCGCGCGTCGCGGGTAAAAAAATGAAATAGTGTGCTAGACCGACACGATATATATCTGTTTTCTAGTTTTTTTTTTAAACACGTGTCGTTACGTGAAAGTTGAACGGCGGGCGTCTGCTCGCGCTCTCTTCGTCTTGTTATTTTAATTCCAATTTTGCCCGCAACACCGCATATTGCACGGAGAATTACAAGAGTATTAATATCGTAGAGTATTCACTCCTGATGATGAAAGTGTGTGCTACTGTGTGCGACACACAATTATCGCATCGCTTTGAGGCATACGACGGAGCGGAGCCTTGCCGTCGCGCATCGGTTTAGTTTAGGGTAGGTATCTCCTCGCTCGATTTTCATGTTAATTCAGCGCGCATAACGAGTGCAGCAACGCGATGAGGACACGTTACATCACACAAAGGCCGCGTACACGGGAGGATGGACGGCGAGAGGAGGCGATGCCCAAACGAGCGAACGAGCGAACGAGCGAGGGAGAACAGAGAGGGAGGCGAAGGAGGATCTATATAGTCCAAATCTATTCAAGACTCGGCTTTGGTAGCCTGCCAATTCTATTTTCTCGGGCGAAGGCGGGTTCGCATTGTGCCCGCGCTAATTTTGTTACAGACTACCGCGCTGTGCTCCGCGTATGCGGGTGGTGTGGTAGTGGTGCTCCGCTGATTCCCTCCATCCGTTCGCTTGTTCGTTCGTTCGTTCGTTTTCGTTCCCGATGCCGAGGAAGTACGCGCGAGAAAGTGGCGCAGCATCCTTCGGCGGCGGTATCGATCCTTTTATACGATCCACAACTGCGTGCGCGCGTGCGCGCTATAACGAGTTTGATATTTTTCCAATAAATTGCCGTCATCCGTGGCCGACGGGCAAAAGTTTCGCCGACATTAATAACGCGCGAAAGTCTCGCACACGCGTGTCCCTAAAATGTATTCCTTCCTCGCGCGAAAATTCTTCGTACATTGAGAAATTTCTTTCGCGAGAGACTATCGAGTCGAGGAGGTCGGCGAGATTTGCCGCTTTGCATGCGGCTGCAGGTGATAGCGTAAAAGAGAGATACTCTCGTCCCGTAATTCCGCAAACGGTAATTTCGTGCGTGCGGGTTTAACCTTTAGAGGGCTGAAGTAGCCAGCAACAAACTTGGAAACTATTTGGAACATGTGGGTTATATGTATGTAAAAATTTTCCATGAAAAAAAATTCAAAATTTCAAATCCCGGCCCTCTAAAGGTTAAGCGGAATAAATTTTCGCGCTAGCGAGATTCCAATCACGAACGCGAACAGCGAATAGAGCCGAGAACGAGGAAAAGAAGGGTATTGTAAATACTTGTAAAAATTCTCCCCGCTACATTTTGCAGCTATTACACGTGGAGCTGTTACACGACGCTGTGCGAGTAATACATGTACATTTGCGAAAATTATTCCCGATGCGCGTGACATTAAGAGTTCGTGCTAGACGTTCGCTCGTGAAAATTTGAATTCATGGCGAAAGAGCAGCCTGAAAAACACGCCGATCGATCGCGTACATGAACGATTCTATTTTCGTCCGTTGCGGCCGTTGCTGCACCGACCAATGTTGTCATCGATTACTCATCCTGCCGCTGCTCTTTGCTGCATTTTTCATCGGCGTTCGCATAAAATGCTCTCGATGCGCCGCGATGAAAAATACAGTCATCCTCCTTTCCCCGCCACCGCTCTTTCATCATCCATTTGATGCACGTTGTAGCAAAATTGTATCTCTAAATCTTATCCAAGTAGGGCATTTCAATAAATTTAACTCTTATCGGTGAAGAGCAGTGAAATACTCTTAAGCTACGAGATACTTGAACGATGGTGCTGGACATTTATTACTCTTTTATGCGGTGCGAAATACGTATGTGTGGGGTTTGCGCCTTGGAGCCTCGGCGAATCGTAAATTTTCTAACGAATCGCGAGTCAAATTTTTTTCTTTCGGACACTCCTTTTCAAGTATAATGCTCTGATATTTAATCATTTTTATTTAAAGAAAATTACTTAAAGAAAATTCAAATTTTAATGTACCATTATATATTTTGTTATATTTGCATCGTATGTCATGTCACGTGATGTGTTCGTGCGCTCGTTCAATTCAACTCTTGGACAGAATTTGAAGAAGAACAGCGTCGTGCTTTTTTAAGATATAAATTTTTAATTCGAGTCTCCTCAGAATATTTTTCAATTTCGTTAAATTGCGCTCTATATATATCTGTACCCCACGTTTTCTGCTAAATATGGCCGTCCGAGTTTTCTCACATAAAGACTGCATACAATGTTATCTCGGGCTCGGTATCAAGCGGCTACATTTAGCACGGAGTATAAGTTATTAATACGGGCCTATTTGTAGTGGACAAGCGATTCTTCTTACGACAAGTCCAAGTCCCACGTGGTGTTTTAGCGCGTCTACATCCGGAGAGGTAAGACTAATGTTAGTCGCGAACTGTTTGGCACGCAACGTACTGTTCCGCTTGATTCCGCGGAACGCGCTCGGCCAAAACTTTCTGATCGACGCGCGAAGCTGACAGGTTGCTCACAAATGTAGTCGTTACCACGAATGGTGGTGATATTTTCGCAAGAATATGTGTGAGCGACGCGACGCCCCTAATTTATCTCATATGATAATACGACTGACATTGAAAGGTTCAACATGAGTGATTTAATCAATTTTTTTTATAGAAAATCGATTTTTTATTAGATTTTATAAATTACATTTTTTTGAGAATTAGACAATTAAATAACGATAATTTTATTTCAATTCTAAAAAAATTAAGCTCGTGGCTGCATGGCATGGAAATGTTTAATTTTTATCTCTTTATATTTAATTTTGTTTTATATTTATAATGATTTGATGTAGAAATCTCTGGATGAGAATATCATATTAAAATATAATATAAAATTTTCATGAAAAAGTTAATTAAAATTATTCTATGATGCTTCTCGAGGTTGCTCGAGAATATATATATATATATATATATATATATATATATATATATATAAATACGGACATGGCACTTCTATTGTAATACAAAACGGAGTGTAGAAATATAAGCTGGCGGCATAAAATTCGATAAGCTATGACCGTCACACGTCCATGTGCAAATCATAAAGTGCATCGACATGTCAATGATGGAAATGGTTTTCTTGGATTATGACATATGATTTCGGCTTAATTTGATTAGACTTTTGCTCTCGTCAGCAGCAATGGCTGCTTTGATCTCGGCATATTATATCGTGTATTTACTTTGGTGCTCCCGGCCACTGATCAAAGCGATCGTTCCTTTCGTGGTGGAAAGATCGGTAATCAAAGTTCGTTCCGTCAATGTTTCTTTTTCGACATGGCGCTTTATTTTTGCATTTATTCTCATTTTCCAATCGTTTTGTTTCTTTTGTGATCAGGCAATTCTCTATGTATTGACGTTTCGTACAGATGATATGAAGAGACGGCTTCTATTTAAAATTCATTTTCTCTCTAGTTTTCTAATATTTGTTAATATCTGTTATTCTTTACGGATTCGGGCAAACAATTTAGTTTCTGCTTATATTATAAGATATAATAATAATTGAACAGTGAATTATTATTGAGAATTGTGGAATCAGTTTGCATTACATTATGAGTTAAATTGCTCTTTTTACAAACAAAACGCGTTAATCTTTTAATAATTTTTATCTTACAAATTATGTATATATATATTATTGTATAATTTATATTTGTAATAATTATACATTTATATATCTATAATTTAATGCGAAGACAGAAATCTTATTAAACATAAATTAATATCTCTAACGATGTGCGCGAAGAGATAATTATACGAGGTGCATGGTGCGATTTTGTGCGAGTTTCTTAGGTCAAGTATCGAAGAATTTTCGAAAGAAGGTTCTAATTGTTATCTATCTTTATCTAGCGACTTTTACAAGTGAAAAATGTTAAGTATACGCGTGTGCAACCGAGGAAACGCGGTTCTCGCGTGTCGCGACAGCATTTTCGCGCGAGGAAAGTGGCAGCGGCACCGTCGCGCGCGCGGCCTCCGGCACAGGCTGACAAGAGGGGTGAGAAGGGGGTAGTAAACATAACCCAGATTCACGGCCGGTGGCGCCCAACCCAGGAGGGAGGCAGAAAGAGGGAGAGAGAGAGAGAGAGAGAAAAAGAGAAAGAGACGAGGGCGAACCAATAACCTAGCCTAATAGCATTGTGGAAGAGTCGACGTTGCTTCTCTTTCTCTCCTCTTTCTCGAGCAAAGGTCACCCTAGAAGAGTCGACGGGTTGAGTGCCAGTTCTATTTATAGCGACCATCACCTCCTCGTTTCTCTCTTTCTCTCTCTACCCTTCATTTCTTCTCTTCATATCCTTATCTTCACTACCTCCCGCCACATCTCTCTCTCTCTCTCTCTCTCTCTCTCTCTCTCCTCCCCACTTTGCCCTCTCTCCTCTATACGCTTCCCTTTCTCGTCTCCTCTCAGGATCCTTGCTGCCGTCTCCCTTGGACCCCACGAACGCCACCCCTGACACGTTTCCATCGCCCTGCCCGCCACCACCGCCCGCCGGTTGTCGCGCAGCCTCGTCCCACTCAATCCTCCCACGAAAGACCTATGAAGCTATAAATAGCTCGGGCTCTCCTCACCTTTCCTCCACCCGTACCTCCCTGGTTGGCGGATCGAACGGCAGGAGTGGCGGAACGGTCCCTACCTGTTAACCTACGACGATGACGACGATGACGACGGCGCTGACGGCCGCTGTAGATAGAGAACGGATGGATCCGCTGAGTGCGCGAGAGCCTAACAAATAAGTAACAAGAGATTATGTCTTCTTTATCACTGAAGAAGATTATGAAATTATTCCTAAATATTTCTATTCAAGTAAATCAGTTTTTTTATTTATTTATTCTCTCATCTCATATGTTGAGACATGTGAAAATAATAACATAAGACGTCTGGGAAAAAGATTTACTTGAGAATGAACTTTGGTTTAATGAAGTTACTTGAAATTGGTGTAACAAGATAAACCTCAATTTTCCGACTGATCCCTTCTTTTTTAGCTTTATTGATGCGCCCTGTGTAAATTGAGATTAATCAACTATCGTTGGTAAAAAAAAAAAAACAGACAAAACAAACTTGAATTTTTCGAATTCTAGCTCGAAGATATTAACGTGTATCGTATTTAAATGTCATATGAAGTATTGCACTACGTGCAACAACACAATTCTCTAGTTTTCTTTTATATTGATAAATGCAAATGAACCTTGATATGAATGTACATTAATGATTTTAATATACTTTATATTTGAAGAAGATATCTTACGTATGTTTATGATTTTAATACATCTTATTTTTTTATTAAATATAATTTACAGTAATAGTAATTTATTGATGCTCTTATTGGTTGAATTTTTCAGTCATCTTTAATTAGAGCGTTAACGATATCAGGGTATATTCTGCAAACTGTAGCGTGAGAATGACGCTCTGAGAGGCGTTTTACGCCAGTATCCCGCGCGATTATGGGTCACACGCGCGAAATCTCGGGGTTTCCCCTGGCAACACCACGACCGCGCTCGAAGGCGGGCGGCTACCCTTCGTCGTATTGTGCTGTCTTTTTTGTCGTGTCTCCCGTGAGTCAGAAAACGGCGCGGGCGGCGCCTCGCGCTGTCACGGTGGCGCCAGGCTGCTCTCTTGCCGGGTAATTTTTCTGTCAGGTCTGGGCTTTCCTATGTACGCGTATTTTGCAGCTGACAATTGAGGATTAATCGCGATAACACCTATCCTAGTATCACTAAAATTTTAAATTTCGAATTCCTTCGCGAGTCCTTCGACAATTTTTACGAAATTTAAGTTTTAATTAATGATTATTTTCAAGATTATCGTAAAATACATTTACAAATGTTAAAGTTAAAAATCTTTTAATATACACGCGTGTGACACAAAAATATATGTTGCCTGTCCAACTAATCTTTTTTCTCTTTATACTATAATTCGATGATCGCTTCCTTTTTTTCTCTCTCTCTTTCTTTTTTTTCTCAGGAACCAGCTCGAGGAATTTAGGACACGTCCGAGATTATTTTCGTAGTTGAAGACACCGCGGATATCGGCGCGATGAAAGAAAATTTGTTTAAAGATCCACGAGCAAGGCTCACTGCACTTTACCGCCTTTTCTCGCCTCTTCTCACGCTTCATCCTTCGTCCTCTTTGCCCCACTCGCCTCGCTTTGTCCCGCCACCGTTAGATTTTTAAACTCTCTCTTTTTTTTCCTTTCCTCCATCGACTTATGTACATCTTTCTTTATCTACCACCCGCGCTCAGTCGATTCTTTTTCACTGTACGGTGGCATGAAAACGTCGGCTCGTCGGACGAGCGGCGAATATTAATGCGTGTTTTTACACGTGTGGACGTTTATTTTTGTCCGTATTTTTAGCGGTCGGTATTTTCGAACGATTCGGTCACTATTTTCGTACTAGTACACATATGCGTTCGTTGTATTACTGCAAGAGAGTACCCGTCTAACTAAACTGTTCAAGCAATACATGCTATTTCTCCGTCCCGTTATAGTATCCTGCACAATAATCAATTTTGTCAATCCTGTCGATGAAACTTTATTTAGAAAAAAAGATATACTGCTAAAAGGAAGAAAGAAAAAGAGAATTAAGCTTACTTTAAATATATAAATAATTTTTGAAACGTTGCATTAAAAATGTCACGTGAATCATATAAAAATCAATAAAAATAAAAATTTTAAACATATTTTCGTGTAATTCTCCTGAAATTATGTAACAATATTAGATATTTTTCGCTTGTGGAGAGAAGGAGAAAAAATCATTGATTAAAAATGTATTGATTTAAATGAAAAGTATAGATTTTTTCATTGAATTTTTACATTTCTTTATTTTGCTCTGTTTGGAAGCAATAGATAGCATATCGAAAATTAGCTATATCTATAGGTATGCACATATCCTTTTGTCATTTCACATGAGCTCAAATAAGATACACTTCGTAGAAACACGAGCCACCCTGAGCCTCGATAGCGATCCGTCTACGATGAGATGTCGTCGACGACGAGATGCGCGGTTTTTTTAAAAGCAGAACGGTCGGCTTTTTAAAGATGCGTATTTATACGCTCCGGACGACCTCATGCTGAGATCGAGACAGCTCGATGCGATCCTTGCGTCTGGTTTTCCGCATGAGCCTACCAGGCTCTTTACTAAAGCAATACGATTTTAATCAGAGAATATACAAATCCGAAAAAACAAAGCCTATACGTATAATTCTTGTGAATTAACAGTTTGTTGTGAATGTATTAAAATGGTTTTTTAGCGATAATCTCTAATATTTTTCCAAATATTGAAAATATAATAATCACATATTGTGAAAGATACAATTTTCGTCGATTTGTAATATTGCAAATTGAATTGATATTACAGTAAAATGACTGTTAATATTCAATAAAACATGATCTATGCGAACCGTACGGGATATATTTTAAATATTTTTTTGTGCAAATTGCTATATTTTTGCTCGTTTCTGGTGAAAAAATTATCTGACATTTATCAGAAAGAGTAACTTATATGTACAACTGTTTTTTTGTATCGGCAATTTTTATAAATATTGACAAACTGTTCAAATTTTTATCTATTTTTATAGTATATCTGTTTAATAATCAATCGCCAGTATTGGACATTGATGTTATTTCCTGAAATTTTCTCTACTTTGTAAAAAAGAAAAAAGTATTCCAATAAAGGTTAATCGATCTGTGGTATTATATAAACATGTTTATTGAGTTTATATAAATTGTTTTCAAGTATAATTTTAAGAGATTTACTTTTATTTTCAGGTAAGTGCCAACAGTTTTCGCGTGCCCGACTGTCACGGTGGTGTCATACCAAGGGGTGAAAGGGCTGTAGCTAGGTAAGCAGCTAAAAATAAAGTTAGTACATCATATCGAGCGATTCGCTATAAATAGTCCGAAGCAACTGAGAGGCTCTGAATGTATTAGAGTCGCCTGACTTGCTGCATCATCTTTTGCACAAGTTATAAAAATACGTCGCTACGTAACTCGTATATTATGCCACATTGAAATTACTTTGCTATCCCTTTGCTACATGTGTACACAAAAGCGCGCACGAAAGAATATTGTTTCAAAAATGCTTTATTAAAAACTACGAGATAACTACTGATAAGATTCACTTAACTTTAGTTACTCTTGGCTGATGTAAAGATCAACATGTAAATCATAAATCTCAGTTTCTTTAGCGAATATTATAAAGACAGTAAAACAAAATTAAACATTAAAAAGATGTTGGGATTTTCGTTTATATTCGCTCCCGCGAATATTTCTGTTTTCTTAAACGGGAGAAGACGCTGTTCCGCTGACCGGATCGAATATTGTAAAATGGACAATTTTCCGACCGCTGCTTTTGCATAACAATACATATGCATGAGATGTTACGCTCCATTCGGCCGATGTGTTTAACAGTATCCAGCCCGATGGATCGATAGAGTTTAGGGCGGGCGGTAGTGAGGGTTGATGGCGAGAGGAAACCCGCTTAGCGTGACCTTGCTCGCTATTTTTGGAAGACGGCACGTGATTGGAAGATGGCTCTTTTTTTTAGCCGTCGGCTGAAAAAAAAAAGAATTCCGTCGATCGAATTAGATCCACGGGAAGGAGCACGCTCGTCAAAAGCGCGGGAATGCATAACGTTACGTACGAGAAATTCGTCGCGCGAGAGAAAGAGAGAGAAGAGTTGTGACTCTTCCCTCTTATTTTATAATTTTTTTATGAGAAAAATCGCTCGTTGTCATTAAGCTGTTCACGACTTTTAGAAAGAAATCACTTTTACCTAATTGGCAAATGCGTCATACGCGAATCGCATCTCTCAAATGTTATTTTAGGATGTAAAGTTGAAAAGAATACAATAGATATAACGAGATAGGCGATTTAAACGATGTTTTTTTTCCGAGATATGCAAAAATTT
Source organism: Tetramorium bicarinatum (assembly GCA_928718305.1). Lineage (NCBI taxonomy): Eukaryota > Metazoa > Arthropoda > Insecta > Hymenoptera > Formicidae > Tetramorium > Tetramorium bicarinatum. The sequence continues at coordinate 7,751,054 of OV788324.1, read as the reverse complement.
CCAATATATTTAAATTGGAAGTCGTTTAAACAGTACAAAAATACATTTAAGATTCAAGATACAAGTATAATAAACTCATAAAATTTAATTGCATTTTTTGCGCGTTAAAATACATGTGAACAATATCTCATATTCCTATCTCCGTCTTTATTTGACTTTGTCATTTTGTACTAGAGATATGCGAAAATGATTTCTATTATTAATCAGCATATTTTTATAGATAATCACATTTCTCTTAGAATATCTGTTTACACACGTTTTATATCATTTGAATTTCATGCGTTACTTACGTCGCGGACTTTGGTGTTAATTTTTCAACAACGATGCATATTGTTTGACGTTCTTTCGCAAAATGCAAATCAATCGGGATTGCGTGATCAGAGAGCGCGATTTCGGATCAAATGTCAATTTGCGCAGCAGCATGATTAATTCAAATGAGTAAAATAATACTGATTCCGCTTATCAATGATGTGGTCAAAGAATTATTGGTAAAATATGATTCCTATTCCAATCGAATCTATACATATAGATAGAACTCTATTTCTATAATATCAATTTCTCAAAATTGCTGACTGTGATTTTCATAACGGATAAGAATATGGATAAGTTTTCTTGACTATTGTTTGTTGACTATTATTTTTATCTGTTATAATTTTTTAATGAGAAAATTAAATTCCTCGATAATTATATTTTGAATTAAATTCTGAAAATGTAACTGATGTTTTGTATAAAAATAATTTATTATTTAACGTGTCTGCCACCACGTTTACATGATTTGTCGGTCACGCGACACGGTTATTACGTTTGCGAAATAAAATGTATTTCATGGTGATAAAAAAACTAAAAAAATTAATGTTATGAAGGAAAAATTATTATGTAAACAAAACGTAATGCAGAATATAGTAAAAATACTTTTATTAAGTATTTATTATAAAACTAACATTTAATAAAATGATTCAATAAGCATTTATATCAAATTGACTTTATATATTAGCATTTATTATTTAATTATTTAATTAATTATTTAATCACGAAACGTTTCATAAGTAAAGTGATATATGTATAACGATTTATTGTAAACTTGGGGATGTTAAATTTCGCACGTTAAAAAATATATCAATATTATTAATTTTACTTTATGATTATATTTATCTTTATAGCAATAGGAGTAAATATTTGTTTTAACAATTAAAATTGTAATGATATTCAATGTTGATACTAATATTGCATCAATTATGTACTCGGATCTAATATTAAAAAGTATTTCATGATTAAGTTTCCTTTTATAGCCAAAACATATCAAACCATGAACGAAAAGTACAGCATGGCTGGTTATACATTATTACAATTGTGCAATATCAATTTTAAATTTATTTAAAGATTTTTTAAATAAAAAGTATGAGATTACAAATTTTATGAAATAGTTTATAAAGTATTAATAAATAATATTTATTTTTTACATCTATAAAATTTATCAGTGTAAAAATACATTTGTTATAATGTTAGTCTCATCTAATTTGATCAGACGTCTGAATGGATGATGAGCGATACGACGTGTATTTTTTTTCTTTCTCATAGCATGACCGTATATATGATTCGATAAGCGTAATCTGTGCAGTGTCATTAACAGTTGTTGATTATTATACGATTTCGGTGAATTAAAGCGTAGAAAACAAAGGGCTAGCGATAAGAGAACTTCCGGGAGCAGCCAGCCGCAGCGCCCACGAACTTCCGATAGCGTGCCTTGCATTTTTAATCCATTCAGATTACCATGCATTCGTCATATTGAAATTTGCCTTTTGCAGTACAGTACAAATCTTCTGTTTTCTATTATTAACGAACCTGGTCATTCTTTGTCCGAAATTTCAGAATCAATATTAAATATTTAATTTGAGCAAAATATTTTTAATTGTAAGAACGAAGCACCCAGATGCACTGCACGATTTATCAATTTTGCACGGATCACGTAATGGATACAATTAAAAATAGTTTCTGTCGAGATAAATAAAATAAAATTTAAAGAACAGTGGAGTTATCAATGAAAACCTCGCGAAATTCGATGAAACCCATTTTTACGAGAGACATCCATAGACTCAATCATATAGTCGCGTTAAATGTTACGCGATGCATTAGAAATTTAATGGCTCTTCTATACGGTAGCGCGTAGTGGACATCGCGCCTCTCTCACGTGGGCAGACATAATCGCGAGGGATATAACTGACCGGGATATAAATAACAACCGCGAGAAAAATATCGATTTTTCAAGCTCGTAATAAGGCGAGCCCCCTGGGCTTGCTCCCTGATGATTAATCAGGCTCATCTATTTATGACGAGGAAACAGTATTGAGTAGAATGACGTACGAACCGAACCACCCACGTTCGCGTAACGCACGTTTGCGTCGCATCCCGTTCGATTGATTCGCACCATTTGCGCGGAACGTTTGCGTTCGACACGTGTAGCGAATATCGGCAATTATCTCTTTCGTCTGCATGTCCGTGCAATATCGATAACGGGAGAGAAGAACTCTATTTTAGAAAAGCTTTGGACCAAAAATGGAGAATGAAAAAAATTGCAAAAACGAGCTAGATCAGAAAAGTACGCAAATCAGAACAATAAACTCTTACACGTGTAGCGTAATGCATAATTATATGTTTGTTTCGTCGATAATTGAATTCTATTCGACGGATTCGTTTGTTGAAACAAATGTAATAGAAAATCAAATGTACAACTAAAACGCGATATAAGGATTCATAGCACAGGACATATTTGTGAATTATAATTATTAATAATTTTCAGTTTCATAGTATTATAATTAATGCCAAATTGGAATTATATTTTTAACAGGTAGATAAAATCAACTCGAATTTCTAGTAATAACGATAAATGTGAGAATTAAAATTTCTTATAAATTTCCGAGTTTTCACCGTGTTTTTAAAATTACACAGCGAAATTTATAATTATTAATATGTTTCAAGTACAATTAAAGACCACGAACGAAAAAGAATGAAAGCGCCAGAGAAATTTATTTTAATTTATAAAAAATATAATATTAATGATTAATATTCATACAAGCGCTGAATAATAAGGAAACTCTAAAGGAGGAGGACCCCTAAGGCCTATATTCAACCTCCTTGAAATTTTAATGTAAATGAATAAAATCTATTTCTTGACAAAGAAGAAGTATATTTTTAATGATTTTAAGTGAAACAAGCGTATTTTGGCAAATTAACCCTTTGATTGGTGGGGGTTTTTTAAATATAATTGCTAAAAAAAATTCTAAAAAATATTTTCAAATTCTCACGTAATTTGCTTAAAACTCGTTACTCGGAGGTTTTTGGGGTCGCTGAATACGAATCTGAAGTCAGATTTCCAAAATTTAAAATGGCGGATCCAATATGGCGGTCGAATTTTTAAAAAATGAACGAATTCGCTTGAAACTCGTTACTTGGGGGTTTGTGGAATCGCTGATTAAGAATAGAAACGATATTTTTGAAATCATATTTCAAAAACTCAATAGGCAAATGATATCTACTCTTAGAGTTATCCAGGAACAACGACGTGGATGTGGTAGATATTGTTCCCCTTGGGATGCTTAATTAACGTGAGTCCCCTTGCCTCTCACTCAGATTTTAAGCGAATTACGTGAGAATTTGAAAATATTTTTTTAGAATCTTTTTTAGCCATTATATTTAAAAAAAACCCCACCAATCAAAGGGCTAATTTGCCAAAACACGCCCTTTTCACTTAAAATCATTAAAAATATACTTTTTCTTTGTCAAGAAATAAATTGTATTCATTTACATTAAAATTCCAAGGGGGCCGAATATAGGCCTTAGGGGCCGGCCCTCCTCCTTTGCTCGTATTGAAAAATTTTGTTTTCGGTACTTTCGCATAATCGATTCTCAATTGCAATTTATAAGAGATTGGATAATTTTTCATTACGGACTCTTCAGTACGCCTTTAGATTTAGATTTAGATTCGCGTGGCAGTTACGCGAAAGCGGAGTCGGCTCACGGTGCCAGAGCCGCGAGAGACGATCCTGAGGCGCGTGGACACAACAATGCTGGGTCTCTATAAATAATCGAGTCTGCGGCGGCCGCCGCGCGGCGGCGCGAGTGTCGCGCGTGCGCGCGCGCGCGCGCTACAGAGAAAGAGAGGAGAGGTGCGACGCGACCGCGGCGCGCCGCGCGATGCAGTATCCCCGATCGTATCGTGCGGTGCGTGTCTCCTTGCTGGCCGCCGTTACCGCTCGATCGCGCTCCGCTCTCGCGTCCGTCGACGCGACCTTCGTTCCCGCGTACCAGCGACCGTCGCCGCCAGCGCGTCTCCCGGGTACAGCGGCAAAACGTCGCGCCGCGTCGCGCCGCGCACGCTCTCGCGTTCGGTGTGTGATAAGTCGCGGTAACAAGTCCGCGTCGGTGGCCAACGAAAAATGACAGTCGTTGATCGCGGGTGAGACTGTGCGGTGGCGAGAGAGTCAAGTCGCGTCGCGAGAGAGGACGGAGAACGCGCGCGGCCTGTGGTGACGTCGAGTGTCTCCTACTCCAACAGCTTGAATCTGCCCGCTGGAGAACCACGGGGATCTGGAACGGATGTCGCATGAGAGGTAAACGGAGAACGTGTTGTTATTTTCATCTTTGTTTTTTGCGCGAGCGCGCGCGCGCGCGCGCAATCGGGAACGTGGTTGCGGCAGCCATATTTCCGCGATTTCGCGGAGAGCGATGTCGCAACGAGCGAAGCGGCGACGGGTCGTCGGTCGCCCGTCGTTGCGGGCCGGAGAAGCCATCGCGCGACGAAGCCGCCGCCGCCGCCGCGCCGCCGCCGCGGGATCGTCTTCGCGTGCTCCGATAGTGTGCGCGCGCGCTCGCACGCGCACTTTCATGCGGTCCGCGTATTTTCGCGCCGCTCCGCGTCCCGAAGCGTCTTTCGCTCGATAAATAGTGTTGACAATGTGCGTCGTGCAAAGATGGATGGGGCAAAGGCGACGACGCCCTCCCACCTCCCTCTTCTTTCCCGTCTTTCTCTCTTGCACTCTGCGGCATCACGCTTTTATCACATGGTTCGTGGCGTCGAATATTAATGAACCTCATCGATGAAAACAGACTGCACGGCGTTCCGGTTCTTCTCTTCCACGAACTTGGCACGGCTTGGCGAGCGGTTCGCGAAAGCTCCCACAAGGTTTGAATTCCGTTCCGTCCCGCGTCTCGAGCTTCAATTCGTGCGAAGTTGGCGTGAAAATTGGCGAGCCGTGGCTGTCGCTAAACGTGTGTGTCGACGCGACACGTGTCGGACGCGTAAACACAACGTAACGTACACTCGCAAAGATCCGATCGCGGGTAGAGAGAAAGAGCGAGGCTGCACGGGCCTCACGGGCAGCAGGAAAATGCTCCGCACGCAGGAAACACCTGTTGTGTGCGACGCCCACGTTCGGAGTCGATCGCTCGCTTGCGCGTCGCTGACAGTATTAAACTCGGGCCGCTCGGAAACCAAACTGGTCGGTTCCGCGAAGCTGTGAAATAAATACTCCAAGATAAAGTTACAAACTACGCGCGCACCCTTAAAATTAAAATGCGACTAATCACGCGTGAACTTTATCTTGTATTTGGCTTCTGATATCCTGATTTCTCTGTAGATGCTGATTAACTTTAATCCCGGCTTAACTTATTTTTCGTCTTTTTCTAATTCTTAGAACCAGCGGAAGATGAAATGTAAGTTAAATCGAGATTAAAGTTAATCTACATTTGATAAAAATAGATATGAGATGAAATTTCAAAGAATTCTCTTTAATCCTTTGCGATGCGAATCGATCTCGATGACGGCGTATGAAAGTATTTTGATATTCTACGTGCACTTGAATATCTGCATTAACATTTGAATAATATTAACGTTATTCGAAGTAAATTGATTTCTTTTATCTGGAAGATTGTGCGAGTACTAGTACATATCATTTATCGGAGACAACATCGTTCGTTTCGTATTCACTGTTTCGAATGTTTAGAGAAGGATTGTCGTAGATCCATGTGCTGAAATTAATTTAGTACACACAATTCCGTTAAGAAGATTAAACAGCAGAATATAATTGGTACATCAACATAAATAAATTTACATTTTTAAACTTGTTTTTCTATTTACACGGAGAGACGTGTGCTCGTTGTAATGAAATATATAAATACATATGAATTATCTATCCAAAGTTTTCCGTCGAAACGTAGCACAGTTGACGTCCAACTTGTCTGTCTATATTATAATAATACAAAATATAAAAAGCTTCTTTTTATTTTTTATTTGTTATAGACTGTCTTTTGAGAATTCGTGCTTGTTCTAATACTAAAATCTTACGCGACAAATTATTTTTTTCGCGTGTATCTTCATTAAATCTCAACTGACCAAAGCATATGAGATGACCGTGCTATAAATATTTTTTTTTATAAGAAAATTTATAAAAAGATTACGTTAATTTTACAAGTTTCGTAAAATCCTTTATAATTCTATAGCAAGTTTTTCGAATAAATTTTTTTTCTTATTCGCGCGAGTGCATGCAAAGAGAACGTGCTACGTTGCTATCTGAAAATATTGTTATTGAAAAGAAAGACAAACAAAGTTACGCATGGCATGGCGATTTACGCTTACTGCTCCCTATCGAACATAAAGAATCAGCCGTTTCATCCGTCGTCGATGAATGAAGAACGGCTATAGCCGTGACGCGACGATCGAACGGAATCGGTTCGATCCCGTCGATGCCGGACGTCGTGCGTCGCCTCGCGCGCGGAGAACGTCGTCGTTGAGCGGTCAACGAACGAAAACTACCGCGGTACCGCGGCGCGAACGCGCCGAGAAAGATTTACGCACAAGCTGCGCCGCGCAACGCGACGGCGACAGTGATCACGTCACAGCGATCACGTTTGTCGTCGAGTCAAACACTCACGCGTAGAATAGAAAATAACGATATTTCGCCGTCGCCACGTAAAGGTCCTCCTCTCGCATGCGTCTTCACACGCGAGAACGAGTCGCTTGACATTTGCGCCAGTCAAAGACGATTAATGTCTCGATAACCTTATCCCCGGCCGAAAACCCATAAATAATATTTTACGTCTTATCGAAAAATCGTTGTCACGGTACGCGGCGGTAGATTTACGATTTATTTCGTTATCTGACCCCGTAGTGTTATCGTATTCCAAATTAACCGAGGTCGTTGTGCATTTCAAAGTGCAAACGTGTGTCACGAAAGTATGTATTTTATACTATTTTAGCTTGAAACAATCTTGCTTTATAACTATAATTAATAAGAATAACAGTAGCGCCAGAAAGAAAAATATTATATTTAATAATAAAAGAATCAAATTTTATTTCAATTATAGACGGAATGTTATATTGATATTGTGCAAAGAGGACATCATGTAAAATAGACAAAATAATGGAATTAATTTCGTACGCACATTGTGTAGCAATACCATTATAATTTTATTTCATATAATTTCATATAACCAACAATGCGTTTGTATACAACGCAGATTATATTACCGGACCAATTAGCGGTGTGTTGAGATATGCAATTTAATTGGGTTAAGCGGATCTGCGAGTGCGCAATATTGGAATCTTCCACAAATTCGATGCGCGCGTGTTTGCAGTCAACAAGTACGTATGAAATCGAACGATGTTTATAAAATCCACTTTTACACAAGCTGCAGACATCTTCAAAAAAATACTCGTAACATTCACGTTTATAAAATCAGAAAATATTCCGTTTTTATCCAAGTACACGGAAAAAAGTAAGTTGATTAAATTTTATTTAGCATTCATTCTTGGGTAGGGCATAATTTCTAAACAGTTTTATGTATTTTTTTGTAAAAAATCCTAGACATCTTGAAAATATTGAAAAGCAGTCATAGAATTATTAAAATTCTGAAAATAAGAATAACAGTCTGTCCAAAAGTCGGTAACTAGTTACATAAAATTTAATGAACTTATTTTTCCCGTGCAGTATAATCAAGTACACGCAAAATTAATCTAAACATACGTGCATGCTTTTTGTACTAAATTTACATAATACTAAAATTAAATTTCTTCATAATTATGTCGTAAATCAAGATTTCCTCTATTACATACATTTTTTTTGTGGAGATGTATAAAATTTTATTTTATCTTTATTCAAAGTATAATTACAAGAAAAAAGGCTGTTATGTCAATCGTGGATATTACTCATGTTTCAACAATTTTCATTAAAGAGAAATCATTTTACTCTTTAACAAGGAATCATATTTATAGTAGGCATATTATTGAACGTCTTTACAAGATAATCTTATGATGTCAATTTATATATAATACGAAATAAAAAGTTACGTAATAATTATAAGATTCGATTGTAATTGGACAATTCTTCATTTTGTATTCGATATTTTGTAAATATAAAAAGATGTTAGCCTTCGACAGGAAGGAATATTGTTACGTTCGTCTACGATGCCTCTACTTCTCCGAGCAGCATAAAGCGAACGTAACGTGAGAGAATTAAAATTCCACCTAGGTCGCACTCGCGAGCGCTCCCTCGATTTCTGCCTTTCTTCGCGGCGCATACCACCATCGATTCATCGCGACATTTTACGATGTGGAAGCTGAAGAAACTTACTTCCGAAGTCGTGTCGTTCCCCACGTAACCGCGTAACCTGTGTTATCGCGCACACGCAATGAGAGAGAGAGAGAGAGAGAGAGAAAGAAAGAAACATGATATAGAAACTTTCCCCTCGTAAAACGTACGACTCACGCGTCGCTTCTTTCGCGAGGCAATGGATCGCAAATTCGTTCTCCTCGAGCCCCGACCCACATACCGAGTTCTCGCAACTGTCTTCGTAATCGCGAACGATCGCTCACAGTGAACTTGTTAATTAAGTCGACGGATCTTGACTCTAGTAGTTTTAACTCCCAAACGCCATCTCCAACTCCACGCAGCTAATCTTGAAAGTTACAACAGACTTGATAATTGCATTTATTAACCAAACTTCTTAATTTTTGGGAAATAGTCTTTCTCCATAAAATGTCGGAAGAAATTCTTTCAAGTCTTCAAAAATACGTTACAGTGAAAAATTATTATGACGTTGTCACAAATTAAAGCTCACAAAAGCCTGACACAAAAATCTGGCACCAAACAGAGTCTTCTTCACATAAGGAAAATTATTGAAAATTTCTAGATACCGCAGGGTCCAACGTCATGTATACTACATTTTTTATTCTCAAATGAATTTAATTGTTTCTTATATTATATTTGATACATCTTAATGTAAAATAGTAAACTCAGTCATTAATCTAAAACTATTGCAACTACTCTTTTTAAAAGTTATCTTCTTAAAAGTTATTTTACAATGTAAGGATAAAAAATTTTAAATCAAATTTTTTTACTGGTAAAAAGATTGACTTCTCACATTACAATTACAGACAAAAGAAAGCTATTTTTTTTGTTCTTATTTTGTTTATCGCTGTGAAGAGAACTGTGTAAGAAAACTTTATTTATCTGATGTATTCAGAAAAAATTTTACTTTGTAGAAGCAGAAGGGCCAAAAACGTTTTATCGTATATGCAAAATGCTCCAATACCAGTACAGAATTAAATTAAATTAAACGCCGTCGGCATATCGTGACTTTACCGGTGTAAATTTATGGACAGCGCCGCATCCGAATCTACACATTTAAGTGTCTTGAAGAATTCAATACTGCGCCACGCATGATGAGATACCGAGAGCTTGCCTTTACGTGCGCCGCTCCCGTTTACGCGTATTTGAAACTCGTTCCACGCTGCGGGTGTGTGCGAGCACGTATATCGCGTACACGCGCGCGCATACGCAAAGCTGTGTGATCGGCGAATATATTATTAGACACGAAAGTAGCGATGAACGGTGCAAAACGGCGGCAAATTTTGTACGGGACCGCAAAAATAGCGATGCGTGCGAGGGCGAGAAAAGCGTAGGAGTCGCCGCCGTTTGTTAGAGATCCCTTTCTCTCTCTCTCTCTCTTTTTCGGCCTCGTTGATTTTTCCCTCGCCTTTCTCTCGCCTCGTCGCGCAGCTGATACACGAGCTCGTTGACCGGAGCTTAATTCGGTAGAAAACGATAAAAGATTCAAAGGCGGCGTTGCAAAAAGATGAATTTATTAATATCTATTATAATAATTCCATAACAAAACTGCAGCTTAACAGTTTATCGTATTTTAATTTTGAGCGATATAGTAATTGCGAATAAAATAACATCGTAATATTGCTTTACGACATAATAATAATTATTTTATTATAGATATATTATAGAAAATACAATATTTTTTTATTATTACAATATAAGAATAATTTCAACGGAAATATTATTTAAATAGTTTAGGATACTCTTTTTATTTCTCTGTTTTAATGGCAATGGCACACATTATTATTTCGCATTCTATAGCTACGATTATTATCAAGTGAATGTGACTTATTGTCACGGTGGTGATTGACTTAATCGCTTTAATCACGATGCGAATTTCCGTGTGCGTATCACACTATATATTGGTACGTGAAAAGTCTCAGAGGCGTGGCAATGTCGAATTTAGACTCTTGGCGACTACTCAACGAGAGAAATAGACTCCCGGTAGGTAGGTAGATAGTCGCTTTTTCGAGAGAAAGAGAGCACGTGAGAGAATAAGGGAGAAGAGAGAGAGAGAGAGAGAGAGAGAAAGGAAGAGAGGAAGAGATAAACGGACAGGTTTCGGCGGGTAATCGTGAAACGAAAGGAATCGGGCAGCGAGAAAAATATATGTAGTCCCTTCCTGTGGTGTTCTATTGCTGACACACCGGTTAGAGACTTGACTTTTGATCGATGGCAAAGTAGCGCGGTCGCCAGATTTGTCTTTTGGTTCGCGTTCTATCGAGACCGTTAGTTAACTCTAATCGAACGGTTGTTGCGTTATATCGAGGAGTAAAAAAAAACTGTCGATCAATATCGACTACGCGTATAAGATAGCGATTTCTGCGCGAGTATTATGAAGTAGTACAAGCAAATAAATTAATAATGATATTTTAACTAATTGTGAACGATTAACGGACGTTGCTCGCAGATTATTTTAAGCAATTTGTTTCAAAAGCAGCAAATTCCGGGGAGATTTACAGAGTAGCGTAGAAATAACAACCGGTATTAATTAAATACGGGTTAATTTCGGCAAGTAACCCTTTCTAATTCCTAATAATATCCTGATCTTGCACATTAAAATCCCCCCCGTCAGTTTTATATTTATGATTATTCTAGTATTTCGGCGAGCTACAAGTGACCAGCATTTTAATTATTTATTTTCCATCGGACATCGATATATCTGACCACGTTCCACGGTGACTGCGTTACCGCATAGCGCACAAGTTCCCGCTTTTAAAGAAAAATCGATTCAATCACTATAGCTGCAGCTATATCGCGGTATGTTGGATAAATTAGTGAATTAATAATACCTCGTCTTATACGCAGCGAGTTGGAACGTTGCGTACCTGCGCGTGCGGATGTATGTGTGCGTGTATGTGTTTGTTTCCGCACGTATGCGTTGGAAAGAACTAGCCTAGCCGCGACTTTTCTCTTCGAGTATATACTTTCTTCGGTCACCTCGAGGAACACGTCACACGATTCCGTATGTACAATCGTCGTCTATAGCCTTTCCACATCACATGCCATATTTCTCATGGAATTCCCGTGTCTCTGCCGCTGATATCGATAGGATTTTTTAATCGTTCGTACAAATCATCGATCTTATAATCTTGATCGTGCAACGTCCAAGGTATGAATTGTCCTTCTGGTTTTAGCTAAAGAGGAAGTAAACTTATTATTCTGTTGACTATATAATAGAATCAATCGTGTGTAAATGCAGTTGTGAGAAAGATAATAAAAAAGCCATGTTATAAATCTATTTTCCCATTTAAAATATAATATAATAATTTTTAATTTTACTTGTGTACTTTTATGAAAAGACTTGATATTTCTTGATTATTAATAAAATATACAGATAATACATTATTAATTATTAAATAATATACAGAATATTTCTCTTGATGTCTCTAAATACAATTTGATATTGATATCAATTGATATCAGGTGTGTCTGGCCTCAGGGCTTTAATGGATGCGACCTATATGATCGAAAGAGACAACCCAATCTGACCCAACAATGTCTATATTTATCATTTTACATCGTTTATATGTAATCAGCATATGTATAAAAATTTGTTTGAATGTCTTTTTGATTCTCAATTTATTATTGTTTCTTTCATTTGTTTTATCCACTCTTAAAAAACCGTGTTAAATCGATACTCGAAAGTTTCAAAGTATTGTTGCCTATTTTGCGAGATTAACTCGCAGCGTTGAGATGTATGACAGTTATTGTGACAGTTTTAATAGTTAGATTATTGAAAAAGATTAAAGAATTAAAATTTTTTTAATCTTAAATCTTTACAAAAATTATGTTTCATTATATAATAACGAGCAATTTCGCGCGCAAATCACGCGTCCACCACTACTAGTAATTTTTAAAAGAAAAGAAATACACTGTATGTATAAATAGATTCGCAATCTTTGTAATAATTTTTTTCTTATTTTCTCGAGAGATTTCTTATTTACGAAAGATTTGGTCGCTTTACACAACCACGCATATCTTTCTGCTTATAATACGAGAAGAAAGTCGCCAACGCGCCTTAATCTTCTTCTTTGGCATGCCAGAATACCATTATAATCGCCTTTGGCGCTCTCAGGGAGTCTTCGTGTATAGAGGCGGCCAGGAGGCAAGTTCAACATCCCGCTAATGGTACAGGTTCTCCACCTCGGCAAGAAGAGCATTCGCAAAGTTGTTACCGCTAAGAGAGAAAAGATCCGATCGAATTATAGATAGTGTGTATTGATAACTTTGGACTTGATCGATAGATCTGTATCATGTTTAGTTTCTTGTAGAACTCGAAATTTTATTTTCCTTTTTCTTTAATCGAGGGTTCATTCCAAAATACTCGATCCTCTTCTAACAGAAATTACATAATATTTTTGTTAGTGCTTTTGTCATAAATAGCACATTTTATTATTATATAGATATATGAATATTAACGCTAATTGTTTTGTATAATTGAAATTATTAATTAGATGAGAGAGAATAATTATGAATGCAAATTTACACACTCTTGTGCAGCTTACTTCTACTTACTTTTTACTATGTCGAAATAAAAGAAGAAAGACATTATTATAAACTATGAGCTTTTAAATTCTATAAATTAAAAAATTTTTGCATTTGTGCTTGTGAATAGAAAGTTAATTTTTTTTTTTGTGAAAAGACGGAGTAAACATTAATAAATAATCTATTCTAAGTCATTTTTTCCTACTTTTGCACGATGAGAGGCCAGCTGCAAAGGAGCATTATTATATTACAAATAATGAAATTCTTTAATTGATTTAACTCTATTCTTTCAATGAACGCGTTTATTTACACGCGAGAGAAAATCAATATGTGTGATATTTGAGGAATGCCTCTCGATATCGACCTGAATGAGTGACAAGGTATGCCGGAGGAATTCGTCAAATTAATTTGACCACGAGTGATTTCACCGAGAATCGAATCTTTTACGTCGAAGACAGAGGTTAACTGGGTCAGTCATCGTACGATCCTTTCCATTTCCACATCAACCACGATTATAGTGTATAGTACAACTATAAATAACCATACCGAATGTCGCGGCTCCGTTTACTAGTGCAGACGAGATGCTAGCCGAAATTTAGTCGCTGTTTCGCGCCGTCGAATAGTATGAAAACGAATTCTTAATTTATCTCAAAGAAAAAAGAAAAATAACATACGCCTTCGCTAAAACGCTATTTTTGTGATTGAGGTTTCAACCAGATCGCATTGCAGATCGCGTCGCTATTGTTAACATTTATTTATGCAACCAGATCGCATTGCAGATCGCGTCATTGTTAACATTTATTTATGCAAATTCTGCGACCTCTACTTAAATTGTCGTGTGACTCTACAGTCTTCCTTGAATTACTTCGTTGTTTTTACTTTTTTTCCTCCTCTTTTTACTTTGCTCTTTGTTTTGATAGTAACATAGTAGATTTATCTTACTTACTTAATACAAAAAAATCTTCAATAAATATTGTGTATGTCTAAACTGAATTATTTATTACTAGAATTATAATTTATAATTACTATCGCGTTATATTTGTTGCTCAGTTATTCATGCGTAGTTGGATTGTAAAATTATTGAGGAAGAATGTAATATTCATAAGTTTTCGTTAAGATGAATTTACGTTTAATAAAATAACATTGATTAAGCGGCGAGAAAAAGAGAGAAGGTTTGTTCATGGGTCAAAAAGGTTTACGATAAAAGAGAAGAAAAGGAAACGCTGGATGACGTCATGACAGTCATTCGCGCCACTTAGGCGAAGTCAAGGGATCAATTTACGACGTGAATGGTCAACTACTTGCTTCTCCCAAACATTCCATCCTCTAACCTCGAAACCTCTTTCCGTTTTCGTTTACCTATCACTCATTTCGAATCGATGACATGACAAACGACGCTCGCTCGCCGATAAGACAGAACGACGTGCACATAATATGTTGAGTAATATAAGATAAATAATAAGAGCGGGCAGCTCTTACATTTTCTACATTTAATCGCAATAATCTCTTATATACATATACATAGTATCTCGTAGTAGATTAAAAGTAAAGGTTAATATTTTATGTCATATAAAAAATATATAATTCATTAACTAAAAGCGTATAATTCAAAATTAAATATAAAAATGTATATGCAAATGTAAGATAACATGGAGAAAAAATATTTAAAAATATACATACAAATATTTTTCATTATTTATAAAATCCATTTTGGGTTTTGACGATTATAGTGATCGGTGAAAAAATTGCGCTTGCGCGATTATTAATGGTACAATTAATTCACGTAGCTGCTAAAATTGATATAAAAGAAATTTAGATATTTATCTCCGCGATGGAGAAACAACGGGAATAAAAATGGAAACTAAAAATGGATACTACGCGACTTTGTGAAAAGGAAAAATGAATTTTGTCGCAATCTCAATAAGAATAACACGCCTGAACTGTATAAAAGGTTCTTCAGGCGGAGGAGACGTTAGCTTACTCCTCTTGTTGCTTGTATCTATTATGCGGTCAATGATCTTCCTCTCTTTCTCTCGCATTTATATCGACAAAGATCGACTCATCTTTCCTCCATATACAATCTCGCGCTTTTTATCGCATTTTTTTCAAGCACCATTTAACAACAAAAGTAAGAGTGAAACGAAGATTTCATTTCGAGTTGGAAATGTTTTGAATTTCTCACGTGCCGGTTTTAATTGAAGTGAGAAATGCGAAATGAATCATAGTTTATAAATTATATAAATTATATTCAAACAAGACATTTGTACAAGAGTTGGAAATATTGTGAATTTCTCGTTTATAACCGATTATTATAATTACTGTAAAATACAATGAATAAAATTTAATTTATCATAATACATTATCGTTAGAGTTTATTCTATATATTCAAGTGATTTAAAAGACACACGCGCGATTTTGTATACTGAATGAAGAAAATGATTTCCGTTCAGGATCTAAAAATATAAAATTTATATTACATTATTGCGCGATTAATGTCGCAACGTTAATGCCAGCCGACAAGTTTCGCTTGATAAATGAAGACCCATGACTTATCACGCGACTAATATTTTATTCTCGCTCGCTCACAAATCGATTGTACGTAGGGGGAGTGTATAAATGGCGACGAGAATGAAAGATATTCTAACATCTCGTGTTTCGCCGCTCCGAACGGCAACAGTTCTATCATCAATCATGCACCCCGAGCACATGTGCGAAATCGACTGTTACGTATTAATCGCGTCAATATTAAGGAGCTGTAAAGTTGAACGCGCGTGAGCAACGCTGCTACTTAACCTTTAAATAGCCAGCCAGCGTCAGAAAAATAAATACGATACTTATACGATTTGGCAACTCTTTGGCACGCATCGGTCGTTGCGATTATCGCTAGCAAGGACATTTGACACTTGTCGGAGGCACGAAATTAGATTTTCATTCTTTGGCGTTCGCGCCGACGTTATTCACAATTTTATCTTACGTATAAATCAAATCATACGTATAATCGCTCTGCTATATATTTTTATTATTGCGCGGTTTTCATACTTTTTATTTGCACATGATCTGTAAATACAATTTTATATACAGGATAAACCGACGAAAATTGTTCAGCCCCTTCTTTGTATTTGATTTGTAAGAGATATAACTGAAACACGTCAATTTTATTTTTGAGGAAAATGTGATAAATTCAATTGTGCTGTTCAGTCCCTTGATAAGGATAGCTACTCCTTCTTAAGTGATGATAAAAGTCAAATAACGTATCGTTTTAGTAGTCTTTTAATTTTCTTTAACTGAACAAAATTGTAAATAGAACTTTGCTGCTCTATACTAATTATCAAAAGCTATTGCTTACTTATCATACTCCTCGATCTGTTTTAAATCAGATGAATTGATGATTTTCCTTTATTCTCTTTCTAGATCATCTCTTGGATGCGCGAAAAGAGCAGTAGAGAGCGACGAACGCCGAGAAAATCTCGCCGATAAGACAAGGGTGATGTTTGTAAATTTGTTAATCTTTCGGGAAACGTGAATCCGCGTCTCGTGGCGAAAAGATAATCGCGGTGTTTACGTTTTGCGAGTGTTAAAACTGGTGTTAAATAAGAGAGAGATCCGGATGGTGCTCCGCAGTGGATACTAAATATCTCGGTGGATATACTACTTAAGAGCGTGGCATATGGCCCTGGACTATGGTACTACCACTTACAATATGCACCACACGAATCAACTAGGTACGTATCAAAGAACGTGTTGCTTAGCAGTATCGAACCGGTTTCCTTTCGGGTTCTCAAAGATCTTCTCTTTTTCGCAAACCGGCATACCTCCTTAAAGAATTTTGGCTTCTTGAGAGGTCCTTTTTTTTTTTCTCTTAAGGAGAAGCTGTATAAAGAATTTCTTCTTGTTATATTCTTTTGAGAATCTCCCTCTATAATTCTTATTAAACAGCTTTTAAATTTTATTTTAAATATATATATTTTAGAAATAATTTAAATTTTATTAGTCTTATGAAAAATGTATATGAATTTTTAATATCTAATAATTAATTTTGTTATAAAGCATTACTTTTTTTTTTTTAAATTAAGACAGAAAGAGGCCTTCTAAGGGATCTTTAAATCACTCGATGAAGCATCGCTTATCAATAGTCTGTATCAATTAATTCTATATTAATGCTTATAAAATAATCTTTACAACGAGAAAGAGCTTGATTGCTACGTAAAAATCAACGATATTATTTTTATTTTGGTTAAAAATGCAAAATAGTTTGCTAAAATAGTTATAAAATAAAGCATTCCTAAGCAAAAATTTAATTAAAATTTCGAATTTTAAATTATTGTAACTTTTGAGTACTTAATATAAATTGTTCTTATAATTAGTTGAATAAACTCCGAATTAAGTTTTTGTGAAAGAGAAATTGGTTTAAAGCTCACTCGACGAAGCGGAAGAGGCGGCATCCACGTGTGTGAGTTCATGTTTTAAGAGAGGCCACGTATACACAAATGTCATCCTATATATAGCAGATGTTCGTCTAATCTTAGCAATCGGCCACCGGCCAGAGACATGAGTAAAAAAAGTATCTACCATTATTTCTTTTTTTATCTTGGTCGCTAGAATAAGATGTATACATATATACTTGTAAGTATTTAATACCAAGTATTGCACCGATTAATCTTTAAATCAACTACGTTCTAATTTTCAAGTATTTCCTGATCTCTTAAATCTGAAGAGTACAGCCAAATGTGGCTTGTATATTTATAAAAACTTATTTTTATCTATTTAAAGATATTGTATAAAAAAATTACTTTTTTTATCCGTATAAAATTGATTTTAAAACATTGGTATACACTTTTTTAGGAATACACTTTAAATATTATAAAATCTTATTAACCATACATTTATATAGACTTAAATATTGATTATTAAATTTAAAACAAAACATAATTTCCAAATATATCAATTTTATATTTATATATATATTTATAATTTTTAATTAATATTTATTTTATTATATTACGTGTAAATGTACGTACGTGTATACGTGTATACATTGTATATACATTTATGTACATATATAAAAAGAGCGAAGAAAACATTTATTCAAGCTATAAAAGGATTTGCGACAACACCATAATCTACTGATTATAACTCACCATAACGTGATCCAGCGGCCTACCTCCTTTTCTAACTGAGCTAAAGAGGGAAACGTAATTTCCATCGCGTGACAGGACTATTCCAAATCGTTTAATTATGCAGCCGGCGGCAACATCGCGTATGCGATGGCAAAACAATTGTAATAGGGTTGCAACGCGATGTTCCAAGAACGGTCAGTTATATCTGGATGATAGAAGTAATTGACCGTACAATTACTAATTTACTGTAAATCATCAGAATCATACAAATACCTATACACATAATGACTTTAGAAATTATATTTTTTAATCTTTGTGCGATCTTTTTTTCGTAATCTAATTTAAAAATCGTAATTAAGAAATTATATATTTCTTTATGTATATATTTCTGCGAAGGAACAAATGCAAAAGTAGACATAATATCCTAAGCTTTCTCAAAAATTTAATATTTTTAATCTTAATATCTTATTTCTAAAAGACGGTTCTATTTCCGATATGTCAGCACATACACAAATATCCAAGCACGTGAACGCATTTTGTATAATACGCGTATTAATGCGTCGATTTCATTTATACGGACATTGAACCGTAAATCTACGTTGACCTACACACTGACTTTTATTTTCTAATAATAGTCACTTGTTCACAGGTTATTGTTGCATGTTACGTTCATGTGTGTGCATATGTATGTACTTTAGGATATTTATTTATTCGTGCTACACTGGCAGTCTTCAAGTATCGTTCTATTATAGAACATACTACGAAATTAGACGTTTCAATTTGCATTTCTTCATTTATTTATAGGATATTTTCCATACTAAAAACTTTGTGCGAATTTTTTAATGAACTTAAGTTAATCTTTCGTGAATAAAAATATAATTCGTTGGTCATGATTAATTCTTGAAAAATGCAACATTAAATGCTTTATTGAATTATCTATGAAAAAACTTGTAAAATTGATTTAAAATGAATGAAAACTTTATTATCTTTTTATGATTTGTAAAATTCTGTATTACATAGAATGTAATATCTCACCTATTACTTAATAACTTTTCGTATTAGATAGAAAATGGTAGAGTATATCAATATCTATAATTTGGTCAAGCTGTGAATTTACTCATCTATTTGCGCCGAGACAGCATTCCTTTTCCATCGATCTTTTGCAAATGGCTATATTCTTCTAGCCTGCATCAACTTCCCCGACACAGTGGCCGCGAAGACAATCGGGTCGAGGATGGCGAGAAATCGTGCGTGAAAATTAGATAGCAAATGGGCGGACGGTTGTGTTTCTTACACGAAGTGCGCGTTCAAGTCGACGGGAGCGCTGCCAGAAACGTCACTTCTCTCGCCAGAATTGTCAGTAGGTCGAATCACTGTAGTTAGAACATAGTTAGAATAAAGTTTACCAGACTTGAAAATTTTTCGATACGACTTTAACAAGAGATTATATTAAAATGTTTGCGCGAAGAGAAAGATTTCTTTGTAAAAAATATTCCTAACTATAAAATAGTATAATAGCGAAGAAAGGAATTTTGTAGAAGCGTAATTTATTATACTTGTGTAGGGATTACATACTTTTCGGAGACATGGGAGAAACCTTAATGAACCAAGTTGCAAGCGATATATCAAAGTTTGTCTTGGACATCAAATCAGCTGCGGTAGTCAATATCTTTTCGCTTTTTAATCGCTAATGACAAGCTCATCGATATTTTCTCAAGGAAAAGAACATTATTTTTATTTTCCGCGAACTGTGGGAAGAGGATGATCGAACGCCATGTCAAGATGGGTATAATATTTATTGTAATTAGCAGTTAGGCGGGGTTTAAGTGCGTACATCCGGAGACTTTGAGAACACTTTGTAGGAGGTTGCTCGTGCGGCGCAATTACCTTAATTAATGTGGGCCCTAATTGTCTTTGCTCGTAGTCGACGCACTCTACGCATTGCAGCCGGCCAGACTCTCTAACGAAGCTCGGGTTGCATTAAATAAAATCTACCGTTGCAAGAAATGTAACTACATCGTAGTACACACGGAGAAATGGGAACGATGTTCCTTGATGCGAATTCCCGAATAATTTGCATCCACAAGATTAGAAACGAACGCAGTCGTTTTCGACACTCTATATTTGTCAAAAATTATATTAACACACGCGCGATTGTAAACGGGTCTAGTCATTTTATTTTAATTTTTCTAATCAAAATTTGGACGCACATGTTGGCTTTGCTTAGTAAATACGTATTTATAGATATAGATAGATTTTTGAAAAAGATATGCATTTGATTAAAATTAACGTTAAAATTACCAAGAGTTTATAGAATCAATATATAATACATATATGTGTATATACGTGCTCCTCTAAGAGCGGGCTAGTGAAGTGGATATTTTTAAAGTAAATGGATATCGAGAAAATTCTCTACTCCAGCGGTTTAGCGAAAGCGAGATCTTGCGCGGAATTGCGAAAAGTCTCGCTGGCAAAACGCGGCTCGTCTACTGATTCGCCGGTACACATATTGGCATAGCGTGCCAATTTTCACGGGGACGTGAGATCGAGGCACGCGAGTCGCGTGACTCGCAGGCGTGCAAGCGAAGTCGTGCAATTTGTCTCGCACACGCGCAAAACTTTTCGCGTATACTTATCACAAGATCGATGCGCGATTATTCAAAAATCCAACACACGCCAAAGTTTTTTTCAATGATAAGCGAATTGAGAGAAACAAAATACTTTAAAGCGCTTGTACATCATTCTTTTTCCATTTTATGCTTGTCTCAAGAAATTTGAAATCAGAACATTATTGTAATGCTGATGTAACTCAATTTAATTCAATTGACACGTGAGGAGTGTTAAAAAGATTTCAAATTGCTTTTGTCTCGCAATAAAAAGATCGAGAGAAAATTCTTAATTTGCAGCGACGAGTAAGATTGTTAGCGAATAAATTCTCAATTTAAGAGGAGTAAAATTCGAAAATCAAATATTGCTCTCAGCGTGAATAAGAATCATGAAAAAAGAAAAGGCGATGCATCGTGTGTACTTTAAATTAATGTAGAACATTATTTGTCCACGTGTACGGAATATATATTTTATCGCGTTCAATGAATGGAGAATCATTTCGCGAATCGAATTTCTCGCGGGCGCGCATTCTTTATTTTTTCCAGTCCCCGTATTGGAGATCGAGCGAGTATCGAGCGCGTGACACGAGGCAAGTGCATAAGCTGCGAAATGTCGCGTCTATTCTTTCCCGGCGCGCGCGCGCGCGCGGCGTGCAACGGCAGGCGTTAAAACGGCGCGCGGCGACTTCCCGGTGAATGCATTGACTCGGCATGCTCGCCAGGCGCTACGTTTTTAAAAATGTATGTCGCGCTTTGCTATCGTCCGTTATTCGCAATGTCGTTGATGAGCGCCGCGACGCTACTGTACGCGCGCACGCGGAGTTCCGGCACAAAGAGAGCCGGCCGCCGCAGAATGCACCGCGATACGAACCGAACGCTGCGACGAGTTTCAATGCATTCCCGATGCACTCGGCACCTGCCGCCTCGCTTGGTGCAACCACTGACGTGTAACGCTTCCAACGAATATATAATAGCAGTTTCATAAAATTGATATCGCCGAACGCGAAATTGCAGGAAAAAAAAACAGTCCGCTCTCACAAATATAAAGAACTGGTAAAGACTATTTTTGTGCCTCTTATAATTAGTACATAAATTATCGATTTGTAGATAATTGCGACTTGTGCTTTTCGCTACGTATTATTTTATTTTTGCTTATTTCTGAATGGACATAGAACTCCATTCGCGTGTCTTATCTTTTAGTAGCTCTACAATAGTTGGACGATATTATTTTTTATTACTTAATTTATCTTATTCCCTTCGTTTCCATCGCACGCGCGCAATTGTACAATCGAATATAATATTCGGGTCGATTTGGATCGATACTTTATGCGAGCATTAAAATATAACAGACTCTTTCGATACTGAATTACGAGACGTCGCACATTTCTGTGAAAACGACATCTTGATTAGATATAATTGTGCGAAAATAGAATCGCGCAAGGAAGACGCCGATCGCGTAATTTCATATTGAATGACCGATTACGTGAGCTATAATTACAGAGGAACGATAAATGATCCTTCCAAAACGCCACGTAACATTCTTACATCACGCGTGTTTCGTCAATTGACAACGTGGTAATAAATATAGCATCTGCTATCAATTTTAATTGCCGCCTCGTACAATCGCAAGGATAATTTCATTAATTAGAATAATAGCTTAGATACCGCGTATATTTATGGAAATAAGGAAAATCATAGACGCGTTTGTTGCATACAAAAATATTTTACATATCATTTGATTTACAAATTTCTTTTTCCTTTTTTAATAAAAATTTAGTTTCATCATTCATTGATATTATTACGTCAAAATACAAAAAAAATAACGTGATGTTTCTTTTCAATCGTTAATTATACAGAAATTATCATCGATGCATTAATTAAAGACGTTAAACGTTAATCTCGAGTGATTAACATTTCGAGACACTAACATCTCTTTAAAAGAATTTTTTTGCATAATAATTTGCATTATCTCAGTTGATACGTTTGATCGCGATTTACGTTTTATGTAACTTTGTTTCCCCTATGCGTCGATCGAGCACTTTCCGAGAATATCTGCGAATCGCACGAAGTTTCCTGAATAATTTAACTTCTAGCAGCCAGGTATTTCTGGCTTCGGTTTTCTGTGTGCATAAGTTCGCACACCGAAGCTCATATATATGTACGCGATTCGAGCGGTCTCACATATTCTTGTTGTATCGACGAATTTTTCGTTAAGCTGATTTTTGCCAAGTCGTAATTTTCATATCCCGCATTTTCAACAACGAATAGATATCGAGCGCGTGAAAAATTCGCAAATCTTCAGCAGTGAAATTGGAATATCCTTTTCGCGAATGTTAAATCGCAAAATTGGACATAAAAATTTGTGTAACAAAATTAGTACAGGAATAATAAGATCATTTTATTAAGATATTTTCTATCAAGACAGTTTTGATAAATCGAGAAGATTTTTTTCCCCCATTTTCCTAGATTATTAACAATTCTTAGGCAAATTACATTCGTAATGAGTCACACACGCGATTGTGTTATGAAGCACTGAAGTTTTTTTAATATTAGCTAATATTTAACAAATATTATTAATAATTGAATAGTATTGACGCACGCCATTAAAAATTGTTACCTAATTAAATATTAGCTTAAATATTAATATACAACATTTTTTTTACGATTTTGAACGTGTTCATTTATCCTTTTTGATTTTTTCACGTTTTGTCTGAAGCGTTTTTACATGCATGTGCAAAACTTGTACGTTTTACAAGAAATATCATTGATTTCAAGAAGATTCATTCTACTGTCGCGATATGTCTTGCTCTCTCTCTCTCTCTCTCTCTTTCTCTCTCTCTCTCTACTACTCGTGCAAATCGATTTATTTTCCATCGGGCGGCTGCAAGTGTCGTATATTTTCGTACGTGGAAACTAATGATCGTAATCAAAACGACAAGCACCGGTGATTAGACGCAGTTACGCAATAGCCGTGAATATAATAGACGCCATGTCGTGTAATAATCCTTGATTATGCCGTTTCCTTCGTCGTCGCATATACATACTGTCGCACTTTGTACGCGCGATCTCGATGGGAACCGTTACACATATATGTATACACGGAGGGAGATAATGCGTTGTATCACCAAGTTTCCCATTCAGGATGCGGGCAAATCGGTGGTTTCGAGAGATCGAACAGTGCGCGCAAACGTCAAGGGTTTCGTCGGGCTTTTGCTATCTCTGGTAGATGTGCTCTGAACAAGCAATGTTGTAAGTAATTCGTAGCGAATTCGGTGAAGCACACTATTGCGCCCTAAATGCAGCCTCTCTCTCTCTCTCTCCCCCCCCCCCCATATCCCGTTGAAAATGTATTATGTAATACATCACTACGTCAGTCGGCGCTGCTTTCCGTAATAGCTCGAAGCTTCACGTTGTTTCCAGAAAACAAATGCTTCTGAATATTGAATGAACTAACAATAAGTACTAGAAAAATGAATCGCAACTATTTTGCCGATGATTGACTATTCGTTTTGACAAGTCGTAATAAGTATTAATGATGCATCCTATATTGACGTACATTAATCGAATTTGCTATTATTTATGCAGCATTATTTTTGCAATATGAAAAATTTTGTTTTAGCAGTAAAGTATATGTATAAAAGTTTTACCGATTATAATCATGAGATGAAAAATGTATGTGTATACATATTTCTACTTGATTTGAAGTAGATATGTTAATTTAATTTTTTTTCTCTGTTTGTCTTATTGCAGATAGGCATATAGAAATGTTGACGCAGTATTCCTTTTAATTAAATAAAAAGATGATCTGTGACAAACACTCGCTTCAATTATGCAACTTCCTTTTAATCAGTTGCACAAGTTTTAATTATTGTTTTTTTTTAATTGCAATTCTTCAAGCACAGCTTCAAAGTTCAAAGTTCTCACAGGCAGTTTTCTTTGTCGAAGCCGCGATATGAGATTAAATGCTATTCCATGATTATCGCTCGATTGGTACCGTCATGATCGATACGGATGCCGCACACTTTAGCAAATAACACTCGACAATTTTTCCGTTACTACTTTAATCTTGTAATTCAATTGGCAAATAGTCGCCGTATGTCTACCTAGACTGCGATTGAGTTTGCCCAAAGCCTCTCGACGCACCTTTCCTGGATGGAAGAATGGAAACACGTAAGAGAAATCATGGGTGGTGTGATGCACGAAAGCTAACGGGGCGGCGGAGGGGCCTTCTTCCTCGGGATTAACCTTGGACTTGACTCGAAGGAATGTGCCGTGCAGTGACCTCCGCTCGCACGCTCCCTCGCTCTCTCGCTTGTTCACTAACTTACAGTAAGAGACTCATCTCGCTCACCTTCCAGAGAGAGAGAGATCGAACCGGGTTTCACCGTAGGCGCTGCAGCTTCCTGGTCGGTGCATTCTTTCGCAGCCAACTCGAATCCTTCCGTGGTTTCGACCTGCCGCTCGCCGAAAAATTCTGGGATAGAAGTTGGAGAGACAATCGATCTCTTTCAGCACTCATCTCGCTCACCTTCCTTTCCTCCATCGGCCCATTTCGTTTCACCGTAGGCGCTGCAGCTTGCTGGTCGGTGCATTCTTTCGCAGCCAACTCTCGCATCCTTCCGAACGGTTTCGGTGCCGTCGCCGAAAAATTCTGGGATAGAAGTTGGAGAGACAATCGATCTCTTTCAGATGTTGGTACTGGATCTTTGAATGGCAAGCTCGCCTAGATAAGAGAGCTATCCCGTTGCAATCTGTAGAATTCATTTCCAATAGCATCATCACGAATAATCTACAATCTGTGAAGCATAATCCATATATGTATATATATTAATAGAAAATAAAGATTACATTACTTAGTTGAGAAAATTATTGATATCCTTTTGAAAACAAATCAAAATAAGCGCATTTAATAACTTCATAACAGTATCATCGCATGAAAGGCTATACGAAATTTACTAGCAAACTTTATTGATACCATTTTTCCAGATGTTTTCTAAAGACTCGAATTTTTATCAATACTTTACAAAAAATTATAACGTTAATGAAGATTATTGAATATTATTATTATTGTCTAAATCTACACAGACATTTCCAAGAAAATGTAGTATTCATAAAAGTAAAGTGCTTCTTTATAACATTGAAATCAAAGATAGAAAAAATGTGGACCTTATAGCTTGCGAATTAAATATACTGTCAAAGATACATTTATGCATCGCGCATGTTATGTAAACATTTTTATTTAATAATTGATTTGAAAATAAATTTTTTTGGAAGGACAGCAGCGTGATTGTAAGAGCCTTTAACAAGCCGTGTAAATCTTCATTAGCAATCGCAACCGCTAGCTTACGTTATCACACTACATACTCATCTCGTTTGATCGCCTCCTATGAGCCAGTGGAACATTTGATCAGATTTTCTGAGCTCCGAACGCGATTTTATAAAACTAAGCAAGGACATGATAAAAATTGAATAGATTATGAATCAGTTACGATTCGTCGTCATCTGGGTGGTAACCATCATCGGAGTCAAGTGGATGTTTAAAAATAAAAAGAAAGCCTTGTCAATTTTTAATACCTGATCTTATTTTATCACGAATGATAAAGAAGCGCGGAACACAATCGGGTTCCTCGCGACTTACCGATTCTCTCACATTTAAAATCGTCAGTATCATATATAGGTATTGACGGAGGGGATACATGCATAAACACGTGCACATGCTTGCGGCGGGAGGTCAGCAACGATTATTATCAATATTTATTGGCTCTTTGCCTCGATAGAGTCATCGTTCTATAAATACCTCGCAACAAAAGTGAATATGTTCGGCTGCGTTTACACTGTATTCGTTGTAATTTGTAAAATCATCAAATTACCTGATTGATCTTAAATACCATGTTAAAAGTTATTTTATATTTTATGGTACATTTCGCATTTTTTCTCTCAAATTTTAAGTCAAGTCTAATTTTATATTTGTCTTACTAAAATTTATAAAAAACTTAATACCTTATCAATATCATCCAAAGAATATTTACACTAAAGTATTACAAAAATATTGAGAATAATATTTTATGAATACTTTACGATATTATATCAAATTTGTCAATCTTTTTTTTTTAATAAAATTTTTCCAGATTTTTTTTAGACGTTTTACAAGTAATGTAAAAATGTAAAAAAGTAAAATGTAAATTGAAAACTAGAATACTTTTCATAAATTATTATACATTGCAACAAATGATAGGAAAAATATTTTATTTTTTAATGCAGTGAAATATTTATTTCGAGTGTTTCTTTTTTAAATATTGTTTGACATTCTATATGTGAGCTTATATTTCGATATATTCTCATTGTTTCTTAGAACACAAGGCTTTGAGAGATAGTTGCGCTATTCAGTCTTCGTTTCGCCGCGTAATCGTAAAGTATGTAAGCTATTCAGGTATAACAAGCCGTAGCCGATAAAATGGTGATTAATCTTCAATAATAATAGATCAGAGGCGTACGCGATACTAAGGTCATCGCGATGACTGTACCGGCACTCGTCGGACTATTACGGCCTTCGTCTGAAAATAGACTGGGTGACTTTGTGATTATGGTACATACGCGTGTAGACTCGATCCGAATGATGAACAAAAGAAGCGCAATGACGACGATCGATAGATCATCAGAGCGATATGTCGTTTGGTATATCAAGTAACCGATAAGAACATCTTGATTCTGATCTTTTAAACATACTCGCGGCTTATATCGATCGAATATTTTTTTTAGAATTATCTGCTGTTATGTACGAGTGAGATATATATCGCTAATGAGCCTGATGAATTTAATCGGTATTAAAAAAACAGTATAATTTATAATGTCCTATTTAAGTAAAACAAAACAGGTTTTTCTCATTGATCAAAAATAGATTCTTTAACCCATCTAAAATAAATTTTTCTTGATATGATGAGGTTGAAAATAATCTTTTTATATGATACAAGATCTTTTAGGTTCAATTAATAATAAATAATGGATTCTTATTTTTTTAATACAAATTCATTTGTTATTTTTTGTGCGAGATTTTTAAATATTTTCAAAAGAATATAAAAATATAAAGTTTTTTTATATAAATTGAAACAATATTGAATATTAAATATTTAAATGGTCTTTTTGAAGATGCCAAAAGATTGGTTTTTGTAACAATAAAATTGTTACAAAAATGAATAATCCCAGAATATTGCTGATCCAAAAAAAATGTTTTATTTTAACGGTCAACAAATATATTAAACAAACGTGAACTGAAAAACATACGTCTGATGAAGGAAAAGTATTCCGCTTTGATGTCACATGATTAAATTATTGAAATTCCGAATTATTCCAAAAGTTTTTTGACAATCGATCGATTAATAATGGACTGTATGATAAGAGATTGCAGTCTCAAGTTGCGACGATAAGGTCCGCCGTTTATTGGTTCGCTCTTCGCCGTTCGAAACCTGAGAATGACGCGACATCATCTTGGGTTTGTGGTAAGCGAGACGTTTTGGATGAAATATACGAAAAGGTGGTGGTGGTGGTGTATGTGTCTTATCTAATCGCGAAGCAGCTCGACTTGCGACTAACGCGTCCAAGATTAACGCGGTGCACGACAAACAGTGTATCTCATAATCGCTTTTTCTCTTGCACCGGAAACGCTTTGTAAAATACGTTTGAATAAAAATTCAATTGTTAATTTTGTACAAGTGAAAAATATAAATTAAGACGATACAGCTGTGCTGTCGTGTTAGAAATTCTTAAATATGAAGAAAAAAAATTAGCACTTTGAATAAATGAATTGATAATGAAATTATGCGTTTTCCGCGAATTTATTCTAATTTATGCTAATTATTGTTTAAAAATGCTTAAAATTTAATTATCAATTTCAAATGTATTATATCTTTCTGAAATAGAGGGAAATTTCGAGGATTTTACTCAGAAAATTTCTTTTTCTTTATTTCAAAATTAAAATTTAAATCTTACTTGATTTTATAAAAAAAGATCGGAATTTTGCACTTAGTAATATCTTAAACTCACATACAATCAAGGATCCGGCCTCGATTCTTATCGAATACAAATACTGTTGTATCGAGATCCGACTTTTTATTCGATTATCTGTGCCGACGTGAAGGATCAAGTAAAAATCGTGTAAAATTATAGGAATTTATGATCGAAGATAAGTCGATCGGTCGTAATAGAAGTATGCGACGCGATAGATGGTATTATCAATCGTGATATAATAGTTCACGATAGTTTGCTCCAGCTCGGGGCATCTTTTTCCGCGTCTCGACGAAGCTGACGTCAATCGACAGCCGCCATTATATATCCACGTGGCACGCATGAATATTTATTTTCAAATTAGTGCAGTATGAATATTTTAAGGTGCAATGAGCTAAAACTACAGCCTCCCTCTCCCCTCCCCATCTTCCCCATTGTCTGTAATTCAATCGGTTTTGTAAAACGCTCGTAATTTGTTTCAGAAGACGTGGGTTATAGAAGTGTCGAGATCACGTCCGCTTTCACGCATCTGCCGCAGAAGGGTGAGCATCTTCACTATTTATATCCGTAAAATTATTCTTTTTTTCATAAATGATGAGTCATTAGTTATTTATATACAAATATTTAAATGCAGTGTAATTTTTATAATTCAAATTGATTAATGGCAGATTACCGAGAACTGTATGTGCATATGTATAACATGAGAAATAATTTCGAAAAAAAAGATCGGGTTTTTTATTCTCTCTCTGTTTTTATTCTATATAGAATTTATATGATTTTTACTGTGCAAGCCGAAAATAGATGTAATTTGTAACTCGTCAAAATGCACATACATGTATACGTAGTGGCGGCAACTTGCACTTGATTTATTTACAGCAAATAATATCTTTTTAATTCGAACGAATTTAAACTTTGGATGACACAAATTCAAATTTTGTTATAAATTTGAATTGTAGAAATTGCACTTTATTTAAAACAAACGCGATATATATATTTCGAAGACATGGTCTCGATCGACAAATACATGTTATTCTATACGTGCTGATCGTTAACTCCATTACCAACGCGAATTTATCCCATTAGCAATTGTATTAATAATTTATGTATTTTGGAAACGCTATACTAAAATTCGAAGCGGACTGTCCGTTCGCAAATTTAATTCATTCCCGGACACATCTGCAATTCTGAATTTATAGTCGTTCCCAAAGACAGTTGTGACGCAGCCGTGGAAAAAAAGAAGAAATTTTGAGAGAAGAGATTTTGAGAACACAAATGTTATTTCAAGTCGTAATAACTGGTATAACTGGTATAACCGGTATAACTCATAATCGACGTGGAAAGCAGGATATAATTGTCAAACTGTTTGCGCATCTATAGATTTCGAGTTTGCTGAACCAACCTTCGACCTTACCATTACGATCAACGTCATTATTTCTGTAAACACAATGACCAATTTTTTTATCTTTTATTTAGTGACTAAAACTTCTCAGTAATATATACATATACTTGCATATCTTTCTTTTGCATATAGATAATGTCTGAGTTATTTTTAATTGCTGTCTCATAATCTATGCTTTATTATTCAATAAATCGTAATGTTTTTCTAAGGATATCTATAGAATCGCAAAAAGATATTCTTTTATTTAGTTTTATTCATTTTATTATCAGCTATACTTTTATCGCACAATTAGATTCTTAACTATTTTATGTTGTTCTACATGGTTAAAAAATGTAAGTTTACAAAATTATATAATACGTAAAACATATACAATACCTAAATAAAGAATTACAGATAAAAAACTCAGTGTACAGAGCAGTACGTCAAGAGTCATGTAATTATCATCTCGTTATGTAATTAAAAACAAAAACTTTTGAGGAAAAGAATTAATATGCGTGGTTAAGGTAACAATTTTTTTTTTCGTACATCATTGATCATTATCTATGTAACTAAGTTCGTAGAAGCTATTAGGATGTCGCATTCGTTTCATACTATCAGCCATAATTTTTTTTGAATATTTTACGCTTAATATATTCGCATTTATAAACAGCTAATAAATCTGATACTCTTGAACATTACAAATAAATTTTCATTTCGTGGAAGTTTTGCTCTTGATCGTTCTTGAACAAAACGTGAAAGTGTATTTTTTGCTGTCTCCGTCGCTAATCCACGTTTGATCTTTGACATATGAAGTCGAACGTATATGTATACATGCGATATAAACAAAAATAGCAATTCGTAATCAATTCCTCAGCAATGAGTTTCGATCATATTTTGTAGAATATTTTATTGGAGATTTTAGAGATTGAAACGTTTTCGAATTTACGTGCACACCTGATTCCGATTCATATTGCTCTCGCTAAATTAATGTCTGTTTCAATTACTTATATTCTTTCGAACTTTTAAAATTCTCCTCAATCTTTATCTTTATTACCTTTGTATCATATTATTGTTAAAAAGTACGCGATAACATTCGCGAGATCGATCTGCCACAGCGCAAAAGAGATTTTGATAAGAGTTAAAAATAGTGTTTTGAACAACACAGAGTATTTTGAATAACAAATTTATGTTGATTTCAAGAAAATCTTTATCTTTCGTACAAAAGTTTTATTGAAAAAAATAGGAACATTCGTACTGACTCGATAAGCATTCTTTGGAAGTAAAAATAGAATGAATATCTTGAATGAATATCGAGTATCAGTTCCATCTATTAATCTTTAGCCTTTAGCTTTTAAACTTTAAGCTTGTATTATAGGTAGAACTTTCGTTGAAAAGTAAAAAAAGCAAAAAAAGCAATTCTTCACTTATAATACGATATTCAAGATAGACGAAGAGGGGAAAAAATTTGCAAACTTTTTTAACATTGTTGTATCATTAGAATATAGAGATTGAATGAGAAAGAGCAGCTCAACTCGGTCAACTCGGCCGATGAACCCCACAAAATCTCAGGAAGCTCAAAAACGTAATAAAACAATGTCATTTATTATCAGTTACGTCGCCGATGACGCTCGCTTAGTGGCAAGTTAACGTGTCGCCAGAAACAAACGTCCTAGACAAAATTTTTCTATTTTGGGCTTAATTTACGCTGCTCGCGACAGCGTTCTACTCGTTGCTCGCCGAATGGAGAGCACGTGAACGAGCGACCAAGAGCGAGTCACTCACGATTGGCCAATATCCGCGAGTCCCCGCTTCGATGCGCCGCGCCGCGCCGCGCCGCGCCCCGCTCACCATCTCCCATCGCGAATGATGAAGAGTTATCACGAGTCGCTTGTGGTCACGATCGTTCAGTCGCGATCCGTCTACCAAGCGGGCGATTCTACCTCCTCTCCGCTCGGTTCCCTTCCGCTCTCGTGTCGTAGTCATTTTCCCTTCCTCCTTGTCTCACCTCATCTTCGCTCCCAGGCTCGCGTAATCGCTTCCAGCGCGAGCTAAATTTAGCGCTGACCGTTGCTTTTGCCGAGCCGAGCGGCGTATATAAAGCTCCTCTCCTCTCCTCTTCGTCCCTCCGTCGCCGCGCCGTCGTTTCCTGCACGCGCGCGAGCACGTTCACGCAGCCGGGATCGCGAGACGCGAGAAAGCGCCGTGTCAGATCGCCAGACTGCGGTCGCGACACGGCGATCCCACCTGTGAAGCTCCGTCGCGATCGCAGGGATTTCAGCACGGATTCAATCACGAGGAGAACACTCCGAAACGGAGACTTCGCCCGAGCGTTCGACACGAGGCGCGAATAAAGCGTGATGGAAGAATAATTCAATTGATTAGGAGTGTGTAGTGTCTCGAGGAGCGAATAACTGTTGAGTGACCTCGTGGCATTCGGCACGATAACTGGAATGTGTGATTGATTCTATCGATACTCGGACTTGTTGACGGAGTAATTGACGGAGAAAACTTTCCAGCGAAACCCGTCCTTTCGTGCGATACAATTACAAACAACGTAGCGCGCGAACCACGTGGCGGTGCGTGACAGGAGCTCCAAGTTGGATATCCGGCGCGAAGAAGTACCGGCGAGCTGACAGGTGGTTTCTTCCGAGATTTCTTCCACCTCGGAAGAAGAAGTATTGGTTTCTTCCGAAAGCGAGCCTTTGAAACCTGTATACCTGGGCGACGCAGAGGTTCGACGAGGCTCGACCAGGCACGAAAGGGGAAAAAAAAGTGGGAGTGTCGCATAAATCAAGCGAACGCGAAGTGGCCGCGCTCGTGCGCGGCGCGTACGCGTGCGTTGCGCGTAATAGACGCTAAAAATAGCCGCGTTATCGCGCCGCGAGCGAGTATCGGGGCGATAAACATCGCCGCGGCAACACGCGCCGCGTCGCGCCGTCGCGCTCGACATCCGTCGTCCTTCTCCATCGCGAATCGTCGTCGTAGTAGATCGCGGTGTTACCCTTTCGGACTGTCGCTCGAACCGGACGCGATGAGAGGACCCAAGAAGAGAGTCGGGGCCACCACGTTCTCGCGGGACGCGCCTTCTTCCCACGACTCCGCTCGGCCGTTCCGAAATTAACCTGTCGAAATACCCGGAAAAAGAAATAGAGAAAGAGAAACCTAGCCGACACGCACGCGAGCTGCGATTGGCGTAATCGCGCGCTTCCGAGAAACTTGAGCGTCGTTTGAGAACGACGGACTCGAAAAGAAACTCCGACTTCCTCCGACCGTGACGCGCGAGGATCTCCGTCACCCTCTCGCGATACCTTGCCACCTTGGCGACGTTTCACAAATATCTTGAACGTCGTGGGAATTTCAAATGGGATAAAACGAAGAGATTTAGATGTAAATGTATTTCTTCTCTCGATAACACTCGCACGTTCGATTAGATGCGATTGTCGTGATATCGTGGTGTGTGCTCTAATTTAGTTGTTGATCAAAACAACACTTAGGCGATAGAAAGTGAATGTTTTTTTTTTGTGTGTTTTTAAAAGAGATAACAATTATCGAGACGTTAGTAAGTGAGACTAGAAGTGATTTTTCTTGCGGCGCGAACGGAAGGAATGTGAAAGAGTGCTTTGAAGCGAGATTAAGTTTAATACCAGTTGTTACGACTTCCAATCTCGACTGATCGCAACTACGGCCTTCTTTCCCACGCAAATTACAGTCGCGAATTCTGATCCGTAGATAAAACTTGGCGTAATTATCCCGCGTCGTTGTGATTACACCGAAGTCATTGTGATAATTCAGTTTCGAGATCACGTTGTCGACTTAATCATATAAAAGAAACAGACTATGAGGGTTTACGTGCAGCGAGCGAACGCGTTCGATCGATATCCGCGCTCGGAAAGCTCGAGCATAAAGATCATCGATGCACATCGCCATCATCATCATCATCATCAACATCATCACGGAACGATCGTCCACCAGCACGATGGTGGTGGCGGCGGCGGCGGTCTCACTCACCGAGGCATGTTAGCGAACGTGTATTGTTGTTGTTACATGTGCATAGAGATGGCCAGAGACACGCCGGGCTCTCCGATGCCGCGACCACGGGATTTAGGCGCCGGTGGCGGCGGAGGAGGCGCGGCCACGGCCACCTTGACTTCCGGCGCTTATCATGCTGCAGCCACTGACGCCGCCGCCAACATGCACGACCACGCGCTGCAGCAGAAGATACTCGAGGTAACGTACGGCTAATTTGCGTTTATGCAAAATATAATGTATCGATTTTAAATGCGATTGATGTTCTTCAACGAAATGTCAGATTCCCTGAGAGATTTTCGTGGAACGGAGTCAAGCGAACGTTCGTGAAATAAACAATTTGATAATCAGTAGAGTGTGTTGCACGTTGCGTCGAAACGAGATAACTTTTCTATGAAAATGCTTTTATCTTTTACGAAATTTCTCAAATTATAATTATAGACAAATCAGTACAGTTTTGTATTATAATTTTACATTATAATTTGTGATTAAAATTGAACATAACGAAAAACAATTTCACAGTATATATTCCATTATTTAAAAGTTATGTTAGCATTGACAAATGTGTTATATAAATATCTTGTTGTAAAAAGGACAAACCTTTTAGATATTCTTCTTATATAATTTAGAAAAAAAATTGGAGTACGTGTTAATTTTAAAAGAGAAAACGACAAAAGCAATTTCTTAACTATGACTAGCTGATATCGTAGTATATCGCTCGCGTACATATATACCGTGCTATACATCTCACGAATATTGTTGAAATGAATTACAGCGATGGATAACTATTACAGAAATTTGCTCGGAATACATAGCGAAGTTTAGATTACCACGGCGCTGAGTTTCGATTGAATTCGATCGATCGTGCACGCTTTAGTTACATCGCAATTAAGTTCAAGGACGTCGATATTTCCGCGAAGGCCAGGTTTAATGCTGCGGAGAATCCGCCGGAAAGTAAATATATCCTGTATATGTGATATTCCGCAACTGCAGTATTCTATTACAATCGGATGCCGCTTAAAAATGAAAACAAACACAGCTCTTATAAATATAAAGATAAAATATGAATAAACACATCGCATAAGTAGCATAGCGTTAATTTAACATTAGATTAATATATTTAGTTTTAACATTTTAATGCTGGCACACCGTTGTTTCCTTTCAACGAAGTCGTCACGGTTTACTATTTTTTATTCGTACAAAATAAATACTGTGTAAAAGAATTTTAACAAGTTTTGGGGGTGTCATTTCTTTTATTAATTTTTTGACCTCATCAATCAGATCGACAGAAATAATATACCTTCGTACGTATCATTTTAACAATTTATTTTGGCGGATTTCATAATGAATTTGAAATTGAGATCTTATTTGCTCGATAGAAGCTATCAAAGAAATTTATCATTTGATTAATTTAATTATAATTCAAGTTTTTTTTTGCATGATTTTTCTTTCAAGAAATTTGTTGTCAAGTTACGTGGACCAATGGACAGTGTGTATTGACCTCACGTTCTGTCACGTATGTCTGATCATCGTGACGGAAATCTTGCCACTGCGTAATGCATCCGTTCGGCGAATAGAATTCGATTATCCACGCGCCACTTGAACGGCGCGATTACTTTATCACGAGTATTTCCGCGACAGAATTCACAGTATTATTGATACGCGGCGATACGAATTAATCTAACGCGTCATTTGCGCCTCATTTCGCGTGCACTATTGTTCGATTAACGACTATATTATAAATAATGTGCGCGATATCGATTTGAATTGGTAATATTTGTATAGAGTTGGATTTAAATGTTGTTTTTATAAAGTCTAAATTAAAAATTTTAATCAGCTATATATAAAATTTAAAATCAGCTGTTATATTATAATTGATGACTAGCTAGAGTCCGGAAAAATATTTTATGATGAAAAGTGTTATGCATGTACGAATCTGTATGCGTTTGGCATATAATTATCTCATTATTTTATGATATTATTACTTTGTTACATGTATATTCCATGAAAAAAGTACAGTTGTGATTTATATTAATTGCTTGAAAATACAGATTACAATCCTCGGGCTAAACCATTTAAAAATCAGTTTTAATTATCTTGCGGGAAACAAATTTTGAAAATATGAATCGATAATTGTCACCGCAAGCAATTCTCTGCATTGTTGTTAGAATTTTCAAAACTCTTGTCCAGTGTTTAAGTACACGTTAAAAACGTACCAGAGTAATATATTACCAAAATTTGATTTTTTTGTTCTATTAATTATGTGGAGTTTTACAAAACTCTTGTCATAAAACAAAATGTAAATACTATGATGTTTGTAATATATGATTTTATTAAAATTACGTATTATTTGTGGATAGTACACGAAAGGATATATAAAATGTTTTTTACACACATTTTATATCACTTTTTATATTTACAGATACGTTATATATTTAGAAATAAATATCAGATCAGAAGAAAAACGACAAAAAATTTACTCAATTTGCAATCTTGTTCGGATCAATGCGTCGACATATCAATCTCACTGACAAAATATTAATTAATCCGCAAATACATGTTATAGTAATTTAAAAAAAAATACACACTAATTGAAGACTTCAATTTTTGCATAATTCACACTTGAGTGTTTTCTTGAGAAAAATTCATCTAAAATTTTTTCTGAAAACAGAAAAAAACGATTAATAATTAAAAAAATATTGAAATTTCTTAATATTGACGTGTATTTAATAGTGTAATATAGTATAATATAATTTTATATATAATATAATTTTAACGTTTTTAAAAATTGCAAACTAAAAGTAACATTCTGAAGTATATCAGTAAATTTAGATTCGTTCACCTTGCAATTAACCTTGGCTCTTGAATTAGACGCATATAATTAATACAATTATCGATATCGGTAATGTAAGCGTTCAATTTTCCCAGGACATTATCTGTGTGCAACGTGAGTATTAGTAACATTATTATCATATATTATGTGCTTCGTTAGTTTTTTTTCTGTTCTTTATTTTTTACGTTAAATGTGCAGTAAATACTCTTCAAAGGATGTATTATTCATTTCGAAAAACATTTATAACGATAAACGCATGTTTCCTTTTTTTATTGTTGACAAAAATAAGTTGTTTGTAGCAAGAATTTAAAAAGCAAAATTTATATTTCCGCAAAAACCTGAAGTCTCGCGGCGATCAATCCGACAATCAGAAAGAGAGTCAAGATATTAAAGAAAAGGGCAAGTCGCGTCGTCAGAAACGGCCGTACCGACGTCACTAAACCTCGATGATTATTGTACTCGCGTATCCAGTCTTGCACCATGATGGTGTTCGGATCTAGCGTTTTAGGACCTAGGATGGCCTGTAATTAAATAAAAATATCCATAGTTTTTTTTATATACAGATATATCCGTAGTTTCTTTGTATTAAACTTTCGATTATTATTACTGTAGCGAAGTTTCTATTTTAACATGAATATAGGTATGTTTTTAAAATTTTTAAAGAAAAAAGAAGCGAATAGTCGCGAAAATAAAATAAAAATATTACTTTATCATGCTCCGAGCTATCAGTTAGGATGAATATTCGATGGAATAAGACTTTTTTTATTAGGGGAAAACATTTTCTATATTTCCCCCTCTTCTCTTCTTTTTCTTATCGCCTATTTTTACATTTTGTACATTTTTGCCAGCAGAGTTCGCTATCACTCTTCTTGACAAAACTGGTGAAAGTGACGCATGTTATACTAACAAAGTCACAGGTCAAGGCCACTGAATTTAACGGCGCTCTGCATAATGGGCAAGGTGGCGGTGCAGGTGCGATTCTAACATCGCAATAATTCGCTAGACATTCCGCACATAGCGAATGACCACAGGGAGCTCTCACGCCAATCTTCGGCACTCCCAAGCAAATCGGGCAAACTTCACCGTTGTATGTCACTATAGATCTGTCGTCGCTGCCAGAAAAACAATAATGCACACATATACGTATTTTATGATACACATTGCTTTCATTCCGAGGATTGCAAAACATAAGGGTTATAAAATATAATTTTGGCTGGGCCAATAGACAGTATGAACATAAATGTCCGCGAATATTGTGCAGAAATAAATTAACTGGCATGTTAACAAAGAAAGATATGTTGCTAAATAAAGTGACGTGTGGCAAATGTGTATTTACATATTAAAATAAGAATTGGTGAAAACAATTAATTTACTCCAAACTGTTTAAATAAATTGTGCACCTTTACATAACATTATTCAAATATAATTTATATATATTATTTAGATTTCTCGTAAAAAGATCATATTTAATTTAAAACGATAGCAAAGGGATCAACAAAGAATACCGCGCTTTTTTCTGGAAAATAATT
Organism: Tetramorium bicarinatum; assembly: GCA_928718305.1. Classification (NCBI taxonomy): domain Eukaryota; kingdom Metazoa; phylum Arthropoda; class Insecta; order Hymenoptera; family Formicidae; genus Tetramorium; species Tetramorium bicarinatum. The sequence continues at coordinate 7,712,416 of OV788324.1, read as the reverse complement.
TGTACCTAAGCTCTTTCATTTCGTTGTTCGCATTGTCGTTTGACTCGATTGGAGTCTCTCGAGTTCTTCGCAAGCTCCATCTTCTAGATGAATCCTTCTTTTTGAACAACAAGACGTAAATCCCGAATCCTACTGCAAGCACCGTAACCCGAAGAGCGTATCCTTTCCATCCCGAAATCGGACCCTCGCTCGGGGGCATAATGAAAGCGAGGGTCCTCGCTCTATATTGCTCGGTGAAGTTCATCTCATAGTTTTCTTCTCGAACCGAGTTCGATTAATCCAATGTTTCAATTTAATTTGTTGATATTTTTCCGCAATGTCGTGCAACTCATTTGAAAATTTCAGGATCGATGAGCTTTGATTAATATATTAGGTTGATGTGTGAATGACAACGACAGATAGTGACAAAGCGATGTTCAACTGTCAATCGCGACGATCTGATATTAGATTCATTAGTTCATGACATTAATTATGAAAATCCAATGTTTGATTATTTAAACCTTTTATAACAAATGTTACATTTGAGAATATTAAAGTGTATTCAGTTTATTATAATCATTTGGAAATTCTTTTACATATTGAAGTCCAACGATTTGTGTTATCATCGATATTATCGCTTCTATATGACTACGCTGTGTAAAAATCTGTTTGTACAAATTTTATACAGAAGTTTGTGAGATTGTTCGATAATTGTCTGTTTTTTTTTTTTCAAACTTAAAAGAATATATCCTGGTTAGCTTGAGGGAATTGAGATCTTGCTTCGCTTGTAACCGAAAAAGTTCTAGAACAATTCTTGTCCCGCTCGTTAATTCTAGAATTATGGCTGACGCAACTCCGATTTCAAATCGGACGATATCACGTTCGATTTTTTATGCGTGTTCGCAAAAGGTGCAACGCATGCACGGGAATCGCGTGACAGCATGCCTGTTCGTTCGCGGACGTAACCAATTGGGCGAAATCACTTTGGTCTCTGTGTCAGCGGCCCACGCATTTCCTTCTGAGAAAAGGCGACTCAAAGTCGCCCACGTGCGACGAACGACAAACGGCAACGAAAAACATTCGAGAGACATAGTGAATTGAATTAAACGTGTCGGATATGCGCCATATTGGCGTGAAACTTTGCGCTCTGGCACCGGCGGCACGTATACTTTCGCATTTCCACTGCGACATATGCGACAAAAGCTTTTATTCAGAGACATATTGAAAAGCTCGGTGCATAAATCTGCATCTCCATTTGTTCCTTTTTTTTATCGGCCTCTCCTTTATTCCGCACCGTGGACGAATCGAAATAAATAAGTGCCTGCCATAAATTAATATACCGCGATATAGAAAAAAATGCATCGTAGACACGCTTTGTAACGATTTCAGTTGAAAGGAAGAGATGTGTGGCCAGCGCGCGACTTGTCGATTATGTTTCATTTGTGAATTCATTACTCTTGCCTTCAAGATACTTTTTGACATTTTAGCTTTTAGTTAAGGGTATTGCATTATCCTTGAGATATCTGGATTTGTTTCCAGCTACAGCAGCACCATCAGCTTCAACAGCAAATTCTCCGGCAGCAATACCATGCCCAGGAACGACAATTGGCTGAGCTGCACGAGCAACAGATGCATCAACTAAAGGCAAGTCTAAAGTTTTTTTTTTTTTTCCATACCGCTTTGTTATTTGATCGTCATCTCTATAAGAGTGTGTTATTCTAATAGAAATCCTCAATTTTTGTTGTCCCATTCATCCATATTAAAATTTTTGTAGTGAGGAATTTCAGAAATCGAAGAATAAGTTTTATTCTTAAAAATCATATTAAAAAATAAAATATATTCAAATTATAACATTGGTTTAATACAATTTCTTGGGAGATCGGATAAATTTCACGGAGGTCGAATCTGGCCTTGGATCGTAAATTGGGGACTTCTAGCGTAACAGAAATTTTCTTGGGATTTTTCAGACGACATACGAAATAAATATTATTTAGATAATCAGCTTTCTTCCTGAGATCATTAGCTGTTTTATGTCGACTTCCACGTAGCGATAAGAGAAATCCGACGGCAATATATCTTAACTGATCGTTCGTTATGATACATCATCTTACGCACTGTGCCACTCTCACATCGCGGTTTTATCCTAGAATGCGGGCAATCGTCGCTCTTTGAACATTACTCGCTGTGGTACTAGTGACAATTATACAGCAGCTTGTGTATCACGCGTATTACTCGCCCATAATAGATTCTTTCCTCTTTTTCGCCGACGTTTGTTGTTTGTTGTTCCCGTCATGGTAATTCTTTGGCAATGTCTTCGTCGTCGTGCCTCTCATTCTCTCGCTCATGCGTTCACTCGCGTTCTCCTTCTGTTACTCTCTATTTCTCTCGGTGCTAGTTGAAAGTCCAGCGGAATATTCCTCTCATTGTCGGCGAAGCGCGTAACGTGCGTCACGAAGGCGATAATAACAATAACGGTTGATCGTGAAAATAAACTGGCCTGCATTGCGCCGCGTCGCTTCGCGTCACCGCGAAATCTCGGCGATCCTCGAGACTGCCTAGGTCCGCTTATCTCTCTCTTCCTCTCTGTCTCGGAGATTACAGGACGCTTAGTGTGACGCGACGGCATCTTGACATCGGATACAACGACCGAGAGTTGACGGCTGTCCAGAATAATTATCTATTTTACATATAAATTGAGGACGACGCTTTTTGCAAGCGCGATGAAAAACAGGCCACATGAACTGAAAGATACTTATCACCCAAAGAGTGTTAATTCTTCTTGCGAAAAAATACAGGATATCTTTTTATATCGAGTTATAGAAGTCTTTTAAGTCGGGTCTTTATTGAATTTGGAGTAAATTTTTTTATTTACGGTAATGCTGATGTACGAATATAAATTTATGAATGCGAGTGTCTTTTTGTAAATTACGCGCGCGTTTTCTCAACGGTGTCTTATCTCTCAAAATGTTCGTTCGTATTTTTTCATATGTGCAATGAGAGAATTCTACTACAAATCGATAATCTTTTCGCATCGTATAGCGCACATACGCGTCGTAATGCTCGTTCATCAATAGTAATTATGCATGGATTCATCACGTTTACAATCTAACACATGTAACAATCGTGTATATTTGTCATAGGAAATTGCTATTCATGGACGAAACGAGGTATAATAAATTAAAATAGACACACGTGCAACTTGTTTTCGAATAACTTTGAGTTAATCTCAGTTTCTCACGTACGCAAAATACATTGTTGTTACGCGTGTGGCGAAGACTCGGTCCAATTAGAATCCAAGTAAATAAAAATTGATCGAGTAAACATCTGTTCATATCTGTTAATATTTAATTATAATTTTACATTAGAAATTTTAAGGTTTATAATAGTACACGAATTGAATAAGCAAATCTTATTACAGATTTGTTAGTAATTCTACCGTCTCCCATTTCCAATTATTTCATCGAACATTCATGTGTTGTCACGCGTCCTTAAAAGAACATGCTTTCTTTGTTAGACTTTTATTATTTTTAATCAGAGAAAATGTAGGTCTGCTTTTTATCGTTTGCTGTCATTCTCGTCTCCACGTAAAATGTATAAAGGTACAAGTTACTACGAAATCTCTTTTAAAGTTTTATACAAACGTTTATTATATTTTTAATTTCAACATACAGAATTTATTGTAGAATTAATTATATTTGATGTAAGCTTTTATCACACGAGCACACTGAAATTGATACGTGCATTTCCATCACACATATCGAAAATCTAGCAGCTAAAGATTACACTTTTGAAAGATAACCGTGAAGTTATTTATTTTATTTAGATCTTTTCCAATCAAATCTGCAACTATGTAAAGGGTATAAAGATTGTATCGTGTACTTATTTTTCAAATAAATTTTTAAAGCATATATTAGGAAGCTTATTTTTATATCTCAAATTATTTATATATAACTTTATTTTAAATCTTTTTTATAAACTAACACACAATACTATTTTTATAATCAACCAAGTAAAATCGATGAAATTTATAACTGGGATGTTTTAAATTTAACCGAGTGAAATGCAGCAAGAAATTTTCGTCTCGCTCTCGTAAATTCGTCCGAAACTTCGTTTTCTGGACGATGTTACAGACAGGACACTTTCTCGTGCTCTTTCGATTTTACTCTTATCCTAAAAAGTTTTTTTTTCCCCCCTTCGAACACTCTCCGGATCTGAAGTGATCCCGTCGTGAGGAAGTGATTCATTCGCTCGCACTTTGGTCGATGTCTCGTACGGTCTACGCTATTTTCGGCAGCTGAGATACGTAAACATACTAACGGTGCACCTGTGGCGCGTGCCGACGTCACTTCCGCCTCGCGGTGTTTCAAGCGCGAGAGGTGTTAACAGGTGTGCGCAGGTGTTCCCGGTCTCGCAGGTGGATTGCGCGCGACTGAATGATCGTACACGACGGCGTCCCATTTCGATTTGCTTTATTGGTCAGCTGTACTTTAATAAGCCGTCACGATCGCGACGTTTTCCTTCGGCACGCTGCGGGGCCTCGTGACTAACACGCGGAATTATTCCGGATTTTATTGGTGACCGTAAGCGAGTAAAGCGTGATTCGCGACACACAATCGCCGCAGCGATGAGGTCGATAGAAAATGCGTAATGTATTAAGCGCAACAATATCAATTACGTTATGACAAAGGCTACAAAAAGAACTCTACTATTGCGTGTACTATTATATGCATGTTCAATCTCTAGATGCTTTCATTTATATATATATACGTATACGTATATAAATATATAATCAAGGGTGGAGTAATTTTCTTCATAATAAATTTACAAACAATTAGAATAAAACTCTATATACAATTTATTTTTGAATATTTGAATTACAAACTTTAAAATAAAACTCTACATACAATTTATGTAGATAAAATTATGAAATAATAGAAAGATTTACGTTTTATTTCTATCATTTATACGCATTCATAAGTCAAATTAGTTAGCTAGAGAGAGATTTACCTTAAAAGTTAACGAGACTTTATTTGAATAATGTCATAAGTTATGTTAATTGAATAATGAAACGAATATATCATTTGACATTTATTATTCAAAAATGTGAAATCTGTTATAAAGTTGTAAAATAGTAAAGTTGTTTTTCGAAAGATTATAAAACTAGAAAACTGTAATTTTCTCTCAATATTAAGATTGATTTTCTAATTAAGCCATTTTGTTAGATTATTATTGTTACTTTGAACCTTTTATCATTCCTTTATTGAATATTACACATGTATATATTTTTACAATGTAAATATGTATGTATTTAATGCAACGTACGTACATAAATTTTACATATATAAATTACATAATTATAATTTGCATTAAAAGTATGCCTACATAATGATAATAAATGAGATTGGGGACAAAACAATTTTACTCAACCGTTCATTTACTCGCTTATGCCTAGATCTAATGACAGCATACCGCTCAAATCGATGATACAAGAACGCGAGGGCGAGAAAGCGATTCCGCGCGAAGGAGGCTCTCGACCGCCCTCGTTAGAGACGCGAACGTTTCACGTGCGCAGATATTAATTGGCGAATAACGAGACATCGTGAACGAGAGCGACGCCAGACCGGAGAGTAATAGAGCCACGATCGCGCGGCGATGTCAATGAACTCCGGGAACGCGACTCTTCTTTCCGCGATGGGAATATCGCGAGATTCGAATGAGGGGAGACGATGAAGGGAAAGAACTCCTCGCGGAGGTGAGACGCGATTTTATCGACGTAAACCAGCATGTTATTCGACGAGAGCTATTAATAAATATTTTATTCTCGCGACTGTTATTTCATACGATGCCGATGATTCTGCTGTGCATATACTCGAATGTATACAAGAGAAGAAGATGGAAAGAAGGGAGCAAAGGGAAGAATGAAAGAGAGGAAAAGGGGAAATATAAATAAAAGAGAGAGGAAGAGAGTGAGACAAGTAGAAAGAGGAGGTAAAAGATAAGGAGAGGGAAAAGGGGAGAGTGTTTATCGCGGGAAAGATTATGCGACGCGCGATTAGATTGACTTTACGTTACTCACGTGCTTCTTTTTTACGTAATTCGTCGCGCGGAGTATATTTTTTATATCCTAACATTAATATCTCTATTTTCATTATTCTCTTTTAATGATTTATAATTGGACGAATATTGATGGTATTATATTCTCTATATATCCTTCAAGATATAGGAATAAATATAAATGTTCTCTTTTATAACAGTACAGTGTATCTATAATGTGTATATGTATAAGCTCCTTTCTTTGTATTTTGTTCTTACTCTTTATCGTATTCTTATATTTTATTTTATTGCTGACGAAGATGTCTCTTTATTGCCTTCTTATCCCTTGTAATATCTTGTAAATGGCGTGTAAGTTTTAAAGAGACACATATTTGATTTTTTAATTCTTGTTAATTCTAGAAACAAGGTTTATTGCATCAAATACGAAATCTTGCTTAGCATGTTGATCAAAAAGCGAAAGCAATACGGAATATGCCGTGACAGGTTTTGTTACACGGGACTCTGAGTCTGAACTTTGAAAACATGGTATCTTCCATGCGAGAAAAGCAGACGAGATAACGTATGGAAAATTACCGTTGAATCCCATGGCCATTGATGCAGACAGCTGTGCGTGGCGTCTCGTAATCGAGCTAAAGTCGTCGCGACGAACTCGGGGGACACGTTGCGTTATTCACAGACGAGCTGCGTGAGTTATGCGTGCGGTTACCGGATTAAATCAATTAAAACATGGTTTCCGAAGGGCGGGAGGTGGGATCTAATCTAAATACTGCCCTTGCAGGCTTCCGACAATTGCGTCGCCTCGGAATTTTTGATTTCGATCGAAATATAATTACGCCAAACTGTCGGCGGACGATCCACTTTCATCCCTATTCGCGGAATTCTGTAATGATCTCAGGATAAAAGTCTGTAAACACGAGAGATGTTAAAAATGAAATTGTTAAAAATTGTTAAGAAATGAAAAAGATGAGTTTCTGAGAATTTACCTTTGCCGCAGCTTTGGGAGCAGCAGAAGCAGATGGAGGAACAGAGACGAGAGAAGGAAAGGCTCGAGGCTCTCAGGAAGAAGGATAAGCACGATCATAGCGCGAATGCATCCACAGAAGTCAAGGAACGCCTTCATGTAAGTTTCGATTTCCTTTTTTCATGTTAGATGCAAAATAAAAATTTCTAGCACTCTAGCATCTGTTGACAGAAATGAAGAGTTTCTCTTGAAGAATAATACTCGACGATAAATGTAAAGAAAAATTCAAGAATGAAATTTTCACGAATCGCGCGTTAAGAAAGTGAAACACGAATACGAGAATTTTTCATATTTACGTAAAATAGCTTCGTCTCAATTTGTCTAAAAGGAAGTTTCAATTAATTAAGAGAGTATGTTTAGCCGTTTATGGGCATCTCCATCTCTTCAACCAAAATTGGTGTATCGATATTTTCCAAATTGACATGTAAGCGACACGCGTTCTAAATTTTACGCAAATTCTCCAATTCTCTGTTTATGAGGAATTCACGATTACAGAGTTTCCTGGTGAACAAGAAACAAAGAGAGGCAGCTGCCGCAGCGAACGGAGCAGTACCTGGCACACCAGGATACAGGAGCTGGTAAGATGCACAATTAAAAATTGAGTTCTCTCCATTTAACGCATACCTATATTGATATATTATGTTTGTATATGCTGATAGAGACTTTTTTAACTTTCCTATTTTTGCTATAAATACATATATTAAAATATTTTTCTTATGGCGCATATATGTCTTTGAAATTGTAATAGCTGCGAATATTTAACCTTCCTCTATCTTGAAAATGACTATACTTTGTCAAAAATTATATCGTTCCGTTTTTGATAATTGAAACTATAAAAGGTTCCATTGTTCTCGATGGTTTAATTAGTTTAGTCAAATCAAAATTTGTACGTCATTTTGGTTTTAATGGGTCGTCGCGATCGTCGTCGTTAGTCTTCTCCGCCGACGACGAAGTAACGGTAATAGCACAACCTGGCCCAGTTATCCATTTAGCAACAGCCAATGTGCTCTCAACGTTATTTCCTTGTCTCTGCCAATGATAACTTCGTCTTAAACATGTGCGGACAATACTCAAAATATATATTTTTTCACCCAAGTTTTCGACAAGTTATAGGAAATATCATCTTCATCGTACATCATAAGAAGTATCATCTTCAACTTGTAAAAATGACATTATGAGTCCTATATAAATTAGACATTTAGTTCAATAAATAAATTTTGTTTATTGTTGTTTCAAATAGCTAATTTTTAAAAATTATTCTAAAAAATTTTCTGTATGTATGTACAAATAATGCTGTCAACGTTATATTATTTTAAACTAAGAAATCATACGTAAAAAAAATAGTCAAATCCAGTGTAAAAATCAAGTGTATCATTATAATTTTACTTGTTAACATAATTAATCTACCTTATCTTATTTTTAATTTGCAATTTTTTAAGCGTTTTTAAATGTATAAAGTTTGAAAATACTGAAAATTTTGAACCGTAATGTCTCTTTTCAATGTATTTTGTTTTCTTATTGACCATTCCTTATCTAAATATTAATGACTTGTTATAAATAATGTCTTAATTTTTTTTTTCATTCAGGCTACAACCGCAGTCAGAATCATCGAGCACTACGAATGCGGCGCATCCATATCAAATGCCGCAGATGTTGCAGAAGTTCGGCGACGATTTCCCACTCAGGAAGACAGGTAATTATCCTGAAATGTGTCAATTAACTTATGCATACTTCGTACAGGTAGTTTGTGTGCCAATAGAATGTCTACTAAAGCATGGTGTTTCGATGTTCGAGAAACGAGTTGAGTCCCAGAAAAACAGCTTACGCGTCGACGCGATGTTTGCTTTCTTTGATCGTGATTTTATTCGAGAATATAAAGAAAGACAATGATTTTCTCTGACAAGATTCGCTCGCTCGAATTATCCGCGGACAACAAATGGATAAATTGACACGTTGCATTTCCTCTCCGAGTTAATCATAGGTAAACCTCCAATTAGTTTCTGCAAATGTCCGTCTTTTTTTCACGTGACACTTTACGTCTGCTTGGTCTTAATAAAAATAAAAAAGAAATAAACTAAGTTTGTTCGTCTGTTGACTCTAAATGCGCGCAACTTGTTTGCACGCAATTTATATTGGTCAGTTGGCCAACGAATTGCTAATTAACGTGCGCGTTATCTTAATTGATACTACTTATTTACGCGAAAAGACCGCTAACATGTACGTATATCCGCAAATTTATACTCGGAAAATATTTACAACATGACAAGGAAGTGTACGATAGCCTTGTTTTTTCAGTTCTTATTTATTTTTTAAATTTGTATAAAAAAGTTTTATTTTCTACATTTTCGATTTATTTTTTTTACATATATAAAAATTGTATTTATTTTTTACTTTAATTGTATAGAAGTCTCACGCTACTTTACATTTGGCGGAAGACATTATGTCTTGATTATTTGCTCCTCGTCCAGGCGAGTGTCACATGGAGGTTTTTTTACAGAATATTCCATTCTTGATCTTCTTTCGCAATACATGAATGCCGATAAATTGATAATACAAGCGAGCGAATTAACGCGAACGCAAAATGCGAAACGGCGGAGTCGTCTCGCGTCGCGTTCTTGCCTTTCGTCCGTCCATCCCCCTTCCTTCCTCCGCGCCCTCTTCTTCGGTATGACAATGACCAACTAACAACCGGCTGAAAAAATTGGCCAGCCTCGGAGCCGAATTTGCTGAAGGTGCGACTAAAACAGCGCGTGGAGAGGAACATGGCATCAGCGTTGAGAAACTCACCCCTGATGGCACGCCGGAAGGACCGCCTGGCGTCGCACCTCAAGCGGAAGTCTTTATTAGCAAGTACGTTCCTCTCTCTCTCTCTCTCTCACACACACACACTCGTGCGTATCAGCTCTCTCTCTCTCTTTCTTCGAGAGGACTACTCTAGAGTATCCTAGAACGAGAGTTCTCTCTATTTTCCTTTCTGCGCGAGCATTCGTCAATATTATTACATATACACATCTATCTTTCTCTTTTTCTTTCTTTCTTTCTTTCTCTCACTGCACCCCGAGTGTTCGATTAATAAACTGTTGAGTTTTTGACGTTTGCTACTGACTCTCCTGTAACGGCATGAGCAAAGCTACTCTCCGATTAACATATGTAAATTAGCGCTAAAACTCAGTGCGGAAATATTTGAGTGAATCGTCGCTGACGAGGTTCCCCAAACAACGCGACGGATCGAGAGGCGTTTAAAGAGTCACTTTTGGACACACTTTTGAACGGATTCTGCCGTTTAGATCGGTTCCTCGTGGATCGTCACGGTCGAAATTTACATATATGGGTCGCACACCAGCGGTTGTGGAATAATTTATTTTCGGAATATCATATCGAGTCGTACGTCTATCCTCTTTGTTCGCGCATTGCAAATGCGATTTCGCATGCGATTTCCGGGCGATCATCATCTGTTTGTTTCGCGTATTTACATTCTTATATTGCGCAACGACGACACTGTTCTTTTTCCTATATCCTTCTCGGGAGTCCCGACATACTAATTGTACGTTTTTCAGACTCTGGCAGCAATCCTGAGTCCGGGCCTAACTCTCCTCCGACTGTGAACAATTCTCAAGCCAGTCCCACTGCTGGAAGTAACACGGCGATACAGGAAGTAAGCTTCGACCATTTCCGTTGCTACGATCTTTCGATGTTGTGTGCCAGCGAAAATTTAATCACAAGACATCTTGCTCTGATTTGTTGCAGGAAGGTGAAAATCCGGCGTATGGAGGACGTCTCACTAGCAGTAGTCAACAGGGCAGCCTTTCGGATCTTTCGCTCTTCAGTTCACCGTCCATGCCTAACATCTCGTTGGGCAGACCTCATGTACCATCGAGCTCTTCGGTAAGTACATTTTTTTATCGAAAATCGCTCTTTTGCAAGTATAATAATTAAAAATTTATAATCTTACATTATAATATACGTTTAAATAGAAGTTTCTTCATTTTAATGGAAACAACTATATCACCTGAATTTGATGCCGTAAAGTTAATAGCAAAGTACAATTAATAAAAAATTTATGCAAAGTATAAAAGTTGTGAAAAATAATAGGATATTTTTGGCACCAAAGTTATTTATTGCATTAACTCGGAGTAGAAGTATCTGTACTTCGCGTTGTTATTTATCGTTAAAATGATAAGATAACGTCGATAATTTTAGAATCTCTCTTTCAAGTGTTTGATCGACGCGCATTGTTCTTTGTTCACAGAGTGGGACAAAATTGGCACCGGTCTCGGAAGCGGAAGTGCGGGCCGCGTTCACAGCGCGTCTCGGCATGCCGCTCACCGGTCAGATGCTGCACAGCAACCTGCCGTTCTATCCGTCCCTGACAGTCATCGAGGGCGAACCGACGTACATCCATAAGCAGATACAGCAGAATCTACAGGATCAGGCGGCACCGCCGTCCGCGACGGTGGGTGGCAGCAGGCAGCATCCGGCAGCGGCGGCAGCAGTGTATCACACCGCGGCGCCGATCACGGATACACAAGTCGCGCACGCGAGACTGCAAAAGGCTGGTCATCACCGGCCTTTAGGTAGTATGTTCCCTCTTTGTCTTCATTGAAGCTTTTACCATGCGCGTGCCCTGTTCCAATGGACAATGGTCTCCGCTGAAAAAAGTGACTCTGGAAGCGAGGCTGAATTAATCGAAATCAGCCGTTTAAAGTTTCCCGAGGAACCATTCCTACACGAAACATAGCACGCGTCAGTTCAGTAACTCCTCGTCGACAGCGTGTCGGGCCCAAGCATTCATACGACGTTTCCATTTCCTCATATATAGGTAGAACCCAATCCGCCCCTCTACCGCTAGGTCATCCGATGCTGCAGGGCGGCATAATTACACCGACTACTCACTACGAGGAGTATCTTGCGGAGAAACAGTTGCACGATCAGCAACAAGCGCACAATTATCTGAAACAGCAGATCCGCCAGACTGTTCTGACGCGAGTAGGCTCTCGTGGCCAGGCCAATCAGCTGGATGAGGCACCAGAATCGGAGGAATCCGAGGTAATAGATCTCACGGGCAAGAAGGATCATCCGGAGGAGAGCGAGATCTCGAAACAACAGAGAGACCGCGAACAATTCCTGCAACAACAGAGAGATCTCATGATGAGACACACGTTGCAGACGAATGAATCGACCATCTACGCCGGAGGTTTAAGCAGGACCTCTCAGTCTGCCAGGCCGCTCTCGAGAGCCCTGTCGAGTCCTCTAGTACACTTAGGTAAAACTTCAATATTCTTTTGTCACATATGCATTTATATATTGTATCGAATTCGTATGGCATTCAAACATTTTCTCCTAATTATTCGTCTAAAGAATATAAAATAAAGAGATAAAAGAGATTGGCGTAAACCTAATCTAATTTTCAAAGAATTGTATCATATTTTTTAGCTCATGAAATGATTTGTTCTTGATAAAGGTCCTCAGGGCAGCGGTAGTGATATTTTTGTGCGAAGTTCTTCGCATCGGCCCACCACAGGATTAGCCTATGATCCACTAATGTTGAAACACGCATGTGTCTGTGGCGAAACAGTCAGGGGACATCCTGAACATGGTGGCCGATTGCAGAGTGTGTGGGCTAGGCTATCGGAGACGGGTCTGTTGCAGCGTTGCGACCGAGTGCGCTCGCGCAAAGCAACCCTCGAAGAGATTCAAACATGCCATAGCGAAGCTCATGCATTATTATTTGGTGAGTTTTCTTCTTTCGGCGTTATTTCAGTTTCATCATTCAGAACATCATTTGCCTTTTTTTCAATAATAATATAATAATCTTATAAATATACATATAAGCAAAATTATCAGTCTCGACTATGTGAAGCGCATGCAATCTGAGCGGAAAGTTACCGAAAATCGATGAGGAACATGTTAAATCATAAATTATTATCAGTAAAATAAAGAGAGATAAATTGTATTAAAAAATTTTTAAAATAATTATCTTTAAATCTTAAACTGTAGAATGTGTAGAATAATTATGCTAAAAAGCAGGCATTAATCTAGCCCCATTGTCTTCGCAGGAACGAATCCGATGAATCGACAGAAACTAGATATGTCTAAGCTATCGCAATTGCCTATCAAGAGTTTCGTCCGACTCCCCTGCGGCGGAGTTGGCGTTGATTCCGACACAACGTGGAACGAGCTCAACACTGCACCTGCTGCTCGAATGGCTGTGGGATGCGTTGTCGATCTGGCATTCAAGGCGGCATTGGGTGATATTAAGAACGGTTTCGCCGTAGTGAGACCACCCGGACATCATGCAGAGACCAACCAAGCCATGGGTTTCTGCTTCTTCAATTCAGTGGCAATCGCAGCAAGACTACTTCAGCAGAAACTCGACATTAGAAAAATTTTAATCTTAGATTGGGTAAGAATCGTTATTTTTATCATCGCGCAATATAATTTCTTTACGATGAGAATACATAAGACACGATATGTTGCACAATATGATTTTTGATTTAACCGTCTTTACTGAAAGAAAGCACGGCGATATAATAGATTGAAATGATAATCAATATCAGACTGCAATTCTAAATAAAATTCCGGACATGCTATACTTGAGAAAATATTGTAACATGCATTTTGTATTTTCTTCAGGACGTTCATCATGGGAACGGCACTCAGCAGATGTTTTACGATGACCCGCGGGTGCTGTATTTGTCGATACACAGACACGACGACGGTAACTTCTTCCCCGGAACCGGCGGGCCTACCGAGTGCGGCGCTGGCGAGGGTCTCGGCTACAACGTAAACGTGGCATGGTCCGGTGGCTTGAATCCACCCATGGGCGACGCGGAGTATCTTGCAGCGTTTCGTACAATCGTCATGCCAATCGCCAAGGAATTCGATCCGGACATCGTAATCGTCTCGGCCGGTTTCGATGCTGCTATAGGCCATCCAGCGCCACTGGGTGGCTACAAAGTCAGCCCGGCATGCTTCGGCAGGATGACGCAACAGTTACTTAATCTTGCCGATGGCAAGGTCGTTCTCGCTCTGGAAGGAGGCTACGATTTAGCGGCGATCTGCGACTCGGCACAGGAGTGCGTTCGGGCGTTGCTCGGCGACGAACCTAGTCCACTTCGGGACGAGGAACTCACGAGGATTCCTTGCCAAAACGCCATCGATACGCTGCAGAAGACCATCGCCATCCAGGCAAGTCGAATATTGTGTAGTTAAATCTCCTTGTTCGTTGCTTATTAAAAACTGAATGACCTTTATTTTTTAATTTCCTTCAGTATACTATGTATCAGTTCCCAGATTTATGATTTAATACATTGTATTTCTTTATTCAAAATTTTCAATTTTTCTCTACGGATCGGGTTCAAATTCAATTACGAATCGATTGTTTTCACGCAAATCCGTGCGTTATTCTATCAATTTCCCTTAAATGTTCACACTTATTTTCTCTAATATATAATTCGACAATACATAGAATGAAAGTATTATTTTACAAGCAATTATTTAGAGCGCAAATGGAAAATAAAATATCATCTGAGCAAAAAGAAAATAAAAATTTGATGTAGGCGAAAAAAAGATTTAGCATTTGTAAGATGTAAACTAATTAAAAATAATTTGTCTGAAAATGAACAAATTAAATGGATTTAGTTTAACATTTAACGTATTATTTCTTAGATGTCACATTGGCCTTGCGTAAAGCTCGCTGCCCATACGGTCGCAATGAGCGCCATAGAGGCGAGCCAAAAGGAACACGACGAAACGGAAACCGTGTCCGCAATGGCCTCTCTATCTATGCAGCAGCCTACAAACCTCACGTTAGTATGAAGCATCTTTTTTTTTTTATTATTATTATCTGTCCTTGAGATTATTAATATTAATATAAAATATTAATAGCTTACAATTTTAAGTATTACATATTGCACAGTTACATTATGTACAATATATGTTTATTTAAAATGACAGGACCACACCAGAACATTCCCGAGAGGTTTCCGAGGAGCCGATGGAGCAGGACGAGGCCAAATGAGACGTATGAAGATGATTCTGCTAGGTGTAGAAAGCATTAATTAATTGCATGAAACTGTGTAAATGCTCTTTGGGATCTCTAAAAGTGCATTTCTCAGTGTGGATCGAGGGACTCGCCGTCATCACGCGTGGCTGCTGTGACAGGCGCATGGTCAGCTACGAATGTTCCATTTGCGGAAACGCAACGGTCGACGACGCGTGTAAATTCGTGCGCAGTCCCCGACTTTCAGATTTTCAAACATTTTCTTTTCCAACTAAGACGATAGATAAACAACGGCCAAGTAATAAGGAAGAAGTGATCTGTAACGTTTCGGGAGGTTAATGACAATTTTAGCGACGTACCGTCGCAAGCTCGCAGCCTCCCTTTACTTTTTTTTTTGTGCTAGACGCAAAAGCACAAAAGTTAATTGTGAGTTTTGCAAATGTTTCTATTGCACCTCGCGCGTTTGATGCGCGAGATTGTTGTATAGTTAGCTATGGATGACAAATTGTATTTGTCCATTCTATAGATTTCTTTCTTTTTTTATTGTGGAACACAAGATTTGTAAGTAATCTTTTTAACGAATCACTGTTAACATTGTTGAGATGAACTCGAGCGCGCTAAATAGCTTTCGCCCACCAATTGGATATCCCTTGACAAATTTTCGATCCCAGTGTCTTATCGACGAACAACGAATGGTTTTTCGAGACTTGATGTAAAAACTGGAATGGAGACATTTTGTAATATTATTAACAAAAAGCTTGTCTGGATGGTATCACTTGATTGTTGCGGAAGTAGTATTGTTGATCAAGCGCGCGCATTGTCGTTCGATGATTCGGTGGGAGAAAATTAATTGTTGACACTTGCGTTCTTCGAAAAATGACGGACATTCGCGAACACTTTGATGATGTTATCGATATATAAAGTGATTGAGGCGTCGAACTTTCCCCACAGCTGTATAAAACAAGTCTGATGCATCGTGTTGCCTTGGATAATTCGCAGGAAGAATTAATTATTCGTGATAATCCGTGTATATATTTTTGAATGCTAATCGCGACTTCGGACGTCTGCTTAGAACACTTTCAACGAGCCGTATTTTATCGAAACATTCAGGGAGACAAGTACAGGGAATTTGAGAAAGAGCTGTGTTATAATGCGACATGTATATCTCGAATCCTAGAGATTTTTTTTGTATCGCGTCTATTGTTACAAACGGAACTTGGACGCGCTATGAATAATACATCGACTATGGGATGTATGATTTTACGATTCACAAAAACATCGGCATAAGCATCTTTGTTTGTGTACGAAAAATCGCTTTTCTAAGATTAAGAATGTACTTCCTATGAACCATCATATAAGAAAATTAAATAGAGATAAAAATGATGAATTTAATGGCAAGATAGCAGCTTGAATCATTGTGAGCGCTCGCTGTTTCTCACTTCTCTCTCATAATAGATAAACCGAAAGAGGGAGAAAGGGGGAGAGAAAGAGAGATACAGGTCCGATAATATAGAAATAAAAACGTATATTGTACGATTAAAAAAATTAAATATTTTATATACGGAAGTTCTCTTCACGTGATCTGAAGAGGTTTTCCATTAAAAGTTAACAATTTAATAAAATGCGTATGAAAATTACAAGAGAGAAACCGACATATTGGTACAGAATGACTTCACGTCGAGCGATTCTTTCTGAGTAAAAATAACGCGCGAATAATAGGTCACGAAATGCAAAGATTTTTCCCTGGAGAAGGAGGAGGACTTATCACAGATTATCCAATCGATGTATGTGTATAAAAAGAGAGATGTTTTCCGGATTTCACCCGTACGTCAGGCCTCGCTAGAAGAGTTCGTGCAATAAGAACGATTGGACGACCCGTATATTTATAAAAGACAGTAGCGTTTAGATGTATTTTCTCCGCCTTCGACACGCGCGATCTACATTCGGTGAAGACGCCGCGCGTCCGCGCATCGTGCTGGTCACTAGCGCTTTCATTGTTTCCGTCGTCCGATTCGCTTTCCTTGTTCTTCGGGCATTCAGAGTAACGCGAAGATGGCGAGAGAGCTCCCGCAGTGCGTGAACACTTATCTCGAATCGAGGCGACGCTTTAATGCGACTTAGGCGACAAAATTCGTGATAATGTTAAAGGAAAAAGAATAAAAGGAGAGAAAAAAAAAGAAAAAAAAATCGATGTCTAGATCCTAAGACGATATTATATCGTGTGCGCGAATAATGTGCGACTAACGTATGTGTGCGATATCACGTGCACGCGGTAAAGACAGTCCAGTGACAGGACGCACCTGCTGTAACGGGAACGGTGTTGAGAGATGCCGTGATATGTCGATGCAGATTGCTCTGCGACCACGTCGGCTGTAATCAGATGATAATGTAATACTGTCTTTGGTCCTTCCGCAATTGAGAAAACGAGACAACAGATTAGAACTGATTCCAAGCTTTATCGAAATCATACGTTTGTTACAGTCCGATTATACGACAAACTTGGCTCTCGAGATTGCGTTTAATCTCACCGAACTTTGATTCTTACAGTTGTTTGTACGTAAGATCGATAGAGTCTGTGAAACATACATTTTATTTGTTAACTTTATTAAAATTTATCAAGATGCGATTAAGATGAGAAAACGCAGAGGACGTGACGTTACAGTTGGGCGTCTATTTTTTTTTCGAAATTTTTTAACGCGACGTGGCTCCAAAGCTCCTACAAGTATTCGCTGCTGATAGAATTCCTTGTCTGTTACGTAAATCACTGCCAACGACAATTAAACGGCATGGCCGCATGTTCCCACGAGCACGTGCGATCGCATCGATACTCACGTTAATATATGTTAATGTTTTCAAGCGCGAGAGAGAGAGAGAGAGAGTGAGAGCGCAGAACGGACCCGGGGGAGTGTATCGTTTTGACGAGAGACAACAACATGGCTTCTTGCTGCGAACAAAGGCTGGTGTGATTTTTGTGATATTTTGTAAAAAGAAGAAGCTAAGCTATACATGATTAATTAAACGTATACGTCGCGGGAAGATATGTGTAAGAGAGGCGGAAAAAAGAAGGTAAATATAATTCACAGATACAAGCATTTATTTTTGTGTCATGCATTTTGCGAAGAAAAGGATTTAAAAAAAAAAGGAATATAAGAGGAGAGTCTATCGATAAACGAATTACACGAGGATGCATATATTATATATATCGTTCGTCATGTAAGAAATAAAGAATATATATCTATAATGCTATATACATATATATATATATATATATACACACATACATATACACAGACATGTATGTATATATATTAAAATATACTGATATATGTACATTGTATATCCGTGTACCGCAAGAATCTCAAGTGTCTGTTAAATGTTTGTCCGATAAAAAAAAAAAAGAATTCACTGAAGAAAAAAAACATGTAAAGATCGACTCGATGTATATTAAATATAAAGATAACGAGTCCAGCCTATGTGTGTATACAGTAAGTTAATTGATGAGAGAAAGAGAGAGCGAGAGAGAGAGAGAGAGAATGCGAAAGAAAGGAAGGGAAAAATGAAAACGTTATATGACGTTATTCGTGGAGCACACCAGTCTGTCATTGAGTTGAAACAGCAATCGACTCTATTGGAACAATATCGAGAGGTAATTTTAGACATGCGCGTATATCTGTTTATAATTTTAAGAGCGAGTCTATCATCGGCGGCGCCCCATCGTTGCAACGTCGATCAAATTGAAGGATACGTGGGCTCGCTCGCGGTCAGGAGGGCGAGCCCTTTACAGAAAGATATTTTCATCGCGGGCCTACAAACATCACACCCTGGTTAATCACATCCTCGCGTTTCACTCGCGATATTCCCACCTGTCCTTTCCATCCCCAACGTATGCTTCGTTTTGTCGTCAGATTGTCGCGCGATCGTACCCAAGCAAACGAAACGTCCGACGAAACCCAGATCTGTACTTGTATCCTGTTAGAAACATCTAAAAATTCGAAATGTATTGTGCGAGGATTGCAATTACAATTTGATGATCGAACGATCGCGTTTAGTACCAAATGTAGAATATTAAGATATGCGAGACGTAACGTTTCAAACATTATTTAAACCAATGACCTTGCATTCATATCTCACAATTAGTGCTAAACGTGACTGTTTTGTAAATTGTTTGAAGTAACAAGTAAGATCTCGAGGTTTCCCTCGTAAGGCGGAATACAAATTTAAATCAAGTTTGATCTGCGTACGCGCGTGGCACGAAAACAGATTTTAATCTTAAAGTTTTGCGCCGCTTGGACAGAATCTGATTGACGTTCTTTCGTTTAGAACGCAAAAAAAAAAGGGGGGGGGAGAGCGAGAAACTTACGACATTCCGGTATCACCACCCATGGCAAGTTGATACAAACTAGATGTAAATGACTATTAAGTTCTTATCCAAACGCCGAGTATAAATGTGGATTTTAATAGAGCTCTACTGTTACGTTAGTATACACGTACACACAACACGCACACACACAAACAAACACAGACACGTACACATGCACGAATACTGTCTATATTGCATAAGCTTAATGTAATAGTTATAAATTTTTTATGTATATAAATGTACCTCGTAAACTAATTTTAAATAAAAAATATAGTCATTGTGTTAAACGTTACAGCTCTTCGATGTAATAATGTCCTGAATGATTGTGCCTTCATCAAAAATGCATCCCGTCGCCTAATCTCTCTTTCTCAAGGAGACGGGTAACAATTCAAATAAAGTCTTGATCTCTCAGGTCTTTTGAAGGGTTTGGAGTATTTTAATTTTCTATGGAAATGAGTTATTAATACACTATCCAATATGCCACATATATTTACAATTTTTGTGTTTAGTTTGTATAATTTAACGTTATTCAATGAATGATCTTTATTAACAAAATTCTCACGGCAAGATACTTTTGATGGTTTACTATTTGTATCTTTCGAGAAGCGATATAAAATTCAATGTTTCTGAACTTGAATCTTCGGTATAGAACGGACTCGATTCTCTGCGCCACAATCGTCACAAGAAGCATATTTTTCTAAACATATAAGACAAGAAGAAAGGACGATCGAAAACCTGCGAAAATTTGCGTGTCAGTAAAACAGCTGACTGTTATAATCGTCAAAACACATCGAGCTCTGACACTGTTTGACGCCACGATAAATAATCGTATAAATTCTCAAATCTGGAAAAGCATAATAAACAAAAGATCGAAATTTTGCGCTCTCGGAAATCAATCGTCATCTTTGCATGTATTACACGACTAGAAACACGCTTCCAGTTTTTAATGACAATTGTCTTTTGCGCAAATATTCTTGTAAGTACTACAAAGTGTTACATATATTAATTTTAAATCTCAACATTAAATTACAAATACATTGTATGTTAACTGACTCGTATCTCACGCCTTCGGTATCTCACGCTATTAAGTTTGCAAATAATTGCAGCGATTGCCAAACGTTACGTTACGTAGTAACGAGAGGTAATTAAGAAAAGCTTGAACGACAATGTTGTACATATCTGTATATTTCAGACTTGTAGACACAATTTATAGCTCTTAGACATGTGAATTTCAGCACAGTGACAAAGTGATCTACTTATATCACACCATTATGCGCATAATCGAAAACTTACAGCGGAATCAATTGAATTACAGTCGGAATTGCAATCGTAGCACCAATCGCAATCGGAATAAAAGCGCATGAAGTTAAAATGCCGTTTACGTATTTAAAGAAATATGTTTCTTAGATATTCCCGCTTTCGGTAGGAGCATTCAGATTTCCACGAAGCTCCGATCTAATGGAGCGGTTTCAATATATACAATGATATAGAAACGTATTCCTCTCGCGAAAAATGTCACTACGCTCAATGAATTAATGTACACGGTCTGTCAGTCGCCTGCGTAATTCAGTTACTCGATCGAAAGGAAATTTTCGCGATTGTTTCAGATAATCCAGAGAAATTAACAAATTGACATGCAATTTTCAACAGATGTAAAATTGTTATAACAGACGATTATTTCGATTGAGAGATGACTTTTTGATAAGCCAACGATATTTGTAAAGTTACGAAAATTATGCTGTAGGGCGATTAATTAAAAAGAATTTCCTTTTATAATGCAATAATCAAGAAACCACAAGTATACATCACGATGATTAAAACTTAAAAAATATTGAATTCTAAGCGGTTGATGATTGAGAGATACATTTCGTCACAGTATAGTATAGATCAAGAGACAGTAGCTTTAGCAGAACTTCCACCGATTTCCGCATTCGTTACACAACACGAAGGTAGTCATCGGCTCATCGGCCGAGCGCGTCTGCACCTGGTTGTACGTGCAGTTGCGCTTCTTGCATTTGCCGCACTTGAGCAAATCGGTCTTGGTTCCCTGCACGGTGGCGAGTTGCGCGTCATTGATGGCCTCCTTCTTGAATTGTTCGCGTAGCTGCTTGATCTCGTCGCTCGCCATCTCCTCGGCCGACATGGTCGCTAACCTGGCGGGCGTGATCGCACCTACCAAGAAGTTCATCCGTAGATTCGGGTTCTTCGCGTCGCGCAGATTGGCGACTCTGCTGCGTACCTGTGATTCAAGTATGTAAAATTATAAATACATGTGATACACACAATACACGTAGATAGATACTGCGTAAGAGAGAGGCTCCGCATGCGAGATAACGAGATAGTATGTTTAATTGTATACCCTATTTTTGTATCTGTTGTCGGTATTTTTAAATTCCGCATAGATCGCCTCCTCCAATTCTTCCGCTAACTCCTCTGGAGTGGCGCACCCGTCGATGACTTTCCCATCGACGCGTAAAGCTGCCGCTAACAGTTCCCTGCATTTTAATCTGACTGCGTCTGTTGTGGTAGGAGCGGGGAAAGACGACTGTTTCCTCTGAATGTCTTTGATAGGTTTCTCTTCCTTCACTTTTGTTTCCGTGGTATCTGTCGCATCTTTTTCCTTCTTTTGATCACTCTCCTCTTTCACCTTGTCGGGTTTCTCATCCTTCTTCTTTGAACTACTCGACGACGTGGAGTCTTTCTCTTTCGTCGGCCCTAATACCAAGTAATATAGTATACAGATTTATTAATTATCTACAAATTTATTATAATTCAGTCACCGCGCATCACTTTCAGTTACCGGTACATACCAGACAAGAACTTTTTCCAGTTCTTAATAAGAGTCTTCGATAAGGAAATAACTTCCTCGTCCCTGCTCGACTTCCTCAAGGCATTTACAGTCATTCCGATGCGTGTCTTAGTCAACAGCTCCAAATTAACAGGCAACTTCTGAAGTATCTTGAGCAATTCCAAAGCCTGTTCCTGGCCCTGATGGACAAAGACGGCATGTCATAATCATCGTATACACAAATATTCTTGTTGTAAGTAGTATAATTTCAATAATAACATTGATATTCCTGTATAGACATTTTATTTTTTTTAAATTTTTTAGGAATGCTCACATGGCAAAAAGTGGAAGCGAAGAATAGTGAAATATTTTTATATTTCTTAACACAACGACGAATTCATAATCTTAACTACATGCAAAAATATGTGTTTGAAAGCCGTCTTGCGACAGAAGTTGTGACGAAAGATAAACATTGAAAAATATAAAACCGCGCTTGATACAAGAAGCAAGCAAGTTAGGGACTTTTGAGTACCCGCGTTCTTTCTGATATGGGATATATCTATATAGAACGACGTGGACGCCATGCAACGCACCGTGCTCGACGGGTAAACAAACGGTTGTCAGCACTCGTTGCGCGGAGCGACCTCCGTTCCCGCGTTCGGCGGGCATCGACACGCTCGTCGAGAGAGGACGTGCACTTTCCTCGCTCTCGTCGGAGAGAAGAGCGTTTCCCCATCTTAACGCGCGCGCACTCCGACGGCCCCCCCAGTATACTGCTATCATTATTTTACTCACTTATTACTCACCGTCCCGTCACCGCTCGACATCTTGTTGAGCTTCTTCTGGATACGCAGCACTTCCTCTTCGGCGCTCATCCTCGGCCGCTCGCTGCACAAAGTCGATTATAAACAGGCGCGAACGCGGACAACAACACCTCTCTCTCTCTCCACACCTCTCTCGTCGACGCTCACGGCTCACGGCGAGATCACGGTGCTTCGCGCGTGCTGCCCCGCGACACGAGGCGGCGTACTTGAAGACTAAATAACGCGAGGGAGAGTGCGGTGCCGCCATCTTTGCACTCTTGCTTACAAGTTTTTTCCACCGCCTTACCCCTTTACCAACAAATTGCTCATTATGCTGCGTTTCGATATTCACTGCTAAAGGTGGAAGCACATAAAATTGCAGAAGCCATAAGCAGAATGCCTACAATGAATTGTGCTTGTGGCTATGCTTATGTATTTTTGTGTAGATTAGAAATTCAGATACCATACGTATGCGCTATCTGCATTCTGCTTATGGCTTCTGCAATTTTATGTGCTTCCACCTTAATACTGCAAAACTATAGTTTGTGTCACGCACATTATAGATTTTCAGTACTGGCAGTGAATTTCGGAACGCAGCCAAAATAAAGGCCATCACACGTACATTTCCGTAACCGTAATCGTAAGATTTCGACCAATCACATTATTCATTTCGGCCGTCCATAACCGTAACCGGCCGAATCGACCAATCGTGTTGCTCAATTTCTTATAATTACGGTTACGGAAATGTACGTGTGATGGCCTTAACACTTGTTATATTATGGAAAAAATATCGATTCTAGGTAAATTTTCGTGATAACCAATGAGACCCCGCGACGTCGAAGCGAATGAAGAGCACTGACGTTCGCCGATCACTTCGAAATTTTTTATTATACTAAAAATTGTGATGACAGAGATAAACAGGAATATAAGTTAATCTCAAAAGTGAAAACACATTTTGTATTTTTTGGATACTTGAATTTCTTTTCCATTCAGAAGCACGGCCGCTCACTGAGCGCTCAGGGAGCTCTCGCATCGTATTGGCATATTCCTTTAGATCTAAAAACGTACACCAATCAGACGCAAGAGCTTCCCTGAGCGCTCAGTGAGCAACCGTACTTTTGGCAGCACCCCGTACTTAAAGCCTGTAATGTCCATTTCTACTAGAGTCCTATAGTCAGAGAAGCGACATTTATTCCCACTATGACTTTGGTTCGCCATCTTGTGTACCTTAGGAGCTGATCCGTGAGTGTGTGAGTGAGTATCCATGAGCTTGTAACAGCTGGTGACGTCAACAAAGCGGGTTTGGAGCACACAGTCACATAACAATCATATAGGTTAAAGTTAATTGACATTGGAGAAACAGACTCATAATAATATAATAATATTACATATTATATAAAATAAGATTTTACCTTATAATTTCTAATTGCATTGTCTCTTTATGTAGCACTGAATAGTACGGAGCACGCTATTTTGTTGTATATGAAGCCCGACAGTGGTACACAAAATGGCGACTAAACCACGTGACTCAATTGACCAATCAAAAGGAGTTCGCTAATGTCGCTTCTCTGATTATAGGACTCTAATTTCTACCAATGCAAATATTAACTTTAATCTCGGTTTAACTTACTGTTCATCTTTTTCTAATTCTTGGGACTAAAAAAAGATAAAAAGTAAATTAAACCGAGATTAAGGTTACTCTCTGCATTGATAAAAATAGACATTAAACCATCACCAATTACAATCAAAGCATTCTCATGAGGCTTGATTATGATTGGTTGCAACCTTAAGATACGACATCCGACAGCGACATACGACTGATTGTGGAACCGGCCTAAGGAATAAACGATTGGTTCTCCCCTCCACAGAGAGAAAAGATTTGAAGTGATCTGTTCTTAGTACCTGCCCTAACTGTACTAGTTCAGAGTTTATCTTACTTCTTTCAGTGTAGAAGGAGAAAGATAAACTCTGAACGAGTGCAGCTAGTTGAACTATAAAGGACAGATGTAAAAGAGAGGTCGTGTAGTTAGTTACTGGAGAAAGTTAACTGAAATTCGGTTCAAACGACATTCCGTGATTCCGTCGCCGTGTGTGATGATAGAAAACTATTCGTGAAATATACGAAAGCAATACGAGTCGTCTTTTCGTATGCCGATCGAACATTAACTTCCTTTTCAGATCTTTTTGACTCTTGCGACTTGTAGAATGAAACCGGTTACTGGCGCCGAAACGATTGCCGCTTCTGAGGTTAGTGTGTTTACTTTTCTCATGAAACTGTCGAGAAAAATGATATTACAACGTGATTTCGTATTCGAAACGTCTCTTGTTCAATCCTCAACGAAGAGAATATAGAAAATTATTTTTACAACATAGTTATATTCTTGAATGTAATATTCCAAGTAGATACGATCAGAGTACATGCTCGGAAGGTCATTTCTTGTTCACGTGTATTTACATGCCGAGAGGAAATTATAATTGAAATATCACGTGTATAAATTTACAGAATAATTTAGTTAAAGTACTGTGTTATAAACTAAATTTCAGTTTATTGAACTTTATTATTATTATTATTGTCGAAATTACAGTATGTAGAAATCATGTTTAATCTATAAATCTACTGTATTTCATGTGAGATTACTCTTATTACTTTTATTACTTTAGTTGAGATATGTAGAGAGAGATTATTACTTTATATGAGATATGTATATTAAAATAATATTTATCAAAAATAATAAAGTAATATATATCAAAAAATTAATGTTTGATAATAATAAATTTATTAAAAATATACATATATGTATATTATTGTGTATAATATACTTTTTTAAAAAGAACACCGAATATACTATAAACATCTGTAAACAAACAATAATTGCACGTTAATTACATATCAAAAAATAAAAGGAAATAATATATTAGTTACGGTGTAAATCATATGATCATTGTGTAAAATGTATAAACAAATCGTGGAATCGATTATAATTATTTCTTTTTTATTAAAGCAGGATAAAGTTAGAAAATCTTTACATGAACTGCAACCTTCAGCTATGGATAAAGAAACTTTAGTTGGCGCTGATAGAATGATCAAATCTACTCAACAAGCGAAAGAAGCAAAATCAAAAAAGTAAGTTGATTCTTTCTTTCTGTTTGTCCATAAAAAATTTGCAAAAAATATTCATAAAGACATTTATACTTTTAACTATACTTAATAAGAATATACCAAATAGGGTAATTTGTTGTAGAAACATTAGTTTAAGGGAAATTTATGAAAAAATTTTGTGGAGAAATTAGATATTAAATATGTATCTTAGGAATATACCTACAAAATTGAAGAAGGAAGTTTCCAAAAAACAAAAAAAGGTGACGATTACGGATAAGGCTGTCCAAACTATACCAGAACAAAAGATAGAAATTGAAGCTGAAGATTTAACATGTACAGGTATGTTTAAATTAATGTTTTATTTTAGTTACAATAGTTTATTTTCTATCATTCTTCATTAGAACATAGTCTTAAGTAAATACTATCCGGTTTTTACTTTTATGAGGTTTCTTCAATAGTTATTTTAAGGAATGTGGATTATTTTTCGAGTGTCTTACACATAGTGGAGTTACTTTGCGATTTAGACATCTATCAAATGTTTAATATATGTATATATCAAATGATCGGGATTGATCTTAAAATCTATTGAGTTGGTCGCTTATTTAGAGCTACATGTCATTTCATTTTTTTTCTTGTATATTTTTCTTACGTAAAAACCAGAATAATTAAGGACACATAAATTTTCTATTAAAATCTTTTTTAGATTTAGCTGGTCCTAGTGAGAATTACTGGCAAATTCAGGCTGAAAGGAGACGAATGGCACTTAAGGATGCTTTAGAGGAAAATAAGGAACTTGCAAAACGTATTGAAAAATTAGAAGAAGAAAATCGTATATATAAAGAAATGTTGACGGAGACAAGGGCACTTGTTGAAGTGCTGCAGGTAATACACAACACATTGTATATTACATTGATACTATATTCAGCATCAATTATTATTTTATAATTATGTATTATATCTTATTACAGGATATGATTGGAGATGACAGAAACGATATAAATAATTCATTAGAGGACAGTGCCCTTTAATTTGAACATTAATTTCCTAACCCTTTGAGGACCAATGGTTTTTTTAAAGGACCAATGGTTTTTTAAAAAGCCAGGGTGTTTACTTTACTAACCTTTTGAATTTTGTAAAAGAATGTTTATATTTAATCATAATTCATTGAAATAAAATTTTTCTTGTCAAAAAAAGTTGGTTCTTAAAGGGTTAATATATAAAATATGAAATTATATAAGATACAACAAACTATCAAATTTTTATGTAAAATTGTTGAAAGCATCCAAGTTCTCACTAAATTGATAATTATTGCATATGTGAATATATATTGTGCCTTCTTTTTCGACAATTTTACATAAGAATTTCAATCTTTTATAGATCCTAAATAGTCTTAAATATTAACTGCGTATTTTAAATAAGAAACTTTATCAATAATAGACTATTTTTAATAATATAATTTAATAATTAAATATGTAAATTTATTTTTCAATAATTCAAGTTTAAATAAATACCAAGATTTTATAAGTTAATAAGAATAATTATAGAACAATATATACATAAAAAAGAAAAAAAAAGTTCTTTATTTTTGGCAATAAACTGGTGAAAAAATGTGAAAACTTTAAAATTTTAAACTTTTTTGAATTTTTTAAGTATTGTTATCATTGAATAATATATTTTCAAATAACATCCTAAAAGAGAGGAATACTTAATAAATGCAGCATTTATAATTTCTTTCCCTCTCCAGTTAAAAACATTTGTCACCATATATAAATAAAAAGAAATGTAATAATTGAATTATTTATTAATATTTATGTACATGGTATATACGTATATATAGGGTACTCAAAATAAATCTCAATCTCTTACTGTATATTTTAAAAAACATAGATTCTGAATTCATAAAAAATTAATATATAATATATTTTGGCAAAATTTCTCTTAGAAAAATATCTTCTTTTAAAAACTGAATTATTTTATATTTTTATTTAGATATATATAAATAAATAAAAGGATGCATATGAAAATGTCATTATTGCAAAAATATTTTTGGCATTAATTTTCTTGTTTTGTTACATGGCACATAGCGTCAAACTGACATTCTTCATCGTTATCTGGATATATCGTTTTCATAATATGTAATGGACATGGCATATCTTTCGGACAGCCTGGTAAATATACTGGTCGTTCTTGAAACATGAATAAGACACTCGGTCCGTAATATTCGCAACTGAAAAGAACATAGATCGTTATATGACAATACAAGCAATGTATATCATGATTTTAAAAGAGAAACATACTCGTACAAAACAAATGCCATGTTAGATGCAAACGTATCAATAATACTGCTCCTCCAAACTCTTTTATCTTCCTTTTTGCGTAGTACAAAGGAATCATGCATTAAAGGATGTGGATCTTTGGCTAGCCCGAGTAAGGCTATTAATTTCAAAATCGTGCCGGAATGTGTAAAATAAGCTGTTGTCACTGCTCCTTCATTGGATCTAAAAAAATAACATTCTTTTGATATATTGTATCAACACAATTCAATTACATTTAGTTGCAAAATTATTTACAATAACAATTTTGCAAATTTTCAATATTTAAATTGCAGTCTTATTTTTATTTTAAAATATTTTAAAATAATTAAAAATTCATTTGACATATAAACAAAAAAATTTACGTATTCTCTCATTTTTACAGCTTAAAAGACTACAAGAGAAAACAAACATTTTATATCGATTTATTGCAATACGTTTAAATTTGCATACCCAAAAGAGTCAAACATATCTTTCAAAGCAGAGCATGCTTGTTTATAAGTTAACGGATAGCCATATCCATCAATCCAATAAAATTCTAAATCTTCTGCATATTCAAAGACCTATAAAATACATGAATTTAAAATTGGATACACAATTATATCTTTCTATCTAAGAATAATATTTTACTTTAAATCTTACCCTGAAATCATTGAATGAAAATATTTTACACCAAGGAGATATTACACTTTGATTTAAAGCAGTTTCAAAAGCACACATTGTATGCATTAAATGTGCACTTTCTAAAACAATCAATAATTAGATATAACATAATTAACAGAGAAACATTAGTAGCAATTAAACAATATTCATTCACTTATATACAATATGTTTAATAAGTGCTAACCATAATCGAGATCGTGACCAATGCGCTTTTTAATATTATTTAACATATTTTTTACAATCTTGCTGTCCAGAAATTTCGTTTTCTCTAGTTTTGCATCTGAATTTTTGTCAACTTCTTGGCGCCAGCGAGGACAAGCCTTGTAAAACTAGAAATACAAAAATATTAGAAATACTTCCTATACCTAAGAAATTGGAAAAATTAAAAGCAGAATAACATGCTCGAGAACTCAAGAATTTAAACACTTCTTACTCTTATCACACGATCTCGATAAACTGGTAATGGATACCAAACGTTTTTGCTGTTATGCCAACCAAATAAACCAACAGTAAAGTGTCTTGCACTTTCTTCTGCACGTTGTGTGGCGGTGAATCTAAACTAAAATTCAACTGATGATTAAGAAACGTAAATGCGTATCTAATAAATATGGATATTTTGTTGTGCATACTTTATATGTCTGATTGGTGAAGGTTTCTGGCATCAAAGATGGAAATCTTGCTTGATACCTCTCTCCGAGATCAATCATTTCATTCTCCCCTTCTACCGCCAATTTCATCCCGCACCCTCGAGCAAACGATAATTTCCATTTCCTAAACAGAGCCGCGTCCGCGGCTGATAGATTCGTTGCTCCATTTTCATAATTTTTTAATATCACATTTTGCCACTCTGGCAATTCGTCTATCATGCGAGGTATGTATTTCTTGCCTGGATATCGAGTCCCATGACGCAGAATCAACCAAATCTTTTTCTCCTCACAATCTGTAAATCAAATACACATTGTTAGAAGCTCCACGTCAGCACCAAAAGCGTTCTTAACAATTGTCAATTATACCTGGATATTCCAACGAAGACTCGTCGTAATTTGCTACACATCTATAAGGAGTTTTCGATCCTAATCTACATTCATAACTATCATTACGCTTGGAATAATCAGAGGCAAGAGAAATATCTGCTATCATACAAAATATAAGTATCTCAGCAGATAGTTTCCAAAGCATTTTGTAATCTTATAGTGTCACAACCATGTCACAGTCAACAGATATGTTTAATGTATATATATATATTTTTTTCTTTCAATTATTTGACCGAATACATTTTAATATAATAACAATTTCTCTCTATCTGCGACAAAATCATTTTGTCGATGACAACTTCGTCATAACGCTGTACACACGCATGAATATACCGTGCTTAAATTTTCCCGTACACCGTGTATATTACTATAAGGTTAGCATATACGTGAAGGCTATAAAATCCCACCACATACACTTTTCGCAAGGCATAGCAGTAAGATTTCGACCAATCGCGTTGCTCGATTCAACCATCCGTAATCGAATCTAGCAATGCGATTGGTCAAAATCTAAAATAGCGAATTCGGGTGGTCGCACTAGTGCGCACTCAGTGCACATTAAAGCCGTTGTACACTGGGGGTCGATTCTGTATCTTTAAAAAAAGTGAAAATGTCAAAAGTGAGTAAATTTACTAGAGTTGGCCAATAAAATTACAAAAATCCTAGTAAATTTGCTCACTTTTCACATTTTCACTCTTTCAAAAGATACAGAATTGACCCCCTGATCTAATCTGAATTGTGAAAGTGAATAATAGAATGTCCAATAAATATTTTAAAAAAAATAGCACAACAATAGCACGATAAAATGAATTAATGATTTCGGTTTTTAACATGTCTTTATATTTATGTTAAACATCCATCTTTACATCGATTTATGTAGATACAACGACTTTAATGTGCATTGAGTGCACTAGTGCAACCACCCGAATTCGTTATATAAAGCCTTGTGTCCACGATCCGAGAACTCTGTCCAAGTTCTAGTTCCGAAAAACGTGTGAAAAGCCAATAAAATTGTTACTTTTCCGTAAAAGCTGCACTTTGATTGGCTATAAATTTCTCGGATCGAGATCTCGGACCGAGTTCTAGCATCGTGGACACAAGGCTTTAGGCAGTTCTCTAGCTATCGATTTGTTCTTCATAGCTGAACTCTTTTTATCCCTTCTCTTTTCCTCTAACATCTAATTATAGATCCATTTCACAGAAAGTATAGTAAAGTATAGCTGAGTCTCTTGTTTGTTTATTTTTTCCTTTTTAATTCAATTCCTGATTATATATTTATTTCAAGTATAGAAAATATAACGTAGTGCAAGCTAAGGACAGATTTCTCTCGACAGCTACTGCAACTGTTTGCTGCGCAAGCGTGATTACAGTAGTACGTATAGGTTATATAGGTTAGAGAGAGAGAGAGAGAGGACGCAAAATCAAGGCTATTTAATGTAAAACAAATTTAATAGAGCTAGAAATATATATGATTGTATTACTACGATTCTTATATTATGCAGTCATTATTTTCCAAGTAGTCTTAGGAAAAAATGAAAACTGAGATTTGCCTTCTCTCTGATAACCTACATTGTTCTAACAGCAGAAATTACAATATTTAATAATTTATTCCAGGTACCTAAGAGAAATATACTTTCTATGTTGGACGAACGTGAAACAAAGTACCGGTGAATTTAAATTTAATATATTAACTTCCGTATAATTATTCCATGTGGCTCAGACATTGTTGAAAGTAATCTTGTTTGTTTACTAAATATGTAAATTTAGTGTTGCTTAGTTAACTGTTAGAGAAATTAATGTTACATTAACAATGCTTTCAGTAGTTTCAATTATGTGTAGCGTGATATTTAAATAAACATTAGTATATTAACATTAGAATCGATTAATTTAAGACTTTGATACATAATGATTAGATGGGAAAGAAAAGAAATATTCAACCACCGCCAATAATGCCAGGACGGATAAAAGTAGAAATAAAAGATGAAATAGGTAAATAGATGCATAAAAAGCAAGAAGCAGTTACAAACTATATTAATATATTAAGTATTATAATATTAATTATAATCCTTATAGGAGATAGTGATGTTCTTGTAGCAAGGGATCGTCTAAAGGGTGCTCTTCGAGAGTTGTTACAGCATAGTGATACTGGTTCATCGGCGGAATCAGACGACAGTCCCATTTCGGATTATAAACATTCCATGAAAAAGATGTAAGCCTTAGCGTCCTTTTATAATTAGATACATAAAATTGCTTATTTGAAACAAACCAATTTATCGATAATTGTGACATTTAGGACAAAATCTGTTAATCTCCAACAAACTCGGAAAGTGAGACGTCGTCGGCCGATACAAACTGACACAGCATTTCATCATACATATGTGATGAAATTATTTGATCGCAGTGTTGATTTAGCTCAATTTCAAGAAGACACGCCATTATATCCAATATGCCGTGCTTGGATGGCCAATCAACCGAGAAATCCTCATTTGGTTCCTAAGTAAGTAAAATTATATGGATATTTTTTTATTCATATACATATTATATTAAAGTTTTGGATATATATATATATATATATAGTCGTTATAACATTATTATATTTCTTAGTTATACTGCAGTATTTTTTTATTTCTTCTAATTTAAAAACAAATGTATGGAAAAAATATATACAATATACTTAAATCATTATAAAGATATTCTTTGTTCCTTTTTTTCTTGTACATAACTTTATACATTTGTATATAACTAAAATACATTGATTTGTGAATAGGATACGTAGTCCAAGTCCAGAAATAATCAATGAAGTTAGTATGGCAGATAATTTAATTGGTGCTGACGGTGAAATAAGTGATGTCCATTATTTGCCACCTCCTTTGCCTCGTGAAGAAGCCATACCAAGAAATCGCATTCCGTCTCCTATACTTGGAGAAAAAGATGATTTGAACTTAGATTACGTACGTCAATAATTTCGATAGATTAATGACACTTGAATTTATATCAAAACAATTCATAGAGTGATACATAATTCCATATAAAATTGATTGTTTTGATTAGTAAATTTTGAGCTTAATTTCGACTTTCATTTAATGTATGTGTTAACTTATAAAAGGTTGATTAAAAAATTATTCAAATAATTTATAGTTATTGTATTAAAGTTTTAAAAATAAAAAATGTACACAGCACACATTTTTGTGTTAACAATTATATTATAACAGATACAAATTATACATAATAATTACAGGAGGGACAAATTCTCAAAACGCAAGAGCAATTAATGAAAGATCATACTGAACGGTGGAATGCTATACGCAAAAAATGGCATCAGCAAGCGCATAAAAATGAACAACGTTATATACAGAGTGCTACTATACTTGGCACCATTTTTACAAAGTTTGTGTAAAAGATGTCGATTGATATTTTTCTTTGATAAATTATAATATTTATAATTTTAATCATATTTCAGGGCACAATCGGAGTTTGAATAGCAGAGATATGGCAGTCCAATGACTGCCGGTTCTTCCGCCGCTGATAATTCTACTCCTGGTAATTTTTATTATGTCATCAGGGAATAATTTCTTATTTTTTATTTTTCTACATATTTTCGTTGAGTGAATGCGTATATGCAAAAGTGATTATACTTGTATGTCTTATACGAATGCAAGTTTTTTACTTATAATGCCCAGAAGAAAAATATAATCATGTTTTAATGATATTCTGATAACAAGTTATCTAATCTTAAAAGACACAAAGAAATTATAATGCACTTGTAATTACTTTTCTGTTAATAAAAAATGGAATATAGTAATTAATTTTTTTAAGTGCAGAAATAAATCATTTTAAAATCATATATATACGTATATATCCCAATTTAATTTAATTTACTTCCCTCCTTCAACCTATACAACTTTTGTTTAAAACATTTTTTTTACAATCAAAAATAAAAGTTTTTGGAGGAGAGAATAAATTAAAATGGAACATTGTGTGTTTGTGTGGGCGTGTGAGTGTAAAAACACAAAATAACATACAAAAATAAAATTTTCTTTTTTAAAATAAATATACTATTAATTTTTGCTCTAATCTTACATCCTCAACTTTTTTATAAAAAACTGGAAGGAGGGCTGAATACTTATGAATACTTCCTGTATATTCCTAATAGTTCATTATACGTCACTGAATTAAAATATTACATAGAATTATGTTATTGTAGGGATCTTTGTAAAAATGTTTGATTTGATTAAAGATGATAATTATCTTTTATATCATCCTATTTATAATTATTATAATTTATAGAAATAGAGATTAAAATCAAGGAAAAAGGATCAATAATTTTTGAAGGCTTGAGAATTACATGCCATTTATTCCAGATATTAACAGTCGTAACTTACATTATTTACTTTCAGTTAATAGGATTTACACAAATACTATTTGATTGTTTGTCGATTGTGACTGTATCTTTTTCAAAGAGCTGTAATTTTCAAGACTTCGTTACATACTTGCTGAGATGTCTATAATATTGAAGAATTTTGTCTCATATAAAATGTAGCTAAGAAATAAATAACATAATTTAAATTATTCATTTGCTTAACCACTACTATATTATTTCCACTTTTTGACTTGCATTAATTATATATTTTAATAACAAATGTCCATTGTAAGCAACATTATTACTCCATAATGCACTTTGCATCTATGAAATGTAGGAAATGATTTTTTTTGTACAGTCTCATTTCTTGAGACTGGAAAAGTTTTCACTTTTGGAAGTATATATGGTAGTAAATTTGTTTTTTTATCACTATTGCACATTTTGGAAGTTTACTTGTCTGTCAAAGATAGTTCCAATACATGACGAAACGTTTCTTCTTCCAGCAACCGTTGTTGTTCCTCTTCTATTTGCTGTTGTTCCGAAAGCTTTAACGCTAGTCTCAATTGTTCCGCAGTATCTTCGAGAGAATCGCTATCTTCGCTTTCATTTATACCCGTTGAATTCGCAGTACCTTCTGTCGATCCAGCTGACTCTTGATATAGCACTAAACTAGCCTGAATCGCCCTATGTTACAAAAAATATGATAAATATTTTGATAAATTTAATTTATATTAACAACATTTATTTGGACAATACTTTCAAAGATTTGTTTTAATGCTTTGTAATTTAAATATTTATTAATTTAAATCAGTAATTTCTACTGTGAATAATTTACCCAAAATTGATATTTGCAATAGAATTACCCACCTGTCTGAACATGAATTGAAGCACAAAAGACATGCAAAATTAATAATAAAATCGCATGAATGACAAAATTAACTAAAAAACAGAACATTAATAGCATTCACTTTAGTAAGTTTATCACATACCTCTGAAGCTGCCTTTCCTCTTCAGTCGTCATATTAGGTGTAGTTGGTCTAGATGGCTTTTGCGCTCTTAATGCTTCCCATATATCGACCTATATAAATATTTTTTATATAAAACAGAGGCAATATATACCATACACATATATACATATGTGAGTGACGATTTCGATAATTATAAAACAAAAAATACAAAGAAAAAAACAATACTTCATCACGTTCGCTGCCAGCTTCTAAAAGACTTTGTTGAATTGCAAACTGTAGCAAATCGTCTTCTTCTTCAATACTGAATTGTGTCCTAACTTCTGCACCTATATTCAACCAATATGAATTAACAAATTGTATATATTAATTGTAGAACATATGTATAAGATGAAAGTTTTACCTAATTTGGCATATCCACTAGGAGTTTCAAAACAAATATCGTCAACTAAGCAAGTTACACGATTAGTTTCTTGCAAATGACCTACATGCGGTACTTCTTGATCTAAGCCAAATATATTTCCAAATGTTATTCTTGCATTGAGAATGTGGAACAATGGAATTTCTGAAAAAGAATTGATTATAACATGTTTTGTATGTAACATATACATATATACACAATATATTATATATAATCCATGATATTCAAATCAATCTTACCAATTTTAACAGGAAAACCAGCTGGAAGTTGCATTTGAATAAAATCTTTTAATTTCGCGAAATGTGAACTAGATATAGCCATCAGATCTACAATTGGCATAATTTGTTCTTGAAGACTTAATGGATAATCCTCACTTAACCATAAAGTTGCCTGAATGTGAAGAAATTGCCTTAATTAGTATATACAGTATAATATGTAATATATAGTTTTCAAGCCAAAAAATCTGTAATACCTTAAATTTTTGTATTTTTGTATTAACTTCTTTTGGTCTACCTATATCTCTTCCATTTAAATCAACAGCTGGGTCAAAATATTCCTCAGCCGTTATATTAGAAGAATTACCTACACTATTAAATTCTTCCTAAAATATATAAGTCAATTAGTATATTTTAAATTTAAATGCATGATTATCGATTAGAATAATTGAAACAAAAATTACACTAGTAGCGACAGTGCTGCAACTCTCTTGTTGCTGTTCTGCGATACCAAGAAATGACTGTAAAGGAGTCCTTGGTGCTCGAGCTCTTGCTTTATCAGCTTCAGATAAGTGCTCTAATCGGGTTTTAGTTATTAATTCCACATTGCTTGCACTAAAAACTTTACATTCATGACCATTTATTACTTCGCTTTTGTCAGAGCGCCATCCCCATAGACCTGCTTTATTGCTATTTTGACATAAACAATATTGTTGAAATAAATACGAAACAGAATATGAATATACATATATCATTATTTAAGATTACAGTGATAGATAGTTACCGTTCAAAACTAATTTTATCTGTATCTATATAAGTTGTAACTATAGGATTGGTAAGTCGAGCTATCACACCTTCTTCAGATGGTTCCATTAATTGTATATTATCATCTCCTATAAGTTTCATATGTTCAACATAAACCTTTCTTGTTTCATGATCTACTTCCATCATTGTTGCCCCATCATCTATAAAAATATCATATAAATTTTATTTAAAAAATTATTTTAATGTAACAAATAAAATTATATCATAAATTATTATAACAAAAAGGAACTATTACTATCATATATCATATTATACATTTTATTAACATAAGGATGTGTGTGTGTGTGTGTGTGTGTGTGTGTGTGTGTGTGTGTCGTTTGTGAGTACGCGCACTCACAAACGTGATATAAAAATATCTCGTATTACAATATTTAATCGCCAATTTATTTAGTTGTATAAACCATAGGAATAAATAAGAAAAAAGGTAAAAATAAAAGAAATTTGAATATAACAAAAAAATACAGGGTACCTGCCGTGAGTAGGTAGAGCGAATTAAATTGAAAAGTCCTACATCATTTTGTGATTAAACAGTAAAAAAATTAATTATTAAAAATCTGCAAAATGGAATGTATTCATGTGATTCGGTGAGAAAAGACAACCTAGCATTTATCGTCGCTAACCGCATGGAGACCCAGCATCATATCTCGTTATGTATTGCCGTTAACAAATCGTTCCTTCCAATGCCTTGTCACGTGCCTGGCGACGATAAACACTGAACTGTCTTCTCGTCAAATGATTCTGATTTCGAAATTTTTATTAATTAACTCTTTATTTATATATATTGTCAAATAATTGTAAAACAATAAAAGGGGCTTTTTTACTCAAAATTTAATATGCTCTACCTACCCATAGTTTATGTGATATGCTTATTATTAAACATTCTGTATGTAATGTATTTTGGGGGGGGGGAGGCTCCTGTGCTTATACAAAATGTTTACGTTTTTATTAAATTTCTTAGCAATGCAGCACACAAATTAAATGTTAGGATTGTATCACCTGTGTGATGACCATCCAAACTGAACACATAACTGCGTTTACATCTGATTGCTATAGGTGGATTTGATGCAGCTTGCATTAACATATAGAATTTAGTAACAAACAGATAATTGACATTCCCAAGACATAATAATCAATTGCAATTTTTTAAAATTAAATATACAATACTCATGCACAAACGTTAAAATCATTAAAGACTATTTATTAAAGATATCTATGCTTACTTTGTCCTTTGAAGACATAGCTTCGATTACCACGTTGCCAATTCGCATGATCAAAGCCTAATAAAGTAGTATCAATCCTCACATTACTACCTTGTTTATAAACCTTATATGTATCACTTGGGCACATCCGAGATACAAGAGGAACTGGTCAACAGAAATAATGGCAGTTGACACACATGTTAAAAATTAATTAGATAAGTGTGTAAATTGCAGTTAGATCCGAATTATAGATTAAACTACAAATCTTAAAGATTATAATTAAAAACAGATGTTATTAAATTCTCTGTTTCTTACCCCAACTTGTAAACTCCCATTTCATTTCTACATAAAAATCAGGCGCCTGAAAAGGGATTTCTATTACTAGTATCACCATATTGATGAATGTGAACAAATTAATACACGTAGCCTTCACGTAATAGTCCACACAAAAAACACATGGGTTAATATTAGTTTATAAAACTTGCAGAAAAAATTCCTCTTACAATAAAAGAGATTATATATTTTGTGAGAACTGTTTACGTATTGAATTAATAATATATCATTAATTATTACATAAAACTGACCTGTTTAAGTTTATGAAGTAGCTCTGGTATACCAGCTACTCGATTGCAATACCTCTGGTAGTCTCTCCTAGCAAGTACCAATTGCAACAATTCAGGATTTCCTGTACCAACTGCTTCTTGGACCACTATATCAAAATAAATTTAATTATATTTTATTTATATAATGAAAATAAAAAATAGAATTGTCGAAAATACAAACAATAGATAGAAACAAAATACAAAGGCAACATACCAGTCCATCCTTGAGTGTTTTCTGTATTAACATTGGCTTCATGCTGTAATAATACTACAGCAGAATCTATATGACCCAAGGTTACTGCTAACATCAGTGGTGTTCTCCCTCGCGTGTCATGCTTTTCTATGTCATGCTAAAAAATATTATAACATTATCTAAAATAATTATTATAATAATATTGCATTTTAATTTTTCTTTATATATCTACTCCGCATTTGTTATATAATTAAAATGATATGTTATCTAAAGTGTCTTCATATCCATATTATCGGCGTGCTTAATTCTGTTTCAGCAATATATATCAGAAGTCACAAGTCCACATATCTAAGGTTTCTCTCTTTTTTATAAAAGGCTTCAGATGTTTTTTTAACCTGCATTACTAAGCGCTTGTACAAACATAAATTTAAAAAATATATGTATAATTATGAGCTTATGTTCATGGATAAAATAATATTGCGTGTAAAGAACATACATAACGTATTTTGTCATCTCATCAAATTATAACTGATAATACTGTCTACACTCTGCTTATTATAAATGTAAAGATTTAATTTTATACAATTTAAATCTACATCAAGAAATAATTAATTAAGACAAAAGATTCTTGTTTTTGTTAAAACTGAATGGTTTGTCAGTTTTATTGTTATTATCTCATTTATATATCTATTTTTTTAAAACAGAACTACTGTTATTATTCATAAAAAGGGAATATTAATTTTACCAATACAATAAAATAAGATAAACAATCTGTCATTTGCTTTCTCATATTTTTTTCTCTTTCCAGCAAGTTAATGTATATAGATTTTTTTTATATAAAAGCCTGTATCTGTGTTTATCTCTCTCATGAATTATAAATATAGATGCTGTGATATAAAAGCACTTTTAACCTTTTCGCTTTGAGCACTTCTCAAGTTTGTTCAAGTGTTATTCATGTTACATAATCACATATTAGAATATTTATCATTGAATATATGATTTGAGGGGACTTTGTAGCATCTGATAAAACATGCTTAATAATAATTATTATTACAACAAAGTCAGGTGGAAGGTATGAAAAAAGGACGTGTAAAAAAATTTCGACACGACAAACGCGTCACGCAAGCTGTCAGCAGTAAACGAGTGTATATATGTATATAATATCGCGTTATTCATCCGCATTGAACAATTACGCAATTATCGCTTACTGCAGAGTGTCAATTACGTGGAAAAGACTCGTTACCGCTGATAACCGAGCTGTTGATGCGCTACGCCCGAGACATGAGATCGCGGAACGGTAAAATGCGAGTAAAACGCGCGATTGGCGCTAATCACGTGTAGTACAGTCCCGTCGGCGTACAGAATCTAATTAATGCGAGATGAAAGATGAGCTTGTTAAACAGCAGGTCTACGCAAACCTGATTTGTGGACAGTTCCTTGTCGAGCTCTACGTAGCTGTTATGCCAGACGAGCCAGTGCAGTGGATAATTCTTTCGTATAGTATCTGTATTCACCATCTCTACGGGTTCCGATTGACGTTAACATATAACGCGTTTATCGTAACGGGTACCACGGGTCGAGCGAACGACACGAAATTTTGACAGCGCGATACATGACATTAGACGAAAGAGAATACTCATCGAACGCGGAGCGATCGAGAGAGGAAACTGCCTGTCGTGCGTAATGCGCCACCCCTCGAGAGCATAGAGGTTAGGTTATATACCTAGAGATGTCTCGCTTCAGGGATAAACAAGGACAGAAAAAATACACAGCGTGTTGCAAAATATCGCTCTGTCCTTTATTCAAGGTATCTCCAAATCTTATAAGCTCTGTGCACGAAAGAAATAAGGGCGATACTCATTTTCCGATTGGTGCCGCCATTTTGGAGCAAGCCCAGTTTTAATTCAATTCACATTTAATAAAAAAAAAAGAAGAATTGTAATAACAGGTAGACTGCAGTTTCAGTTGTTGGTGCTTGATAGCGAAGTCGAGTGGTCGCATTAGTGCGCACGCAGTGCACATTAAAGTCGTTGTATGTATGTATGTACATACACTGATCTAATCTGAATGTGAAAGTGAATAATAAAATGCCCAATAAATATTTAAAAAAAATAGCATAATAGCACGATAAAATGAATTAAAGATTTCGGTTTTTTACATAACGGCTTTAATGTGCACTGACAATGAGTGCGCACTAGTGCGACCACCCAAATTCACTATGAGATTTCAATCCAGCGCTGGCAATCTAAAAAGAGTAAAATCCCTAGACATACAAAATTCAAGATATGCTTTGTGTATATTTATATATTGGTATTATATTCTCTTTAAAGTATGTATGTATGTACTATCAAAATATATTAAATTATACATATTTTAGAAATACATTGACAATAAATAATTTATAATTTATTAAAATAATGAAATTAATAATACTATTATAATTAATCATTTAAAATCATTTTAAAATAATTGATGACAAATAAAATTGTAGTTTGATACAGTGCAGTAATAAAATTTAAATTTGCATATCATTTTTTACCAGTGATCTTCTTAAAAGGAAATAAATAAAAGAACACAGGATCGAATTTTAATTATAAATAGGATCAAGAAATAGCTAAAATGATTCCAATAGGAAATTAAAACAACAAGCGTAAATATACAGAAGAATTTGTAATAACATATATTCTATACGTATGTAGCATTTATACATAATCGTATCGATATATAGTTATGTGTGTGTATATATAATAATTAATAAAATATAAGATTCAATAAAATATTAATCGTATGTCTGGTATATTATTATCTCTCTTCATCATCGTCCGTGCGTCGTCATCGTTGTCGTCATCGTCGTCGTCGTCGTCGTCAACAATTAACTACTATCGTCCACTACGCCTTAGCTTGATATTTTTTTTACTTTTAATATGCATATTTATAGCGCGAATGATTTCAAAAGTCTTATACAGTAATTCGATTAGCGCTCCGCGAATTTGAGATTTTTTTATTTGTTGTTAAATATCTATTTACTCTCGCAGCAGGACGAGTTTTTACAGCCAATTATCATTTTAACTTGCGTTTCAACATACGATTAAATGTTCGAATTGATTCTTATTAAACGATAAATTAGCAAAAACAGAACGTTAATAGTATTGAGTCTGTCTTCTTTTCGAGCACGTACAATCGCTCGAAATGCCAGATATAATACCGCGTAGCAATAAATCACAAAGCAAAAATTAGTCTCAAAAAGAGAGAGTCCACGATTTTTAATATTTTTAATATAATATATTTTCTTTTTATTTCTGAATCATATAATTATGTTAATTTCTAAACGCATATTTCGCTTAAACGCACGATACTCTCGGACATTCAACTTGTCTTATTTCTTCCTTTTAACTGTAATAATAATTTATCGCGACATTTCTTGCTCTAAGCGAGACGTCGAAGCTGCCGTTAATCCGTCCAGTAATTATTTCTTAAAGCGATTAAGAATGGGCATCATTGTTTACAGACAGAATCGCAGAAGCGAGATGATATACGTGTGATGACATTACATCATGCACCTAGATGTATATTACATGTTTCGACTGGCTTTCTTTCCTAAATTCTTTTACAAACAACACAAAAGTTTAAAAGGTGTCGTAAAGACGGCTAAAAAGCTATTGACATTTTTACCGTGTAAACTTTTGTATTGCTTCGATTGACATACATAGAAGATGTGTGTGTAAGGCAGTACTTGCGTAAAGAAGCTTTTGCGTGAATCACATGCGCTGATGTTACATATCGAAATCGCGACGCAAACTTAAGGGGAAACGCTTGCGGGTGAAAAGGTAAAAATATCGTACTTATGACATACATTTGGAAAATAATGTAAATGACAAGCGAGTGAGCCTTTTCGTAATGAGCAGAATTGTCAAGTGACACGTTACGTGAATCATTTTCATTCGCGTGTAATTGGCCGACGATACAAGAAAAAAAATAATATTTCAATGCACATTAAGTAACGTCATTGTATCATATGCGCGTCGTTAACCCTCTCATGCATTTGATCTAGCATGAACAGATAAACACCCTTCAATATGGCAATGGAGTGACAATTAAAAAGCGACAGTTATATATTGCCCTTTTGAATGGCGCATCCTCATTTGAGATCTCTGAAGTCGTCGAAACAACGGGAACCACAAAATCGGAAGCAGAGAGTCTACCATGTTCATTTCTACAAAAATTCTCGACTACGGGCTACGAAAAGAAAATTCTGTATTCTGTAGCACACTTTCCCAATTGTTCGCGCGCTATTCCAGAAAGTAAGCGTCTCTATTACTGTACAAATATAGAATATTTGGCATGTACGAGTACAAAAATTAGCTCGTGTTTGTCCTTTAAAAAAGATCCTTGAATCGTGTATCTCGTTATATGTATATTGACCTCAAATAGGGAGATTATCTTATATTTTCGCGATCGCAACCGGGGCGATCGCTGAAAATTAAAAAGAGGGGGGGGGTGAGTATTTAAGGTGGGTATGTTTATTTAACAGCTACCATGCGTTCTTCTTTCTTCGCTAAGGAGAATCATTGGTGCATGAGAAAGTTCAACGATTCGACGATTCGCGATATGTCAAGGGACCTCGTGATCCCGGTAATCGTGGCGTCTCGTCCTGCGTGAGTTGCGTGGAAATAATGAAATAATTGTACATCTACGCGGAAGGTGTGACACGGGATGTATGGGAGCGGGAATGTCTGGTGCCGCGAGAGTCGCGAGAAAGAAAATTGGTTTCCCGTCAGTTTCACTTTCCTCCGCAGCGGCGAGACTCACTGGCGATGCCGGGAGAGACGGTTTCGATTCAAATACTCGGGTGCTGACCTTCGCATAGATTTTATTACGAAAAGTTGCGATAATGATTCTTAGCATATAGACAGAGGGACAATTCTCCGGAAAAATACAAAGTATCTTTTTTTTCTTCTTTGTCTTTGAGTTTCAACGAAACTATTGATCGTTATCTAGTCCAGAATATATTCGCCCGCCTCCGAGACGCGCGGGCGAAAGCTGTCTCCTATCTGGGTGTGAGTTTTATAGAAATCTTCGACGCTCACCGTCGAAAGTTGCACCGCGAGACTCGGCAAACTGTGCCGCGTTAATCGTCAAACAATCAAACAATCGTCCAACAAATTCAACGTTCATCGGCGGCAAATATTCTATTGTCACATACGAGTATGCGTAGTGGAGGCGATCGTAAGTGCTACCAGCGACGTAACTTGTAATCTTCACAAAAGATAACACGTGCGCTGTGAGGAAAATTAACGTGAGATTCGTGCCGCGAGATAAGACTCCCGATCCGCGAAATTCTGAAAGTAGTCTAAAGACATTTTTTTTTTCCAAATCCTCTTCTCTGTTCGAATATGTAAACACGTTGCTTTACATCTTCGCCGTAAAGCAGACCGATTTTTTTAGATATTTTTTTTCTAAGAGATTTTGTTCTCTCCCTTGTGTAAAAAATTTCGAAATGGGTGTAAATCTGACGAAAAAAGCGATCGGTAGTTGGATCGCGCGGCATGAATCTCCTGCGAATCTTCCGTGATCCTAATTATTAATTAATTAATTAATTAATGACCATTAATCTGCGCGCGTGCGGCGCGCCGTGCGCGAGGCGTATGCTCTCGCGGCGTGTATGCAGCGAAGAAAAAAAAATATCAAATCTCTGGGGTTTCTAAGGAGCTTGCGCGACCACTTTACACCGCAATATTACTACTTTGCACTTATATACACGGATTTTCACGCCCTTAG
The DNA here is from genome assembly GCA_928718305.1 of Tetramorium bicarinatum. NCBI lineage: Eukaryota > Metazoa > Arthropoda > Insecta > Hymenoptera > Formicidae > Tetramorium > Tetramorium bicarinatum. The sequence continues at coordinate 7,667,745 of OV788324.1, read as the reverse complement.
CTGTGTGTACGTACGTTCTCTATTTTCAATAACGGCGGTGCAATTATGCGGTTCCCCGGCCTACGGCCGCGGCTACGGTGATACAAGCTATACGCTACCGGCTTTAATCTTAACGCGCCGGAAAATGCCAGTTTTTTTCTTTTTCCGCAGAAGGCAATTTACAGCGTTACAATCTTCTCCTTTTCTACTTTTATTCCCCTATATGGTATTCGGTTAACATGCTGAGAGAGACGCTACTAGGTTCTTAAACGAAACGACGGCGTTTACTCGTCGCGAGACAGACGCTAGCTTTGCAAGGGATAGGCATTTTGGAACGACTCCTCCCTAAGGATCATCCGCGCGACACCGCGTCGACGACGCTCGATACGATTTTATCTTTCTGCACGGACCCACCGTGCGCACGTCATACGTCGCGCTGTCGAATTCGCGGCGTCAACCGCTCGCTGCTGACAGACACACGCTAGACAGGGACAGGAAACTATGACGAACAGATAAAATACAAAGATTCGGCAGTACAGTGATCTTCGTGAACGGGCATCGCCGTTGTAAAAGCACGGTCGCGCGGCGTTCACGCGTTTGATTCAACAGCGAGACCCGCAACATCCGCAAGATATGCATTTTCACGTGACGACGAATCTCAGCTGCGCCCGCGTGTGTGCTTGCGCGCCTCCATTTGTAAATTGTATAGAAATCGTCTACGAAAGAGTTTGCAATCTGTAAACCGCGACATTTCGCACATTCGCAATGTTCGACGTTGGAATTGTGCGCACGGGGCGAACGCTCATATAGGATAATTACACATTGCAACGTCAATGTTTGACGATTAATCGTTGGTCAAGAATCTGTCGTTCAATACTGGACTATTACGGGAAAATAATCGGACGTCTGTTTACTTTTGTGATAATACTCAGATAACACGGAGAATCCCTTTTGAATTCCCGAATTACGAAAGAAATCCCTTTTCCATATCATTTCTGTTCTCAAAACATTCTTAAAAGTTCAAAAGGAATTCGCTTTTATGTCACCGCTTTTAAGCTTTTTCAGATATGAAAGAAATTCTTTTTATTCTCTTTTAGAAAATCTCTTTTTTAAAAGAAAAATTTGAAAATTTTGACTTTATTTGGGACAGATTATGCTAATTCATAAAAAATTTAGAGAGAGAGAAAAAAATCTCTTTGAATTCATGCCAATCATTTGTGCTATTTGAGTAGACAAGTCAAGTCAAGTATTATAGAAAAGAATTTATGATACTGGACTTATGGACACAAACGCTGATTAATTTTTTAAATTTACATTCAGCTATTTTATGCAAAAATAATCTGTATCATTTATTATTTCTAATTTCACAGAAATTTCATGATATAAACTTTTATACTCGTTTGCCAGTCTTGGATCCAAGTTGTTACTTTGCCGATATTGTAATCCAATGCTAGACCAGTGTTAGATAACTGCTAGCTAGATGACTGGGTCGATACCGAAAATCTGGTAGCCAGCAATAGCCCAATATTGGATCAATCGTAAAATCCTATATGAACAGCTCCGCCCGGGATTATCAAGCTACTGCGGTCCAGAATGCGTCTGAAATATTTTCTCGCGTAAAACGGGTGTTCGAGTCGGCTATACGCTATGTACAGTACCTAAAATGTAAAGGTTTACGCGACGAGAGAATGAAGCTGCGATTATGTCTCATTATATCGGGCGAATCATCTTGGATACCCGACGACAGGGAACGGGCGTAAACTACCTCTTGGCGATATCCGCGCTTGACGGACGCAAGTCCGTCGTATACGTATACATTGAGCAAGAACACTACTGCGAGCATTACTCCGCAGTGCGTATCCAAAAAAATAAAGAGAGAGAGAGAGAGAGAGAGAGAGAGATGTGAAGTTCTCACAAAAACACACCGATGTATCACCTGGTTCGTTCGCGCTATCAGGAATCCGTCATTTACCCGAGTAGCGAGAAACTGAATCTAGAATTTAATTTTTCAGGCTCTGACGAGAGCGTCCGAAAGATGCGTCAAGATGCGATTAGTAGCCACGCAAAAGCGGCGTTACATATTTTTTTCTTTCCTCTTTCGCGCGTCTCTTTTCTCGTTTCCCTAAAACATTTAAGTTCCCGCGTCGCTTTTCATCACGTTACATCCACGGGACGTACATGCATGAGTTTAATAAATAAAAAAAAGGAGTTCTGAGGAGAACAATGACAGTCGAGTTTTGCAGCGCGCGTATATAAATCGCGCGCGTTGTCGATCACAATTTTAGCACGAGAGAGAGAGAGAGAGATGCCTTCTGTTTACATCGACGCGAACAATCGCAATGGCGAGTTCCACGAGAGAAAGAGAGAAGCGACGCATGTATGTAACACACATACACGGATGAAGATGAATCAATAGGTTGATGTACGGTTTTGTTAGATACCTTTATTACGACGTCTTAACGATAAAATTTATACACTCAAACGTACGTAACGTGTTGCATCGTCAATTTTCTCAGTCATACACGGTTCGAATAATCGAGTATGTGTATGTATGTGTGTGTGTGTGTGTGTGTCGAATAATGCGACATAACCGCAGCGTTATAATTATTACGCATTTATCGATAAATAGAAGCTTCCTTGCAGCGATTACACGGATATAAGAATGATAGAGTCGCTGGTTGCACGTCTTGCGAGATTGTCCTGATCTCATCGTCTGCTCGATGTGTCTAGATCACTCCGCGAACGCGCGCGTCGTCCTGAAAGTCGTGAACGCCCCTCTTGAACGCGGAGAGGGGCGCGATATTAACAGTCCACCTAACGTAATATTAATAAAGATTTCGCGCTTTAACAATTACTTAACGTACTGTGAGTGACGCTAATCCGTGTTTGTTAAGGGTTAAGATGAGGATGACGACGACGATGACGGCGATAATAATTATTAAGAATAATTAATAAAAATTAATAATAATAATAATAATAATCATATAATATATAATATATAATATATAATATAATATTAATAATAATATGTCTTCGCGCGCTGTACGGCCGGCCGAGCGCAAATGTCCCGTTGAGCTACGATCTCTCGAAAAGTCACCCCTTCCTTCATTCAACCCCCGCCATCCCCCTCCCCCTCCCAACGGTCGCGTACAGCAGATTCTACCGTTCGCGTCATTAACAATTTTCTTCACGATACAATCTGGCGTACGGCGACGCTGGCCGTTCGGCACTGCCGGGGGCTCGGCCGTACATACCGTGTGAAAAAAAAATTACACTTCATTAAATCGATATGAGATCCGTTTTGGTATGATAATCCCGGCCATTATCTTTCTAACCCGCAACACAATCCTCCTTTCGGTATCTCGGCGAACATGCTGGACAGAGCTCAGTATCGGTGATAAACCGAGGCGATCGTGTCGTGCGCCGACGGGGTCTCTCCCTCCCCTCCCTCCCCCGAAATAACGGGACAACCCCTTTTCCCTTCGCCTGCCCTGCCGGCCACACGACCGCTCGCCGAACGACTGGCCCGCCCGTCGAATCGATCGAAAGCCCGATCCTGATCTGACTGAATCGGGGAATTTGCGATTATACCGCGAACGTAACGCAATAGCTAGCTTTGAGAGAGAAAGACAGACAGAGAGAGAAATTTTCTCAACTCGGCTCGATGCCCCGCGTTGCGAGCGCAAACGCGAACGTGCCCCCGCTTGCCGATCGATCGATCGATCCGCGACAAATCCTCCTCCCCGAGCGCGACGATCAAGCAACCTCGGACGACGATGGGCTCGCGCGTTGCTCGTCACCGACGGCGAGTCGTCTGGTTTAGGCGAACGCGACCTCAGGCCGTCGATTGTAAACCCCGCGTTGTATTCGCTAATGTATATTACACGGTGCCCCGAATCGTCCCGGGAGCTTTGACTAATTGTAAGTAAATATTGACGTCAACATCGCGAGAGAGAGAGAGAGAGAGAGAGAGAGAGAGAGAGATATATATATAGAGATACATATTTTACTTTGTAACGTTCGGTGTTCGTCAGTCGGTCGTCCGGGCCGAAGCGACGGATGGAGCTGCGGATCGTTCGCTGTTCGGAAAGCAAAAGGGTTGAGAAAAAGGAAAAGAACGTATCTCGACCGGTCGGTCGCTTCGAACGGGACGACGAGGTGTGTGTCGGTGTGTGTATGCTGTATACGTTCGTATGAAATAAACCTGAGGTATCTTTAAGTCTGTAAAGCTTTCGTTACGAATGTTTGAAACTCCGTTTCCCCCCCTCCCCCGCCCCTTCCCTTGCCACGCGATCCTTCCTTTCTCGCTTGTTCCTCACGCGAGGGCGAGGGCAGAACTCGAGAATATTTGGCATTACGTAATGGCACAGTTGATAAACTTGTACTTGTTTTCGCATTCGCCAAGTGCCATCCCGCGGATATGGTGTGTCCGCCAAAATTCTCTTCAACGCGATACTCCTGTCGAGTGACACTCGAGCCTAGCGCGCGATCCTGTCGTTCCGTGTCATCGTGCGGAATGGGATCAACGCGAAATCATACGAATTTCTGAGAGAAAACCATCGGGAAATTTATTGCCGGCGTGTGTCCGTGTGTCTGTGTGTCGTGTGCCTGTGACGACGGACGTGCCGCGCCGCGTTTAGGGGTCGGAAGCTTAAACAATCGGCTAAAGAGCTGGATTATTACTAATGTAAGACGATTCACGGCGTTATTTGTCGTTTCGACAACGGTTTCACGTGATTCCCGTTTCAACGTTTTCTTAAAGTTTGCCCAATATTGTATATTCAGCGTCATGCACGTCTTCGCATCGAACAAATGGTGTTTAGATATTCGTATCATGATTGTTGAATAGAAACTATCTTTTTAGCTGTTTTTTCAATTAATATTGTTAATTTAATAATAATCCATTAATAATTTATCTTTTAATATTTCAGCTCGTGCATGGTCAACGCATGGTCAAACACAACCCTCATCATATTGCACTGATATATTCAGTTCGGAATTATCTGACGTCAGACACGAAGTCATACTTGCCGCCAACTGAACACGTTTGACACGAATGAAAATATAAATCCGAAATTTAATGCAAAATTTAAACGAGGATCAGACGTCGCAAGAAAATATTCTAATGAGAACATTGTGTACAAAACTTAAAAGTTCTTTGAAAATAATATTTTAAAAAGTATTCTGTGATAAAAACCTTGTAAGTTTTAGAAATAATTTCTCTTCGATATTACAAGTGTCAATGTTACCGCCGCACTGTTTAATGTTATATATACAGATTGCATAGAATAAAATGACGGCAAAAAGGTCATATTAATAATTAAATATTAAGTAATAATATCACTCCTTAGCAGTTTTCGTTTGCGTATTGTCCTCGGTAAGTTGTGTAACTATAATCGAGCGTAACAATTTTGATAGCAGTAAGGAATCTACATGGACGGCAATCACTTTCTATGCTATCTGTAATAATTGTATGTTGTTTTATTTTGCAAGTACTTTATAACGATTCTCTACGTGAACATGATATAAAAAATTGACTATGATCTCAACAGGTCGCAACTGTCATATGAACACCGTAATTATCATTCGAGAGCTTCATAAAAATTTCGATAGACAAAGTTCAATGCAATCAACCACAGTGTTTTGTAACGTATGAGTTGTTCGTCATCAGATTTATATAGGAAGAAACGAATCTTTTCTGTGCGACGACAACATTGCGTTAAATGTTCGTTAAGTGATCGCTACTTTTATTGGCAATTTTTAAAAAGACCGCAATTTTTCTTTAGAAAGTACGGATACGGATATTGATAAAAAGTCGGGAAATACTGACAACACGATGCCTATGGTTTTTTTGAACACAAAGGTAATTCGCGACCTTTTTACGAGAATTATTGATCTCTTTCCGAGTTATAGTCTTGAATCATTGAGTTTAAATTAGCGTATGTCGTCAACAGAAGTGACATTTATTATGCTAATAAAATCTAACTCCCGTGTCGTGATTATTAATAAACAACAGCGATATACTAATTCTTAATACATTAAGTTCAATAATTATAAAAAAACGAGGGGCTATACAAGGTAATACACGTAATATACATGACATAATATACAAGGATATAATTATACTAAATACACAAGATAATTATACTAACGTACGAACAACGCGTGATCGGGAAATTGGAAGAAATTTTTATTGGCGAGTGTCACTTTTTAATGTATTCTTTACTGCATTTAGTACAGTATACATTACGATGTCTCACCGATTTTCTTCCGTCAATGAAATACTTTTGTCATTTATTGCATTAAAACCTTAATGTTGCTGATCCCTCACGGCAGCCGTATTGGATTATATTAAAAACGAAAAGTCTTATAAAATGTTTTTTGTATGTTAAAATGAATTTTTTAAATTTTTTTTGCAAACCACAAATCTATATTTAACAATATTTTTTTAGTTCTTTTTCGATTTGTGAGTTTAATGAAAAATTATTTTGATCAATTGAGAATAGTTAAAATAAATTTGTAAATAACATATATGTTTATATATATGTATGTATATAAATAGATAAATATAAATATATACATGTATATATAAATATGTATAAAACAGTATATAATTGCATTCATAAATTTATTTTACCAAATATAATATGTTTAAAAAAATTTATTTTAGTATTCAAAGAACATTTGTATGATTTCAATTAAAATCCGTATTTCGTTTCTGACATAATTCAATTGATTACGATGAAAGATCAGAAGTCATTAATGTTAAAATCTCTTAGGACACAGCGCAAGGTATGTTTCATCAAATCCGTCAATATATAAAATTTGCAAGTGTCCATTCGTTATCGCTACATTAGAAAATTATCGAGATCAAACGTATATTTCGAAATAATCGACTCTAGTGGATAAATCGTCCTGCGAATGACTCGAAGCGAGAAAGGAGTATAAGAAATGACATAGATTCGACTATACAAATGTGATGTCATAATTTTTCGCGCTCGCGATGTACATGTATGTATGTGTGTGTTTAATGCGCGTGTACGTGTATCATCTGGAGCGAAACCTTCATTAAATGTTGGATCGATCGATTCAACTGCGTAGCCCTACCCCAATACGCGCGTGCAACTCCTTTGTTGGCGAACACGGTCTTAGGTCGTCAGAAGGCTAACAAGGCTAAGCCGGTATACGGCGACGCATGCCGTGCAACATATAGTGCCTCTTTAACGCGCGAGAGAGAGGCTTGAACAACAATTTTTTGAATTATTTATCTGGCAGTATAATTGGTGTATAAAATTTTGGTTTCCTCTTTTTTTTCTTTTATCTTTCCTTCTCTCATTTCTTCATACGCCTTTGCGCTCTTCTGCTCGATTCGCGGCAGATCCAATAAATTTAGATACAATATCACAATTAGCAGCTCTGTTCCACGCGAGACTTACCAATCTTGCTTGTCTGCGTTCGTTTAGCATTGAACATCGGTCAGACCGAACACTGATTCCGCCGGTCTTCCCTTCGTCCATTAGATTCGATCGCTCGTTCCCCAGGGATCAGCCGGACGGCGTCCCTGAGGATCGATATTTAACGCTTTTAGTTCCATCATTACCGAGAGCGCATTAACGTTCGCGCTCTTGGCGGAAGAAGGAAGATCTATTGCAATGACCTAAGAGACGGTTCGGGAATCAGCACTTCGAAGGACATGCATGCTCGTTCTGAGTGCGAGTGCGTATCTCATTCGTACCGAACCAAAAGGTTCTCTTTGTCAGACGAGTTGGGAGCGAGAGAATGCGACGGTTTGAGGTCGCATCGCTCCGCATGCCAATTATTTGCTATCTATTAATCGAAAAGTCCCTCGTTACGGCTAAGGGACCCGGTCGGAGTTTGCCAAGTGCAAAACACGAACGGGCGGAAATCGTTCAGATATCTGTATATATCTTACGTCATTAACTTCCTCTATGAGCACTAGAAAGATGTTACGTTATGCACGAATATCGGCCTTATAGAGCTACCCGCCAATTGTAATTGTCGAGTGACGTTTCTCTTCGAAACTCGTGCGCGCCGTCTCGACGACGGAAAGCAGAGACAGAGAGAAGAGGAAGAGATGCTGCTTTTACGAGCTTTGCATTTCACAAAAGGTCCCGATGTACCTATGCTGGAATAATACTCGTAGGGCAACACTTTTCGCTTAACCGACGGTAATTGGTGGTTTCGCGTCTCGTGCTCCGAATGCGGGAGCTCTTTTTTTGTCTCGACGCGTCTTCGACGATGATTGGCATTTGGCAGTTGGTGTTAACGTTCAACGTAGCATTGGCAAACTCTGGGGTCGACTTGACAAGGGTTTCCGCCCACGGACGTACGAACGGGGCGGACGCTTGGCCTATTCGCTGCAGAAACGGGTGCAGGCCTTCTTCCATCTGCACTGAGTGCACCAGAGGTCGCGTGAATCCATACCGTAGATCTTGCGACATTTCTTAACATCGCTGCGAGTTCGCCGTGGGGAGGACGGCTTGCCCGTGGACGCTGTCATGTTCTGTTGATGACATGCCTGCAATGGCCGTGGGGACAGTTTGATGTGTTTATTGGGCGTACCCTGAAAACAGAAGGGGGCATTTAATCGGATTGTATTTTTCATCCTACCAGTTTACCGCGTCTGAATCACGCGCGATTTACCTACCGGCGATTGTGAGATCGTAAACGCGTTGCTCGGTTCCCTCACACCGACTATTACGTTCTCAATGTAGTTATTTGCGACAGGAGTTGCCTCGAGACGAAGCTGCTTCTGATACTCTGGATCCTCGTGCGGCGGTCTCGCCATATCCCGATGAGACATCGTAGGAGGTGAACTCATGTGATCCACAGCAACTTCCTGATAATAGAATTCCTCCTCGTGAACGGACATGTCGTCCTCGCTGTCGCATCCTTTGGACTTCTTTGGACTGCAAAACAAAAACAATCTCAATTCGCTTTCAGTCTTTGCTTTCTTATTCCTCTATATACCACAATGAGATTTCAGATTCTATTTTTTTTATCACAGTAAAATATTTTAATGCATTACTTTTTGATATTCAGTTTTTCTTCTTTTTCTCTCTTGTGGTCTTCAAATCAGCTGCTTCTCTAACGTTTCTCATTTCATTTAATTCAATACAAACCAAGATAGAAACCAGGTTGTAATTGCAAAGCAAATTAGAAGATTGTGGCCAAAAAACAAATTATGTAATAGAGATGTTAAATAAAAATTTTATTTTTGTAAGAGAATTATATGAAGTCAAAATTAAAACGGAGATCCGTAAAAAATTCGTCACTCCAAGGCGAGAATAAGAATTAAATCAAAGAGATAAAAAATAAACAAATTAGAGTCCGGTAAGTCGAATTGTCCAAGATCCATTCTTTAAAAATATATTTTTATAATTGACTAAAAATATGAAAATAGTGGTTTTAGACCGAATTATGCTTTGAAAATTATTATCTTTTAAATCTTCAAATCGTCAAAAACTTAACAACAAATATTCGAGTAACGTTGAGCAAGGCATATATCTTTAAAATCTAATGCAAAGATTCTTATTCATATTAGATCAAAATTATGGCTAAACTGGAATAAAATTGAGTTAGCAAATGTCAAAGTCAAATACATAAACAATTAAAATTAAAGAAATTATACTTGATGACAACCATAAATATTCAGATTATTATTTTAATTTATTTACTACTCAATTACTCAACTGAGTAATTATTACTACTCAATTATTTATATTTATTATAGCTAAAGGAGATTGAGCATAAAAGTCGAAATATTCCGTTTCTTATTAGTCTTCTCTATGTAGAAGTGCATATAAGCGAGTTGTGAAAATACATACGCGCGAGTGTACATGTATATGTGCATCTGTACATACATATATTTGAATAAACATATGTACAGCATTAGACTATCATCTTATCAGTATTGAACTAATGAGCATATTAACATTTATTTTTGTATTAATATTATCTATAATTTTATTATTAATACTATTAGCGTATTATGTATAATACTTTCATATGTATACATATTATTCACATATTGTTATACATATACATATACATAGATACATATTATTTGTCCTTTTCCTCAAAATTTTTGTTTATAAGATTTCATTTCATGCGTGCAGATAATTCTAATGTAGACATATAACTCTAATATCATAAAAATTCAATTTTACAAATTGTGTCATTGCTTTCTGATCCTGGCCTATACATGTAATATCATTTTCTACTTTTATATTTTTGCTTCTATACAGCAAGTTGTGTACTCAATAAAATTATCCTTATTATGATATTTTATTGATCCATTTATAAACAAGAAAAGTTGTCGCCGGAGCATGATTAAACTGTTGCGAGAAGAAAGGAAAGTATTGTCTCAATTTATACAAATATTATACAACTTATAAAGATGGGTATCGTTTTGTTTCATCAACAGCATCCGATATTGAAATTGATGCGTTGCGAGCTAGTGGTAATTAATTTTATAAGCTTTCGAGAAAGAGTTGCATACTCGAAGGTTACTGATAAACAATGGCACTGATTGTTTGCGCTCCGGCCCACAAGAAAATATTTGATGTCAACAGCTCTTTCCCCGGCTGCGGGCATTAGCTTGATCTCGAACGCGCGCGCGCGCGCACGTGTGTGTACCATCTTGACCTCGTAACGCGTCTTACGCGCGAGGCACGTATTACATCTAAGGTACTAACTTACCCCAGATGTGACTGGCGCACATGTTCCTCAATAAGCGCGACGGTCGCTTTGATTTCCAGGCAGCCCGGCCAAGTGCACTTGAAGACTACCGCCGCGTTCGCCTGAAAACAGAAAGATGACAGCCGTTAACGATCATCCACACGAGCGACGTGTATTACGTGACGATGGATTCGATTGGAGCTCGACAGGACTTTGCACGTTCGAGAGAACTTGGCGAAAGAGAAAAGGATGACGGAGAAATACGATTTCGTTCGGCAAATATTCACGTCCTACATCGTTCCGTGACGCACCACGTGACACGCCGTGATGCAGTTTGCGTGTCAACGCACGTTGGCGGTACGAGCTGAATGGATAGTTTTTACCCGCCCTCTGAAATGGCATCCGTGACATTTTTCAGTAATCCGCTCCAAGAATAAATAATTACTTGTTTTATTTTGCTATTAAAATTATAACGCCTTAGCACCTTTCATTAATATAGCGTTCGCTATTAAAAAAAAGGGTCTAACGGTTTATTTTGTTGACATCAATGTGCCGTGGAGTCGACTAAAAAACCTCCGCGTCATCCCCCGTATTTATTTATACCCCTTTGCATTTCAATTCTCGTTGAACGGAAGCGGTGCCTTACGCGCGATCGCAGATGAGACGTCGCGTCGCTAATCCGTAAGAGACCGAACGTCTTAAACCGTCTCTGCGTCGGAGTCACGCCAAGCCGAGCCGCCGGAGAGGAAAATCGATGCCGCGCGGCAGCCGCGCCGCGCGCACGTTTCTTTGTTTACATCGGCCGGCCGGTGCGGCGCGGCGCGGCGCGGTGGCGGAGGCGCCGCGCCGCCCCGCGCCGGTCACGACGATACGGTCACGTGGTATTGATCGCAGGAGAGGAATACACAAGCCCACGCGGTCCGCGCGGATCGCGTGTTTGAGCGCGAAGGACGGCCACCACGCAAACGCGGAACCGGCATCTCTCCACGAGCGAGAGATATCATTCCGCGCGCGCGCGCGCTCGTCCTCATCCTCACCTGTGTGTAATCGTCTTCTACCCGAGTGACGATTACCTGGATCACTCTTATCCTCGAGAGCGCGGATAGAATGGCAATCGCTATAGCCGCCCAGTCCGCTCAAGGGGATTTGGAGTACATTTACAAACGGATTAGTTTTAGCTTTTAATCATTCGATCGCATTTTCAGCAGCAGCTGCAACGAGTTACGTGTAGAGATAGTAAATCGAAGCACGCTGGAGCGGACATCGAGTTGGATCTCGGATTTCGATGTTTTATTAAGGAGACGCAAAAGTGTTACGTTTCTACGTATATTTATAGCAAAGCGCAACCGAAAATCGATCTCGCCGGTACACGTCGACTTTACGGATTCGGGGATGTCGATGCAACGTGACAAGTATCCGGATGCGGCTAATCGTTTAACGGTCTCACGATCATTCCGGCGACTACACGCGACATGAACATTTCCCAACGTAACGGCCTGAACCAAGAAGACAATCATGAGCTCGTTAACGCGCCGCAGTGAAAGACGCCCCTTCAAAGCAGTCCGGATTAATAAGCCGTCGGACTACGGCGAAAATAATTCCTTTAAGTACGCATTCGCGCGATAGCACGTCACCGGGCCGTTCGGTCTAGCTAATGAGCGCATGAATATTTACGAGTGACTTTAACGACTGCACTTAAGACACGATCTCGGAAACTGCGCCGCGCCGCGCCGCGCCGCGCCACCGCCGATCGCTTGCCTCAATTTTGCCGCGGCTCGGCTTACTACGCGCCATTAACGCTTGCCTCTTTCGATTCTCACGCGACATACCGGGTGGCGCGACAGAATGACAGCAACGCGAGGAGAAAGAAAGAGAGAGAGAGAGACGCGCGCGTGCGAAGCGAGATCGCGCCGTTCGGCAGGCTTTAAGGGCTTCGCTAGTGCAGTGACATCAGCTCCGAAACGGTACACCAGGGAGATACACCGGTGCGTCGCGCGGTATACCGGGTGGCGAGAGGCCGGCGACACGGCCGCCAGGCGTTCCGCGCGCGTATCGATACAATGCGAACGAGACGTCCGCGGCGCGTGCCGTTAGCGAAAGAGGCGGTTTCGCCGATTTCGGGAATCTCTCGGTGATGCGACGTGACATCATCTCTGAAACGGTACACACGCCGGGTACACGCCGGAACGGCGCACGCCGCGGCTCAGCCATTGCCGAGGTCACAGACCTTCTATGCCGGTCGGCAGGCAACGCTCTCCCTTTGCCTTGCCTTGCCCATGCCTCTCGGCGTTGGTTTGGCGTGCTCCGGAGAACTTCGCAGCAGTCCTTCTCCCTACTCGCCCTCCCCCTTCCTTCCCCTCGCTCTCCTTCACGACCTTTAGGCGACGAGGTGGTAATACCGATGGCATTAGTCTAGAGGGCACCACGCATCCCGGTGCGCATCTTCGCGGGTGCGCGAGCATCACTGATCGGCGCGAATCTACTCTCTCGAATGCTCTATCCACAAAAGATAATTGTACAAAGTACGAAAATATATTTTTTTAAATTGTAATGTCGCGCACATCTAAGATTACCTGCCGTCACCATTATTGAAGAAATTATGGAGACAAACGGCATGTTATTTATTAACGTCTGATTATTACCGCGATTTATCATTTTTACGTGTGTCTAATTGTCATGTATACAGGGTGTCTCATATATATATATATATATATATATGTATATATACACATGTATATATACACACACACACACAAGTAGTAAAATAAAACAGTAAAGTATTCGAAATGCGACACGAATTTCTACAAGGGAGAATCGAGAGATTCGATTTGAAAACTACACATCGAGATTAAATCGTCAAACATGCTTATTATCGAACACCCTGTACGGCACGTTGCGTCGTATATGCCGTGTGCGTGACGCGTAATGGAGACAGCGTGCTATCGCAAACGTCGATCAGTGGAAGGGCGCCTCGTCGGAAAACGTCCAAGGGCCACTCGCATACAACGAGAAGCAGAGAAACCGGCCGTACTCCCAGCGGCGCGTCCTTTTCTTCTCCGCGGCGTAGTCGGAACACGATGTAAATTTCGCCATTTCCCGCGCGCGCTCCTCCGCGTGCGCGCGGGGATGAGTAAGCCAACGCGGGGTTGCCGCGGCGTGGCGTTTCGTGGGCGCATCGCGTGCGATACGACGTTGCCGGCGATAGAGATAGCCGCGGCTCGTTGGGGATGCACACGCCGCGTCTTGCCGGTTGGAGCGCGCGCACCGGGCGGGCATCCACCCCTACCAGCGCGACGAGTACCGCGCGTCTCTCCCCCTGCGCTCTCCCACTACTCTCGTGCACTGCGCAACGGCACGCGCGCGCGCTCGCTCGCTCGCTCGCTCGCTCGCGAATTCGCGTATGTGTATTATGCGCGGGCGCGCGCGCGAGCGCATCTCCGTGCGAGAAGATCCGAGAAGCGGTGTACAAAAATTGCGCACGTGTTGCGCCGGCGAGACGTCTCCGCGCCGCCGTTCCTCGAGACTTTGATAAGCGACGCGTGAAAAATCCTTGTTAAATCGTTTCAGAAAACAGAGACGCGGCCACGAAAACGGACTACGTGATTCGCCCCGCAGGAATGCGCTGGAAGTCAACGCCCCGAAGTTCGTTAGAGTGAATGGATCTCGACTCGCTCGTGCGTGCGCGATTCTTTTCGAGCGAAAAGAACTCGGCGTCCATTTTCGCACGTTCGATTGTATTGATGATCAATTCGCGGCACCTACGCAAAGCCGGAGCACGCAAAGCCGGCGGCTGATTACCAAGGCCGTTCCCGCACGCGTTCTTCTGCAGGTTGCAGGTTGCGGGACAGCTCTCCGAGAGCGCCGTAGCGTGTTGCTGTTACGCGTACGGCACCGCGAGCGAGCGCGGGTGCAAAAATCGATTCCAAACTACACGCCACGACAGCCCGCTTTCCACGCGGCCTCCCGCTTTCTCTGCACACACCAGCCGCGACTCTCGTGTCGAGCCGCCGGCTCGTGCACAAACGTTGCGCGCGGCAGCAGGGCTATATTTTCCTACGTCGCTACCTTTCCCACGGCTACTAAGATTTTCACATGCAAACCGTTCTCTTCTGTTGAATCGTCGGCGGCGGCGATACCCGGACTCGCTCGCCGACCCGGACATATCAATCCGGTTGTTTAATGCAGAAACGTCGCCCCGAGTGCTGCTACTTGAGCGAAAAAAATCTCGCCGTATTATCGCTGTATTCTTCCTGCCTGACGCAACTTGAAATGTAAACATCGAAATGCCAACGTGGAACGCTCGGATCTTTAGTTTCGTCTTATTTATACATATAAAGATATTTTTTCCATCTAATGCAAACTTGCACAAGTTGTCATCGTCTGCATTGTCTGGAAATAGCGCGACTGCCCATGTACCGTTCTGTGTACACCGCCTGACGTCACTGCCGACTCTCAATCCCCATTTTGGGACCACGCCGGTCGCCGTCGTTCCACGCGGCGATGGGTTTCACGGACATAGGGATATCGTGCGCGGCACGAGAGAGGAAGGAAGAAGAGAGAAAGAGAAATGGCGAGCACACGGGAATGGGCGACGAAGGAAGAGAGAAAGAAAGGAAACGGAGGGAGGGAGAGAGAGAGAGAAAAAGAGAAGTCGAAGTCACCGGAGAGAAGTGGGGAGTCCGGGTAACGCCCGGGAAACCAAAACAAACTGGACTTCTGTGTGTTGGCGCGTACGATGCGCGTCGATCCGTGGCGTGTGGTGAGGGTCGGACGTTGACCCTTCGAACACACCGCGGCGCCTCACGCACGAAGTATACGGGGTATATAGGGTGGCGGGAGAAAAATCTACGGGTTTGTTGTGGGACTTTCGCGTCGCAGCGGCAGGCCGCTGGCGACGGCGGGCGGGGACGAGATGCGGTAATAAGGGGCAGAAAATTTCAGAATATGGCCGCGTAGACGATGGGGAAACGATAAGGAGGAATCTCTGGCCGAGAGAGAAAGAAGGAGAGAGGGAACTGACCGCGGTGAGAGATGCGGAGCCACGTGTGACGCAGCAGGTACGACAAAGGCTACGTCGTTGTACTACGTCGCACGTCGTCGACGGGTACACCGTTTACGAACTGAGAGAGACAGAGAGAGAGAGAGAGAGAGAGAGAGAGAACTTTCGGTGGGGGACGTGACGCCGCGTTACGTCGCGATGAACTGTAACTGGGTAGAACGTACGAGCGGAATCCGCTCCGCAGCACCCGAGAGATGCTTTGTTCCAGGATACGATCGCGCGAGCGCTCGAGAACGTCGCGGCGAACTTATTGAGACAAGAGAGAACACGGCGAGGACGATGTGCGACAACGGCGACGAGAGAGAGTTTTCGGCAATCGGTAGCGATCCGTAACAAACGAGGCAGGGGCGAACAAAAGCTCCAACCCTCTTTTTTTTTTCATTTTCCCGGCGCAACGACGAGGCCGTAAAATAGCGAGCTGGAAAAAGCATGCTCAGCTGGGACACGTCGCAGCACGCGATTCGGTGCAATTTACAAGGAAGAACCGTCGAGGTCGTCGACACGAAGGAGAGAGACGGAGAATCGTTTCAAATGCCCACGGAGGGGCATGGCGGTGCGGGAGGGGAGGGGACCGACAGTAGGTGCCCGTGAGTCACGACGGGACTCCACCAGGATGTTCGACGCATCTGATTTGCTGCTTTTCATTGCGCCCGGATGACGAAGTGGAAAAAGCTATTTATCCGGGGGCCTATCGTTAAGGTCAACCTTCATTATCTATGTTCATTTTTGGACGAACTCTGTTGGGAAACATGCACACTACCTACACTTATCTGTTTCTCCAAGATAAATGGTCACCATAAACTTCCGACGCAGGATATTTTGGATATTTTGGATACGAGCGTTAAAAAGTCGTAACAATTTAAGAACGATCGTAATTCTGCTGCGCGTTTAATTGCTAATTCTCAACGAGAACATTGATTCTTGTACGATCGGCTTTCCAATGTTTTTTCTCCAAGCAAATGTATCTTTATTTTTAATGCACATTGTAATAATGAAAAATGGACTCTGAAAGTCAAATGCGATTATGTGCATAAGTTAATGTTATGTAACATTTAGTTTAATACAGATCATAAATCACAAATTTCAGCTCTACTGTGAGTCATTTTTAGTGATAAGTAATAGATAAATTTAATTTAATAATTTCAAGCTTTTCGTTGACTCTAAAATAACTATTTAAAAATTAAATGTACAAAGATGGTATAATTTTCAAGAGAAAATATCAGAAAAATTCTGCTGGTATTCATACTTTGCAAAATATTCAAACTAGAAAGGAAAATTAGGACTAACTGGCAAAGAGAAGTGAAATCCATTTGTCAAACCAAGGAATCAGGGAACGTATGATTGACTATCTTGGGAAAGATCAGAAAATGCCAGTGACGGGTGATACGATCGAGACAATGATACAATTAAAAAATGAAGCCGGTTTAAACATTTTTTGGGGGAAAATTTCATCTTCAAGGGACAAGAGTGGCGAGAGAGGAAGATTAATACTTGTATTTTTCTTTCATTGAACGTGCGATTAAATCGGCGTCGTCCGCAGTTTCCGCCTCTTATCGATATTTGCACTCCGCCAGTGCGTGCTCGAGTGCTTCTTTATCTTTCTCTTTCCCCAAAGTACAATGGCGTCCGGTAAGCCTTTCGGCATAAACGGGCGGCGACATAGACCGTCGCGATGTTGCAACCACCGAGCGGCGAATACCAACATTGTTGCTGCGCTCAGCCACACAAAGGAGTAGTCTCCATATTAAGCTCGACATCGTGAGCGCGCGTTTGTATTCGCTCCAGGAGAATATATACTCCAACGTCTCGCTCCCCTTAATTAACCGCATAACTTTCTCCGGCCGTGGTCCCCCTTCCCCGTACGGTTATCCGAACGACATTTCCAGACACGTACGAAAGTTTCGAACGTTCGGATCTTGCGGCCGGCCATTGTGCGCTGGACTTTATGAAGGTCAGCGTCGTCGCTGAGAAGGCTGCTAAGCGATGGTCGTCCGACGCTCACGAGCAAGAGAATCGTACTTGCACGCGTGCGAGCGAGAGAAGGGGAGAGAAAGAAACGGCGAGCTGGAAGAGGACAGCGCGAACGAACTGTTGAAGCGGCGGCGCGGGAGGAACGGCTGCGCCTGCGCAGACACGTTGTTTACGTCGCCGACTTGCAGCGTGGAGTTGGACGCCGCTGCGGCCCCGCTCTCGCGTCTTGTTGAAATGGTGGAGGACACCCGTTCAGCGAGCCCACGGCCGATATATATACGTAGAGCCGATGGGAGAAAATGAGAGGTGACGCCGAATGAGGACGATGCACTTTGCGAGGCTTGGCGAACTCGAGGCACCTTGAATTTTCCCGAGACCGTATCGATTGGTCGACAAGAGACGTTATCACGCAATAATATCGTGTATATCCTTTCTTATCGTAATTTTCGAACGCTACGTGGATGTAATTGCGTTTGTATCTTTTAAATTTTGTACTCGATTAATTTGATCGAACTAAAAAAGATATTCCTCATCTTGATATATTTGATTAAAAAAAAAAAAGAAAAAACCAGATTGACGCTATCGTCTCTGGCTGAAATGTCTTGCACCTGCGAAGGTCTCAGAAAATTGCGAATTCAGCGAAAACGCGGTGAAAGGTAGAAAGCCGTGAGAGTAAGACGTGTTATATGTGACAATCGTGAAAACGATAAGCAACGTCGCTCGTGCGTACGAACTGAATAAAATTCACACGAGATTTTCCCTCTCCCCCGAACGTATCATTAACTGCATCTTGCACGACTCGTGGGTAAATAGCAATTAAAATGGCTCGGAGCATGTTCCGGCCGATACACATTAAACGACCAGCAGAGAACACACGGGCTCCCAAATCGTATTAGGATTAATTATTATTTTTGTATCGCATTTGTTCTCGCAAGAGCGCGATTTAATTTGGATACGTGGAGAAAGATATATATATATATATATATATCTTTCTCCACATATATATATATATATGTATATATATATATATATATATATATATATATATATATATATATATATATATATATATACATACAAACATATATGTATAAGAGGAAAGAGGGAAATCCCGTGACACGGGCGAGGACTTTCACGGGACACTTAAAATCCGATATCCACCGGCCGCACGCGTTTAATTTTGTCCTGCTTTTTTTTCCCCCCCAAGGCCGTGTATCGTCGTTTATGCACACACGGTATTCAATACCCGGCGCGGCCGGGTCTCGTTAAGCAATAAACCAGGACCCTCCCCGTCCCTCGACCCACCGCCTGCCTGTCGCGAGAGAGAAGTTACAGCCGAAAACCGGTAGTACCGTTCGGGTACTACCGGTATGGCTGAAAATACGATTTAAGTACCGGCGAGAATCGCCGCCATTAATTTTTAATTGCGCGCGATGAAACGGCTCGCCGATAGGCGTTACATCGTCGTTTCCGGACGCGGACATGCACCGAGCGCACAGGTTCTCGATGCCCTGCGCATCGGGTATTAAAAATACAGGAGAGCAAAACGTTAAAATAAAACAAAACACTCGCATTGTAGTAGATCTCTCGATTAAAAATAATAATCGCGATGCTGGCTGTGCGCTCTGTGTGAGGCAGTATTGATATCACGAAAATATCGCAATGAGATTTTACGGATTAACATTCGTTCTCTCGTAATCACACTGGTGTGCATTGCGCTTATAATGCGCGCCGAACTAATAAGGGATCGTAGCCGTTACCGTTCACTGATTTTGGTCGTGCCGGCCGGCGCGGCTCGATAAAGCCGCCGATTTTTTTTGTGTTTTTTTTTTAAGACGCGTCTGTACCCGCGTATGCCTGCGTGAAGCAGACAGAGAGGGAGAAAGAGAGAAAGAGAGAGAGATGTTTATTCGAGCCTGCTTATCAGCGACGAGGCGACAAAACGCGAGTGCGTGATGTTTCCAAACTCGACTCGGATATTCTGATTCGACGCGTCGCTCGCGTATCGGGCAAAGGAGGGTTCAACAACCGACTCAAGGTCACGCGAGAGACTAATTTTATTGCGTAAAATGAGAACCGGTGCACGATAGCCGGCGCGAACTTTCGGTTATCCGCCCGGTTATCGCTCGCTCGCGCGGTAAAAATTAGTATAGGTCCGGTTGCACCACCGTTGTTAGCTCACTGTGAATTAGCTGTCGATGAAATTTTCTTTCCCTATCTCTCCACATCAAAGGTAGAAGTGTAAATCAAATCTCAGACAAGAGATGTTTTACATTTTATCGAGTGTATTTGTACGCGACGAAAAATTCATTGAGACTGAACGATTTTTAATTCACTTTACTTAAATTTTTTACTTCATTATCAATTTATTTTGCTATTATTCGGTAATATTTTTTCAATAGAAGATTTCCTGTGGGTTAAAAAGAAATATCGAAATGATAAATCACGCGGATTTAACGTATAATTTAATTATTATTGAAATAGAGACTGGTACTTGAGGCTGATAAAAAATCGTTATTTTGTAATTATCGCGCGGCGATATTTCACTGAATTTTCATGCGAAAAACAATGAATTTCGACTTTGCGCAACAAAAAAAAGTTCCAGCACTTAAGAAAATAAGAGGCAGTTGATTTTGTATGTATCAATTCGCGCGCTTATTTGCTTAATGATGAGTGTTGGCGTGTTTATGTCTACGCTACCATGATCTACGTCACAGTCACGAGAATGCACGAGTATTTACATCACACAATATAATTGAATATTTCGAAGATGCTGTGTTTGTATGTTCTGTCTGCAAACTGTGGAGCTTCGCTTTCGCAGTTAGATATAATCGTATTTTTATTGCAATAGCATGATAATGCGGTAGACACAATTCCCTCTCTCCCTTTTCCTTTCTCCCTTCTCTCTCTCTCTCTCTCTCTCTCTCTCTCTTTCTCTCTGTATCTCCTGAACTTTATTACAAAAATATCCACAGGCATAAAAAGTCTTTGTTTATCCTACGGCATGCTAACCCCATTATCCAGTACGCTAAACACAATAAGAACACTCCCACGAAACGTGTCGCAATGGTAATTACAGGCATCGTTTCGAGCATCACCGTTTGTGCAATCTTCTTTGCAGACGTAGTTGTTACGTCAAATCGATTGCAGCGAGAAACTTAAGAGATTTATGTGTACACACATATGAATTTCGATCAGACTTTGCGATAATCGACAGAGCGATCTTATCGATACTACAAAAACGCATGCGAGTCGTTCCGCCGTTCCTCCTTCGCATTTCATTCGCGACAGTCATCTTCGCAATCATCATTCGTCTTCGTACCACGCACTCGCGAGATTCTTCTTCTTTCTCCTCGTCCTTTCTTCCTCAATAGATAGATATCTGTCCCGAATTGGGACACAGTACCAGTCTGTAACATTTGAGATCTCGCGTGCGTGTCCATTAACGTGAATGATTGCGAAACGGTAAGTTTCTCAGAGTGCGCTTGTACCGAATTCTCTTCTTCTTCTTCTTCTTCTTCTTCTTTTATGAATTTCTGACCTAGGATCGCAGTATCACGCAGACTTGAAGCCAATGTCGAATTCAGATAAGACTGAGCCTACGTATTCGACCGTTAGTTTGTCAGTTCGGCGGAGCGGTATGGAAACGGCCAAAGTCAAGGCCGTTACTTTCGCGAATCTTCGCACCGACGAGAGTGGGTGGGTAGGACGAGTCTCAATTGGCCAATCGGTAGTGCCAGCCGGTTGAACAAAACGACGGGGGACAACCATACCCTAGGACAGGATTATTTGCTTTGCAGACCGATCGCGAATTCGCGAGTCTCTCTTTTTTTCTTTCCTTCTCTCGATGCATCATCGTCTTGTTATCACGCAGTTTGGTATCATAAATTATTGCGACACGCCACTGACAAAACTCTGCGTTATCTATTTAGATTTGCGCATCCGAATTTTGAAAAGATATCTGGCATCTTATCTGTCTTGTAAATTAAAATGAAATAAAATTGAATGAAAATATCAGTAT
This sequence comes from Tetramorium bicarinatum, assembly GCA_928718305.1. Lineage (NCBI taxonomy): Eukaryota > Metazoa > Arthropoda > Insecta > Hymenoptera > Formicidae > Tetramorium > Tetramorium bicarinatum. Next base: position 7,646,014 of record OV788324.1, on the reverse strand, counting down.
CTTATTTAACGTATACATGCTATCTCTTCTAATTCCTCTTTTATTACTCTAATCATCTGAATAAATAATTATTCAGAGTAAATAATTGATTTCCTCCTTGATTAATCGCACAATTATTGTTTTTGTTCCTCTTGCGATACATTTTAATTATTTTTTAAGGATCTTATATTTTGTCGTATATTTTGCCAGTTCACCAACGACTCCACCTCTCGTTTCCGCTTTCCCGATTTTTGCCTACTTCCGCAAAATTGCATTATTATTTGCTACAGTTTTTAGACACGGTCGTGCTATTCGCATCTGCGTTCCGACACGCCGGATTATAAATCGCTTTGTGATTTTCAGCGTAACGTAACTTTCGCAGGACTCAACTCGTCTCTCTCCCTCTCGTCTTACTCTCTCGTTCCCTCACCCACGATCGGTGAACGGCTGCGGCTCTCGCAGCGGCGCGGCGAATCAGCTGGGCACGCACGAGCGGAGTGCGAGCGAGCGCGCTCGCTTGAGCGTGACAACGCGATTGATTCGCCGGCACTGTCAACGGCCTTGCCACGCCGTAGACACACCGGTTCTCCTCGGCTTACCCAAGTTGAGCAACCAAGTGGGCGAGGCCCGTGTTAGGACCAGTTTACAGTTACGTACTTTGCGCGCGCGCGTAGGAACGACGTATTCGCAATTCTTTTATCATCGTGCACAATCGCGACGTGTCGAAGGCGGTCGAAAGCGACGAGAAACGAGAAGCGAATACAAAACACGATTCTCACGGACATTCCGCGTCAAGTCAGTCGTGTGTTTGAGATTTCTTTCTTCCACCTCCCCTTCTGCGCCGGTTCGGAGTACGCTCGTTGCGTCTCGCGCTGCTCCAAAAAATTTCAGAGGCCTTCCCCGCGATCTCGCGATCTCGTGCGAAACTCGACAGTCTTATCTCGTTTCGTGCGCTATTGCAGCTCCGACCGCTCGCCTGTTTCTGCCTCGCGATAAATTTTGCAAAAATCACAATCGAACGTTTGTCGAACAGTTAATAAATTTCACGACGTGTGCCGCAGGCGATTCGAGTGGCGATTCATGTAATTTCTGAAGAATCGAGTGACGCTGCGCATTCGCGATTGTACTTTCATCGATCATATCGCTCGAATCCGCCGGTTTCACTGGCGGGACTCGGCGAATCGCGAGGAGATAGATGACTTTCCGACCTAAGATCGATCCGGGAGAAAGTTACTTGCAGTCTACGCCGATGTCGAAACGGCTTATGTAAAACCTATAGCCGGGTTGACGAGCTTAGCCCGCGGATTAGTATCGTGATTCCGTATCTCGGCTTGGAGCTTGAAAACAAAAGAAAGAAAGAAAAGAGAGAATTGAACTCTTTGTACTGAAATGACGTCGTCGTTTATTTGCTGGAAAACGACGATAATCGGCCGGCAATGCCGCGATAACGTTGCTATCCGTTTATCGTGAGCACTAAACGGTCAATAAGTGTTTGTCTCGCCCCCACGCGCGGGGATGGTGTCAACTGATGGTCGAGAATCCCATATGTTGGTTCGCGACACCGCCGATCGCTCGACGACCGGTTCTACCGGGGCCCTTAAACGCTTTAATTGCTCGAGATACTTTCGCAGCTGGAGGTCAAGGTAGAGCACGCGGCGACGATCGATATTAAGCTCGCGCGGGCGCAGAAAGTGTCTCGATTCGCGCTTGAATAGAAACGATTTTCTTCTTTTTCAAATCAAACGACACGGAAGCCCCTCCGGTCGCGTCAGCCGCGCGAGTCGCGCGGAGACGCGCTTTGTTCTTATCATCTGGAACGGTTACCGAAAGCGACGAAGCGAGATTGCGCACGCGATAAAATTCACGTTACCTTGAATTTAAAATAAATGTCGCGGTACGATAGATCTTACTGTCACGAGCGTCTATTATTGGAACGGGACGTCGCTCCAAATCGACGGGAGTCATCGAGCAAGTTACGAGGTCCGTCGTTACGGGAAAAGCGGAAATAAAAGATGCGCGAAGAGACCATTTCCCGAGCTTTAACCACAACTTGACCATGGTTGATAAATGAAGAGGAGAAAGACATGTGGTCGAAGACATGTGACTTTGTATTTCAGTTTATGAACTGATTCATTCAACTATAAAAAGCGCTTTACTCATGATTATACAATTTCCGTATGACGAACTCAATTCTCGTTAAAGCAGAGGCGAATTCTTCGAGAGGACACGTCGAATGTACAGCCTCATCGTGTTCCGATTGTGCTCGATAAGGAAGAAGGCTGACTCTTTCTGTCCTCTTTCTATTTCTTTTCCTCATGTTGTCGGACGGCGACGCACTTTTAGCGTCGATTCGACGTGCGTAAAAAAAAAGGCAGTCAGGACCTAGGACAACGAGCGGCGCGGCACGGCACGCCGAGCAGCACGGTATCTCATCCCCACCGGCGGTTGCCAGCTGAAATTCGCGAGCGTGCGTCCTTGACTCTCCTCCCGGCCGAAAAGTTCTACTAACAACGCGAGAGCGAGAGGGAGAACTTGTGCACGAGAGAGAGAGAGAGAGAGAAAAGAGAGATCGCACCAGGTCTAACATTGACTGCAATAAAGAGCTCAACGCTCCAGACGTGACGTCACGCCGTAGAAAGCTAAAATAATTGAGCATCTTGGTGTCAATGTTATTGCTACAGTCAGTGACCAGCCTAAAGAAGTTTTTCATTCTTGCCTAGTACACGCCGTGATTTTTTTACACAATACTATTTACGATTAATATAATATTATGTAACAATATATGTATATGTAATAATATATTAGAATAGAATAATATTATATTAATAATAAATGCGTTTGTGAATGGTTATGTATAAATTTTGGCACTATTTGGCATTATTGAAATGCAAATAACCTCCGGGATTTGGCCTTGATAATAGAATTTATTATCATTTTATCATTAGGATTATCGTAACCATCCTATATCCCAACGTTCTCTAAAGAATTTTTCTTAAATTATATTTTATATACTGCACAGTTTTTTTGGCACGACGCTCTTTTATTCATTTTGTTAAGAGCCTGAGCAGTGACGTCACAACGGAAGGATGGAAAAAATAATCGATATGACGTCATTAAAGCGTTGCGTATGACGAAAAGAAGAGCTCGAGTGGGTTTCAGGCTGCCACTCGTGACGTCACGGCCGTCGCGACGAGAACTTTATTATCAGCCAGACGCGCCCGTCAATCCCGTTTGTCGAAACTCTTGGATGCGCGGACGGCGACGGTATACGCTGAAACCGTGCCTCCGTCGACAACGAGTCCGGAACGTCCGTCGTCGGAATGACACGTCCGTTCTACCTACCTACCTACCTACCTACCTAATGTGCCGTCCCTCCTAATGACCTCCGTGAACTATTTATACGTGTCCCGCGCTCGATACGAACGGCAGCCGGTGCGGCCGGTAACGGCATCCCGAACGGATGGTCGATTGTATTTTCGCCAGCGTTATAGACGACGACGAGTAGTACATCGCCGTAGGAATCCGAGTCGCGCGCGGAATCCCTAAGTTTCGCGTACGCGAGCGGCATGCACGGGGATTATCTCATCGTTCTCGGCCGACAACTTCCGATGTGTCACGCCACACGTGCAGTTTCCCTCGCGCGAAAGCTGTCGGATATGCGCGAAGAATGGCCCCGAATTTGTGGACGCTCTCCGTACGGAATTAAACTTCCCGCGAGCGAGTTTTGTTTCTTCCGTTCCGGGAAGGATACCCGCACGCGTCGGATAAATAATCGGAATTAATTAAGAAAGCGACCCTTAAAAATTTGAGGGAAATGACACAATCAATCAAATACACAATTTAAATATCTCCGATGTCCACGATTTGTAACAATAGATTGTTATCGATACGCATTTAGAAATTAATTTGAAGAGAGATGAGAATATTAAGCTATTTGAAATTGTTTGAGCAACATAACGGAGGACAATCAATATTCGTGGCTAATGGATTGAGTAATATAGGGCCTGTCGAATTGATCAAGTGAGAACTCGCCCGCATTGAAAAGTGGCTGTCCTTTCCCAGTCCTGTTCTTCATCGTTATAGGCTCTCCTACTAGCTGGAGGGAAGGGTGCCATTCTCTATAGTTATCCAATGACTGCCATGTCACACAAGGTCGTCGAAACGGTAATTATTAAGGACTCTTAAAACTACATAAAGCCGATGTGGCCTTCCAAAGAACAATATATAATATACACGACACGCTGCGCTTCCTCAGTATAGTTCTTTTTTATTTCCGACCGTGACCTTGGGCGGAGGAGTTATTTCTAGTCGAAAATCTCTAGCTGCAGAACGTGCCAAATTCAATGCCAGAAGTAACTCAAAAATGTCGATAAGAATGTCGGGCACACGTTCACCTTATTCCGTTTGAACGTGTGCGAATAATCAAAACTCTAAATGCCCACGGTGCGTTACAAACGTCCAGAGACCTTTTTTCTATTCCCTGAAACCTTAAAAAAATCGAGTTTGCTTTCTCAACACTGCATGAAAAGGCTAACTGAATTTGCCTTGTCGCGCAGCCGCGATATAATGAAAACTTGCGCGAAATTCATTGAGTTTTCGATACAAGCGACTGAAGGCACAGGGTCGCGGTAATTTATCATGTTTCAGAGAAAACAATCAATTACGCGTTATATTGGCGAGAATTAATAGCGACGCGGACAAAGAAAAGAAAGACGACGGCGAGCGTTTCCTATACGTAACGTCGATGTCATGGTCGCTGACTTATGTCATGCGATGCCTACGCGCCATCATGCGAACAGAATCATTCCGTTTGACATTTTGTTATAAAAACGTTTACAACTGATAGCGGCGAAGCCGGCAAGTCCGGCCGGAGCGATAAATTCTCCTTAATAACACGCGGAATCCCAGTGCGTTATTACTACGTTATTACATTCCGGGAACAGACATCAACCGTGGAAATTGCGAGTTTCGAGTGAAGACCCAGGACCAGAAGTACGCGTGATATACAGAGAGAGAGAGAAAGAGAGAGAGAGAGGCATTGTTCTCCTAATTTTTATCAGGAAACATCCCGTACGCGATGAGATATTATCAGAAATGATACAATCGAAAATCGTCGTGCCAGGCAATGGCCCTGACTTCGCACGCGCGGCAGATAATATCTGCAATCTATGCAACTGCGAGCGAGACGTGGCGTGCACGGAGGACACATATGTTTCTAACTCGACAGGCGGATATTCCTAATCAATTTCATTTTTCTCTCCGCAACTCTTTATAAATTATTTAACGGTATTATCAACAGCTCCATGAATTTTTAATTGTTGTGCCGGCGCGCCGCTCCTCTACATTGTAAAATTGCCTTCGAGAAATACACAACTGGAGAGAGAAAAAAAGTAAAATTTAATTATCGCGACCGGAAGAAAAACTAGCGCTACACGTGATTAACGCGTCCGTTGGTTTTTTACGGGCGAGCATCCGAAGATCGGAGCGGGAGCACGGAAGCGATGCGGGAGGGTACGATTACGTCGCTCGGTAAGGCCGGAGATATCCCTCCCGAGCCGCGGTTGTTGCCGGGCGCGCGGAAATATGTATGGCGAGCATTACGGCTAACGTCAAGTTTACGCAACGCGTATTACGTAAGGTGGACGAACGTGTCAGAATACGACCCGGCGCAGCGGCCCGGAGCACGCACGCAAGTGCCGGCACGACCGGCATCCTGTCGATGCGTTTCGATCGTATGGACGCTTTTTCAAGTTCAAATCGTATGTGTCAGAGTATTCTTTCTCGCCTCGCGATCACGCAATTTGCATGATCCGCCGAGAGATAACGTGAGAACGTGTTACGCGATATGGATGAATCCAACGAATATCGCGAAAGAAAACGGAGTCGAGAAAGAAAACGATGCAAAAAGTAATATAAGGCAAAATTGTTTTTAGATCTCGTAACAGCGATTCGAGATGAAAGCAAGAATCAGGTAAACCCGTTTCTTTGAATGAACGTGTTTTTGTATAAAACTCTTTTCGTATCCAATGAATAATGTGTGCTTACGGTCAAAAATCTCCTTCTCAGCTGTGTCGAAATAAAACAGTGAACAAAAAAATAAAAAAAGTCCTTTCTAGAAGAAGCCTTTAAAAAGCAGAAGAAATGGAAGGAAGAAATCCTCTTTTAAAAGAAAGAATAGCTTTTCTGAAGATTTTCTTTCTCATTCTCTCAATTTCGACTGCAACGGACATTGGATCTGCTCGCTTTCGGAATAAAAAAAGTATATTATCGCTAGAATCCCAAAGCAATAAAAATTATTCCCGTGTTAAGCAAAATAAAGTTAAACATTTGACAAAATTTTTAAACGTCCTCAACTTGAGATCTGCAAAGTCGTTGTTCAATCGTTGTCTAAATCCTTCAATCAAGCCAGGATTATAGGATCGCGAGTCCTCTTCTTAAAATTCCGCAGGGGCTCATTTTCAGCTGAAATAATCGCACCGTCACGGAAAGATACATCGCGTGTCGTAATAATGCCGAGAGTTGCTACGTACCGCGAGCGATAATCGGAAAAGTTCGTCGCAGTATCGCTAGGACGATCTGCGGCGATCACCAGACGGTATGACGACCGTCCGAACCTCGGAGCCGACGGTCAAGGTCCGTCATTGGGACACTCGTGCGGCTCGTGCGTCTAACCGGCAAAACCTTGGTTAGAAAAGCGGTAGCACGCGGAACTAGAAATAAATCTTCCGTGAGCGTTCTCCGCGCGCGCGCTGCACGTACGTCCACGTGTGTCGGGCGCGCGAGCGCGCTCCCGTGCACGCCCGTGCACACGCACGGCACACATACGCTCCACACCCACTCAAAGGCGCACACAAACACACACACACACACACACACCTACACACGGTAACACACCGATATTATTTCGCGCGCGTGCAGTCAGGGCCACGGTGACCTTAACTACCTTCCTCCGCACCTCTACCTCCCCCTCTCGTTGTTGGCCCCCCCGTCCTGCCCCGCCCTACCCCTCCGCCGCCGAGCGCGGCCGCTGTCGAGGGCACCGGGGGGCGCGGGCAGGGGAAGGGGCACGTGCCGCTCGTGGTGACGTCACGTGGTGTGCACTGCGACGCGATGCACCAACGGCGCCGCCGGGTCCTCCTCGCGCGCGTGTTACCGCTCCGAGATAGAGATCCATGTGCAGGCGTCGGCCGACGGGACCGAGGATATTCCGGCGCGTGCGCGGCATTTTAATAGAATTTCACTCGCGTCGACCACAATCCGCACTTTTTACGGGTTCAGCCTGGGATCCGCGATGTATGCACGCGGACGAACACGGGCACGTTTGACCGATTGCCCGTGGCAACGTATAAAATTTGTATAGACCCTATTCAGAAATTCTACGCTTCATTTCTCATTCGTTTGCTTTAGCGATAATTCAGGAATGCATTTACGAAAGAGATATCGATAAGATTAAACAACGGTGAAATTGTTGACGCCAAGCAATATCTAATAGCAATAGCTATATACTTGTAGATTTAGATTTTCCTAAGCCATCGCCGTCCTTATGGAATCTGAGAGTTCCGACGTTCAATCGAACAAAAAAAAAACCAGTTTTCACGTGGGTCGAAGATCTAGGTCCACGTGCCGCACAACGCGCGCGTGCACGACCTTTCGATAGAGCTTAATCCGTGTCAATTGCAATGTTCATTTTGGAGAGGATTACTCGGAAAATGACAAAAATGCACACGAAGGAAAACTAGCGAGAAAAGTTTGCTCCGTAAAGCGGAGAAAACTATTGAAAAACGCAAATTCCGCTGGAGTGAAATGTATTTTTTTTTTTTGGTTAACAAATTTCTCGTTCAAAAAGACATGCCCCGATTCTTTTTGGCCAGCTATATCGCCTATCGGCGAATTGTCTGAACCCCGTCAAGTTCCACGGGGATTTTTGCCGAGTGATCGTGACGTTCTCATGCCGGTGACGTTCGATCGAGGCGTTACGGCTGCAGGCACGTGACGGAAACAAAGGAAATCTCCGCCGGCATAAAATGCACTCGATACACTCCCGTCGATACGCTCGACTACGGCACTGCGCACGTGGATGCGCGTACGTGCACGCGTGCGCGCGCGCGTCCAACACGCGGGTAGAGGACGGTCTAGGCGGAGGAGGGCAAGGAGGAAGCGTAGTACTCTGTCGCACTCGTTGCACAATGCAATACACTCGGCTAGAACTTCCTGACCGTCCCTCCTTTTTATTCCTTCTCTTTTTTCTCTCTCTCTCTCTCTCTCTCTCTCTCTCTCCTCCCCCTTCTCTTTTGCCTTCCCCGCCTGTCGGTATCGCCGTTCATGGATGCCGCGATATGGGAACGGTGGCATCATCTCTCTCTCCTATCTCGATCGAGTGACCTTTCTCGCGATGACGAGCGCTAAGCGATGAGAAAATCTAGGGAACGACGCCGACGACCTTGGGTTGCCGTATTCGCCGAGATATCACTAAGCCGGTCAATTGGGTCAGGTGCGCCGATACGCGCGAGACCCAACCGCAGGTAGGGTGGCCATCTTTCTCTCGGGTGTGACTGGGACAATGGGGTAAAAGAAACTGGGACGTTTCCCAGTTTTCAAAAAGCGCCCGAAATGTTTACGTTTATTTCCTACTCTCATCAAGATTGCTCCACCAAGTTATTTCTCTAACTGAACGTGTGAATGAAATAAGCGGCGTATAAAAATTCTGCTTGGAATTTTTTTACATTTTAATAAGGCAATCAAAATATAACAGGTGTGATTCTTTAATCATTGAAATGCAAAACTAGAGAAAACGCAAAAGACGAGAAAAAAACAAAAAATATGCGAAGGCGACACGTGTCAAAAGGACACGTTCATGCAAATCCGGCTACGCCAACTTGCATGAATATTCGCGAGTGAAAGTTGAAGCGGCGCGTATTAGACTTTGTAAATACAGTACATCGACGAATCTGATGGACGCACAACGATCGCCCTCCAGCATCGCGGATGACGCGCATATTTTCGTCTGACGACATCATCGACGCCGATTGAACCGAGATGAATGACTAAACGATCGCCGTGATCGCGACCACCGGTGAAAGTAGGAACCTTCGGTGTAAACTGGGTTACGAATAATATTGATCCGAAGTGGAGGAGGCGGAGAAGAGGTAGAGGTGGCGGCGGCGGTGGTGGTAGTGATGGTAGTGGTGCTGGTGGTGGTGGTGGTGGTGGTGGTGATAGTGGTAGATTCGAGTCGCGTTTGCACGCGGAGACTTTGCTTGCTCCCCCAACGAGTGCTTCTCCGCGTGCTTCTCTTGAACGAAGCTTCCCCGTGAATTGCACCCGCGATTTGCGCGCGACGTCAATCACGGACGCGTCCCTTTTCACCCGGAGGTTTCCCCAAGCTCCAGATATCGACAGGTTGCTACACCGAGAGATAATTTGGAGGAAAAAAATTACTGTTTTCGCGATGGGTGCGCAAGATTGCTTATCTTTGCTCACTGTTACGATTTCAGATAACAGACGTAGTAACAACAGAGTATTTCGAATGCAAATTACATCGCTGGATGCTTTCCGCTTTCATGATGTTAATATCAAAAGTAGTTAAACTCCAAAGGGAAATGATACGTGAAATGCGAACAAAGGAGAACTGACCGAAAAATTATTAAAGAATGGGAGGTGTACTTTGCGTTCATTTGTTATTTTGAATCAAAAATATAAACGCTACATAATAATTTCTCTGTCAAAGTGATTCTTCTTACAAACTTGATGACGTTTGAAAAATTGTAACATCGAAGAAATGTGACTTGACCGCGCGCGCGCAAAGTATCCGCCCACCTCCCAGCGATATTCGCGCGGAAATAACCCGGACACTGCTAGGGTTAAAAAGGAGTCCTCGCCTGCAATTTCGCACCTGCGAGATCTCGAGCGAGCGAGTGTCCAATTACACGAGAGGAGAGCGGAAATCGGACTTACCTGTTCGCTTTCGAAAGTCGCGCAAGCGCCTGGCTCCGACTCGATCGGGTCCTGGTTGACTTTCGCTCGAATCTGAAAAAGCCATAAAGCAGAGAGGCAGGTTTTAGCGAGTCCGGCCGGTTAGTTAAGGGGCCACGCTCTCATCTTAGCGGCTATTTCGGGAGCGGAACGCCGCCGACCGCCATCTGCCTTCGCCGTCGTCGTCATCGTCGTCGTCGTCGTCGTCGTCGTCGTCGCGCGGAGGGTCGCGATTTCCCGTGCAAGCGGCCCGAAAGCAGCAAAAGCGCGCGGGGCCGCCGCCACCGCGTACCTAAGATTAGCGCGGGGCGATAATACCTCAAGGTCCGGCTTGTTAGCCGTCTTACGAAATACCAAAAAATCGCCGCGCGCGTGTTTACATCCTTGGCTCGGCCGGCGCGCTTATGTCATCATCATGCGCGCGGGCTTGGCACGCGCGACGACGACGACCAAGATGACTCCGGCTGCCTCTGCAGGCCTCTTTCTGCAGGCCTGCATCTCTGACCGGTCAGGGACGTTGCCGTCACTGCCAACATGCAACAACTGGCGCGGTTTAAATCCACGAGAGAATGGAACCACCGGGAAATCGCTCTCGCGCTCATTTCCAATGGTATGCAAAATATTCTATTCGCGTTGCACAAAAATGTTTTGAATTTTTTCTCATATAAAGGTTTAAGATCGTTTCGCTGAAATAAGCTATCCCGAAACTTGGACGAGATGTGGATATTTTGGAAAATAATGGATAATTTTGTCAATAAAAAGCAACATGGAAAAATACATATTCAAATTATGAAATTAAAAAATGCATACATGATAACTTGTATTAACTTTTTAATAGAAATCATCAAAATTAAATTTTAACTGGTAATCTTTAAAAGTCGCAGATATTTATTGATGTTCTTTAAATGAAAGTCGTTGATATGATCTCAAAGACGTCAGGTTACGCGTGACGTCTGTTTTCTTCCTGGCTCGTTCTCTTCTACAGCACGTTACATGAAAATCGGCCGTTTCACGTTACGAAACGATCGAAAGCGACTTCGTTTTCACTGGCTCGTCCACTCGAAAAGAGAAAACTAGTTTGCCATCATCTCGAAAACAGTGTCCGTTATTTGTATATAGTGACGATTAAGTTTATCGAGTTTGTCCGTTATGTTAATCAATAAAAAATGTTATTCTTTTACTGTATTTCAGATTCATCCATATGAGGTGCTTATCTTACGTTGAATAACGTTGAACCAATTTCGAAAATAATACTAAAAATAATATAAAAAGAATATTTTAAATAATCAAGATTTGCGTTTGATTTAAACAGAATTTGAAATAAATATAATTTATGATGTTGTTAAACATCGATTTGACGCAAACAGTCTCCGATAAAAATTCTCTAGTCATGTACTGTTCACAATAATACGATGATTGCAGTAAATTATATTCCCCGTCTGTAAATCAAATCTATAAGTCGCCGTTAACTCAAATCGAAATTACAATTATCGGTTTTCAATTCTGCATGTAAGAAATATGAGAGAGAGAGAAGTCCGGGAAACGAGTCTCAGATCCAGATCGAGCGCGACGTGCACGTGCAAGGCGCAAGGCTTACCCTCGCTGCCCCACGCCCCAATGACTTACGCAATAGACTTATCATATTTGCGCGCACGCGTTGGCGTTAATTAAGCTACCACGTACTACTACGCGGACACGAAAAGAATTAATCACGGAGACGCGGCTTCTCGAAGGCCATTCAATTTTTATCACGGCGAACTTGTATTCCCATCGCGGAGATCGGTTGAATGTGTGATCTTAATGTAAGCTTCAAGGAAGTCATATTTTATGTCGCTAGCGCGAACAACGTTTTTATCACGGCGTGTCAAATCTCATAGTTACGGCTTATGCACAGGAACTCGACGAGCAAATGAACATGATGTTAAATTCCTAATATTCGATGAAAATTCTTCGCGAGCGCAGAAACGCGAGGAGCGACGATCGAGACGGCTAGAATTGATTTTCATAAAAATCATTTGTTTCCGTCCAGAGACTTGGCAAGCTGAATTGGGCGTGCGATGATGCGAGATCGTACATTATTCACGAGGATTAAGGTCAATGAAGACTTTCAAAGACGACGGGCGCGGGCAGCTCGTTGCTAGAAGTAGCGCGAACACGCGACTCTGAAAACTAGTTTCAAAGGTCACGGTTTGATAAAGAGGCAGCGGAAGTCACTAATGCTTTACGGCGGTCGCAAGGTAAATAAGTTTCTCGAAGCGACGTGTTAATCGGCTGTAGGAAGTTGCCCGACAGATCCCTGAAGATTCCAGAGATTTCCTCGCTCCAGCAACCGATTAGCAAGACCGTCGGTCAACTTGCCGTGCGACAATGTAGATTATCGACATCGTCGCACTGCGTTCCGATGGAAGAAGCATATGTGAACCGTAGAAAAGGTTACTCACTTTCTTACGTGGGTGTTGCTCCTCGATATAATCGGGCACAATTCCCTCATCCAACGTAGTCGAGCCTGGGGTGCTGCTCGACGACGAGCCGGACGCGTTGTAGGGGTAGTGCGGCTGATTGTGCGAGGGATGCGAGGTCGCTGGACACGGGGAACTCCTCGTCGGGACACCCTCCTCGCTGAGGGGTGGACTGGGAGTGCCGCTTCGCCAGGAAGCCCCGCTGCTGCTACTGCTATTTGACATGCCGCCGACTCCCGGTGAGCCGGCGATCATGCCGCCGCCTCCGCCTCCACGACTCCCCCAGGAACCTGTCGCAGATCGAATGCCTTCCAATTTCATTTCGGTCCGGTCTGGTCAATAATCGTGGAAGCTCGACAAATTCTATGCCTCGCGTTCGTGCGAGTGACGAACACGATACGAACAAATGATTCAATTGCTTTATTTTATTTTGTTTTGTAAAACTTAATTGTGCGTGTCCCTGCAAAGTAGACAGATCGACATGTAAGGAATTTTTGTTAGAAATAAGAAAAGTATATAATAAGAAAGTTGAAAGAACTTGCACAATAAAGAAAAGAATTTATTCTATGCCTGCTTTCAACAGCTCACATCGTACTTGTGCGAATATGAAGAAAAATGAGCGTAGTACCGTAATTGTATTGGCAGTGAAGTGGCGGGGGGTTGTGAGGACTGTGAGGTGAGCACGAGAGCGACATAAGGACCAGGGCGGCAGCGCATTCGTCCATGCAATCACCGCGTTCGTTGGTACGACAACCCTCACGTCCGCAGAGCACCCTCTCGCCCCAACCGCTGTATGTCCGTTCGGAATCATTGTTCGAGCTTGGCCGTCGTTTCCTGGATCTGAAATATACATTACCACATGCTATAGTCTCGCTATGTTATAGCAAGCACACACACACACACACACACACACACACACACATACACGTAATGTACATACATCTGCGCGCTGCACGTCGCTCAAATTGAACTCACTATTACCCTACTTCAAACACGATCCATTTTCGCGACGGCGAATTAAAGAGTTCCCCGATTTTGTCTCAATTAATCGAGAGGAATATTCCGGCTCTCTTCCGCGAAACATGTGTGTTCCGAAAACTGGATGGAGCTACCTCGATTCCCGATAATCGTTTTTTCACTGGAAACTATTAATTTTACGTCGTCCCGAGTTCCGCGAAGAGAGAGAGAGAGAGAGAGAGAGAGAGAGAGAGAGAGAGAGAGAGAGAGAGAGAGAGAGAGAGAAAGACGGCGCATCTACAACGTCGATCCGTCAATCTTAAAGAGTCGGCAGTGCCTTTAAACGGTGGATCTACAACGGTAGATGTTGCGACAGAGAATACATTGCGGCAAAACGGGCCCAAAGTAATTTCCTTAAGAGCTCACGTCGAATAACAGCATAGAAGGTAATCGACGCTGGAGTTACGCGCGGTGTGTTTCTGGAATTACGTTTTCCTGAAACCGCATAAAATGATACGTTCGCCGTCTCTCCGTTTCACTTCGGAGCGCCGAGCGAGATCGCCGTTGTCGTACGGTACGGTAATACCCGGTGGCAGGGAACCTATAAGCCGATATAGTCGCTTTTCCAAGAAAGACTATAGATTTCCGCGTAAATTCTGCACGTGGAGTATGTACCGTTCGTATATAGACGCCCGCACGCCTCGCTGTCGTTTCCTTCACGATTACGAGTGCTTTCTCCGACCGGACCAAGTGACCAGGTGAGATGTCTGCCCAACGTAAATCAACAAGAGATACAAAGTATACAATCTGTCTTGGAACTACAGAAATTTGCTAGAAAATTGGGAATAGAAATTGTCTTCTCGTTTCAATAATATTTCTCGCTAACGTAATATCGCACGAAAATATTTTGATACTGAAGAATATCATTCTTTCCTCTCAAGTTATTGCAATATACTCAGATGTAATAATTAATAAATAAAAGATAACAGGGAACAAGAATAGAAGGATCGTTAATATAAATATAAGAATCAATTATAATTATAAATAAATGATCAATACATATTAAATGAAAAATATACATTTTCGACGATCATTTTTTTCATCCAACTCGGTCTAAGTTTTTGAGCTTATGACATAAAAACTATTGGGTACTTTGTACCCAAACTTAGGTATTTTAGACAAAAATCTTTCCTCTCGAAGATAGCGCATGAACCCGTCCGCGTGCTGCTGTCGGTTCTAAAGCTTTCGAGATAATCGTGCGCTGCTGGAAGTAGCAACGAGCTCTCCCGGAGAAGGTGGTGCAGGCCCTCTCGAGCCTACGTTGTATGAAGGACAAAAACGCCAGAGAGGGGGCGCGAAAACGACGACGTAGTCAAGGCCGCCGACGTCGCTGCTAAGCCAGCCATTCCACTCCCGGAGCGGTACATCGAGAGTCGAAAGTGAAACATAGAACGCCGGCCGGCATAGAGAATGACGCACGTACCAGCCGGTATTTCGAAAGAAACACCTCTCCCAAGCACACACTTCTGCACAGCTGTCCCGTTTCCCCCGCGTACCAACCGTTATATGTGTCGCGCCACTTAGAACAGGCGAGAAGGCAGGCGAAGGTTACTCCTTCAAGCCGATGCAGTAACGGAGAAACGCCTCGGGTCTCTATCGAGACGACTTTTACGAACGAATCAAAGTCTCATCTCTTTTTTTATCAAAATCTTACCGACAATTTTTCAGTTGATCGATCGTACGCGAAATAATCAACAATTAAGCGACACTCTCTTCATGTCCGCTTGAAATTCTAAATTGTTTCTCGCAAGTCCCTGCGCTTAGGTATATATTTTTAGTTTCTCTGACTTTCCCGTTCTTTTTTCACGCCTTCCCGAACTCGCGATACACGTGATACACTCATATAACTGCTCGCTAATTGCGAGATTATGATCACCTTATGATTGCGCGGAAGCAGCGGATTCAAGGTGCTTAATTGGAATCGGCGCGAGGGGAAGCGAGTCGAAGCCGTTTACATTCGAGGCGATGCCGTTACCGTTACCCCGTATACGCGAATTACGCCGATACGGATTGAGGGATTGAGCTCGGAGATAATTCTCATACAGCGGTAATTAAGAAGAACCGGGTATATGCTTCTTATATGCGTCGGAATCCGCTGTATTCGCGCGTAATTCCTCCGGGAGTGCCCGTTGAAAACAAGAAGCAACCGCCGGAAAACGCGTCGTTTACCGCTCTCTCCAACGAGCTCCGTCCATTACTGCCGGTCGGATCGGATTTTTATCTATCTCCTTAAGCCTCTTTAACGTTCCGTTCGCGTCCTGTGCGCATTCGGCACGCTTGACTACGAGTTGCGCTTGTATGTGCCAGTACGATTTCTGTCCAACAAATCCGATCTCCTTTTTCTCGGTGTCGCTCGGACGAGAGATTGGAGAGTTGGAGACGACAGATCCGCAGTATTGTCGTATCTCAAAAATTGATAACGAACGAAATCGGATGCAACTGACCTTCTCGAGATGATTTTAAAGAGGACTACGTTGAGTACACAACGCTGGATACTTCGTTGGAACTGACATTGAAAATTAGCATGTAAAATAGTATGCACGCCTACCAGTCGGTTCGTTACAAATACACCGTCATCGTATTATATAATACTGATTATTCATGATATACCACGTAATATCAATTATTAAGCAATAACAACTTGAAAACACAATTGAAAAAACATGCCTTAATAAATGCTCGACGCAAGTAGCTAAAGACCGTTCGAAAAAAAGGTTGCATAGATCTTACTCGCCGAGACGTGTCCTCGGCTGCAGTCGCGAGCGTGGCGGAAGCTTGTCCATCGCCGCCGCGTGTCGCGAGCGAAATTTTACAACAACGAGGAAGAAAGTAAATTGGCTTGATCACGATCTCTTTTACTTGTCATTAAATGGATTTTGGATTTACGACGTCCATGCTCCAAGGTCGAGATCAATCCTTTGATCATCAACATCCGTTTTCGAGCATCGCGTGCAAAGAAGAGAGAAAAAAACATCTGTGAGAATGGAGGTTTCGACCAAAAATCTTTCCTTTCGTTCACTCTGATTGTCCCGTTAATACCCACATTTGACGAATATACTCGCGGACATAACTTAACTAGGCAACCGCTCTTTACGTTCCGTTGTATACAGGATGTACGCTGATAGGCATCTTTACGGTATTCATTGCGACATTTCCCAACGAAAATTTATTCTTGCTCGACAATGCCGTAATATAAATAAATCTTGAAATCTTAAATCATTATCAATAATTAAACTCGCAACTAATTTCTTTTTATGTATTTTCATTTCATATACCTATATATATAATTTTTGTGTTTGGAGTAAAAGATTTATCATATTTCAAATAAAACTAAAAACAAATTTCAGCAAAATCAGAGCAAGATTGCTATTATAGACCTTGAAATACTTTTTTTCTTCATTTAGAGAGAAATTCCTTTCTTTAAGGAACTTCGTTCTTTGATTTTTTAATTTAAGTACGAAGTTTAACTGGAATTTTTGATAAAGTTCAGCCTAATAATTTTTTTAGTTAAAGAGAAAATCTTTATTCTCTTCTTCAAGAATTTCGCTTTTTAAATGTTTTTTATTTAATATAAAGTCTGACAATGAAATTTTTGATAAAATTCAGCTTAAAAAAATAATTGTTTTTTTGGGAATAGTTACAATATTTACTAATTTATAAAACTTTTAAGTTCTCTTCTATAGATTTGTGCTCTTTTAATTTTTTAAATAATTTTACATGAATATATGGATAGCCATAGAAAAAAGGAAGAGATACGCGTTCCTAAATGAAATCCGCCAGTCGATGGAATATTGACGATTGTCCGATCTTTACACAAATAGATTCCGAAGTAACCATAAAGCCATTAGCGGGAACGGCTTCATGGCACGGCGTATCTATCCGCTATGCAGCCACGCTATGCGCCGCCGCGCCGATACGTATCGCACCTTCTGACAAGTCAATCGAGCTCGTTGGTGGAAATCGTAAAGTGGTACACACGGCTGCATAGCCGACGTGTACACGCGGTGCTATTAGCGTCGTGACATAACGTTACGCAACGCGATCAGTTGGAGGACGAGCGCGTGAGCTACGCGCAGCGACAGATACATGGGCCGGCCGGTTTATGGATCGTTAAGCGCACGTCCGCCGATTTCTCTCCATCTTTTTTTCGCCGAGTGATTGTCTCGGGCGCATTCGAATCGCGAATCGTCGATTCATCTCCAACCACGCTCGCGCAACAAAACGTAGACGAACGGCCGTTAACGGTTCTCCGAGTGCGCCATTCGCATCAGTCAGGCTCGTGCAAAAAAACGTTCCCTAAAAAAAGAACTTTATTCCGTGTTTAACTCTCATACGCGGTTTGGCGAGCTTGCAATTCCACGCTGAGAAGCACCACGCTGATTTTTCACGTGGAAAATCGCGTGATAAAGTTTCCCATGCGCAACGGGCGGACGAATGGACGGACGGGCGAGCGGGCGGATGGACGGATGGCTGGACAGAGGATAGAGGATGGACGACAGCGACGGCGCGCCGCGACGTTCGATGCAACGCGCGCGAACGGATCGATCCCTCCGGAACGCACGCTTTCGCGCTCGGAAATGCAGCCCGCGAATCCGGGACGTTATATAGGTCGGGAAGCTTGTTGATCCGTATTCGCGGCGCGGTATCCCCGCCGCGAGGTAACTGGGTCGCTGAATGTTTCAGCGCACGCAAAACTAGGTTACCCATCCAACGGTCCGATGAAGCTCGCGCCCGTGTGCATGTGAGGGTCTCTTTCGTTCGCGCCGTTAAGTATCGTTCACATAAGGATTAATGCGGCCGCTATTTGCTCGCGATGCTCGCAGCATAGACCATTTAGCTCGCGGCCACCTCGTCTGTCCGTTCATTCGCGTACGAGGCGAGCATCCGCGAGTTTCGGCGCGGATCAAACTTGAAATGTAAATAACCGCGTCAGTAAATCGGGACGAATGTTGCCATCTATAAATACCAATTAGTGTTACATGGATTTTCATCTCTGACGATGGTGTTGATTTTTCGTAATATTTATTTGTCGAATATATTTTAATCAAAGGTGGCAAAAATTGTCCCTTCGAAGAAGGCCAGGGAGAAACATCGATCGACGTCTAACGGAATTATTATTTCTCGCTCGAGCAGCGTGCGTAAAGTGCAGCTATACGTTGCGATACCGTACCCGGCAGGCGTGCGACACGACGAGGCGCGTGTAAGCTCCATGTGTACGACTGCTTAACCGCGCCTCTCGCTTGACGCGCGTCTCCCCCGCGGGCGCACGAAGCGGGACCGTGCGAAACACCGTGCAGGCACGCGACCCAAGATCCGCGCCCTCCTTAGGCCTTGGCGTGCGCGAGAACGCGGGACACCTTGGCGCGGTGGAAAAGTGGCGGCTCTCCTGGGGATCTCGCCGCGGGAGGAACGACGATCCCTCGGGAGATGCCGCGTACGCGGGTACGCGCGTACGGGGGTGATCCAGTTTCCGGCGATATCCGGGTTACGGAGTCGCGCAACGGGGGTCAGTCGCGTTGGATACGGGAACGCGGCAACCGGCTGGCCTGTATCGAGCGGCCTGATTTCGCGTCAGGACAACCCGGCCAACCTGATTTCAACTTCGCCGGCCTCACTCGGCGACCCAATTCCCCGCTTTGCGTTACGGGAACGCTCGAAGGACTCGGCCCCGTTGCCGACGTCCTTGTGCTAGAAATCCATTTTCTCCCGTAGGGCACGCGGGATTCGCGCCGCTTCGCTCGACGCCCTTTCCGGCGGCACAGATTTCCACGTTCGCAGATTCGCAAGTCGCGCCCGCGTTTCTCCATCATTTTTCCCCAGCAGGAAGAATATGCGATGAATATTCCGGCAGGGTCTTTCCCTGTTTTTTTTTTCATCTTCCACTTTTCCGTTTTCAAACGTATAAAATATCGTTCGCACGAAGCTAGGTATACTGATTATCATTGACCTTGAAAATAATCAATTTTCCAGAAACTAGTTAATGATGTGATAATAAAGAGCTCAATGTCAGACAGTGTAAAAATATAGAACGACTGTAACCTTCGAGACGGAACGCGGTTAAAGTGCATATCATTACGAGCATCTACATAATGGCATACAAGTGTGTGCCGGCATACGAGCGGTGGAATTGTTCAGTTGTAAAACAAAATTTTTATAAAACAGCTTTATTCGACGTTTCAATTACGATTCATATAGCTCGCTTCATTTCACTTGCACTGCAATTGACATTCTCTTCCTCAAAGCCGATGGAAAGATCCCCGATATCCTTCGCCATTGCTGTTAATTTAAAGCGAGGTCTATTTTAAGGAGTTTCAACGTCGAGAAAACATACTCCAGAGCAATAGCTAGGTGAAAGATACTGTTATTGTAAACGTATTGGAGAGTATTTCCTCATCCCTAAGTAGCCTCACTTGGCGGCAAACAAGAGATCGCTATATCCACTCTGGCGATCCCTCGTAAGAAAAGTTTCCCCGGACAAGGTCCTCGCATCGTTCACACCACTGTGCATACAACACGTACACGTGCCGCGCTGCAACGTGTGTTGGTGCACGTGTAACGGTTTCATTGTCCCAGATTTGCTATCTAGGCTAGACTAGCAATCTACCCCTTGACCGAGCGGCACGTGGGGAAAGGACCGAGTGTTGTTCTGGAGAAAATTTCCTTCTTTTTTTCTTATCTCTCCCTCATCCCTCTTCCCTTCCGTCACGGTTCTCCCTTATCGTCTTTTTTAACAGCAACTTCTCTCCTTCTTCAACAAGTAGCGACCCG
Source organism: Tetramorium bicarinatum (assembly GCA_928718305.1). Taxonomy (NCBI): domain Eukaryota; kingdom Metazoa; phylum Arthropoda; class Insecta; order Hymenoptera; family Formicidae; genus Tetramorium; species Tetramorium bicarinatum. The sequence goes on along the minus strand of OV788324.1, from coordinate 7,625,819 downwards.
CCGTCGTGACCCGTCGCGCAAATGCAAGGCGCCGCGTACACGGTGACACGAGGCGGAGGGAACGAGAACGAGCGGGATGAAAACGAAGCGCGTACCCCTCCTCTCCGTGTACCTGACCCATTTATCCGGTGCGCCGGTAGGTACGTAGCTGTATCGATCGACCTAGATCCGCGGCCCCCCAGTCTGGCACGACCTACAGTTTGTTTGGCCACCTTAACCGCCCACCGCATATCACCACCGCCTCGGCACCCTCGGAACGTCCCGTGGACGCAAGACGTCGCGAGGCGTCGACTTCGGGCTATTCGACTTGGCCTATTCACACAAATCGCCTAGTGTGCGTAAGAGAGGTGAACGGTGGCGTTCGGCAAACCGGAAGCGTGTCGTGCGTCCACCTGTCTTCGGTCGATGGGTGACGTCACGGCGCGATAGCGAAACGGTGAAATATGAATGAGGGTGCGGCATGGAAACGGCGTGTAACGATAAGACCGGCACTACACCTTGCTGCTTACACGCCTCGGAATGATCCACGGGGTCGCGCGTGTGTATGCGCGCGCGCGCGTTCGCGTGTGTGCGAGTTTACGTGCAGGTGTGTGTACCGGTTCCGTCGCGCCGGTGTTCTCAGCTTTAGGATTTATGGGCTTTTTTTAACGAGAAAGAAGGGAGGGAGATGCCGATAATATATCGCGCTTTACATAATTATCTCGTATAATCTGCATTTTTTTCTCGCCTCGCGCACGAGGCTGCTACATGATCAAAATGACATCTGCATGTCGCGCGCTGTGTAGGTCAAGATCGCGCGCGCGCTGGTGCCGGCGTATTTTGTCGCGCGGGACCTTGGCGAGTGTGTGTCTAGGTTGCGGACGGCTACGGACAATCCTCTAATGTTTCTATCTTCAGCCTCGCGCACCTCTCTACGAGGTTCGGTTGCCCACGGTGAACGCCGTTGGTCTAGGTCAGGTTCCCAATATGGGAGATTTAGCGCGGGGATTTAGCGCCTTTTGGACAAAGCAATCGGGTAGGGAAATTGCCATTTGTATGTGTGAAAGACTCAAACAGTGTTTAGAAACCTTCTCTGCTTCGCAAAATGCCTCCTCTGTCCGCGCCTCGACACCTCGATGATTATTGTGGGTCATGGAGCAAATAACTTAACTCGACTTAGCACAAAGTATACAACGTACGAAGCCATACGTGACTCATGCATTTCTTGTTTCCCCTTCAAAGCATTTTCAGGTAGTCATGTGCGCTCGGTCGACAGTTTGGTATATTCGATGAAGTCACTATCATTATTTTTTCAGTGTTTCGTAAATATTAACATTTAATTGACATCGCGTTTCGCTAATGGTCTAAAACGGAATTTAAGAATAACGTAACTATTCTGACGCACCTAGGAAAAGTGAAGATTCTTAAAGATAACCGTTTAGAAAGTATTCTTTATTATTATCGCGATGATGGTTCGATTTCGAGTGAAAGGCCCATGTTTGTTCGATTTCTTTACTTCCGCGTTGCTTGATTACTACCATGGCCGACGCAAGAAGAGGACAGTTTCGTGCATTCCAGGCGAATTCCGCGCGGCAGTAACGGCCGAGATAACGACCACCCAATTCGATCTCTCGCAAGAACCAGCTGGACCAAGCTGATTGGAGTCAATTAACGCGTTAACGCGCCGCGGGGCGGGTATGTGGAGCGGGACGCGAGAGAACGAAAGTAGGGAATGGCCGAGTTTTGAGTTGAAAGCGGGAGTGGTGGGTTTTGTCCCGGTGGTGGGTGGCTCGTGACCGGGGGTTGGGTGGTGTATGCGGGGGTGGTTAGGTGTCGGGAAGGGGGACCGCGCTCGTCGTCGCATACGCGGAGCGTGGTAGTGCACCTGACCTATATAGCGCGGCCGCGTAGGTATTGATCGACCTAATTCTCGACACCGCAAGTCGGGGCCTCCGCCGCCTCGTCGGTGCGCGTGGAGAACCGCCGCCGTCCGAAAATTACGTAAGCTAACCTACTGACTCACTGTGCCCGTTGACGTGGCACGGGCGGAGATGGGAGTTATTCAGCCAGCGGAGTTATATTTTGGATTATCCACATCCCGTACATCTATTCGCGTCGCGCGCGCGCGCGCGCGCGACTATCGTCCTTCTCTCCCGTTTCGCGTTTTCCCCGCGCGCGCGTCCCACCGATCGCGCGGATCCCTCATCTCGCATCCCCCATGCTCGCGTTTCGCTCTTTATCGATGCACCAGGGCGAGTAACGTGTGCAAACTGGGCTAAAAATGTATCCCGCGAGGGAAACGTACGAGTCGGATCAGCGGGGCACCCACGCCAACGTCGCGATTATCACGGGGCTCGTGCTGCTCGTTTCCCTCGTTCGTCGTCAAGCCTGATTGTCCTCGTTACGGGCTAGCGGCTTGAAACGAAATAATCGCGGTCGAATACCGAAAGAGTACAAAAATCGCCCGGCAAGTTGATTATCATTTCGCGCGGAGTGCACGGAATTACGTCACGGGAGGAAAGAGCGCTGCTACGTTGCTCAATTTGCCGGCATCAATTATCGCAAACCCGCACACGCAGGTACTCATGTTGCACCATGTGGCGTGCATGCTTGCGTGTAAAAGGTAGAAAGAATAAACGGTGCTTCGACGACGTAACGGGGAAATACCTTGGCGCAAATCGGTTACGTGAACCGAGTTTTCTAACTCCCCGGGCCACGGTTTAGAATCGCGCGAGCTCCGCAAAAAAACCAATTTCCTCATATAAAATGCTATAATATAACATGTACATTAAAAATATGTATCTCGTTTTATTCAAACGTACTATTTGCTTTGCGAAAAGAATTCAAATAAATCGGAACTTGAAGTACCGCTGCATATTTCTGCGAATATTCAGACATTTCAATTTTAACGTCACCGCAGATCATAAAAAGGTAACGCTTGAACCGTTACGATCTGTCAAACGCCTGTACAATGGCCAGATTAATTCTAACGGCGTGTTAAAACCTTGGACGCGATACAAGGTCTCTCGCTAAACGGTAGCCCGGGTTCGTGCACGCTTTCGTCGCCGATACCATCGCGCTTCGAAAGGCATTCGATTTCTCTTCGACGACCTTTCCTTTCACGTGGGGCAGGTCGTGCCAGGGCCAGGTGTGTGCACGTTCACTACCCAAAAAGTCTCGGCATTTTTCAACCTGCCGGCAATTACAGGAGCCGGCGTTGGGCGTCGGGTATTGTACGAATCTCCTTGCGTGTCCTTTGCGAGAGGATCCTCTCGGGTTAAGGACCGACTTTGCCCACACAAAATGAAAAGTGGAGGGGGTCATTAACCTTCGGGTTCGTCGCCCTGTCGGGCTATGACCGTTCTATCCTTTTCAGAGAAACGATGACAAGCAAGGGAGAGAGAGAGAGAGAGAGAGAGAGAGAGAGAGAGCAAGAAAATTTCGTCTCAAATGATGGGGATCGCAGGTCATAGACTCCAGACGACTCGCCACATAAGAGTAGGCGGAACGAGAAACTTCATTGTTTTTCAATCGCGTAATCTTATAAGCGGATCTCACGACGGCGATTTCGTCCGAGGTTTGAATGAATTCTATTTAAATATAAAAACAATTCAAGCGGCGATATAAAATGCGTAATATTATCGTAACAGCATAGAGTATCGTTACTCGTCCATTCATTCAGTGTGATGTGAAATTACGATGTATTAAATTATGGATAGATTTCGCAGTTTCGTTCACGTGTACTTTTTATTCCTGAAAATTCTATTCTAATCATACAATTCCTTACGCTGTATTGACTCAAATACTTCGAAATAATAACGTAAGATGAGATTGTCAGAGAACTGTGTGTGCACGCGCACAGATACATGCACCCTGCACACCTGTATTTCATAGTTAACTAGTATAACATAAAGAATTGTACGATTAGAGTAGGATTTTCAAGCAGGAAATTGCAATCACGAAGGCATTGTTGCGTTACACGTTTTTTCACTAAAATATCCCTCGACTGTTCTTCACCGCGACGTCCCTACAGCGAATATTCACTGACATTCAACGGGGGTGAGGCGTAAAGCGTTCTAGGGAGTTGCGTGCATATAAAGGTGAGAGACAGGTGCCCAGGTGGCGAGGGTGCATTCACGGTCTAACGATCCGCAAACGGATCCGCTCCTTCGTTCTTGCTTTATACATCACGCGGATGCTCAGCTTTTTATCTTTAGCATCGAATACGTCCGATCTTCGGGACACATGGCTATATATATAAGATTTATATTTTACGTAGAGGAAATGTGTGCAGACCTGTACCTGTCAGTATAACACGATGAGAGAAAGAAGCCTGACGTGGAGAAAGGGTATTCTAATAACCTCGCATACCAAAGGTCTTGTCAGCGCGTCTGGCAATGACCTTCAGTATATGTCGGATTGTTAGAATACCTTTGACATACAAGCCGTCTGGCGCGAAAAGGTATATGAGCCATTCAGCAAATAATTTGCTTATATTTCACTTCTGTTTGCTTTCATTGCATTTCTATTTCCTTCTTATTTTGTATCTTATATTGTCGATTATTTTTATATCACTTTAAAAAATTAATCGACCGTTGTCTAAACTGTAACGCAAAATTGGATGTATGCTGAACGAAAGTCATACTCACGTCGCTTCGAATCTTCGACAAAGAAGGAGTCTTAAAGAATGCATTACGATACATTATGAAGAAACTCTTGCCGTAGGTTGAATTCATGAAGATTACGCTTGTGGAAGTAGGATAAAATTGGGATAAGGACAGCAGGTCGATCTAGGAAATTTATGTCTTATATTATTACAATATTAAGGAAATAAAAAAACATTATTTAAACAGAATAGAAAGGATATGTTTTAATAATTAATAATAATTTAATCAAACATGTGAATAATTTTTCGAGGATCTCGCAATATATTTACGACTTTCAGGCAGTAGCTCTCGACGTATACCAAATTGCAGTATTACAGTTACGATGCAAAAATTAAAAATTCAAAACGTGACGCGAAACGTTTGAATAACTTTCACGGGGAAGGTGCGTGAAATTTGCATAATCAAGTCAAGAGTAAGAGTCGCGCTGCTCGGCAAACTGTATTTTGCTTTTAAACGATGTTTAAAAGGACGATTCGGCTTGTCTGGGCACAAGTTTATTGTCAATCGACGACAGTTACTGTCGACCTTATCTGCTGCCCGAACATAAAAGCATTTCAGATAAGCGACAGTAATAGGGAAAGAAGAGGAAAACTTACGCCATCACGTGTGGCACGTCGATAGAGTGGGAGGACGCTCGCTTACGATCGCCAGCCATATCGGCAAGCCTGGCGAAATCCGTGTCCTGATCGGCGAGTCGTGCGCTCTTACGTGATTCGAGCAACCTGATCTCGTCTATACGTTTGGTTAGGCTCATAGTACCCTGTAACAGAAAAGAATAGATGTATCAATATCGGTGCGGATCCTTCCGTTTTTTCAGTGACTTTCCCATACGTCCTCACGTAATATTCCGATTTGGAAAGCGAGTTTATAGGTCGCGCATATTTTTCGAAACCTCGCAAAAATTAACGTAATTACAATGTAATAAAAAGAGATATATATATATATATATATATATATATATATATATGTATATGAAAGTAGCTATAAATTATAATACACATCAAGTGTACACATTCTCTTTTATTTCTCCTTCATGTCCGCGCACGTTAGTTTGTTAACTGAAACTTAACAGTAGTAATGAGCAAATTACTTTCTATAGAAGCGCCGCAAAGAGATTTCGCACAGTTTTCAATGGGACAAAGAGCTAGTTATACAAACGCAAAGATCACAATAGGAGACCGTAAGATTTCTAAGCGATTCTCCTCCAACGTGAGAAACCTCAAGGGACGCCGAGTGCAAAGCTTACGCACGCGAGAACGTGCTTTACATCAAACGCACGCAAACGACGGCGGTACACGGCACTTTTCCATCCCCGCGTGGGGTCTTTCATCCGAAAGTTGTTCACGAGCGCTCATCCGTCGTACGCATTGAAAGTATTCGGGATTGGCTTCCCAACGGCGTTTCCACGCGTACACGCGGAGGTATTCGCGGAGAAAGTGCGAAATTTTGAACGTATCCCTCCAACTTTCCCTCGCGACTGGTAAAGTTAATTGCGAAGCGATCGCTTCCTCGTCATCGGATACGCGACTCGTCTCTCTAGACAAGTCCTTGCCGGAACCGTAATCCGCGAATGCTGGCTTGCGCCGATTACGCGTATGTACGTGCGTTCGAAGGTACTTTTCCCTCCCTCCCCCTTCCGTCGACGTAACTTTGTTGCGAAATACATGTATGCTCACAACAGTGTCGCTTATTCCTCCCGGCGCGGTAACTACACAAAACAGATATATCATGCAAACGCCGAGAAAGTCACGTATGACGAGACGGCTCACGTACGCAGGAGCGGCATCGTATGGGAAACGAAAAAGAAAAAAGAAGAAAAAAAAACACTTTGGTAATTTTGCTGAACACGAGAATGCATGGTATGCGGCTGTTATTGCGAGTTCCGGCTTGGAGTGTTTACGAGGAAGAAGACCCGTTGCTCGAATGCCGCCGCTCGTTCGCGGCGGATCTTACGTGTCCATGATATACGGGGTGTTCGGGCAAACTGGAGCACGCGAAATGAAACGCTCGAGCAGGACTTTCTCGCCGGTCTCGTTACTCAACGGCGAATTTTCGCCGCTACAAAATCAGAGCGCGACCGTGCTGCCGAGAATAATGCTCTTACAAAACACGGGCGCTAATTAGCGTAAACGTACGTTTATTTAGTGGGCTGTTATCGATATTAAGCAGCTGTTTTCGCGCCTATTTTCGTTCTCGATTGTGAATGCATTTCTCCGATGCTTTAATATGCCGATGCGCGTTCACGGCTCAGCGATGTCGCGTTTGTAACGCAAATAACTGACAGTTTATGTTTTGCATGTGCTTGGTGACGTTATGCACTCGACAGAACGGTTCTATAAAAAAACGATCCATTTATATACTAAAAGGTATTAATGACGGCGAACAGTGCCTTTTTGTTTCATTAAATTAAATACGATTCAGTCAGAGTCGTAAACGAGTAATAAAATGTGTTTCCAATGCCAGAGAGATACAAGTCTCGATCGATATCAGGCAATAAACTATTCATTAATATACATATTTCATTATGTTAGAAAATAAGATTCGTTCATCGGCATACAGTGTATTACGTTTCATGCGTACGAAATATTTATAAACATAAAAGCACCAAAAATATGAAGTAATCTGGAATTTTTGAAATATTAATACAACGGTCAGATAGTATCCTAATGTGTGCCGTAACTCAAATAATGATATTATTGAAATAGAAAAGTTCAGAGCAAATTAACAAATAAATTAAATCAAAATATCTGTCGAGCTCTTTCAATCGCTGTAGGCGTTGCAACCGCAATTATAATCTTTCGCACGTGAATTACAAAACGCGTGAAGAATTCCGCGCGTGTCACTGCCGCGGCCGCAAAAGTCACGTTTTGCCGAGCCGTGTATCATGTTCGAGGAAGAAAAAACGGTCCGAGACAGTTCCGTGTCGCGGTATCAAATTGTGACGCACCGCGCGCGATGACCATCGCACGTGTATAAAACGCGCGTGTATACGGCCGTATATCTATGCGAAACGGAGAGCGAACGACGACGCGAGGCGCGGGCTGTTAACCCGCGCGCTCGCAACGTCGTCATTATATTCTCATTATCCATCCGCGAGCGTACAGGATCCCGCGGTTTTATCGCCGATCGCTCGCGGACCGACAGCCACCGATGTTGCTACGGCCTCGCCTCGATATCGCGCGAGTTTCAGGCGACCCGAAAGCATCTGCGCTCGAAAAGTATCGAACGTTGGAATTGTTAGTGTCACTGAGAATCGGGCTGGAATATTTTCGCCAATATCAAATCTGTTATCAAAGTATTCGACGGGCTATACGCAACACGTTGGAATCTGTGCACGTATCTGTTCACGTAAAGCGATTTATTTTACGCATCAATAACGTTTGTATTATTAGACTGTTCTCGTCTACTTCAAACGGATTGACTAATGGCATGCTAATTAACGGCGCAGATTCTAAACCTAAGCATCTCATCGTTGCCGTTAAATTTTAAAAACGTTACTGTTATATTTAAGATATTGTAATACTCTAATAATCATAATAATTAGAATACTTCTAATTAAATTCAATGATTAAATTCAATATTGATGATAGTTTGTGTTATTTGTATTTTCGAAAAATTAAATGAAATAGTTGAACGAGAAAAGAAACAAAAAAAATTTGCGGAATATTAAGTACATAACTTCCAGTATTCGAGAGAAGATGGCACGCGATGATATCCATGCTATCGTAAGCTGCCGTATTTTTTCGAAGAATCCTGATCGGGGATTTCGACGAAAACGGTCAAGCGCTCTCGATGGCTCCCGGCAACTATCTCGCCCAGCTTCTTAGGTCCGATCACCATAACAGCGCGAGATTGTACGACGTAGTAGGAATTTATCCGATGCACACACGTGTGCTGATTTATTCGCGTTTCCTTAGAAATATCGTCAATTCCGCCAACACTCCGATGAGGATGGAAATTTTTAGATATCATCACGAGACAACTACGTAGAAAAATATACGCGGTGAAAGATATGCTGTTTTTATTATACACAAGTAAATTCATAGGATATGGAAAATAATAGTGAAGCTATATCACCAAAAATAAATTATAAGCAGGTTTTGTGTTAAAAAAACAATTTTGACATATATGGTAGTTAAAAATAATAAAAAATATTATTTTCTCGTATTTAACTCAAATAATTAGTTTAAATTTGATCCTTTAATATTTTATTAATATTTATTGTATATTTTGAAGTTTGAGATATATGTATATATTTTGCACTAATATGTTCTATTACTATCTACACATACACACACAGTATGTCTGATATATAACAGCATACATATAATTATCTCTCGATTTATCGTTTTCTACACGAGTCGGTTTTTAAGTCTATCGAATAAATACTCGAAATAAAATTTACACGTACGTTGCTCATTTGCTTTTGAAATCTGCTATTCTGTGCAATTTACGTTGCGTAAATCTGTCCGAAAGAATTGCGGGGCAAGTGTACATTTGCAGTCGAGTCGAGTGCAAAATCGAGTGAAAAATTATAAGGTACTTTTTTACGAAGCTTACCGTTACGTATCGTTAACATCGTTATTTCATTACTTATTTCTGTGTATGTATGGGTGTGCGCGTGTGTGAGACTGTATCAGAATATATTATTAAAATATACTCTTATTTCCTACTAACATGTTTAACAGCGTTAAAAATGCTTTTTAACCGCTTTATTATCAGTAAAATTATCGGTATAATTCCTAATTTCGTTATTCGACGTAACGTATTTATGACGCGTGATTTATATGTATATGCGAATGTAATAGTACGTTTGCCACATACACTCGCGATAACTCCATTACTTAATTGCTTCTTCGAACCGGCGAGTAATACACACGGTGTGGGATTCCCTAACGGCTTTAATTCTTGCGTCGAAATATCCATCACGCCGTCTGTGACACATACTAATTTGGCGCAATCAAGATTGCCTCTTGCGATTAATTAACCGCCATAAGTCTCGCTTCCCGTTCACTTTCCCGCGGTATAGAGGTGCGAATAAGCTTAAGTAGCGTTACGAACGAGTGCGGTGCGAGTACACAAGTTGTCAAATTTAATTAACAGTAGTGTCAATAAATGAGCTGGCGTATCGATAGCGAAATTCCACGTCTTTCGCGGCGCGAGATTGACGTTCGAAAAAGGTTTACGTAGTAGTGAGTGAAGGCGAGGGAGAGGGATCAATTAACCTCGGTAGTTGCGATGTCATAGTGCGTTGCGTACTACGTAATCCTAATGAAACGAGTTAGAAATCATACACGCGTACGAATTCGGTATGCAAATGCAGCACTGACAAAATGTCGCGTTGCTTGACGACTCGAAAAAGTGCCGTCGAACAAGTCTTGCAGTTACGGCAATATCGGCAAGGTAATCGAGTCGGTAGAGCCTCGCTTTTTATTTCGGGGCCATTGCGTTCTCGCTAACGCATTACAACGCTGGTGCGTTCCACAGTCATCAGCTGTTAAAATATATGCAGCTGTCAAGCGTTATTTGATACGCGGCTTATCTGCGCCCGTGACGTTCGCAACGTCCGCGAAATCGTAGAAGCCAGCCGTTCTTTGCCCGACTTTCGGGCGTTTCGAATCGCTCGGAAGCTAAATTCGATACTGTTTTCATCAAGCGCAAGATTCGGAGTAGTGGAGCAAATAATGCTAAAAAAAAAAAAAAAAAAGAATCTTTTGTAATCGTACACTTCGCGCCGGATATTCGTTTACCGCTGTTCTCGCCGTTACACTTATCCGCGAGAGGTATATCACGGCTACGATCTACTCTTCCCGCATTACAATATTAATGACAATGCATTATTTCCCGCGGCGTCTAGTGAAACTCACACCGTACAATCGCATCGTGCAGACGTGCGCGAGCAGCGCCGTCGAGCACGGGGGAGCTGCTCTCGGCAAGGAAAAAGGAGCTCAGGAAAATCAGAGCGATTGAAACGGGCACGCCATTGAGAACGGCCTCCAAGCCGTTTTTCCGGTTGAACCCACTCACCTCGATCGGCCGCACTCAAAGGTCAGGGGACAGAGGGAAAGTACAAAGGTCGTCCGGGACGGTGCAAGTAGGAAGCGGTGACAGGTGAAGGTGGATGAAGAACGTCGAGGTGGAAGTGGAGGAAGTCCGCTCGTGTGAGCTACGCCACGCTCGCTGACGCTGCAATCCACGTGCCCGCGCGCGCACTCGAGCACTTTCACCGGCCACTTTCGAATTTCTTTCCCCCCGTCCCGTCCCGTCCCGTCCCTGCCCGGCCCGGCCCGCGATATCGCGCTCGATGCGCGCCGGCAATAACGCCCGTATCATCCCGAGAGACCACGCGGCCGCGCGAGAGTCGACGACCTCGCCTCACCTTCGCCTCCTGGTCTAAACTCGTGCAACTCCCGGCGCCTCCCGGAGGAAGGAACGGCGACCTCCCCCCTCCCCTCCCCGCGTCCTCGTATCGCTGTTTGCACGCCCCGCGATTACACGTCTGAAAAACACGTGCGTTAGACACGAAAGCGGACGACGACGTTGTCAGCCCGACCGTTCGCGGGGGAATTTCGATCGCGAAAGACAGTTGGCTCAGCAACGGGCTGTTGCGTCAGCAACCCTCCCTCTGGAGTCGGAGATTGGGACCGACGTAAAAGTTACGGCGGGTCGTCGTTGCGTTCGCCGTCGCTCGCGAAGGGACACCGGGGATCATTTCCGGATGACGCTCGCGGCGTCGAAATCCGAAACTACGCCGATTCTACGTGCCAGTCTCGCGATGACTTTCTCCGGATGATTTTCCTTTTTTTTTTTTTTATTCGTACGAGCCACACGTGCGCGGCAGCGAGAGTGCATCCCGTGCAAAGCGGGTACCGCGTAGTACCGCGGGCTCTTGTTCGCGCGTAGCGTGACAACGATGAAGTCGAAAGTGTCGAGCGCGTCTCACGGGTAAGAGGCGTAAACGCGCGGCGCCGTGCCGGCGAAATTCAGTTCGGGGCCGTCGCGCGACAATTAGGACGCCGCGACCGGCGCGAGTCGAGGAGGCATTCCTCCGCGACGGAATTGCTTTCGTTCGAACGTCGGTCCGCGATGCCGCGGCGGAGAGCGGGGAGGGGGGAGGGGGGGGGTTGCGAAACGCAACGTCAGTTAGGTGAAAGTGCATTTTGCTTCATTTCACAAGTACTCCTAAAGCGCGCCACCGGCGGCGTGCTAGCCGGCGAGGAGTTTCGCTACACCGAGCGTGTTGCAACGACCAAATCGCTTCGCTTGAGCAACGGGATTTATACTTAAGCAATAACAAAATGCGTCGAGATTAAATTCAGCGGGGACGGGGGAGAGATTGACGAGCGAAATCTCCGCCGCGAATGCTCGCGTGTCGAATGTGCGTTCGATGTCTAATATCGTCCGGTTGTCGCATCTCAAGTGCGTAATCGCGTCTCGGAGAGCGTATAATGATCTCGGAAATAGGATCTCGATAGGTCTTTCTAAACGATGCGTCATTTCGCTTTCTATTCGAATGCAAAACAGAGTATTTCTGATTACGAAGGTAGCGAAATTAAACTGATACTCAACAGGTTTTAAGCTGAACCGCTACTGAGATAGGCCACGTGTGCTTATCTCGTCGCGCATTTAATTTCGATCGTGTGTCGTCTTGATTTTATTTAGTTAATATCAGAATGGAGTCATTTAATATTGATAAGAAATGATACTTGTGTGGTACATTTAACAAAATATAAGCATATTAAAATATACCGTTTAGAACGGCAGCCATATAAAGAATGTATATATCAAGCGAAATTTAAATAGTTAATTGTGTTTCTTAGCTGACTTTTCTCCGGCTTAATGAAACCTCCGATAGGTGCATGCCGTGAAATTAAATTATTGAATTTACGACGAACCGTGTGTGTGTGTGTTTGTGATCATCGCGAGTAAACGGCGCGTGATTGAGCAGGTTAATGCAACCTGTTTGACCGGATATTTGGCATTATTACCTTTCGCCATTATTATTAACCTAGTATTCCCTCAGTTACATCGTCACGAATCGGCTATGTTTATCAATAATTATACTCTATCACCCATTTTCCCGCACGCAAATTTCAATATCCATCCATATTGTGCCTCGCAAATGAATTCGGCCTTCGCGAACAATATTTTGCAATAATGATTGCAATAAACTGATGTTGAGAAAATTCAATAAATAAAGCACACATTCAGTATCGTGCGCGCGACTCATTATAATTGCTTATTATGTTATAGAAATTTTACGATATCGTAGCACGTTATATTTAATGCTCTTACATTATGCAACATTGGATTATATAAATATATCAAACTTGTATATGTTTACAACTTAGTATGTATTAAATATATTTATTTCACGTAAGTTTTGTAGTAATTAAAGTTCTAATACATGCTTTATAGCGATACTCGATGTCGTAACTTTCATTTTTTTAAATAAATCCACATGCTTTGCGCACAAATGTCAATATTAAAATATCTGATAATTAAAATAGCTCTTCGCATTAAGTAATTACGATATCACGCGCTGCTCCAATTTACGATTAAAAATCGTATTTCCTCTCAAATTTCAACACGTGTATTTAAACTGTTTCATATTCTTCGTAATTCCGCATTCTCTCTCTCCCCCTCTCTCCCTCTCTATTCTCGCATATAAATTTCGAGAGAACGTTTTGATCGTATTTGTCTAACAGACATTTGTTGGAACACCTGCGAAACCAACGCACGAGGCCGGCGTTCGATCTTTTATGGTCTTATTCCGCGCGTGGTTAATCACGTTGGAATGTACACGCGCAAGGAACCGGAATACCGAATCGTTATACAAATCAGTCCGAGGACTTTCCGGGTTCGGCCGTGCCAGGTCCTATACGTCCGCGATGACCGCCGCGAAACAGGAAAGGAATTGCCGCATTCCTTCAAAACAATGATAACTGTAAAATCGTGCCGGACGCGTATAAAACTACACTTGTATAGCGGACCGTTGCAAGAAAAGATCTCGCGATCTCGCCAACTTCCATGCCGGAACCACAAAAGAAGAAAGAGCACTTTTGCAGGGGAAAAAAACCTGTTTTAATAATCCGTGTATTCCTGAGCAATCGTTTATAGAAAGCGAACACTGTTTATTACATTGCCATCGTTTCCGCGCGATACACCATTCACCCGGGATACTAATTAATATTTATGTAGAAACGCTTGTGAAAGTACTAATTTTTCAAATAAATGTCTTCACGCTATTTACAACGACGACCGGAAGCCCCGCGGCTTTTAATATTCGTTCGCATTAACAGGATGCGATTAGTAACGCGCAAACGATGACAAAAAGAGAGGCCGCGAACGCTTATAACTGTTTTTAAACGAAGATAGGTCAGGTAATCCAAGAATACACCGGTAGAGGGCCCGCGCTGTTTCTTCATAATAGGTGCAAAATGCCTCATTCAATTTCACAGAACCGTAGCGCGGCGTGTCATCGTTCGGACATCCGTTCGCGAGAAATTCGGGCGTTCCGTAACGTCATATGATCTAAGAATGTCAACAAGAACGTGGCCGTGTACGCGGAGCCGTGACCCGAATCGGAGAATGCGCCGAGATTCGGTCGGCGTAACGGGACATGATAAAATTTGCCTCGCGCGAGTCGGGAGAAAAAAAGGAAAGAGAAAGAGAGTCCGCCGCGATCGAAGCCAGCCGGGCACTCGTAACAATTAAACGGCGACGGCCGCGAGTCTCGAATAAGGTGCGTTGTGACATTTCCTTTGTGAAGGCATTTTTTACGCGTGCCTTTATCCCTACCGGCGCGGCGCGCCGGTGTCTGACGTCACGGCTTTTGTCTGTGAAAAGCATTCGCAACGCGTTACGCGGGGGGAAGTGATCGACCGAGAATCGACGACGGTTTTGTGTGCGCGAGATGTGTTACGTCATTTCTCTACAAAACTGGTTTCAAGCTACTCGTGTACAAGCAGCGACTTGCCCATTTAAAACGGGAGCTTCCGATGATTTCATCGTTTCGCAAAGAAACCAATCAACATTTCCCTCCCCCATTAGTGTTTCGACACCTTGTTGTGTTTTTTCCGAATCGAATCTAATTAGTTTAACTTGGCGTTTTTAGTCTCCCGATTATCTATTCGACTTTCATTCGATAAATTCGTTTCCCCTCGTTACGCGCGCTATTTACATACGCGTGCATTTGCGAATTATGCTTAAGTAAGTGATTTATACCTGACGCTCGAGAGTTGCGTGTGTGTCGTATAATATATATTCAAGCGTAACCATAGGAAATTATGCCGAAACGTTGGGAAAGCCTCACGGCATTCAACATCGTAACCTTTGATTGCATACAAAGAATAGACCTAACGGGTATTTCTATTCTCATATTTCAGATACGGTTCATAAATCGAGTATACGCAATTCTCCAGCTATTCGATTCGTGATTCAGCTTCGCGTATCTTGCCATTACTTACGACGACAGGTTATAAGAAGATGTAATGCGTATTACAAACGATTATAAATGTTATTACTTATTATGACGTTGAATACAATATCTTTTCCGCGAAGGTATACGCCGCGCTTTAAATGTATGTAAATATGTATACTTCAAATTATACGTCATTTAAATTGCCGGGACAGTCGTGTGTTTCATCTGCGTGTTGCTGTATTCATCCCAGTTGTCCGGACAAGATGCCCGCAAAAAGCGCAATGTGCCTTTTGCCGGTACTCGCCATGTTAGATTGGCTTGCAAGGTAAAAAGTATATTTACGGGATGAAAATTGTGACTTTATTAAATACCGAGAAATTTTAATATCGACTTCATTAGCAACTCGTAGAAAGTGTTTTAGCTGTTGCATGTTTATCGCAAAAGCGGGTGCTTTCGTAACGTCACCTTGCATTGAAAAATATAATTCTAAAATCGTGCTCCTTAATATTATTTCGTTGCCGTTTCTTCTGATGTATAAACGAGCGTATCGTCTATAAATATATCTTCTACAAAATACTAAATCGTATCGCCCGCTGACGTCACACACGCGCAACAACGTCGGATACACTTGGCAGTATGCGATAAAATTACGACGCGGCGCGTCGAGAAGAGCTAATTGCGCGTGACGTCACGTCTTTGTCGGCTTACAAGGGATGGATTTAATAAACAAATCGTAGATTCTCGTCCGTAGCGAAAAATCGTCTCGCTAGCGAGCTTCTTTGCTAGACGCGATCGTTTCCTGCGTATTGTACTTGCGAGCGTGCTTTATTCGAGCGAATAAACGTACGCGAATACGGGATAATCATTAACGGGTTTTTGCCTTTACATATTATAAACTTACTTCATCCCATGTTAGCGGACGCCGAGCAGTGACGTCAAAGGCGTAGAGAAGAAAAAAAGAGAGAGAGAGAGAGAGAATCAACGTAGAAGATACCAGCGAGAAGATCGTGACGACGTGTTAGGAAAGGATTACAGCGTCTCTGACGTCACGACTTCGATCGCCCACGAGAGCGGCAGATCTCACGAACAATGAAAACTTTTCTTCTGTACAGCCGAAGCTCTCGTAACGGCGTCATTCATACTGCTTTTACACTTCATTTCTTGCATAACATCGCCAAGGTTGCACCGCACTCTTGTACTGTGCTTTATTTTTGCCCTACCTTGAACTCTTGCCTATTGTCGTTATATTAAGAAAGCTAATAATAACGACCGGCTTGAATTTTCTTTCGCGATACCTTTACCTCGAAGTCTTCGCACAATTCTCACGTGAATTACGCGTTACGTAATTGCACACCGTATACTTTTTTTCTAATTCGATTCTGCAGGCGATTCTGCAGTGCGTGCGGCAAATAGAGAATTCACTTTCATGAAACAAATCTTCACTTTCTTCCAAAAGTGTTGTATTATCCGCTCGTGCGACGTTGTATCATCCGTTTCATCATGCCTTTATTCAGTTTTTACTTCGCGACATCTGCACTGATGCTGTAATTTTATCATCGAGCCTTACTCCTAGATTTAGAGACTTTATAGAACACAATCGCGCGCTATATCCCTGTATAATTTATGCCTTTGTAAATCGGAATTTCCATCAATAGCTGTCTTCATTATAATGATAATAGGTTCACCGTCATGTAGATAATAGTCATTAGCAAAACAAGCGTTACATCACCTGTAAGAAGTCAATTAATTGCGCGTGCAGGGTCGCTTCATGCCGTTTTTGCCGCGGTCATCGCTAAGCTCTCCAGTGTGTTTTACTAATTGTCGGCGCCAAAGGTAATGGTTTTTATATCGCGAGGTGGGCGAACACGTCGTCGACGGGAAGCTAGTTTCCTTTGAAGTAAAGGATACCGCGCGGTGTCGGGGATGTTCTTCGTAAGGGACCAGTTGAGAATCCGCCGGCCAAATAGGGACCGCGCGGTTCAAGGATGACCTTTGTCATTGCCGCGGCGAGCCATTGCGTGCCGATGAATCAGTTGCTCTTTCCACGCGCGTGTACCTTGTCATCAGTGACGGTATCTCCTCGGCAGATAAGTCACGTTTTCCTTTGTTCTTTGGCGACGCTTTAGATTGATCGGACCTCTCCCTTATCCGCGGCGTTAAATTATTCCGCGGCATAAACGAGTCACGAAAACATCACCGAAAGTGACTTCCCGTGACAGCCGACTGTTAGAAACGCGGTTGATATTTTAGATTAGCTTTGATTACCCGGTACAGCAAACTGCAAAATATGCGAAAATCGCGCAGACAAAGAGTTTCTAACGATTGCTCGATTGCTCGATAAAATTATCCAGTAGATAATAATCTTTTTTGGATTTTTATAACACTGATTCTAATATAGATAGGAAGATAAGGCAAGCCGACTACAGAAAAAATTAGAATTTAATCTTGAGATAATTCTAATTTATAATTCTGAAACAATTTTTATTCGATAAATAATATCTCGAAAACAATCGTTCGATATTATACAAGACACGATATTTTCTTTAGCTATTAAACATTTTTAGAGTACCACGACGGTGTCACGTGGAACGGTCTCGACGGTCAAAAATGCCTGCCTTATCTGGAAAGCAGACATAATGTAGACGTTATCTCGCGCGGCGAAGACGCGTCGGTCGACAGATGAATTTCCGTGTTCCTGAGATTTTTCGCGGCGAGCAATTCTACAGCGAAAGCCCCTAATTGCAGCTAACACGCTCGAGTGATTTTCAAGAATTACCAACGACTCGTATTTCGAGATCGAGATGATGCGCGGATAAGAATGCGCTTTGCGTCGTACGTCGCGGGGCACATAGGTTAAATAAGTTTTCGCGCCGTCTGTTCCTCGAATTTCCGCTAATGCATGTACATGGAGGAAAACTATAGACCTCCAGCCGCGACTTATCTGCAGTACGGTCGTTTATCGCGGCGCTCTGGTAAAAGTGGAGTCGACACTACGCCACGATAAACGCCGTGTCAGCAATTTCTCATACTCTGTCGGTCGCATATTATAATACGTGACGAGTTTTCTCCGTGAAAATAATCAAATCTCGCCGCGATCGAACGAGAGAGAGAGCGTCTAATTGCGTCTAATCGGCGCGCGAGCGCGACGCGCGTTGCCGAGCTCGCCGCCGGCGGCTTATCTAAGGGGGGCACGAACAACGCGAATCATATACCCGCTATCTCCGTCGCGCGGGCGCGCGAGTATCTCAAGGATTTCTTTGTTCCGTCAGCGATCGGCGCTCGATCCTCATCGTCGTGCTGCGCCGCGCCGCGCCGCACCGCGTCGCCTTTATTCCCACTCATGGCATAACTGCGTAATCGGGTTTCCACGTGCAGGCTGCACCTGAACGTGAGTAACGAGCACGTCCGCCTAGGAAAACGGCCGCGCGAGAATCTAGGAACACAGCCGGCCGGCTGATTCCGCCAATCGCGGGAAAGGACAAAGCCGCCGGAGCTCTCTTGCGAGGTTGTGCATCAAGGATTCCTCTCGAGAGGCGGCCGAGAAGAGCCGCTCTTTCTCGCACTACTGCGCGGCACAAACGCGACGCCGTCAACGATAGAGGAAATCTCGATAAAGACATAATTCGAAGATTATTTTAACCGCAAGTCTTTCAATAAATAGCAGAATAGCAAAGGCTTAATCGCGGGAAACTGTTTAACGGTATAATATGTCGATATATTGAGAATAAAATCTTTCAAGGCCTGAAAAAAAAAAGACGAATCTTATTGTTCAATTCAAGAATAATAAACGAAAACATCGAATAGTTCTTGATTACAAAAATTTAGTCATACGAATTTAATTTTGAAAAATCAGTAAATATTATATCTTTTTAAATTGCAACAGCTTTTTCCCAACCCACACAAGACACCCATACATAATGCAATAATTGGTTCATTATTTCCAATAAAGTCTGTCTGTTTTTTACTGCCAAACATCAATACTATTCCTGGTAAATGACCTATCGGTTTCAACGAATAAGATAAGATTTTTCACTCGTACGCAATAATTAAAATTTACTTAGAATTTAGCAGAGCGACTGAAAAATTAATAAAACGTGCTATTAAGAAGATCGTTTGGAAGAAGATTAGATGCCAGTTTTCAGTCATTTCAATTGTTATAACGGTCGATCACACAATTAGCTTTCATAGATGACTTATAGAGCTCATGAATTTAGCCGATATCCGGAGATTTTGTCGGAATAATTAAGATAATCTTGAATAAAGCACCGGGTCCAAATTAACGCCACCTGTGACGTATTTTCACACGTTACAGCGATGATTTTGCTCACAATAGAGATTGAGTGTAGAAAGCTAGAAGGAAACCTATTTAACTATTTAACGGTATTTATCGTGTTGTGGGTAACGACAATAATATATATTTTCGAGGGAGAACAGATCGTTGATCCCTTCTGAAAGCTAATAAATACACGCACTATATTTGAATTGCGTCTGGGGAACATTATTTACCCGATGAATTCTCCTCTACTTCTCGACAGCGATAGTAGATACGGAACTTTGACACGATGACTATTCAAACTATCTCAAGTTTATACGCGCTTAGTCAGTCATTCCTAACGGCGTAAAATCTGGGAGACAGTGCGTAGTTTGATAAGAAAAAGCGTATCTTAAACGTCCTAGTGGTATAAATACTCGCGAGAAACAAAAAGAAGAAGAAGCGTTCGTGTTGTGAGAAGATAATTACAGTGAATATTTTTGTGTCGATTAATGCTATTCGATATATCCGTAACAGCAGTATATTTGCTTTTTGCCTTCTCCGTGCCTAACGGCTCGCTGAAGAGCTCCATCCCGCAATGCATGGAAACTTATTTCATCGATGTATCATAACCGCAGTGATAAAGCAGTCAATTCGCGAGAGGATGCAATCGATTAAACGAATAGTACGTATGTAATGCGCGCGCTCCGCGTGGCATTAGGAGCGCCGATACGTACGCTCGACGTAAGCAAAATAAGAAGCCGCGGACAGCAACAAGATACTCGGCGTTAACGTCATTCCTGTTTACCCGCTGCGTGCGCCGCGAGATTTGTATCTGACAAATCGATAAAGTACCTTACTTGCTCAACACGCCGCGTAAACAGATGTTTCGCCGCTCGCGGCGTTCGTTCATTTTTTCCCCTCCCCTCTCGGTATTGTACCTTTCCTCCGCCCCGCGAGAGAATAGTGCTCTCTTATCTGTTCAACCCAGTGGCGTAATGGCCTGACATTGAAGTCTCATATGTCTCTCGTTACCGTTGCTCTTGCAGGGCAATTACCTGGCCGAGTTATTTTTAAACCCGCCGTTCATCGGCGACGCGACCAAAGTAGCAATTTCAATTTCCGTTTCTCTCGGCGACGAGGAGGGACGCGAGAGAGAAAAGGATGAATTTTTTTTTCCAATATATTTTTATGTTTCAAGGATGACGATACGAGGCTCATTATCTCCGACTCGTCGTCAATTAGACTCGTATACATGCGATTCCGATAACATGTCAATGCCATGGTACAATGTCTCGTCAAATCGATCATCCTATATGAGATAAGATCTAAACAAAGGATTTCTGAACGTATAGAATCACTCGTCGAGAATAAAAACAATAGTCCACGATATCGATTAAGATGTATACGTATACATGTTTGTACATGGAATAAATTCTATTAGTCAATTATTGTTAAAAGCTATAATTTTTAGGATATTTTTTATTAATGTAAATATATTTATTAATGTAATATATATATTTCATATTTATATTTTATTTTAATTTAGTTTATATTTTTATTTTATATATTGTATAATAAAAAATTATAACTGTGTCATTTAATATGTAAATGCTATTGCATGTTATATTTTATTAACAATTATCCATTTTAAGGCTTATTTAAAAATAAATTTTTATTTCAATTTATTTTTTAAAATTAATTACAATAGACTTAATTAGTTCTCTCCAATAAGAGAAAAAGATGCGTATAAATTAATAAGAATAATTAAATGGGGAAAAATAGAGTGTTGAATACGAAAATACAATTTCTCGCTGAAATAATGCTCTTTTTTTTTGCTTTGTTATTGTTATATCAAGTACGGAGAAACTCGTGACGTCTTCGTATTCGCGACATCTTATCTGGAGGAGATAAGGCATGCGTTTGATCGTTACTTCGTTACACGAGTGTAGATCGCTCGTGGCAAATCACCTGCTAATGTGTTCTCGAAATAACGAACAAAGAAGGATGTATGGTCGTGGATTTTTTTTTCACGAATTCTAATCCACACGAAAGAGTGGAATTGCTCTGGGAGGAAAAATAATTGAAATTAAAAATATTTGTCAACGGGTAATAATAATAAAGATGAGTAAAGACAAAATGGAGAGTTTCCAGAAAATTAATTAAAGACGCTTAATCGGCGAGTAATCTTAAATACCGCGTAATCAGTTTCTTATCGTTATTTGGCGTTTCATGGCAGGTACATTAAGCAGCGTATATCACGCACATCCTCGAATTGATTAATCTTCAACTGACATACGCGGAGAGCGATGCGAGATACCAATCTCCCGATATTTTCCTCATCATTTTTATCATCATAATAACGTCACGATGCGCCTGTTATTAATGCAACAAGATTGTTTGGCCACTAGAGTGTTTTGCCACTTCTGACGGCTGTTTTCCAGCCGTTAACTACGATGCGATTTCATAAACAGGCCGACGGGGCTAGTATCTTCGCAACGTATCTCGCTGTTGCGAGATCGACCGTCTCTAGAAAAGGGATCCGCGGAGAGCGGATGTGCTCGTGAAGAGAAGTGAAAGTCCGAGGTTCCGCGTGTCTACGTCGCTCTATTCTTTGCCAATGACAATTACAACGAACGAAAAACGGCAGTCGGCGGGGAATCGTCCCGGCGACACCGGCCGGCTCGCTCCTTCCCGGCGCGAAGCCGGCGATCGGTGTCACTGTGTCGAGCTACTACCGATGACGTCACACAGCTGCTCAATCCGCGAGTCCCCCCTTTCCCATCCGCGGGCAGCGCTGTCGCTGAATAAGGAACAAGCAACGCGAGCGATTGTGCCAGCTGGTTGTAAGAGATATGCGCGCGAGCGTGCGCAAATAAAAACCGACCAACAAAAAGCACCCGTGACGTTTTTCCCGATAAAAAAACCGCGCGAGTGAAAAAACCGCCTGGCAATTTGCAACGAGCGAATAATTGCGATTATGCAATAAGCTCTTTTCAATTGATTCGATTATGAGTACTGACAGTAAAAAGTATATATTTATGATTCTGATATCTTCTGATATCTTCCACTGCCAACGTTATTCCAAGCTACGTGCTACGCCATGGAAAGTATTATTGATATTAATATTAATTATAATCATAAGCCATATATGAACTATACGAATGTATCTGGAGGCAATAATTGATACTAATTGATGGTAATGCACATTAAGGTAATGGTTCGAACTTGAGCAATCTTGACGAAAATGTTCTCGATTACAGATATAAAAAAAAAAAATAACTGATTTTCAAGCCGCAATACTTTTGCAGCAAGATTCCGCTGCGAGGCACAGATGTTATCTGAAAAAAAATTTTGTACACGCGCTATCAATTACCTTGTGAAGAAATTTTTCTATGATGGCGATACTCGCTTTATAGCCTCGCTCAAGGTGAGACGCGATAATTGATCAGTCGGACGCACGGCTGATAATTCCCCCATTCCACGACCTTAGCGCACTTGTCGTCATCGGCTCATTTATTACGCGAGCGCGCGTCACGTCATCGCATTCGTGCATCGCGGAAACCGTCACGGTCGCCTCGCGCTGGAGCGCTCTATCGGGAAGCCATCGCGGGGATCGCGCGACACGCGCCCGCGCGTATTCGTTTTTTTTTCTACAATGATTTAATTTATATATCGTATAGCCCCGTCGTTACGTAACGCGGCGACCTTCTACGTAAGCCGGTAAATCAAATACGCCGCTATTCAAATGTATTCGCGACGCCCATAATTTCTCGCTCCGCCGCGGCTTCCGAATATTTAGCATCTTAGATCCCGTCGACGAGATAAGCAGCCGTGATAGGCACTTGAGCAGCGGATACGCGATACTCCACGGCTGAAAAGAAGGTACGCGCGCGCGCGCGCGCGCGTACCTTTATACGCGCGATAAGAAATTTCCGCATTCCGGTCCGCCGCGACCGAGTGATTTTCTGGGGCGCGGGATTTGTTTCCGTCAATTTCGATAATTGACCGCGTCTTTCTCAGCGAGCCTTCTTCATTTCCGTCTAGCTTGTCCGGGCGTTGCCGGCTACGTTGAGTGAACGGCAAGGAGGATGGAGGGCGGCGAGGAGGAGACGCAGGCGTCCAAAAAGCAGGTCACATCGCGGCGATAACGGTAGTCCGTAACAGCGCGATGGTGCAACGGATGGTATCCACGTGCGGCGCGGAGAAAGAGAAGCCCTCTCTTCTTTCTATTTCTCTCTATCCCCTCCCTCCCTCTTCCCCTCATCCCTCCTTCCCTTTCGGCCCGTAGCCGTACTATTCGTAGTTACTCGCGGAGTAAGAGCGCGACGACGTTACAATGGCGAGTTCAAACGTAACGGGCTTTCCCACGCATCATTACAGGTCATTACGCAGTTGGTAATTTTCTGGAAAGTCCGTATGTAGCTTGGACGCCGTTCCAAGCGGGCTCAATCTGTTATAGTTTTACGAATCGTCGGAAAAGCGCGCGTTTCCGCATTTAAGAGCGACTCGCAGAAACGGACGATTATTCGCCCGGCGATAAACTTCATTGCACCTGATCGGCGGTTTCTCTCTCTCTCTCTCTCTCTCTCTCTCTCTCTCTCTCTGTCTCTTTCGGAAGAAAGATTTCTCCTCCTCGAAAAGTTCTTTTGAAATGGGGAGAAGTAAGATTGTTCGTGTTTCCTGTAAAAACAGGAACATGCGGCTCGCGATAATCTCACCGTAAGATACCACGAGTTTTCGTCGTGGCTCTCTCTTTCTCCTGCTCCCGTTTTCTACGTTGACGCCGTTAACCGCGACGATTACGACAGTGACGAGGAGAGCAATTGCCCCCCGACAGGGGCGGAGCACCCGCTCTGTCCCACTCGCGTACGTAAAAAGCATTACAGCGTATCGTAAAATTATCGGGGGGTAATTTATAACTTCTCCCCCCCCCCTCCCCCGCATAACATAACTATTATCTGTGCGGTACTTTTAATCACAGGGCAAATGACGCGCGTACAACGCTCGCGCGCGCGATCATTCGCGATGTTAAATACGACGGCGAAACATTTATCGCCGACGTAATTATTACGTTTCTCTCCGGCGTCGCGCGGCGCCGCTCCTGGGCGCGCGAGTTCCCGAGTGAATGCGGTTCTATATCTATCGAAGGACGCCGAGGGTGTCAACGTTCACCCGCGCGTGCGAAAGTGAAAATCTGGGCTGCCGTGAGCCTCGTTTATATCGCCGCTTTTATTGGTCTCACAGTGACGCAACGGCTCGATCATGCTGTCGACGGTGTTTGTAATCGCTGCGCCAATTATACGGGGCGCATTTCATCCTCGGAGCCTTTACTACCGGATGCACCGGATGTGTCTGTGAGTCACCAGTGACGCCCCCCTCGACGTTACAGCCACAGTGCGGGTGTGGGGAGAGACATCCAGTATTTTTCCATTTTTTTTTTGTTTTTGTATGGTAATAGTTTAGTGACGCAA
Source organism: Tetramorium bicarinatum (assembly GCA_928718305.1). Taxonomy (NCBI): domain Eukaryota; kingdom Metazoa; phylum Arthropoda; class Insecta; order Hymenoptera; family Formicidae; genus Tetramorium; species Tetramorium bicarinatum. Next base: position 7,601,024 of record OV788324.1, on the reverse strand, counting down.
GGTGGAAACAACAAGCAAGTTTTCAGGAAATTGACGAAAAAACGAATATGAAGATATATCGCGTTCTACTTTAACGAAATGAGACGGACAACGACACATCGACGCCTCGCTCTCGTGGAATGACCGTCTACATTGTTCTACACAAGGGTGTACGTACGGGACTCCCCACGTGATCGCACGAATGCATTTTTCTCCAGGATCACCGCGGCGCACACGCGGTGTGGCAATAACAAACTGCGGCAGCGGCAGCGATATACCTGTTATCTCGTCACCCGGCGGAACCAGTTCCTTAACTCGCTAGCGATCTATGTGCCTCGGCCTCGATTTGTCCGCGCGCGCGCGCCAGTCCCTCTCTCGATACACTTCGTTATCGCGAGACGAGAGTGTCAACTCCCGCGCGAAAGTGAAAATCTGGGCTGCGGCGGCGCTCTGCGCGAGATACGCTACGTTTGCTCATTGTCGGCGCGTGCGGCAACGACGGTGGCGGCGGCGGTGGCAAGAGGCCGGCCCCCGCGGCGGAATCTAGGTTGCGACCCGCTTCGCCGTATCATTTAGGTCATTGGGTTCGGCCGGGTCCAGCGAAACCGGGTAAACGCGACCCACACCCATTGCCATGAGTCTCGCGCGAGCGCGCTTGCACTATAGAGCCCCGCCGTGCACGGCGCGGATAGATCCGTCACGCTCGCAGCTGCGCTACGTAACCGCTATTACAGCCGGCTCATTGTCGGGGCGAAATGGCACGCGGCGGCCGCAAAATGCAAAGCGGTATCGTATCGAGCGGGGATTACCGGCACGATGCCTGGGAATTAAGGATGAACGAACGATATGCGCGCAGTATCGATAGCCTTTCTTATATATTTTTTTATTTTTATTTTTTTTTTCATACGGCATCGCGCAATTTTGCATCCAACCTATACGAGCCGTCAAAGAGATTGTCGCGGGTAAATGACGTATGCGAAACTTCGTCACCGTTGTTTGTCACACATCGGAAACTTTATCCATAGCAACACATGTCGTGAAAAGTGAGCGCGCGGTGTACATACATACTACGTTACGCGATCAATGTGTATACGCGGCTCCTTCCCGTGTCGTCGGATTCATCCGCGTATCGTATTATCATCCGCTCGAGCCTACCGAAACACGCGCGGACGGTGGGAGCGACGACGTCACTTTCTCGCGGACGGCGCGAGGCGCGAATCGACGCGACGCGCCGATTTCGACCGCAACGAGAACGATAAGGGTGCGTGCCGGCCACGGTGTTTACCGTTAACGATTCCGACGTGTGCGAGCGGCTTGACGTCCTCGTTACGTCGTCGCGCGCCATATGGCCGGGCGTTTTTAGCGCGCCTTCACGCGCGTTTCGACGCGCATCCCATGCGTATGGCGTAGTGGAGCGCGGAGAAACAGCGGGGAAAGGAAGGGGGGGGAAAGGAGGAGGAGGAGGGAGAGGGCGAAGCTCTATACCTCGCCGTTATATCACAGCCGACGTTGCGTAAAATACCACGCGCTACGAGAGCGGACTGGCACACGCTCCTCTTCTGTTACAGAGTACGTACGTCGTACGTGGCCGCCTTTCGCCCCTCTCCTGGCCCCCTTTTAAATCCCCCTCGTAATCCCTCTCGTCTCTCTCTCTCTCTCTCTCTCTTTCTCGCGCCGCTCACCGCTCCGCCGCGCGGCGACGCGATCCTCATCGTTGAGTCTCTTTATACATACGCGCCTTTACTCCGCGTGTATAAACCCACGCTGGGGCTCCCCGTCGTACGCAGCGAAAGTTTGTTTTCGTTCCTCTTCTCTCTCTCCTTCCCTCCCACCCCCGCCGCGGCGCTTCCCTTCTCCGCGCGCTTTACCGTCGTCCTCCTTACCGGAATTCTTTTTTAATCCCCGTGCCGAGGCATCGGCGACCACTCGATCCAATTCGGATTAATCGGAGCGACGAAGAAACGCAACGAAAGCGATAGCGGCCGTCAAAGACGCACAGAACAGGATGGAACGTTGATATTTCGACGACGGAGGCGACGGGGCGAACAACTCGATCAAGATATTTAATTTATTCGCTTTATCGAAAAGTAAAGTTCTTAAAGCAATTTCCTCAAGAACCGCGAAACGCTCGAGCGGAAATTTCCGAAGATAGCTTCGTCGAAACGAGAGCTGTCGAAAAAAAAGCAAACGTAGAAACATTTCGCGCGAAAGACGATGAATGGGCGCATTTAACGTTCCCGCGCGAGGCCGCGTAAGTGAGAAGAGAAAAGAGAGCGGGGAGAGAAGGAGTGAGCTGTCTCGTTTTATCGATGAACAGATATAAAATCGGGGATAAAAGGGCGCGCGTACACACACGCACACGCCGCGCGCGATACCGCGATGGACTGCAGCAATCTTAATTCCGCGACTCAACGAGGTAACTAAAGAGTGCATTAAGATAAACGACTTCCACACGTATACATGATGCCCGTTGCAAACGGACACGGGACGCTCGCGGTTCCGCGCGTGTAATGCATATATACATGCGCATTTGCATTCGCAAGTTAACGAAGTGTAGCGCAAGAAGCGAAAACGATAATGACATCGATGTCGGTGGCGGATCGCCGCAGTATATTACGGGAAAATAGCGCGAGTAGTACGTAATTACGGAACTTCCTACTTCTTACGTCATTTTTACGGGACTTCGTGAATTTAGTAGAGGCATTACATGTATCGGAGCGTTCCGAAACTTCCGAGCGATATTTTTCGTTCTTTCTTTCTCTTTTGTTTTTTTATTGCAACGCAACCGAGGTTTCGTGATCAACGTCGATGCGTGGCTCGCGTGCGTCATATAACAGCGTGAAAATGGCAGTTTTCACCTCGTTTTTGTAGCCGTTACCGTGCGCGACGACAAAGCGCGTAAATGGCCCTCCCCCCTAAAAGATCACATAGCCAGACACACGGTTTTTTACGCCGTTCGCACGCGTATTTTATCCCGATCGCACACGAAACACTCGCCGGCGAGCCCCGCTCGCTTAGTTCCAACAAGAACGATAATAATAAACGTCAGTTGTTCACGCTTCAGCGTTCACGCGGACAGCCGGCGGAATCGCTCTTCCGCGAGGCGAACATACTCTCGACACATAATCGCGGACTCAACTCGGTCAAATCGCCAGTGTGCAATAGGCGGCCGATAAAAAAAAAAGAAAGAAACTGCCATACGCAAACGCTATCCCTCACCGCGCGAATCTCGAACTGTGTTTGTCTATTTTCTCGGCCTACAATCTCCATGTGGCGCTGTGTAGCGCGCATCCGCATAAAATCGCTTAATCGATGAAACGGAAGGCCGGCGGTCGGTCGCTCGCTCGCTCGCTCGCTCGTTTGTTCCACATCACCGAGACGCGAACATTCGCGACTAATAAAATAAATCCGGCCCCGAGTCCAGAACCAGGACGGAACATCGATAAGAACGGCGACGACGCCGGAGAGGGGAATTCGTGCGAGGCAGCAGTGAAATCTCGTTCGCTGTTTTCCCTCGTGATTGTTGACAGCACGCTAACAACGCGAGTTAAAGACTTCTTCGCGCATTCGAGACTCTGCTTTTCCATGGGAATTCGCAACGGGAATTGTTTGCCGCAAGACTATCCACGTAGTTCCTTTCATATAATTTATTCATACTCTGAAGCTGTTTTACTTATTATTCATGCTTAAAAGAAATAATCTTTTAATCTTCAGATTTCTTTGAATTTAGAATCGACTTTTTTCAAACAAAGATATCAATGGAGCAATTATCTTTAAAGTAAGAAGAATCAATAATAGAATTTTCTTCTTCATTTAATTTTAATCAATCTATTTTTAAAGATCAATTCAATTTAAGGACCAGTTACGTGAAGACATCCAATGTTAAAAATGATTAAAAACCTGCATCGCAGTGAGACTTTTCTCAGCGTCTTCGTCGAGGAAAACATTCGCCTTAAATTGCGCTAAGAGTCTGCATATGAAAGGTGGCTCACTGGGTCTAGGATACCCCGTTGTGCGCCGTTGTATGTAACAGCGTGAAATCAGACGTTTACCACGTTCTGTCAGCTGTTCTTGACACATTAGCGGATCGAGGCCTCGGCCAATTGCGGGCGCGCGGCGCGGCGTTTCGACACAATGTGTCGCCGTCGCCGAAAAGGTTAAATTCTGTGTGCGATTTATCAGCAGCGGCGCGGCGAAAAATCGTGACGTGTGAAAGCGGTCTAACTACGCGCGCGCGCTTTTAGACAAGGACGCCGCGCGGCAGCCGGCCGGCGTCGGCGTCGCCGACGACGCCTCTCCCGGCGCGGCGAACGGTTGTGTACAATCGGATACCTTCTCGACCCACTTTTCTGAGAAAGGCCCGACCTCGCTTTTCTCTCCTCGATGTAGCGAGTACGCGCCACTTTTCCTCGCGTCCTCGTGTTCCGCGCGGCGTAACGCGGCGCGCGTCCATTACCGACGTCGCGGAAACGTCCAACGGCCGGTTGTCGGCAAAGTTTTATGCAACATTGTTTTCTCCCGACATCCGGCGGGACACGACGCGCGAATGGCAGCAAAATGAAAATCATTTTTTTCCATCAGGAGCACCTCCGCGCGCGCGCACGTGACGAATTTCTCGGGAGGAAGTTCCTTCCCGTGGGATCTATCGCGCATGCGAGCATCACAGATGGACGTTGACGTCGAAAGAACTGAAAAGTACGATTCGCCGTGCTTGTCGTCGTGCGAAATGAAAGCCGGCACTTGGAAAATCGATAAGTGTTACCCTTGAGCGATCAATCGTATAATTTGCGGACGACAAGGACGAGATTGACGCGTCGCGTTGCTCATTTCCTTCATCTAAGATTGCCATGCACCAGCGACAAATCCGTTTCTGCATGCTCAAACGCGGCTTATTGTGCGCCACGAGGGGGAAAAAAAAAAACCAAGAACAGAAAAGAAGAAGAGAAGCGAACACAGCCGACAATCAATTTCGCACTCTACGGTGCTCACCTCGCCGCGTGCATCTCGATTCCGCTTCTTGCTAATCGTAATCGGATGCGAGTCGGAGATGCGGGGGAAAAAAAAAGAAACGCGTGTGGTTAAAGCGAGGCGTGTTATCGCTGCGCAGCAAGATGATTTCCTTGCCGGCTAAGTGGAAGGAATAATAATGACCGCGAGAGATCGACGGGGAGTCTCGCGGAAGCCGCGCGCGAGGAACGTCGGGCATCTGCCTCCCCCCCTCTCCCTTTACCCGCGTGTCCATGCGTTACCTCCGCACGCACAAGGTTACATTATCGATCATAATTTACGACGCGTACCGCCGCGTTACGTCACCGGGGCTTCGTTTACGAGCAAGTTCGCGCCAGGTAGGAGAGCGCGCGGAACGTCCGTGCCTGGCAGGGCATCAGCTGATTTCACTGAAGGTGAGCTTAAATCTGAAAACATTAAACCCGATAAGAGACTCATGTCGCGACGTGGTGCGAAGTAAAACATCACCTTTAGCATCTCGATATCGCGTGGACATCATACGTGAGTTTTCTTAAAACGCCCGGAATGCGTCCTTCGGGCGCCGATAATACAAATTCCTCGGCGAAGTGCGATAAGGTCATGAAGAATTAAGTCGAGGAATGTGAGAAGCGAGTATTATTAAGTAAGTCTAGAACGTATTATGTTTTAATTCTTACATTTTTTTTCCATAAAATGAATCTTTATGCTTTACGAGTTTGCACGCCGAGTTTATTTCGCGCACATTTTCAGGAAGACAGTTGTGCTACTGAACTTAATGGCTCTTTTTTCGAAACTCCAAAACGTAATAATTTATATTGTATAATTTTCTCACACTAGTATGTAACAATTTCTGAGACGTACTTACTTTTTTTAAAAAGTATATTAAATTCAACACACTTTTAGTCTTATAATTTTCTTTGGAATAAAGAAAATATTATTTTTGAGAACCCGTGGAAAAATCGCTCTGTTTTCAATCAAATCAGCAAATGTGTTGGAGCTAGTAAAAAAGATATGCCATAGCGCTCCATTTCCTACGATATTTAAATCATATCACAACCGCGGAATGTTTATGATAATATTTAACATGACGCCAAATGTTTTATCACCTACATTTAGACTCAATCTGGAAACATAGAAATCTAATTATCTTACGTTTGAATAAAATAAAACGTTACAGTTATATCTCTAGGACGAAAAGCGTTGCGAATGAAATAGAATGAGCTAAAGGATTTTCACCATCGCAACCGATAAAGTTTTCGCTCGCTCGCTCGCGGGGTCGTAACACGTTTCGATACGAGCGCGCGCTTATTCCGCTACGCGTGGGCGAGTCAGCAGCGATTATTTCGTCCGATGAAATTCCAGAACGGCGACGACGACGACGACGACGGCAGCAGCAGCAGCAGCGATGACGACGACGGGGGGAGGCATACCAACACGCGCACGTTCCATTTCGCAATTCCGACTCCTTCGCGACCGTGGCGATGTGCAACTCATTTGAGAGGGGCCGCCACGTCGAGTACGTTTCAACGTCGCGGCAAATTTTGCGAACGCGCGCTGCATATGCATCGCACCACCGTCGCGACCGTCGACGAAGCCGTTCCAAGGTGATTACGCCCGGGTACGTGCTAACGATTGCGACACGGACCCCGGACGATGGCGGTGGTGTCCGCGAATCGCGGCGAGAAAGGGGAAAAGAAGGACTTTGGGGGGCTGGCCGGTTGGCCGGCAAGCAAGCCAAAGAGAGAAGGCGGCGCGGGCGTTGTGCATTGCCAGTGTCCTACGATCGAGTTTACGAGCGATTAACCATCCGGCCGGCGCGATCGGCCATGTTGTTTCCAAACTTGAATTCGAGCTCGCGGGTCAGCTCGCTCGAGAGAAAGGTGAACCACCATCTCGCCGCGGCCGCGCGCGAGCGACGTTATGTCACCCTGCCTTATCTCGCTTAGTCTTTCGGTAAAAAAATCGCGCCGGGATAAACAGGTTTTTGATACGCGGCCGCGATACTCGGTGCAATACGGAATCGTATCGAGGGCGAGTTACGGCTCGTCTGAACCGCTCCGGGAATATCGGTGACACTCGCTCGGGCTCGAGTGGATGAACTTCCGCTTACGTCATAAACTTACGTCGACTAGCGGGGGTCTTTTCAACGCTGACCGAACGGCATTTTAAGGTTCGCTGCAGTTATTCGGGTTGTCGGGATGTTTCTTTTCGAACGATTCATCCGTGAAATCGCGTTAAAAAAGAGCTTTGTTTTAAATTAAAACGATAAATACATGTGTAAATAAGACAATTAACTAGTCATTAATCCACAAAAATTCTACAAATCCACAAAAACCACACGGAGAGAATTTTCTCTTAAAATTTATCCTGGTAATCGTGGGATAACTAATATTTCGAAGATTTTTATAAGTTCTCTTTGATTTAGTCATATCTAACATAATAAAATATAAAATCTGTTTGATTAATATTACCATCTGCTTGCTAATTTTTTATTATGTAGTTTATAAAAATTTATTATATAGTTTATAAAATTTCTGTTGTATATTTCACAAATTTCTATCATTTTCGGTAATATTTAGTAGGTTTTCTTATTTTTATGTAGTTTCTAGTTATCCCACTCTTATCACCAAACATGTTAAAATTTATAGTAAATTTTACGGTAAAATGTAACGAAAAATTCTCTCCGTGCAAAAATTAACTTGTTTATCTTTTATCATAAGAAGCTTTACTAAAAAGATTTATTTGTTCACTTCACAATTAAATAATCGTCAGTTTTAAATACCTGTCAAATATGTATACAATATACGATAAATTAAAAGTAAAAATAGCTGAAGCTACTTGTAAGATAATTTCTACGACCATTATACAAAGAAAAACAATGCATCTCATCGTCTATGAACAGACAGCTTAATCGCTCGCGAGTCAATCTCGACAGGATTCGCTTACTGCGAAATAATCGCGAGAGTGCTCGCGAGAGATGTCGCAAGAAGAAAACCTTCAAAGTCGCACCGTGACGACGAAAGAAATTAAAAGAGACAGATTTAGAAATCGAATTCGCGACAGAATCCCTCGAGTGCTTGAACCGAGAGTTTGTCGACTTCTGAACCTACTCAGCTGGCAGCAGCAACAGGCGTGTCCGATTGTATATCAACGAAAAGAAAGTCGTGCGGGGGCACGGTATGTGAATGCATGGCCGGCGCGATAACAGAAGAGCAGGTTGAAGAGTGCAACATCGAGTTGCGCTAGATGTCATAAACGTCGTAACATTTACCAGACACGGGATCCTTTTCGGAAAGAGCGGCGTCGTGTCGAGATATTTATAGCAGTGATCGAAGTAGGCAACGCCGAATGTGTGTAATAATTGACAGCTAGCAGTGCTTGACACGCGGGTGTCGTGTCTCAAACGTAAAATCGAAAGGTGAGCAACGTGTCAACGTGTTATTCAGTATTGAAACAAATTTTAAAAAGAAGAGAGAGATCAAACGGCTCTTCTTACCTCGCAATTCGAATTTTACATCAGAGACGTCTCAGTGCCACTCGGAAAGTGCCAATCTTGTAAATGCCAAGCCATGCGCAACGCCTAGCGCAACAACGTGGGCAGTCCCGGCGTACTGAAGAGACTTCTCTCTCTCGTGTCTGTTTATCATGCGCTTAGACTAGCTGTTGCTCGCGAACAACGCGTGTACACACGTCGGTGATGCCGGCCTGGTTAATAGCGCGCGGAGTAGATATCCGCGATCCATCTTGCGTAACCTATTTACCGACCAAGTGAGCGAGCACGTATGACATAATTCAGCGCAGCTCCGAGAAATCTCTCAAATCATCGCGGATGCCGTTCAAACAGTCGACGCTGTAACGCGCATTCTTACCGTACATTCAGCGTTAGACGCGTTCAATTTGAAATTTTCCTCGCCCAATAGAATCGCAATTTTGATAAAAATCTAATCTTTTACGTACAATCAAAGATACGATGAGCCTTTCAATAAAGTATGTTTACGATCTCTCTCTCTCTCTCTCTCTCTCTCTCTCTCTCTCTCTCTCTCTCTCTCTCTCTCTCGCTTGCTCAATACGCTGCAGAAATTCAGCCGTACGTTTTACAAACTCATTGCATATTTACAGTTGCTACGCGTTCAATGGGAAGTATGTCGATATCCGCGATAATAATTTATTAAAGATATCATATGACCGGGAATAAACTTTCTCCGATCGACAATAAGAATATTCCTTTCTCGTGAATCTAAACGAGTGGTTTCTAAACCGGACGCTCGTTTGTCCGGTCCTTCCCGTGAAAACTTTTGATCCGTATGAAATGACGATCGTCGAAGGTAAAGTCTTCGTGATGAATTTTCCACTTCCAGCTTTGCGATAACCTTGACAAGACGAGAAAGATAGAGAGATCGGCCACCTGCCGTCGGCAGCGAGAGTAACTGGAGCGATGAATTATACGTTGGATATCATCTTGTGGCTGTCGGCAGCTGTTGAACGGACGAGGAGCCACGAACGAACGCGGCGACGAATCAAACAAGCCGGCGGCTTCCGCGGCGAAGCGAGGCCACGGCGAAAAGCAAGGAGATATTAAAACCGGAGGCCGCACCGGTAGAGAGATAAGACGGCGTTATTTGCCGGAAGCGTTAGCCCGGCGCAGATAATGCGGCCCGATTGCGCCGGTTTACGAAGAAGCATCCGCGACGTCGCGCGCGCGCGCGACCGGAGCAAAGGCGGTCGATCAAATATTTGTACACTAATTTCGTAATGTCCGGATATCGGCCAGTAATTCACGTTAATAATACACGGTAATACTATCCAATTGCCAGTAATGCGCTCGTAGCAATTTCTGCGGTATATATATTCATGCATAGCTTCTGTATCAGATACTGGGTCAATGACGGAACCAAGTACCAGATACGAGTGCTTTCGAGGTTACCGATCTACTATGTTATTACAAGTTATAAATCAGGCGGATTGTAAAGATCGCGAGACGCGTTATTTTCCGTAATCGTCGTTCGGTCATCTTTAAAAAGTGAAACGCCCCGAGTTTCTCGCGTTTTGAACGCCGCTTGTCGAATTGTGTGTCGCGAAAACGCCGCGTCATGTGCTAATAAAGCGATACACCATCCGAGTTACCGCTAAGAGTTTGCTATCTCTCGTCTTGCCGCGCGCGATCTCGCGCGCCGAGATTCGCCGGTTTACGGTCGTGCCGGTTTACGCCGCGCCGGCAGACGCCAGGTTCGCACGCACTCGCTCGAGAGCGTTGTTTACGTCTCGTATCGCTGTAGACGCGCGGATATATTATAATTGAGGCCAGTCGCAGGTTCGGCCGCGGCCGGCCGGTGCCGGGATGTCTATCTTTGGACCCACGCATGAGAAGTGTGTGCACGCACACGCGCCCGCGCGCGCGCGCAAGATCTCTTACTCAATCGGCTTACGCCCGTCGCGCCGCGCCGCGCCGTGCAGTGCTGTGCCGTGCCGTGCTATGCCGGTGACCGGTGACACCGTTAAACGCGGCCATTATTTCGAATGCGTGGCTGCGTCGGGTCGGATATTTCCGTGGTGCCGCCGTAGATAGTGCCGGTCGATCAGCCGGCCGGCCGGCCGGCCGGCTAACAGACCGGTCGCTCGCTCGCTCGATCGGCCGCGCGACGATTTTCCGCGACACGAACGCACTCCCACCGCGTAGCGTTCCGCGCGCCGCAGAGTTCCGCCGCCAACCCCGTCATCGCAGTGAAATGCACTAGTGGTGCTCAGCTGGCATCCGCTTTTGTCGTCGCCTCGGCAGCAACGAAAGGTGTCCAATCGGCATTATTTTGCAAATTTCGCTGCGATATGGAAATGTTGACACCGCGCGAAATCTAGGTTCACATACTGGATTTTGTAGATTAAAAAAAAATCTTGAATATATATTTACCTTTTTTTATTTTTTACTCTCTTTTTATTTATTGAAAGTCAGAAAATAAAATTTAAGAATAAAGTATTAATACATTTAAATCTGAAAGATTGATATCGATCGGAATGATTGCTGCCCAGCCGTAAAGATTTATAATTAATATTTTTTTCAATTTCGCTTCAGTTTGCGATTCAGCTATCTGTACATTTCACTCCGTTTATTTATTAATGAAAAAAAAAAGTTTTATCGGCAGAAAGTTTCGGCATTTCATTATAAATTTAATTTATACTCCCGAAATTATTTGCAATGTAAATTTAATGCAGAAATTTAAAAGGGTTGTGTACGTTTGTCTCGGCGAAAAATGCTTCCCACCACCGAAGCACCAGAGTTCCGCCACCTTCCCCGTCGCAATGAAATGCACGGGTCAGCGGTGCTCAACTTCGTCCGTCCGCGCGCGATCGTCCATTGGCGTCGGCGATGACGTTTCGCGTATACATATTTGCATGACTCAACCTTTCGAGATTACGATTGATAAGTCAACTTACAAGTGGAGATCTACACCTGCCTTGGGTAGAACCGTGTCGAGTGATCGAACGGCTAAAGACGCTGTCGTCGAGCTCTTTTGGCACAGAAACACGCTGTGTTAGTCACTTCCGAGATGTCGAGCTCACCATTTGATACCGATGTATTTCGCAATTCATGCGTTATCACGTTTCATATAATGCGCGTGATTAGTAATTAAGACGCGCTGAATTTCTGTACTTTTGTCCGTACTTAAATTTCAAATATATATTCAATATCACGAAAAGATGTCTTTCTTCGCAGTTCTACGATTTAATACGCATCACATATAACCTCAACGATTTACGTCATTAACCTTTAGCTCAGCTGCTTTTACGTCATTAACCTGACGCACTGCACATGTGTGCGGTAAATATTTTATTTCCTCTTCGCGCGTCTTCTTTTACATTAAAGAAAAAAAAAAGAAGAGTTGAGCTTTACATTACGATAAGAACTGATGCTTGAAACCGTGACACCTGTTTGTGTCAAAAATAGAGGACTTGATAGAGAAGTGACGATTTGTAAAATTACACGGCAATCGGTCAGTGCACACCTATGTAACTCGGTTGGCGCGGCCAGTTAAAGGTTAATGATGAATTAACATTTCGGGAAGCGACGTACGTGAGTGTGTACGAAAATGTCTGCACCTCGCATGGAATTGCTGCAAGAAGATACTGCCGGAACGTACGGAAGCCTCGAAAATTACCGCCTGCACGTATTTACATTATCGAGCAAACAGCCTCCGCTATTTACCGATTCACGGTTGAGCGACCTTCGGCGTCGTTAAAAATCCGCCGCGCACACGCGCGTCTCTCTATGCTCTTCCCCCCCCCCCTCTCCCGTGTGATAGATTCTGCCTATCTATATTATACATGTAAGCGAAATGCCTACGAATCGTTTGAAGGATCGTTACTACGCCTTGGGGAGTTGTATCGGACCATTAATCGCGGCGCCTAGCGATTAGAGTTACAGGCGTCGACGCGGCCGGGGCATTAAAACCTCTCGCGGATCGCGGGAAATCGGTGCGTTTACATGCATACATACGTGTAACGGAAACGCAGAATCGCGAGAATTCGCGGAAAAGTAAAAAGAAAGGAATAAAAAACAAAAAGAGGAAAAGAAGGAGGAGGAGGAGGAGGAGGAGGAGAGAAGCTCACGTAACGCTGATGCCCGACGCGTTTGACACAAAAATCGCAGCCGGATACCGGTAATGGCAGCCTCCGTTACTACGCGGGCACAAAATATCACGCATTTGTCGCAGGAATTCGATCGTAAATCATAGACGCGCCAACGGTCTGGTCGAGCGCGATCGTCGGAGCAGTTCACCGCGCCGTGCCACAATCGGGCGGGGGAGGAGAAGGAAGAGCCCGGGCGGTGGGGTGGAGGCGACGGAAGAGGGGGAGGGGAAGAGAGATACAATAAGAGTCGCGAGAGACCGGACGCGAGCGCGGCGTACTGCGCGCGGATCCGGTTCGTTTTTCCACGGCGCACCGCGGTTTCTGCGAAATGGAGCCGAGCCGCCTGGTCACGCCTGAGCTGCCTAACGGAGGTAGAGAGATCGTGCGTTAATGCGTTCCACGTGGGGTCACCCCGGTAGCCGGTGCACCGGCGAGTACTACCGTATCCGCTTCGCGCGCGCAATAGAGTCGCGCTCGCTCGCTCGCTCGCACGCACGCACGCTCACGCCGCCGCTGGCCGCAGTGCCTCTCATTACGAATCTTACCATGCCCGCGTAGCGGTATCGCGACTACGTGTATTCCTTTGGCACGCTTCACCGAGCGTAATGGTATAGACGTATTACCCGAGGGATAAAAAAGAAATTCCCCTCTCCCTTCGCCCTCCCCCTCTCTGTTGAGAAATTCCGATACAGGAATATTATATAAGCTTTGAATGTTGTTAAAGATTGTCGGCGAGTATCAGCTTTAAGTGGGGATTAAGGAGAGGATTTAATCTGTGGATCGACATTAATGTTTTTCTAGCAAATATTGTTGGAATGTCGCGCATATCCCATCAAGAAACAATCAGTCGCGGGCTAATTTGTTGACGAATCGAATTTGCGACAAATGTTATTTACACATAATAAAATATCACATTGGATACATTAAATAAATCATTGCTGCGTGTTAGAAACGAATATTTCTCGTCGTACGAGTAAATAATATTAAATAATTAGACCAAAATGATTGGAAATTTTTATTTTTCAACGAATTTATTCATCTCGTGTCAAACGGCATTTCGCGCGGCATACTCGCACTGCAATTCCGCGAGCGTGCAAAAATGGACGCGCCGGGATGGCACGTAATTCGAGTCTCGGCTCCGGCGAGAAAATTGACGGATCGCACATCGTGTGACGTCAACGACACGAGAAGCGTTTCCCTCTGTTAACCCACTCGTTAACCCGTCCGCTTATCGACTTTCAATTTTACCGTCTCAAGTCCGTGGCGAGACGTTCCTTGGCCCGGCTTCGTAAATTCACTTGCATTTGGCACAGCGACATCGATATTGATAGCGCGACAGTATATAATATTGCTCTGAACAATCTCTATATTCACCAAATTAATTCAATTTATTTTATTATTCAATGAATGTGTTATCGCGTCATCATATTAATTTCATAAAATAATTTTCGCCACTAATTGGAATAGCGCAGATCAAAAATCAAACTTTGATGAATTAATTAATAATGTCTGTATTTTTGTTGACTTTAATAAAAGTTGTAAGAAAACAGAGACATAAAACAAGCAATTATTGTATTTGAAAAATCTATATTTTTGTTTCGGAAAAGAAAGAGAGAGAGAGAGAGAGAGAGAGACAAAATTATACAGGATATTTATATTTTCTAAAAAAATTTCGTATACATTATCAATTATAAATTAACAAATATACATTATAAATTAACTTAACAACCAGAGTTGCAAACGAGAATGATTCGCGGAGAATCATTTAGAGAAAAAGCCCTTGAGCGATAAATACATTAAGACTGAATCTATACATCAAATCGTCATTTTCTATCATTGGAGTCACTTTTCGATGGAGAAAATAAACTTTCCAAAAGCTAAAGCGTTTTAAAACTTGCTGCGCGTTATCGCACACCTCTCTAAATTTTCTGTCGCGAGAAACGAGACTTTCCAGCAGTAGGCGAGAGGCGAAACAGGGTTAAAGGTGGCGGCGGTTGGATTCTCCGGTGACGGAGCCGGCGTTCTACCAACGCGCGCTCGAATTGGGATGCAACGCGTGACGAGGTGAGGCTTTTCCCTCCCTTCCTACCGCCACATCTATCCCGACAACGCAGGGGGAGAGAGAAGACGAGAGAGAGAGAGAGAGAGAGAGGATCGCGCTCATGCGCACCGCGTAAATGGGGCAAGCCACTCGATCGTCCACTTTAGGAACGGGGTCACGAAAATTAAATTTTCTGATTAACGACACACGCGCGCCGCGGCGTCCCCGTCGGCCGCGCGTCGACGTGTTTCACGACGCTTGTTTCTTTTTTTAATAGCTCATCGCGTATCTTTATCTACGACGTCGGCCGGGCGATGAAGGTTCTACGATGCGTATATACGCCTTCGGAGCGGTGCCTCCAAATCGTCAGCGTCCAAATTGTCGATATCGGGAACGCTCGTTAGGGGGAAATTCGGGCACGTATCACCTGACGAAATTAGATCCTGCGACGTCGTCGTCGTCAGGCGGGCCACGCGCGCTGCGCTCCGCTCCGCTCCGCTTCGCTCTCGCATGTACGCACGCCACGGTGCGATTCACGGGCGGTTAGCGGGCGCGCTTGCGCGCCCGCCTCGCTCTCGTGACGCGCGCTCTCGACGTCTGCGAGCGTCGTGCGAGCGAGAGTCCCCGGGCGGTGTGACGCCATATCTCGTATGCGCCGAGCACGCCCGTTATTACGCCTTCGATTCGTTAATCTTCTTAAAGGATCGTTAACCCGCTACGCGCCAAGAATACGCCAAATCGCGTCGACGCGAAGTCTATAACCGGCGCCGCGAGACGCCGCGTCAGGCCGCCGAGGCTTTTACTTTCGAATTCGCGCTTTCAAGGCGAACGGGGAACGGCCAAGTAGTTTCGATTTATCGGCCGAAGAAGGACGCGCAGCTTTCGCGGGGCTGGTTTCGGCAGAGCGTCGCGTGTCGCGCGCCTCGCGAGTTTGCCGACAGTTAGGACAACACCGAAAGTACTTTTTTTTATCGAGAAAATTGACGCGCGTGCAATTTCCAACTTTGCCGAATGTCGCGAAACTCGGTTTTCGGCACATCTACGATAACGAAATCGCGGCCGCGATTTGCTCTTGATTCCGTGCGTGTATATGACAAAGAGAACACGGCAGCGAAAATATCATTGAATACACGTAACATACGCATCTATCTAATTAAACGTATACAATAAAAAATTTGAATTTCACGGCGTGTAATCTCGCGCGAGTGACGCGAGTAAAGTTGGACCACTTGTCGCACGTGTGTGCGGCCATCAGAAGTTTGCGACACACACACACACACACACACACACATGTATACATGCAGACGCACGCACATATACGCAGAATATAAGTCGTCGACAGACTCACCTCCTGCCCGTTCGGGGCAATGACCACGTCCACCTCGTCGAGATGCTGGCGATGCTCCGTGACCTCCGCGTGGATCTCCCTACCGTTGTACGTGAGATAGACCTTCTGACCGGGTACGAGCCTTGCGCCGGTGACGGAGCCAAAGCCCGGCCCGATGAGATCGCGGTCCGAGTACTCCTTGGGGCTCGGCGGCGGACTGCCGCCGGTGATGTCGAAGCGCACCGAGTACAGGGTCTTCGGCGTGACGCTCTTCTGGCCCGGCGACTCGGCTGCCTGCGGCGTCTTGACGGCGCAAATGGCGCCGCTATAGTACTTGCCGTCCTGACCGGGAGCGCACACCCTGGTGCCGATTATGCTGCGTTTCGCCAGCCTCTTGCCCGTCGACATTATTCGCGGCTTCTACCGGGCGACGCGATATCACTCGGTTTTTTCGTGCAGCGCGGGGGGAATCCTTGCTCTATCTCGCTCTTTTCGCGGCAACAGTGGAGGATCACTCTCGTGCGGAGTCCCGTTGCGCGAGGCAAACTCGTTGGACGCGCGACGCGACGCGACGCGAAACATTCACGCGCGACACGCCAACACTTCCGGTTCCCTCACGTGCTCCTGTCCACTCCTGCCACTGTTCCGCGGCACGTTTTTCGGAGGAAAAACCTTTATCACTGCTGCTGCGCTCGACAGTGTTCGAAGAGACGCGTGCCACGATCGTCGCCGTGGAATCACGCCGAGGAACGCACAAGTTCAAAGTGCACGCGCACTACACCCGCTCGGCAGACGACACTCAGCAGCCGGCCGGCCGGAAAGGAAAGAAGGTGCCGGATCCTTTTAAACACGTTGGCCGCCACCACCACGAAGGAATTCCCAAAAAGCTCGCTTTCTCTCGCTCTCTCTCTCTCTCTCTCTCTCTCGCGCGCGCAGTCTATCCCTCGTTCATCTCGCTTCTTAGGTCATCGTACCGCCCAGGCTCTTTTTCGTCACGCACCAATCACGCCGTCGGGTACCTGCCACCGACGGCGGTGGCAGTGTTAAAAACTCGCAGGGGAAGGGGTAGGGGAGGATCGGTCTCGACTGTGAGGCGCGTACGCGACGTGGGACAATCTCCCACGGGAATCTGTTGGCGGCGATGCGCTGCGGCTTAAACGCCGAGGGGACGCGGCGGCCTCCGTGGCCTGAACACAGAACTCAGCGTATCAACAATGCGGCGTGCACCGTCGCCCGCGTTCGTCACGCCGTCCGCATATTCGAGGCACTTCGTGATCGATTCGTGGCGATGCGTTGGCGTGCACACGACTGACAGCATAATAATACGTGGCTAACGCGCTTAGCCGACGTTAGACGGAGGTGGTCCGGTGCTAGACGGGTGCGTTCTAGCCGGGTCGTTAGACTCGTATGCTCAGGAGCGCGCCGCACGGGAGAAGGACTCGCGGCGCCCGACATGTGACGCACAGCTGAGCAACCGGGAGGGACTGAGGACAGACTGCCAAGCGGCTTTCACTGCGCCGGCCGGCCGCCCGCCCGTCCGGGAAAAACAGCTGATAGATAACAACAAACCCACGTGACCCGGCCTCGAGCGCCGATTGGCCGCTCGCGCTGACCTACTTACTCCGATTGGCCCGCCGCCCGGACAACGAGACCAACGGGAAAAAATCGCAGGCTTTAGAAGCCTAGGCAAAGAGCGCCTGCTCACCGAGACGCTCCACTCTGCTCCGCTCCCGCTCCTCCCTCCCCCCTCTCCTCGCCGTCCCCCCTCCCCTAAGCGGCGACTCGGGCGTGCGTACTCGCTCGGCGTTCCCGGCGTTTCTGCGAAACGACACCGCCGCGGCCGCGACTCGCGCAGCGCGTACTTTTCGCCGCGCACCGCGAAACTCCGTCGCAACGCGCCGTCGAGACGCGCTCCCATGCACGCTTTCTCCTTTTCAGGCCGCTTTCAAGCAGGAACTCAAGTACCGAGTTTCCTCCTCGATCCCTTGATCCGTCATGGCGGCGCGATCAGCTGTTGCCGACGCTACGCACGCCCGGACGCTTGTTTTTCACCGTCAGCTGAGAAGCCCAGTGACGAAACCGACCGATCGACGCGGCCGACCGCGCGCCGTTGCGCGGAGCAAAGCCCTCGCTCCGCGAGACCCTCCTCTCTCTACCCGCCCCCCCCCCACTCCCTCTCTCCCCCCCCGGCGGTACCATACTGCGTTGGGTTCCTCGCGAAATACGTCGTCGTTCGGCGAGAGTTGGCTGCGAGGGGACACCTGCACGCGCATCGGCCGCCGAGACGATCTCGGCCGCGCGCCGCGTCGTCTTTTCCTAGAGAAGAGCCCGGCTTTCCGCTTCAGCTGTCACTGTTGCTCGGCCATTTTGCATCAGCTGAGTCGCCCGATGACGACACGCGGCGAGTGGAGGGTCTGCGCGTGCCGAGGACGCCGGCTCCGATCCGCTGGGTGGAGTGTGTCGTTTCTCGCCAGCGCGAAAGGCATATTTTACAAGGCTCGCCTCGACGACGCGAACGGAACGAGGCATCCCGTCGTCCGTCGTGCCACTCTTGTCGGTCGCAAAGTGCCAGGCGGCCGGGCATCGGCCCGTCGCGACGCCTCGCGAGTCGCTCCGCGAGTTGTTGCTTGGCGGCGCATGCGAGGGAACGAGGACGCGCGCGCGCGCGCGCGTCAGCTGAGGGCGCCAGTGATGAAACGCGAAGGAGTGGAATGTCTGCGAGAGCTCGGGCGACGAGACGCCGCCGTTCCCGGCGTCCGACGCGTAGCTTTTTGACGGACGTTTGTCCGTCGAGATTCCTCGATGCTCGGATTCCAATTCGACCGATTGTCGCGAATCCGCGACCTCCGGTCGATCGATCGCCGACCCGGCGTCGCGTCGAAGGTGCGTTACGTCGGATCGCCGCGTTGCCGGACGCGAATCGTCATGGCGTCGCGCGGAGGACGCGCGATTGAAAATGGCCGGAAGATGTTGCGAGGGGAACCGACGGACGTGGGGGGAGGCAGGGGAGGGGAGGGGAGGCGGACACCGGCGAAATAAAAGGCAACGGTCCACGGCGTTCCCAGCAGCCTATCCTAGATTTATTTCCGTGGACGTTGCGCAATATGCGCGCCTCGTTGGTTAGCTCGGTGACCGCTGAACCCTCGTTGCAAGCACGGAGGAAGGATAACGAGCCGAAATCCCCGATGACGCTCCCGTCTCCCCTTTCGTCGCGACTCGCCGCGATCCGTTATCTTGATATCTCGATTCTTCGGCAAACGATTCATTTAGGCCTCTCGTTGCGCCACTTCCCAGGAAGCGAGATGTTTGCGGTGTGCTAGCAGTTTGTTAATAGATTCGAGCGAGATACTCCAGTAGATTGGCATCAATCTCATTCGCATTAAATCCACGTCTTCTGCCAGCAGTTTCCATCACGTTTCCGCTGATGTTTCGTCGTGAAATTTAGTAGACTCTTTGTAGAATCTGTTTTTGATAGATTCGGCTATTTGAATTGATTATACTTGTATTTGTGTATATTTATATATACAAACGCAATTTTCAGTATAAATGCCTCCAAGATTAACTCTCTCTGTAATACCCAAAGTCTGTATTTTGTTATCTATATCTATAGCTCCTCGAGAAAAGCCCTGCAACGTTATTAATGAAAATAGATCTATTGTTGATAATAATACTTTGGAATCGCAAGTCCGTCGAAGGAGCCACAACGAAGCGTTGGTTAAAAAATTCACAACAACCTTAGACCGTATTGCACCAACTTGAATGTCGTTACACAATTACGAACAAATAGAACTGATTGCAGAAGTGCATCGAGAATCAATTTTCGTTCCAATCATCGCTGGAATTCCAATCTCCAATGCGGCATGGCTTGCACGCCCAGCGAGCAACCGCAAACAGACAAAGTACAACGCGATAACATACGCTGGAAAATTATTTTATTAGAGCCGAGCTTCTTCTTTTCCTCTCCGCGTTTTTTTTTTCTTCCTCTACGGATTAAGGACGAGGAGAAGAACGTATTCGCGGTGGAAGAGCCAAGATGGAAACGACAGCAAGTAACTTGAACACAAACATTTCTCCCATCCCACGTGTGTGCCGAAAGTTGAACGTGTACGCAACGTCGTCGGCGTGCACTTTACGGCACCGGAAAACTCGGGGGAAAGTTCGCACCGCTATCCCGCTAAAGCCGGATGAATGTTTTCCTCAGCGCGGGGGAATCGCGCGCGCTCGCGGGACCTTATCGCGCGGTCGTTCCTTTCGGTTTGCGGTAGAGGCGCTTTTTCCTCGAAACGTCCCGTTTTATGATCGTGGACGTGCCATTGTTCGCGCTCGGCGAGCATGCTTTGTCGTTTCTCGCGAAACTTGTATAGACGGATAATTTTCTAATTCTCCCCGACACCCTGAATTGCTGATCAATTGAATTGAACCTTTTACAGGGAAACGGCGAGAGTTACAAATGTCCGCCGTCAACACGGAAAAGTATATATCACCAACGACCCAGATAGGAAACTGTTGTAATAAATGCATAATTTTATTCTGTAACGGTTTTTACAATAATTACAAAATTAATTTCTGAAGTTCAGTAATACGTGTGCTAAGATGATTCCCTTTAATATTACAATTATGTAAGAATTTATTTTAGGCATCAATTTTTTAAAGATTGCTGTATGTTACAATAATTGAATTTAGAATTAATAATTTTAAAAATTAGATTTAGACTTATTACACAATATACATATTATACACTATACTTTAAAATTAAAATGATTCTAAAACTTTTCCGCATGCGTTCCTGTCTGGTAAGTAAATTTACTTGTTCTAAGTACTTGGTAAGTTTATATATCCGCAAATCTATCATAAAGTCATCATAAGCATCGCACTTACTTATAATTAAAACACATATTCCTGTGAGGAGTATACTTTAAACTATTATTAAGAAAATATTCTTTGCTGAAGAAGGCTATTACTTAAAATAAAATAAAATAAGTACGTGCTTTTCTCGTTTGAATGATATTTTTCCGTGTGTAAACCTCGTCGTCGTGGGTAAAAATAGAATTCCATATTTAACTTTTTGTTCCGGTGCCCCGCGAATCAGCTCCGATGGAGTTCGGCAAGGTGGTTCCCCCCTGCCCCCCAGGGGAATATCTCCTCGGTATCTCTCCGCCGCAGATTCCTGGAAAGCGCGACAAGCGGCAGGGTAACGCGGACGGCGATATGACGCGTCCCAATGTACACGCTTCGTCATTCGCACGCTCGGTATAAGATAAGATTACGTCCCAGTATACGACGGTTTCGTGGCCGGTGAGGACGAGACAACGATCCGTCGCGCAGAGCGAGAACTCTTTCGCGAATGATAATGCCGGACGGCGAGGCCGTCGACGTCGGCTGTTGCATCCCGTGCGCCACGCCATGATGCGCCGTGTCGCCGCCGTCGGGACCTGGCTCGTCGCCCTCGTCCTCGGCTCCGCGGTCGTGCGCGACCTCCGCGTCTCGGGATGGTGCCCGTCGTTGTGTGCGTGCGATACCTGGTACGGATTGCAGTACGCCGCGTGCACCGGACGCCATCTTTATAGCATTCATACAGGTGCGCCGAGCGACGTGCAGGCCCTGGATCTTTCGAATAACTCGATATCAATTTTAAATAATTACGAACTGGCTGTGAGTATCGCGCCTGCGGCCTGAGCCTTAGAGACCTCGTCCACTTCGGGTGTCGCTTGTCTATATCCCTTAGGGCCAAGAGTTTTTCAACTTCTTGGTAAGTTAACTACGAGTTGAATCATACGAGTTTGAACTTGTTTAATTTGAAGATAGGACAAAGACAGACATATGATTTAACTCGTAGTTAGCTTACCAAGAAGTTGGAAAAACCGGCCCCTATAATGCCGTGTCTACACTGGAGGTGATCCTACATGTAGCCCATCCAAATACATAGTGTAGGTAAAAATCATATCTAGTCATAAAAAAAGGAATCGGATGAGCCACTAGTAGAATCATCCTCCAGTCTAGACAGTCAGGGCATGAGGAGTGCAAATATCATAATATAATACCATGAAATATTACCATGACAAAATCCATTTTCTCCGTCTTTATTTTATGTATACCTGAGACCTAACGCATTCCTAATAATCGTATTCCGGAATCTGATTTTTTCGGTCGATGCTTTGTTTGGAGAAACTTTCTTTTCTCTGTTATTATCATGTTTTCTCAGAGATATGCTTTTCTTCAAGATGCTTTTAAGACCTTTATTGAAAAGACTTACCTGAAATTTTAAGTTGACACTTCGATCATAAATAACCTGAGGGAACTGTCAGTTTTTGAACGTGGGAATTGTTTCAGAGCATAATAATAAATGAAAGAGCATTTTTTATTTTCAGCATTGTTATTTTTAGTGAAATTATTGTAATCATAACTTAAACAAACACATTCTATTTCAACATACAAATTCAATGTAAATTTATCACTTGGTTTTTTCGTAAAATGATAATCGAAAGTTGCTGAAATAATAGTTGTTCTGTAATAAAAATAGACAGAACAGAATTGATTAAACGATAGCCCGCAGAAATTATCCATTCATTTTTATTGTGCAGTGCAGGCAAATATGTATTTGAACTTGTGAAAAATAAGAAAATTTAGCTGACACAATAATATATGATCAGTCGACCTGATATGGACAGCTATTTCCCTGAAAGAAATTTATTTAGAATTCTTTAAAAGAAATTATTAATGATAAAAACTGTTAAATACTTTTTAAAAATAATTATGTTACAAATTCATTATTTCAAAAACATATACATAATTATGCTATCGAATTATTAGTCTTTTTTTACAACATTCATTCATGCCAGTTCATACACGTATATTTCTTTTGCATAAAAATGACGCGTTTCTTTTGCAGCCTAGTGTTTAATTCGTCTCATTCTGTCTACTCATTACGAAACCGCCATTTAGTTCAGCACGTTCCCGACCATCATTCCGTATACAGTTAAAATTTCAAATAGGTATTAATACCTTACGCTTGTATCGTAACGTTTCTTTCTTATTTTAGGAAGCGGGATTGACGAGGCTTAAGTATCTCAATCTGTCTGTAAATGCAATCAGCGAGATTGGCTTAAATGCTTTTAATGAATTATCAGAGTTGACGGTTTTGGATCTATCTCGAAATCACCTCTACTACCTCCTGTCGGATATTTTCATGCCAGCAAAGAATTTACGTGTTGTACGATTGTCAAAAAATAATTTCAATTCTCATGTACCGAGACTGGAGTGCCCCTGGCTCACGGTAATAACGAAAATATTAATTAGAAGTTTCTATCAATATTATATTTACATCGATATTTACACGATGCACCGGTGATATTGGTGTAACGTAAATATAATTTACCGTTTTACGGAAGTATTCGCTACGAAAACATTACTTCGATGACTAATATTCACGATAATAAAATTGAAATATTTACATTTATTGTAGTCAGTCTCATTGGTTTTGATTAAGGGATTTAATAATAAAATTGATTACAAAATAAATAATTTCATCGCATAGAAAGATGACAGTTTTATATAATTTAAAAATTATTTCATTTAGGAATTAACTCTGGACTCGTGTCGAATTAGCCATGTGCCGGTGGATACGTTCAACGGACTCTCGCATCTTCGTACTCTTGATCTTTCAAATAACTTGATGATTCAATTGAACAGCAATGTTCTTAAAATATTACCATTTTTAAAAAGCTTATCAATAGAGGGGTAAGACGACGATTGAGAAATTTAACACATAGTTTGAATAAATTTTAACTTTTAGTTTTTATACGTATCATTATAAATGTATGTGTTAATTATACATATATGAATTTCCAGATACTTTTTATAAAATAATTAAAATAACTCTATACTCAATATATTTAATTTGTTCATATGCAATGTGCACTTGTCTATAAAGTACAAAAAAATTGTGAAAATAGTTATATCTGTTTGTAAAAAACTAAATATATGATAATTTGATAAACGATATAATTTCTTTTTTTTTTTCTAGAAATCCCTGGTCCTGCGACAAACTTACGCATGATTTGCAGATATATCTGACTCACAAAAATATACAGTATCGTACAGTATGCGTAACAAGTGTGGAGCCGAAGAAATTTGAAAAAATGATCGTCTACAATCCACCATACCAACGGATTAAGTATGAGAAGCATCGGCCCTTAATAACTTCAAGTTCGAGCATCAAGAAAAACATGACAAAGAAGCATCCTACGTTTACTTCGACGCATGAAAATACAGTTGCCTGTGTTAATACGACAAACGAGACGAATTTTACGAAAGCGTTAAACTCCATGTCGCCGTACTGGTTCTTTGCGTTTGGACTTTTACTCGGTGTCGCGTGCGGCATGTTCACTTGTTACGTTTGGCTCACGAGGAAGATATCTTGTTGTCGCGGATGTCGTAGACAAACCGATAACGATGCTCAAAGAGTATCGTTGCTCCAGAATCTATGGCAATTTGAGGATACTGTCAATGACAGTACAATATCTTGCCCCGATACTCCACCGCCGCCGTACCGCGAAGTCATGTTACGGCCGGGACTCTATCGTAACGTGTCAGTTACAACAAATTTAAATAATAATGTTGCTGCAAATTGTACGGGATATGCTTAAATTCTAAAGATATATTATATTGTTATAAATTGACTTGTCGATTTGAAATTTCATGCACAAATTAATGAGCATGCTGGATGTTGACTTTATATTTATTGTATTGTTTAGAGGTAATAAGATATCAAGAGATTTTGCGAAAAATAGAATGGTATTGATTTTACTCCAAGTTACATATTTATAATAAAACTGCTTTATACAGAGAATACTTTGATGTATATTATTTTATCAAGTAGGTATCAGTGAACTTTTGAAAAGGAAGCAAGAAATTTAATATAAATTTTAATATTTTAATAATAACAGATTACATTAATAATCAAAAGACAAATACGCGCTCTGATGTCTAATAGGTGATACCATCTTTTAAATGCGATTTTTTAACAATGTCAAAATTTGTTTTATTATGAACCTTTAATATGCACATTTAGCTCATAATTTTATATTGCAGATTAAAATTTTTTTAAGTAACAAAAAGAATTCTGATTCTTTTTAATATTATACACATTTATATAACGACAGATTAATAAAAAAACTCCAATTATAGAAAATTAATTTTTTATTACTAAAATAATTAGTTTAATTAAAAAAAAGATACATATCTTCCTCGTGCTTGTTAAATGAGAAAATTATGCATAATGTGCATTTTATTACATCATTTTTTATCTAATATTGCATTGATAAGCTAAATAACAAACTTTTTTTTACTTTTTGCACGTTACACGTGCGTATGTATAAAATAGGCACATAATATGTATATATATATGTACATGTATAATACAACGAATATAATTTTAACATTATTTTCTTTTGAACACAATAACGCTAGAAGCAGAATTGTGATTGCTCGGAACTCTGAGTCATTGTAGCGTAGCCTCGTCAAGCCTCATATTATTTTCATCTACGCTTTGGGTCATATTTAGAGTGACGGTCTTACCGCCTATCGCGGCGATTATGTTTTCTGTTACTTCATGATCGTATCTCGTGCCGCGAATACTAGTAATCACGCTCGCATCTTGAGTAAAATCGGTTGATACTAATCCAGCGGGCAAACTTATTCTGATTTCCTCCACAATGCCATTCTGCACTTCCAAGCTCAAATTCAGGCGGTATATCTTGCCGTCGTGAGCGGGGAAGTCGAGCGTGCGAGTAACTATAAACTTCGGCGTCTTGCCAATATTCCAATCCCAAGAACGGAACTCATCGGTGAACTTATCAATTCCTGCATAATACCAATATATAAAAACATTTAAAATGTATTAGCAATTTATACATATATTTCATATTTGACAACTTCCATTTGATAACAAAGTAATCATATAAAATTGATCATATCTTCGAGTTTCAACATATTGTTCAAGTAATAGAGCCATTTTCTCCATACATACCAGGGAACCAATCCTCGGTTGGATTGATAAACTTGAATCCTTTTTGTTGTTCAACCAGATCATATCTTCCGTCTTCGAGAACGAGGGCTTTCGTACGCAAATATTCCCAGCCAATAGCGGATAAGAGCTTATCCATTTGAATATTGCGGTTTATATCGCACAAGTTTTTTATTGGAGAACGTACAGAAGTTGTCGCATTTGTAACGATACCATTCTAGAAGTGCATTCACCCATTATTTTCTCTTTTCTTATTTCTTCGTGCATACATCATGAAACTATCTTTAACAAACAGTAGCGCAATATTGATATGCTACTGATATTGTTGCGTCACGGAATCATTTTATGACACAATATATATTTTATATATATTTTATGAAACGATACACGTGTGTCGGCATCGGTAACATGGAGAAAGAACCTTACCTCTTTCTTTTCAAGAGTCGAGCTCAGATTGGCTTTGTCTACGTTGACCAAAAGTGTACAATGATGATAAGCATTTGGTTTTCCCAACTTTGCAGCTGTTCCAGATACCTATATGGCATAAGAAAAAATATATAATACATCTTTAAGATAATATAAAGAATCTATATGTAATTTTGAAGCGAGCAAAATATAGTTTCGCAATTGTCTGTTATAAAATCTATTTCTTGCTACATGTTTGTTACGTCACTTGTGTCGAAACGTTTTTCGCTACGATGTAAATTATATAACACTCATTGATCGCGTAAATTACATTACATATTATACGATCGTATAAATCAAGTTTTAATGTAAAATTATTGAATAAAAGGATTATCTAAATATGTTACATTATAGGACACCTTGCAGTCTCCGTTGACTAGAATATCCTCGCGTTCGTTGACGACGCTCTTGAGGCCCCATTGCCGAAACAAGGCGTTGGTGATAATGTTCAGATTGTACCTCCGATTGTATCTACTCCGTGGAGTGAAGAACGTCAGGTTGAGATTGCCGTTGTCGTGGTAAACGGTACCGCCGCCGCTATTTCGGCGCGCCAGCGCGATGCCCGCCTTCTCGACCGCCTGAACGTTGCACTCGAGCCAGGGATTCTGATGGCGGCCGATAACTATACAGGGATCGTTCCTCCAGAGGAGCAGAACGTGATGCTTGGAGAAGTCAAAGTTGCGATAGAGCCAGTGCTCCAGCGCCAGGTTGACGAACACATTCGTGGATTGCGATATAAATACTGACTTCTTGATGGAACTGTCGTCGTCGTTGCGCGCACTCGAGGTCGAGGCGTACCTGGTGGCCTGGCGGGCACTGTCGAGAGCGGCGCAGCGCTTGACGGCGACGAGCAGTCTAGCGGACAGGGACATTGCGTGTGGCGTGTGAAAGTCAAATGGAATACCCTGGTTACTCGCAGTTGGACTGGTTGCTCGCGCAGACTACCTGATCCGTACAATGTCACTCGTGACGCCAAAGTCACGTGCGTGAGTATGTGTCTATATATATATATATATATCAGTCTTGAATCTGATGTATGAATGAACCGCGTGGCTCCCAAATTATCTCGCACGAGATTAGCCTTGGACCAGAAGGTTAATCTCTCTCTCTCTCTCGGTGGACAGAGAGCGGTCTCTACTGAGGGAAACACATGGAAAACACGTTGGTCTCGCTCGCGGTTATGGAGATTAGGTAGTCGTGCAGGGCGATGGTCTGATGCAACCACTTCCAGGTCTGGTCCAGGGAGTTAATGCGGTACCGGATACCCAGACAATCTCGGCAGTCCTTTTGCATTCCTCCGTGTGCTGACAGTTTCAACTGAGTTAAATTTACCCGCGCCGGAAATAAGGTGCGGCCGATCTCTTTCTCTCTCGTTGTCTCTCTCTCTCTCTCTAGAGCTTTTGTTGGCTACGTCGCCTGCTGCTTACAATACACAACTCCTCCGAGTCGTCGTCGTCGTCGTCGTCACTCTGATGGTCGTCGTCTCGTACGGGCGCAAATCCAATCGTCGCTCGGTGTGTCACTAACGGGCGTGGAATGAAACGAGAGGGCCTTCGAGTTTGGTCTTTATACGGGAACCCGTCGCCTTTTCCAGTCGTCGACTCGGAGAGGGGATCTCACTCAAAGAGGTTATCTAGGTTCGAGGCGCAAAGTACAGCTGACGGGCGCGTGATACAAGCCGCGACGCCACTCTCCTCTCGTCCAATCCCCGCTTGTCCCCCGCGTGCGACCGAATTTCGATTCCAGGAGCGTAAACGCCGCGCGAAGAGCCCCCCCGTCGCCTCGTGGAGAAGATAACGCGCGGGCGCGTTATCGCTAGACGTATCGTGTTTACGATACGTCTGGCTGCACCGAGCGATTCTCGCCAATACGCGGCGACGCGTAAAACGTAGCCACGTATTGCGAGAAGTCAACACCGTTCCGTCTGTGCGTTTTTTTATTTAAAAGTGCGTTTCATAATTTTTTTTTAAAATACCCTCTTATGTCATCGATAAACGGCCCCGGCCGCGGATTGTTATCTCGAGATAATTAACATTTAGCTCTGGGCATTAAGGAGCGGCGGTATTGCGAGTAGAAGTTTACAGCGTAATGTAAAGCACGCGCGCTGTACTTTGTCTTCATTTCTTATCTTCGTCACCTCGCTGCAGCGAAAAAGGAGTTGAATTCTCGAGTCTCTTTCTGCACGATATATTGCTTAATTCGATCAAACTCCACTAATAACTCGGCTGAAATTATTAGAGTTAATAGGTCAAAAGGTTGATGGCGCTATTTTGCACTCTGTATAAATATATAGAAACAGATGGCAATCTATCTTTGGAGCTAAATAGAAGAAAGAGAAATATTAGTTAATAATTTGTTGGCTTTTTAATTAGCGTGAGAACTCCTATTGAAATCTCGATCAAGATCATGGAATCGTATGAGACTCCATTTCGTAAAGAAAACTAAGCAGAAAACTTAATTACTATTTTAATTAGATACCAGCCTCAAATTTTAATAGAATTGGAATTCTAAGAAAGACGATTTAATTTCAGCTTCAATTCTTACAACAGCAATCATAATTATATTTGTAGATAAGAATGTTTTATTCATACATTGTGTGTATATTTATATAATAGCAAAGTGCATTTGCTTCTGATTTCGTTTTTTGTAAGTTTTTTGCATTACTTCCGCATTTAAGATGAAGTTGGTTTATAATTAAACATCGAAAATAAAAAAAAAACAATATCATAATAAAAGAAAAATATCATATAAAATTCAGATACCTACTAAGAACAAACGGTCTGCCTCATTGCTGTGTAGCTCCAAGACTATTTATCATAGATAAATAAAATATTTAATAAACATTTTATTAAAAACGTTGCATAACATTACGCATTTAATCACTGTTAAAAACGTTTATTACTATGTTTTGCTCATTAAATATGTTTTTGTGATTAAATAACTTTATATAGTAACCTTTGGCACGCACTAGCGTAGAGTAGTGCGAATTCGAATAAGAAGTCCTCGTTTATCGAGGAATGTCCATGAATATTGCTCTAACCTCGGATTTATTTTATCTAATTCTAGATTTATTATTTTCCAACTTAACTCTAGATTTACTTCCAATCTAACAAAAATATGGGTATTAATATGTTTAGCTCTGATATGCCATCGAAGACATCTAAATGTAGGAAGAAAAAATAAACCAATCTATAAAATACCAATCTAATCTTGAATAGATCAATATATTCTCCTTGTATGTTCCAGATACCAAAGTTAGAATATTAATTGCTCAATTACAATGAAACGTGGATAATAACAAGAAGGCAAACGTAAAGAAGAAACTAAACGCCATGTAATGACATTTGCATGGATCTGCATTTCCTGTCTAATGTGTCCTCGAAACTCGCTGCCAATAGAAAATGCAAATCGCATGTATATTTTACTGGTAAACATTCGATAATGAACCTAGCGGGGGGGAGATGAGAGAAGGAGCAAAAACAGTGTTATCAATTATCGCGCTTATACGTAGCGTAACGAGTTTCGAGCTGACAATTTTTTCTTCTATTTCCGTGCTCCCCCTCGTTTATTTATAACAGTAAATTACTTGCCGCGCCGTCGATGTATCTACGACACTGCGTTCATTCGCAATATGGTGCGTTGTACATACCGCTAAAAGTCTCGTTCACGTGTCAATTACTATCACGCACGCTGAGAGAGGGGGCAATTGAGGCCTGCCGATAAGGAGATACCGCGTCCCGCGCCCTACTACCCCCCATGGGTAGTAATGCCGACGTTGAACTTATAGTTACATGCGCGCATAAAAGATTAAGAGGAAAAAAAGGGAAAAGAGAGAGAGAGAGAGAGAGAGAGACGAGATCCCGACGGGTCAATGTATCACTTCGCGATAATTATCGTGATATCGTGCATTAAATAATTAACATACGATCCGTTATATCTTGAATGTATCGCGGTTTCGTCTAAGACGATCGCGCAAAGAAAAACATCCGTTCGTTTCAGCTGCACCACGTAGAGCTTTCTTTCTGCGATTGTGGAACCATATGTTCACGGAAAGGAAAGAAACGTGAATGATATAATATCGTTGAACAGATTGAACAAACAGAGAGAGAGAGAGAAAAAAGAAGAGGAGATTCTAAATGATTTTCTAAATTCTAAATTAAGATCACAAAAGTCGCGACTGATCGGGGGCTTGACATATTTTTAATACACGTGCCAGAAATTTTTCTTTTCGCGAAATGACGCAAATACTGTTTCCATACAGAAGCTAGAGGTCGAAATGTTGGGAATGATTTTGAAAAATATCCTGGAATTGCAATCTTGTGGACGATATTCCTACTCGCCGGCTCTGCGCGATATACGTGTTGGAATTATCTTCTGTTATTAAATTCATTTTAGACGACCTTCGTTTTAGGATAGTGTTCTATTTATAACTTCGCGTGCCCCGCATTAGTAGACGGAAAAACATTTAACGAATTAGAATCCACGTATAAAAATACTCACGTACATCAAGACGACAGAAAAAAATTGTAGTAGAATTCTATTCTGAGATCTGACATGAATTATTAGGTATAATAATGGACTTCTAATACGGGCTTTGGAGAGAACATGTGCTGATCATGTGTACGTACTAACCAATATGAAAATCGAGCCATTCTATTTGCGGCCACGTTGACAGAAATTGCTCAGCAACCGATACTGACGAATCGATTCATTCAATTTTTTATTGAATTTTTTTGTCCCTTTGTAATCCATTCATGTGTGATATCTAATCATAAAAATTATTATTATTAATTTAATATACAACTGATGAATCTTATGCAAGTCGAGATGTTTCATTTATTATTTTTTCTTTTTTAAAATATACTAAATCATACAGTTGATATCTTAACATTCATGTTCACTCGTTTATCAGTTTACGACTTTTTTTATTGCTTTGCAAATGTATTTATAATTTCTTTATCAATCTACTTGTCTCTTTTATGAGTGTAAATTTAGCTTTCATCTTACCATTACAAAATTAACCAGATAAATAATCAAATATGATTATTAGTCATATCTTTCGTTTTTGATACGATAAAATATCAAGATAAAATTTTAAAGCTAACGTTACGTTTCAAAGATGTTATATACATTATACAAACGATGAAAAAATCCAATTAATAATACCAAGAACATTATTT
Organism: Tetramorium bicarinatum; assembly: GCA_928718305.1. NCBI lineage: Eukaryota > Metazoa > Arthropoda > Insecta > Hymenoptera > Formicidae > Tetramorium > Tetramorium bicarinatum. The sequence goes on along the minus strand of OV788324.1, from coordinate 7,569,399 downwards.
CTACGAAAACATGAGGAAAAGACTTCGCTTGATAAACTTTAAAGCTACTTTAAAGCCGAAACGTTCGCTCGGTTCGCGAGAGCGCTCGAATGTGCCGCGTTGCGTCGCGGAAGTGAAGTCAACGGAGAGACTTGTGTCCCTTCCGAGAACGTCCGGGGGACGAGGCGAGAGAAGTCTGGAGGACGATGCGCGCGGCAGTCCGTCCGTTCAGCGGATTCCTCCGATGGGGAGCACTCCGGGATCTCGGCACGCGGCGGCACGCCGACACGCGCGGAGATCGGCGAGCGGCACGCTGGCTCACGTCTACGGCTGCACCTGTGAGAACCGTGGCCGGATTCCGGCATACGCCATGCTGCTGCCTGAACGTCTTTCCGCGTGCGCGGCTGCGCGCACTAATCCATCACCGCGCGCGCGCGTATCACCCGCACAAACGGTCGCCGGCGCGGCGCGGCGCGGCGGTCACGTGATCCTGACTGGCATCTTTTTCTCTCGCGCCGTGCAGGTGTCGCACCCTCCCGCGGGGCGGAATATATGTATAAATTCTCACGCTCTTTCGACGTGAAGTTTAAAGTGTTGTTCTAATTTATTGGCAACCTTTATGACATACCCAGTCGACGTCGACACAGAGCGTCGCAGTGACATTGCATTTAACAATAAGTATATTATAATTGTTATAATTTCGCACTCGACAATGTAAATGTAATATAACACATGTTGTATTACATTTACATTGTTGATTGCGAAATTATAATTAGACGTAATGTCGCTGATGCTCTGTGTTGATTGCCCAGGTAGAACAAGAAGTCACAATAATGTCAAAATGACTCTAAAATGACATGATAATGACATTTTTAGAGTCATTTTGATGTCATTTTGACATCATTGTCATTTTGACTTCTATCTGGGTGGGTAAAGAATTATCACACTTGTTTCATGCAGGTTGAACGGATACCCTTGGCATTGCTAGACTTCGTAGCGAATTCTTAAAAAAGAGAGAGAGAGAAAAAGAAAAAGAAGATTGGTCGATTTTTCGCGTCGCGCCTTTGAGATTTGCACCGTCTCGAACTTTATCGGGAGCTGTTTGAGAGCACAGCATCGAACGCTGGAGCGGGTCAGTCGGTCTGGATCACGTGATTCGGTGTTTGCTTCGGTGACAATCGACGTATATGGAAAGACGTCTCGCACGTGCGCCAATATCGTCAGATAATATTTCTCTGTGCATTTAGGCGGCGGTTTATCGTACACTGGAAGACGCAGAGCGATCGAAAATTATGAGGATACAGTATCCAGAGACGCGCAGGGACGAGACTGTCGTCGACGATTATCACGGCATTGAGGTTAAGATGCATTCTCGTACTTATTTTAAAAAATGTCTACCTAGTTTTCGTAAAAAAAGATATTTAACACTTGGCTCTAACGATATATATTAATGTTTAAAAAACGTTAATGATAATATATTAAAAGCTTAGTATTGATATTTGTATTAATATTTTGATAGACATTCAATTTCCTTATTAAACGTTAGTTAACTTTTAGCAGAAATTATAAAAAAAAAAATATATAAATGTTAAAATAGGATACACGTAATAATATTCAATATAATAATGATATAAGTAGGATGCATTTAAATATTATATAAAGATCCGTGGTATTTTGTTTGTAGATAAAAGATCCTTATCGATGGCTGGAAGATCCCGATTCTGTAGAAACGAAAGCTTTTGTCGATGCTCAAAATGCCATCACTAAGCCATATCTGGCCTCATACAAGGCGCGTGATAATATTCATGACCGTTTGAAACAACTGTGGGATTTTCCAAAGTATTCATGTCCTGCCAAACATGGTGAAAAGTATTACTTTTACAAAAATACTGGTTTGCAAAACCAAAGGTATAATTCCTGATTCCTAATATGCATCTGTACATGTCATGTGTATACAGATATTATATATATTATATATGTATAAATATTATTTGGTTGTCCTAATTTAATTTTTATTTTTTTCAGTGTCTTATACGTACAAGACACCCTTGAAAGTGAACCAAGGGTGTTTCTTGATCCTAATACTCTTTCTGAGGATGGAACTGTTGCAATTAGCAGTAGTAGTTTTAGCGTGGATGGTAGCATTTTTGCATATGGATTATCTAAAAGCGGTTCTGACTGGAGTACTATCCATTTCTTGAATGCACTTACTGGTAAGATAATGTCACACGTTTTCAATTTTCTTATTCTAATATATTATAACAGTTCTAATATCATATAATGTATAAATAATATAGACATTTATTCATTAAAAGTATATAAAATATTTTCATGAAGGTGAAAAGTATCCGGAAATTTTGGAAAAAGTCAAGTTTTCTCCGATTGCATGGACTCACGACAACCGTGGTATTTTTTATGGACAATATCGAGATCAACAAGGAAAGACTGACGGTTCAGAAACGTTAGGTAATCAAAATCAAAAATTATGCTACCACATTGTTGGTACACCGCAATCAGAAGATGTTGTCGCTGTTGAGTTTCCTGAAGAACCATTGTGGAGGATGTGAGTTTTATAGCTTAAGAGAAACAGTTTTCATATTTCTTTATAACACCTTACTCTAAAATGTAGACATTATTTAGATATTTAAATTGAAATATATATTTTATGAGTAAATTTCCAATTATATAGCAAATCACAATAGATCCAGTTATATTTTCAAATATATCCAGATTTGTGTCAACATTAACCTATGTTTATTCATGTATATATAAATGTAATTCACATGTATAAATGTAAGAGAATAACTGATTTATTTGCATATGTGTTTGATAAATCTATTGTTGTTTTATCAGAGGTGCACAGGTGTCTGATTGTGGTAATTGGCTCATTGTTACTCCTCTAAAGGATTGCAGAGATAATTTAGTATATTTTACGCCACTAAAAAATGGAATGGAAATCATGAATAATTTATCGTTGACGCAAGTTGTCGATAAACTTGAAGCTGATTACGAAGTCAGTAATGAATATTTTATTTTTCTTTAAATATTCCTACATTTCTGTATTACTACTATAACTTGTTTATTTTTAGTACGTAACCAATATTGATAGCAAAGGTGTGTTCCGCACGAATAAAAATGCACCTAATTACAAGTTGATAGCTATAGATTTGTTGGATTATGAACAAGACAAATGGGTTGATCTTTTGCCAGAACATCCTGAGAATGTACTAGATTGGGCCAATGCTGTGGACGGAGACAAATTCGTTGCTTGTTACATACAAGATGTTAAGGTAAATACATATATATCTAAAATATTCAGATTGATTGCTGTAACAAAAGGACATGAAAAATGATATTTTTCACAATAAAATACTTTACAGAACATTTTGCAATTGCATTGCTTGAACACTGGTAAAATTATTAAAAAGTTTCCTCTTGATCTTGGCACTGTCGTCGGATTCTCAGGAGAGAAGAAATATTCAGAGTTCTTTTATCAATTTACATCATTTCTAACTCCAGGCATTATATATACGATTGATTTAAAAAAAGAAGAAGAACCACGAGTTAGTATCTTTTCAGATATAAGTATGTTTTGATACGATATATAATATGACATTTTTCTATAAAGTTGTAACTCGATTCAATAATTGGTATTATTTTCAGGTCTTGCGAGAAATCAAAGTGAAAGGTTTTGACGCAAGTTTATATAAGACTAGTCAAATATTTTATCCGAGCAAGGATGGTACAAAAATACCAATGTTTATAGTAACAAAGAATGTACGTAAATTATTTAAAAAATTAATAAAATTTTTTTTTTATTATTTGGTCTTTGACCAAATTATAAAATAGTTTAAGATTGTCAAGAAAATTATGTTTTTCCGATCAATGTTGAAATTTAAAAAATTATCAGAAAATTTTTAATGTAGGATGCTGTATTAGATGGAACTATGCCAGGCTTGCTTTATGGATACGGTGGTTTCAATGCAAGTATCCAACCTACATTTAGTGTCACAAGACTTGTTTTTATACAACATTTCAATGGAGTACTTGCTGTTGCTAATGTTCGTGGAGGAGGGTATGCAAGAAACACACACAATATAAGCAACATATTTATAAAGTTGTAGGTATCTGTTTATACAAAAAATGCCATTCTTTGTTGCAGTGAATATGGAGAAAGATGGCACAATGCGGGACGTTTCTTTAACAGGCAAAATGTATTCGACGATTTTCAGTATGCAGCAAAATATCTTGTAGAAAATGGATACACCACCTCTGCAAAATTAACGATTCAAGGTGGCAGTAATGGTGGTTTGGCTGTTGCAGTATGTATAAATCAAAGACCAGATCTGTTTGGCGCCGCCATTGCTCAAGTGGGGTCAGTTAAATCTTTTAATTTTATTTATTATTAAGTTATCGATGTGTGTGACATAAATACTAAAAATATTAACTTTTTTTTTTAATTGCAGAGTTATGGATATGTTACGCTTTCATAAGTTTACTATCGGTTCTGCTTGGGTTTCGGATTATGGAAGTTCCGACGATCCCAAGCATTTTGAGAACTTGTTGAAATATTCACCTTTACATAATGTAAAAGTACCACCGGGTGATGTACAATATCCAGCAATGTTGCTTCTGACTGCTGATCATGATGACCGTGTCGTACCTTTGCATACTCTTAAGTTGACAGCAACTCTTCAATATACACTTGGAAATGTATCAAAACAGAAAAATCCTTTACTTGCAAGAATAGATACTAAGGCAGGTCATGGCGGTGGAAAACCAACCATGAAAGTGGTAAAGTAGAAAATGATTCGTATTTAAGATATGTGTATAGATAATTTTATTTAAAAAATATCAGGCACATAATGAAATTTTGTATACGTTTTATTTTAGATTGAAGAAAGTACCGACATTTTATCATTTATTGCGCAATCTTTGGGCTTGGAATTCAAATTGTAATTAAGGCTAAAAAAAGTATACAATTCAATACATTTTGCATAAAATCCAAAATCAGGGGATTGTAATGTGATTAAACACGCTTGTGCAGTTGTCATATTAATACGTTATGATATATATTGTAACGTATTGTAAAATCTTCAGGTTTGATTGCAAATCTTTGCTTTGATTGCAAATTCTTTTATAATAATGTGTTTTTATGAAATAAAAAGAAGCACATTTGTACTTTATAATAATATTTATATAATATGTATTTTTCTTTTATTCAAAATGTAATAAGCATAGAATCGAATATAAATTTGTTTGCATAATCGAGCGTGAAAAACGTTAAATGAAATGGTGTTAATTTCAAAAAAATATCTAAAGCACATGTAATAATTGTGTTTAACTAAAGCATTAATCTCTGTAAGCAAAAATATCTTCATATTTTTTATTAATTACGTAAAAAGAAAATAAATAGTAAAAATGCAGTTCTTGGAAAAAACTCACAAAGTCTTGCATCGTTAATATTCGTAATATTTATTAATGTCATAATGAGAATTGGTAATACCTTTGCAATATTTGTATTAAGGCAAAAGTGTCCTTGCTGCAGTTATGACAGTATAAACTTAATCGACAAATAACATCGATGAAACAACTCGCCGAGTGACGAATGAATCATTTCTAAATTGATGCCTGAATTCCTCAATTACACTTGTATATGTATCAGTATTAATATCATGAACTAGTCCCCTCTCCAGAAATATATCAACAAGTAAAATGTATTTTACATTGAAATTGTATTATTTATAATATTTTGACACATTTGTCATATTAACAAATGCACTTTTGAACGATTGTTGATAATGTCATCATTCTATCAATCATTGCTCTTAAATTACATAATAAAAAATATTTTTTCTGTTAATTGTTTACTGAAGAATTCGACATAGATACAGAGTTAAAAATTTTTATTTTTACATATAAATTTTAATAAGTTCAATAAGTAAACTGATTATAAACTTTAATACAAAAATAAAATAATATTTTTTATATAATAAAAATATTATTTAATGTTAATGAGAGGAAAAAATTGTGATGAGCGATAGGTTTTTATAAAAGTCATAGTTTTTATTAACTACTAATAATTAACAAAGATAATTTTAATTCGCGCTAATTGGTGTAATAAGCAAAACAACTTTGCTTAGTAAGTGTGGAGCCTATTTAATATTTAAAAAACATTACAGCAGAGCTCGGAATTAGTTGCCCTTTCAGGCACATAAAATGCAATTCCAAGTTTTGCGTTCCAGTATAATATAAAAATGATAAGAAGTTATCATGCTAAATTAAATGTGATCACATTTTAGCTTGCAAAAAATTAAACAGATAAACGGTATCGTATCATGTATTTCTTGACGTCACACGATAACGGGCAGTCAATGTTAACGCTTACGATACCGTTTACTCAATTCTGATCTATAGATATGTCAAGCGTTCTGTTAATCAAAGTCATTAGTGAACATTGCCGTGAAAAATTGTGAGAAAAATTTTCCCATAAATTGCTCCTCCTTGACCGGCCAAACCCCTTCCAGGAAACCAATATGTCCACCACGTGACGTTATTACTACGGCCACGTTTTTGGTTTGGCTTATTTCTTTCAGAGGTATCGCTAAAATATTCAGGATATTGATTAAAATCGATTATATATTATTACATATAAATTATGTATAAAAATAAATTATGATCGTGTCGCACTGTTGTCGCTCACCTTGCAACGGCTGAAACGGATCGTCTGCTGCGTTGAGGCACAAAGTCGGAACTTGGATCAGATGTAGTTTGTCATGAAGCGTCGCGTTACTATAATACTCTTCGACATTTTTGTACCCAAAGTGCCTTGCCGTAAAATTCGAATCGATTTCTCTTATCGTTTGGCTCTGTCGGACATAGTAATTCATAATGATTAATTCATAACGATGAATTCATGTATGAGTCAGACTCAGATTGCTAGATAAATAACATCGCGCGTAACAAATATGAATTAATTTTGAATGAACTTTGATCACAAGATAAAATTAAAAAGTTCATATAAAATTCATAATTTACAAGTAGACTCTAATACATTTTTTTGCGAAATCATAATTGACAATATAAAAGCGACAGAAAAGAAACAAGGTGAGATGACACATAAACTACTTCTAATATAAGAGATTATAAATTTTGAAAATATATATTCAATTAAAATTTACTTCTTGGCGCAAACAAAATATGTACGTCAGAAAAGTGAAACCTATTTGATTCCCATGTTGCTATGCTAGATAAAAACATACCTTTAGAATAGTGTCCATATCTAGGTTAAAAGGACCAACATCAGAAGAATGAATTCGCTGAATCGTGCGACGTAGACCGCTGGCTAGATGCTTATTCAGCATTAAATTAAAATAATTTCCCTCGGTACTCTTCGTCGCCTCAAACACATTCCATGGCACCGAGATAATGACACACGCTCTCAATTTCGTCCTTGCTGTTAGACCATTTTGGGCTAAATAATTACCTAAGATCAACCTGCAGAAAAAACAGTGTTTAACAAAATATAATTATTAATGTACAACAAAACATTTAGTATCTAAATATCTATTGAAGAATATATCTAAGCATCATAGAGATATTATTATACGATTTAGTTTGTTATTTAATTTAAACCTAAATTAAAGAAAAAACATAGTTACCCTCCCATGGAGATCCCAGTTGCTCCGAGAGATACATGAGGATGAAGTTTCTTCACGTGTTCTATGACTTCACTTAAATCATCATAGTTAGCGGCGTTATACGTTCGTTGAGTCTAAATGTAACAACAAACAAAAGAAGCAGAATTGTGAAACGTGCTTTTCGATTAAAAATTAGTTCTGTCAAAAAAAAAAAGTAAATAATGCAAAAGTTGTCCATTTCGATTCATGAATAAGTCCTACCTTGAGTTCCAATCCGCCCAAGCCTCTGTTGTTGAAAATCACGCATCGTATCCCATTTTTTCTCGCGGCTGATACCAGACACTTTATATATTCCGCGCTACTAGCGCCCGTGAGACCAGGTAAAATGACAACGATCGGCGACGTGATAGAACAATCTTTCTCAGCCCAATCCAAGGCCACTTCACCTCCGTCGGATAACGCAAGAATTTCTCTGTGTAATGTAAAAAGAGTGTTATAGATTCCGCGATCGCTTGATCGATCACGCGCATTATTTGTTTTCCAAATTTAAATCTATGTGCTTGATATGAATATTATATATATTTATTCTTCGCATTTATACTTTTACCAACCTGCGATATTCGACATGCGGCAGTAGCCGGGATCTCAAAATGCTGGCTAGAATGGTCTGTGCTCGCGATTCGAAACACCATAACGTCGGCCAGAATTTATTTTGCACGAGCGGAATATTGGCTTCCAAGAACGAGCGGAATGGTCCATTAGCGCAAACCAGTAAGGGAGTCTGGAAAAGTAATGGTTGTTTCTGTTATTGGCTTTTCCATACGTGGGACAACAAAACAAAATATTTATATACAATTCAATTTTTTATTTTCTTCATATCACTCATTTGCTGTAACACTGACATAGCTCAGCAAAGTTTTCCAGAAAAGTTTGAAAGTTTTTGAAACATTAAAATTTTGTAATATTATTTTTAAGTACAATTTTGGTCTCAATCACTAATTATAGAGGAATAAAAAAATATCTTGTTATATATTAGCTTTTCATTCAGTGTATCGAATTCTCAGTTCTTTTAATTTTTTTTATAGTGGAATTAGCAACATGTTTTATACTATTGCATATATATATATATATCCTAGTTATATTCCATTCACAATATCGGATAATATTACATTTCTTCTTCCTCTTTCAATGGATATCAATTAATAAATAATTATACATGCTACATTTTGCTATATAATTTATTGAAGCGTTCACGAAATAGCACTAATGGAATCACTCAATGATTCAGGTGAATTACACTAATTCATGAATTATAAAATGTACATTTGCCACTGCAATATAATTATATTCTAATTATTCCCATTTATACGCAACTGATTTATATATGAATATGTCAAAAGGATGCGGTTAATGAGAATTTCAATGGGCTATAAATAAATTTGTATAACAATAAGCGAGAATTTAAATTCTCTTGGAAAGGCTACTTAAATTCCTGTTGTATTATAACATAAAGGAATGTAAACGTCAAAGTTATGCTAAAAAAAAAAACTTATAGAGCGAATGGAGTAACAGAGTAATAATAACATTTTTTCAAGTGTCAATGTCGGGCGTTTATTGTGATAAAAATGCCGATAAAAAAACAATTTACTTACTAATTATAGTGAGATTATACTTTAGCAAGTAACAGCAAACCTACCACGTAAATAGGTTTTCTGTTGCCTGCTTTTTGTATTGCGCCCATATCCAATATAAATCACGATATTATCAGTTTGCCTTGTTTGCCTGAATATTAAAGAGTTGATTTTTAATTAACTATAATTAATTGCTTGCAATTAGATGGAAAATTAATCCTACATCTTATCACAGTTATGTCGTAACGAAACATCTACATCATATCGAATTGACGATTTCTAATTTCACATTGAAGAATTAAGATATAGTATAATCAAAAAAGAAAAAAGAAAACTTTTTTTATATCTTTTATATATATTAAAAGATCATTGTTTAGTAATTGCATTTGATACAACAACAGAACTTTATTTGTAATCCCTCACGTTTTTAAAAAAGTTTTTGTAACAAGATAAACTGGTTCTATATTGAATTAGATGAGTAGTTTCATTTTGCACCATCATGTAATGATAGTTTTCCAATGGAATTTTTCAATGCGTTTATAAAAATGTGATGTTATTTAAATAGAGCTTGAAATTATTCATTAAAATTATTTAATCATATGTCATTACTTATTAATGTAAAGCTGTATGGCCAATTAAGAATCAACATAAATCTATAATCTATAATTCTTTTTTTCAGTTAGTTCCTTTACATTCATTACTTTATTTGCACATTACATGTGTACAGGACAAATGCCTAGAGTTTTAAGGTCAGATTAATAAATGACACATCTCTCCTCGTGACTGATGTCGCCTACGGAGGGTCGCACGACAGTTCGAACGTGTATCGCGGAAATCCTGTCTATGTATTGAACTCCTGTGCCATATTTCATAAAAAATTGAGACAGCAATAGATACAAATCACCTACACAATCATATATTCTGTTTTGCATAAGATAACCTTTATGATCATAAAAAATTATGTTACATCACGCGAATATGTAAATTGTGTATTATAAAAACACTGCAAGTCTACGCGAATATTTTCACTAGAAAACTTTGCAGTTATATGTATTTTCTGATTAAAAACTATATGTGACTTTATATAAAATAAAAGCATACATATAAAAAATGTTAAGTGATTTGACAATCATGTTCGCAAGTACAATGCAGTTTCTTCTCTTATTTTGAAAAATACGGTAAAATACGCGTAATTGATCTTCTCTTCCCATTATATTTCATATCGTCTCTCTTATGTAAAAACCATGAATGTGCAAATTTTCATTTTTGAATACAGAAGTTTCATCTCACTTTTGAACTATCTTCTTTTTGACTCTAACTGTATCCCAAAATGATGAATGTATATCATAATAATAGTGATTATTATATATAGCATTCTAAACTTATTCATGAATGTAGATTTATCTGATTCCATTTCACATTCAGTTATGAATCTCCAAAATCGAATTGCACATACATGTATTGACACAAGGGAAACAACATGTTTCATGTAGATTGCATGTAAAACGATGTAACATGATTCATCATTATGCAAAAGTGTCAAGCGATATTTTAAAGAGCAAGTAGTCAATAGTGTCTTCTTAAAAAGGTCTTGAAAAGCACTAAAATATTGTAGAAATAATATGTAGGTTGCAAAGAGGGAACGATAGCCACTGAATAAGAATTTATAGCGAATTCGATTGGTCGCACTCAGTGCACATTAAACCCGTTGTACTGAATGTGAAATTGAAAGATCTTGAATAATAAAATGCCCAATAAATATTTAAAAAAAAAAATTGCACACTAACACGATAAAATGAATTAAAGATTTCGGTTTTTAACACGTTTCTATATTTATGTTAAGCATTCATCCTTACGTCGATTTATGTATAACGGCTTTAATGTGCAGTGAGTGCGCACTAGTGCGATCAATCGAATTCGCTATTAAACAGCATGAAATTACGCAATAAAGCATCTTAACTGATAGATATCGCGCAGAGAAGACTGCTACCTTGTTCGAATGGGCGCGTGGATTGTGAATTGTGTCACGGAAGGAACAAAGTTAATTTAAAGGATTGAAATTAATTTTGCGAATCATCTCAAGCAAGTTTCGTTCAGGGACTTAATTGTCAGATTACAGCATCTCGCGCGAGTCGCCGAGTTGCGTGCGCGCTCGTGGACGGGCGAATTATTTAATTCCGCGTAAAGGACTAATTCGCCATTCAGGGCAAATAAATGTTGATGCATACAAAAGATGTCGCAGCCCGGAGCATTATTTAGCCACATTGCCCCGGCTCGTTAGTCAATGAACGCGTCGCGCACGAGGCACGAACGATAAGTTGCCCCATTTCGGAGTTCATTGCGCGCCCATAGCGCGGGCCGCGTTTCCGCGTGTCGCTACTCACGATCTCTCGCCTCGCTAGACTTCAAGACTCTGGGATTCTGACTTTGCGCCTGTGTCAACTCAATTAACTTAATTCTTATTCACACTTTTCGGAAAACGAAACCTTGCACTATTGTACATTATGTTTATTCATATCATATCATATACATAAGTATATGTGGTACCAAAGTTGCGTTTCCGCCGCATTGTCTCACATTTAAAGTGTCTGATTGAAAGGTTAAAAAGAGAATTTTTTTCCGACGAATTAACATGCATTATCTTCGAAATTTGTATTATACTTTTTGCATTACCAAGAGCGAACGCTCACAAATAGCACAAACTTCTTCTAGAAAAACTATGCATATTGTCTATAAAACCTGTGCTTTAGGCGATCTATAATTCGTCCCGGAATATAGCAGAGACAATTCTATTTATAATATTGTGTGCTTAAAGTCCACTTTAAACAATCTATAATGCGCATCAGATTTCTAGATGGAAATTTTTATTTAAAACTTTTTATATATTATGCATTCTCTTATAAATATTTTGACATATCTTTTTATATTTGAATTCTTTAATTATTTGTTGCATTACGTGGCACATCAAATTATGAACAAAATACTGTTCTCAATTTTAAATTATAGATTACCTGAAGCACGAGACAAAAAACATTTGAGAATTACGATAGAGCATTATTAATAATAATTAAATATAATATCGCGCGTATGTGTGAAATAATTATGTGTAAAAATGTATATCCAAGTACATAGCGTGAAATTGTAAATAAAATTTTTTTCTAAATTCTATCATTAATAATATTGTTAAATTTAAAGTAAGCTTTGTGTGAAGATGTTATCTAGACACGATGTACTGGATCCAAGGTTGTTAGCTTCAGATATTAAGATGTATGTACGTGTCGTCGACGGTACACGTGATTGCAACGATTCGGCGCATACACGCGTGTTGAAAGAACGTAATGGATCATAGAAAGGCAGACGACGCTGCCGCGTTGATCCCCGTCGAGTGCTCGAACAACGTTTAGATAACGAGGAATACGAGAGGAAAAAGAAACCGATATGCACTTACGTGCGCATGCGTGCGTGACGACGCGCGTGTCCGATCATTGTGCTCGTACATCGCTTTATTATCACTTTATTAGATGAGTTTATTAAATACTTTTCGTTACTCATTATAATTTCAATCAACGACAAAAATCGTACAAGAGGCAAGTTTTTAAGAAGAGCGCGACAAATCGTAATCTGTGTACATACTTATCTCCGAATGATGTAATGAATTAAGCTAATACACATTTATCATACGACAAATCTTTCGAGCGTGTTAATTGACTGCGGGATAAAAAATTTCTAGAGACTCGAGAAGTAATAACAGTTTTATGCAGTTATATTGCATTGACGCATTGGGACACATTTAAAATCCCCTTCCTCGATCGATTCAGATCGATTCGGATCGATTTGGATCGATCGATCGATTGAATCTTCCCACACAACAAAATGTCTAAAACCGGGCCATAAGACGTCTTAAAGTCGTTTTTAAGACGTCTTTTAGAAATATGCCTAAAAGACGTCTTATGATCCGATTTTAGACATTTTTTTTTAGATATTTTGTTGTCTGGGTTTTGCTATTCCTTTCTCTCACAATCGTTTTTTTTTTTCATTTTCATGGCCGGTAGTCCTAGGTCGTTCTTATTTTAAGACGGATTTACGATTTAATCATCGTCTCACGATGCTAATACCCAAGGAGAACAGGAAGTCGTAATGACGTCAAAGTGACATCACGAGAATATGATTAAAAATTCACTTTCAATCATAATTTAATCATTTCTTCGTTATTTTGACATTATCATGACTTTTTGTTCTACTTGGGTACAGTTCTGTGATTGGTTTATAACATCTTAAAACTACGTTTAAAATTTTAAATATAAGAACAGATAATGAATACCATGATCTATCAATCTTCGCTAGGCGCGCGATCGAGCAATCGATCGTATCTTCTTTTTTGTTCTTCACTGACCTTAACGACTTCGCAGAGATAATAGATGCAGAAGACGATGCCCAGCAATGCGCCGTAGTAGAGCTTCGGGATGTACGCGATGGTCTCGATGAGGCTCAGCATCATTGCGCGCTAGTGGACGGTGGCTAGTGTAGAGTCGGTGCTGCCGCGACGGCGATGTTCAGGTCGAGGCGACGGTTGGCCTTGCTCGCTGACGATGGACGGCGATTGACGATGAAGCGGCGATCGCGAACGAGAGCCGGTGTACAAGTCGTCGGTCGCCGCGCGCATGCCGTACAAATAATTGGACGCGACCGACCGGCTGACTAATCGGCTGAACCGCGGCCAATAGAGCGCCGGTGTATCGCGACGTATCCGAAGATTCCGAAGGTTCTCGATCGTACGCGGGAGCGGGCTCTCGCTCTAGCGCGCACGCGCACTACCGTCGACTTCGCGACGCGGTTCTAGAGCGCGAGCTGAAAATCCAAAGAGTTAGAGAGGAAGAAGACTCGTGTCTATTTCCACCAATGTGAGTTGATTTCGGTTTGATTTGTACTCTTCCAATTCTTTGGACTAGGGAAAGATGTGAAGCAAGTCAAACTGAGATTAAAGTCAATTCACACTGATAGAAATGGACACTAATGTTGCGATTTAATATTAGAAGTTTCAAATATTTTTTCCGAGTGGTCATTGTTGATCACTTGGTGCTTGTAGTAGATAGGTATGAATTATTATGAAAATAAAGAAAATTATGGAAAATTAGATATCTTGTCAGAATAAAGGAAACAATTGACGAAGTTATAAAATCAGAATCCTATCTTTTACCACAGAAAACATTAATCTAGAAAATATAGAAATAAGAAAAAAATGTTCACCCGATTTTTATATGGTTTTCAACTGAAAAAAAAAGAGGAATATAATTTTGGCAAATATTTTTTTATATATTACAATGTGCATATATTAAAATATGTATAAGCAGGCGCAATTTACGCCGGAGTTTTCACATATGTTTAAATAGATAATATTTTAAAAAATCTCTAAGTTTCTCTTTTTTCTCTCTTTGCTATTCGAGCGTCGCTATTTTATCCCATTGCTATAAAATAAAAGTAAACAATGACGAGGAGAATCACGAGAACAGCTTCGTCGCGTATCGCGTCGTATCTGTTACTTGTTCGAAGGCGAGCCTTAAGGCCATTCTACAATTGCATAAATGTAATTGTAAAACTAAGGCTGTAAGAAAATGATCAATCATACGATTACGATCGAAAAATAATCGACTATGATTAGTCAAATTCTTACAGCCTTGCGTTTACAACAATGCTTACGCAATTGTGGAATGGCCTTTACATTACCGAGACGAAATTCGGGATTGTGCGACAAGAATGCTGAACATAACAGTAAAAATATAACGGAAAAGGAAGAGAAAGGAGTTTTGGCTGATGGAGCCATTAATAACGAGGGAGTTTAAGAAATCATAATGACTTGAACGCGCGTTCTCGACTACAGAGAGCTACTCCCACTCGCGCGAAAAGGAAAGAAAAAGAACGGCCACCGGATGGTCGAGATTCACCGTGCCGAGAGTTTTTCGCCTCGTACTCGCATTTATCCTTGTACGTACAATATATAATATTGTTACAACAACGGTGTAAATAACGGGCTCGCGCACGAGATTCTCGAGGAAACCGCAAACGCGTTGCGCGCCGCAGACGCACCGTAGGACGCACGTGCACGACAACGAGGTATGCCCCGCTCGACGCTACGCGACGCTTGCGTGACGTTGACGGTGCGCTGCGGGTTGTTACGCAACGACCGTCAGACCCGTACTTGCCCGCGGATGTAATGGGAGCAAACTATTGGAGAAAATAACAGCGAATACTGCCCCTTATCGATTTAAACCGACCGATGTAATTTCATCGATTTAAGATATACGGTACCAGATCGATATGCGGTACCAGAAAAAAAAAATTTGTCGACGTGGAAGAATATGTCAAGGTCGACATACTTCTTCAACAATTTCGCGAAGCTAAGAATGATCAACGGAGCAGAAAGAGAGGAAACATTTATAAGCGTTAAGTAAATTATTATTAAAATTAAAATAAAATTATAATAAATTTTTAATGCGAGCTTCATGTAAGATATTTATGCTTTGAAAACTTCGATTACTCGCGCGAAACTGCATTGATTATCTCGTCGCTCGATAATAATTATTTCATAATTATAACATATAATCACGTTTGACTATGAATAATTTATATTGAATTATCAAACATGTTTTGACGCATCTGTCGAAGTTTGCAAGAATTCCCGACGGGAACGTGATAACGGAGACGGCGAGAGAGGTAAATGCGGCCCTGATGCGCGACGTGAACTTTGCGCGTTGAAGCCAAGATGAGTGTTGCACGCACCCACGCACGCACGCACCCACGTATGCACGTATGCACGCACCTATGCAACATTTGCGGTATCGTTACACTGGTTCACTGGGGACGATCCTCGCGTGCGCCCCGTCTTCGCGGTCGTGCGGGTCTCGCGGGGTCAAGACGATTCCGCATATAATCGATGACGAAGGGTAGCGCGCTGTCATGCTCCCTGCTCTCCGCTCTCCACGTAGCGCGGATATCGCTGGATTCGTCGTCCTTCCCTTTCGTAGCGGGCGTAGCGCACCTGCTGGCCAGGTTGCCTCCCAGTCAATAGTGCGACGTATAGCTGTTTCCTCAAAATAAATACTCACTGTCAGACAGAGCGGATAATACTCGTAATAACATCATGATTTTATACATCATCTAAAAGTCATGACGCTTCTTCGACGTCATTTTGACGTCATCGTGATTCTCTTGTTTTGCTTGGGTAAGATAGTATGCACATATGAATATGAAGCATCAAAATCTTTTCTTGCAGATGGAACCTGAGACACTTTTTAAATTAGGATTATTGGGACACGAATCTCGCATTGTTTTCATTTTTTCTGAAAAAAAAAGAGATTTTGGGGACAATATAAAATTTGGAAAGGATAAATTATTAGATTTTTAAAATATTTAAAAAATTGTATAATTTCATTAAAAAAAGTCATCTTCATGTTGAAAAATTGATTTTTACGAAAATTTTGTTCGTCTCTTTCTAGAATTGTATAAAGAATGCTAATCTTCTATTTATAATGTCTATGTGTTTAGCTATACGATATCTAATCGTATATCTATATAATAAATACATGTATATTCATCGCATGTAGTCAATAACACTTATTTTGCATTATTCAAAATTAAAAAAAAATTACATAAACTTCTTAGGAACAAGTTGCTAGTAATTACTATTTTTAAAGTTCTCGAAAAAAAAGAGGAAAAAAATAAATTTTGAATAATGCAAAATAAGTGTTATTATTTTGCATTATTCAAAATTAAAAAAACATAAGTGTTATTAACTACTTGCGATAAATATACATGTAGTTAATAACTTATTTTTTTTTAATTTTGGAATAATGCAAAATAAGTGTTATTAACTACATGTGATAAATATACATGTTTTTTTTGCTAGTAGTTAGCAACTTGTTCTTAAGTATCTATAGTCCTAGCATCTAGTATCCTTATATTTCATAGAAAATTGATTTTTTTTCTACGTTATTATATGGAAAATTTTGTCAGATCATCTCTCTGTTAATGTCAACTTGTCAAAAAGATATCTATATAGTCGATAGTTTATCATTACATAGGCGTAAGCGTCAATACCACGCCGATGCAATTTAGATTATCTGCGCTGGTTATCGTGATTGACCTGTAAGGGGCAGCTATTTCATCGTAATGATGGAGGCGAGAAAGCTGGCACATATACCAAGAAGAGAACGATAGCTTTATTAAACAACAGTCTTTTACATTTCGTGATTATAAATGAAAATAGCCCAGCATGCGATCTTCCGCGTTGTACAATGTATTAAAAAAAAACGAGAATGCGATCGCCCATTCCCTTTACATGAATACGTATACGCGATCAAATGCGAAAGCGAGGACCGCGTTCTTTTTTTTATCATTTTATTTTCCATTTCTCTCTCTCTCTCTCTCACTTTAGTTAATCTTAGATATCTAAAGTCGGTTTATCGTCTAAGCGTTGAATTGTTGAAACAAAAATATATATTTAATCGAGAATGCAAAAACAATGTTGTAAAAAAGAGTTGTTTCAATTTATTGTATTCACGTCCGCAATATTAACGCTAACATTCCTAGCACAGCAAGGAGAATAGATAATTTTCCTGAATGCGAGATTATAGAGTATTCACTGCTGCTAGAAAATACAGATATTTATGTATCGTAATACTTTATATGTACAATATATTATACATATAAAGTACCGTAATACTTTATATGTATAATATATTATACATATATACATAATGCAAATTGATAAAATTATAATTTCATAAAACAATTCAGCAAAATTCAACAATTCAACTAAAATTAAAAAATTTTTTAAATAAATTTAAAGATATTTTAAATTTTCAAATCAAACAATAGCTTTTAATAAACAATGACAAACAATAAGTAGAAATTATCTTGAGTATTATGAACTGATATGAAGTCAAGGATTATAAATATAAAGTATCGATATATGGATAACATTATCTTGAACTATTCCAACAATCAAACTCGATAGTAGTACAAATTTTGCAAAGTAATACATTAATTAAAAAAGACTTTTTATATAATGAAAAATATGTATTACTTACATTAAAATAACACTCTTTCATTAGATTTAACAAATTTTTAATATTTTTAAAAAACAAATTTAATTTAATAAAAAATTAAGATAAATATTAGTAGAAAAATTGGTCCCACTTCACAAATTTTTAAACAACTTTCTAATAATAGATATAGCATATTTAATAGAGGATTTAATAAATATGAATTTATGTAGCAAGCTCTGCAAATGCACTCGAGAATATTATAAACTTAATTATATCAGTTTTATAGAGCCTATGAATTTCATAATTGTGTATTTTATGCATCCTGAATCTATCATAAACAGTTGTTACATAACGCAGGACAACCTAACTTGATTAATTTAAATATAGGAGAGTCACAGATTACGTAGAGTAATTTAAACCATGAATTAAAACGAAGCTATTGCATTTGCCATGTCATAAATAGGTACTATTGCATATCAGCTTTTAGCAGTAATCAGGCATTTTCCGTAGTTATTGTGAAGTTCAAATAGGGGGAAATCATTTAGTCTTCATGGTCGTATACTCACACGCTATCGGATGGCGCAATTTTATTCGTATGTATGTGTACATGTAAACTGCACGTAACTGCGCGTTTGTTAATCGTAAAGTTGAACCATGTAACTTCCATCACCGATCTTTCTGGTTTTTAAGTATAATCAAATTTACTTTACTTTATCTATCAATAGATAACTAATAGATCAATAGATAAAAAATTATGATAAATTTTAAGTAATATTACATTTTTGTTAATATTATAATTGAATTAAAGTTTTGAGGTTTGATTCCAATTTTTTATGCAGGTACATCATATTACGTACACAATGATGCAAATATAAATATTACGTTACTAATAAATTCTATTATTAATAACAAATGTGAAATTAAATTAATAATTATATATTTTCAATATATTTGTTTAAAATATACGTCAAAAAATTTAAGTAATTTAAATAAATGTAATTGAATAAAATTATATTAAATTAAGGCAATCTAATTGTATCTCTGAGAGAAACAAATGTGATATTGCTCTTGCGTGACTATTGGAACCGCATTTCGCAAGTTTTATCTATTAGATAATTATCAATTATATAATATAATATATAAACATACCGCTAATTATGGCCTATTATCTCGCAAACAGTTTCTAAGTTTACAATTATTAAGTGACCAGTCACTAAATGCACAAGAAAATATATATTTACTGCTATTGTATGAAAAATTTACTTTCTCTTTGTCTATTACAACTGACATATAAATATGAGATGTTTTAAATTATTCAATTAGATATCGAATATACTTGATTTACAATTAAAGCTCCTTATTCGCGTTTTGGTATTTACGATCAAAATTTCAATTTTATTCTATTATAATTCTATTATACATATATTTTTTGTGTATGAAAAAATTATTTGTCAATGGACAGAAGTCTGATTTTTTAGAAAAGACAATAGCCGAATAAGTTTGAGTTTAGAACTCTGTAAAATGCAATAAAAACATATTATAAAGAAAAAAATATTAATTTTTTTAAACCAATCTGATTAATCATCTAATAATATTTAAGTAATGTGTTACAATTTCAACAAAGCATATGGAAATATTTCAGAAAATATTATACTAATATACTAAGTATTAAATAGCTTTGAATAAAGAGCTTTGATTGTAATTTTTATTTGATAATGTGAGTCTGTTTTAATGAATATGAAATTTTGTAAAGATACACAAAATTTTAGTTGTAGTAAATTATTTAGTTCTCATTAACTTTTTGCATCTCTCATTAACTTTCTCTATTTAATTTAATGTCGATCATTGGCAGCTGATCCATTCTAATATTTGGCATTTAAATTGGATGCACGAAGACGTAATCTGATCGACAAGAGCGAGAGAGAATAAGAATTATCATAATACTATATACAAAAAAGGACAATATATATACAAAACCGAGTATTTTTTTTTTGACTTAGTAACGTTTCGATACGGAAATACTTGTGACGAAATACTTTCTAACATATAAACTATTACAGATCTGCCTTAATCCTATGACTACAAAAATAATGCCACGGAAATATAAATTTCACAATATTATATTAGTTTATGGCTTGTTGATATGACGTTGTTGCAATAATATAGTGTAGAACTTACTCAAAGTTCTTGTTTGTATCTACATACCTTACGGTTGTAGACATTCAATATCGGATGTTGATAGTTAACTGCCGCGTATCATAAACGCCGATTACAATTGGATTCGCGAACGTATTTAGCCCAGGTACGAGAAGGCGTAAATTGACTGGGATAATGTTTGCGACTCGGTATCTGACTGCCTTCTATCATGTTGCGATACGTTTCTTCGTCGTAGGCACAGGACAGAGTCTTCCTTCGTTTTACGGAGCCGGTTTCAAAATTGGCTGGTTGGCTGCCAACAAGCACGTGAAGATCACCTTTTTCCTGTATAGCCCAATCCCAAGTTTCCGTGATGGAACAATTGCAGACAAATGGGTTCCCCATAAGATTGATCGATAATAAGCGTGGATTTGATTTGAATATTTTCGGATTGATCGTGCGCAGATTGTTGTTACTGAGATCTATATGTTCTAATGCGCGCAATTTTTTCAGAGAGCTCAGATTTTCCACACCAGATATTGTGTTACCCGAAAGATTCAATCGAGTGAGATTATTCGTTGTAGCAAATATGTTTTCGTTCAAATGTGAGATACCACAGTTGCCGAGATCCAGAATTTCCAAATTGGATAGCTGCGTTGCGAGTAGCGAGCCCTCATCGGGTACGATCAGCGGATTGCCGCTGAGTTTCAGCTCTATTATGTCAGTCGATTGGCGATCACCGAAAACTTTTGGATCGAGGGGTACCTTGAGATCGCAATTATTAAGTTCTAGACTTTCCAAACGCGTCAAATTTGCAAACAATCCTTCTTCCAGAGTATGAAGTTCGTTCCCCGAAAGAATCAACTGTTTCAGGAAGGTCATTTGCGCGAAAGTGTTATTTCCAACATAACCGAGATTACAATAAGACATATCTAGATATTCCAAAG
The DNA here is from genome assembly GCA_928718305.1 of Tetramorium bicarinatum. NCBI lineage: Eukaryota > Metazoa > Arthropoda > Insecta > Hymenoptera > Formicidae > Tetramorium > Tetramorium bicarinatum. The sequence continues at coordinate 7,548,022 of OV788324.1, read as the reverse complement.
CGCTTAACGGATTGAGAAGACTGACGAATGCGTCGGATAATGGATTGTGGGAAATATCGAGCTCCTCAAGATGTTCAAATACATCAAAAGTATCTGGCAACCTTTGAAGACTACAATTGCTGAGGGAGAGCTTATGAAGCTTTGGCAGATGACGCAGGACGGCAGTTAAATCGCTGGCGAACATTGGATTGCCGCTCAGATTGAGCACGCGTAGCTTGCTTGCATTTCTGAAAGCCTCCTCAGATAAACGATCCTGCAAATTGCAATTCGACAAGTCTAGAGATTGTAGATTGTGCAAGTTGTGGCCGAGCGTATCTTCGACATCCAGGTGCCACAATTCGTTGTCCGCAAGGACCAATTGTAGAAGATACAAGTTCTTGGCAAATGCATCACCCGGTAGATTCGTGATACCGGTGTTGCGGATATCTAGATGTTCCAGGCGCACCAACGGCGTAAGAACGCTCCTCCAATTCAATGTTTTCAATTGATTGTCCGCTATCTCTAGTTGTCGCAAATTTTCCAAGTGGGAAAACGCCTCGGGCGAAATATAGGTTAAATTGCATCCGTTCAGCTTGAGATATTCCAAATTCGTCAGATGATCGAAGGGACCCGGCTCTATCCTTTGCAGGGGATTGTGCGACAGGTCGAGCTTATTCAAATTCGTCGTGTTGTAGAAGAAGCGCGTTTTGAGGTGACGAATACCGCATGAATTCAAATCGAGGTACAGCAGCGTGCGGCAATTCAGGAAGGGTTCTTCAACCTCGTCCAAGGGATTGTGTTGGAGCTCCAATGTAATTAGACCCGGGCTGTCCCTGTTGAATTAATCGTATGATCGACAAAATCTATATCATTCGTCTGAGAATGGAATGATTACCGGCGAATATAATTGATATCGAATTATCTTACCGAAAGGCTTCGGGATCTACCCGCGTAATGGCATTATACGAAAAGTCTGCGTCCAAGAGGTACGTCAATCCGGCGAATGATTCGTATGTCAGCTCAGTTAATTGATTGTGTGCCATCTGAAGGCGCCTTAAGTGGATTGAATTTGGAAACGGACCGATTTCTGCAATATTATTATCATTCATGTCTAGAATATAGACATTCTGGCTGAGCTCGTTGTATGGGATGGTCGTCAAATTGCTGTCTGAACAATCCGTCACCCAGTTGATGCGAAAGTAGTGACAGTGGCAATCCACAGGACATTCCTGTTCCAGCAGTTCCTCGTTATTCAAAGCGAATGTCGTAACAAGAAAGTACACCGTGAGCAGAGATAACGCTGTAGTCATCTTTGCCATTATAATCTGTATCAACAATAAAAAATAAAATAATCAGTCGGATTTCAATATACATGATATATTAAAATTATTTTTGTAGCTACATATAGACTTTTCTCTACTGAATGTTTCTTTTCAAATATTAAAAAGTCATACAAGGGAAAAAGACGTTAATTTCTTACATATCATTAGAATATCGTATAATGATGATAATAATGATTTATAAAATATCAGGTGTACGCGAATTTAGGGAAACCTATATTTGGTTTTCTCACCATTAAATCTCTTTATTAACTATTAATTCTTTTAATTCAAGTTTTGGAAACATTTCTTAGTTCCACGACGTGATGTCTCGGTGCAAATTAATGCAAATAAGTCAGTCTGCTAAATTGCGAGTACGATTCTATTCATTGCGATGACGAATCACGTTCGATCAACTCTTTCCGCTGGTAGAGTGCATTACAAAGGAACGCGTCGACGCCTTTGGCCGGTAGAGACAACTGCACAGTCGAAGTGCACCTTTGTTGGACGGGGCTTTCCGCCAGAACGATACGCGCTGCACGCCCGACTGCGCATCGGGGTGAGGAGAGCCACCCCCTCGCCCTCGGCCCGCAAGAAGGAACACCATCACCATTACTGTCGACATACATTTGCCTCCTCGAAACTGCCAGACCAACCCCTATTCCCTCTTCCCATCGGCTATCGCTATATTTCTCGGCATCGCCCTCGCCTTTGGCGCCGTGATTCTTTAGTTTTCGGACACCGTCTCGCGGATCCACCCTCACGCGGGAAAACGCCGCGTGTCGGGGATAAAATCATTTGCATTCAGACTCCCGGCGAGACACTGCTTTTTTGCGAGCGTAGCGTCGCTTTTCTTCCTTTATGCAGCAGCGTTCTGACCGGGGATCCTCGTAGCGACGGGTCCTCCGAGATCTCCCAAGCGGAATTCACGCGATGACGGAGATGTTCGTTGAATCGATGGAATATTTTTCTTCGTTTCTTCCGTCGACGATTCTCTCTCTTTCTTTCTCTGGCGATTGCGTATGCATTTGATGATTTCGCATTGGCTTTTTCCGGTGGGGTTACTCGAATCATCCATGCGTTGTTGAACGATTGTATTTAACGCACCGAGTGCCATTGTCCTCTCTGAGGACGTACTTGCCAAATCAATATCACTGTCTACACCTAAACGCGCAAAGTGGCTCGTCTATAGGAAACGATACATGTGACGAGAGACTACAGGATTATATATTAAATATCAGTAATTTTGAAAATCATTACTTCTTATTTAAGCTGTATTTTTACATCGCTTTTATGCAATATAGAAATCTTAAATTTTCAAATCTTTTATTTTGCATAGATCCACAGATTGTATTTTTTCGTTGAAAATGAAAATTACGTTGGAAAATGATTTTTCTATAATAAAATTGTCGGAGAATCAATAAATCAATAAATAAGCGATCAAAGAGAGTCTTTAATGTTTAAACTTTAATTAAATGGAAATAAGTGGAACAAATTAAAATAAGTCAAATAACTGATATATTTTCAATTTAAAAACATATATTATTCCGTAAGAACTATCTAGATTCATCTTAGAAAGAGAATGTAATTTTATTTTGTTTTTATTGACAAGAAAAGGAAAACGGTCTTGTATCGCGCCTTATCGCCTTCGAGAGAGAGCAAAGTTTATTAAATTTTGCACACCGAAGTCTCTCTATTTTGCGAGTTATACTAACCATTGCATAAGAACACTTTGTAATATCATTATACGAATTGCCGGATGTTCTATAAAGGCGATACCTGCGCGAATGTACAATTCGAGCACTTTGCCAGTAAATATCAAATTATGTTACGTGAACTTTGTTGCGCATATGTAATATATATATTCTTCGACAAAAGTGGAAAAGTACGGTTAAAAGTAGAGTGCTAATTGTGATGTCATTTCTATCAATTCTAACAAGTTTTCACACTATTATAAATAGCGCAAGGATGTTTAATTTAGAAACTAAATGTTAACAAACGAAATTACGGAGCATATGTAAATTTCTCTTATTTTTAAATAGAAACTGATATAGAAGGATGATGCTGCAGAAACATATGGTGTTACTAAATAATTATTCAGTAAAACTGTGTTAATTTCATTATTTCATTATGTTTTAAAATTATTATATGGAAATGTATATCGTATTATAATTGGAATAAGAACTATTGTTTTTAATATTAATTTTGTATCTTGCGAATTTAGAAAAATGATTTCGATTAGAAAAATACGTCGGGTTTTTATCCAATTGTTTTTGATAAATTCTACAAAAGTTTGATAAATTTAATTGGAGTTTAATTGGAATGTTGAATTTACTTTTCAACTTTACTGAAAAATTTCGAATTAATTGATTACACTGTTTCGTAAAAACAACACACAATTTTTGTTATAGATATATTGCAGAATATTGATACGTGTATCTTCTGTTTTGTTATAATGTTCAAACATTTTAAAAGACAAAATATATAATACACATAAAAAACTAACTGTTTAATAGAATTTTTTAATTCCTAATACTGTACCATATGGTAAATATTTGTTAAGTCGATATAAACACATCCAAATTGTGCAATTAAAGTTTGAAAGATTAATGCCGAATGTAAAAAGAATTCCAATTATCATAAAATTCCTCTTGGACGACTGAATGTCGAGGAAGAAAATTATATCCTGCTAAAAATAGCGTACATCCTTCCGAAGAAAGATTCCAATTATGCATTACGAGAAAAATGAATCGCGACAAAACCGTATAATGGTTTTATCGTATAATCGCGTAACTACATTAATATGGCAAACGGAACATCAGTTTTCCACGCACGTAGGAATCTCGCAGTTTCATGATATCGACGTGATATGGATCAAGGCGCATTTCACCACGGGAGACTGACACTTCGCCTATATTTCTCTAACCCGTAATGGTCGTGAAAAATGACTCTACTACACGGCTGCCACAAGATTGCACAAAGTATTCCACCGCATATTTCATTCTTCGTGCATCAAACGTGAGGTCTCACGTACATCTGCGTCTAGAACTGCTGTTGAAATGCTTTTTGTTTCATAGAGAATCTCTCTCGATTCATCCTTATAGACATCGAAGTAAATACACATGTAATGAGTTATCGAAATATATACGTATACATGTATATTTGATAACTGTCATTACATTATTTGATAATTATATTTGATAACTGTCATTACTTCAACTTACACAGAAATAAATTCAGTGACTTAGTAAATATATGATAATTTAGCGCAAAGAATATATTATATATAATATAATAAGAGAAGTGATATTATCGAAACGTTAAATATATACATGAATATATATATATTTAATACATATTTAATTTTTTTGTAACAATTATTATCTTACTTATGTATAATATTTCGACTAGAAACGTATCTGACGTATTTATTAAAACGGATCACTGTGATCATGCGATAATTGTTATTGTCATATCTTTAAATTAATGAGATAAAATCTGAAAATTGGTTGCAACATAAGTAAAATTTCAAAACATTTGATACTCCGATGATATCACGTTCACGACACACGGCTCTCTCACTCATTACACTTTATTGCACTCTACAGGATGGCTATTTCACTCCGGACCTCGATGCTCTCCGGCCGAATAGTTAGCGGCTAATCAGTAATCTGTCCCTACCGTCGCGCGGATATATCGAGTCAATATATAAGCGTACCAAGCGACAAGTTATTTGCGGGAGAGAGACCTTGCCAAACTATACAAAAATTTTTGAGTCTAAATGTAAGAGTCTACAACCTGAAAAAGTAGGATGTCTTTTAGATATCTGTTAGATTTCCGTGTTGTGAATTATCTTCGGCGAGATTTCTAAAGTTTTACAAGATATTTCTACGTTATTTTCTTATTTACGTGTATATTGTTTAATAAAAGTTTTTTTATTCTCTAATATCTCTCTCTCTCATGTCCGTTTTTACCAATGCAGATTTTACCATGTTTTCCAATGCAGATTAATTTTAATCTCAATTTAATCTCGTTTTTATTTTGTTTTTAAAAATTAAAAAAATAAAAAGTAAATTAAACCAAGATTAAAATTAATCTGCACTGGTAGAAATGAACATAAATGACTTCGCGACTGAACTTGATCAATTATTATTCTGACGTGACCTTTCACTATTACGTATCTTTTAAAATGTACTGAGAAAACAAGTGCTATGTACAAAAACATTCTTTGTCTTATTCCCTACTTTGAAATTTCTCGTTGGAAAGTGTAAGCAAATAACTTGCTAATTAACTTACTTTCCTATCGTAAACGCGCAACGTATAATCGCACGAGAAAGCGGAATGCTTTCGGAGATGAGTTTTTTTTTTTTACGTACCGAGGAAAAGGCCAAGGAGACCGACAGTATTAGCGAGGAAGAGACGTCGCAACGGCTCGCGCGCGCCCGTCGGTGGACACAGATAAATTGAGCGGTCGCATTGCCGAGAGCCGCGGTTAAATTAAATCATATCCGAGTGAACTCAGGGTTAAAACCTACCGAGGCGCGCTCTCGTTCCATATGCGTGTTATGCGCGGGACACGTTTGGTTTTCGGGGCCTATTGTTGCAGCCTTCGTTCGTTTTTCTACTCGCTTTCCTTATATTATTGTTTCTCTCTTCTCTCACTCTCTATTGCTTCAAAATTTGATTATTTGAGCATTTTGTTTCACTTCAACTCATATTAATTTGATAATATCATTGCAAGGAGCAATATTATCGAATTCATTATTTTTGCAAAGTTTTTACAACCTTTCAATATTTAAAGGTGTTATTTTTTTACAAGTGAATGTCATATTTTCTAGTGTGATGATTCACAAATGTAATATGATTTTCAGAAAAAAATGAGTAATTTATAAATTTTTTTTTATAATTTAAATGTCCAGTCGAAAGAATTAAAATATAAAAAAAAACGCAGCTGAAATTGAAACAGCGACGATTCTTTTTCAGTGCATTTAGTTTCAGCGAGTTTATATATTCATACTGTAGACGGTAATCTTTATGCTGATTCGTGACAATGACGATATGACAATTGGAGCTTGTTATACAATAAAGAACCAACTTCAAGATACAGGATGCGATCAGCCTGTTTAGAAAAATTATTGAAAATTTTATTTCGATACATTATATAATGTTCAATTATTGAATTGAGATATACTCATAGTTGAAACATCTATCAGGCTTAATTTTATGTGTCGAAATTATAATTCACTTTCTACTTTTCTGCTATATACATAAAACTTTTAAACCCGTAAGATTTTTGTTGCATATATACTTTTCGAGAAAGATGCGTTTTGTGTATTTGATACATGTATATTATTGCTCATATATAATTATTCAAACGACAGATATTTTATACTTTATTTTGATTTTACCTTAACAATAGTACAAGCCAATGTCTTATACTATTGTTAATTCAGATGTTAACTCAGATAACACTAGAATAATTAAAGTTTTTATTATATATAATTGTACGTATATGAAATTTAAATTATTGAAACATTTATGGAACTATCTTCATTACCATAATTATCCTTGATATTATTTTATTTATTAAAATACTTTTTATAAATACAAAGAGATACTTATGAAAAAAACTACAAGAAATATAGAATAAAATATTAGCAGACATGATAAAATTAGTTGAATAAAAAAATTGTAAAGTAGTAATTAAAGCAAATTGATGAGTATTATTAAAATAATAAATATAATTTTAAATTAAATATTGTATCAGTCTAGTTTATAAGTTTATTATGTAAAATGGTTTTTGTCAATAAATATTACTGTTTCCAGATGTAATCCTCCGTGTTTTGAATTCTTCAAGTCGTAGGAATAATTACAAATGGCAGTGTATCTATTACGCACATGCCGGTGTGCGCGCAATTTTCGTCAATTTACGAGGAAGTCTCGAGAAAAACGTCTCGGTGCGTGGCTCGCGCGAGAAGGGGCAGGCGGGGAGGTTTCAAGATTCCACATTAGAAAAGAGCTGTTGCATTAGAAAAAAAACACCTGTTCCGTGGACCGAAGCATCTCGCGCGAGAGAACGTTTGTTGCAGAGCGAGAGGGGGAAGAAGGTGAAAATATCCAAATATCGTGCGGTCACACGGAACCGCTGATTGTGTCGCCACGGAGCCGGCCCTGCCTTGGAATTGAGCGCGGCCTCGCTCTTCCTAACCTCCCAATTCCTCGAGCAGGACGGCCGGGGGAAAGAGAGGGACTCGTCTTACCGTGGGGACGCGGCGGCGTTTCCGGGCGAGAAGGGGAAGCCTTTCTACACTCCGTCGTGCGTTATCGCGGTCTGCATGCGTACGAAGGTCCGGTAACGCGCCCTCGGTAAGCCGAGCGCGATATTCGCTGCTGGGAAACAGGAAGATACGTCGCGAGAGACGGCAGCGGCGGCGGGGCACGTGCGCTTGCGCGACGGCGTGCGAGCTCCTTTGTTCTTTCTCTCTTTTTTTTTTCCCTTCCGTTCGGCGCGTTTCGCGCTGGAACGTACGCGCGGGGAGCGGGAGGACGGAAAATCGCTGGTTCAAGCTGCGCGACGCGCGCGATTCGCCGACTGAAGGAAAATCACGGCGACGCGGACGTTATAAACGACGCGCGCGGCTTCCGCGTTAAAGCGCGCACCTCTCTCGCGCCTCGCGCGAGAGATACGTTTTGTTTACGCTTCTTCTCGCGGCGACGGTGTGCTTAGCGGGCGGGAGGGCGGCGGCTAAACGCTGACTGCGCGCCCGCGATAATGGAAGACGTCGTCGTTACGCTGCGCCCCGAATTTAACCCTCGGTAACCTTGTGCGTCCCTCGTTTAATTACACGCGCTAAATTTAACGTGTAATTATAGCACCGTGAGAGACCTTGTAAACGCTACATTTTACATTGCGTTATCGTTACACGCTACTGCGATATACAACCGTCCTCCCCTGATTTACAGGCGCCGTTCGTCCGATCTCCGGATTTTCTCGACGGCGAGAACATCGCTTTCCGCTCAGGCGGACGTTGCTCGCGCAACGAAATTAATTCCTCGTCGTTTTACAATTCAATCGCTGCACCGCGCACAGCGTCCCCCATGGCATGGAGAGTATATTACGTCAAAATATGTTTTCGACTCACGTTTTCTTCCGCTCCGTTCACTTTTTTTTCGCAGCGGCTCGAGATCCTCGCGCGAGCAGTAATTGATCGCGTTCGTAAAAAGAAAGAATCACGTACAGGATGAAACAGGTGATTGATTAATAACCCGGCTACGGTACGAATAGACCCGCGAGACCGTGGTTGGCAGAGGGGGAGAGAGACGCGCGCATGCGTCGCACGTCCTACGCGCACGCTGATGACGCCGCAAAGGCAAGCTTTAAAAACTGCATTAACACTCTTCTTCTCTTTCTTTTACTTGGCCACGTAATTAGTCGACTCGGTCAGTTTTTCACCGAGAAATTGTTTACCATTGACGAATGATACTCTTTTGAATTGAATTTTAATTGTAACTCTTTGGATGGAGCTGCAAGAGCAATGTTAAGTTTTGAATTTACTTATATCGTTCGGATGAACATTGCAAAGTGCCTTTGTAGATTGAGAAAAATTTTGTACAAGGATTTTTTAATTTAAAGAGAAAATTTTAAACTTTTTGATTATTTATTAAAGCGGCTTGCAACTTGAATTAAAAAGATTGTACAAAAATTAAAAATTAATCATCCTACCTAATTAAATATACAACTTGTGCAATGAAATATCTTTGCTTAGAGTTTCTTCGTGCCTTCGTTATTTTATCTTTGATATGTATAATTTAAAGTCCAATGTATAATTTCAATATTTTAATCGTAAAAATCATAAATAAATATAAATGTAAATATATAAATATAATAAACATATTTACTGGGTCCATTTATAAATAAGTTCTGCTATACGTAATTACTGAATTATTTCTCTCTCTTCTTGGGGAAAAAAAACAGTATTACCTACGATTATACCTTTAATTATTTTATTTGCTGCAAGTAGTTGAAAGGGTATTATTTAATAAAACGCATCTCTCAATAAGGGAGAACTAAACGCTCGAAATAAATGATGGAAAAACTGACGTGTCGTCATATACATGCATACAACATGTACATCGTGTTTACGCGGTCGATTTATCGCGGATCGTGCTTGACCAGTAGAACGGTCGCCTGTGAATGAGGATTCGTCATCACCGACGACTTTATTTCATCCGCAATTTTTCCAAGAAATTGCACTCGTCGCAGTTAATTTTCCCCGATGCTTCCTGATGTTTTATGGTAATCGTGTATAACGAATTAAAAATATAAATATTTAATTTTACCGAGAGTTTATATCGAGAGGCAAGATTTCCAAGATTGCTCGTTCGGAGACAGAAGTCTCTTTTAAGAGATCGAAAACAAGAAAGTGTCCGATTGATACCTGAACTCGAATCCGCAGTCAGCAGCTTCGTAGGATCCCTTTTCGTATTAATGTCATAACGTCAGCGTGATTCACCACGGTTATTCCGTGTGATTGTTTAACGAGTTTCACCGTCGTTTCACGAGTTAGAACGTCATACCTCGACACTTCGCTTACGCTCGTTGCACGGGAAGCTTTTTGTTCATCGATGAAACAAATCTATCGCGAAATTACGACCAATTACGGCTCCGATCGGACAGGCGAGTGTTTCCGACCGGCGAGTTTTGGAGTCGGCCTACCGTCGTTTCTACGCAACGAAACAAACAGCGACGATTTCCACCAATTGTAGCTTCAAGATCTCCGCGCAGCTGCATTCGTCACTATTATTTATATGTCTTCGTGTCTGCTTGTAATTACCTTTTTTCCGCTTGCAGTTATTTTTAAAATCTCCAACGTTCACGTGCACACTCACACTTTTGATTTCGTTATTTATTTGTTAATCTGTGATACATTCGCGTGGATGTATGTACAATGCATTATCCTGCTTCTAAATTTTACTGTTCGTTGATTATTCAGGCTCCGTTTGATCGCATATGTTTCTTTTAATCGAAAATATATACCGGAAACTTCTCTCTTCTCTTTCGTCAATTTTAATGAGCCCTGCATATTTCATAGTATAGATCGAAATAAAGGATATCAGATTTTTGATGAGTGTTTAATCACACGCGGAAACAGGATACTGGCGGAATATTTTAGAAACTAATTTCTCGAAAGTGGAATATACGTGTCTACGTATCATAAAGTAGCAATTGTATTCTCATTAAATAAGCTTTTCCGCTAGTCACATTTAAACAGTCTCTGACGTACTCGCGCGTGACGTTTACCATTCAATCGTCAAATTATAGACTGAGTGTTGCGAAGACACGAACGAGATGCACGAGTATTAATTGAGATTTATTTAACGCATATCAAAACCTTTCAGTCTCGCTGTATATTCCGCTACATCGGCAAATAAGTTGCCGTCTTCCGACAGCCGATCGTCATGACAATCCGTTAAGTTGCAAAAACAATGGCAGTGTATGACAACGAACATTAAAATTCGATCGTTGAAAAACTTTATGATCTTGATGTAACAATTCTGGTTATGGCTTCCAGTGTAAAAAAAATATTATACGCGATGTTGAGCGGAATCGTAAACCTTATACGAATTTATTATAAACTACCTACTCTGAAAAGATATTAACAAAAAATCAGAATCTTTATTTTTTTATTTATGCATATTATTTACTGTCAATTTTTCTTCATTCGTGATTTTATTTACGAGGTAATTTCTGTTTTATATTTACCACCGACTTACGGATAAAAAATTAAGTCCCATTAAGATTAATTGGAGCTTTTATTTTTTGCAGTTGATCTCATCTACATGTGCAATATATTTCATTAAAGAAGAAAAAAACGGGGAAAGAAGATGTGAGAGAAAAATTTCCATGATTTTGAAAAAAATTTAGAAAACAAAAACTGATGTCCAGCTTAATATGTAAAATCACCATTATTATATTATATAAAAAAAGCAAACAAATGTCGCGTCCAGAGTACAGATTACAGTAAACTTTTATATATGTATATGTAATATAAGTTGTGTACAATAATTAACATAATAGAAAAATTTTTGTTTGTAGATAACTTCGACATTGAATAAATGTCAATAAAACTGCTCTTTTTTCACCTCGAGTGATAATGAAAATAATGAAAAAACATTTTCAATTTATGTTTGTTTTAAAATGAAGTAAAAAAAAATATTCTACTATTACATTTGTATCTTTCCATTTTACATTTTTTATAATAAACCCTTACATTTTTTACAAATATGTATTTCCATATGCATAACGTTTGCATACACATAAACCATATATATTATATGGCTTTTGTGACTTTCGTACAATGGATTCATATAATATGGAACGTATCCCTCGTATACGGGGATTTACAATATTTTTTTATATTTTCCAACAGCCTCGTTTTTCGTACGGTCGCTAATAGGTGCGCGCGTGCAAAACAACGATCGCGGCACCTGTTTAGAACTGAGGGCGTGCAGTTGTCGCCGACGCGGCGAGAACTCTCGTAAAGTACATTTGCATCCCTGTAGGGCCGACGTCGTCGCTGTTACGTATGTATTCCAGATTTGAAGAGAGGACAATGGGAAATCGATGCGGGTCGGATATACGGTACGTGTCACTCCCCCGTACACGTATGGCCCGTCCTGTCGTTTGTTCATGCAGTCAGTGCGTGATTGAACGACGCGGGTGCGACGCGCGCGTCCCGCACAGTTTCGAAGAATTGCATTCGCCGTTCAGTGGACCGACGGTGGATCGGCGGAGGTCAGGCGCGCGCACAAATATATTGCGAAACCCGGAAAATAGCGATCTCATGATCTCTGAACCGGGGGAACCGACGACCTGCCAATCCCGTGGCGCATCGATTAACTTTGCGATTGACGTTAGCTTCTCCCGATTCCGCGCGCCGCTGAATTATCGTCTCGGGATTAATTTCCCTTCCTCTCTCTCTCTTCCTCTGTGCCCGCGGATTTATCTCTCTTTTTCCTTCTTTTTTTTTTCAAACGCCGTATAACGAGGGAATCAAGGATAGCAGAGCTGCGGGGTTCAAATTTAATGGGACGTAACGTCGAGCATTCCGACGTGGGAGCGCCAACCGGTTGAAAATGTACATATATATGCCTCTCGGTGATTAATGGGACTTAATTTTTTATCGCCAAGTCGGTGAATCGCGCAAATACACTGGAACAGAAATTATCCAAATAAAATCATCGGCCACAAACAGAAAATAAAAAAATATCTCGACTATCTTTTCTCACATTGTGTTCCCCTCGACATTGATGCTATGATTAAAATATCTGTCCACCAATCTAGAAAATTTTTGATTGATGAAACATGTATTTACGCAGAAGGAACAAGCTGCTTTTATAATATTACACTGTCATTGTTCGGCTGATAATTCTGATTCGAGCAAAAGCCTTTGTTTATAAGATAATTATTAACGTCAATAATGTAAAAATTGATTATCAATTTAGTGACGTAATATTACATTATCAGCTTCGTAAAACTGTTGCAAGACCGAATAGCAATCGACGCGTGATTTAAAACCTTAAAGGCGAAATGCGTAAAATTAAAAAAAAAAATTATCGTCATCAGGAATCGCGCCCAATGACCGAAAGTGTCGATATTGATTACATTGCCGATTGTTATTTATAATATTTCGGTGGAGGGGGTCGTTTTAAGAGCGCATTCGCGCCTGTGGAGCGACGAGGGAAAGATTCAATAAATCCACTTGCGCCTCCAAGAAAGGATTCTAGAGATGTCGTAAACGTAATGCTGTTTTTTTACGCCGAGCAATATTGTACAGACGCATTTTTCACGCGCCTATCCTCCCACATTTTGGTTCGCATTATGTTTACTCGCGACGTGACGCGTCAAGGCTCGGGATCGTCTCGCGCGCGCGGCGATCTTTATTTACGCATCTACTTTAATATCAATTTATGCGTCGCTACCTGCAGAGCAATTACGCGATTCGTACGGAGGCGTCAAACGGATCGGCTTCGCGCGCCGATTTTTTATCAAATATTTGCGCGCGCGATAAATTGGATAAATGCAATTTACCGTTTCTACTACATTACTGGATATTTGCCCGGAATAAATATCTGCCGCGTGGCCGGAATATTACGTGAACGCGCTATTTTTTTTAGCGCTACCTCCGCACACACGGGCGTGAATCGCTTAACGTGCGCTTAATGTGTTAATAATGTAACGCAATGATACGTAACAAAAGTATCGGGATAATTTCGAAAAATATCATTGAGGTACTTTGTTCAGCAGTATTTTTTTCGCCACACGTTGGAGAAAACGCGACAATAAATACTTTGCGCAAAATACTTTTACAATTTGCCTCATCGGCCGCTGCTAGAATCGTTGGTTATAAAGATGGACAGTAGATGGCGATGAAACGCTATTTGGCACGCCCGAGAAGAGAATCCGTGGAGGATTTCGTGTAAAACGAGGCGCGCATCGATATATCGGAGAGATAAATTCCGCATTAAAGGCTGATAAACGGTTTATTCAAAATACAGGAGAAACGCCCGATAATAACAAGCCGCAACGTGATTTATGGATTTTTCACGCTATTATTATTTAAACAATGCCGTTTTTCCTTTCATGCTTTAATTACAATGCCGCTATTTTTTATGTTGATATCCCGCGATGAAACTAAATACATATATGTGTTGCGAAGGCGAGCGTATCGGATATTTTTCGAAATACTTTTCGGCAGCGGAAAAGCGTATTGTCTACACGCTCTTCCCGTGTGTGTGTGTGTGTGTGTGTGTGTGTGTGTGTGTGTGTGTGTGTGTGTATACGTGCGTGTGCCATCTCTTTTTTGAGCCGTGGAATTATGCGAGAATGACTTTGGCAGAGCTCCAATGCGCCACAGAATGCGCGGGGACAACATGTACGGAGCAACGAACTTTAGTCGGCGTGACTTCGGGCGTGGGTTCTTTTTGTTTCGACGAGAACTTTTCAGCCGGGAACCTGACGTAGACGTTTTCTTTAGCGGCGATAGTACGAAAGTTTCGTTCCGTATACGTCGTAGCTCGTCCCGCGATAATTGCGGCGTCCTCATATGAGGGAAGAGACAGATGTGTCGAAGGGCTCTTTTAAAAGTGGGGCTGCATCAGGATTCAGATCTCAAACAATAAGCACGATTTTTCTTTCAAATTTATTTAGTCGTGGAATAATTCTCTTTTTCTCTTTAGTACAGGTGAAAAACATTGCGATAATATTATGTCGCAGCAAAAGCGATATAGGAATGAAAACATAAAATCGCAGAGGAAAACAGAGATAAGAGAGAAATATTATCATTTAATAAAAGCACTTTCAAAACATCAATATATTTAGCGTATCAGCGCGATGCGCGACGGCTTGTAATCCGATTTTTTTGCCTTAATTTTTTGCTTCGTTATATTTTTACGAGGCTCGGCGTGAATGCCTATCGGTGTTATCATACCGTAATTAATGCGATCATTATCGCATCGCGCCGGCTAGATTAAAAGCTACGCGCACGCCGCGGACGCCGCGAAAACAGCTTAGCGTCAGGCGCGCGGTGATTAAAAATTACAGCTGGCGGTGTGAAGAAAGGAGAGAGAGAGAGAGAGAGAGAGAGAGAGGAGCAAAACGAATGCCGAAAACCGAATCTATGCGCGCGCGCCGTAATTTTTAATTATTATTCCTTGCGACGATCGCGCGTAAACCGCGCGCGACCTTCGCGCTCTCGCTACGTACGCTTAATTAATTAAACAGAACGTAATTACGGGACGCGCGAGCCGGGCGCGGGACAGCCAACCATTTTTAATTAATATACGGCGAGACACGATTACGAGTTTCTCGCTAACGCCCCTTACGACGACGATAGCGGCGACGACGCTGCCGCTGCCGCCACCGTGCATTTATTCGCGGAATATTATACAGCTGGGTAGCGGCAAACATTTCCGGGTCGAGTACTCGTCGTAAGACGAGAAGAGGGAGAAAGAGAGAGAGGTAATTACGATTCCTATTACGCTAAAGCCGATACCGGTAACGCACGACCCTGCTCAACCCTCGGCCATTCCATCCTCTCCACTCCTCCCCTCCGCGACTCTACCAGCCCGCGAAATAATCCCCGCGAAATAATCCTCGGAGACCCGCCCGGTCCGACGTAATTTCGCGCGAATATGAATAAGAATCACGACTCACGCGTGACTCCGGGGATTCTCTCTCTCTCTCTCCGTTGCGGCCAAGTTAGGGCGCTGCCGGGCGGAGCAGGGTAGGCAGGCAGGTTAGGGTTGGCGTCGGCAAGAGCCGTGGTGGAGGTTTGGGGTTAGAGCGGTAGCGGCGGCGGCGGCGGCGGCGACGGTGACATGGTGGTGGAAACGGCGGCGATGGTGGTGGCGAGAATGACCGACTGCGCAGACCCCGAAGTCTCGCAGCCGCGAGTACGTAGTCAAACTCCGGCTCAGTAAGGACTGTGGTTCCCGTTCGCAGTGCAGTTCGAAATCTCCGGGAGCGACCGCGTTCTTTCGTTTTTCTCTCTCCTTTCTCTCCTCTCTTTCTCTGTCCCTCCCTTCCTCTCTTCCCCTCTCACGCACACTTTCTCATTCTCTCTCTCTCGCTTTTTTTCTCTCTTTTCCTAAGCTTCAACTGTCTCCCTTCGTTTTCCCATCATCTTCGTTTATCGCGTCTCCCTTCCAGCGCTTTGCGTCTTCTCTTCTCCCTACTCTCGTAGCGCGCGTTGCCTTCACCCTGCCGCCGAGGCACCTCCTTAACTTTCTTTTCCTCCGCGCGCGCGGTTTGTCCGTCGCCGCCACGCAACGCGACACGCGTGCGGGAACCTCGGCCGATAACGGCTGACCGTTGACGATTGATGGATACGGGCGAAACGCGCTGGCAATCCCGTCCCGCCGGCCCGAGGTGTCTTGATGGCGAGTCACGTGGATCGGCGGCGGCGGCGGCGATCCGGTGATTCGGTCGAATCTCGCTAGTCCCGGTCCGGGCACGGCGCGCCGCGCCGCGGTGCACGCGTGGGTGCCGTCTGATCGTCGGCGGATGTCTATCACTGGACAGGCCCACCGGATCGCGGGCTGACAAGAGTACGCGGCAAGTACGGAGGAACGTCGCGGTGGTTCGGGTCGATGTGCATCGGGCCCGAGGAGACGCGCCGACACTTGGCCTCGCTCGGTGTAAGTACCACCCACTCGCTCATCCGCCCTCTCCACCTCGAGGCCACCCCTAAAACACGACACGGACACCGGTCCGACCGTGAGTCACCACGCGTGCCCCGTGCGCGAAGTCAGCTGGAAGTGCGATGCTTGCCGAAGCGAGGCTCTTGGTTCACGGGATTTCTCGGGTCAGCTGTTTACCGGTTGTGTGCCTCGGCACACACCGCCGTATCACGAGAGAGAGATCGCGTCCGGTAGACTGATTAAATATGCATTCTCTTTGGTGCGCGTTGCCCTTAAAATAGGGCTTCATCGACTCGCGTTAAATCGCCTCGTGTTTATACACGGTGCTCTTTTATAGACTCGCGCTGCGAGTTGATTTACGGAGGCGAGAGAGAGAGAGAGAGCCTTGCCTGCTTACAAATTTACGAAACGTGCGATGAAATAAATCTCTCTCAATTAATTACTTTCGGTCCGGCTGGATCTTGCCTTTCAAGATTCTAATAACGCGAGGTTTGTGTACATTTTGTATACTTTTTCCAACTTGTTATTAAACTGCGCGCTGATTGTTTGCCGGTCTTGAAACACACAGCTTTTTATTGGAGCGATAAATTCACGTACTTGAATCGATTTAATTTTCGACGCTCGGCATCCTTTTTAAGTCACTGTAAAAAATTTATTACAGAAAATATCGTTAATAAATCTTTCATTAAAAGTGATGGAAGTTGAGTGACTTTTAAAGCCTTTATGCGTTCTTATTCTCGAAAGTCACTTAGCTTTTTCTTAGCCAAGCTGTTTCTATTAAATTCTCCCGCGACTTCTCGGGCTCGCATTTAGGTGAAATCAAATTGAAAATCGAGTTGCCGTGTTTATTAATACCGAGTACAAAATACCACGTTTCTTCTCGGATAATTATTGTTGCACCATTATCTGTTTAATATGCTACACTCTTTTCAATCCAATTAACACCGTTCGCTGTTTAATAATTCCGGCGTCGAACTCATCTGCATTCTGATTACATCTGCGCGAAAGCGACGATTCTCCCTTTGTTTTGCATATATGTACGCGCAAGATATTACAAACACTTGGGCTGTCTGAAAGGAGAACTTGCTGCAAAGCGACGGCTCATCCGCAAAAATCGATAACAAGCATGTATAATCGGAAAATCGTGATTCCGAAACTCGTTAAACAAATTGAATCTTTCATGTCTTCGTTGTTAAATATATTACGATGCTTTTTTGTATCCGTGGTGCTTTGGCTTTATAATTAATTACCCGATACCGCGGATATCTTTAATCCCAACCGAGCCGCCGAGCTCGAATGAGCCCGTAATGAAATGCACCCTTTTTCGTTCCATCGGACGCTGTTGTTTTTCCAGCCGATGAGAAGTGCCCCGAAATATTCTCCAAGTTTAATAACGCCGGCTTATATCGCGGTAGGTATTAAGTACGCGTTAGCACGTACGTCTCCCGACGGTATTAAATTTTGACGTTCCTTCGGAGGGGAGGGAGTTACTTTTCCTTCTCGAGGGGTCGTTTAATGACTCGGAGTCTGCAAAGGAGAATTACGGCGGTTAATACATCGTAATTACTTCCACATGCCTGGGCACAAAACGCCCAGGCGACTCATCCGATCCGTCGGATATTTCACTTGGTGGGAATATCTCGACGTTTAATAATGCGTGCACCATCGAGCAACTTTTGTGTATCTGGAAACTTATACAGTTTCATAACGGATGATTTGTCGCGGTCGTAAAACCGTATCGCCACTGCATGATTTGTGATCTCGATCAAGAATCTATACGCTGCTCGGGTGTTAATATTCCATGTCACATAAATTGTAAACGGATATGTTTCGCAAATATGTTTATACAAAAAAAAAAAGTATAACACACGTTCGACTTGTGCAGAATTGTCGTTCGTAAAATATTTGACAAACGTGTAAACGTGTAACGTAGGATCAACGATATCGGTTACAAAGATCAAATTGATTAAAAAAATCTCGTTCTTTTTATCGTTTTATTCAGTGAGAACAAATTTGTTAGTCGAGCCACGATATCCCAAGTCGAGTATACAGAGAACATGTATGACATTTGGTGCTGTCGATACGAATTTAAAATATTTCCCGTTAATACGCATTGTCGGCAACCTTGGCGTGTCGCGCAACAATCTATCAAAAATCAATTTAAAGGTTTTGGATCGCACTCGCGGGGATACGAAACTTTTTATCTGTTATAACAGTCGCCGTAGCGTGATTAATCGACCCGTCCGTACTACTATTAAATGGGATGCGGATAATTAATCGTCGGTTTCGCCACAACACCTGCTTGCCTAGCGTGGGAACATCTGAACCGTGTTAGACGCGCGCGCGGCTCCGCGCAAAAACGGACGGGCATGCCGATCCGGGATCGTGTGCGGCTACAGAGCGAGTCATTAAGTAAACTGTAAATCTTGCTTATACTCGCGCTACGCGCTACGGGCTTACGTCAAATCCAATCGTAAATTCTGCGATATGCACGGGAGACATTAAACCCTTACGCACTCCCCCAGCTTTCTCCCTCTTTGGACGTTCTCCCATTTCGTGCTTTTCCAGCGTAACAATAACCGCGCAAGTGGCGAGAGCTCTGCTCTCCAATAATAAAGCGGCCCATAAAGCTTACGGGGCGTGAATGACGCGGGAATTACAGATAGTATTTACATCGTCTCGCCCGTAGAGGAGCGCCGGCAGCTCGAATCGGCCAGCTTCCCCGTTCCCAGCTCGAGCTCGTGCGACACGTTTGTCAATTCGTTCGTGCGCACACGCCCACACGTCTTCGAAAGAGGGAAGAGAGAGAGAGAGAGACAGAGAGCGCGCCGATAATAAACGGAGCCGTAAAAAGCTCGACTATACGAGCGGCAACTACGAGCACGCATACGTAATCAACGTCGCCGTCCGACGTTAGGACGCAGGTCGTCAGAAATTTTAATAAGCCACAAAGCGATCGGGTAGAGACCCACAGCAGGCGGCGACGGCGGCGGCGGCGGCCCGCCCTCCCGGTCGCCCTCCAGTCAACTTGCAGCGGTCGTGATAAATCAGGACGCACCTGGCGTCCCTCGCTGCACACACGCCAGGTCCGATGCATTCGCCCGTCGTACACTCGCCGGATTACCTTCCTTCTTTCCCTCCCTCCCTCCGGCTCGGAGAAAAGCGTATTCTACGGAGCGGTCGAATTAAGAGCGCGGGAGCGTTAGGGGAACGCGCGAAGAACGGATGGAAAAGGCGAGGGCTATAAATACGAGGAGAGGCCAGGGCGAGAGACACGGAGGCGGAGAAAGAGAACTGTCCTCGGCACAATGCGTGCCGCACCAATCCTATTTTCAGAGATACCCATCTCTTACGGTTTTCAGCGGCGGGAGGGAGGAGGGAGCGGTGGTAGCCCGACTAACCGCTTTATCCCTACGTCGAAATCGCTCCTTCGAGGTTGCCTCGCAGCTGTTTCGTCGCTTCTTCAAAGTCCATCCTTCCCTTGCGCGTCGCGTCGATTTTCTATCCGAAAAAACATCGGAAATGCAAAGCGCCTTCTCCCCGGTACCCATCGAGAGTCGCGAGGGGTAGATCGCCCGACACCGGGAGTGCGCTTTCCATTTCGCTCGTAAAACGTCTGCGGCGACTTATCGAATCTGTATTACCTCTCATGCACGCCACTCGCAGGGAGAAGTGTTTCGATAGAAAGTCTTCTCCCCTGTCTCCTTCGCGTCCCGGGAAAGCGATATTTTAACACGATCGATGGGGAAATACAGGAGCACCGAACTCTCACGGAATGTCGTTTACACTCTTGTAATGTATGCGACGAAAGAAGTGAGTTTTCCGTCGCACTATTTGGTAAAATAAGCCACTCGAGGTTAAAGGGCAATATTTATTTGTTAAATGTATAATTCATAACGTACTTACGTCCGCGCGCGTTCCGCGCTGCCAATTGTTGTTGTCGAGGATAATTATTATTCCAGTGAAGTTAGAGGATGTGATTCGAGATGAAGATTAAGGGTGTCCTCTGGGTGGACTAACTCATTTAGTCGGGCAAGCACAAAGGACAGCCGTCACTTAGACGTCACACGAAGAGCGTTCAGGTTCCCTCGCGGAGTGTCAGAGATAGCAGATTGTAATAATAATAGTGGTTTCTAGGCTGAAATGAAAATTAGCTTCAGTCATTGATTCTCGAGACCTAGTCTTCTTGCACCTGTTTCTTTATCGCTGGGAGATAGGCAATCATACGTCATAGATCCCAAATTATCAACGTTATATTGTTACGAGAGCGACGTGACGTGCCACTTACGGAGTATGACAGATTTCCCGGTAGCCACTTATCTCTGGTTACGAAGTAGTTCGCCCGCGCTCGCGGACGACGGTGCACACTTAGCCGGTGAAACGAGGTGATTTATAGCGAAACTTGCCGTATAAAACGTACACATACGTTAAACGCCCGGGGTGTCTCGCACCGTTACTTCCCACAGATACACATCCCCCTTGCGGCTTAAGTTTTGCGAAATTGAGAGAGAGAGAGAGAGAGAGAGAGGAGGAGGGAGAAGAGAGGGGCTTTTCTCCCGGTGAACTTGTACCTTGCACTTCAGTTTTATGCGCGGCGCTCTATGAAGGGCGGATATCGTGTTTGCTCTTGTAGCCGGTATTGTTTGCCGGCCGCCTTTGTTTACGGGTTCCCCGTTCCCCACCCTCTTCCCTCCTCCTCGGGTGGTAGGTCACGGTTCAGGAAACCCACTTGAGGAGGATTTCTTTTGTCTCGGCCGTCCGTTGCAATAATCGAGTGAAACCACACGGGCAAACGCACTTCTGGCGCGCCAGAACAATATGATTACTTACCGGTGGACATCATTGGCGAGATTGGAGAAAGGAATGAATTCTCTCCGGTAATCAACGATATCCCCGTTGATTAAACCGTCTATACGTCCGACATCCATTCCGCGAGGATGCCGCGAGTGCACGAAAGTGAAAAGATCATTAGGGGATTCGGGAAGGGGAGAAAGGTCGTGAGAATCACGCAGCCTGAAGAGTGAGAAGTAGAGTGTTGTGGATTATCGTGACCGCGAGCTGCCAGCTCAAGATGCGTTTGTTATTCGAGACGTCGAATCTCTTTCCCTTTCCGCGTCGTCCGGTGGTGAAAGGAGAAAGAGGATCCCCCTGATGTCGAATGCCGGAGGTAGTCGCGTTTTCGAGGCAAACGGGAAAAACGAACGGGAAGCGAAAAAGAAATGGGCTAATTGCCCTGGATTTGATCGATCGTCCTACGAGGCCCGTTTCCTCTCAATTATGTAATTGGACGATGTTAACCCTGGCGCGCACGAGGCCGAAACAAATGTGTAACATCCACGACACGTTGGCTGGGCGCGCGCGCGTACGGGAGAACCGAGATTTATTATTTTGGCGAGACTATCCGCCTCGATACAACCGTAATTGGATCTGGGACGTCTCCTTGTCAGGTAACGTCATAATCCCGCGTGGAAAAGCTGGAAGCGCGAGAGTAGGTCGTTACTCTCTGGAAAACCGGAAACGTGGCAGAGAAAGGACAGGAAGGGAAGCGCCTGGCTGACGTACTGGAACGAACGACTAAACAGGCTTAATGTTGTTAGCGCGCGACTACGCCGCTGTGCTTTTCGTTCGCGGCTGGACGTCGTTATTATCTTGGCCGTTAAATATGGCCTCGTCAGGCGCACACGTGAATAAATTAACGTGCGGCAAAGCGTACACTTTGGACAGTCCGCTCTTTTGAAGAACAAACGAAAAGAAAAGCGAACTACAGTTTTTTACTTTACACGCGCGAAGCGTAATTAATTCTTCAACGTTACATAAACGCGAGACATTAACGAGCGTTGTTTTCGCCCTTAAACGATTCCTCGGAGATACGTACGCGGAGGTATAGCGAATTGGATTATTTTCGCAACTCAAATAAACGATAACTCCGGATGAGAGACAGGTGGAGGAAATAACCGATAGTTATCGGTACAGTACAGAGGAGAGACGTAGAACGAGCAGATGGGATGTTTTAATATGTCCGACCGATATTTCTGCGGCTTCATCGATGCGGAATTACAGGAATATACAACTCGGGCGTTGACATGCCGAGCGCGTTGATATTTTGCGTATCGTAAATTAGAACTATCGCCACATCGAGCTTTCACCTATAGACTCTATCGCACGTGTTTATCTATATTTCGTGATCGACTTGCTGCCGATCCCTCGCTTTCCGATGGCTTTATTCAACAAGATAATGTTTTAATGTACGCTCTCCGTGTAAATGTACAAGATGTATCAGAAACCGCACACTTTTTTTTCTGTCTTATAAATTATCTGACGGTTTTCCAATTTATTCTCTTTCAGCAGAAAGTTGATGGGTTTATTGAATATCTCGCAATCAGTAATTACTAATCGACTGAACATTTTACATTCAGATATCGAATATTTCAGCTCCGAAGACTCGAGTAGACTTCATTACTTGGTTAATTGTAAAAAATTTTTATTTGATGGCCAATGATCAGGGGATTTAATATTAATGAAACAAGGATAAAAGGACAAAAGTTGGAGATACCCTTTAATTGGTCTCGCCACCGAAGGAAGCCTCAGCCTAAATTCGACAAGTCGCATTTAGTTCATAATTAATAGGAAATGCGTGACATTCCATAAATTCTATATACACGAACACGCCGAGAATTATATTGGATTTACCTGAGGTTAATTCCGTATTGACCGCAACGTATAAATCAGATTATACAGTACCGACGTTAATATGCAAATACGTGCGGAAAGCGGGGAACGAAGTTTCGAACGGGAGAGGCCAGTTTTTCGCATTTACCAGGCGACCGGTCGCGGAAATGGAAGTACATTCAGCGAGAAAATAGATTAGATTAAGTCACTTAATTTGATCGTCCGCGAATTTTCGCGGAGTTTTATCGTTGTTACGAAGTCGCCCGGTAATCTTCAGCGAAAGGCTCGAACGAACGAAAGGAAGGAAGGGCACAAATGTCCAGGCCGTCGCGTCGTCGGTCTGACGGAGGAATGTGCGCGTTGGATGAAAGTGCGGGCGGTCCAGTTAGTTTTCATATCTCCGCTATGCTCGCGGAAGCGCGTGGATATGAGATGCACAGAGGCGGCGCGCGTTGACAACGCCGAGAGACTTAAACGATTAATTCTCTCTGCCGACCGTAATACTCTAGAAAGCCCGAGCGAATCGCGTCGCAGATCAGAGCGACGGGCGGCTGCGCGCGGACGCGTTATACACGTCCGCGGAATTTCATTCGTGATTTATCGGCGGACGATTTTTATGAAGCCCTGGGGGGATTTTATGAGAAACGCGGTCGCTGAAAGCGCGGAACGTTGAAATAAGACGACGACGACGACGATGGTCGCGACTACGTATTCGTTCGTGGATACGATTGAAAGAAGCGGTATGTGTAACGTACGATCCGAGGAGCATTTCAATATCTCTGACGGCGGAATCGAACGGCCCGAGACGCGCCGTGCTATATATTGCCGGAGCATTCCCACGGCCGTCCGTCGCCAAGCTGGGCTCTTTTTAAATTTGGAACAATCGGATATCTCCCCCGGCGAAGAAACGTTCCGCGCGCGGAGCAATTTAGAATCGAGATGTCTGTTTTTTTTTCTTCGACGATAATGAGCGAAGAGAAGAAGAGAGACGGAGCGAGCGCGTTTTGCTCGCGGTACGTTAGCATTCATTGAGAAAAAGCAAGCGGGGGAGTCAGCGAAGGTTGTAACTGATGAACCGGGCGCGGTAAAAGCGGCGCGAGATAAAGTAGGTAACGTCGAGGTCTAACGATGGCGTGGGCGCAACGTGGGGCGTACAATGTATGTACGTGCAACACCGAGGGAAACACACGGCGCGCCGCACAATCGTTCAATCCTAATGACACCGTTTCTTAAGAGAGCTCCAGCCCGGGTATCTCCCGGGACCGAAGGCGGGCCCCCTCTCGAAAGCGGAGTCGCGCGACGCGATTTAACTTTAGAAATCTGAATCTTTTTTTCCGTGCAGCGGAAACGTCGCGGGCGGACAAGAGAAGAGAAGGAAGAGCGGTACGCGGGTCGAAAACGCGTGTCCTACGACAGCAGGATGAACGAGAGAACGATGAGGGGAGGGTGAGAAGGGAGCTGTTCGTTTACGTACAACCGAGATGGAAACAACACAGACGGGGCGAATGAACGAACGGACAGACGGACGGTGGTGTGTACGGTCTGGGTATCTTTAATATCTTTAATCCACACCCCTGCGCTCGCGCGCGCCCGCCGAGGAGCGGAGGTATGCGTGCAGCCCCCTAAGCTTCCGTCGTACTACGACGGGGGTAGCCCTCCGTGTGTTTGAGCTACGCAGGCGCGGTTTATCGACTGCCGCATATATATAGGAGCGGCGGGAGAAGCGTTTCGTTTCGTTTCGTTTCGTTTCGCAGTAGCCCGAACAATTTCTGCACCGCTACCAGAACCCCTCTCTCTCTCTCACTCTTTCTCTCACTCGCACCCTCTTCTTTCTGTTTCCCTTCCGCCTTTTACGCCACCCGCCCTTCATCCCTTTCTTCTCTCTCTCTTGCTCCCTGGCACTCTTCCTCTCTCTATCTCTGTCTCTTTCTCTCTCTCTCTCTCTCTCTCTCTCTCTCTCTCTCTCGCACTTCTCTTTGTTCGTTCGTCGTTCGTCTCGGCTCCGGATATTTGTCCGGATTGCAATTGCAGAGGGCTTTTTCCCACTCGCTTCCCTCGTGCCTCGGCGTGTACCCGACCGAGTGAGTCTTCCTTCTCGCTCTGTCTCTCTCTCTTTCCTCCTTTGAGCCCTCGTTTTCCTTCCTCTCTCCTTTCCATGTCGCGACGACCTGCGCGTGAAGCAATATTTTACTCGAGCGGATACACGGGCTTGGGTCGCGCGCCCCGAGAAGATCGGGAGGGTTAAAATCGTTTCGACGTGCTCGATGACCGATCGAGTGCCATCTCCCCCTCGGTGGAAATACGAACCGGACGCTAGTAGCCACCGCATTAATCCTCCACGTACTCTGGGATATAACTCGGTCCTACCTCTCCGCGATCGTCATTTCGATTCGAACCCCTTCGCTCGGGACTCCCTCCTGCTCGAGCACGCGAAAAACGAATCTTTCCTCCAATTTGCATAATTTTCCACGGTGGAAGAAAGAGGCGAGGTTTCAAGGCGAGCGAGGGGAAATTTCGCGATGAACTTGAGAATACCGTTTCACGGACAGGTCGAATGGACGCTGTGCCTCGTAAATGTTTTCACGAAAGTTTCCGTGATACCCTTGATCGGCAGATATCGCTCTATCGATACCGAACCAAAACTTTCTCCTCTACATTAGGACATTCGGTTCGAACGTTGATTGCCAGCTGTCTTAAGTTGCCGTCGCTATCTTTGAATACTACGGAGATCGATCCCTTCCGATCCTCCCGGCGCGATACGAACCGGATCGGAACGAGAACGACAGCTGTCCCGGATGGACGCTACTCCGGGGAAAGGTGGGCGCGCACAGTGGTCAAGAGAGAATTGATAGCCTTCTGGCATCGTTAAACGCTGTTAAATCCTTAAGCGTCATTTTTCAAACCAGATCCGAAATATAACGAGCTGGATCCGAAGATTCCGGCCGTCGACCGGCTGTTAAGTAATGCAATGTAAATGTCTAGGCTTTTTTTTTTCGTTCCTCGCCAAGGCAAAGGAGAACAAGGTGGATCCCTTTCGAACAGGTGGCAGGCCAGACGCGGACCAACAGGTAGGAAAGCGGGTCCGCTGATACGGGTCAAGAAATGCATAAATTAAACTGGAGGCGTGTATACGGGTCCAGCCCCCACCGTTTTGCTTCGTAATTTATGCCCGGCAACTGCATCGTGCCTCGAAAAGAAGGAGAAAGGAGGAAAGGGAGAGGAGAAAGGGCTATTCATTAAGGCAGCAAGAGACTCGGCCTGGGCTAGAGCAAACTTTCGGCTTAACGAATTTTCCGATTTCGCGCATTAATATGCTAATCCAATTAGTCGTTTCGGCACAGCGGCCCGCACACCCGCACGTGTGGTACCGCCAAGTTTTTAACCCCGAAGAACTAATTGAATTAGCATTTCAATGCAGCGATTCGTGCAATTCGTTTAGAGCGTAGCTTGGTTTAATTTCGGGATAGCTCGCGCGCGGAACGCGCGTAGGTGATATTAACGTTTGATCTGCTACTGTTAGTACCCGTGGGGGCACCGTTTTAATTACCGTCCTCGAATATTTATAACGCTAAGTAATTCTTACCGCCACTTGTGCCTTCGTTGCAGTGGATGTGTGTGCTGTGTCACTCCAGTGCAATGAAATTAATTATATGTAGCCTCGTAATGTCACCACTTTTAATTTGGAATGGGAACAGTGTACGAAAGAGAGAAAAAAAGAGAGAGAGAGAGAGAGAGAGAGAGAGAAAGAGGGGATGTTTAATTGCCACTTGAAAAAATTTCTCCGTGGCTCTTACAATAAATGTGCAACTCGATTTGCTTAACTTGTTAAGCTTAATTTGTCGCTAAATTTTGTTATCGTAAATTTAATAAACATATGACAAAATTAATTAATCCTTTCGTATACGATTTTCTGAATTAATTTGCCGAAGGGAGAATAGTAATTGATAACAATATTCGACGGGAAAAGTTTCATTTCACGCACGTGATTTACTAAATGTATTATCAGGGAATTGCATTATCTTCGCGGCGTGGCGTATTATAGCGATACGCGATAGGTAAATCATAAAATTATAGCTCACGCGTGGTTTGCGCTTCTCGCTAGAGAGGTTGCAGCTCGGTCGTTTATTCGGTGGTTAGCCAAGTTTGGTATGACTTTGGCTCGTCTTCAGTTGAGTTGGATTGAGAGAACGAGAACGGGGGTTCTGGAGGGTGAAAGGGGATTCAGTAAATTGAATGACTTGGCCTGTTATATACGTTATCCGAGACTTCTTTGCTTTATGCCGCGTAGAATCGGGGCGAACGGGCGCAGATTCTATTATAGACAAGAAGTCACCCGCGACTGCCTAGGCTATTACGCTCGATGCCATTTCCACATGTATTATGCATGTCCGGGCAAATTTCGTCGTCTGTCGCGACGAGGGGTAGAGCCGTCGTCTTATTTATTATTTACGTTTCCTTTGGCCGATAAACGCGAGCGATCTTAACTTGGCTATCTTAAGAATGATGACGTTTCTCCTTCCACGCAACCGAGAATTAAACTGTGCTGCAGACTATATTAATTTTTCAGCCGAGATTACCCGCCGCACAATTTATATCGGGACGAGAAATATATATCGCGTATACATCGTAATACGAAGTCTTTTAATTCCACTCACATCGCGATTGTGCCCGCGCGAGCGAGCTCGTTACAACGCGCGCCGTGCAAATTATACGCGCGAACATTATTTATGAATTCTTTGCGCGAAAATATCACGTAGCGCGTAAATTGCAGCGTAATAAGATATCGACGGTAATGATACGCGCGCACTGCAAAACTATATTTAAATGAACCTCTATATAAAGTATAAATAATATATATGATGAGAGAGATTGCAATAATACAACATAATTAAATTTATTTATCGAACATCCGGAAAACTATATGAATAATGTTCAATTTTAAAAACTTTTACAGTTCTATATATATATGTGTGTGTATATTATAATATATAATTATTAGTAAACTTTAACATACAAAGGTTGCACATTGATCTGCAGCAAAAATAAAATTCTCACTCACTCACTCGATATCATATATGCATATCGTAAACAATTTATCTCTTTCCGTCGTCGGAGGATACAACTATCCTTCCGAACACGTCGCTTATCGCCGCGCCATGAATTGCCCTTAATAACACAATCTCACTTCTCACAACAAGATTACCTCGACGATAGATATCCGCCGTAGCTTTAGAAACAATTACCGATCTTTGATATTGCACTAAATATTTCATCGTTGTAGGATACCGTTAAGGAGTAGCTTCAAAGATACTTAACCGTCCGTTGGTTGGGGCTTATGCGAAACTTACGATGAACAGAACTAGATTATAGTTAGTCTCGTAAATGTAAATCCTTAACGAGTTGCCAGATAGAGCGAAATAAAAACTTCCCGTTGACCTAGATACTAAGTTGCGATACTTGAGCTAATTCCCGGGCTTTGGTCTTATCATCCCGGCGGTTGTAGACAAGCGTTGTTTATCAGAGCGATGTCAGTTTTACCGCGGGGCAAGATCTCCTCGAATATCCCCCACCCCCGCAATCAAGTTCCTCCTTCTCCCCCTCCGTCCTTTTTATGCTCCTTCCCTTCTTTTCATGTCGATCTCGTTTCTCTTCTCTCTTTCTCTCTCTCACCCTCTTCACAACTTTCTTCCTTTCGGCGATATTCCCGGAGCCGAAAAACGCCCCTATCCCGGCGCGTCCGTTGCGAGGTAGGAAAAAAAAGGGGCGCCCGATTTCCCGGAGAAAATGACGCGCGCCGCCATACGGGATATTACTTGCCGCGGATGTTAACGTCCGTTGCATTTTTTTGCGGACGCGACGGGATGGGTCGGCCGCGGATGAGGAGGGCAACAACGGTTTTGGACGGTATAGCTGTGCCAGATAGCGGGATGCTGTAAATCTGTGCATTATACATGACAGTGAGATCAGCGCCATTTGTTATTCCCCGACGGAGCGTGGCAAAAGAGACGTGAAAAATTACCGGAGGGCGCGGCAAGCACTTACTGAAACGAGGATATTGGGGAAATTTCTGGACAGCGCGGAGGCGAGAAGAGGACTTGGCAGAAATCTCGCGATGCGGGAATCGAAATTATCGTTGGCGCAATGCGTAATATCGTCCGTCCTCTCCGTGCACTGCACGCGTACGTACCCCCTCGATTCGTGCGCGCTCTCTGCCACGGGTTAACGGATAACGATCGCTAAATTGTTGTTAGTTCGCGGCCATGTGTAACGTTTCCGGCGCGTACCTCTCCACGAGCCGTGTTTTCCGCGTACAAGCTACTTTTGCGTCCGATTACGGGGCTACATACATTATATGAGGCACTCGCGGTTAATTTGACGGGCTAATCTAGTATCGATTTTCAATCGACGGGTCGAGTTATGCGCGTGTTAGAGGAGAATTTCAGAGTCGATTACGAAAGCACTTTGCTTTTCGTTTTGGAAAAATATCACATGATGAGCAAAATAGACGTTGCATTTGTAAAGAGCGCTTTTTTCGCAAATTTTCATCTAAAAATTACTTGATTTATTCGCACATATCAGTTATGTATTTATACATCTTACTGCTGGTTGTAATTATAAATTTTAAAATTAAAAAATTTCATTTATTTGCACACATGAATTATTTTTGCGAAAAAAACCAATTGTACATTTAACATTTTTTTTAGTACCCGACACAAGATAGCTTTTAAATTGTCCGAAAATTGTTGTAAACTTTTTTCACTAATGCTTGGAACGAACGTTACAACATTGTACCTTTGTAAGAGTTTTAACGAAATATTAATGGCCCTGGCATTGTTTATCTTGTCGCCTAGTAAATTTCCCAGGTCTTAATTCTATCGCAATAGACCAACACTGTACTTTCACGTTGAAATACGAACTCGTCGAATTGCTTGTTTTGCGGATAAATTTACCAAGGAAGGATGCACCATGCTCTCTTTCTCTCTCTCTCTCTCTCTCTGTCTCTCTTTAAGAAATGAACGCGCCGTTGGCAAACGTATCGTTTTCTTGTTACCCCCAACTTTCTTTGAAGGATAGTTTTAGTATATTTCTTCGCCTGAGGATAATACGAGGAAAATATATATTGATATAAAATAAAATGAAGAAATATTATTAATATACTAAATATACGTAGATAGGTATATAATAAGTGTATAATTATATAGTCAATGTGACTTTAAAAAAAAATACAATTTATAAATTCAACATCGCAATATTTCCATTAATGTGTATCAATTTCCATTCATTTTTAAACAATTTCTATCATTTATCGTTCACGCAGTTATATGGAATGACATCGTTTTAACTCGAGTTTAATTTTTCTATAATTAATATCACGTCACACCTGCATCGAAAATGTCATTTTTCACATGTGAACGCGTTCTAGAGGCAGTTGAGGATAATTTGTATAACTTGATTGTCCTGATTGCCGACAGGCGACGATCGAGTACGTCAGAGAAGGCGAAAAAGTCGCCTCGAGTGAAAACGGCGGGTGCATAGCGAGATTCGTCGTCGATTTAATTAACCGGGCGCAGTAAATTTAGTCGGGATGTATGGATGCAAATTTAATATTCACTGCTCTTTCACAGCCAGTTTGTCATTTTCCTCTTTTTGTCACGGTGTGGGTGGCGTTATTTACCCTCCGCGTGGCGTAAAAAAAAAAAAAGTAAAAGAAGTTGACGTACAAACTGCGCCATGTCGGACGTGTCCCGGGAGGAGCCCGACGATGCAGGCAGCGCGAAATCTGTACGCGAATGAGCGTGCAGGTGTCCGTAAATAAACTTGCATCGAGCCTGTGCGGCAAACCGGCGAACGTAAAAGGTAGTTACGCTTTCGCCGAGTTTACCCGGCTCACAAAGGTCTTTCAGCTAACGACGGGTTTTATTCGAAACATTTACCGCAGCTTCATGATACAGAGATATCGTTCGTATAATCGCGCACGCCGCTACGTAGATGTATAGAGCGCGAAGAATGTTTCCGCGTTTGCGCGAACAAACACGATAGGATGTAATAAATGTTTTCTAATTGCCCGGATACAGCTGAAAGCCGAGCGTGCTCGTGCTTTAACGTATTCGGTTTTATTTATGCCCCTTTAAGCGCTCTCGTACAATTAAATTATTCGCATTATCGCGATTTCGTTGATTGTAATGATAGTGCCGCATCACTCCGGTTGAAGAAGTGGAATTTTGATAGAGTATTTTGAAATGCGAAATTAACACGCAGTTAATATCATTAAACTGTCGGTCATTAAAAGGATAATTGGGACCGCGCGGAATGATGCAGCAATTTCTATCGAGCTTTGAGGTGTAACTTTATAAATATTGGCGTATAGTAAACGTCATGAAAATCAGATGAATCCGCATTGAACGATATATCTCACGCCAACAACTCTTTTTCAATTGTCCATTCAATAAATGATCAGAAACTGCGTTTAAATGTTCCTAAAGATATATTTTTGGACGAATAACGGAATCTTATTATTCTGTTATATCTTTATAATTAATGTTATTATTTATTATTATCTTTATAATTAATGTTATTGTTTACTTACTTATTCGTAGTTTCCGCTCTTTCAATGGTATTCGTAGAGTCTATCTACAGCTGTATATCACCATCCTGCCTACGTATTTTTTATTATTCGTATCTATTCGTCGACGATAATGTTTCCGTCATTCGTTTCTGCCGGCAGGGCAGTTCCAGTCCGAAAGGAGTTCATATGGAATGGCATCACGTGGGCCGTCGTCGCCGTCGACGCTGCCGATCGCGATAGCGATGGCCGCCGTGATGACAGTCGTGGCTAGCGGTCTCTGCCCGGCACGATGCCGATGCGACGACGAGAGCCTGCGGGTCTCGTGCGCCCACGCCGGCCTCGAGGTCGTGCCGATCCAGCTGAACCCGGAGATCCGCCATTTGGACCTGTCGAATAATCGCGTGAACAACGTGCACCTCACCTTCAGCTTCTACGGGAATCTGGAGAGCCTCGATCTGAGCTCGAATCTCCTTCACACGTTGGGCCTGACGAATTTCGGCATGCAGCAAAACCTGATCGCGCTCAACGTCAGCAATAACATGATTCACACTCTGGCGAGGAATGCTCTGGACGGATTGGGGTCTTTAAAGGAATTGAATCTGGCCGGCAACAATATCTCGGAGATCGCCGAGCAGGCGTTCAAGTCCACCAGCGAGTTGGAGGTATTGGATCTGAGCGACAACTCGATCACGAGTCTGTGCGACGAGCTGTTGAAGAACCTGCACAAGATACGGACGCTGATTCTGAACAAGAACTCGCTGTTGGAAGTGCCGACGAGTAATCTGGCTGTGGCGCCGAGCCTCGAGCACGTAGACCTGTCGGATAACTTGATCTTGGAGCTCGACCGACACTCCCTGCCGTCGTTACCATCGCTAGTCTCCCTGAATCTATCGAATAACGTCATCAGATACATCGCCGATGTCGCCTTCGATCGTCTGCCGGATCTTCTGTATCTGGACTTATCCGGGAACAATCTGACTTCCGTGCCTACGGCCGCCCTGGCCAGATTGAACGTTCTGACGGGTCTTGTTTTAAGCACGAATCCCCTCGGGACCCTGGAGGCCGTGGCCTTTCGCAACTTGTTTGAGCTGAGGACCTTGGAGCTGAACGACTGCACGATCGCGAACGTGAACTCGCGGGCCTTCGCCGACAACGTGAACCTCGAGCGCATCTCGATGGATGGCAATCGGGAATTGAGGGAGCTGCCGGCACGAGTACTTTACGGGGCCCGATACCTCAAGTGGGTCTCGCTTCGTCGCTGTAGCCTGGCGACCTTGCAGCCGACGCACTTTCCCGTCGACGGACTGTCACATCTGCAGGTCGGTGGCAATCCTCTGGTGTGCAACTGCTCGGTGCACTGGCTGTGGAATGTTATCCGCGCGGAAGAGCGGCGGAATGAGACGCGGCTCGAGCTGGACACGCACGACATCGTCTGCAACGACGAGGAGTTCGCCGGCAAGGCACTGATCGCGCTCTCCGAGGGCTCCCTACGGTGCCGCCTGAGTCCCTTGTATCTGTCGCTGTCGGCCGCCGGCTGCCTTCTGGCGGCCGTGGCCGTGCTCGCCCTGATCGCGCGGTTGACCCGCGCAAAAAGGAAGAGACGGTCGCTGGCGTACGCGGCGCCGAATCGTCCCGAGTTCCTGGTCTACGTCGGTAGGAGCGACAACGGGCTGGACAAGAGCGCCGAGTCGTACAGCCGCCGGCTGCTGGCCAGGAACAACGAGGACATTTCGTACGACTCGCCGCGCGGCAAGGTGGCGGCGGCGATGACGGCGACGGCGACGGACTACAGCCCGCAGTCGCGGGAGACCGCGAACATCTACGAGACGCCGCGGTACGCGCGGCCCGGACGTCGCGACGCCGTCGAGCCTACGTCGCAGGGCAAGCAGCTTCCGGTGGAGGAAGGGGTGTACGCCGTGGCGGACGTTACCGGTCTGCGGGACGAGCCGCCGGAGGTGCTGTCGCTTTACCGCGCGCGTAGCCCTCCCTCCGCCAGGTCGAACGCGGTTCTACAGCGATTGGATTATCGCTACGATTACGAGTACGATTACGATTACGAGCCGACGGCACCGCCGTCGCCGCCGCCGTCCCCGCCGCCGCCGCTAGCGGAGAAACCGCACGTCGTCTTTGTATGAGGGGAGGTCGGGCGTCGTCGGAGGTCGTAATACGTAAGTTGGTGGGTTCAACCGCGGCGCGGTAATCAGCGGGAATCCGGGGGATAGTCTAGCCGTTAGACGGAACCGGACGCCGTCGACTCCGTATCACGGGCCTTTAACTATCCGAAACTGTCTCGGGATTATTGCCTCAGCGTGGCGTCTTGATACTCGAGGCGTTGCGCCGTATATATATGTACTTATATACGCGAGAGGACCAGGGTGCGCGCTGGGACTTGGAGTACAGCTGCGGGAATGGCGCGAGAAATACGAAAGATTTGCACCACGCCCTGGATCGCTGTTCGACCGTTAAATTTACGCGACCGTTAAATTTACGTTGCGATATCGTTTGGATCGGTCCTACTCGTGTTAACTCTCGTTATATCGGTCGCGCTACGTCTCATTGCATACGAGGACCAACGGACTGCAGGTGTACCGTGCACGGCTAAAGGTTTGAACAACGGTAACGTTCGTTCGCGGCGGTACGGAGAGGAAGAAAAAAGAGGAGAAAAGGAACGACATCCTCTCTGTATTGCGGACAGTTTGTATCGCGGTAAGACGCGAGAGAGCGGCGTCGAGATTGTGGCTGGACATTACTTTCCACTTGGCGTTGGAAGAATGATCGATATCGTCGCCGTCGTCGTCGACGTTGTCGTCGGGAAAGCGGATTATCCGAAATTCTGTTGCTCGAACGAGAACGGGTGGTGCTTTCGGCTCGTAAAAAAACCGGTGGGGTCACGGCGCGCAACACGCTGAAATTATCCCCCCAGGACAAACAGAAACAACCGTGGACGAGTGAAAATGAAATGTCTTCCGAGATAGTTGCGTCGTTGCTAGAGAGAAAGAGAGTGCGAGAGAGAACGAGAGAAAGAGAGAGCCAGATTGCATTCTCACTGAGGGAACACAATCTGACTCGGAATGTAAATTGTGCGGGTGCGCGAGAGTGCGTTGTACTGGCCGGGTCGTAAGAGGGAAAGAGAACACCGAGAGAGGACCCGTATTTATTTTGCGAGGATTGCGAGAGTTGAAATCCGCTGGCTCAGTGCGAATGCAGTGGCCCGATTTTGCCCGACGAGCGTTCGTCATGTCGGATCCGTTTGAACAAGTAGTGACAAATCAAATCAAAGCTGCGTCGCGTTAGTCGATTAAAGATCCTCCTAGAGATTACTAGCTATTTAGAAATTAATACTCTTCTAAGGTCCGTTCCAAACTCGGGGTTCACACCTAAGCTATTGTCACAACCGCTGTAGGGGTTGATTAATAGGACTCTTATTATCCCACTATCCCCCGTCCCCTCCCCGAAACGCCCAAGTATCCAAAACATTCGTTTAAGCTTAAACTCGGTTCCGCATGTCTGTAAGTATTTGAATATCCGGATCCGAATCTCTCTACTCAAATATTTACTTAGTATCTTCACAAATTAATTTCTACAAATTGTTCGGATAATAAATAAACGGCGGATATGAATTATTAAATTTTGATAACTGCTGACTATGTGTCTTTGACTCAAATATTTGTAATCCTTATGAAACACCGATTGTCAGATATCTGATCTTTCATTTTTACAATCCAAATCGCGCGAGTATCCGGATACTCGGATTTGCAAATTCGAGTTGCAGTCGAGAGCGCTATTAATAAAAGAGCGCGAAGTTGTCCGCCGAAAAAATTACGTTAACACGTTCCTCCACACGAGACACGCTTAAGGGAGCAAATTACGTTATAAGTCGCGAATCCGACTTCTTTCCCTCTTTTGCGACCGACAGAGGGAGGGGTCCCTCGTTCGTAGGAAGTAATTGTAAATGAAGCAATAATAGTTACGATCTTTACTCTGTAAGCACATTACACACCGAATATATATTTAGGGACAATTACAAAGGACACATTTATACGAAGCATAAGCAAATACATACGAAGAATATAAATATAAATATATATATATATATATTTATTTATTAATTTATGATGTTAAGTTTGGAAAAGAAAGATGTTACGTTTTGAATACGAAAATATACTCAATGCAGTACGAATAAAGTGCGTACGTTTCCGTTGTAGGAATCATCGTACAGGCTGGTACTTGCGATTCGCCGTAGCGATTCCGCCTTGTACACCGACGAAAGTGCGCACGGCACCTCGCCGATGCGTGCATCCCCCGACGTGAAGTCGTTACGACGACGGAAGTCGTTACGCGAATCCGCGATTACGATCCTGAGGACCTATTTGTGTATGTGTTTTTCTTTCTCTTTTTTTTTAATTTGCGCACGCCTCCAAACGCACCGCGTCCACGAAACCTAACGGAATATGCAAAACTTCCTAATTGGATCCGCTTGTAAAGCAACTTTGTGAG
Source organism: Tetramorium bicarinatum (assembly GCA_928718305.1). Lineage (NCBI taxonomy): Eukaryota > Metazoa > Arthropoda > Insecta > Hymenoptera > Formicidae > Tetramorium > Tetramorium bicarinatum. The sequence continues at coordinate 7,511,791 of OV788324.1, read as the reverse complement.
TAGTAGTAGTAATAGTAGTAGTAGTTTGCAGCACCTGGAGATTAAGTCTCGTTACTGAATCGCATTTTCCTACTACGGGTCGAGGGAGCTCGAACTTTCACAATGACAGAATTTAAAGGCAGAGGAAGAGAGAGAGAGAGAGAGAGAGAGAGAGAGAGAGAGAGAGAGAGAGGAGATTAAGTACGCTTTTTTTTTAAATCGTCAATGATTCGTTTGGCGAATCTCGAAGCGAATAGAAAGTGATAAAGTTTAAATTGAAGCACCAAAAAAGTGTACCGAGCCAATGTTTTGTTAATCTAATGCGTCACGACACATTCTTCTGTACGATTAATTTTTCAATAATAAATGAGTAGATCGTTATCGTCATAATGATGGAGGTTCGTAATATGCGTATCGATCTGACAATGGAGCATCAATAACGGAATAGAGCGGAGTTAATTTCGTAGCTATCGAAATATTGTATTAAATTTGAATGTCGTAAATTTTGAGAGAGATCAATAGCAAAGTACTAGAGGAACGTTTCGCCGTTTGCGCAAAATGAAGGTTCTACCCTCGTCGTAGATTGCGTGAAGTCAACTTCCCTGAGATACGCAACTACGCGGTAACGTGGTCTCTAACGAGACCGCATCGAGAGATTCTCATTCTCGAGCGGATGGTATCATAAAAAATGCATGGGGACCGCCGTTCTCTTCCTGTTCGAAACGTTCACAGTTTCCCCAGATAGTCGGCAATCCCCGTCGATTCGCATCGACGTTCATTCGCGCCGAACGGCGGCCGTTTAAAAAAATGACGTTACTCAGCTGCGTGGAAAAAGAACGGGAAAAAAAGAAGACAAAGAGGAGGGAAAGTATATTTACGAGGGCCGTGAAAGCGTTTAGCTTTAATGCGATTAGAACGAAATATTTAGAGCTTATGTTCTCATGTGCAGGCTCCACTCGTAAGCCTTCCTTCGTCCTGGGACGCTTGGCGCGCTCTGAAAAATTCATTCCACTCCGGAGCGAGAAACCTGGCGAAAGAGAAAGACAGAGAGAGAGAGAGGGAGAGAGAGAGAAGGGCTTGAATGAAAATCCTGTTAACGTGCTTCTCCGTGTGCGGTCCACTGACCTAGCGAGCTGCATCACGAGCCTTCCTGCTTTCGGCGGCCGCCGAAACGGGTCGTTCGTCTTGGCTCACTAAGTCTCGAAGTTCTCGACGCGGAATGCGCAATCGATCGTCATAGTTTAACTCTAAAGTCGGCGACCAACTCTACTTCTTTGATTATGCGAAGAGTTTTACGACGGACCTGCTGGGAAGCAGAGAAAACGAAAGGGGGGGAAAGACAGATGGACAGAGAGAGGGAGAGGGAGAGAGAAGGGAAAGTCAGTAAATTCTGGACCTTGGCTTTATTGGAATTTTAAGACAGATGATCGATTTCAAACATCGTAAAAGCGCGCCTGTTTGAGATGTAATCTATAGATTTCTTCTCTCCTCTGTTGCACTCTCTTTTGTAAATATAATTATACCCTTTAAATACATTTTATATTTCTCAATTAACAAGAAATTTTTTCATTATTTTTACGCTTGCAAAATTCACTTTGAATATATATTAGATCTCAGCAAAGATAATTTGCGTATGTTTAACGATTAATAAATTGTGTTGTGTGAATATGGGATTAATTTTAAAAATAATTTTTAACGCCGGTAATCGGCAAGATCAAAATTCTAATTAAACGTATAAGTCGCTCTCTCACTCTTTGTTTCTTTGTCATTTGAACATTAAGGAATAGGAATGGAGAAGGGAATTAAATCCGATCCAATTTACAACTTTGATTACCGACATTAGGTGTTCATCTCCAACCATTTCTCTCATCCCTGTATCTCTCTCTCTCTCTCTCTCTCTCTCTCTTTCTCTCTCTGCCATTCAAATCGCGCGATTAAGCTTAAATCATGAGCAAGTGTCCACAATACATCTGTGCCGACTAAGACCCTTTCCATCGGCTCATTTCCATTTACGTTTGTTTCGTACAGAAATCCCAGGACTTCACTTCATCACGATTATAAACCACGGACTCTAAATAATCACCGTAGATAAAATCTCAAACCTTGCCGAACGAACCGAGGCGAGGCTAGACTCTCGTATACAACATGAATGAATAACGTCGGAAATATGAGATCTGAGAATCTCCAAGGCGCACGAGTAATTATATATGAGTCTATAGTAATTATATATGAACCTTCGGTCTAACGCGCAGCTCGTGTAACACTGTGATTTTTCAAGCGTTATTTTTAACACCTGTCGCCTCTCCCCCTTCTACCTCCGCACGCTGTTCGCGTCTTTAATCACACGCGGCGCCTATTCATTTATTCATCCGTCCGACATGTAGAGATAATTCAAGAATTCGAGAATTCTCGAGAGGACCACCCCACGAGCGCGGCTCGAAATATTCGATCCGAAAGTATTTGCCTACTCTCTCCCTTTCTCTCTCGCTCGGTTAGCCAAGATTCCTCGGTGGCACTTCGCCCGACTCGTTAGTCATGGTAGTTAGTCATGCTACGTGCATCTCGAGAACGACCAAGAGGAAGACGAGGGAGATGATGAAAGAAAGAGAGAGGAGAGACTCTTCATTCCGAGAGGGGTTGACGGGACCGTAGCCACCCTAAGAGGGATAAAGGCCTCGCGAGCGTCCTTCCTCCACTTCCTCCTTTTCAGTCGCGAGTGTCTCCCCTTTCTGCGGGCCCTTTCCCCCCCCCCCCCCAAAACCGCACTTCGGTGACTTCGATGCGTTTGAGGCGTGCCGCTGCTGCACGGCGGCTATTTTTGTATGTACATACAGTCCGTGTAACACGTCGGATGTGTAGCCGGCGTCAGAACGGTGGAAAAATATTTTTTTTTCCCTTCGCTTGTAGGAAATATCTCTCCCGAGTTTATTCCCCTGTAAATTAAACAAGGGTAACAGGTGTACCAGCTTGTTAAGATATTAACAGGACTATCGTTCTCGCCGATAAATCATCACCGGTGCGCGGTACGCATTCAACGTCGTAACGACCTTATTATTATCACCTTCGTGATTTATATAGAAGTGGGCCTGCGGAAAAGTTGCCCGCTAAGTAAGAAAGCGTCCGAACCGTTCCGACGCCGGAAAATAAATCACGACGTACCCTCACGTGCGTGAACGTCCATATGCGAGTGCCCGTTTTACTATCCTCCCCCCCCGGTATGTGTGTGTGTGTGTCGCACGGCGCCGGTTTCATAACGGCATGCGATCGTTCCCGAAATATTCCCGGCGACTCGAACCCGGGTCATTTCAGACCAGGAATAAAGGCGATTAGGTGAACCGCTACAATAAAGATAAGCCGACGGAAAATAGCTCGCGCGAGGCACGCTCGTCCGCGCGTTATGAGACTGGCACTTGATTCGCATTGCTCGTATGTGTCGTTCTTATCCCTGTCTTCGCCCTCGTCCGAACGTCCCCCCTGTGTGCGTTTTTTCCGGCTGCCTTGCGTCCTTTCAAGCTTGAAAAACAAAAAAAGAAGACCAAAGTACTGTTTTCTCGTCGCGTGGATGTAATGCAATGTACCTTTTCACCAGTTTGCTTCGCGCACCCTCCGTATTTCCGTAGCAAATCTGAACGACCTGCGTTTTCTCGGTGGATCGACGTTGATCGACCTGTCGGAGAAATGAAGAAAATCGGAAGAAAAGAAGAATCACGATTCCCTTTATAATTTATTTCATGTGTTAAAAAAAACCTTGAGCTAGACTAATTCAATACAAAGTAACAATCTTACGCTATATTACATACACCATAATTTTAATACAAGTGAAAAACTATACTTTTTCGATGTTGAATTAAATGAAACATTTATTGGCTATTTTTATATTATTAATATATATTTGTATTAAAATTAGCGTTCCATTCTGTCGTTTTTATACGTGTATTTACTTTCGTATGAACTTTGAAATTAAAAAATTCCATTTATAATTGTTTAAAATGATAAATTTATTCAACTCCAATTGAACGTGTTATTTCGTTTATCACAGAAAGTTCCTAATTGGAGTAACGAATATTTTCACAATTCATTTGCGTTTAAATTCTTCAATTGTTTACCGACACACAACGAGAAGCATGATCCATTTTGGGAAAAGGTCTTGTTGAGCAAAAATTCTCGTTTACCGCTAATTGAGTGTGAATTTAGAGAAGATGAATATTTTCTATGATCTTGATCACGAGATAAGCATGTAATTGTTAATAAACTTGTTGGACGTACAATAGACATTGGATTTTGATGAGCGACGGTACATTGTACATTGCATGTATTTCACCGCACCTTTTTAGTAAAACGTAGTCATATTTAGATCCACCCTCCCGATAAAGAGATCGACTTGTGTAGCTATCAAGAAAGTGTCGATTCATAGTTCTTACTGTAATCTAGTCTAGACACTTTGGACTTCTACGTCTAATGCTTCGCGCTTGAAATTCTTCTGACCTTTCAAGACCTTTCGTGAGCTACGGAAACTTACGAAAATGTACGCGCGTACACAGAATGTCCCTAAGTCTGCGGCTACGCTCCACAAGGAGATCCTTTGACCGATTTAAAATCGTTACTTATCTTAATAAAAATATCAAGAAGCATTAATAAGTCTCTCTATACTGTATCGCGGATGATCAAAAATTAAAGCGTCGTCTCGAGCTAAACTTCGCAGTCGCTAGTACGTGTTAAAATCTCGCGCTCCAGTAAATTTCAAATTAATTTTACTTAAACGGAACTTTAATTAAAAGTTACGTTATAGCAAGTTGTTTAATATTGAACGTTGAAAAATTACAGGAACAAATGATGTTTAATATAAATTTTTATTGGGAAAAAAATTGACTCGAAAATTAATCAAAGGGTCTCGGTGGAGCACGAATGCAAAATTGGGAACAATTCCCCTATGTGTACACATATACAAAAATTTACGTATATACATATATATCTATGCATGCACATGTGTACTCTCAGATATTCGTGTCTGAACGATTTTTACGTAAACACGAAATACTTAAAATAATATTTTAAGTAATTATACAAAATTTCATACATTGCTAAGAAAAAATGTTCAAAACGTTTAATAAAATTATATTCAGTAAAAAAGTGCCAATTATCTATATATATGCAACAAAGGCTTATAGTTTTAAATTGTAATTTATTAATGCGATCGCTTGTCTTCTATTATTTAGATATATTTTTATATTCCCCTCCTCCTTTTCCTTCTTATAGTTTAATTTATGGTTTTCTTGCACAATTGTGGTCTATGTGTTAGTCAGAATATATGTAATTTTCCCCTTTTATTTAACTCCACGCAAGATTGAGCAACTATTGCATCTATCTATTAGATGTGTTTACACACAAAGGACAAGGGTGAGTTATTTTTCATAATAAATGTGTGAAGATTTCCAAATCTTATTTTATACTTTTTAATTCTGGCAAGACACTTTACTTTTCGCTTGAAGGAAGCATTTTTCTGAAACGTACAAAGTAAACTTAAGAATCAAGGGAAAGAGAATTTCGTTCTACTAGATAAATAAAGATGTATGGTTATACCGTACGGTACAAATAGATTTATTTTAGGGATATAAAATCCTATTTAAAAATATCACGCTCCGCGGACCATAAATTTCAGGGACTCCACTCCCATAGGAATGCGCAAGAAGTCTCTGAAGTAGGAGTTCAGTTCCGTCTTGATTTAAGTACCAGATGGTTTTTAATAACCTATCAAAATGCACATGTGGCATCTTTTGTGCGTAAAAAAATGATTGATGATTAAAAATCATTTTAAATGTCGCATTTGACGAATAAATGAAATTGTTGTCTGATTACTATTTATCATCATATATCGTGTATTTCAAGATTAACTTTTTCTAAAATTATGAAACAATGATCATATCTAAACCAATTTGTCATTTTATAGCATATATAAGTACAAAAATATCCTTTTAATATCATCTATTTATATACAAGATTAATCATAATTTCACAATAAAATCGATTATTATACGATTAATTTCACAGTAAGAGTAATAATCATTTATAAATTGGAAATGTTTGTCTAAATTATATATAATATTTATCAACTGTAAAATTTCTTACAAACTTATTAACTCTGGAATATTTCTATTTTCTTTGGAGAGTCTTAAATCTTTTTTTGTACATGTAAAATAAAATTAAGAAAAATGTAAGAATTAAAAAAAAATACAAATTTTATTACATGAAAATTGTTGAAACATAATTTGAGCAATTTATATTTCGCGGTATTTACATTATAATTTCTTTTTAAATTTAGGATTTTTCATAACCATAATCTATTTTCTCGTGTAAAAACTTTATACATTAATATTATAATACATTTAATCTTTATAGAAGTTTTGTGATTTGACGAATATTCAGACAATTTTTATATCTATTTATTGATATTTTTGTATCGAATAAAAATGTCACAGATAAAGTTCAAAGTCTACTCTAGCAACATTATAAAATTGATTCTGTTGTCCGGTTCTTCTAACCCAGGCACCCTTTTTGAAATATCCCTCTTTTGCCCATGCATACATTTGCTGAGTAGTATGAGGCCCGTGTACTTCTGCATTTTCATCTTGCGACCATTTCAAATCCCACGTTACGTTTTCCTCTAGAGATTCAGTTTCTTCCACTTTAGTTGTTTCCGCTGTTTTGTCTGTACGGTATATATATATATGCATTATGTACATGTACCCACAATACAAAATATAAAAATTTCTATGGGAAAAAGTAATAATAGTAACGTGAAAATATTTGTTATTAATAAGTTACATATTTAGTATTAAGAAGTTACCATTATCGGTATCGTCTAGCTTTGCCTTCTCCTTTTCATCAAAATCGTCAGCATACATATCTAATTCTGCTTCTTGTTTCGAAGGATGTGCATGCTTATCTGCTTGTCCAATCTACAAAAAATATATAATTTTTTATAATAAAGAGATAAAATTACAAATACAGATATATACTACATATAAAAATTATGATTTTGTACCTTTTTTTTTATTTGCTCATAACTTTCTTGATATATATCCATATTACCAGTGCGTGTTAATAATTCATTTGCCAATTCTGTTAACTTTGTTATATTAACAGAATTTGGATCTTCCTCCTCTCCGTGCGTTTTAGATTCTTTTTTCTTTTTCCATCTTTCAGCTGTAGTCAATTTCTTTTTCCCTTTACCTAAATTGAGATTTTTACTTTTACTTTCGATAATTTGAATACATGTTCTATAGTAATTATTTTTACCAAGTCTGCATAACGTCCTTGAAACAGTTTCACCCGGTTTAAGATACTCTATAATTTGTTTATACAACGGAATAGGATCAAACATAATATCTCCTTCATTGTCACTATCGCTTTCTCCCAAACCATGACTTTCGCTCGACTTGGTATTCTTTTCCACATTAGTGGAACCAGGTTTGATCTATAAAAAAATGCATGTTTTTTAACGCACAATTAAAAAATGACAAATATTTTATTTTAAAATTTTTCTATTTCATTTAAATAATTTATTTGAAATGTAATTAATTCTTGGAAGTATGTAATTTCTACAAAGAGAAAATTCTATATTTATATATGTATCAGTTAATCTTTAGGAGTAATTTTATGTTACATTAATTTTTTTAACTGACCTGGACCCAATCGATATTGTCCAACCAGTTGTCTCTTATCTGTTTCTCCTTTTTCCATACGTAATGACCATCTTTATCAAAATGACCTTCCTCCAACTCTTCTTTCATATTAAATGCTGTAAAACCTACATTTGCTTCTGGTGCTGAGGGTCCATCTTCTGTACCTGTTACAAATATAATTAAGCTAGTCCATAGTTATGCCAAATACTGTACAAAATAAGAATGGATAACAATAAAAATCATAATCATAATTAAACATATTCATTTATCTATATAACATTATACATTCAACTCTGGATACCTTCCAAATCATCTTCATTCATAACATTGTATGTATCCTCATTTACTTCGTCATCATCTTCATCAGAATCTAGTGAGTTCTTGAGCGGTTGCTTATTAGCTATATCTTCCATAGCATCAACAAACTTGCGTTTTGACATGATTTTTATATCCAAGTAATCTTTCTATTGAGGACAAGATTTTGCATTAAAAGATTACGTCATTTTTATTTGCGACATAAATTAAATAATTGTCATATATTCTATAAGATCCAAGATATAATGTCTGTTCTAGTCACATAAGATATAATTGCTACATATTTTAAGATATAAAAGTTTTTAAAATTCTCAAATAATAGTGTTAAATATTACATACGTTTTCCAGTAGCAGTAAAGCGACGTGTCTCGTTGTAGAAAAAAATCCCTGTGTACAAATTTCAATAGGTGCCAAGTGGAAAGGGGTTAGTTTACATTTAGGTTATATCTGATTGCGACGTAGTTTCCAAGTGTCCGTTATTCCGTCTGTTCCAAGGACTTTGCACACCAGAAAGCTCGTTTACAATTTTTTATTTGCAATTATGACTTGTATATAACATTTATCGTAAGCAAAAGCTCCGAAACTTTATCATTCGATGCAAATCTTTTGCTCATTTCTCTATATCCCTACCCATAATTCGCCATAATTGTTTTCCTCTGCGTTTGCCCGCCACTTCACGATTCCCACGTGACTGCGCATGTGCCGAATGAAGATTTAATTAAAATTGAAAGTTCACAACAGGAATGGAGTAATCCTTATCTTAATAATAAAAGAAAATTTGTATTTTTATGTATTTGAACATTTTATTTGCTTACACTGACGATGAATAAACAAATTGTTAACATTAACATAATCGGTCGAGTGTGAATTATACAATATATCAAATTTGATAATCTAGTTTTATTTCACATTACAAACAATTAAACATTGTCAAAATTGTTTAAAAATTTGTAATACACATAGCTTGTATTATTCAAAGAAAGATTTCATGTTGCCGAAAAGACATTAGAAAATAAATTGAACATATAATTATTTGAATTGATACACACATTAAAATATGCGTAGCTTTCATTATGCCGCTTTATATCTGCGTAATCCTTTTTATCTCTAATAGTACAAATTATTATCATTAATAGTATTCTTTTAGTAGAGTGTACTATCTTTAGTACAAAATAATTGCCAATAATTCCTCCGTACATATCATTTAGAAAATGTGATTCATTTAATATATCTATCATTCTGTTACAAACTCCCCCTAACGTGCTTTTAATGGTAAACTAATTATTTCACGCTTCCGCTTTTATAATAAAAAGTATGTATTTTCAATACATATTATCAATTCAATAGTCTTACTCGCTGCAAATAATATCAATATTATAACACTAATGTTTTACTACTTACACATTTTTCTTAAATACTATTAATGTAAATAAATATCTATTCCGTGTACTACAACTTTTGGATATTTGGAATGCTAGACCGGGGAATGAAATTCTTCTAATTGTGATTAACACACCACAGTCCGTAATCCATATTTTAACTGATTGTGACGAATACATTTTGTTCAAATGGGAATATTTTATCTTATATTATTGGATGCTAACAATTTGATTTCTTAATTTTGACTTCAACAAACGCATTATAAAATGTGTATAGCGTATTGGAAATAATTATTGTACATTTATGATATATTAATCCGATAGAGCCCACATGATTAATCTTGCAGAGATGTAGACGTATATTAATAATTTATATTGATAAAAGTTTTGACAAAATATCTTAAATTCTGTCTTTTGTAATAAAAAAATAATTATAAGATTTTTTGATAAAAATAAATAAAAGTATAAATTCCTGATATATAGATATAAATATTGAGTGACAAAGGAGCTCTTTTGGATTAATATAAAAAATATGTTTCAGGTACATGCTAGTTATTAGGAAATGTATTGTTTAACTAATATCACATATAAATAAAATAACAATAAAGTAAGAGATAATTTGGAACACATATAAAACAGAGAGTACAGCAACAAATAATATTTATAAATAAAACTAAAAAAAATTCAACTTTTTTAATATGAGAATTATATATGTATGCACGTTCTAAAATAGTTTAAAATAACTAAAACAAGTTCTTAAAATTATTGTAAATATTTTTCACATAGCTATAATTTAAATTTTAATTAATATTATATATATGTATTAATCATATATTTTAATAAATTAATACATATATATATTATTGTACATCTTACAATACTATACATGTGTCTTAATGGATTATATCTGAAATTTAACAGATATCTAGTACATATTCTTGCAAATTACAGGGTAGAAATATACTCTTCTATATGAATTATAACAGAAACAATTTGTTGAGTTATTTAATTCAGATAAAAGGGTCATTTCCTCTTTTTCTTCATTTGTATTCATTTGTATTACAATAGTTATAGTATGTATTATGATATATATTTATATTTTAAAATCATAATAAATAAATGTGGAAAGCGTTATTAAAATGGTTATGACGCATGTTGCAAATCGTATAAAAGGGAATCTCTATTAAAAGTGATATATTTACAAATTAGGAATTTAATAATGATAAGCATATGTAAATTTTAAATAGTTTTCTAAGCATTTCTGTAAACTAACATTGTAATATAGAGAAGATAAAATATACGATATTATAAATAAAGATAACTCTTTTCTTATCACAATATTGAGCTATGCATTTCTATAGTTTTTAAATGCACTGGTATCCTCGGATAACAAATAATTGGAAGTACTGAAATTTTTATATATATGCAAGCATTATTTGTAGAACATTGAATTAGCTAATGATTGATAACTATCTGTCAATAGTAAACTTATATATATTTTATAATGACAAAATAAATTGATATGTTATGCCACTTTATATCGCATATGATTTTGGCTTTGCATAATTCAGATACTAAAGCCTATATTATGTATCCTAAATGCAAATTATCACTTTTGTTTATTATAATACAAATACATACTTTTCATATGTCCATTTTTATCTTGTTATGTTTTACGGGTGTAACCTTATATATTCTCACATATATATATATCTTATTCATATATATATTTATAGATCATTTCATTGTACCATATATTTGTGGAAACATAGCTTTTAATCGCCCATGTTTGTTTTTTCTTGTAATATCTGGTAATAACATGCCTATAATCAAATTAATTAATTTTATTAAATAGTTCTTATTTTCTATTTTATCTGTTATAATTATATCTAACCTTAAGAGTAGTGAACATAATGCCAAGTTCTCCATTTTGCAAGTATGGCTCCATGAAGTCCTCAATAAAATGTATTTCGCTTCCTAATTGTAACACACTAGCACGCACTACAACAAAACTAAACACTGGAAATAGTTCGTCCATCGTCCATAAATATGTAGATCCTAGTTGTTTTTGTACTGCCTATTGTTAAATAAAGAAAAATGCATTATATAATTTATTTAGACGCGTTTATATAAATAGCAATATCAACATTATTGCCTATACATTATTCTTACTTGTGTCATTTGTTCAAAGGTATTTCTGACTACTAACAACTTTTCCAAAGGCGAAAAAGTTGTTTTAAGTTGCTGTAAAGTTTCTATAGCCTCACTGAAGTATGGTTCATGCTGATATGGTAATGAATTGTCTGAAATGCTCATTACATTTGTAGTTTTCCAAAATTTTCTGCAATTTTGTAAGAAAGTGCAAAAAATTATAACAATTAAATACGAATATAATTATTATATTATAGAATATCTCTATATAGAACAATTAATTTTTTCTATTGCTATAAATTTACTACTTACTGATCAATTTCAAGGAAGGCCATCAGAGTTATATCAGGCTGTTTATTCCATTTCATCAATCTTTCCCAGTATGCATCATCCTCTTTTTTATTATGTAAGGCATATAATACAAAAAGTGCTGAATGTACACGTGGCAGTAATATTGGATGAAGTATCGCGGCAGCGCTTATGACTTGCCTAAAAATCAGAATGTGTTATTGATTTGAAAATCTTAGATATAATTTTTATATACATTTCATAATACATACTCTTCTTCACTATCAGTTTCAAGGACATACTCTTTGCCACAACGTGGTAGAGCTGGGAATAAAAGAAGCACAATCTCATATATTCTTGTTGTAATACTGTGAAGCTCTGACACTGCATGGCTAAGTAATAACGGATGTACTCTTACTCCACCATAAGTAGCTGTATATACCGCAGCTATTTCTGTTAAAAGAGCGCCTAATGGATGATGCGGGCTTTCGAAAGCTTTCACCAAATACTTATGAACTTCATTGTAAGTCTGATTGGTGAGTTTGTCTCGTCCAAAACCTGGTATCTTATCCAGCTGATCGATAGTTTCATTACTTTTTTCTTTCGTATTTAAAGTATTGGCAGATAGCTTTTTTCGCTGCAACGTTTTTTGGTGAGATTTTGTTATTATACTGGCAACATTTTGCCATACTTTTTGCGTTTCTATAGATTTTTCATTGTAACTAGAATTTTTTGTGACAGGTTCAGATACACCAAGTTGCTGATAGCATTGTTTAAATATCGCTTTCCACTTTTGATCCGGAGATACACATAGTTTTCCAAAAGATCTAACAAAAATAATGAGAATAAAAATTATTATATCATTAACTGTTAATAATTAATTTACCATTTGTTACTTTAAAATTTAGTATTTGTTACTAAAGCAATTTTTATATTTAATATTGTAATAATATAGTATAATACTTACGCTGGTTTTGAATTAACTTGCGCAGTTCCACTAGCTTTATTCATATGCAATGTGGCAATAACTTTGACACCTTCGTTCCATGCACCATTCATGTTGCCTTCTAATCTGTCGCCACTTCGGAATGTTAATGTACCTTTTCCACAAAATATTCCTGCAGACTTAAAGTCACCTTCATAATGGGTACCATCTTCAAATACCATTACTCCATGACCCTTCAATGGACAACGTCAAAATCAATAATCTATTTAAAAAAATGTTTTATCTTTTAAAAAAATATTTTATATTAGGTGAAGTAAAAAGTTCTGAGCGTTGTTTGCTAGATGTCTTTAGTGAGCCATATCTCACGATGTATACATCGTATCGGGTCATACTCTATAGCGATTTCAAGGTGACATTACGCTTCAAAACAAGTTCGTTGTCAGTCTTGTGTTTGTGTGTTACAGCGTTCCAAAATGGAGGTAAAAAAAGAGAAAATTCGATACATTCTTCAGTACCACTACGACCAAGGTGAAAAGGCGGCCAAAAAAATTTGTGCTGTTTATGGATCCAATACAGTATCGAATGCAACAGCAAGCGGTTCCAACGATTCCGTTCTGATAATATGGACGTCGAAGATGAGGCACGCTCTGGTAGGCCAATCGTCGAAAATGTCGATAAAATCATGGAAATCGTCGAGTCGGACCGGCACGTGAGCACTTATTCCATTGCCCAGGAACTGAAGATTAGCCAAAAAACCGTTTGGAACCATTTGCATAAGGCTGGTCTCAAGAAGAAGCTCGATGTATGGGTACCACATGAATTGACGCAAAAGAACCTTTTGGACCGAATTGATGCCTGCGATTCTTTGCTAAAACGTAGCGAAATCGACCCATTTTTGAAGCGGATGGTGACTGGCGATGAAAAATGGGTCACATACGAGAACAACAGCCGAAAAAGATCGTGGTCCAATCGCGGTGAGCCGGCCCAAACGATCGTCAAGCCCGGATTAACGGCCAAGAAGGTTTTGTTGTGTGTTTGGTGGGATTGGAAGGGAATCATCCACTATGAGCTGCTCCCATCGGGCCAAACATTCAATTCGGACCTCTACTGCCAACAACTGACCAGATTGAAGCAGGCGATTGACCAGAAGCGGCCAGAATTGGCCAATAGGAAGGGTGTTGTATTCCATCAAGACAACGACAGGCCGCACACATCTTTAACGACGCGTCAGAAGCTTCGAGAGCTTGGATAGGAGGTTCTATCGCACCCGCTGTATAGTCCAGACCTGGCACTAAGCGATTATCACCTTTTCAAGCATTTGCAAAATTTTCTTGATGGTACAAAACTGGCCTCAAGAGAGGCTTGTGAAAATGAGCTGGTCAAGTTTTTTACCAATAGGGACGAGGACTTCTTCAATCGCGGAATTATGAAATTGCCTTCAAAATGGACAAAAGTTATCGAACAAAACGGCGCATATTTGATCTAAATCAGATAATCCTAACTATGTTAATTTCATCGTCGAAATAAAGTGAAAAACGCTCAGAACTTTTTACTTCACCTAATATAAAAAAATATACAATTACCGTTAAGATATCTTGTGTAAAAACACCTTCATAATAAATGCCATCAAGTGTCACGATCAAACCATTACCATGTTTCATCCCATTGCTCCATGATCCAAGATATTTTTCACCTATAATCAAATTAATAATAAATGTATAACTTCGACATTATAATTAACAAAAAATGATGTAAAACTATTGATTTTATTTCTAGGAGTTTTTATTTATAGTTTTCTTAAATAAATGTATATTTACCTGTCATTATATCATCCATTATTCCGTAACCTTGTTTAACGCCAGCAGCCCATTCTCCAATGTAAACAGATGCAACTGATGCCATAAAGTGGCCTTCTTTTTTGACACCATGACCATGAGGTAATCCATCTTTAAAGTATCCTTCATAAAAATCTCCATTAGTGTACCTAAAATATCCTTGCATAATTAATTTTCTGTGAATAATTTGTTACTCAAGAGTTATGTTAGAAAGAAAAGTTTACGTCGAAATACACATATTGTTTCATAAAATAAAAAAATTTAATAACCACATGAATACATTTTACAAAATATATTTTCAAGATATAAATCTTACTTCATTGTCCCATATCCATTTTGCTGACCATCTTTCCATTGGCCTTCATATACACCTTGCATTGGAATTTCCATTTTTCCAGTACCATGAATAACACCTTTATGAAATTGACCTACATACGTACGACCATCTGACCATTCCAATTTCCCAGAACCATGTGGTTTACCATTTAACCATCGTCCTATAAATTCGTGATATAATTTAGTATAAATGATTTTTATACATAATTTTAACATACTTTTCAATGAAATATACTTTAATATAATTCTACAAACCAGTATATTTTGCATCCTTAAAAACACTATGTTTTATGAAAGTGAATGAGCTTGATCGTGCTAGTGGAGGCACATTTCCGATCACTCTTTGCAAACTACATTTTATAGTATTTTGCAGGGCATGTAACCACTCATTCCGCTCAGAAGGAGTAGGAGTGTATAACACGAAATTATCTTCTGGTGCCACCATCGATATAGCGTTCTAAAAAATATATAAATTTATTTTTAGATACATTTGCTATTATATTAGTTTTCACATTATTATAAAATGTAATAGAGGAAATTATTAATTTTGTACCTGCACATTTTCGGAGTCTGGCAGAAGTTCTACCCATAATGTTCGAAGCGGGTGGATTGTATGTGTAGTGCCCGTAACATGTATGAAAATATCCGTTAGTAAAACAAACCAATGCGATGAAAATCTACCAGAATTAAGTATCGATAGCGGATATGCTCTTGATTCTCGAATCAACCTTCTATTGGGAGACCTTAGCGATTCTCCTAGCTTCCCAGAACTTTCCCAAAATAATTTCGTAGCTTCCGCCTCTTTTTGACGTTTATCTTGTTCATCATGTACTTGCTCCCATTTTATGAGAGCTTCTTGTAATCGTTCGACACCCATCTTTGTGCCGTTACTTTTTATTAAGCTATGAATCATGTTCTTATATCTATATAATAAGATATGTATTATTAAATAGAAATTTTAATAAAATATTATATATTTAAAGTTAGCTTACAACACAAATACAAGTATAATAAATAATTGTTTATAAGACTTGTATATAGATTTACCTCTTCAATTTACACAAAGGATGCTGTAATGCCATTGTTATAACAATTTCATTGCTATGTTTTTTTATATCACTACTTTTTAAATTATGTACAAATAAATTTGATACTACTTGTGGCACTTCAATGAGTTTTGCAATGTGCATAAAACCACCGAGAGATATAACATCGCAAATAGCATTCAAATAGTATTTATATACTGTAGTAAATTCCTCTATATTGGCAACAATTGTGACTTCATACGCTTCTCCAATATGATTAAAATAATCCCACAAACTTATGACATTTAAAACGCTAAAGTGCATCAACTCTGCATAACAACGACACAGTGTTTCATATACATTGGCTTCATGGGTCACACCGCTTTTCTTTTGAAACGGCTTGATGAGATTCTGGTAAACAGTCAACATTTCTTCCAGAAAGATCTGATCGTTTATCAAATCTTCCGATACATTTATTGCCGGTTCGTTTATCACAGAACAACAACTGTATTGCCCAGAACTGAAAATCTCTCTCGGACTGTTTGATTCATTCTTGCTTTGTATATCAAGTTGAAACATATCGCCAACTTTACTGAAATCGTAATATATTTATAAGTAAATAGAAATATAATCATTTCGCAAAGAGGATTTCTATTTTAGTTAGTTACCTCGATTGCCCCATAAAATATAAACCATGATGCATCATTACTAAACTATGGAAATTGCCAGCTGCCATATCGATAGCTCTCTCATTGGAAGATAATTTTGTGGTGAACAGCTGAGGAGCACTTTGGTCTACCGTAGTGTGCAAAGCGACCTGTTTAAAATTGTTACGGCCCCATGCAAATACTCTGCCGTCCAGTGTTAAAGCAAGCACGTGGAAGGTACCGCATGATATCTTTCTGATACCGGTATGGCTAAGCTTTGTCACTAGTACTGGCCTTGGTCGCTTAATAATATCTCCCGTTCCCAATTGCCCGTACTGTACATCACCCCACGTCCAGAGTTCCGTCGCCAACATGTTGCTGCCAGTACGAGATAATGCATTAATCCTTTCGTTCAAACCATGTTGGGATAATTCGTGTTCAGAAGAGCCAGTACTCGATGACCAAGGAAATTCTTCGCAACGTAAGCTCAGTGCTAGACTGGTCGCAGTAGGTTTTATATAAGTATCTCCTTGCTCTTCTAAATTTTCATTGCTATCAGCTTTACATTCGTTAATATCAGAACTACCGCTCATATGTCTAGACAAAGTTACAACTTTACCTCCTACATTTTTAACACCCTCGTACACTAAGTTCGCCATATTTGAGACATTTTGCTTCAACAATCTTGTTGACCGATCGACACTCTCCATGGGTATGTCTTCCTTGGCACTTCCATAAGACGAAACCCAAGACAGTTGCCGAGTTAGAAACTGTCGAGCAGTCTCTGTGTTTATAAATATAACATTTCTTTTCTCGTCTTTGTCGGAATCTGTTAAATTCGTCATACATTCTTCGCCATTTTCAATTATGTCAGACGGTTGCTCTTTCTTGTCCATTTCCGGCAGAGAAATATGCTCTTTACTGGCAGTGGACAGAGCACTGATGGAATTTGTCGAACGATCTTCACTAAACTGCTGAGCATGAAGGCCAGTGAGACAGGTATCTGACGATGTTACACTTCCAGGACTTAACATAACATTATTAAGACATTGTGGACAGGAATTAACAAAAATCTCTTCTTCCAGCTCGTTTTCACTATCCGTATCATCTTTTATAAGTTTGGTAGTTTTCCTCACAGCGGCAACATTAAAATTAGAACCACAAGCAATCTCGGCGACTGTCCTCCCCTCAAAAAATTTAACTTTCTTTGGTTCTATACTATTTATATCTATCTGCGGTTGATTGCCGTTAGCCCATAACTGCCCACTGTCCGTAACAAATAATGCTGCTTGATCGCTAACCGCTATAAATTTCACCTTTACTACTTCATTTTCTTCTTTGTATCTGCAAATAAAATGGAACGTCTTTTTTATAACTAGATATGTTATGTTTACTAAAAGAACATAACATAATCACGAAAATACATAAACAGCTCTATTAACTACATATTCAATTTCGTACGTAGCTAAAACAAAGTTTTATAAATCTATGATAAACAATAAAATATATAAAAATATCTTGTTTTACATTAAACAAAAGAATAAATTTTATGTACACTGCCGATCAAAAGTTGTGTCAAAAGAAAGTATCCAGAGTTTTGATCAGCGGTGTATATCTATTACAACGAAGAGAATTAAATAATAAAAAAAATAATAAAAATAATAAAATAATAAAAATAATAAAATAATAAAATAATAAAATAAATAAAATAATAAAAAAAGGAGCAAAATAACAAAAATAAAGACAGTAGTCGAAGCAAGGACAGATTTATACAAATTTTAATTAATAAAAAATATCTTTTGGCGTACATACCCATGACTACAATACTTAACTTCCTCCTTGAGAATGATCGAGTCTACAACACTCATGTCCTGAGGATTTACTTTCAAAACATGCCCGCTAGTGTTCACGACGAACAGGTGCTCGGAATTGGACGCCAGGTCGACGACGTCGAATTGGGCCCGTTTGAAGAGGAGCGCAGGAGAGGCGTCCCCGCGGAGCGACGCTTCCCCGTGGTAGAGATTGTTGGTCGTGGTCGCGACGAAAACATGATCCTTGACGGTGACGAGCTTGCATATGACGCCGTTCGGCTTGTCGCCGAAGGCGAAGGACACGTTGTCGGCGCCCCTCCATAGATACATGTGCTTCGCCATCTCACTGTACGTGGCCTGACAGATAAGGTGGCACGCATAACCTATGCGAGAGTCGCTTTACGAGCTTACTTTGTTCAACCGCCAGCGACTGACGCCACTCTTTCGTCATATTATCTGCAATAACGTTTCCCTCGTTAAACACTTGCGTAAACGTACCGCGGGGGATTTGCAGGGCGGCATGATTGAACGTATGATCTTTTTACTGTGACTAACATCCGGCGGGTATGGGCTGCTACTGCTACTAGTGCTACTGATATCAGCTGTTGGACGTGACAGTACATGGGATGGGAGGAACCAAAGAGAATAGAGAACCCGCGGCCATCCCGGCCTTTTCCATATAGGAGTTGTTAAAACTCCTGTACACTACCGCCACCAATATACATTTTAACGTATGCTTTTAGAGATAGCCACATCCACTTTGTGATACTGCTGATAAAATCGCATGCTGATGCATGTCGTAATTTGTAGCTAGAAAATTATGACACGTCATTGCCGCATTTACGAAAGCGTTTTGGTATTCAAATTGTTAATGTTTGGCGTTTTCAGTTTAAATGTAATATTATTTTTAATAATTTTAAGATTCTTATTTGTAGTTTTTATTTTATTAATTTATCTGTTGTGTTTATTAAGAATTTACCAATGCCCTGTCTACACCGGAAGGCTAATCCTACTTGTGGCTGCTCATCCAACAGCTCTTTTTTACTCCTAGCAAAGAGAAACCTGAGAGCGGCCATCCCGGCCTTTTTCGTGGGACCGATACTTGGCCTAGCATCAGCGCCAAACGTGGACCGTGGCTGTAGAACTACGTAGCCACATTATAGATATATACATAGCTTCTTATCTATCTATCATAACAAATTATCTACAAAAATACATTAGCTGAATCATGAGACATGAGTTTGCGAAATGTTCTTTGATTAAAATTCGAAAAATATACGTTGTAAGATAAATTATAAGTTTCTGTAACTTATTTTGTATTCTCCATGAAATCGAACAAATTTACTCATAATACGATCACAAATTAGTGAACTAAAACATGTTACCGTGCCATTATCCTGTACCTATCTGTACCTAAAATTCAGCCTTGTATAAAAGAAAACTCAAGAAAATTAATGATGTCTTATGAATAATCAGTTATTCTTTTTCACACTCCTTCAGATTGGGTTTCATTGTTTACGAAATCATCTCACTGAATATCTCATTTTGTAATTTTTAATTAAGTTAATAAAAATTATAGCAGCATAACATTATATTTTTCAACACGCGTATTATTATTACCATTACCACTTATATGTATATATATATATATATATATATATATATATATATATATATATCTTCCCACTTCTCTGTTATTTTCACCAATTATTGTGACACAATATTTCAACATGCGTATTACAATTACAGACTTTCTAATCTTCTAAAATTAACACTGTTGTATCTAACGAATAATGTCTTATTTCATCCATTTATTCTAGCATCAATCATAATTAAAATTGTAATCTTTTAGCTAAAGAACTTCCTTCTATCGATTCTAATAGTTTAATTCTTTTTAGACTAGGTCTTTCTTCACACTGACGCTGGTCGTGGGCAGAGGTAGTTTAGGTTCAGTTATGGGTGCAGGTTTATTACTGAAGTATGGCATTTGCAGCACTTGATCACATGTACATTTTTCCAATGAATTCACGTTCAACAGACTAGCAATTAAATCCAGAAGATCGTCGCAGCAGTAAATATATGCTTCAAAGGCGTGCCAGGGAAAGGCTTGAATTGAATAAAATCTAGTAATTCGGTGAAAAACTCTTCACTCGCCTAATTATCAGAGCCTGAAAAATGCTCATTAAATACATTTTAATTACATGTTAAATGCATAAATCAATTTTATCATGAAACACGCAAAATAATATCTAAAAATTAAACAATAATAATAATTAAATAAATAAATTTAACTATATAAAAGATTATAACTAAACATTTATTTTGCATTTCATTACGAAAAATCCAATGATTCTAGAATCAGAATTACATTTCATTATATTGATTATGTAAAATTTTATACCAAATGCGCTTGAACAAAAATAGGTATGATAATAATATACCAAAGTATTCAACACTTTTCAAAATAATCCCAGATAATTAAAAATGTAAAACTCCCAGTATGAATAAAACGCGCATAACACATATGCACAATATATAGAATTGAATGTTAAACAAAATAGAGAAACTTTTTCACGACAGATATGAAAAGATTACCTTATTCGATATATCAAAATGTTCAGAGGTAGATAATGCCCATTTTGTTCGATCAACACAATTGAACAACGAATGGTACGTTGACGAAAATCGATTTCTCGAAGAAAGATCGCTGAAATGATACAGAGCGGACTCTTATCCATATCAAAGTCCATTTCTTTGGTCCACCGACCGTTATAACCACCTACAATTACGTCAGTGATGACGACCGCGACCGAGAAAATCATCGCGCTAGAGAATGTGAGAAAAACTCAGTAATTAAAAAAATTATAATACTAAAACCAAAAAAATCACAGGCAGAAGCGTAACCGCGGATAAAGAAAGGAACGAGGCAAAAGTACATAGGTAGTCATACTAATGTGAGGAGTTTTCGAGTCGGGGATTTATATGCATATAAAGCGATTAGATCGCGAATTTATAGTCTCACTAAAACATTTTGCGCGGATTCGCGAAATATGCGTTCGCATAAAGATTAGACGCACACAACAGTAATTAGAACATTCATACCAGCACACAAAGCGAGACGTGCTTTCGAACGCTATGACCGAAAGAATGAAAAACTTACACGAGCACACAGAGCGGATATCACGAGACGTGCATTAATAAGATATTTTGTTTTAATCAATTATATATGTATAATATTAAATAAGCTTCCAAAAAATGCGTTCAATTTTCAAGTGAAGCATTTGGATTTACGTTAATTTCAAATTTAAATGTCTAATGAAGATGTAATTAATATGATAATCATATATTATATAAATGATGCAATTTTTAAATTTACATTTTTTAATTTAATGAATCATAATTAAATGATCGACTTTATAATCACAAACAGAAGGATATACTCAAATCAATAAGGCACTCTCTTTGGAAAGTGTGGTTATTAAACATTGTATTATTTTTTGTAAACATCAAATTGCAAATAAAATAATTAAAAAAGAACGAATCCTTTTACGTTTAAAAAATTGAGAGAGTTGACTCACCATTACGTGCAGGATCGCATATAGTAGAGTTTCTACAGACGACGGATATTCGTATGAAGAGTCAAATGTTTCGACCGCTAGAATACTTAATTGGCAAGACAGTATTTTCGGGAAATGTTTAACGGTTGCAGTCATTTTGCAGATCTGATATTCATTTTGCAGTCAGTGCAGTAAAGATGGGAAGCAGATGTGATACTAATTCTGTAATCATATATTCATTTAATTGTAATTATTTACTAACAAGAACACTGCTCATATTATTGATATCATTACAATACATAATAATATATGATATGTCAATTGAGATGTTTCTTTAAAAATTCATTCAAATTGTAGTAGATTTAAAGATTTCATTAAAAAATTATTATAGTATGTATTAAACAGTATTGAATTACACGGAAGAAATTAATATCACGTTCGGTAAAATGAAATATGTTATGACGTGTTAAAGGGATATTTTGTTTTAATCAATTTCATAGAGTATTAAAAGATTCCAAGAAATGAAAATAATTTTTGTTCCAATTTTATTTCGATTCCGAGTCAAGTATTGTGTGTATGTATATTTTATATTTTATAGTGTTATTCCAAGGTTAAATATCTAATGAAGATATAATTAATGATAATTTTTATATGTCATCTATCATTATAAATGGCAGTACAAATATATTCTCAAGTTTAATTAATATAAAAGACTATAATTAAATGATCGACTTTATAATCACAAAAAGATACATTCAAGTCAATAAAGCATTCACTTCGGCAAATGCGATTATTAAACATAGATTAATTCTTTAAATACTGAATCGCAAGTAGAATAACTTGTAATTAATAATATTTTCATAGAATATAATAACATCTCCAAAAGGAATGATTCATACCAGGATATAATTTATTAAATAGATTAAATTTAAGAATATTTTTAAAAATTTTACACATGTAATTAAAATTTAAAATTATTAAGCATTGATTAATAAAATTAGAGAAAAACAAAGTTGCAGCGCTTCCAGTATAGAAATTTTATCAATATAGAAACTTTAAAGGTCGACAGCACAAAATTAAACGTAACGAGAATAGATCTATGTATGAGATATGAATTGTACTCAAAAATGAAAAAAATTTATATTATAGATAGCTAATTATGAGAATATGCTCCGAAACAGTAAAAAGTCAATCAATGATAAAACACAATCAAATATTGTATTAGAAAGATGAAAGATGGGTAACATAATTTAAAATCTTATAAAGTGATGACAAAAGATGTTACTCTTGTGGTGGAAAATGTGGTAAAAGCAATGAAGGAAACTGAAATATAAAATATATATACATGCTAGAATACAATAGGAAAACATATATGTATACTTGAAATAGTCAATAACATGAAACATGAATAAAAATAATTATATTAAAAATCAATTGTTCAAAATCAAAGTTTTTTTTTAATTCTGGACAATAGCACTGATAACACAAGAATGGAAGATAAACATATCAATCGCCATCTTTTTTTAAAAAAAATAAAGATCTAAAAAATTACAGAGAAATAATAATTGATCAAAATGATACACGACAAATGCTCATAGAATTTATCAATCTTATGCTTTGTAGATTTCAAATATTAATAAACTCTGAGTAACAAATGTCACCTGTGGCAATATGATATAAACAAATATTTAAAAATTTTAAATAAATTGCATAAAGTATTTAAAATTAAAGTTAATAATAAAATAAATTTGAAACAGAAGAAAAAATAATTTGAAACATAAATGAAACATTATTAGATTTTTATGGAAAATAATTCCACATAAATATTATGCGACATAAAATATGCAATATTAATTGAAGAAAACAAAAATGATTTGTAACATGTTCTGTTACCTGTTACCTGCCCCTACAGATTTATAATAACTATTAGAAAAACTCAATATGCTTGTATCCATGAGAAAAGTCAATAAATAATATTCAAGTAGCTGATCAGATAAAAATTGTTAATAAATAATACCAAATCATCAAATTTGATTGTTGAAGTATAAACGAAGAAATCTTGTAGAGCTCCGCAGACAGGCGAATAAGGACATTAGACTATATAAAGGATATTATCTGAAACAAATATATGACAATACAAAGGAAATTGAAAATAAAACCAGCAGATGGTCCGGAAATGGAAATCTGGAATGAAATTAAAGGAATGGTCATAGGGACAATTTTATTTCATTTTATTAATGTTTAATAATTTTTAATTTACTTGTGTGACATTTTAAAAAATATTTTTAAATTTAATCTACAATTACATCCTGGTATGGATCATTCCTTTTAGGGATGTTATTACATCCTATGAAAAATAATAAAAATTCTTAATTATAATTTCTATTATATAATATCTATTCTTAATTATAATTTAATTAAAGACTAAATAATATAAATATTATTTAGTCTTTAATTAAAATTGATTATAGCCTTTAATTACAATTATTAAATATTTTATTTTATATTTGATAAATTTCCTTTTAGGAATAAAAATTTTGAATTTATAATGTTCTTACCTACATTCACAAATACATGGATGATTTAAAGAACTGCGCCCACGTAATGCTGAACCGAGGGATGATATGAATGTTCTGTAAAAAAAAAAAAAGAAATATTAAACAATATAATAAATTTCATTTGTAACACTAATCCATGTATTATAAATTTTTGCTTCTTTCCAATTTGTTACGAAACACGGTATTCCAAATTCTCACTTTCCGGGATATGAATAGAACGTGCACACAATTTCCGCGAATTCGATTTTCGACGCCGTAGATAACTACTAATGCAACTAATGCAACCGAGAATGTACCTTACCGTGATTTATTCGACGTAATGAATAATGAGCAGACTATTACTTTGCCGTGTCGTGGAGAACATGCCATTTTCGATGCACCGCGAATGGACTTCTACAATTTTCGAAATACCGCGAATGCACTCTTCCAATATTGAAATCGCACCCGGTTTCGTTTTCCACCTATCCCTACACTGTAAAAAATTTATGTAAAATTACATGTAATTTTGAGACCCATTCTAAATTGTAAATTTACAACTAAAAACATGTAAATTTTTACGTGTTTCTCTAATTTTATAGTACATAGATAAAAATAATTTTTTAATTTGCAAATTTTTTTTACAGTGTATGCACAAAGAAAAACAAATTAGGAAATTTTTGCAAAATTTATATGTAAAGTTATAAACACGCAAAAATTTACATGTTTTTAGTTGTAAATTTACAATTTAGAGTGGGTCTCAAAATTACCTACTACAATAGGTGTAATTTTACATAAATTTTTTACAGTGTATTTAAATTTCTCACCGCAATGTAACGCCGTCAAAGTATCGCGAAGCAATAGAACGCGAATGACCACACCGTATTCCCGAGATCACGCGAAGTGAATTTTCTTAGCGGACGAATCGTGCGCCATGACGTCACTGTGGCCTTTCCGTGGTCGGCGCGGGCACAAGCCGCGAGGAAAATCGCGGCTACTTGTCAATCTCGCGGTTATGCGACACGACACGACATTCTCGTTATTTCGCGCGCCTTTACGACACGCTATTGCACCCGCGACACGTTCAAAATGAATAAATAATTACGAAACGCGAGACTTGTGTGGCGTCGACGCGGCAAATTGAATATAGGTTTTACTTACCACCGCGAGGCAACTCGTCCCGGAGCCGCGGCGTCCTGTGCTCGGTGCATTCTGGAAGTGAAACGAGAATGCCGTCAAGAGGTTTCGTTTCGGGCAACTTCGCGCGTCAAGGGTGCCGTGGCGCTCCAGTGAGAAATGATTGGTCAAATCGATGTTGAATCGATTCGATTCGATATCGATTTGACCAACTCGTTCTCACTGGGGCGCGATACTTGCAATATTTAAATATAAACTCGTCGCTTTGTTGCGAATGTTCGCTCGCTACCGCTTCGGTCATATGAGCCTTGTGAAATGCGCATTTTAATTGTGTGTCACGGTGCGAACGTTCAATCAATATTACATTATAATTAAATATTATTACAAAGAACAATTGCAAGGTTGATATGGAATTAAATTTTAATATTGCATGTATAGTAGACAGTACGCGAACTAATTAATAACGTAAAAATATTTTATTTAAAATTATATTGTTAATAAACATCATCGATTATTTTATTTGTTTCTGCACGTCGGTTATTTACATTTTATGTTTCCAACTTAATATTTTAATTTCTTATAAATTACACATTTTTCTTAAAAAAACTAATTATTAATCAAATTCGCGGGACATCCACAACGTGTAGATATATAGCATACAAACGTCAAAAAGTGATTTATCAACATTGTCAAAAAGTCAATGTAGCACGGATATACATTGTATGTATGTACGAAAGTGATTTATCGACAGGTAATGTAGTTTTACGTCCACGTTTGGCGCAGATGCTAGGCCAAATATCGGTCCCACGAAAAAGGTCGGGATGGCCGCTCTCAGGTTTCTTTCTGCTACTAGACTTAGGTCCGAATTCATAGAAGAAGAATTCATATATTGTATTCGGATATGCTAATATCTTTACAAATGCATTCTGAATACTGGCCAAGAACCCACACAACTGACTGAATACCAGCCTTTCGCAGCTAAATTCAACGTATTTGGCGGTCATACGTACGCGCCATGAAAACCGGATGCCGTAACTTGCGGCGTGTAATCGTCGCATCACAAAAATTCATTATATTTCGAAATTTATTAAAAATGCAAGCAACTATAAATCATAATTAGTGTGTTTTCGTGTCAATCGTTTGTCAATTTGTTGTTTTTGTATTTTATTTTTGATTGTATTTACTTGGATTTCTAGATTGTTCTTAATTGGGTATGTGACGTATTCACCACATAAGTTTTCTGCTCCATTGAAATACAGGGTGTCCCAGAATTGTGGAACAAATTTTCGTGAGCAGGTAGAGCGGACGAAACTGAATCGAAAAGTCTTTTACCATTTTGCAATTTTCGCAATAGTTAATAAGTTATTAATGATTAAAAATCACCGTATTAGCCCGGCCCTCCGCCGAATATAAGCGCGCGGCGCGAGACGACCGCCCAGCGTTGCTAGGCACTCGAGGAATTGTTTACTACACGCGGCAATGCCTACGAGCGGCGGTTTTGAGCTGCGTCCCTCTGTCCTCCTGTTTTTTGCCATTTGTAGAAAACAACTCCTCCTTGGAAACAATAACACTGGGCGGTCGTATCTCGCCGCGAACTTATATTCGGCGGAGGGCCGGGCTAGTACGGTGATTTTTAATCATAAATATTTTGTTAACTATTGGGAAAATTGCAAAATGGTAGAGGACTTTTCGACTCAGTTTCGTCCGCTCTATCTGCTCAAGAAAATGTGTTCCACAATTCTAGGACACCCTGTATATGTGTTCATATATCTTTAAAAATTTCTTACGAAATTACTCCGGCTACATCGGAAAGTGCCAATGAATGCTCGCAGTCGCGATTAAAGCGTCATCTACAATGCGCAGTAAGAAAGTTGACCAATCGCCATCGATTATTTCTAAACCGTAAGAAAAATAATCAACTGTGATTGGTCAATTTACATCTGCTTACATCTGATCGCGTATTGTAGACGGCGCTTAATATGGAGGATGAGAACGAAAACTTAACGAAGCTTTCAGATTGTTCAGTATCGAAAATGGCGGCGAAGAGTGGTGGCCACGATGAGTGGCCGTCGGTGATGAAACCGATATTGGGAACATCGCCGCGTTCGTTTAATAAAAATGACGTTATCGATCTCGTAAAGAGCATCGTTAAGAGGTAGGTGCAACTCGTGGTCCGGTAATCGCGTTAAATCGCACTCTTCGACACAAAACATTCCTTCTCAGCGGAACAGAAATGGAAGTTTGCCTGTCACCGCGGATCCAAATTCGTCCGACCTTTCATTCCATTTGGCAATAATATTCATCCTTTTTCCCCTGTTATTTTCTAGCGAAAATAAATTTGTCTCCCACGAGGATCAATATGATACTTTTTACACGGCGGTCGCTGCCTTGTCGGCGGATTGTATCAGCGGTTGCGCAAATACGTGTAAGTAACACCGCGCATCCGCGTGCTGACGACTACTTATAAAAAAAAATGTTTTCTTGCATATTTTAAACATATGTACATATTTATCTAAAATTCTGAAGTGCTGCCAAAAATTCCATTACTCCAAAACTGTCATGAAGGACGTGTAAAGAAACGAAAGAACACGGAATATTTTTTTAGATGTTTGGAGTATTTATCTAACCTGGGTAAAATAGGTACTTTAGATAAAACATTTAGCTAATATGTAACGTACTCTAAAAAAACAAAAACAGAACGTTGATACAATATAAGTATTTTAGAATTTTATATTTTTTAAATAAAAACTTTTAAATAACCTAAAATAAAATACTTTTAGGGCTGCGTTCTGATATTCGCTGCCAGTATTGCAAATCTATAGTTTATGTCACACACATTATAGATTTTCAGTACTGACAGTGAATTTCAGAATGCAGCCTGGATGTCTTAAACGAGTTACCTAAATATGTTACCTAAAAGATCTAGTTTAGGTTTCTTTTGTTCCATTTTTCTTTGTTTAATATGCTTCAAGACAATCCTGGAGTAGTGAAATCATTTAAAGTACTTCAGTTTTCCAAAAAATATGTACGCTTGTTTATATACACATGTAGGATATGACATATCAAGTCTTACAAAACATTTTTTTCAGTTACCAAAAGTCAAATACCAATTGTTTGTCAAGCGTGTAAAGTGCTGCTTACTTATCTTGTGGACAAGTTGCCACAACAACAAGCGCAATCTGGAGATACCGCATCAACAGTTTTAACTACGAAACAGTTATTACTCCCGATACGTGCACTATGCACAGGACAGTCTTTACTTACGTCTGCAGAAGAAATTGCTCTTGTTTCTGTAATAAAAAATTCCAAAGTACCGCCTTACGTAACAGTTTTGTCAGGTGGAAAAGAAAAGGAGACCACGCAGCATACTGTTAAAGAGTCTATGCGGTCTCGTTGCGATTTGTCTACTAGTATTCTCGAGCAGTTGACAATGCCGTTGCAAGATTTTTCATCATCTTCGATTCTCACTAATGAAAGTTCTATGGATAATACGAACAAAAATACTGCGACGGTTACAGGCGAGTCGCATTCTGACACTAAGGTGTGTATCATATTAAATGTAAATGTCTTAATGACTGATATATTTTTCTTGCTTTATAACTATTAGTTTTGATAAATTACATTTTAAATTATTACATGTTATTACATGTTTTACTGTGTATATATACATATGTCTGTATATTATGTACATATATATGTATATATATAATCATTATTGTTAAAATTGTAGTAATAAGAATGAATTAATTTAAAATTAAAGGAGTAATGTTTTTTTATATTGCAGATGATGTTTATTGCAAACAATATAAGCACATTACAAAATATGGGAGCAGGTGATACTTTGCTAGATATGTGTTTAAATCTCCTACATTTGTCACGTTATACCAGAAAGTATCAAGCTTATTTATCTAAAAAAGGATTCAGCTTACCAGCTAATGCCTCTGAAGCGCATACAATAAGGCACAGTTTACACTCTGTTGTTAGTGATATTAATATTGTACATAATGTGATATCTCTCCCGATACTTGAACCTTTGACACCACAAAAGTTGGAAAAGTTGTCGCTGCTAACTATGTCTTGTCTATATTGTTCAATCGCGAATGCAACAGCATCAAGCATAGTTGGCATAACAAATGCAGTATCACCTAAGTGTAGTACAAACACTGCAGCAAGTAGTCAAACCAATCAGAATGCAAAAACCACCGATGAAGAATATGATACTTTAGCCATTACAGTTGTTGAGAAGAGTCTAGAAATATTTGGCCAAGTATCAAACGTTATTAAAAATAGCACGCGTGCAGGAGGACATGTGAGTAATTCCTATGAGATTTCTTTCTCTTTCATATTGCAAAAATTATATTTTGTCTATATTATAATTTTAAATACACCAATTTATTATTTTAGAATTTAATATCAATTTGTTTATGAACACATGTAATCTTTTTATATAGTTGTGTAATTATATATATTCTTTTATTTATAGATTCTACAAAATCATTTACTTATTGGAGTATGGCTTCTAGTCGCTGGATTGCAAGCGCAATTAACTGTAAGCAGTTTTAGTGCTGCAGATAAAGGAAAAGAAGAAAAGGGAAAATCACCGAGTAAAGCTCGCGATGGAAGTGGACGTGTAAATCTTATGAAAGTGTAATTATATATTTTATATAATCTTTGAGGATTTAATTGCAAAAACTACCCTAAAATTATATTTTACATATTTTTTTATATAACACTGGCCGTTAAAATTGCAACATTGAAAAAGAATGTGAAATATCACGTGATATACTACAGTAGATTATTTGTATAATGTACACACATGATTAGGTTATGATATCGCTTGCATGTGTCGTGCTCGCAATTATTTTCAGGTTCTACCATAACTTATTCATCTTGCAAATTTTATTTCAATATTACGCGTTTTTTCCAATGTTGTAATTTTAATGGCCAATAGTGTATGTTTTTAATAATATAATATATTTTTATACAATTAGGCAACAGGGATTTGGCGTATTGTCAGTGGCATTAGCATCACATGCACTGAATTTAATGAGCGCGCTTCTGGAAGATGTATCTATTGAAGCCAATTCCGATGTGGTTGTAGCAGTTCCTGAACCAGCGCCGCTGGATATCTTGTCTACTGCTACAGCATTGCAAAGAGCAGTAACGTTCCTACAAGCAGTGCCATTAAATCATCTGCTATTTTATCTGGCTACAATTAGTTACAGAAAGGTATTAAATTATTTTATATACATTTGCACACTAATATTAAAACATTGATAATATGATATTTTACTATATATTTTATTTATCGCAGGCGTGTACATTAAAAAGAGTACAAAAGCATCCTTTAGAAGGAGATGCATTGAGTCAGTCGGATTCTACTACATATTATGAAGATCTTTTGAGTTGTTCGGAAAATTCTACCGATGAGGGTAATATTGCAAGTCCATTTAATATAATGCGTTTATATGCGCTTTTTATTATTTATTTTATTTTATTTTTATTATTTAATAGTAAAATGGTTATGAAATGTATTTAGAATTTATATAAGTTATGTAAGTACGAATTAAAACTCTTAAATTTTTTTTGTAATTTTGCTTTTATCGTTGTTAGCGACAAGAAAAATTATTTACACTAGTACAATCACAAGCTAAAATCATTTAAACACTATTCAATATGTTTATAATTTTATAGAATATACATAAAAAATAATATTAATTTTCTCTAAACAATATATGTTATAATCGATGTGTACAAATTAATTTTACTTAATAGTTTATGTAAATGTATAACGTGTTTGGTACATAATGTATACATTTAGATGCAGCTTCAAAGTGCTTATATTAATATATATTTATTGATAATTTTATTAATATTGATATATATTCGCTATATGTATAGAACAAACTATTATGTCGGCAGAGGAGGACAGCGAACCTATTTTGGGATTATGGTTTGAAGAAACTATTGCTCCATCAGACGAGACTTCAACAAATACTAATAAAGAAACAAATAATGAAGCAAGTGCGGAACGTACTACTATTACTACTATTGTTCCTGACAATCGAGAGCCTCATGGTGTATGTTTTTATAGTTATGATTATTTTTTAAAATCTATAAAAAATATATCTTAATAAAATATAAATATCTGAAATGAATATTACTTATGTAACGTACATATTATATGTTACATATTAATATTTATAATTGTAAACTGTGGCAAATAAGTTACCTATTGATTTTCTCTTTTTCTTACAGTACATTTCACTTGCAACCAAAATATTTCAATTTATGAATAAGCACTTAATTGGTAGTCGAAGTACATATGTTCGTGAATATGTGGTTAATGGTTTGGTTGAGCAACAAATGGTAATATTGGCAGCAATTATAAGAGATTTAGATCATGAAACAGCAAGAACAGAAACAGGTATAGTTTTTTGTTATATAGTTACAGCTTTTATATTTTACATTGCATTTTATATTTTTTATATTTTACATTAAAAGCATAGTATTGTAATATAAAATTGCACTTTTAGGCACAATCTCTGCATTTTACGGCGCTACTTTGGGCGCTATGTATTCGGAGTTTTCTCAAGCTTTAAGTCGTTACACTCACAATTTACTCGCATGGAATACATTAAGCGAATCTCTGCAAAATACCTTGCTTCAACATTTGGGAGTGAGTCCTTGGTCTACAGAAAGCAGTAGCTCTACTACGTGGCCTCTTCAAGTATATCCACGAACTCTCAGCGTATTGGCACAGGTATTTTATAAGTTTTTCACGACTCTGCATTTGCATTAAAAATTTCGGCTAATCAATATGATTTAATATCTAATCTTGATGAGTTACTTAATATATATTAAAAATTGTATAATTAGGTATTATTGCTGAAACCGCAATTAGAAAGAGAAGCTGCATGTATAAGTATATGGCATCGGTTAGTAACAACTATGGTTGAAAATGTATGCAATCCTCAAACAACGTATGAAGCTGAAAATGAAGGTAAAATACAATAAAATTTCAACGATTATACATACAATATTATATACATAAAATATTATTTATTGCTAAAATTGTTAATGTATGTTTGCAGATTTAAACGTCGAACATGCTCAGCTGGTTCTCTTTCTATTTCATTCTCTAAACTTAATGCAAAAGAAATCTGTATTACTTGTAACTGGAAGTGGTGCAGTACGTTGCAGCGAAGCGGTCAAAACGCCAATGAAAGATTCTCAATTGTTGCACTTATCCCGACTATTGTTACTACTTGAATACATGATGAAGCATTTGTATGATGCACATCCAGTATTGCTTGAACAAGTGAGACATTTACATATTTCCATTGTCATATTTGTATATAAATTTTACGAACTGCATTTTATACATGTATATATTAGTCATTACTTTATATTGCGATGTAAATTATAAAAAATATTAAAAAATAAGTTAAAATATTTAATATATATTTTAACTTATTTTAATTTATTTAATAATTTACGATCTATAATATTTCATTTTATTATGATCTTGTAATGACAAATTTATCAAATGCTAAAGAAAATGATCTCAATGTAATTGAGATGGCAAGATACCAGGGCCGCCAGTGCAAAAGTACTGCCTGAGTGGTAGTAAACATCTTGTACATTTATTATATTAATTATTTGAATTATTTGCAAAGTAATAATTATTTTGTATTTATTTTTTCTTTTTTTATATAGGTACAATGGAATCTATTTTCTGCGACAAGTTTAGTATGTGATACAAAAGAAGGAAATAAACAGACTGCCAGGGCTTTTACTCCTTGGGTAGAAATAGAAGATAATTATCGTAAATACGGTTCACAAGACGAATTTTCAATGAAACCACGGTTTTATAATTTATCAAGAACAGATTTTAATAATCAGGACGCACCAAAATTGGATGGATTGGTATGTTTCGCATGTGGATTAATTGCCATAGAAAAAACAATTTTATAAACATAATTTTTATGATTGAAATAATAGCAATACCTATTTTAATTTATAACAAAGTTTTCATACGCTATTTTTAATCTTTTTTATTTAATAGAAATCTCTAATAAACAATTTATATAGCAAAATTTTTTTGAAATTTTTAACTTTCATGTAATTCATATGTAATACATATTCTCTGTATAATGAGCTAAACATTTTTTATTTAAATAATCTTGTAAAGTTATATATAATGTAAAATATATTTATTATGTTTTCCAGGCCTGTAATTTTATTTTGGGCACTCCAGATAAAATGAAATATCCTCTTTTAGTTGATGCATTGATCGATATTCTGAACGTGCTCAATCAAACTGATATGCACAAAAAAAGTGGTACTGATAACAAAGAAAAAATTACATTTACTGGTCTATGTGCAATTCAGTATTGTTTTTCTATATGCTGGGAATTATTATTAATGTTACCTCCCTCAATTCCTTATATGAATAAACTTGCACTTGGTGAGGAGATACCAGCTGGACCTATGCTGCTTCATTCGTTGATATGGGGGCCGAGAGCTGCGTATAAAACTTTTACTGGTTGGATGAAAGACTGTTTAGTGAAGCAAGGAATGTATACACAATATGCGGAAAATTTGTTAAAAACAGTATCATCCACTGTAAACTCTCTTAAATATGACGTTACCCTTGCAAAGAATTGTATCATTTCGCTTAAGCCAGAATACAATGCTACTGATAAAATAATGCCGAAAGCATCATTGCCAAAACTTGGTTCATTGTGTATACTGGCTGCAGTTGTAGGAAAACTGCAAGTTCTTATGGATGAGAGTATATCAAAAAACTCTACTGAGAATATTGAAACTTCCAAGAGTACCCAGAATGCGGATTCTACGCCTTCAAACAGAACCAAAATGATAATCGAGATCCTACCACATATTTTATCGTTGACAGATGCCATTCTATTGTCATGCCGATCTAATATATTGTATCATACGTTTGAATCTGTCGAAGAACATAGAAAATATGGTACGCGGGACTATTTGATTCTAGATAACATTTTATCAATGGCAGGTGCAAATTGGGAAACGGAATCATCGTTAGTTTCATTTTTGCCGAGTTGCGTTAAATCCGCGCTGGACAAGTGGAAGAGTATTGCGTTTGCTCCTGTGCCTTGGAATACATATGCAAATGATATAATACCAGCAGAGAGCTACATTTTTACTACGGTGAATTATCACGTCAGTTCTTTATCTGAACATCCGACATTCTCCATTAATCCGTCCTTGAAGAATTTGCTGTATTGTTTGGTCTCATTTATGATGGAATACATCACTTCTGCAACAGCCCCGGAACCACAATCCGAAATATATTCTCAAGCAGTGGATATTCTCATTTCATTGTCAATGGATGCTCGTACTGACTATCTACGAGAAATGGCCACCAATACTTTGACTAAATTATTAGGACAGGACAACGATAATGAGGCGCGGCTCTTGCGAGAACATTTGTTTGTGCTAAATCATACTTATAATCTGATAATCGAGTATACCGATAATACAGATGGATCCATTAAAGTTGTCATTGATGAGGATATCTTGGATCAGTGTATAAAATATTGGGAGCGTTTACTGGAAAAACCTCTTGGATGTAAAGCTTTAGACTTGTTCTTCGCACCTGATTCAAATCATAGTCTTGTGTCCGTTTTACTGTCTATAACGTCACCTCAAGCTTCGCCGCAATTTAGCACGTACGTTTTCCAGTTTTTCAGCGCGTTATTCAGAACAACTGAAAAACCGGGTGACGGATCGCTTGATCGTCTTTGCAATTCGGTGGCTAGTTTTGCTAACGTCGAAGATGAGAAACTACAAACATGGTTAAAACACGTTATATTGGGAGTAACAAATGTATCAACAACTATTTCTACAACGAATATACCAACGCCCACAGCTGGCACTGCGAATACATTGGTAACGGTTTCCGGTACATCGGAAGATAGTCAGAAACCGGATGAAAGAAATAACGCATCTAATAACGAACAAGCTCAGTGGGCAATTTCCGATGGCTCTAGCAATCAGCCTGCAACTAGTAACGACGAACAGCTTACGATTCACGAGAACAGCCGTTTCTTGCGGGCACTTACAAATTATATAGTGAAAGAAAAAAGCAGTTTTAGTGCGAACGTCTCGATAACTATTCTTCAAGTTCTCATACCACTAACATACCATATTCTATCTCCTACCATCGAAGGCAATCGATTTGTACACTTGATGCATATTATGTCTACACTGGCTGATGCTGGACAAGAAAAAGGACACACGTTGCTGTTCAAAGCTGCAATTGAATGGGTCGAGCTTTGCAAGGAGCAGATAATGAATAAGGATCCGCAGTCTTTCGACAAACCATCACCGTACATTGAAGCGGCTTGTTGCATATTGAACTACATAGCCGACATAGTGGGCGCGATTTGTCCGCAGCAAGCGCAATCCCAAGATCGAGCCATCAGCCCACCATGGGAAGGTGCTGTACCGAATAACGATGTAAACGATAGCGACTGGGTGGACGAAATTCCGCATGACGACGATGATAGCGCAGCCGAAGATTCGGACGAGGACAGTCTCTGCAACAAACTATGCACTTTCACGATTACGCAAAAGGAGTTTATGAATCAGCATTGGTACCATTGTCACACGTGTAACATGGTCGATGGAGTCGGAGTTTGCACGGTATGCGCACGAGTCTGTCATCGTGGCCACGATGTCACGTACGCCAAATATGGAAATTTCTTCTGCGATTGTGGTGCCAAGGATGATGGATCGTGTCAAGCGCTGACAAAGCGTAGCCCGCAGAGTTCGGAACATCAAGTAACCAGTAACATGCCGTACAACAATGCTGGCGCACCCACGGAAAGCAATCTACTCCTCACGAGTAGCTTGCGTCGAAGAGCATCTAGCCCTGTGCATTTGTACGACAAGCATGAGAAAAGTGGACGCGACACTCAGAGACAAGCATATTTAGCGAAGCAATTAGAATCGTCCAAGGATTGGATATATTCCCAATTATCAAAGAGTGGATTGGTATCTTCGTTAGTGGACTTGATGCGCGTGTTGGTACCCGCCGTGGATTCGTCTTGCCAACGATATTCACCGGTTGGTTGCCATGCACGAGCCCAATTGGCACTTAAACGCTTACACACGCTTGACAAGAAGTTTGAGCATACGGATCAGCTTATGTTACCAACCTTGGGATCCCAGGAGGGCGCGTTTGAAAACGTTAGAATGAATTATTCGGGAGATCAGGGCCAAACGATTAGACAGTTACTGTCCGCTCACATGATACGACGTGTTGCCATGTGTTGCCTCTCGTCTCCGCATGGTAAACGACAGCACTTGGCTGTCTCGCACGAGAAGGGCAAGATAACAGTGCTGCAGCTTAGTGCACTGCTGAAGCAAGCTGACTCCTCTAAAAGAAAATTAACTTTGACGAGACTCGCGTCGGCACCGGTACCCTTCACCGTTCTCTCGGTCACTGGAAATCAATGGAACGAGGACTTCTTAGCCGTTTGTGGCTTCAAGGATTGTCACGTGCTTACATTCAATAGTTCCGGAACGGTGTCCGATCATCTGGTATTACACCCACAACTCGAAAGCGGGAACTTCATTATTAAGGCGCTGTGGCTTCCTGGCGCACAGACACAGTTGGCATTAGTCACCGCTGACTTCGTTAAAATTTACGATTTGGGAAAAGACGCCTTAAGTCCACAATACTATTTCCTTGTGCCAACAGGAAAGATAAGAGATTGTACTTTTATGCATGCGGAAGATGGTACATTTCATATGTTACTCATGTCTTCTGCCGGATATATCTACAGCCAAGTAATGGATGAGGAGAGCCAAGCCAAGCATGGTGCTTTCTACGTTACAAACACATTAGACGTTTACCATCCGGAAATAAAAGACACTGGTCAAATAGGCGGTGGAGGTGTCTCTATTTACTATTCTCACACTCTGCAGTTACTATTCTTCAGTTACGTTTGCGGCAAGAGCTTCATAGCGCCGCTGAAGCACATGGATTCCGACATTACAGTGGTATTTCAAATTAATCTCGCCAGTAATAAAACGAACGGCAATAAATCCAACAATAACCAGCCGCAACCGTTGTGCCAATGGAGCGAGGTGGCGAATCATCCTGGATTGGTCTGCTCTATCTTACAAACCAGCAATAATCCAGTAATATTAATGATTAAGCCTGATACAATAATGATACAAGAGATCAAAATTATGCCCGCAAAGGCAAAGATCATGGACATGGTCGCGATTCGACATCCCAGTTCAAACGCCGAGCATCGCACGACTCTGATACTATTGTGCGAAGACGGAAGCTTGAGAATCTATATGGCCGGTATGGAGCAAACCGGATTTTGGATGTCGTCCACTGTGCAACCGATTAGCACTACTTCCGGCATCAAACCGACGCGAAAAAAGAAAGCTAATAAGATGGGAAAACCATCAGGATCTATCACATTTCCCATTGACTTCTTTGAACATTGTCAGGTGATGAACGATGTCGAGTTCGGCGGTAACGATCTATTGCAGATTTATAATGTCGCGCAGATCAAGCATCGTTTAAACACCACTGGAATGTACGTGGTTTCCACGAAATCTATGGGCTTTAATGTGGAAGTCACAAATAACGATGTGATTTTAGTAATGACGGGAATAAGAGTACTTTTCGGCAATCAGGACATTCAAAAGGCACCTCTGTACGTCGAGGTGAGTTGAAAGTATATCTATTGCAGTCTGTAGGCTTGTGTTTTTAATTCTAATTAACTTTATAATTATTGTATTTGTAAAGGTATTTGGTAGAAGTATTCGGACTACGCTAACTAGGAGCCGGTGGTTCGACATACCTTTAACGAGGGAAGAAAGTCTCCAAGCTGATAAGAAATTGACAATCACTTTTGGACCATCTCAAGATCAAGAGAGTGTTATTATGGTTGATTCCATCAAAATGTATGATTATAATATTATACGGTTGTTTCTTCTTTAAACGAAAACAAAATATTTTATACAGATAAATGTATATCTTGCTATTAGTTATACTAGATTTTTGCTTTTTATAAAGATATGGTAAAACCAAGGATGCATTTGGATGGCCTGAAGAAATAGAAGAAATTCAATCTTGTCCACCAACATCCGCACCAGTGACGACGGTCAATAATGAAACCGATAATACTATCGTTTCGGCTCCATTGTCTTCAATCAACAAGTATGTTAATTCAATGTTTTTAATTATATGAAATACGTAAAATATAAGTTTATTTGATAAAGAAAGTATTTAATCCAAGTATATATTGTATCAGAACGGCAAAGGATAGTTCGATTAACATGGAAAGGTAAGGATATTATAATTTTATTATTGCAAAAACAAAATAAAGGAATAGATTTAATAATTGGTGTTACCAATTAATAATACATAAACAATTTATAAGTAATTTTTTACGGCCGTTTTTACGAAAAAAATTTATTCTAAATATCTTCTACGGGAAACTCTAAAATTGGGAAACAATTTCTTATAAGATTAATTTAAAATTATTTTTCCTAGTTAATTATTTTTTGTTGTTTATATCACCAATTGTGTATATACATATATATTATATTTTATATTCAATTCACAAAAATAATTACTTTATATTGATCAATAAATGTAACATTTATATGTTTATTTCAATTATACTAATAAATGTATGTAATATTAAATTTTTTTTACAATTCACAGGATGATATCCAGCGTTCTTGAAGTTTTGGAATCTTCATTTATCTTATCCTCGCACGATGACAACAAAACCTCATTGAAAGCCACAGCTATCGACGTCGCATCACGATTATTAATATTACCTACTCCACCATCAGTGCAAATGCATACGACAGCTTTGTTAGCTGCTCTTCATAGTACTAAACAGGGTTATCATCTTCACAAGGTATATGATGATCAATTATCCGTTTACAATTTTAATAATTACGCTTTTTTACATTTTTT
The DNA here is from genome assembly GCA_928718305.1 of Tetramorium bicarinatum. Classification (NCBI taxonomy): domain Eukaryota; kingdom Metazoa; phylum Arthropoda; class Insecta; order Hymenoptera; family Formicidae; genus Tetramorium; species Tetramorium bicarinatum. The sequence continues at coordinate 7,472,164 of OV788324.1, read as the reverse complement.
TACGCACTTTTTAGGATCATGCATTGTTATCACATGTACTTGAGTCCTTGAAATCAATGAAAGAAGCTAACGATCCTGCGGATATAGATGCGGAGAATTTTTACAGACTTGTACTTATTGTTCGTGCGATTGCCATTTCCCGCCCGCATAATCTCGCGAAATTTGCTGAACAATATACGAATAAATCAATTGACGAAAGTACCGGTATGTATTATAAATCACTGATGTTATTAAGGAAAGGTAGCAGATCGATAAAGTCTCTCTTCAAAAAATATCTTTTAGGAATTTATTACAAAGAAACTAATAAAGATACTGAAATAACGTTTTTTTAATCTTATTCTATATACTTTTTAGTATTAGTAAAAAATGTCTCATGAAAATTTGGCTATAAACAAGGATGCAGTAATTTCTACTAATATCTTTATTAGTTCCTTTGTAAAAATTCCTCAAAAAGTTTTTTTTTTTTTTAAGAAAGATCTATTTTATCGAATTTGCTATCTCCTCTTAAATGAACAAACATATTTTATCGTGAATTTGCTATCTTTGTTTCCAAATGAACAAACATGTGACATTGAAAATCGTTTGTTTCCAGTACCCGTTTTCGAGAAAGATCGCCTAGAAGCTCATTCAAGTACGAAGGCCGATGTAAATCAACATCTAGTCATTCAATTAATGGAGATACTATGGTCTCTACATATGGCATATCCCAAGAATATGGCACTTGCTCCAGTAGTCGTGCCGGGACTTACGCATACCGAAGGAACTGTTCATGCAATTGTGGAGATAATTCATGCGTTCACAATATGCGACGTAGAAAATAATACCGCAATAGCTGCCAAATTATATCTGCAGTTGTTACTGTCTTCAGATACTACCATCAGTTTTAGCGCCAAGCATGCAATAATCAGAGTGCTCAGGCCTAGATACAGACGCAGGAGAGTGTATATACCTAGTCCGCCCAACTGCAGTACTCCAGGTATAAAAAAGATTTTAATATTGTAGATATAACTTTGGATAATTTGGGATAAAGAGTTAATAACTCGACTGTATATATTTGTTTTTCATCATCATCAATGTTTTTGTAGGTGTAGTTGCTGAAACCGAAGAAAAATCCGCGTCCGTTCCATCACAGGCATCTCAAGACACAGTAGAGCGCGATGTAGAACAGCAATTTGACATCGAAGCCGTCGAGGCAGTGGACAGAGTAGCAGTTATGCTTGGCGCCGAAGGCAATCAAAATTCGGCCGCCGCGAGAGTGGTTAATCATCCGTTAGAAGCGCTACTCGGCGCGGGTAATTTCCCGCAATTACTCGATATGCCACCAGATGCCGATGACGAAGCGATGGTAGAACTCGCGATAGCTCTCAGTTTACAAGACCATGAAGGAGCTGCTGATTTGCAAGCACTGCGGCAAGGATTCCAGCAAGGCTTCCCCAATTTGCAGGGTATACAGAGTCTCCAGAATCTAAGTGGTTCCACATTGCAAAGTTTGCAAAATTTAGCGGCGCAGGGATTGGTCCAAGTGCCAAATGCTGCCCAGGTAAATATTTTTCTGTATGCAGTGCATAAATTGTCTTTGAGACAGTTCAGATTTTTTTTGATTAGTTAACTAAACCTTAAAGTTTTCTACATTTAATAATCGAGGATTCGATGTTATTTCAATTAGGCCCAAGAAGGTGGACATTATTCAGACACAACCGCTTCCGCGGGCGGTTCTGACGATGAGGGATCAACCGCTGCCACTGATGGTAGTACCCTTCGAACGTCTCCCGCCGAGCAAGTGAGTTACATCTTAACATATGTATTTTGCCATGGCACCGAAAGTATGCGGACGTGGATCAACAGAGTCTTAGTACTTGCACAAATCATAGTAACGCTTGGGACACATTTTATGTTAGGGTGGTAGTGGTGGTAGCAAGGGTAGCGAGAGCGGTGGAAGCGATAGCGGAGGCAGCGCCGTTGACAGCATGACAGGGGAGCATAATGTCTCTGGCAGGAGCTCCGCATACGGAGACAATGCTCCTGACAGTGCTATGCCTCCGATTGGAATTGGAGTCAATCAAGCGCCACGCTCTGAAACTAATACTCTAGATGTACCCACAACTTTCACTGTAAGTTCCGTGTATTCTGTAGGTTTATATAGCAGATTTACGTTCTTGAAAGCAGGAAAAATAGCGACAGCGCATGATGGACGCATTTTAATATATATAAGAATATTAATCTGTTAATATATTATATATAGAGATCTTTTTTATTTCTCTTTATAGTGTCTCTTTCTCTTCGTTTTATTATTCACGTTGTTAAAACTGATACGTCATAATTTGGTCTGATTTGGTATTTAATTTTGATATTCTAATAATTCATCTTTTATGAGTGATCTTAAAAAGGAAGCTTTTTAAAATCTTTATAAAATTTCTAATTCCAATCTGGTAATTTGAGTTGACTAAATTCTTTTCGCATGTTTAAGTTTTTAAATTTTGTCCACATGTGTATGTCACATTACCGAAAGTTTCATCAAATCACGAATTTTTATTTTATTATGTCATTATGTATGTTTCACAAATTAATCATAAAATTTTTAGATAGTAATGATGCATATCATATTGATCTTACAATTAAATCATTAAAGCTAAAATATATCATAATTTATGCATATATATATGCGAAATTCATTGCATCTATATTTCTTACAATTAGAGAAAATTAGATTGAGTTTATTTATATTAATGCATTACATTGCTGTAAAAGGATACATATACTATACTAAAAGTTTTATAAAATCCAATTTTAATATTACATTATATTGAAAGTAGACTTTACAAAAATTTTATTAATTTTATTAAATTACCAATAATTAAAGTTTTAAACCTCCGTTCTCAAAAGTTGCCTTTAACCCACACTGCCACAGAAGAAGTAAAAAAGAACAAATCATATACGATTGAATAGATTTCATTAAACATTTTAATAACGTGCTATAAGACTTCGTTGAACCCCTTTAATTATCGGAGTCTGAATGGAGAATATAGAATGTAATATGGGTATCCCAATATTGGTTTTGCATACAAAAGCTTCTTAAGACCGCTCACTAATTACATAGCGTTGATAATAATGCCAAGGGGAGCGATCCTCTGTGAACCCCGCCTGTTGCACTCAAATTAGGTTCATTGTGCCTGCTCTTGATTATGAAAATTTCTGTTCTTCATATTGGGAATCTGGTCTCCAATCGATAAGCCCTTCAAAATAAAGAATACGCCTGCGCGTATATGCGGGATAAGGCGCCAGATGCTTGGGATTTGAACCTTCCCAAGGTTCTCCCTTCCGTTACTAATCAATCGCGTTACCATGGAGCGTCATCCCACGCGCTACATAGCGTTATTTTTCATAAAAATTAAGTTTAAAAGTTTTAAAGCATTTTTTTCTATAATACTTAATAAAGGAGGTAATTATTGAATAAAGTCAATCCAATCAACGTCTTTAATTTTAACTGGGAGTACATCAGTGAGCCGCATATTTAGTAATATGTGTGGCGACTTATTGTTAGTAACATAGTACTCACATATACTATCACTCACTGACATATGTTTGTTTAAAGAATGCTGATTGGATTAACTTTATCCAATAAATTACTGCTTTATTAAGCATTATAGAAAACATGATTCAGGATTTTTCAACTCAATTTTTGATCAGAAATAACACTATATAATTAGTGGGCGGTCTTTAAGAAACATTTTGTGTAGAAATCATAAAAAATTTAAAATTTTTTAAATGACTGGATAGATTATAGGTACTAAAATTATTTAGAATAAATAATAAAAGCTTTACCTAGTTAAATAAACTGCAGTCCATTGAGACTCCGAAATTTAAGTAACTTTATTTGAGACTCTAGATAGTATATTAATCATTATTTTATCAAAAAGTTTCTAACTGAGTAATTATATATTATTATAATAAATGTTCTTTATACATTTTCTCATACATTTAGATTGCATATCTATTATTATTTATGGGTTCTGACAATAGAATTCTAGAAATTCCAACATGAGGAACCGTGAAATCAATTAAATAAGGAATACAAATATGTCTTATATTTATGAATTATTGTTTGTCACCATGATTAGACCACTGAACAAGAAGAAGGTACCGAACAAGAACAGGGCGTTGAGCAGGAAAATGACACAACTGGCGAGATTACTGTGAAGTTACACGCTATTCGGCTTTTATTGTTGGACAGATTTACGCAATTTGTGCCTAATTTAGTAAATGTTCGAGGAGTGCTTGCCATTCCATTTATGCAGGTATTGTTTTAATATAATCGTACATCATGAAAATTAAGTTGAATGCTAGTCTTTAAAGCTTTTATTTTCTATCAGGTTCTGTTAATGTTAACTGCTGATCTCGATGGTCAAGACGAAAGAGACAAAGCCTGCATAGAACGTTTATTGCAAATGCTCGTGAAAGAACTGGAGATGGACAAGCCTGATACAAACAACATATGCGAGCGTAGCAACAAGAGAGAAGTTCATTTGGTTATTATGCGTTTACTAAGTAAGTGAATAATTATCTATTTCAATTATAGATTTATATTAATATGCTATATATATTTTCATTGATTCATTTTTTTAGGTGTTCTTATGTCTCGCTCGAAATATGCCGCGAAGACTCCCTCGGACAACCCGAATTTTGTCTCACAAACTACTGCTGCGATACTCAGCAAAGCTGGTATTATCGACTACTGTCTAACGTTGTTACAGGCCTTACTTGACTATTGGAAAACGTAAGTTTATTTCAGTTTCGACATGTATGTCAGTCTCAATAGTATAATTTATAATATTAATATTTCATAAATATCATTTTTTTAATTATTTTAATCTTAATGAAATATAAATCTCAAGATTGTTCAGCTTACATTCCTTTACTATTTTTTAATTAACTATAAAACCTGTAAAATTAAGACACATAGAACGAAAGTCGAAATCCAACCAAGAATCCGTCGATTACAAGTTTATCGCTTTCACACGGGAAGCCATGCATAATCCTAATTTCACGAATATGTTTTGTTTATTAGTACCAATACAGAAGAATCCGGTACTATGATTGGAGGCCAATTACTCAAGGAACATCTTACCACATCGCCTCCGGATATGTCACCATTCTTCCTGCGGCAATATGTTAAGGGCCATGCTGGCGATGTATTTGAACCTTATCCTCAATTATTAACGGAAATGGTACTACGATTGCCGTATCAGGTGCACAAGTACGCGGAAAGTACCGTAGTGCAACCTGCATTCGAACAGGTGATTACCAATAGATTTCTAATAGCAACTTTTTCCTTGTTTGCAAAAACAGATAATTAATCATTTCTTATTAATTTGTGCAGCCATGGTATTTCTATCTTTGTGAATACATGATGTCGTATCAAACACCATTTGTTAGACGACAAGTGCGTAAATTACTGCTTTTCATATGTGGTAATAAGGAAAAATACAGACAGTTACGGGATCTTCATGCTTTAATATCTCACGTACAGGTGTGATTTTATCATATAATACTCTTTTATTAAATAAAATTTTGTATTAAACTAAAAATAATTGTAAACTAAGTCTGAATGATCAAATTCTGTTGCTAGTCCGTACAACAATGTTGCACTACCGGCGGTTATGATCCGCTGCACGCTCGTCCACATTCCATCAATCTACCATATGACTCCTTGGTGGAATTGATTGAACATCTCAAATGCTGCGTGGAAATTGCTACTAGTCGCACAGGAAACTGGCAACGATTTTGCTTAAAACAGAACACAGTTTTGTCCTATCTCTTCGCTATATCGACACTCTTGGATGAAGGTGTGAGTCCTACTGTGCTTCAGTTGTTACAATGTGCTATTTGCTCAAATAACAAGTCTAAAGAAACGAAGGACTCTAAATCAAAGGTAAATGTAACGAAATATATTAAATTATATAATTGTATTATTAAACGAGAATTTATTTTTTCCTTGATTTGTGTGTTAATATACATATAAATTTTTAAATTAGGAATCGAAATCGACAACTGGTACGAAAGAGAGGCGTGAACGCGAAAAATCAGAAGATTCCGATACAGAGGCAAAATTCGAAGAGGCACAATGTTTGACTTTAGTCGAACAAATACAGAAACAAGTGCATCCCACATTGCTGATGAAATTTATACAAACTTTCCTTCTTGAAACGAACAATACGAACGTTCGTTTGCAAGCACATTCTCTTATATTAGCAATTTATAAGTAAGTTATCAATCTTATTATTTAAAAAAATTTAATTATTGAACAAAATAAAAGTAAAATAGATACAAATACGAAATACAATAGTATAATGTTACAATAAAAAATAAAATATATATTTCTTTTAATTTTAGAAATTGTGGCCCGACAGATCAGGAAGTCTTGTTGGATCTTCTATGGCGTTTGTGGCCTCTAGTTCCAGCTTATGGCAGAAAAGCGGCACAATTTGTCGATTTACTTGGTTACTTCTGTTTGAAAACGCCGCATGCTGGAAAGAAGATGCACACGTACATGGAACAGGCGGTTGCAGTTTTACACGCGCAGAATCAGTTACTCGCGCGACATCCTAATGCGAATCTTTATGTGAATCTGGCACAGTTTGTTGAATTGGACGGCTATTACTTGGAGAGTGAGCCTTGTCTCGTATGCAATAATCCCGAAGTACCGATGGCAACGATCAAGCTGTCATCGATTAAAGTAGATTCCAAATTTACAACGACGACACAGATTGTGAAGCTAGTCGGTAGTCATACCATCAGTCGCATCACTCTCCGTATAGGCGATCTAAAGCGAACAAAGATGGTTCGTACCATCAATGTTTACTATAACAATCGGTCAGTGCAGGCTGTTGTAGAATTGAAAAATAAACCGGCTATGTGGCATAAGGCGAAGAAGATTACGCTTGCTCAGGGGCAGACGGAAGTTAAGATGGAATTCCCGCTGCCGATAGTAGCTTGTAATCTTATGATTGAATATGCTGATTTCTACGAGAACATTCAAGCCTCATCCGAGACGTTACAATGCCCGCGATGTTCCGCTAGTGTGCCGGCGAATCCTGGCATATGCGCAAACTGCGGCGAAAACGTCTTCCAATGCCACAAGTGCCGTGCGATTAATTACGATGAGAAAGATCCGTTTTTGTGTCACGCTTGCGGATTCTGCAAATACGCGAAGTTCGATTACACCCTGACTGGCAGACCGTGCTGTGCCGTCGATCCCATAGAAAACGACGACGATCGAAAGAAAACAGTGGCGACTATCAATACCCTATTAGAGAAGGCGGATCGAGTGTACAAAACTTTGATATCTAATAAACCTACACTCGAAATGCTTCTTGTTAAGATATCTGAGCACCGTTTGGATCGAGGACTAGAAGATGGTATACAGGTATCTGGCAGTACTCAGGTGAACAGAGCGATTCAGTTACTTGCTCAAAGATACTGCGGCGAGTGCAAGACCTCTTTCGAAGAGCTCAGCAAAATTATCCAACGCGTTCTAGCCTGCCGCAGGGAGCTCGTTGCATATGACAGAAATCAACGTGGCCAGGGTAGCTCACAGTCGTCTTACGGTTCATCCAGTGCGAATGATGTTACGAAGGACGAGACAATAGTTTCACCAGTCGGACGCTGTTACGGATGTGCATCCGCCGCAACGGAACACTGTCTGATACTATTACGCGCATTAGCCACCAAGAGTGTAGCCAGAGATGTTCTGTGCAAACAAGGACTAATTCAGGAACTCGTGGAGCACAATTTGCGAAAGGGTACGGTGCAAATGCAAGAGGACGTGCGACAACTGCTGTGCCTCGTCACGAGAGATAATGCGCAGTCGACCAAAGAGATATGCTCGCTTCTGACTAATCGAATCACGCTAACACTTCGCGGACGAGTCGCCACTCCTAATCTCTCGGTCGCCGTGCGACACGAAATGGCTCTTCTCGCGGCACTTGTACAAAAAGAAGACTCATGCTGGGAACAGAAATTGCGATGTGTAATGCAGCTATTTTTAACGGCTTGTAAAGAGTCGAAAAGTCCCGTCGTAATGGAAAGTATTATATTACCATGTCTGAAAATTCTGCAAGGTCTCATTAAACCCGATCAACCGGTATCGAAGAAAAATAAAGTAAGCATTCGAACGTAGCTCATCTTTGTAATATATATATAATGTATATTTTTTCACATGATTTTGATTTCAGGATAAAACTATCGAGTCTCTGGCGACTGTACAGCCGCCGGAAGACGTCAGTATTGATGTGGGTAAATGGATCAGTGGTGATCCCAAGCATTCGTATTCCGAATGGCTTCGCCGCATACCGGCTAAGAAAACGGAACCATCTACAGCTAAGCCTCTTAAAAAGGTTGGTTACAAAGTAAAATGAGTAAATTAAAATTCGAATTAACGAAAGTAAGAGATAGTGTTAAGAAGTCATAATTACTGTATCATACAACTATACATGTAATATCTATTATGAAAAAATAATAGAGAATTATAAATATTCTGATTCATTGTTTGTGCCTTCGTGATTCTATTTCAGGAAGAGGCTCGCGTGTTGTATTTGATGGAAAAATACGGACACAGGTGGCATCAGCGTTGCATGAGGCATCAAGGCGTTCAACCGCTGAGACTGTCAGACGGTGCTTGGTTGAAGGAAGTTCTCTTTAATCCCAGTTCTCGTCTGGCACGGCAAGTTGCTTGTAATATGATTGAGAGCCTATGTCAAGGCATAGAGAGAAAAAAGGAAGTTCTCGTTTTGCTGACGTGTTACTTGGAAGAATTACGTACCGCCGGCGAGAGCAGCACCGAATTCCTCACGTTATATCAAAGTTTAATCAGACAGTCGCCTTGGAAACAATTCCTGGCAATACGTGGTGTAATGACTTTATTGGCGGAACTCTTGACCCGAGAAATAGAAGAATTGCACAGGCTAGAAGAGACTACTTTGACTAGCGATCTTGCTCAGGGATACTCGTTGAAAATGCTCACGGAACTTTTGGCGACTTTCTTGGAACAGGAGAATATCAAGCAGCAATATAAAGGCCGATTAGTTGGCGCGGTGCTAAACGGTTATCTCTCACTTAGAAGACTCGTTGTTCAGCGTACTAGACTAATCGATGATACGCAAGAGAAATTGTTGGAACTTTTAGAAGAAATGACTACCGGTAATAATTTCAGAGTTTTAAGATTTTTTTTGCAATAATTACTGCTTGTATGTACGAGGATAAATGTTTACCGTGTGTATTAGGCACTGAAGAGGAAACTAAGGCATTCATGGCAATCTGCGTTGAAACAATACAAAAGCAGAATCCTCAAGATGTTCGTACTCCAGTGTTCATATTTGAAAGATTGTGTTCGATTATCTATCCGGAGGAAAACGATATCGGAGAATTTTTCTTGACACTTGAGAAGGATCCACAGCAGGAAGATTTCTTGCAAGTGAGTTCGCGTGTTGGTTTCGAAATAAAATCTTTATACTTACATACAGAATTTTTGCATTCATTGTCTCTAAATATTTGTGTAGGGGAGAATGTTGGGAAATCCTTATAGCAGCTTAGAACCTGGTCTCGGTCCACTTATGAGAGATGTCAAAAATAAAATTTGTCAAGATTGCGAGTTAGTTGCACTTTTGGAGGACGATAACGGAATGGAACTTCTCGTCAATAACAAAATTATCAGTCTTGATCTTCCTGTCAAAGAGGTAAAAATTTATTTTAGCTTTTTTGTAAAAATGTAAAATTCAGATTAAGATATTAACATTATGTTTATTGCTGCCTTTTTATATGAATAATTAATTTTAGTTAATTATATTATTTCGATAAGAGTGTGAATATAATTTCTTATCGTTTTTATTTATCTTTCCAGGTTTATAAGAAGATTTGGGTGTTGGAAGGTGGCGAATGCGATGCTATGCGCGTAATATATCGTATGCGTGGCTTGCTTGGAGATGCAACCGAAGAATTTGTCGAAACTTTGAATGCCAGCAGCGAGCAGGAGGTGAACAACGAAGAAGTTTATAAAATGGCTAATGTATTAGCAGATTGCGGCGGTCTTCAAGTCATGTTGGACAGATTGGCAGCAATACACGACGTGAATCGTGCAAGACCTCTTCTTCAGGTGCTATTGAAATTGTTCAGATTGTGCGTGAAGGTCAAGAAGAACCAAGAGGTTCTAAGCAAACCCGAATTGGGAGCAGTAACTGTATTTTTGGATGTTCTTCAACGTTGTCTCGCTACAGAGTCGGAAAATTCTCAAGCAAAAATTACTGAACAATTATTGGACGTAAGTGTAATTTCACATAAAGATACTCGGGATGTCTTGTGTTACTTGGCAAGAGACACTATCGTGATAAAGAAGATATTTTTACTATGAGTAATATGTTTGACATTGTTTTTAGATTATGGAAACGATACTGGCGAACGCAGCATCGCAACCATTCAGTGCATTCGAAGCATTTTCGCGCACTCTTGGTGGTCCGGAACATATCAAGGCACTCTTATCGTGTACGCAGTCCACGGCAGTCAGGCAAAGTGCTAGCGTGCTCGCGCACCTCGCAAGAGTCTTGGCGGCGTTGACTTACGGCAATAAAGAGAAAATGGCACTCCTGTGTGATTACTTCAAACCTGTATTAAACTTTTACAAATTCGACTTTGAACACACGCCTGAGGATGAGCAGAAGCTAGAACTGTTCTGTATACTCACTCAAGGCATTGAACGAAATGCTATTGGTAATACGCTGAAAGATTATATCATAAGCATGGGCATAGTAAAAGATGCCTTTGAATATATTACTGTAAGTATAAAGCGATATAAGTATAAGAATATTGTATATATGAATTTTTAATGAATATTTTCCCATGTTTTTGCAGGTGCATGCTCCATGCGTTAAACCCACGTTGTTACGCACAGATAGTGACGAGCTGAAGGAATTTATATCTAAACCAGCTCTAAAGTATATTCTACGATTCCTTACGGGATTAGCTACAGATCATGAACCGACTCAGGTAATATAATATATTCTATTTTTCATAATTCTTTATTGATATATGACGTTGGAATAATTTTTTAAATTTTATTTTATTGTAGTTGACAGTTTCGCAAGTAACAATTAGCATCATCCATCGATTGGAACAAGTGTCTTCAAACGAACACGTTGGCTCGCTAGCGGAGAATTTGTTGGAAGCATTATGTACCAATAAACGAGTAGCCGAACTCATTGAAGAAGCTCGCCAGCACACACGTAGTGAGAAGAAACGCTTAGCTATGGCGATGCGTGAGAGACAATTGGGCGCACTTGGTATGCAAACGAATGACAAGGGCCAAGTCACCGCTAGTGGAACGATTCTTCAGCAGATGGAAGACCTGGGCGATGAAACTGGACTGATCTGTGTTATCTGTCGCGAAGGATACAAATTTAAACCAAATATGGTAATACATCTTCTCTATTTTTCGTTACACATCTTAAAATTAGAGACACGTGAACATTCAACATTATATTTTAGGAAATTTGGAATTGATTTCTTTTAGCGAGAATATATATTTTTTATTATTAGAAGCATTAAATATTTTTCTTCATTATTTCATTTAATCATCATGTTGTTTATCGTCGTTTTGTAATTTATTGCTGTTTTGTTACAGGTGTTAGGTGTTTATACATTTACGAAGCGCTGCAATGTAGAAGAATTTGAGACAAAACAACGAAAAACTGTGGGCTACACGACTGTCACACATTTCAACGTAGTCCACGTAGACTGCCACATGTCTGCAGTGCGTTTGGCACGCGCCAGAGATGAGTGGGAAAGCGCGGCGTTACAGAACGCTAATACGAAATGCAATGGACTATTGCCGTTGTGGGGCCCGCAAGTTCCAGAATCTGCATTCGCCAGCTGTTTAGCTAGGCATAATACCTACCTGCAAGAATGCACTAGTCACCGCGATATATCTTATTCCTCGACTGTTCACGATCTGAAGCTACTTCTTCTGCGATTTGCTCAAGAGAAGAGTTTCCACGAGGACACCGGTGGTGGAGGTCCCCAATCGAATATGCATATAGTGCCGTATTTAATACACATGGCTCTGTATGTTGTTAATACGTAAGTATATTTTGATATAATATATTAAGATATAAGAATTTATATATATATATATATATATACATATACATATATATATATGTATATAAATTCTATATATATATATATATATATATATATATATATATATATAGAATTTATATACATTTATATACATATATTATATACATATATATATAGAATTTATATGTATATATATATATATATATATAAAATAAAGAAAAAGAAGACTCTACAATTCCAAAATTAGAAATAAAGACAGTAAGAGGCTAATACAAAAGTTGTGTCAATAGTACAAATTCATGTTTGTTTTTGCAGAACACGATCGGCAACTAGAGAGGATAAAGCTCTAATGACTTACCTAGAAGTACCATCAGGCTCGGCGTGGCTCGATAGCTGTTACGAAGCAGAAGGACCATTGTATCAGTGCACACTTTCGCTACTTCTATTTACACCCGCTCGTTGGAAATCTCATAGACTTACACACCTCAATCGATTACTCGTTCTCGCACATCAACGTTACGTGTCCCCTTCAGCCACTACGAAGACCATTATGGAACCAAGCGCCAAGGATTACGCTATTTATAAAAACATTCTAATCTTCTTCGGTCTAGTGGATTCTATTTATGCAAACTTCTTCAAGGTTAGGAATAACTTGAATAATTTTTAGTGTATCAATACAGCAATTACATTTATTTGTCTAAACTATGCTATCCATGTTTACAGAAAGTAAATGTTTTATCCGACGACCAGTGGCCTTCGGTTCTAGCTGAATACATCAGGCACAATGACGAAGCCATGCTAAAAGCCTCGGAACGCGTGCTTTCATCGTATCGCGATGAATTATTACCGTGCACATCATTCGAGGAATTTTGCGATATCGTTGGTAAGTTCTGTAAATCTAAGAAATTGAAAAGTTCACAAACTAAAGGGATCTCTGTATGATTAATATATAGTCAATATTATTGTACAATCGATATGCCACCGCGATACCCATAAGGTGGCGCGCCTTATATTCGATGTAACGCGAGTTATCCTACGATGTACATACGTGCGAATATGCGCAATCGTCGGTAGCAAACCTTCAATATAATATCCTATACGATCACTAACTGTTCGACAAAAAAAATGTGCTCGGTGTTCGAAAAATCATTTTTTGTCGAACAGTAATAGTGCAATATCAAATATTGTTCAATAATATTGACTGTGTAGAGACTCCTTAACAAATTGAAATACTTTCGAAATTCTCCTTGAACAAATCTCTTATAAATTATGATTTTCATTCTTGTTTAAATCCTTAAATTATTCGTTTTTGTTCGATTAAATTAAAATGTAAATATCTCACAAATGTAAATATTTGCAGGCTTATTAGAAGATGTAAGAAATCCTTCTACGTATATTACCGATGTCCTGCGACGCCTTGCTTGAAGATACTGGAAGTTCTCATTGTGTAGCTTACTGCGTTATTGTTACCAGCGAATCGATTTTCTTTTCTGTTCTCTCGCCCAATCGATATAATCTTTTTCAAGACTTTTGTATCGAGAGGATTTTTGTGTCTCCTTTGTTAAAAAATTAATTCGACGTGATATACCCAACACAGACGGAACTGTTCACTGAACATTCGCGTTATACATGTGATGAGAAATATAGATCATAAATTATTCTTCATCGCTGCTATATAAATCTTTACTTGTAGACAGATGTGTATATGGAAAAAAACTTATGCTTTAATAAAATGCGACTAAATAAAAGTGTTTAAATATATATGTTGTTTTAAAATTATTAAATACTGTGATCAATATATTATCTCTTTAATATATTATGTTATTTTTCCCAATATATCATTTTTCCTTTATGTAATCATTCGGATGGGATAAAAGTCAATAAAATACGAAATACAATTTTGTACTAACAATTTTTTTTTCTTTATTACCATTAATACAATAGCAAATACTGTTACAATACATTTCATAGGAATGGTGTACGATCGGTAACGACGCACGATCATTTGTATAAGTGTTTTTCAACGCTCGCTAACTTTATATTCTATATGGTTATGATGTAATCGCTAAGATACATAATTGTTAACACTATTGTCTACGTTATATAGCCTCCGTTTTCTCAAAAAATTGGTTCGTACAATTTTATTTTCTAACAAAGTTTTCACTCTTTAATATTAATCAATTATTAAATTCGTCGTCACGGCGCAAGAGCGCAATATTATTTTTTGGCAGTGAAATCGATTCTCGTATACGAAATGTAGAAAAAAAGAAGAATATCAAAATGCCGAGTAAGTTTGCTTTTCAATTTCAATTTGGAGATATACGCTGTACAAATACGCCCATGTTAAATTCGACATTCGATGCAAATTAATCCAACGGATTAAACAAATCCAATATATAATATGACGTGTATATATGATTATTAATATCTACTATTACAAAGCTTTGTCGCGGTCCAATAAACATTCTGTTAATTAATATACCTACGCCGCTATGGATTCATCACATTATTAGTTATTTATTTAACTTCTTCGTAACTTCTTTGCAAAATTTGTTTAACTTTCCTCGCGCTCTTATCGCGAATTGGAAAATAAATACTTCGACGTTGAATTTAACGGGACACATTTTACAACAAACCTCGGGCATTAGAAACAGTCTTTTATTATTCGTTGGCTCGTGATATACTTTATGTCGACTTAGCGAACAACATTTGTCGTTTCGAATCTCGATCGTACGAAAGATCGAGCCGCGAGAAATTCAATGTGTAAATCCCTTAATACTATTCGTACTGGCAAGCTACGTGTACGTGTTGCTGCGTGTCTAAATTTTTATATTAATAATCTACCTCGAATAAGTTACTTTAAGGCTACTTTCTCATATCTCGTATTATATTATATATTATTTCGTACTTTTTCATTTCATTAATTTCATCACCTTAATCATCAGACAAGACAAACATATAATTATAACATTGTAGTGACTTACGCTACGTTAGAGCTCAACTCGGTCTAAAAAAAAAAAAACACAAAGTCAATTACAGTAATGATATTAATTGTAATAACGATAAAAAAGGAAATAGTAGTATCAATAGCATGGTAATAATACAGTGCGATAATACTAATGATAAGGATGATATCTACAAAAGTGCGACGGCTGGTCGATGAGCTACAAATGCCGTCGTGTGACGGTGACTTATTTATGAAATACAAATCGATAAATAGCAGTTCCTTAAATTATCGGACGCGACATAAAAGAACAATTATTCTTTCGCTCACGAATATTTTACTGACGGATCGTGTGCGGCGAAAGATGTTACGCATGATCTCGATTATCCGGTGCGGTCGTTATTCTCTCACTTTATTTTCTAATGATGTTGCTGCTGGTTAATACGTTAATAACACGCGCGCATTTCCACACGCACGCAAGCACGTCGCGCAGTTAATTAATTGCGACAAATGTACACACTTATCACGCTACAAACGGCTAATAACGTCGCCGGCTCGATTTCCTCGTGCCGGTTTACCCCGACGTGAAATCGCGGAGGATCAATTCCTTGGGAGAAGGCGATCAATCAAAATCACATCGGGTTCATTGTAAAGGTTGCAAAGGAGACGTTACTTCGCAGTCGTATACGCTACAAAAGGAAAGGAGGAACTAACGAGATTTTCCGAGACAACCTGATTCTGATCGCGTATAACTCGATTGATTTTCAGAAATAGACAAGCGGGTTTGTGCTTATTACGGGGCGATTTGCAGCCGTCATTTGAAACCAGAAGTGTCGTTCTTTCGAATTTTTATGAAAGAATGAGAGGAGCAGATAGCAATTTATTGAAATTATCGATATTCAAGATTGAGTTGGTTACCGAGTGTGAGATTGGAATCCACGTTAAAATTTAAAGACTTGAAATTAAGCTAAAGATAAATTTAAATCGCGAAAACGCTTTTATAATCGTCAATGATTCAAAAGCAATCTCCTGATTTATTTTACATGGCTAGGAGGAAAAATCTGCTCGTGACGCTTTTCGTAATGCCCCAGGTAGCAAACTGACGTCATTTGTCATCATTTTGATGTTGAAATGTTGTCGAAAACGTTATTTTAACGTCAAAATGATAACAAACTACCTCGGGCTAATCGCAAATCGTCCTGTACTGCACCACTTTTCTGTGGTTGACTGGTTTTTTTTTTTTTGGAAGCGAGAAACCTGGGGATGGATTAATAGTACAGATTCATCTTTCCTGCGATGAATGACAGCAAGTACTTTCGTTCGGAGATCAGGTAATCCCGGTTGGATCTCGATAACGGCGCGTTTCAGTCTCTTCCTAGATACACGTAAAACACAACTGACTTACCCTAATCTTCTAATCCCTAATCACTAAATATCGGCGTCAAACGAACTGAGCGCCAATCTCGTATGCCAAGGCTCGAATACTCGGGCGAGGTTCTGTTTGTATAAGTTTGTATAATCCTACACATCCGACCGTGTATAATCGTACAACTAATCCTACCTACTATATCGGTTTCTGATCAGCAATCACAATTCCGTGCGATTAAAAAGCGCCGCTGTTCTTCGTTATGCATTGTATCGCGAAATGAAATGCTTTGTCCTGTGATAACGATGTAAAATGACCCGCAGTATACTATTGTGCGGCGATACGTACGTCCGGGTACATAAAACGAAACGAATGCCGTCGAAAATTGTGTTCCTGATTATTTCTCGATCGTCATGACGAAATATATCGTGCACGCAAACAGCTCGTTTAAATGCACACGCGATTTGGAGCAAGCAAGAAATGAAATGGTGACGACATTGTGATTTTACATTATTTTTTTCATTGAAATGTAAATGTCGTGTATACATACGGTAACCATATTTCTCTCTCTTTGAGAAAAATAATGGATACCGCCACCTACCCTTCTTCCACAAACAAGTGCAATGTAAATTTATTATTATCATTAATAGTTTTTCGCTGAATATACATGTATATGAAAAAAAGAAGCAAAATTTTGTAAACTAAAACAATTATATGTAAAAAAGAAACACATCTTTATTTAAGCATTACACAAAATATAGAAAGGTGATAAAGACTGAAGATATAAGATATTTTATAGGACTTTTCAGAAATAAAGGACGAAAGAGAGTTTTCAAGAAAAAAATAAATCTAAAGGACCTAAAATAAAGGAAAACTGTCCTCTGTAATATAGGACGGATGGTCACCGTATGTATACATGGCATATCTAAATTCGCTGAATATATATTTACATGAGAAAAAGCAAAATTTTGTAAACTAAAACAATTATATGTAAAAAAGAAACACATCTTTAAACACTACACAAAATTACAGAAATGAGAATCGACGAGAAAACTAATAAAAGGGGTAAAATAAGAAAAAAAAAAAAGATCGAGGCTTTCTTATTAATTTTTCATTTCCCATGTTCATTAATATGGAAATGATGAAATTCGTATCGAAACATCAAAGAAGCATCGTGACATTCTGTCGTGTATTTGTTCCCGTCTCGACGAGGGAAAGTTTTGAAAAAGAAAAGCAGTCGCACGTGCCGCAACTAAAGGGTCAAACACTCGAGCGGAGGAATCGAGGAACCCGGGAGCTTTGTCGTCGTCCGGTTCCTCTTTGTATACGCGATTCGGCGTGCCGAAAACGCCGCTGTTTGGAAGGCATTTCAGAAGGCATTGAATTCCTAAGTGTGTATTGTCACGAGTTGACATCGATTACATGCCTTGACCTACCTACACGTGATTCCGTTTACGTGCGCTTCGCGACCGGTGAAGCCCGGGCCTCACGCGAAACCGACGTCCCGTTTCACCTCGGAGAGCGCGCCGGGTCTGAAGCGACATGCGAGTGATCATTGTTCTCGGCGAGAGGACACATCTCGTCGCGTTAAAATTGCTCGAAAAATCGTAAAGATCGACGATTGGTGCTTCGTTGTACTATCGAGCGACTACTACATCATAATACTTTCATAATACTAAGAAAAAACGAGAATTGTCCAAAGTGGCAGTTGCGCGGTTAGTATATCCTGATAAGTCTCCTGCTGATATAGTACTTATATACAATAGGGCTGGCAGTATATAGAGCTTCGCGGGAGTCCTTCTAGAATTCCCTTCCACGAAGTCCTTCCTCGACGTATCCGCTTCCCTCGTCGCGAAATTAAATGGAGAATATTTATAACGCGAGGTATATCGAAGCCGTCTCTGTATACAAAGTAGAAATAAGCTTCTAAAAGGTCTCCTGCCTTTGAGAGAAAACAATATTTTATGCTCTGCGCCAAAAAATATGTACGGTTGGATAATTAAAAATTGTTTAAAGAAACTTTGGGGAGAAAAATTATCGCGTAGAAATAGATAATTCTATATCTTGCCCGTTTTGTGACGATCAACAGTAAGAATGTAATTTTCAAAACAACCGAGAATCGATCTCGACATTCGATTCCCTTTAAAAAAAAAAAAACCGACCGAATGGAGAAACGTTGCGCAAAAGGATGATCTACTCCCGAATGATCGCACAAACGGATTATTGCGCGGAGCAACGCACACGCCGACAAATTGCGTGTACGCGAATTGCATGCAGAAAGTATTTTTACGTGCTGTACGCGCAATGCGGCGGGGCTGTTTTCCTTTTTCTTTGCGTGCTCGGTACCGAACCAAAACAGGACCGTTCGACTGATCAGTGATAAATTGTGGCTCGGGAGCCACGATGTTGCATGTTTAATGCCAGCCACGGCTATCCAGGCCGGGCCCGGCTAACGACGCCGATGCAGATTTATGCTAAGGGAAACGGAAAAACGATTGCTCCTAGATTCGATAACATCCGATGAATAATGAAGGAAGGAAGTCTCGTGGAAGGAAACCCGTGACGAAAACCTCCGATCGTTCTTTTGTAATACGAGACGTAACGAACGCAACGTGACGCGGGGTTGTTCGCAATTTCGTCTCAAACTCACGTATCCAAATCTCAAGAGAGCACAATGATCAAAGAGATTCAAAGAAACTGCCTTCTCGCTTGTGCTTTTGTCGAACGTTCATATTTTACGTCGTTATGTTACAATAGACGTAACGCGACACTTTCTTCTCGTTCCAGTCGAAAAATGTTTCACATAAAAATCGCGTTCTCGAAATATCTTATTAATAAATAGCGAAGATTACGTTAAACTACGCGGAGTAGGGTAACGAATTATTGGCGTAAAAAGTTACATTATCAAAAACTGGCCGCCGAAAAACCTGCCGTATTCGGCAAAATTGTTTCAGAATGCAAAACTGCCGCGTAATAACGCAGCTAGCGACGCTCCATTGTTAAAAGTGATTAATCTCAAGGGAGAGGGAGAAGGGGGGGGCAGGGAGATACTTGCGCTCGTCGCGAGCCGATATTATTAATATCAATGAATATCGTTGTCCGCTGAAGAAGAAAAAAAGGGAATATTAACTCGCCTCGATCATAAATCACGCATTGTTTCTGCCCGTTGCCGAGGTCCGAAGAGTACGCGTCATTGTCTGTTTTAGCGGCGTAGAGCCATTACAAACTCTGATTTATGAACGATGCGTGTCCGAATCGGTTCGTGGGCCTGCATAAAGACGCGTCCTTGGCGTTCCCACTCGCCAAGCGAAGGTAAATTGTTGAACACTCTTTTTCAGGCTGATGAAAAAGTTTAAAAAATTTTTTAACAACCTTCGGATCGTATCGTATCCAGGCGATGGCGAGGTGTGTGCCGGACACATCTGTTACATTTGATAGAGATGAGTATTCATAGTACATGAAGCACTACGCCCCACCTAGCAAGCTGACGTTATTTATTGTCATTTTAACGTCAAAAAGACTTTTTTGACGACATTTTGACGTTAAAATGACGACAAATAATGTCAGCTTGGTACCTGAGGCGGCAATTGCCCGAGCGAAATTCGCAATTAACCTTTGGAGGGCCGGGATTTTTCCATTGAAACTTTGAATTTTTTCACGGAAAATTTTTACATACATACATATATATATAATCTACATGTTTTAGTTTCCAAGTTTGTTGCTGGCTACTATAGTGGCCACCCCGGCTCCCTTAAGGTTAAAAGACATCAGGAATGATCGAAATAGATCGTGTGCCTCTTAAACATTTGCGTTGCCCGGATTAACACCCGTCGCCTCGAATGTTCTGCACTTCTTCTCGCGTCGTGCCTTCGATAGATAACATTGAATGTTTACAGACATCTGTACAATGTTTCGTTCTAGAGTGCCTCGAGTGCAAAAGCGTCGAACTCTAAAGTTAAAATATCGCAATTAAGAATTTTCAGCGTGAACCGAAGTATCAAATTTTCTCGCCATTTTGTCAGCTTTCTATTAATCAGCTTAAATATTACGTATTATGCCGTACGTGATAAAAAGAAACGTACACGAAAATGCTCTAAAATACGAGATC
Source organism: Tetramorium bicarinatum (assembly GCA_928718305.1). NCBI lineage: Eukaryota > Metazoa > Arthropoda > Insecta > Hymenoptera > Formicidae > Tetramorium > Tetramorium bicarinatum. The sequence goes on along the minus strand of OV788324.1, from coordinate 7,451,620 downwards.
AACGAGATATCGTAGCAAAGAGATTCTGTTAATTGCGTACGGTGAGTAATTGCTTATGTCAGAGAAGATGGATCGCGCGGCGGTAAGTCCGGCAGTACCAAAACAGGAATGGACAATTAGCGTTGCCGTTCTTTCGTTCAGCGAAATTTCACGATCTATCTTTGTCGGCGCGGGTCTATCCAGTTTTCCAGATCCAATGACTGGGAAGTGCGTTTGCCGTCTGCTTCGTGCAATCTGATAGATTGTCGGCGGTCAACACCCGCCTCGAACGAGAACGGTCCGGAAGCTACCACCGAGATTTCCGATAATCGTACACGCGCAATTGATTTTCCGATTGTGTTTCGCTCGACAGATATCGCGCGACGGGTGAGTTAACGACTGTTGCGAATTGTCGAATAGTTCGCGACTAAATGAACGTGACTTACCTTGTATGAGCATTGAAACGCCGTGTTATTCGTTTCTTTTTCTCTACGAGTAAAAATCCGTATTTTTGCGAAGTTTTACGACTAGAAAGGAGCGAGAGCGTAAATAATTTCTCTTTCTATTGCACGAAATTGCGCTATCGCACTCAGGCAGCGAAAAGATACAAAACATATCTGACGTACGTTCGGAAGGCGTTCTAAACACTTGGTGTTCTCCAGACACCTTCCTTTTTCGAATTCGAGAGAGGAAATGTCTGGAGAAATATTTGGGAAATGTTAACGAGAAAATATTTGCAGCGAGGTCTTTCGATCTTTGCGGGTGTTTCGACGAACACGAAAGGAGACCTCTTATCGAATCCTGCGAGAATATCGGTTGATTGATCCCACGTAATTATACGGCAACGTTTGTATCACCGGCTTAGCGAGTTACATCGTGAACGATACCTCGTTCGTAAGAAAAAAAATAAAACAGAAAAGACGCGATTTATGACAGCGGACAAGTCGTCGATACAAAGTGCAATCGCTGGTCTCCCGGTGAATGGAGACCACTCAAGGGTCGCCGTTTACGACCCTTTCGCTCGTCACCGTGTAAGTTTCTCGCGACGGAAACGTCCCCGAATGATAAATTGCAGCTGCGAGCCGACGGTAGCTGCAATCACGATTCAAATCAAATTCTCTCTTATCGCGCTTGTCGGCCAACCGAGCCGCGTTCGGCGACTTTCACAACGATGAAACCGAGACTTCCGAAATGCCGGAGGATCGATCGCGGAGATGCATTCTAGCAGATAGTTTCCAACGGCGCGGTTTTGGTGCTTGGGTTTTGCGTCACGCTGTCGCCCATGCTGGGTATCCCGTGGCTGGTAGTGCTGTGGCCGTTGCCCTGCCTGCCCGCGTTGGTCTGTGGGTTCCTGCTGAAGAATCTCTTAAGTGCCGCTCGGACCTGTGGCTGGCAGCCCACCGCCGCGAAGATCAGCACTCCCTGGAAGGCGTTTATCAGATCGGTGAAGTACCAGATGTACTGCGGCCCGCCGATAGCCCATGAGACTACGTCGGCCACCCAGGTGATACCCATCACGATCACCAGTTTCATGCATATGCGGCCCAGCGTCGCCCTGAAAGCAGAAACGGACAGAATGGCTAAGTGCAAGCTATGTACATACACGCATATAACGATACGATTTTCAGAGAATCGTGAGAAACGTTTGCGCGCAATTCCGAGATAGCGTATCCTCGAGAATCTTAAAGACAGTATGACCAGACGACGACGATGATAGAAAGTAAAATAATGACAATAAAACGTCACACGGAGAGACACGTCTGTAATTTCAGCCGAGCTATCGATTAGTTGGCGCGTATAATATGAACTGAACACTGCTAAATGACTCAAATTGAGTATAATTTGACACTACAATTCATTTTTAACTATTCCATAGGTCGCCACTGCTCCTACTCAATATTTCATTAATTTTGACTAAAAGGAAGGTAAAATTTTGACTAACATGCAAGTTGAATTAGTCAACAACTTATTGAATAAGGCAATATGTCGCTAATTTTTATTATTTCATTGTTTTAGTCAAATTAACCGAATATTGAGTAGAAGCAATGGCAACCCATAGGAGTTTACAGTGAAGAGGCCGGAGGCACGAGATCATGAGTGAAATTGATTGTAATAGCTCGGTTGACATTTCGCTATTGTTTACGTAACGATCATTGTGCTAGCGACGTCGCTCAATGCGATACAAATGCAAGAAATTATTAATCGCCCTATGAGACTCCTTTCTCTTCCTCTCCCTCTCTTTGACGGACAATAAAGCATCGTACGCCTCGCCGAGTGACTGCGCACGTGACGTGCGTAATTAATGTAAATGATACAAGATTAATTGTAATCATTGTAAATAATTAATACATTGTTCACTTGATACGCGAGACTGCGTTGTGTCTCGTTATATATAATAGTTGATCAAATAATAATCAATTATAAATTGCCGCATTAACGATCGACTTTTCGAAGCTTCCTCTTCCCCCCCCCCTTCTCTTTCTATTCACAATACACAAAATATAGCTGCGATTTCCCGCGTTGAGCGGCAGGAGTGCGAAATTTCGTCGCGGAAAGTCGCGAAACGAGCGCGCTGGAAATCTCGTTTAGATCGTCACTATCCGTTATCAAGCGAGATCCCGCGAGCGACGGCGCACTCGCGCGCCGGCGCATCCCATCGATTCGACGCGCTCTGCATCCCATATAATGTATGCGTCCCATCGCAGGGGGGGCCCCCGAAGTCAAAGCGTTATTAATGCGCCCCGTCAGAATACTCGCGGCCCGTAACACCGCGTACGCCTCTCCGGGGCGGCATCGCAGAATTATGGCATCGTAATGTCGCGGCGCGGCGTTATCCTGGACGCGTCACGTCGCTCGCAGCCACTGTGAATTCTATTTTCGTTGTGGCGTTGCTAATTATTATGAACGTACCGCGGGTGCAGTCACTCGGCCGTCGCGAAGCGCGAAAGCCGCGGCCAGGGGCCTGGGAGAGGGAAAACGGACGAGCGCTGAAAATAACGTCAAAGGGAACGGGAGGGAATGGCGTCGAGAATGATTTGAACGTCCCGTCTATCGACAGAGATGGCCGGAGTAATCCCCGTGTGAGGGCGAATTTAATAACTCGCGCCGCGAGAATGTGCGAACAGCCAGAAATTGAGATAGCGGCGGTAAAGCACATGATATGTCGTTTCAATTACGAGTCTTATCTCTTTAGCGGTGTAAGACGATGATATCGTAATGAGCGTTGAAAACATTTTAATCTCTTGAGGGGATCTAAACATCTCTCTGCCTTCATTGCGTAGCGATCCTAAGCGTGGACGGATAAATGCGTAAGTAACACTTAAGCTGCTTGAGAAAAAATTGTTTTTTCGATGAGGATTTGAAACGTCATGTACAATGTAGCGAAGGCAGCGGAGTCTTAGAGATATATAAAAAAAAAGGGAGAATAAAAATAAATTGTTGTTCACTCTGCTTATTGCTGTATTTTCTTGTATTTTTCAACATTCATTTGCGGAACATACTAATCAGCCGATGCGGAGTCCTAAACACTCTTAGAGATATGCGAAAAAGGGAAGATAAAAATAATTATTGTCTACTCTACGCGGTATTTTCCTGTATTTTTTTGTGCACGGAATCAAATTACTTTTCTCTCTAAAAACAATCGACATAATTGATCAAAATTGCAAAACAAGTGGCAGGGACCCCACGGTCGAAGCTTAAGCGTAAAATAATTATAACCGCGGGGGTTACGATATAAACGCATCTTGTTTTCCGTGCGCGCGCGAGGGATTCTCGTTTTACAAACAAGGTAATATTACACTTCCGTCGAAGCTTCCGTTTCACAGAAGCGCCACGATATTACCTTTGTCGACGTGTCCGTACGAAATTTTCGTCAAATCGCGCGCGAAGCCGTGAATAAAACGAGAAAGGTTTTCGGAATGTTGCCGAACGAATGCGATACGATCGACCATGACAGCTGTCGCGCATCGAACAAAGCGCGACCGGAAGTGGGATGTATCGAGCTGGAGCGGTGTGGATGCGGAAAAGTACGATATAATTTGCGCGAGGGTCAATATTACGAGCGCATGGCGAACAACAATAACCGGAGAGAATTCCTACGGGAAGGAGAAGGGGGAGGGGGGAGTGGAACGCGATGGCGAACGAGAGAGGTGAAATGGTCCACACATGGAAGCTCCGTAAATATTGAATCTCGCTGCCAACATACTCTGCGCGGGGCGGTCCACGCCAGGTAGGGCGTGTAACGCGAGACAATAAGGAGAGGGAATGGGAGAACAAATGAGAGTTCGCGGAGGAGAGAGACGCGAGAGAGGAGTTTCAGGAGGCGCAATGGTTCTGGTACAAAAGACCCGAAGGAAGATGTCCATTATCGGAGGATCGTGAAAGCGGGAGAGGAAGAGAGGCGCGCGCGCGCGATTCGTGCGATCGTCGGTAGCCCGTTGTAGCTTTTTCCTTTTCGGTCCTCTCTCCCGTCGTCGAGCAAACAAGCCGAATGAGGTCGTTACAAGACGCCGCTGTACGTATGTGAGAAAAGTCTATTTTCGAAATATATAGACAGAGAATCGCGTACCTCGTATTACGTACGATACAACCGTACAATTGATAAATAACGTTATAATCTTTATTTACTTTGACTTTAACATGCCAAGAAGCGGGACTTGGTTTACAATTTAATTTGAACCACACTCATTCCTCGTATTCTTCACAGTTATTCTTTCAGTCCATTATTTAACTATCTTATCTACTAGTCTCTTATCACCTATTATTTTTTTCCTCTTTTCTGTTTCTTTTCACAGCTTCTTTGATACATACCTTTCCCTTATTTTTATTCAAATCATCCAATTTATCATCTTCTTGAATTCTTTTTAATCTTTCCTTCTTATCTCTTCCTAGGTTTTTAAACCATTTTTCTATAAACTCGCATTCTCCTATGAAACGTTGCACATTTTTCCAACTATATGAAATATGTGATAAACCGTTCAGGAAGAATAATCGACGTCGCTGAGATGAACTGTGATTCCGCTGAGATTTCGCGTTTCCGCACGGCATTTATGACTTCGAATCCGCAATGAAGAGGAGCAGGAGTCGCCAAGTTATTATCTCGTTTAATCGACGGAGCGAGAAGCGGTGGATATTGGGATGGAGGAGTCGCGCGAAGGGACGAGCTAAACTCGGAAGATGAAAGCGACGAGGAGCCGAGGAGCAAACGACGCGGGCGAAAAACGATCTGAAATAGACAGGCCGCGAGGAGAGCGTTTATGCGCGTTTATTCGTGGTTGCGAATAAATGTCAATCTTCGCGGACGACAAGAATGGCGGAAGGTCCGCGAACTCGACGACGGAGTTAATTGACACGAGTAGACGGCCGGGAGAAATTTGCGCGCGAGCGATGACTTGGGAAATATCAAATACGATGCCTGATGCGGCTAGAGAGAGGGTCGACGACTCGGAATAAAATTTTAACCATCGCCCGTGTTTACTCGTCGTCCGGCGGCTTTCGAAGTTTCTTGACGTTCGCGCGGTTAATCATTCATAAGCCATGCGGCACACGCTATTTTTAGCCACGGCCGCCTGCCTGCCTTTGCAATCAACGCATGTAATTCGCTATGTTACTGTTAGAATGCAATCATCGCGGGGGGTTCCCGATTCCAGAGGATCGCGGAAATATCATTTCCTTCGTTTCCTTCTAGAAAACCGCACGATTGCCCGCGGACCAGAAGCGCATGGATAGGAAAAGAGGGATAGAAAACGGTGGGGCAGAAAAATACGATCAAGTTACAAAGGAAGTGCACCAGTTGCGATATAAAAGTGTGTGCGGCAATAAAACGTCTCGGCAAGTGGACGCGTCCGCGCTGGATCACGCCGCCGCGATTCCCGGTACTTTTTACCAGGAAGTCCATGTTATGGGGGAAACGTGAAGGTGCGACATAAACGTGAGAGAATCCCTCTTTCCGCGGTTTAAGCGCGAAGCCGCCAAGTTGGCGGCTTATGGGCGACAGACGCGGAGGCAGGTATCATGGAGATATACTATCTGTATAGGTATATTTATACTCTCTCTCTCTCTCTCTCTCTCGTTTTCTACGCAGACTATTCCCGTGCGGTCGCGAGTACAGAAATACTGTCGTTCTCGGACGTGCGGAGAGGGCGTCGGTATAAAATATTTTTTGCCCGTGAAAATCCGCTATCTCGGCTCCGCGAGGCGAGGAACCGAGGAAACACAGATCTCCACTTTGCGCGAGACCGCGAGAGGAAAAAGGGTAGCGGCGGCGACGGAGACGCGAGAGTGCATCGGACTTTGCGAACTGGATCCGCACGTCGCGTCGCGTCGGACGGCACTTGCCCTCCCGACAGTTACTGCGAGTGTTTCATGCCGCGGTGTTTATGCCCCCGCGGCCATCGCCGTGTCGCCTTTTGTCAGAGGATAATTCGAGCGGGGGAGCTCCTCCTACCTCCGGCAGACGTCAAATCGGACGTGACATCCGTACGTTATTTGGCGTCGCACCGAAACTATCTGGCGTGGGCAGGCGTGGGCAGGCGTGGGACGTTTTAAAATGTCAGAGAAACTTTTTCGCGACACTTTTTCTCGCGGCGGTATATTATGCCGTATTTGTGCCCGCGACGCGCGTGGCAACGAAATGTCGTCACTCCATTCCAAAGATTGTTGTGATATCGTTTCGTCCGACAAACGTAGGAGAATCTTTAAAAAAACATTAGCATTTATTTAGATGTTTACATATAGTTTTATATATAGATGTATTATATATTTGTGTTTAGCAGATTTATCCATTTCAATTTTGACATGTGTATTCATTAAATTACAATCATAGCTTTACTGAATGTTTTCAAGCTTTAAATTAAACTGTAACAAAAAAATAGTAACGTAAAATAACAAAAGTAACATAATAATTTAATTCCGCATATTTCAGTGAAAAAATATTCGAGGTATCTCGGTAATATTTATCTCTTTTTTTTTTTCCAATGACAAGAAGATTGATGCAAGAGTCACGGTGAACTTGGCGTTGAACAAAAAAATAATATTGCTATTCTCATCGACGTATGATGTTCGCAAGGCAATCTATCCACGTCGTGGGATGTTCCAGAAACCATGCAAATGTACGTGATGAACGAAATCCGTTCTTGTCGAAGGTGTAGTGCAAACGCGGGATGAGGCAAAATCTGCATATGCTATTACGTTTCCTTTGCCAACAATGGCGGTATTGTGTTCGTGTACGTACATCACGACGGGCAAATAGCGTCGTCGAAATCGCGAATTGGGATCGTCAATATCAATCCCGAAGAGAGCGAGAAGATATAAGCGGATCGAAGGGATGTCGAGCGAATGGAAAATAACGATTGCCTGATATCGGCTGGAAGATAATAAAATAAAACCTTCCCTGCGCGCGAAGTCTGCGCTCTATAAAAAGAATTCGCGAATCGGAAAGTATACGAGATGTCAAATACCCTTCGTCGTAAAAAAATTGAGAAATATTTTCGACGTTCAAATTTTTGCGCGTTTTATCGCGCAAGCGTTTCTGCGTTTCGGTATTAAGTTAAATTTCATGTATTTATACATTAACGTAACATCTCGGCAAATAAAACTGCAATTAAATATTTAATTAAATTTGTTTGCAAAATAAAAAATAAAATAGTATTATAAGCTATTTATTGCTCGCATATTAGGGTCGTGTATGAAAGTTTGGAATAGACATTTTGATATTTGTGAGGATTTTCCTTCGCTTTCGCCGCGACTTTCGTATCCTTTCGTCGTTTCCTCGACCAGTTATCCTTGATGTTCAACGAGCCTAGGCGCCGCGCCGTCCTTCGACGTCCAAAATAAAGTCCCGTATTCTCGCGAAAAACGGGAGAGACCGAGCGAGTCTCGCTAATAAAACTTGGTCGTTTCCGAGGCGAGAATGTCGTTTAGCAGCCGCCGAAACGATCGGGCGTTCCTGCTTCTCGGCGGGCGTGCGCAACGTCGCGTTTATTATCGTTGCATCGAACCGCGTCGGAAACGAGCCCGTAAACGCGCGGCTGTTGGCACAATTCCGGGATATTCCTAGATATATTGCGAGGGCATCGATATTCCCGCGGGTGCGCGTTCGCGCGATTACCTTTCGTCGCCTTTTCGGGAAGGACAAATTCGGAGCAACACACTTCGTCTTCCGCGGAATGCTTCGCCCGGAATAGCTCGTTGCAACGAGCAACGTTGAACTTTTCCGATATAACGAGCTTATGATGCGTTTCGACCCGATGCTTCTCGTTCTCTCACCGCTTTGCACGCGCCGCCTTCGCCTCGTTTAAGCTTGAATTGTGCGGGAGCTTTTCGTGTGCAAAATGTTACAGCAGCTAAAGCTCTCGCGTGCTCTAAATCGAATTCTTCAACGACCGTCTCCGCCTTTACGCGACAAAGCGCTGTCTCACGCACACGTCCAAATATCGTATCACTTCGAACTTTAAATAGATCGCACAAATTGATCGTTCAATTGAATCGATTAACCAGACTCCGCGGAGCGAGCGGAACAGTCGGCGACGCGAAGCAGATACTCCAGTTGGCGCGAACGAGTTTATCTCGTCTCGCGCGGCGGCAAGGTCGCGAGTCTTTTAGCTTTCATTGCTGCAACAGCCGTTTCCTCGAAATGTGCAGAAAAACGCGAGGAGGATATTCGTCAAGTCTCACGGCCGAGCGTAAGATAAACGTTTGCGCGAGACAAAGGAGAAAACTGGTTGGCTGGCCGATGTTCCGCGTGACGAGCGTGCGACACGTATTTACGAATCTCTCCCCGCGATCTCAGGAGGAAGCTGCGCCGGAATAAACGCATTTTATTATTTTTCACCGTGGAATGCCGGCGAGTCATCGCCGTCGGCCGCGAGATTGGCGAAACGCCTCGAGAACGCGATTCCGGCTGACAACGCCATTCCGCTGAATTTAGGAGGATCATCAGCTGGTCAGCTCCGAGCCGCACCGTCTCTCTCGGTTAATCCGACCAAATTGCAAGACGAACCTTCGTTAATCCATCGATAAATTCTCGTACATGGATATTCGGAGGTACGGGGCTCGTGGAACATAATTAAATTCACGTCTCCCTAATCCCGACACCTCCCGTCTTCCGCTCGATTTTTTTTTTACTTACAATTAGTTTGATATCTTCATTCGCAATTAATTTCTCTCGACTAATATCATTACGAAATTAAATGTGTTTGTTATTGTGTCCATTGCTAAGAGAAAAAGAAAACGTAAACACGATACGCTGCAAGCGTTGTTATTGCCGCGTATTACAGGTGAAGATCAAATTTTGCATTGCAGAGAAATTTATTTATTAGCGTACAAAAGCCTTTTGTGGCGCGAAAAATAGATTGATATCCATGTGCAAGAGAAGAAAAAAAAATCATTGTTATTCCGTACAATTTCTCTGATAAAGTTTGTTATTTATGAATAGAACACGCAAATGAGTATCGTGTTCGTTTAAAACAGTTGAAACATTATAAATTATTGCCACGGAAACACAGTAGCGAAAAATGAAAAAGCAAGATATATTATTCGGTTTCCTTTTTCTCTTTTCTTTTTTGTTAGTCGCGACGAGGAAAATGTTTACTTACCTCTCAGTGGTGCTTTTCACGAATTCGCCTTTCCAGAGACCGCACGTCAATTCGCGAGCGGTTACAGCGAAAAACATAAGATTTATGGCCAGCAGCACTCCGATCGGTCCAAAGAAGTACGCCAGGATTTCCATGTCACCTGCAAGGCAAACAGGACGGATTTAAAATTCTGTACAGGATCAAAAATCGCGGTCTACGATTATACAATTATTCTGCTCGCATAGCTGCATTACAATGAATAATCTTTTCACGTGTTGACGTACCAAGTGGTAATGTTTATATCGCAGTGATATATTGACTGATAAAAAAATTTGTTGCACTAATGAGAAATCTAGTAGATTTAACCAATATGTCTGTTCAAAAACGGACAACGTTTCTAACGTTCGTCGTGAGAACAGCAAATATTATTTTTCATCGTATAATTAGTATCGTATATTTAGCGTTTAAACATCACGCGCAAATGTGAACGGAGCTTACAATTTCAGTCAGTAATAATAACGCTGACGACGTTTACGCGATCAAAACGGCAGTAACGGGTTCTCTAGAACTCGCGTTCCACGGAGGAACGAGCGTCGATTTCTATTTTGGCTTCGCTAACGGCACACCAACACGAAGCAGTTCTTGCACCTGGATTAATCACATGGCGGTTCTCGTCCGCGGAACGACCTCAGAGCTAGGTCGATTACTCCAGATTTTAAGCGGCGCAAATGCTCGGGAGGCGGTGGCTCTTTCACATTGCAAACGGATTCAATAATAAACCGCGCGATCGGCTGAACGGTCAACGGCGTTCGCCACGTGGCGCTTAATTCGTGGCGTCGCATCTCGGGCACATAGTGGCGTCTGTTCGAAACGACGAGCAGTTTGCGCCCAGAAAACGCAACACGACGGCCTGCGATCCTCGCATACCGGAAATAAAGACTGATCAGTACATCGACGCGTTGCGAATCATCCTGCTCGCGTTTCATGATTAATTAAAACTAGCATAATTCTCGTTCGAGAATTTAATATTATTAAAATTATGAGGATTAGAATTACAAATATTATAAATATTAGAAATTATAAAGTTCTAATCTACCAATTTTCAATCTATCGATGAATCCATTTAGAGGCGAAGGGAAAGGACGCCGCTCGGAATGCGGAAAGCAGACTTTCGTAATGCACGCGGGCGGAAATAGACGGAGGGATTTATGACAAACAAATAAATCGTACGGTATCGACCTGCCGACGGACGCGGCCGCGGTTTATTTTCTTGCCCGTGTCGACGGGCGGCGTCGGTCGGAAGTCGGCCTTCGAAAGAACGTCCGAATGTGCGACGCGTCGCTCTCATTAATCCTTAATTATTTATGACGTCGCGCGCGGTAGAGCGGCAGTGCGCGATCGCGAGCGATAACAACTAATGGGGCGAGACGCACTTTGTTTCCGTTATCCAATAATGTTCGATAGCCGATAACTTCGACTGCAGCGTCATTGCACATTTGTCTCCCCCTCTCGCGGCGAGCGTTGTTTGCGCACCACCCGGCCGCACATATCTCAAGCGATTAAATTTTTCGCTCTCTTCGTGGTGTGTGGATGCATGCGTGTGAGCCATTTCCAAAAAGGATGTAATTATTTCTCGCTCCACAACCGGCCGCGAGATTAACCCTTCGCTCGATTTTTAATTAAAAACTGCTACGGAATAAATGTAAAAATAAATATGAATCTCATGATACTTTTCGATTTTTTTTTAGATAATAGAGATAATAAAATAACAAAAATGTGACGAAAATGTTCGATTTAATGCCGTTCGAAAGTCTGTGTTCTCTTGTGACAGTTATATTTGCTACAAGTTATATTTGCCCTTGTTGTCACTTAAATAGTTTTCAGAATTATTCGTACACTCTTGTGCTCAAAAATATTCCAAGAATATGTATACAACTCGCGATCCTTTGAAATGTGTTTCGGAAGTGTGGTAACAATGCTAACGACCGCAGGCTTTGTCTCTCGCTCTTGTTTTAGCTCTCTTCCTCGTTTACCTGCAGATCCTTCTATTTTTTTGTTTAAGAGAGAGAGAAAGAAAATTATTAAGACTTTATGGGGACGTTGTAATGTATTTCACGAGATAAGCCGAAGGCCCCGGTAATCAAAGTTAACAAAAATAAAAGTGGAAAATCCAGCCGATTTAAAGGGCGAGCGCGTGCGATCGCGCGATTGAGCGTGGTAAATTCTGCACGAGGGCTACAACACGAGGGTATCCCGTGGCGATCACGCGACTGCTGCCGTGATCCCGTCGAAATTGCGTCCGCGAGCGCGCGCGGGAAAGGGCGATATGTGTTTAACAGAAATCATGGGAAATCACGCGGAGCGTACACTTACCCAATCGCAGGTCGGATCGCATCGAATCGGATCTGATCGGATCGGTTTCCCGGTTCCCCGCCCGGTGCAAGGCTACGCGATTCTCTGAATTCCCGGGATATGCACGCGCTGGTACGCGTGCACGCTCGGATTTCAAGTTCAAGACAGACATCCGGTATCCCATATCGTATCCGTTTGCTAAATCCGCGCGTAGCATACTGCTTTACGTCCGATACCGTTTGCCATCGCGTGAATATGCAAAGTTTCAATTTATGATTAATATATTGATAATACGAGAACGAAAGTTAATAACGCGATATTAAAGCGAGATAATTCATCGAGAAAAAGATGTTTAAATTCTGAAAATTCTGATTTCACAACTAGATAGTATAAAAAGTAATGCAATATAATTTTATTTCCATATATGGCATATATATACATCGGAAATGAAATACGCCTAAAATTTAGCAATTTGATTGCAATATTTGACTTTATATTGTATTATTTGACTATATTATTTTGTGATAAAATCTATAAATAATGTATGGAAAATATGTGCAATCACATATGACCTTATAATTCAGTTTATGTACTTGCATTGTTGAAATGGAATTAATTTACATATTATTATTATGTTTTCAGTTTATATATAAAGTAATAAAATATGTATATTGATATTTCTCTCTCTCTCTCTCTCTCTGTTTCTCACACTTTTGTCCCCCAATATGCAAGTTATCAAAACAAATCGATTATGATTCATTAAATCAATATTATGTACAATGAAAATGTAAAAAAAAAAGTTATAAAATATCAAACCTTATTTACAGAACTTTAAACAATAGTAAAAACAGGCTTCCCGCGCGAAGCCCATGCTATTTCGATCTTTACGGTAATTTGGTGATAGAAACCCTGGTCGACTCTCTACGGTCGAGTCGCTTTTATCGGGGTGATTCGCCCCCTCGCAGCCAACCGGTCCCAACGACTCTTCCAACCCCATAACTACGGATGCAATCTGCCAGAAACAGACTTCCACGAGGGCTCCTCCCGTAGCCACTTATCGGCTACGGGGGGAGGCATTCGCGCGTCCACAAACAAATCCATAAATAAAATCCTCAACGGAAAAGCTTTAAGTGGCAACGCATCGCACACTCTACGCGTCGATATTAAATTGCGACTGACCCAGTGGAGATTTTTCTCGAGAACTTTTTCGAGGGCAATGGAAGTTACGACAAAAATTTAAAGTGGGTTCACCACGCATCGAATTGATCGCTCACGGACATCGAGAGTCTCGACGATTTTTTTTTTCGAGGTGAATCTCCGCCCGATAGATTCGCGACAGAAATAAAGTATCCGAGCAACGACCCGAGAAATTCCTGTCGCAAAAGCTGTACGTACGGTATATAAAGACCACGAGGAGTCATCAATATCATTGTAATATCCTATATTTTTCAGCCGATCCGCTAAAAAAAAATCCAAATGAAAATCCGAACATTTGTCAAGGGACGAGATTAAATTTAATGTGATTTAAGATAATGTGATTTAGGCGACGCGCATGGTGTTAATAAACTTTTTGTTATATTACGCTTCATATTGAAGAGAACGCTTTAAAGTTATGTGACGATGTTGGTTTTATAAAAATAAGTTCAGTCTCTACGTGCATTCAACACAAGTTCATTCTTCTTTCTCTTAGCTCGTTCATTATTACGAATTGGCTGGGTTAATAATAATCTGAAATTAATTTTTATGAAATTAAATTAAATAAATTCTTGACTTTTATCTGGGCAGAGAATTTAATTTCCGTGGAAATTTTCTTTAATTAATTTCGCTCACACAAGAAAAGCATGACAATCTATAAAATCTAATTAAAAACAATAGAAATACCTAATATCTGTAAAAAAACTATAAATTTCTAATAATCTATTTAAACACGGCAATCGTAACGATTTATCTTTTATTATACAAATAAAAATCGAATCATCGTACGCGTCGAAAAAGTTGTCTTACTGCAAAAATTCGCGTTTGGAAACGATACGCGATAATAAATAGATGGTACATATAAAAGAATGTGACGCATATTTTTTTAAATATGTGCGTAATCGATTAACGAGCCTTAAACGCTTAACGATCCGCTAAAAAGACATATGTAGACAAATATCTCCAATGTTTTTCTTACTGTATTTAAAAGTATTTTTAGACGAGGTAAATACGAAAACACGAGCAGTTTCGTGTGACTCTAATAAATACAAACAATGGCAAATAAATATAAACAACGCGTGGCTTATATCGGACGTAGCGAAACAAAACAAACGCGAAAATTACAGACAGGCAGCGAATTGCAGCGAAATCGAACGACCGAAAACAGATTTGTTCAGAATAACTGTTACTCAAAGCTCCGTAACTTTTTATTGACGATCACTGGTCGTTTTGCAAGCCAACACGTATATATAACCCGTAAAGTCAGAATGTATTTATTACAAAACTCTGAAATTCTCGACATTCCCTATTGACGTTTGGAGTATACACTTTGTTCTCCATTCAATACTGCTTTATTTTATTATGGGATTTAAAAAATTATTTATTTGATTTATTATTTTTATATTAATTTATCAGAAATTGCTCTACAACAATTCTAGTAAAATTAATACTAATAATAATAATTTTATTAAAACAAAATAATAATTCTTATTACTTTGTTATATAACATTTTGTTATATAACAAGAATAAAAGAGAGTGTCATAGAGAGAACATCTCAATAGGTGAAACAATGTTATCTCTTTATAAGCCTAAATCTATAATTATAATAGTAATAATAATAATAATAATAATGATTCATTTGTGAATATATTTTATATTTGATTCAAGATATCAGTTATTAAGTTTCGCGTCCTTTAAATTAGATTTAAATCTCTCTCTCTAATCGCCAAGATCTGCTTCGGTTGTTGCGGATAATCAACCCTTCGCTAATTGTTACGCAATTCTCGGAAGCTCCGCCGCGCCGGCAGCTGGAATAATCGCAGTTTTTACCCGGTGGTCGGAGAACCGGGGCGCTTTCCGCGGGAGCTCGACGTCAAACTTTGGCGGCTCGTCACGAAACTTTCGAAACATCGTGTAGCGGATCCTGTTCGGATAACCGAGCTAACTTGCATCCCGATGTCCGCCGGGAAGGCGCGGAATATTAAACGAATGCAGAGAAGCGAACTTGTATTCCGGGCTCCTTCCCGGCCTCTTTCTCATCCGGCTGCTCATCAAGGCGTCGTCTCAAAATGCAACGTACGTACGTATAGCCGCGGCGACGCCACGCCGAAATTCTCTAACTTTATCGAAGACGGTCCCGCGACGGGATCGCAGAACGTCTTGCTACGCGCTGTCTGACACCGACAAAGTTTTTCCATCAGGTATGCCGGACCTCGCGCGAGAACTACGATGAATACTGAGAAAGAATTACATCGAAATAGAGAACGAAACGCGGAGGAAGCCAGAGTTGGAGCCTCTATGAGAAAAACACGTGCGTGTAATAATGTATTACATATTCACGATACATTGAATGTAACAAAAATATAAACTCAACTTCTCGAAAGGAAATATAAATTTACGACCCTCTGGAAAAAAGATATTACCTACAGGTATAAATAATAACGTTGAACCCTTTCAGAATACATGAAACGGAAACATCGTTTCAAATGATAATGCAAACGTATGGGGAAAAAACCAGTTTTTTTTTCTCGAAGTCTTAACAGCCAATAAAAGATTTATCTCAATGTTACATTCGCTCGTCTCGACCGGGCGATTGACGCGTAAAAACCTCAGCTCAGAATGTAGCTTCAACTTGTGCATCTTGCTCAAGACTGCCGGGCGGCATAAGAATACGCGAGGATACACCATAAAAGAGAAGATAAAGGCGTTACGAGCAAAAAAGGGGATAAACTGCGGCGGGACCGGCTTTCGAATCTTGCGCCCGCAAAAGATCGCCGTCTATATTTGCTGGGTCTGGCAGGTCGCCAACGATAGCTGTTTCGCACGAGTTATATCTCACTCCCATGGCAACCCGTAACAAACATAAATGAATTATGTCCACGCGTGCCGTTCGATACTTTACGAGAGGCACCTCCGCCACGGTCAAATCCGATTAGCTCGTCGCCGAAAGTGTTGGCGTTAAATCAATCGCGGAGAAACCGGCGCCGCGCAACTTCTCCTCACGTCCATGCTCTTCTTCTCACCTAGTTTTTTTTTCATCCAGCGTCGTTTTCCGTTTTTGCGTCGTAGCTCCGATTTATGCACGACGCGCTATTAATCACGGATAGTTTCTCCGAGTCGGAGGGCAGTCCGACTACTTTTATTTAGTTTGCGAAAGAGAGAGAGAGAGATTTTACGGCAATGTGGAACATTTTCCTCAGGAAGCGTACAACGTGCGATAATTTGCAAGACACGGTAAAAATTCTGTCAACTTTATTACAATAAGGTGCATCCCGCGTATCTGAATTTTCAATTCATTTCCGCTTGAGCCGAGTAATAAACGAAATTGCGTGATAAATAAACACGGATTTAGGGACGGGGTTTGTTACGGGGTGCTTTCGCGGCTCTTTAGCATCCGATAATTCCCTCTGCATTTCATTACCATTCCGATTATTCTAATCGCCACTATGTACGATCGTCCCTCTTCCGCATTCTCATCCCTCTCTCGAGTCCTATTCAGTAATCGCGTTAAGAAGCATAACAAAATGTGCGTTTGATAGATCTCATGAATACAAACGCGATAATGTGATTCGTATATGACACACAGCAATAATATACATTATAAATTAGAATAATAATTTATACAATTTATAACTTAACTATGAGTTATATTTTTTATACATGACAATAATTATATATATTTTTTATAATTGACTATACATTTTTTAACTTTATATACATATACAAAATTATAAAGTATTTATTAAAAAAATAAACTTTATTGTAATTATTATTATTCTAAAAGCACTGTAAAAATTATATTTTTTTCGATATGAACGCTTTTACAATCGTCGATATGTACTTTCTCATATATATTCATGTATGTGCAGGGAAAGCGAGGAGAGTTCCATGAATTTCACATGGTAATTTTGTTTTGGCTGCAACCGGGTTATCGGAGTAACCCTGAATTCTCGGGTGGCATAGTTGTATATCAAACTGATAATAGTAATAACAATAGTAATACACCCGCAGGTATTCCCTCTACTTATTCTAATTTCGCGAAAGTGATTTCATTGCCATAAATCAGTGGATGCATAACGGCCGAACGGCATAAGACCCCCGTTATAATATTTTATGCTACTCGCGCCTGGCCTCTCTCTAATCCACTTAAATTACCATCCACGAAGACAGAAATATTTCGTACTGAATTAAATTACGCAGTAAATTACGACAAAATTATTTCGCAATATACACTACCAGCAAGAGGTGATACCTGAGACTTAGTTCATTATAAGCTCTGATTATAAGCCTTTATAATTCCTTGGCTTCAATCGCTAATTGTTAATCGCTCACTGACTATTTCTAGACATTTTCGTCAAGAAAGAATTGATTCAAAATAACCCCTTATGCACCTTTTCCGTTAGTATTATCGATAATACATAAAAGCGCTATTATCATTTGTCTTGACGACGTTAAATACAGGTAAAAAAAAACAAGGGATATAAACGCAAAATAGGGAACAGTCTCGGGGTCCATTTAAACGCGCATACACGCATTCCTATTATTACGGGCCGTATAGTCGAGCTTCGAGGTAGAGGGAAACGAGGGTTTCGGCTGTTTCGCACGATGGGGTTGGACTAGCTGGCGCCAGGTTTATCTCTCTACCCTATCGCCTCGGCCTATGCCGTTATGGAGTGCCGTTATAGCGTGAGGGGGGAAAAAGGTTAGCTGCCTGCTTGTGGCGCAGGCAATGCCCCTCGTCTCCTGCAGGAGCATTGTGTCAGGGGAAACAACTCGCGATGTCTCGACGTAGTTTCCCACGAGATACCATTACCCCGATTTAGAGCGGGCAGCTCTATACGACGTGGCTATTTTGAACTGCAAGAATAGCAAGAATAGAATTTCGGTATAATGATGCATTATCGTCGACACGATATTGTCGAGAGGGAATCGGAATATGTTCGCAACCGTATGTTACCAAGTTTAATTAGAGCAATGATCTAGCTCGAACTATCGTCCGAGAAGTAATTCATCCCCAATTGTAGCATTGCACTAGTCGCATAACAGACACATTGCTCCATTTAAGCGAGACGGCATTTGTATGTATACATAGACCGTCTGATTCATATCATGTTGCTAACGACGAGATTCCGGTAGCGAAATGTGAGCTCCTTGACAAAGACGACTGAAGTCCTTTGTGTTAGAAATGAACCTACTCAGTTCTACATGCAGTTTTACATTGACCTAATTAAAGGCTTTCCTGTCACCGTATTTTCACTAAAATCTGTGTCAAATCTTGGAATTAATCGCTATTTCTAAAATCAAGTTACAAATTTGCTTTCTAACTCATCTTAAAGAAAATTGGTTTTAATTTATAATTTTAAGTTTTAAAAAAAATTTAATTTTAATTACAACAGATGCTAAGTCAATTAAAATTGGCCATTATTTAAAAAATTGTTATTTGTTCTCTAATTTAGTGTCTTTTGATATTTTTTCCTTAAACCGGGTTGCACTTAGTTTCTTATTATTTCCTCCCTTCGTTCCTTATTATTTCAGGAGATGCAAATCTGATGCGAAGTCCTGATAGTTTGCGGCGAAAGCCAGGAGGGTAATGGATGGGGAGAGTTCACGCGTTCATAAGATAGTTCACGCAGAAATGACGAGGGACTCCGGACGAGGTAAGAACTTACCGTAGAACCAACACTGCTTCTCGCCGAAGCGGGGCCTCAGAAACGTGTACTGCGGTTGAGGCGGTAGATGGTCCAGAAGCGCTGCTAGACCGGCGACAAGGAAGGGCCCTCCCCAAGCGTAGCAGGCATAGACCCTGAGCCGAAGAGTCTCCTGACCTTTCTCCAAACTCACTGGTCGCAAATCTCTGAAAGCAACGAAAAGCAAGAGCTCAGTCAGCAAAGAGCGTGGCGATTACGAGCAGAATGCACGGTATTGTGAGAAACGTAGGGAAATAAAATAACGAGACAGTCACGGGGATATATCCGCTCCTTCTCTATTCCTCTTTTACCCTCGACAGCGGATGAATGGTGGATGAAACAGCTATTTGAGAACGCGTCCTTTTTCCGGGCCACGACAAAGTAACAATACATAGAAAGGGGAGGGGGATAATTATTTATATATATATTATTTTATCGATATATATTATTTTAATCGTAAAGAGATAACAGATACGGCAGGCAGCGTAATAATACAATAGCGAGATATATTTTTCAAATCTTTGCAATGTATTGCATCCAAAATATAATGATATATTTATATATATATTTATTTGTTTTTTTTAATGTATGTATACATTTCTTATAAAAATGTGTTAATTACAATTTTATGAGAAAATTATAAGTAATATTTTAATAAAAGATAATACAATAATACTATAGATTATCATTGTCAGTGATCCATCTTTCGGTTATTAAAATTGCGTGAGAATTCGGAACGTTTGCTCGTAAAGTACTAAATCGTAAAGCCTCGTCATTGTCTGGATAGTTTAATATCGTCATAATGACATTCGTGGCAGAAGGATGAACGTTTGGGCTTAACAACATGAGGGGTTGTTACCCATAAATCGCACGCTAACCCAAATACCAACACGTAATGAAAAGTTTACAATTGTAAAAAAGTGAATACAGGAAGAAAAAGTAATTTAAAATCACTTCCGTTGATAAATAAAATTTGATAAACAAAGACTAACAATTCAAACGCAAATAAATTTTTAATTTTTTTTATAAAACTCAAAGTCGTATTGTAATATATTAGTGTAATATTTAATATAAAATGATTGTATTTATCTATTATATTATTATCTATTACAATATAAAAAGCAAACGTGACATTAATAATTAAATTACTTATCATTTTCTCATAAAATTGTAATTAACAAATTTTTATTAGAAATGTATACATATATATATTTAAAAAAAACAAATAAATATACATCATTATATTTTGGATGCAATACATTGTAAAGATTTGAAAAATATATTATGTTCCGCAATATTTTCACTCTTTCGGAAATATATGGCGCTTTTCTACAGTAAACTCATTTTATAATGTACTCTCTTGTTAGCGTAATTCTTTTAATGCAGGTAATTTTGTATAATACGTGCGATTCATGTAAAGAATAAAAATACACTGACATGAGCGAAAGCTTTCTAACTAAGTGACATGAGTTGGTGCAGACAGACATTTTCATTTAAATATTCTCTTTGTATATCCGCTCTCTGAATCAACCCATTATATAAATTTTTACTGAAGTTAATCTGAACACATATTCATTAAAATACATATAGAAGAAAGGGAGACAGAGAGGGAGAGAGAGAGAGAGAGAGAGAGAGAGAGAGAGAGAGAGAGAGAGAGGGAGGAGGAGGGTGCATCATAATGAGCGTGTCGCTGGAAAGTAAAAATTTAAACAATTTTTAGGGACCCAGTTGCGTTTTTGCACGTCAGATAATTCCGCAGCTCATAAATAATAAAGTATCTGTGCACTATAATCAACATTGCACATATTATTGTTTCATATTTATTTACTTATAAAATGTGCATTGTTGTTAGCGTGCAACATTAAATAATAGAGTTTATAATTACATGAAAACCTATTGTAATAATCTCAAATAGCGTTGTAAATATTAACGGAGGTCCAAAAATGCAATTTATAAACTTTAGTGCGTTATATTGCGCGCGCGGCATACATTTTTCTTCAGAAAATACATTCTAGATAAAATATATCCCTCGGGTATGCCGTCTCATCCTTCATCTATAAATTCTTTGATCAACTCAAATTGATCTTTCCTCAACTCTAAAAAATAATTTCATAGTAGTCTCGGAGTGCAAGCGATTCTTCAACAGAACCTTACAACTTTAGATGTAATTATGAAGCTCTGTTTAATATTGAAAAGTAAAAGACGTAGCATTCATTTAAGTTTTCGTTAAGAAAAATCCAGCGAAATGCAGCCGTGAGATGAAAGGAGGAGCGACGATAGTTCTCTCGTGGATACCTCCCTTGATTAAGTTACACAAAGCACCTGTCGGGCAACTATCTCGGAAGTTCCCTTCACTCGGCGTGTCCTCTTCCAGGACGCGTTCCGACGCGGTGAAGATGTCCGGGACGTACGCCGGGAGATGTAGCGAGCGGCATTCCGTCGAGAACGGGAGAAGTACGGTGGATGGATATCTCGAAGAGACTAATTTCGTAGGTGCATATACGCCTCATTTCCGGCGCCGCTAATTAGGCGTCGCCGGCGTGTTTCTCCCGTGTCTCTCACTTTCGTTTTGCCTTTCTTCCCCGTTTTCTTCCTCGTCCGCGGGAGAAGAAAACAGCCGGGAGAATCGGAGAAACAGAAGAGAGATAAAACATTCGCGGGCGACCGCGACGTCTCGCTTCGACGTCGGCACGACGGCGCCACGATAATTCTCCACCCTGACCCCGCTTCCTGGTGAAGATCGAGCCAGAGAGAGAGAGAGAGAGAGAGACATTCCAGCTCCGGCACGAGGGAGGGATCGTTAAATGTCGTCGTGACCGGGCACTGTCACCTGCCGTTTGCGGCACGCGTGGGTGCGCTCGTCGTTTCGATGCTAAATCGAGCACGTAGAAGTCGTGGGTGGGTCTCCTATCGCAAGGACGCAATTATGCGGACAACAATGGCACGCGCGTGCAGTTCCCTGTGACGACGAGACAATTTGTCCGCTTTTTTTCTCGACGAAGCTCAGTCTCACGCGCGCGCGGAGATACGAGCTATTTTTGCGATATAACGAATCCCTCCGAGAGAGAGAGAGAGAGAGAGAGAAATCTCATTTAAACGGAAAATGCTGTACTTTCAGAGACGCCTATTGTGTAATTGTGTCTCGTGCTTGACTGGCGAAAGTTCCGGGGAGCATGTATGGAGGTTGCAAAAGCCGAGATAACGAAGTCGGTTATTAAATAGACGTCAGGTGGCCATTGTTAATCTTTTGATCCTCCGTAACAGCTATTGTGGACTACGCATCTTATTATGGCCTTTTTTCCTTTGGAATATTACTTCCTTTCCGTGGCACACGGAAGCGGACGACAACCGAAATATAATAACATCGTTTCTCCGTGCAGATTATTATACCGCAAACGCGTCGCGCCGTGCGGCCCACGTATTCACAAGATTTATTTTCAAATGACACTCAGGTTTCGCGATATCCAAGAAATAGTAACTCCAAGACTAAATATATGACTAATAGCGTAGCCACATAAATCTCGAGCACCCTATCGTAAATCCAACGTCTGCAATGTTCGCGAATTTCTTGTCTTCCCTGCACTGAACGCTGGAGTTTAGAGCGCTTTGATCTCTTCTTTTTCTCCTCGCCTCTCGAACAGTTCGATAGACAAATCGCCGCAGGGACGATATTAAAGTGCGTGGGATCGAAACATTTATTAATACGTAAACAAGGCGGCGGGTTCGCCAACGAGTAGATTACTTCGTTAGAAATCTTGGCCGCGCGGCTTGTATGTTCCAAGCTCATATTTTACCACTCCCCCGCGCGCGCGCGCGCGCTATCTTTCCGGGACTTTAAACGACGCGGACGTAATGTCGGCGCGCTGTCTCGTTGGCCGTAGAAGGTAAGAGCTCTATATTTATCTCTCCGATATGGTAATTATACGGACGGCAATTAGCGGGCGGTGTCGGCCGTTAGAGCGCCGAACTCGGCGGAGAGCACCGTCTCGTGGAGAATAACGTATAACTGGGCGGGCTCGTTATGTGGAAACAAGATGGACACAAAGATATTATTTATTACGACGACGTTTTCAACGTTACAGTACCGCAGTTTTGAACGTGCGTTTAAGCGTGCGTTTTATTAGCGAAAATGTTAAAGCGCGAATTAGATAAATTACGCTACAAAGAATAACGTTTAATTGCCACGAGAAATTTCTGTAGAAGAGCATTCTCTTTCATTGCATTTAATTACAGGGACAGTGTACAAAATTTACATCGTTATATCAAGCCGTTGCAATTTCAGACTTTCATTAATAAATAAATAAAAATAAAAATTTCTTGTTTATTATCTTTTTCAAATAAATTAAAAAATATTTTATCTCCCTCAAAGCGCCTTTTATGTACAAGGACATTCGAGTAATTACTCGCGCCCACGACTTCTACGTTCACGCGCGAATCCTGAGCGGAACAGGATACGCCAGTGAAACTTCTCCAAGGCGCATCAAAAATGATTATCGACAACGCCTTCGGGAACATCTCCCGAGCACCCTTAAATTCCTTCGAAAAACGATAGCGACGGAACGAACTTTGTCATTCGAGACGTATGGAAAGTAAGTTTACACTTTATTGAAAAGTTTCGAGGGCTCTCAAGCGCGCGAAAACTTCTCGTCGAGACGCGAAAATGTTCAACTCGACGGCTCCTTCACCCTTCATTCATCGTCGATCAAGGTATCCAGCTAGCCTTTGTTTCCCCAACCCCTCCCTCAATTTTTCATTGTCCTCGATCTGTTTACGCGTTCCTCTGAAGATCGATCGATCGATCTCTCCTTTTACGACTGTTTATCTGTCTATTTATCGGCAGCCCCCGCGATACCGGCGGCACATCTCATTCTAGCACAGATCGAGAAATGATACGGCCTAGACTATAAATTGCAACGACTTATGGGAATTACCCAATGAGTAATTCATGCAAATCTATGCGAATTCTCAATAAACGTATCTGATCTGGGACGCGTTACAACATATTACCTCGCTATATATAAATTTTACATACTGCGTGCAATTGAATGCAACAATTAATTGAGAGCAACGTCCTTCTGCAGGAATTCCGTCGCAATTAAACGTTATCCTGATATCGCAATCTCTAATTAATTAGAGACAACGAAACGTAACTACTTGTAATTTCTTTACATTATTTACTGTATACGCGATTATTTCTGTAATTAAATTAAATAAAATTTTCTCGCGAAGAGTATCACGCGTGCGTTTACGGCTCATCTAATTTCCACGGGCAATCGGAGATTAGGGACACTTTTGCCGCTGATTAACGCCTGTAATTCTCTAACGCGTGAGATAGCACGAAACGTAATGTATTAGGTCGATTAGGACGGACAAGCGAACGAGGCTCTGAGAACGCGACCTTAATTAACGATAATCAACGAACATGACAATTACGAAACGCTGCCTCTCGTGCGCGAACACCATTGCCGCTTTCGAATTGACATCGTTGTGGTGAGAACGTAATCCTCGCGTCAAAGGTACGAATGCTCGTTACGAGAAACACAACGTGCGCCCTCGATCCGCTCGGTTTCCGAATAATCAGTATTACACATCCGGAATCAGATGGCGATTATGTCGACGGGAAGGAAGATGACGATATAGGCTTTACCATTGTCACTGCGGAATACTCTGCCTCCCCTCTTTCTTATCCCCTTTGCTTCCTAGCTTTCGCTAATTATCCGCGTCGTCGCCCGTGAATACCATCCCGTTACCAATAAGCCGCGATAGTAAGTCGAGGAGCGGGAGGAAGATACCGAGAATTTCCGCAAGAAAAGAGCAGCCAGCTGAAATACCTCATATTCTTATATATATATATATATATATATATATATATGAAATATCCGGTGGATAAATTCCGCGCGAAACCTGCTTCATAAACGAATGGCGATTGCAAAGAAAACTGCGTAACGTCCAAGATAATGAGAATCATAGTCCCTGATAAAAATTAATCCAAGGACGTTTCATTGCATTGTATGTTAATATCATACATTGTCGTTCGTTCAATTAATTTTCCATTCATAAATCGTGATGAAGAATGACTGCTTATTGTAATCTTAATATTATTAACCTTATTAATATAGCATCCTTCTTAAAATACACATGTGCCACTATTGCATGTATATATGATATATGATATATCGCAAAAGAAAATTAAATGAAGTCTTTCGAGCTTCTTCACGTTGCAACGTTGTTTAAAGCGACGTGGCTGCCGAATCGAAGCTGCAGTGTTTGATCGTATCGCTCTGTATCGCAGCATCACGGAATGACGGTGATTATCGGAGGGGTATCACGTGTTGTTACTACTTATCGCGTGCGGCACGAACAGCGAACTTTCTTGCTCGGCAAGAAGCGGCCTTAGGCACCCTTCCCGCTCTCTCTTTTTCGTTCCATCTCCCTCGCTCCGCCGCGAATCAATCGGCGACAGCCGGGGATACAAGAAGTGGGCGTGCCGAGGTCTATTTCGCGATCGCGGTAGCTTCGACTTCCGTGAGACACGAAAAGAATCGCGAAATCGCCGCTACAAGCCGCTACGTGAAGTGGGTGGAGATACGAGAAATATCAGGAAACGTTATCCGGAACACGAGGCGCGTAATCGAGCCTTCGAATCGCCTGTTGCAGCAAACGTTTGAATTGCAGCCTTCGTGCATTTTAAAGGAGTTAAACGTACTCTTAGCGTCGTTCGCAAGTTCTGTTTGCCAATTACATTTGTAAGAGTTGCTTCTGTAAGGAACTCTCACATCAAACTACTTGAGTAGACGTTTGAGATGAAAACAGTCTCGTTCATGAGATTTTAGACAATAGAATATAAATAGGTGTTAAAGAGCATTCTCAAAGTTTCTTAAAGACAATATTTTTCTTCACACTAGATAACCAACGTTACTTTGATAGGCATCCTATATACGGAACTTTGAAATTAAAGTGGTTGATAGAAAATAAATTGGCATGTATAATAATTTTTTTAACTTCACAAAAATCAACATAAATTCCAACAAAATTACTTTAATAATTTCTCTAATTTAAAACAAAAAATTTGAAATCTATGATAGAATAGGTTGCTCCAGTGTTAAATATACACTCTTAGAGATTAACGTAGATTTTATAAGAACACACGCACACAGAAATAGCTTAAGTTTAATAGAAAGAAATAATTTTATCGATGTCACAACATAATTTGATCTCCAAACGATTCTAGACTAATTTTACCTGGAAAAATTCTACGGATACGGTCGTTTAGACTCAACTGGTATATCAGGATGATTGTCGTCCCTTTCACTTATAAGGATTACATTCTTTTAGATACGATCTAACGATACCGAAGCATACCTAGGTGGTATGCGTCCTTGGCATAACTGGTTCGAGGAATGCCATTGCATAATCAAAAGCGTTGCAGAAGACGAGGCAGGAAGTCTGATCTCCCTAAGCTGGTCTCCCTAGTTTCGATGTGTATCACAAGCGAAGATAGAGGAAAGATGATACGCGCGGCCTTGGCAGACGTAGTTGCGTAGAAAAAGAAAGAAAGATAGTGCGTAGGATATTTTAAAAATAAAAATCCCACGTAAAATCGAGTGCGTGTCCACTTGATCAAGCGACAAAACGTCCGATCGCGCGTATATTTTTATCACGTAAAACCGGTGTAGATTTAAAAATCCTGGGAATGTATCGTTTACAATGATATACCGTCCTGCTGCGTGTGTAGCGATTTAACTAAAAATACCGTATATAAAGTCAATCTTTTTTATCTCTTCAAAATATGTATAAATATGATGTAAAATGTGATTTTATGCGTAAAAATGATATCAAATAATATTTCAAAGCAATTTAATTAAAAACAATTTTTTGTTAATTTATATAATTTATATTACATTCCTTTTCTAAGAATGAAAAATGAAACAGAAAATTGTTTTTAATTAAATTGCTTTGAAATATGTTTTTTTATTTTCATGAAATTAGAAAAGAAATGTAATGTATTTCTTTGAAGGAAATCAATGTTTGAAAATTTAATGACAAGATAAAATTGAATTGAATTCTATATTAGAATGTATTGATAAAGAGAGAAAGAAAGGCGTTTCAACTTTAGAAGAAAAAGCTGAGACAGTTGCTTTTGAAGTGCATGTGGCAAGATGCTTAATATCTTAGCTTCCCGGGAGCTATTGCAGAACATATGTTATCTTCTCATCCTTGAAAGTATAGATAGCCATCGGAAGAAAGAGACTGCTTGATATGCCGCGATATTATGAGCGAAGGTAGGAGGCAATTCCGCACTCGATATGCGGATTTCATAAGCGAGCAAATCGAGGGGGAAGCCGCAGGGGGTGGCACGTTGTCTACGAGGCAACTTGAGAAGTCGTTTCGACGATAGTCACGGGAAGTTGTCAGGTGTTTGTTGACGTGGGGTAACCGAGGAAAACGACGAAGATGGCGCGAGCGAGAGAACAAGGGGAAGCCATGAGGAAAGCATACAGCGGGGGTGGTAAAGTCGCTAATGGAGGAAAAACAGGAGGGACCAGAAGGAAAACAAACATCGGGAGTTACCGGAGCGACAATCTCTCCTTCTACGTCCGGCGCTTGTCTTGTTGCTAGAGCGTTGACGTCCGAAAAACAGGGACTCGAGCTATCTTTTGTATCGTCACGTACGATATACGTTCAAGCCACTTCCGTATAAGATGGATTGTCAATATTGTAATGCCTGTTGAAAATATTATTATAGTACGTCAGCGCGACGCACAGTCACGTCCACGCTCTTTGCGATACGCGCCACCGTGACATAAATGAATCGAAATAAAAGTTTTGTATAAAATCATTTTGAAAGTATAGAAATTACGAGGGTTATTCGGAGAGTAAAAATACAAAGTGCAGAAAATTATTTATAAAGCATTTTATTTTGAGATTGACTTATGATAGACTTTTAGAACATATCTTTATTTATTTTTCAATTTATTAGTCACCATGCACTTGGTAAGTCTAGGAACTAATTTCTCCATGCCGATGTCATAGGAATGTCCCGGCGGCTCTCTTAATTATTCTATTCTCCCTTATAACTATTCTGCTTTATGTTTACAACTTGTTTCAGTTTATGGCAGAGATGTAATAAACACGCAAAACATATTATTGTAAATTTAAAACGGGAAGAAATGATAAAAAAAGAAGTGAAAGGCCACTTGTCATTACTGTTGAACTCATTAAAAAAAATGTAAGAAAAAAAATTCGTGCTGATAGAAATTTAATAATAGATGAACTTCGTGAATAATAGAGCAGAATAGTTAAAAGTTAAAAGAACCGGGGTGGGAGACTCTTATGATGTCGGCGTGAAGAAACTAGTTTCTAAACTCACTAACTGCATTGAGGTCCATGATGATTATGTTGAAAATTAAATAAAGACATATTCTAAAAAAAATATTATAAATCAATCCCAAAATAAAATGCTTTACAAATAATTTTCTGAAATTTGTATCTTTATTCCGAATACATCTTGTAAAAATGTTCCTCTTTACTAAGAGATCCTAAAAAAACTAAAATTATGTATTTAAATTTAACTGCAGTACTTAAAAACCGAGATTACGATTTATTTTCATAATAACTTCATTTTCGAGAGACTTTAAAAAAAGCGAATTGAACTAACAAAAATAACTCCTCATTACGGATTTATTACTAATTTTCATTTTGATTCGATTTCCTTTTAAGAATTTTAAGAACAATAACAAAGTTAGTTAACTATTTTTATCTCCATGGATCTTTTATCGGTCCATTTAAGATGTATGATGTCGAAGATAGACTTTGCGGCGCTATCGAGCCCCTCCTGTCCATTTAGCACGCGGATAGAGAGAAGCAAACTCCGTGCTCCGGGGAAAGGAAATGAAAGACATAGCTCATCGTGGTCTCGATTCGAGTGCAGCTGGTTTGCGGGAGCGGGAAATCCCGAAACGTCATCCCGTGTTAGACGGGACGAGGGTGAGAATTTATGCGGTGTCATTCTCTCGTCTCGGAACGCGCGCCCGGAACATCGATCTTCGAGAACTATGGCTTCTCTTTCTCTTATCAGAGATGCAAAATCGTTCGGGGCAACCAGTATATAGCTCTATACGAGTAACGTTTTAGAGAGCGCGGGGTCGCGAATTTACGACCGCGTTTTTACGACCCGAGATTCACGGCCGTCGAGTACATCGTTCGCCTGTATGTCGCGTCTTTCTCACGGTAGATAATGTTTAACGCAATTCATAAAATTTTACTAATACTGATTCGCGAGATAGCAAAAGAGATTAAATAACCAGTTTTTTTCTCAATTAAAAAACTTATCTAACAGAATTTATATAGAAATATATAAAATATACATATTACATAAAATATACATTACTTCTACAAATTTAGCTTTATTTTAAAAGTGATGTACATTATACTTTAATGTGTTTCTATTTTAAAAATACGAAGTATCGAATCCATTTAATTTTCTAAAAATTTATTATACATATATACTTTTCAGTAAGTATTTTATTTAATTTTATATAAAATAGAAGATAATCAAATGCTCTGGATAAATATATATATATATATATATATATATACAGAGTTGCGTTACATAAAAACCTTGAACACGAAACAGACCCTAAGTCTTATCGTAACACCCTTCGTTATCCCTGCGTGTCTGGTAATGACACGCAACACAGACAGTTTCTGTTTAACCCTGAACTTGGCCATGTGTTCAGCAAGGCGCATCCCTGTTATTCTTTGTCTAGACTTGTAATTTTCTCCTTATATTTTTGTACTTTTCATTGTAATTTTTCATTCCCCTAATTTTCTCATTATTTCTTTATAACGCACTTTTCCGTGACTCCTACAACGATTCGACGTCCACAAGTCAGTAGTATTGACATGTCTTCTCTGTGTTTCCCTTTAATTTTGTCCTGCGTGTTGACTGACAGAAACAGAGCGAAAGAGCGGAAGGAAGTATGAGAAAAGGCAGCGTGAAACGAAACGAAGAAGGAAGGAAGGAAGGAAGGAAGGAAGGAAGGAAGGAAGGAAGGAAGGAAGGAAGGAAGGAAGGAAGGAAGGAAGGAAGGAAGGAAGGAAGGAAGGACGGAAGGAAAGGAGTAAAAGGAATGCATTCTAGGGCAAGGTTGATTGTTCGGTGATTCCACGAGTGGTTATCTGTAAATGAAGAGCCACAAATACGGAACAGTACGGGAGCAGTCAGAGCAGGAGTAGTGGTGGGCGCGCGTTGGAGTTTATGGCGAACGAAAGGGGAACGGTAGGGAGTAGTTGAAAGGGAAAGAGCGAACGAGAGGAAGAAAGGGAGAACGATCAATCGAGAAGGGTGACACGAAACGGCGACGGTAGTTTGTTCGCGAATAATTCAATCGCAGCCACGATTATTGTCCTAAAACGATCCTTTTTTTTTCACGGAATTGCTTATTTAGCGTCTGCATCCTCTCGAAGACGACGCGGTTTTCTCGGATAAGAATCTAATAGGCGCGGACTGGTAGCGGTACTTTTCGTTTCCTTTCTTTTTGTGCGTCAGTTTATCTCGTCGAGTGTATCGAGCGCTAATGCTGCGATCTAATACTCATGCCACGAGAATATAATGTTTCAAATTTCTAACTGTGCAATAGTTTCGCCTCGATTCTCCGCTCTTCTGGCCAAAGGGATAATTATTTCAGTCTTGTTTAGATTGCGTTACGGGTATCGCGAGTTGCGATATGGATTTCATTGCTGGTAT
The DNA here is from genome assembly GCA_928718305.1 of Tetramorium bicarinatum. Lineage (NCBI taxonomy): Eukaryota > Metazoa > Arthropoda > Insecta > Hymenoptera > Formicidae > Tetramorium > Tetramorium bicarinatum. The sequence goes on along the minus strand of OV788324.1, from coordinate 7,421,086 downwards.
CCATGGAAATGGTTATCAAGTGGCTCTAGACTATTGGTCTCTGCTGTGTGGAGGTTTTTTTATTAAATTCCACTTTTGCGCATATTTCCACATGAATGAATGTGTATGGGATATGTACACTAGGCGTCAGGAATGCCTTTACACATGAAGTTGGCCGTTCAAAGTTTATTTTTATCTTTCCAATGTGAAAGGCAGTAAAAAAAAGGAAAAACGATTCTGAACGCGTCAACTTCAAAGTGTACATACATGGTACAAAGAAATATTTTAGAAAGAGAGAGAGAGAGAAAGAAAAAAGAAAAAGATGAGAATGTTCTACAATTCTCTATCAATAATATGTAAAATAAATCTTCATGTATCAAATATTGAAGATCTTCTGTTTTAAGACTTTTCGTTAAAGGTGCAAAGAAAATAGGAGAAAAAAGGAATCGGAGATTGTTTTGACTAGAAAAAGTTTTCGGAACTGCGCGGCGGAATCGGGAAATCGCGCGGATACTGGTGAACAATGGCCCAATAAATCTGACGTCATTCCTGAAGACTCGTGTAAATCCTAATAAATTTCTGCGATACTGGCGACGCGACGGATCCTTTATCTACCAGTTGAGAAAGGTTTTCCATCGGTTTTCCGAAAAAACGTGCGCGAGCGCCAGAATGCCTGTCAGGACGGTGGCATCCAGACTCGTGATTGATTAGCATGACTAGGCGTTATGGATTTATCGTCGGCATTCCAGACTCGACGGCGACGATCTTGTCAGCGATAATCGTCAAGGAAAATCGGCTTCCGGCCAATCGACGCTCGCGCACATATGTCGGTTTTGCGGGTTAGCATGGCAGTCTAATGGCCATTTACATCGACACTATCCGCCGGTGTAAATGGCGGGTCAAAGGGTGGGTGTCCGAGTTGAATGGTCCCGCCGGGCGCGCATGGTGCCTCATCAAAGGGTCCCTCCTTCGACAACCAGTCGATCGAGCCACGTCGCTCCTGTGGATTTGCGGTCAGCATCAATGCTAGACCATTTCTCCTGAATTACGCTGATAACTAGTAGAGGCAATCTAATGAAGAATCCACTGCACGTTTCATATTCCTAGCACACTCATTTATGAATCTTCATGAATTTATTCTTTATAAATTTGCGGCTTTTTTTTAATATGAAGGAAATATTTTACACACATAATTCTTTTTACAACTGAATAATAAGTAAATAATGTAAAACGTTCAAGTTATCTTCGTAAGAACATCTCTTGTTATAATTGTAAATGATCATTTTCTATCTAGCATAAAATGCGTGTTTCTTCACTCTTCCATCCTGCGATCAAACAGCGAGAGTATAAACATATTAATTTATTTGCACGATTATATTCCATGAATAACGCGGTCGCTGCAGTGTTGTTGCAACAGCCGCTTTCGCTTCGGGACAGCCTTGAACTGTTCGCTCGCTCGTACTCGCAGGAAAACTTGACGCAAGGGCGTCGGCTTTATCGCAGCCGCGTATTAACGAGCACTTGCTCGTTGCGACTTCCGTTCCGTTGTGCTTCCGTAGATCGTCGACGGTAGTGCATGTGGGCGGCTAAGGAAGATCGGGAAGAGTTACGAGCGCGAACCGAGAAGGGTGTCGGAGCGGGGTTTATACGATCCGTGTCCGCCACTGCCGCCGTCGGACCCAGCTTTACGAGCGATAAAACCAAGGACGGAATTGAGTCGGTGGCTCCCCGCTGCTTTCCACGCTTTTTGTTGAGGCGCGTTGCTGCAGCTGCAAATCATCCACCACAAAACGATGACAGAGAGGCGGAAGTTGAAACGGCGACTTGGCGTTTGCGGTTCCGAAAGTGCGCGCGAGATTGCATGGAGATTCGTTTAAGTGTCTAGCAAGACGACATTTTCATTTGACAGATTCATGGATATTAATCAAACGCGAGAGACGAGTTCTCGAGACGAACGAACAACCGCAATGGATGCGTACGCGGTGAAAAGAGGATTGTTAAACAAACTTGAGATAAACACGGAGATGGGAAAAGTTTTTCAAAAGTATTTAGTAATAACTTTTCTCTCTCTCTCTCGCTTTGAAGTTACAGGCATACCGTGGGGAAAAGAGGATGCGGTAATTTGATGCAACGTGCGGCAAATATTGATTAGCATTAATACAATTCGAAGCGCATTGAAATTGCTCCGTAAGAAATACGTGAAAGAAATGCATTAGCTCAAGTGACTTTCAATAAACGATCCTGGGATGGCACTGAGTATCGATTTTCCTATCCTTTCGTTTTGCATCTCAATCGAAACGCATTCCAGTACCGCACCATACGGTCACTATGAAAACATTTGGAAGTCAGCGAACGGTTAAGAATCTAAATCACAAATATCAAACGAAATCGGATAAGCTGCTGCAAATTACAAATCAATACCAGGTCATGTACAAAATGCTATACGGCCCATATATTAGAAAATAATATCAAACGCAATAAGATTCTTTTATAGAAGCATTAAATTTAGAAAATAATTCATATTTACAAAATAATTAGATAAAACAGTATGAAATTTAAATAAATCTGCAGTTCGTTTTTAGATTCAAATATAAACTTATAATTCCAGTTCCGCAATAAAATTCAATAGAGCGCAGCAAAATACGATTCGATATTAAATGACATCACGCGGTGAATCTAGACCGCGCACATCTACAATCTTCACTGTCATAATGGACTACTCATGTCAGAGGCCCAGATGCATCGACGTCCACCTCGGTGGTCTTGCGAGCGAAAGGAAGAAAAGAGAACCCCTCGACCCAGATCCGTTTCGCGGTTCGCCTTTACGAGCAGCATGTCCGTCACGCGGAAAGAGATTACGAGCACGCTTCTCCGCCTCCGCACTTAGCGTAACTTTGGCGGTGCAGTTTGCTCGCCATTAACGAAACGTCGGGCCGGATGAGAAACCGGCGCCGCGTCGTGCTGCGTCGGGACGGGACGGTCGTGTCTGATCGGACTCCCTTTGGAGTGGAATAATTGCGCGCACCATTAGGCCTGAATCCGGCTTAGGAAGCGACTTCGATGGGGGAAGGGGGAGAGGGGGGTGACCGTCTGCGCAGCCGTTGAAGACGAAGGGGTACCCGAAGCATCGCGACCGCGGGAATTATTTATCGGAGGAATTATATTCCGCATAAAGCCGCGGGACGCGCGCACCACCAAGCTCCCGGTTACGCATTCATGACGTTCTCGTTATAATCCGACGTTCGGATTCGCCGAAGTTCTCCCGCAGAATATGTCCCCCGGGCGAAACTCTTGAAAATCTTTATATTCTTGACGGCATTATTTTGAATAGAATATCTGTATTCTCTTTCCGTATTCTTCCACGCTTCAACAGATTTAATAGTGTGTTTGATTAAACTCGATGTTCTTTAACCGAATAATTTTTCCTTTTCATTACAATCATAGGCTGACATCTTTTTTTTACGTGGGGAAATGCGTTATGTATGTCTCCGTTCTCGGGGAAGGAGTGGATGTTATGTGGGACTTCCCGGCTTGTGACTGCAAAACCTGGAGTATCCACTGAAAGTCTTCCGACGGAAAGGCTGACATCTTTCATTTTCGATAAATTTATTATTTTATATTTTTTATTTGCACATATTCAATTTGCACGATTCTAAATTCGATGATGCAGCAATTTTTCTCCAGTTTCTTTAAAATCGTTGCAAAAATGAAAAATAAATATTTTAAAGATTCCGTGTGAGAGGATAACATGCATACAATTATATACTCAAACTGTGAAAATTCCGTTTGAAACAGGTTTTATTAGCGTTCTCTCTCAAAAAATAAAAAATGTAAATTTTGTCTTATTCTCATGACATTCTTAAGAAAAAGCCTTCGCGCGAGGGAGAACGCTGGGAAGAACCAATGAATACTAGTGGCGAGTTTGCTAGGTCGACCCTGTTACGCGTTTTGCCGGTCGATTAATTTCAGCAAGCAGAGCGAACGTCGGCGACTTTCTTGCCGTGGTTTGCGACGCGTTTAAGCGGGTCCATCGAGCGATGATCTCGAGGAACGTCCTTCCGAGAATTTCTCTTATCTGGCCGAGGCGGAAACCGAGGCGAGACTGTTCCTCTTCTTGTCCCGCGACGGATGTCCCGTCTCGAAGTCGCGCCCCGCTTAAAAATAACTTAAAAGTAAGCGAGGGCATCAGCAGACAGCGACCGATCGGCCGATCGACGGTGCGACGAAAAAGTCGCGAGTCGTGCACTTGTCGAAAATACCGCGATGCTCTTGTGGCTCACTTTATCCCGCTTACGTCTCGCTATTTCGAGAAACGCTGCTTCCATTCTCTTTATTTCTCTAGACGAAATAAGAGCACGCAAAAAAGGAGCGATGCGCTTTTAAAGCTTCAGATGGTATATCTCTTTCTTCACTATGAAAGTAAAAAGGAATAGTACTGAAATAAAAATACTAATCGCTTTCTCGATGCGGAGGAGAACGAGCGAAATGTTTCGATCTTCGGGAGGGGGTTGGTTCGAACTCTGGGGATGAACAGGAGAAACGAATCGCGCAAGAAATAACAAGAGAAATGATGTATTAGTTCGCAGCATCCAGTCGTTTGTTAAATAAAGTCGTACGGATAACTGAAAGTGTCGGCAGTGCATTACGGCGGCCATTTGTCAAGGGCTGCTCTTTTGTAAGAAGACAAAACAGATCGATTCTTCAGCGCGGATAAAAATCGCCGATGAAAGCCGGGATTATTAAATTTATTGAGGGCGAACGTTCTAGCAGGCAATCTATCGTCGACGGAGCAACGCGACGAAGCTCGGGCGACGTACTCGGTGTGGCGAAAGGAAGAAGAGGAGACATATGAGAAATCGAGCGCACGTGGGCGATGCGTGAGCGGAAATCGAAAGGCAATAACGAATTAGTCGCCCAAGTAATGGAATTAACCGGTAATTGAACGGATGTGTCATTTAATTATGGAAAATGACAGCCGTGCGACCGCATGCATGCAAAACGGCTGAATATGAACACAAATGATCGGTCGTCATTTCACGAATTTGCCTCTCTTTTAAATTGAAATAATAAAAATTAAATGTCAATTATCCGTTTGCTAAACGAATACGAATGCAGCTTTCCGACAGCTGGGAGAAAGAAGAATATTGTTAAATAAATTTTAGAAAAGTTTTCAGAAAATTTAAAACATTTATTTTCTCAAGAATCTTTCATGCCTTTAAAATGCTGTTTATTTCTACTATTCTGTTTCGTTACAAGTACTTTGCATAATTTACTCGTAAAGTCTGCGGAAAATCCACTTCTCGTGAACTAATGGCGCTCGTTTCCTCAGTAGCGAAAAAGATAACCGGATTTTGCCGTAGCAGACGTTTTAAGAGGATATCGCCGCCTTCGACGGGAATGTCAGCTGAATCGCCTGGCTTGATAAGGATCACCGAAGGATCGCTCCGGTAAAATTAAGTTCGTGCCGTTCCACAGGAAGGAAGAATCCGACCGGCGATCAGGAAGAAGTTGAACATGTGGGCGACATGTGAGTGGCGAGCAAAGAAGACGCGGGGAACTCTCTCTCTCTCTCTCTCTCAACCACGACCAACACCAATAAAAGAGGTGGTGGAAAACGATGTCCTCGAAATCCCTCGTTCTCGTCGTGTCCCTCTTCTCTTCCTACCGCGCGCCGCGATTAACTTCTACCGATAAATTCTCATTCGATCGTTTGGCATGCGTCTCAGCGAACTCGAGCAGCCGATTGCTATCTTTCACTGCCTCTCTCCTTTTCGCCGCGCGCGCACAATTTCTCTTCTTTGTCCTCCCGTTTCCTCGCTTCTTTCGCTCATTTACTCCAACAAGGTGGTACCGGTCCCCGGTGATGAAGTTACATTGAGGGATGAAGTTTGTGCGCGGAAGTTAGACCAGCTTGCACGATTGAAAACGTGATTGTTCCCAAGTACCTGTTCTCAGCTTTACGGAAGCGTTCGCAATTCGCAGTTTAACACGTCCTTAGCGCTACGTAGCGCTACTTTTATCAATGAACCTTTTCTTCGGCGACTTTAACTTCTTGTCTTCTGACGGGAACGAAACATTAAACATTACAAAAGAATTATTTAGAATTTCAAGTGTTACGTGAATAATGTAGAAAGTAATGTAATTATAAAATGTCATTCTTTTTATTATTATATAGTTTATATTTGAGTTATACTTGATTTCTTAAAAAAAAAAGGAATTATTTGTAAGTAATTTTACGTGTTTATAATATTGTCCGTATATTTATAAAATGCAAATGCAATTTTATCATTTTTTTCAGAAAATAAAGAAATGGAATATTTTTATACATATAAAACTTTCCGCACACACATTTAGTAAATTTCCTTTTCGACCGTTAAAGACACCATTTATGAAATTACTTTCATTTATATGAAACATAAAAGATGGTTTAAGCGAAATACAATACATTCTATCATTCATAATCCTTTGTGATGTTATCTATTCTACTGCCATAAACCCAAGTTCTACCTGTCCAACACAAATGCCGTCGATCGCAGACGTTACCGGGATGATTTATGAGCTATCTCCCGCCGAGGGAACAGAGCGATTTAATTACGACGATACAGCCGTCAAATACTTTTCAAGCTATGATTCGGCTTAACATTCTTGTCTGACAGAAGTCTCGGATAATGTAGAAAATATTACGCGTGTTTATTCACGATCGTCTTATTAACAAAGTAGCGGATGATGATCATGAGAAACCATTATCACGTAATATCATAGCGAGATTACATCCTGTCAATCTCGGAGTAATAGGTTTAGATCGAATTAAGGATCAAAGTTTCCCGGATCTTCGTCATTACAAGATGACTCCCGTTCGATTCATGCGCGGCAAGTCTCCGCAATCCTTTAGCGATTAACGCCGCGAAACTTTCCGCACTTGTGCGACGTCGCGGCCCGTGCGGAGTCTACGGTTTTGCGGGTGTCTGTAACGTCGCGTTGCAGAACGTAGACACCTTTTTCCCGGTGTACGACAAAGTCCGGCCATCTGTCGCCGCCATCGGCGACGGAGGCTGCGCGGCGCGAGATGCGGATTGCTGATTTGAATATCGGAGGGGGTCCGCGGGGGGATCGTGGCTTTAATTAAAACTCCTGTTTCGCTCCGAGTGTCGTTGCGCGTCGTGTCTAAATGAAAAATCGAAATATTGTCGGCCGTGTCCCATCGGTCGTGCTGGAAAAGACCCTCTCCCCTTTTGCCGTGTCGAGATCGGACCCGCCCCCGTTCTCCCTGAGTTCCGTCTGCCGGAACTCGATTGAGCGAACCGAGTTATTCATCGAAATTGGAATATTTTACGGCAAAGGATATTGAGAGAAGGAAACGGAGTTGACCCTGTGTCTGGACGGATGTCTAGCAGCTCATCTCGCACCGAATTGCTTATTTAAGAATTGCACGCGCGATCGTGAATCGCACGAATAATTACAAACCCATAATTTATCAAGAGCTGCGGGTGTAAAAAATACCTTATTCGAAACGCGAGTATTCTCGACATTAGAAAAGCGTCAGTGTCAGATAGTATGTACAATGTTGGCTCGTGAGATATCCGTATGGAAATCGATTAGGTACCCCTACGCCCTACGCGGACGTTCATCGTTCATTGCAGGAGGATAATCGCGAAGCGCCGTCACGCGCGCCGTCATTATTCTCGTGCGGGCGGGGGTGTTCACCAGCGAGTGGTACGATGTGCACCACGCGAAAAGGAACAACACGACCCACGCGAAGGCCATAATCAACTGACGTCGACCTACGGGGTTCTCGAGCTAGCTAGCCAATTGTGACTGCAGCCTCTCTGCCGTGCGCGCGGTGTGTTTTCCTCTCTCTCTCTTTCTTTCTTCGCAACGTGTCGACGACCCTCGTGTATGAAGGCTCGCCGCTCGCAAGAAACGCAGCCGTCGCGATTTCTTGCGGCGGGATTTTCTAGCACCGAGAGTACCGCCGCGCCGCGCCGGTCGAAGGCCGTATTGAATCAATTAGTCGAACAAGTTATACGTTTATTTCTTGCAACGTTGCGACATTACGCACGGCATTATTAACACGACACGCGCAGCACGATGCTGCTTTTTATTCGCCGTGAAAGGAACTCGAGCCTATGCATAACGTTATGCGCGTCCGATCGTCCGTAATCTATGACATGCTCGTTTTCAGGCATAATTACGTGCATTAATAACGCGCGGCGATCCCTTATTGCAGTCCCATCGGCGCGCATAACCGACCGCACGTTGTAAATTACATTGCCCCTTAAAGGTCGATTCCAAGTATGAGAAAAAAATCGCATTCCCTCCCCTTCCTCCCATCAACTACCGGCTCCGTCTGGATACAAGCCTGCCTTTACCATAAGGACTCCCATATCTTCCGTGCCGCGGTCTTCAGGTAGGTAGATAGTAAGCAATGGCTATCGCATTCCTGCCCCTGCTGACGTCATCGCTATTCCTTTTTAGTTTTGCCGGGCATCCAGGACTGAGATCCGCTTGGCAGTTCGGAAGAGCATTACCATCAATATTCCTCACGGAATGTGCAGACGGTAATCTCGCGAGATTCTATGATATATCTCGTACGTTTTACCATTTTTTATTTTATTGTTAGAACAGAATAGTTGTTGCAATTGACGCATTACTTCGTAGAATAATTAATAGCGTAGTCGATAATAAATAAATAAATAACGTTTCTTATATGTAAAAACAATGGGAAAGTAATCGATAAAATTTAGTGAAATATAGTGCTATTGACAGTAATGCATCTCATTTCATTAAAAAGATATAAAAAGATTAATCATGAAAGCTACGAAGAGTCGTGATTTAAATGATTGAAAAAAATCGGAAAGATATATTAAACGGAAATTGAAACTATTTTCAATCATTTATTAAACTACCGGCGTTTCACATAGATATAAAAATACTGTAAATTTCCACCTTTGGGATTCCCTTTCAATGTTCCTTCGATCATCCAAGTCGTAACTTCTCATAGCTCGTTAACTCCTTTTTATACGTTCATAACATGAGACGCATAAGCCATTTCTTACCTCGAGGAAAATTGAATGCGAGTCGCGCGTAATATCGGTACTCTATTTCAGTGTATATACATGCTAACAGAACGATCGGATAATTGAACGTCGAGTCAATGGATGCTCCTATAAGTAAACTCCATTGCGTGTCATTCTCGAAAATGTGATTTGCGCGTTGCTCATCATCACGTTCCGTTTGCGTCTCGAACGTGAACGACGTCGAATTGTAATTTCCCCGGTATCATTTCCGATTGAAAAGCGGAGCTAAGATATCGCGAGCAATTCCGCGCGCGCTTTGCAAGGGCTTCCTGCAAGACAAAATCGATACGCCTTTCAACGGTCGTAATTACCGCTTCATAAAAGGAAACGGGACAGGAATTATAGAGGAGGAGTAAGAAGGGGAGAGAACGCCGGCGACGTGTCGTCCTGAATATACGCGTCGACCGAGGCATTCGTTTGCGCTACGCACGACACAGACCCAAGACCGGACGTTACAGCTCGAGGTTTCGCAAAGGTATCGTGTTACGGTCCGCGGCATCGCGAGGTGGCCGTTAGGAACAGCCACGACCGATCCGAGGAGACTCTCCGTGTTTCCTAAGCCAGCTGCGCGTAGCGATAGATAATCGATGGAAGGTTCTTTTTTGTCCTTCTCGGGCCTTTGCGCAATCGCACGATCTATTTATCTCATCGATTTACGTCACACGACCGGTTCGCAGGAAGCCATTCGAGACTTATTTACGCTGTGTACATTTATTCAAGCGAGATAAATAAGCGTATGAGCGCAATGAGAGAAGGACCTTGCTGCCGACACAAGCGAGGCTTAGGGTCATAGATTAAAACATTCCAACATGGGCTAATCGTGTCGCAAAAAAATCGTCATGGTACTTGTAGTTTGCAGCAAAAGTATGCGTGTCGCGTGTCGACAGCCGGTGCGTGTTCGCCTCGAAAGGTGACAGGCGAGCGAACGCGTGCAGTCATATCGTATTGTTTTGCATTTTGTATTTACGTTTCATCGTAATTCCGGGTGCCGGTAGGCGAGATACACAGCCGATCCGAAACGACGTCTGGCCCCGCCGTGACAGCTGAATCATCGAAGGACGATGAAGAATGGAATACACGAGTCTGCAATTTCGTGACCGCGCACGGGAAACGCGTATTTCCATACGTCCCGTGTGCAAATTGCATAATTCCGCGCGAATCGACCGAGCGACGCGAATTATACGTCGCCGCGCGGGGTGCGTGTGTATGCGGTGCCACGCTTCAGTATCGTTTGCATAACTTTCCCCGCTGCACCCCTCTGTCCACCGTGAGATCGCGTGGTTCGCTAAGAATACAGCATGTAACAAACGTATCGCCGGATTCCTTTGGCATTCTGACGGCACGCACATTGAGAGAAAAATATAGGTACTTTTGAATCCACCCATAATTTTATAATATTTCTAACACAAAATATGATTGGCTTAATTATATGCATCATTATTTGCCATGCATTAACCATAATTATCATTAGAAATATTATAAAATTGTGGGTGGCCCAAAAGTATATTTTTCTTTCAGTGCACAAAGTCACCAGAATTTTGCAAAATTCCTTAGTCCGTAAAAAAGAGCGGAGTTATTTCGATATTTAATTCTAATTTTAAAAAGAACACTCCCTCCCTTTATACCGTTGGTCAAACGTCAATTGAACAAGTATTTTGACGGGAATTTGATTTCGCGGATTAAATATCATCAGTCTCTTACGTGCAGTTGCGGATACGTTATCGGAAGTTTTTTGAGAAGCGCGATTCGCGCGAAGAAGTCTTCCGACTTCCGACATCGGAGCAATTGGACCAGTCTCGGGTCCGTCCGAGCTGTCGGCGCAAGATATTGGCTCGTTTTCTCAAGCCTGGCCTCGACAGGAAGTTACGGCTGGTGCCAACAAAACCATGTTACCTATCATTTCCGGCATCTCTCTTGTTGATCCACGAACGGAAAAGCGTTCTCCGAAGAATCTTCTTTCTGAAGCGCGGAGCCCTGCAAATTTTGCAACCACAGGTGTATCCCGTCGAGTTATCTTTCAATTTATCGGGGATGTTTGGTGCGATTAGCTTTCGCGGAAGGAAGGAATAAAACGAACGAACAAAATGCGATCTGCCGGCGGCAAAAGCGTTTTCGATAATATCCGGGATCGACGTAAATTAGCATATATAAGATATAACTGCAATTGGCATAATAGATTCAAAAAGGATTATGCAATTTAAATGGCAAAGCTTTTAGTTTCGTTTTGACTTGATGAATTATTTAAACGTAGCGATGCCGATCGTTGCCGGGCGTAGAATATACATTAGCGACGATATGTATTTACATTTCATTCCGGAAATAAATTTTCCGACATATTTAGCGCATTACACGGGCGCAGACGTGCAAGAGATAGCTCTGTGATGTGTGCGCGCGCACGACGAAACGCATTTTCGCACGAATGACTGAAATCATAAATCCATTAGTGAACGAGCGATTGGTCTGCCGATTGTGCGACACGTCGCCCCGATTTTGGCAAATTGGGGCTGACGTCGGCCGGAGTCCTGCAGGAAATTGCGACACAGAGCGATCGATTAGTCCCTCGAGATTTATTAATAGAAGTACGAGACGCTCACGCCAGTGTCATGATACCTCGATGCGCTCGCGGTAATGGAATCCCTTTGTACTAGTTGAAAAGAGCAAGAGAGAACGAAAGAGAGAAAGAGAAAGAGAGATTGGGAGGGGGGGGGGGAGACAGAGAAGAGAGAAAGAAATCTTATCTCTGTCTCAAATATACTTTTCTGCGTGAGTCACTCCTTTGAGTAGGATACAAAACACTGTTGGAAATGGTGAGAATATCAGGATCGGATGGAAAAAAGCATGTCGAATGCAAAGTACAGTTGGTGAAGTTTGTATGGGGATGAATATAAAGTGAAGCGATATTTTACAATATTTTTTAGATTTAACGGTTCGAGAAATAAATAAAAACGGATAGTCGTTGATACCAGCATATTTAATAAAAAAAGGATTTCCACACACAATAGTATATATATATATATTCCTAAAAAATTTATCTCTCGTTTACAGAAGAGTTATAAAATGTTGAAATTTATGAAAACTTTTACGATGCGTGAAACACATTTAAAAAATGTCCCTCCTTTTTCAAGAATAATATTACATAATATCTGATGGAAAAATAATTTTCTCTAATTTGTATTTTTTGCAAACTTTTTCATTAAAATTTATTTTATCTAAATGTAATTTATTTTGTCTAATCTAAATGGTTTTCAAAACTACACAAAGCTTTCGAAAAACAAAACAAACTATGAAAGCCTCTCTTCTTACGCTCTTCTTGCGATCGCAAAGATATCACGTAAAGGCTAAAGTATTTAACTCGCCTGGAACAAATTAACACAAGTCATCGCGTGACGCTTTTACGATGCCATGACTTAAACCTCAATTTCGCAAACGATTACGCAGCTGTCAACGCATTTTTTTTGTACTATGGACATGATTTAGATTTACAATTTATGACAATATATAAGTAGGCGAGACAGACAACGGGCATTTGAAAATTATTAATAAAAACAAAAATGAAGATCTGAAGCATGTATCAACCAAATGCAGTTAAATATTAATAAATTAATGTGCAAATTAAAAAATTAAGACCTTTATTTATTCTTATCTTAGAGGAACCCGGGATCCCATTCGAAAATGAATCAATAATACTATATGTGGAATATACGACGTATCTCAAAACATGTATCACATTTCTTCTGAAATAAGGTCGCGCTTTAGAAAAATATTCTCGACTTCGTCTGTCTTTTACAAAGTTCTTTCTTGTCGTCTTCCATGTCTGCGCATAGCACAGGAATCTAAGGAGGACTATTCTAGTCCGCTATCGTAAAATCAGTCAGCTGGCAAATACTTCGGGTGAAATACGTTCCGTAGCTGCGTCGTAGTGTTATATTTTCGCGGGACGAAATCCGACGTGTATATTGACTTTTAACGCGCGGCCGCTATTACTCGTCCGCGGCGGAGAATATTATTTACTGCCATTGGCGCGATGTAAATCAACGACGCGCAATATTTTCCCGCGGTTTATTTTATTCGACTCTTTCATGGTTATTTAGACTACTCTTTACCGTCACAGAGAGAAAAATAAAAGATACTTAATTTGAGAATAATTAAAATTTTATCAGTAAGTATTAATTAAATATAAGTAAATTGATTAAATATAAATAAAAGTTCGGGCTAATGCGAGTGATTAGTAACGGAAGAATCCCGAGTTTAAATCTCGGCCCCCAGCCCAAGTATAATTTTTTGCGGGAACTCACAGAAGATCTTTATAGATGTAGATGACATTAGAAACTGAAATAACTCTAGTCGTCCATTTTACACTACTTGATTAAAGTTAGTTATTCAATATTTTCGTCGGAATTAATAACTTGGATTACGCGTTGCTTTTCGAATTTAATTTATTTGTATGATATAAATTAAAGAATATACCGCTTTTCTCTCACTCTCTCTCTCTTGGTGAAAAAAGAAAAAAAAAACACTGTGCTGCCCGAGTACCGTTCTCAGGTAAAGGTCAAAAAGTCACTGTGATGATGTTTAAAAGCCCTGTCACTCGGCTGGCAATTATTCGCCTTAATTAGTAGCAAAGGCAGGGACGGGCAACCGCGTGACATATCTTTCTCGTGAATATTCGTCTGGGGACAACCACCGCTACAATTTGACGCCAGCTGCCAACCGGAAGCGGTCTCGGAGACCGGGTTCTGCAGTAAACAGTTAGACGAGATCCGTTAACAGGAAACGCGCCTGTCCATCGTGAAATTTCGGAGCAAAGTTTTATTTCTCGGCATTGACACAAAAATCTGAAAGAATTTAGTGGATTAATTGGTACGTGACATTTGTGCGAATAAAGGACTTTTGTTTCTTCGAAACTATCATTTTTCATTAGAAAGAAGATATTTGTTATTTTTTATATGTTAATTGATTAATTGTTATTATTTTATTAGTAACAATCATATCAACTTTTACTATTTCATTTGAATTATAACACCGCAACAAGCTAAAGCATTTTAAAATATTTAGAAACTTTTTCGATTATTTATTAAATGTTTAGTCATATTAGTATACTTTAGAATTATGAATTATTTATAAATAAATGAAATGGTTACAATTATTATGTTAGTCGTAGATAGTTGAAAAAGTTAAATTAACGGTATATCTTTGTATAAATCTGTTAAAAAGATTAGTAGAAGAAAGGAATATGTAGAAAGAAAAATAAACTGAAAATAGATAAAAAAAATAGAAGAAATAGTTTGCAAAGTACGAAATTAATTAAAGACAGAAAAATGTCTTATCAAAGCAACTATCTTCCTACAATATAAAAAAGTTTACTTTTACAAATATCTTAGCCCGCATTTAAAAAATAATTTTGTTAACCGAGCGTTATTTATGTTGCGTTATATAGTAAAGAATAGCAAATTAAGAGATTAAAGAGTATTTTTTGTTGCACAATAAGATAAATTAGGGCGGCAAAATCGACGTGGCGCGCTCGTTTCCGGGTGCTACAGAGAAATAGAAACCACGGACAATCGCTTAATTGCGCCAGTGAAGTCCCATGTAATCAGGATGCCGTCGTTTGGACGCATTTACGACGCACCTACGCTAATTCGCTCGACGACACATCACCACTCTCTCCGGTCTTTCCGCCTTCTTTTTGTTTGTTTCGCGCGAACGTCAGTGAAAGATCGTACCGGGGCATTTCTACGAACGGTCAATTTGTAAGAGCAGCAACGATGCAACAAAGGACCCGCACTCTTAACGATTCGTAAAGCATCGTACGGAATGTTTTCAAATATAAGAGATATGAATTTAAAAAAAGCGTAAAAGTTTTTTATTTTTGAAATTTTATGGTAAACTAGTTTTTATTCTCCGCTTAAGATGATAAACAAATTTCGACGTATCTTAATTCGGTAAACAATCATTCTTTTTAGTTTGAATTATGATCGAAAGTGATATCATAAATTCACAATTTTTAAGTTGTTATCTTTATACATAGTATATCATTAATGGGATACATTATGTAATTTCAGGCTGCAAAACAAGGAACAGGAGGAGCACCATCTAGATAATTAATTAACAGCAGAACGCGGCATCGAGCAAGTATCGCGTCTACCGTCAAAAACATGGTTTCCCCACCTCCCCCTCGGCGCATCTTAATCGCCGAGCATTAATCAAGTGCACGACAAAATGGTTAAGCGCGAAAGAATCGCCGGGAGTGCCGGGCTGGCTGTCGGCGAGCGCCTCTCTCGCCTACGGTTAATCCTCTCATTAATTATAAACTATTCCAGATTGCAATTAACTCCCGTCGCGTATGGATCGATGAAGGAAATATGGTGAATTAATTAAAACGTCGGGTCGGAAAGCGCGCCCGCGCGGCGCGGATGTACGCGCTAGTTGTTGGGACCAATCCCGGGGCCCGCTTTTGTTCATTCATGAAATGAGTTAAAGTCGCGGCGACGTTCTTCCCGGCGACCGAGCAATTTCCCGCCGTCTTCGGGTCGGCTGTCGGGGTAATTATCCTTCTTTCCTTCTTCCTCCCGTCTCCGCGCTGCGACTGTTTTACTACTCGGGCTTTCAACCCCCGTGCCCCAATGTACCGTGAAAACGCGCGACGCGCTGTAAATTTTTTCGCTCGATAAAGCGTCAGCGTCCGATGAATAGCCGTCGAATAATTGGATAAGAGGCATGGCCGGGAACGCCGTTTGTCGACGGGCGATCGTTAATTCGTAGGTGCGCGCCGATCACGAAGAAAGGTGTCATAAATCATCGGCTTAATCCCATCACCGTCGACGTATTACCTCAACCTTCATTTAGACGTATGAAAAATTTTGAAAAGTTAATTACCCTTGGAAGTTAATTGTCTCAATTATGAATATGATGTTAACCACGTCTCTTCGCTAATGAGAAAACGTCAAATTTATATATTTGCCGATGAGTTTCTATGTTTGTACGCACGTATATTATATCTAATTAATTTTTCTATAAAAAGAATTTAAGAAATTTTGTTTGAATCATATTATATATAAATTATTATTAAACTTTGATTGAAAATATTTTTGTTTCTTTCTTACGAGTCACATGGCACGAAAATATGAGATCTCTTGTTATTGTGGCAGCCTAAAAAACTAGCATTCAGCTGATACTCGTAATCAATACTGCAGTATTAATTGCTGATATGGAAACGTTATCACAATGCAGTACTGTGTTCTAACATTATATTAGTTCTGAGTTTCTAAGTCGCCACTATTTTACTTTGAAAATAAAAAAGTTAATCCGGGTACTTTTAAGATTTAAACAAATAATGGCGGTCTTAATTTTTTTATTTGCTCATTAATTAAATATTTAACCGCATTTTATCGATATATGCTTTAGGTCTTTATTTTTATTTTTATTAATAATTTTCAAATGCCCGATTATTTGTCTCGCCCCCCATTTACATATTGTCATAAATTGTAAATTTAAATCATACTGTCCATAGTATGAAAAAAATGCGTTGAGAGCTGCGTAATCGTTTGTGAAATTGAGGTTTCAGTCATAGCATCGTAAAAGATCCATTTCTCAAACAATTAATCTTATTTAATCGAAAACTTTATTGCCTGCACAAAACATTAACGTATGTATATTTTTTTTATACAACAAGAAATGTATCTTTGGAAATAGACTATTTAGAATTATAAAATAATCTTATCATAAAAAAAGTAGTGGTGTGAAGAACACGTCATAGTTCCACTCCAATTCTCATAACTCCACCCAACAAATTGCAATACATTCGTTTGCCTTCAGACTGGCTTCGCGCTACGGGGAAGCCTTTACCATTCTCGTTACCAATAAACGATTCAACCAAGCCGAATAATCGATCATTCGCTTGATTCATATCAACGGCGGAATATGTCTCATCCTTATGAATTAATTTATTTCCTTGCTCCAATTAAAACCGATATTAATCACGCAGAAGGGCGTACGAGATTGCTTATCAGTCGATTTATTGAGATTAATTATTATTATCTTTAATATTATTATGGTAATTAATACTGCTGTTTATATAAAATTAAAATCCTATAAAGGGAGAAAAAGAAACAATATATTTGAATTTTCGTAAAAAGAAGGAAGATTTTGTTAAACTTTCGACTCTGCGTACTTTTCGTTAAAGTGTATCAAATAAATAACTCGATGACGCATTCGAGAAAATAAACTGAAACGATCAATGGAATAAAATAAATTTCAATCTAATGATCTCTCAAAATGTACGTGCAACTGTACCCGAAACTAAAGTTATTTCACAGTAATAAGATATCGATTTGACAGACAATAATAGAGCTTATTATCGAAAGTAATACGTTGCGAACAGACCGTTATCCGACAATCCCTTGTGATCCGATTATTCCGCCAATTAATAGAACTGGTCATCCGCGCTCTCGCAGTGCCGATTAAATTGGTTTTGTTAATCGATCGGTCGTGTCGAATTAATTGCTAATGAAGTACCGTCATCCAGCACCGACGCGACTGCAATGTTGAAAAATAAAATAATGTCACGAATTATAATACATATATTTATATAAATATCTTCCGTGTCTGTATAATAAAAGTATCATATTCGCGTATTCTTTTTACACGTGTATTTCATATGAAAGCGCAAACGCAAACACGTATATTCAAATAACTTTTTTGAACCGCGGATTTCTCTGTCAGTCTGAATCCCGATTTGTTTCCTGCAAAACACGGAAATACCAATTTCCCGATACTTTCAATTGTTATTTCATTCGCAGAAAGTAATCAGGGACGAGTACAAAGTTTTTAAAACAACAAGAAAAAAATGTGAAATCTTTAAGGGTAATTATTATCCCAGATTGTGTGTGCGTAACAACAAAGTTATTTATATAAATATTTTAAATTTTATTATAAATTATATCTCTATAAATTCTAAATCTAGAAAGATATCTATATAAATATATATATATATGTATTATAATGCACCATTAGTACAGTCGAGAGACTGCCACTCGACTCGTACAAGAGGATTACACGCTACCTAAAATATTACATACAAACCGTGTATGCTCTCACCGTGTGTACGATTTCTCCCCCTAGATGGGTACATAATTATCAGCGTGTACAAATAATCGATTACAATAAGGAACAGAACAGCGGCCGCTGCGTTGGGTTGGTACGTGGAGCATTAACGAGCCCGGATACTTCCGTAAGCGGATTACACGTCGGTCGAAATATTGTATTTAAGTATGACGTAGAGCGGCCGAAGATCAATACACCCTAGCCCTGATGAGAAGCGCCTTTAATACGGATCCCCAATAATAACCGGCAGATGCGACCTGCCTGCGGACCTCCCTGCGAATCTCTCACGAGTCGAACGGAGATAATAAGGTTCAACGTCGTAATGGCGAGGGGGATCTCTGTTCGATGTGTCGGGCTATGGTTTGTTGCTACCTAGCCATTTAACGACCCGTTTCCCCACATAATCCACATCCCGCAATCCCGGCTCGTAACGCTTCGCGGCCTAAAGTTCGACTATAGATGTACATACGCGCCGCAAACACGCCGATCGCCGGTGTATTAATTACGCCGCGCCGCGAACCGTGCCGCGCTCGCCCCGCTGATTAACGCTCATTTTTTACATGTCGAATCCATCCTTGTCGCGGCCAGAAATTGCAATTACAAATGACCGTTTCACCCTCGACCACGATTGTCCGCGTGCGTGTGAGAGGAAGGGAGTAGGCCGGGTTTTCTCCATTGGAAAAAGAGAATATCAAAGAGCCGGGAAATAATCAAAATATCAGGGATAATAATTATCGGCGACTGCTGATTGTTCGCGCAATACGCTGATCATTTCACAAGTTTTTTTAAATTTTCGAATCAATATAAAAAAAAAACAGGAAAGTATATAGTACATGCCAATCCAGCTTAAACCTTCTACCTTCCTTCACGTACCGTTTCACCTTTTTTCTACCAAAGACACCTGGACGCGTACAATTCTTAGCGGGGAGGAACGGATGTAACAATGCCTCCCTAAATGCATCGTTGCGAGTACCTGGCGAACACCAGCCGGGTGGCGTCCGATCGAACAACCGGGTGAGAAAACGGAGCGCAGTGCGCCTCAACTTATTTTTTAAACGCTCCACATTTTAAATCTGTGCGACGAGCAGGATTTAGCGCGAAAACCGCTGCGGAATGTCGAGCTGTTCTGATTGCGGCCGAATTCTGCTGAGTGGGCCGCAGCACCGGTACCACACGCTGTGACCCGATCGAAATTCTGGCGCTCGCAACTGCCGACGGAATCCCCCACCGCATGAGAAATTGCCAAAGAATACCCGCATACGGGTGCGGAATTTTTCTTCGTCTGATATAAATCATCGAGAAAACAGTGATGATGGGACAGACAGTAATACATACTTAAAAAGAAGAAAGAACGTGCCTTTTCTTCAATATTGTGGTTAATGGCTCGTAAAATATATGGAAAAGATGTACGCACATAGGTAGACCGATCATTTAACTCGCGCGCTGCGATGACCGCAAAACCGTTTGCCAGATGCGTTTCATCGCTCTTCTCCACAGCACGTGAATGACGAACGTATTTTGAAAACATGTTTTACTGAGCACGTTCTACCATTCGTCACTATGTTAGACAAGATCTGAGAGATACGAAGATACCGTTTAGGTAATGAGCCAAACTTACGTGAATACACGACGAAAGACAAGCTTAAACACATAAAGCTGCTCAGTCCGTCTAACGTCTGTTACGACATTGTCTTACGATAAATGAGAAATGTAGAGATAAGGTATGTCTTACGCAAATTTTGTTGAAATATATGTTATAAAAATATAATTTTTGTGAATTCACGTAATTTAGCTGCATATGGAAAATATTATAGAACCAACATTAAAAAAATTATTTTTCTAATTGCTAATTAATAAACAAGTTTTAACTCTTTGAAAACTGATGACTTTTTAAAGAGCCAGAGCATTTATTTTATTAAACTTTTAAATTTTGTAAAAAAAATATCATATTTAATCGTAATTAGACAGGCGAGAGATATTATTTGAATATGTAAACATCTTTAGAAATAATAGTTAATTAACCCCAATAATTGGGTACGTGCTAGCCGAGGCACGGGCAATCTTACACGGAGTTTTTAACTTATCTTTAATCCAGACTGCTTCAATCGACCTCAATTTTTCATGATTTAGATTTGAATACCTGCTACACTCGATTCATTCCACTGTTAAAACAATCACAAAGTTGCGATTGAAATAAGAGATCCTAAACTGCTTCAATTTTCCATAAAATTTGATATCCGACACACGTTGCCATCAAAGTATCGGCACGAAGGGTCAGTCGAGAAAACGACGATACTTTATACGGGCGCTTCGTCTCGCGTCGCAGCACCGCCGGTTGAATATTCTCGACGTAATAACGAAGGTATGTCCCTCTCCCGCCGCTATGCCGCGGAAAATTGTTGAAGGTCTCGTTCGAAGGGACCAAAGCGACGGAATTTTCGCGAAGAGCATATTCACGAGGACGTACATTCCGTACACGTAGATGCACTTCGTATGCAAGTTTCGTCGCTGGTTGTGGACCGCCGCGCTGCGCTACGCCGGCAGCCTCTTTATTTCGAAAATTCCGCGTTCCTCACCACGAAATAATGGCTCGGTCGTTCCGACGATTCATCCACGGACAATTTCCTTCGTTATGGCATACGCGAACTCTAGAAGAAAAGTTGCTGCCCTCGCGCTGGCCGACGTTGGCGAGAGCGTCAGGGATATTGCATTCCTCATTAACGCAAACGAAACGGACGTTTTTAATCAAAAAAGGGTACGACGTTACGCACCGGAAAACTTTTATTCTTTAAAACTTTCTCGCCTACACGCTTTATAACTTTCTAGAATCTTCCCAGACGCGAGCCACGTCGACTCGTGCGTGATCAATCGTTGTCGCGGTCGCATTGTCTTTCGGCTCTCGTTAATATTTCATAGGCAAATGTAATTAACAAAAAATGTAAATCTATATAATTAAAAGCAGCTGACACAACTTTTTAACAATGAACAATTTGATGTATTTGATCTCGTGTATCAATAATATTTATAAATGATTGATCAGACATTTAGATACAATTATAAGAAAAATACTTGTATCGATGCATATGAGATGCATATTGATAGTCAAATATCGATTTGTTAGAAGATATTATCGGAAAGTGGCTCTTTGAGAGCTCTATAGATGCGGGAATCGATCGGAGTATGAGATTGAGCGTTAATTGGTCGTTCTATGGTAGACGTTATTGAAGCACGTTCGTCGTCGTCGTCGTCGTTGATTGGTGTGATGGTTGACCCATTGTCGATCTCTATTAGATTAAAGGGTGTACAGTGCACGATATTAATCAGCGGTGCTCAAAGGAGAAGTGCAACGACACTGGGAACGATTCTCCGAAAACCTCGTCTCGCGAGCGTCGCGTCGGCGCGATAGAAACGCGCGAGAGCTATCTTTTCGCAGAATTTACCACAGCGCCGTATTTACCGCTAAAGAAACCATCTCGCCCCCGGTCCGAAATAATTGAATAATTCAGACAGCCTTGTGGGTCGCGTCGGTTCACCGTCGCGTCAAGTGCGGTCGCGTTCCAGCCATTCCAGAGGTTCTCTTTGACGATCACGAAGCGTAAAGATGTAAAGGTTAATTAACGCTTTTAATTTGGAAAAATAATTTAAGTCGAGAACACTTTTTATAATGTTTCTTTTTCTACATTGCGATGATACAGTGGTGACAGAAAAAATAGGCGCGCAACAGAAAAATTTTCCAACGCTGAAAGTGAAAAGATGACTTTAGGTAATAAATTTAGATTTTGATTGCACTCTTATCGTTTACTGATTAAATTTGATTGCGTCATTATCGTTTACTGAAAAATACTTTTTATACTTTATACTATTAAAGAGAATATGATCTTTCCCTCTTCTGCTGCGTATCTATTATTTCTGTACATAATTTAAACATCATACAAGCATTTTGGATTCGGCGTTTCACGTCTAAAAGTAATAGATCCTAAGTAAGCCGACCGCGAGCTCGCCCTCCAGCGATCTGTCAGCGATCTCTCTTCCCTCCTTTCCCTTTCTCTCCTTTCCCTTTCGCACAATGCTCTCGAAAGCACGCGTTCGCCTCTCGTGCATGGAGGAGCGGCGAGATCTTCACCAGCCCAAGCGCACAAATCAGATTTTCGCCATTTAATGCGCCGTCAGATCTCGCCTCGCCAGCGAGTCGCGCGCTTCGGGAATCACGTCGACGTCCGTCAGGCCGGTTTATTGCGTTTCCCGGCAAGGTTTCGTCTCGTTTTCACGGTTTGTTTCGTTTCCCCTTTTGCGTTTCCAAACGGCGCGGCGGGAAGGGATAGGTCGTGCGACCCTGCGATTTCACGGCGCGTCGGCGACGTTTCTTCTTCTTCTTCTTCTTCTTCTTCCTGGCCGCTCGCGTCTGGCCCGTCTCGTCGTCGGTAGAGACGAGATATTCTCGCAACTTTTGACACTTCTCTCACCGGGGCTCGGCTCTCACAATATCCCCCTGTCCTCTGGCGCCGTCCTGTTCTTCCTTCCTTCCTCTTTCCTTCCCTCCTTCCTTGCTTCCTTCCGTCATGTCGACTCTGCTACAAAGAGTGTCTCTTCACGACCTCTTTCCCATAGTCGAGCTGACTTTTTCCACCACGCCCGTCGCGCTAAATCGAATCAATTTACGTGCACGCTTCAAGAAAATTCCCAGTCATAATCCTGTCATGAGAACTCGTCCGTGGTTGATTTCTTACTTATGATTTATAAGATTGAAAGATTTTCAAGATGTGACAATATATGTACGATACTATTACTTGCTTCTTTCATAAAATATATAAATCTACATATATATATTTTTTAAATACTTTATAGTGAACTTTTTGTTTATGTTTGATTAGTACACAAATGTTTCTACCATTTTTTCATCGCGACAGATATCTTTATTGATTTAAAAATAACATTTCTTCAACAGAAGAAATGTAACACGAGATATTAGAAAGCTACAATAAATTGAGTTTCATTAAAACATTTTAGTCTTGTCGGAAAATATATTAGTTAATATAATAGAAATTAGATATCCAGTTTATTACAGTAACAAAGTTTACCACAGAAATCTAAAATGAAGCCTGAAATTTTATAGCGGCGTAGTTTTCAATGGCATTAAATTAGATTCGCGATATATATTTTTCCTCTTCTTCTTCTTTTTCCGCTATGTCGAGTTCGTCGCAGCATCATCTCTCGTGAATTTGAGCAGCCACCTTTCCTCGTTTCCCCGCCTGTATCCCGAATCGAATCAACTCGCGCGGCTGACATCCGACGCCTCGATTTGAATTCTTCCTCTTATGGGAGATCTTCCAGCCACATATGCGAGATGTCCTCAACGTCTCACTGAGATGCGACTGGATCTTTTTATGTCAATATAAATACGTCGTATATGTTTGAACGAGAGATTGCTTTATGCCAATCAATACTGTAACAGCGTCTAGATCTCAAGATATCCGGTGATCTCTTATGGAAATTGACAATGTAGCGCTTAAGAAAACATATAAAATCTCTTCTAAATGTCTAATTGCCGTTTGGCAATTTATCTTATCTTCGCAGGTTCTTCGATGAGTTCATCATGTCTTAGTGTTAGAAGCGAATCAGCTTGTTTTGAAATGACACAAAGACCATCTCTCGTTTATTTGAAATTAGGGATAGTCCGCGCCGGGTTCTTTGTAAGGAAATTCAAAGGTTATCCGAGCCCTTAGCGTGAGAGTTCTTGCCCTCACAGATTTGATGAGCAAACATGCGGGATTATTATATCGCCATTGAGACGTTTCTTCATTGATTGGTTTGACGTGAAAGAATTTTCCTTCGATTTTAGTCGCAACGTTTTTTATACATGTATGTATACCATCATAATATTTATCACCGTAATATCAATTATTACAATATAAATTGTATAAAATTTACTTTTTCATTTTATAATTTATATTTATATAGAATAATTTATAGAAATAGAAAAAATAAACTGTAAACAAAGATGAATATTATATAAAATATTTAATGAAAAGATAACTGTATCTTATGAGATAGAAAATTCAAAAAGGCAATTCTTCATACACGGATACGATCTTCGGCTTCCGTAGTTCTCGGGGATTACTCTCGGGAACCGATATTCTCGTTTCATTTCATCTAGATCGACGTCGGCGACGTGCGTTGCTCCTTTTTAGAGTTTCCTGCTGGCGCGACGCTATCGTAGCCGAGGATAATCTTCGTCGTAGGCAGCGAGTGAGAGTTACGATGAGTCGGGAGGAATGTTATTCGCCGCGGGGGTCGCGCGACCATTTTGCCGGGACAGATTTATGTAACAAATATTTGCAAAACGAGCCGCCACGTCTCGGATCCGCCCTTAATGGATTGGACGACTCGCCATGCGTCGCGTCGTTGACTTCGTTTCTCATTTTTCCTCGACGGCGTGTATCGCCCCGCGGCGAACTAGTCGTTCCAATCCTCCTGAAAGCCCCCGGCTTTGTCTCCTCGGAGGGGATTGTGTCTCTGTCAATGTGTGGCGGCACGGACGATGATTCGGGATTTCCTTCGACGCATCCAAATGGAAATGGAATTCGATCGGAGACTCGGCGAGATCGAGCAGCGTCGAAACGGACGCTTTTTCGCCTGTCCTTTCTCAATTGAGACATTAACGATTGCTCCTGGAGCAATCTGTGGAAAAACTGTTCGCACTGCGAGTTTTAAACGCGCAGATGTAATCCGCTTCGGCGTGGTTTTTTGGATAATTGGCAATCAGGATAGGCCGGCCGTTTTCAATTCGCCGTCGGGCGGAGCTCGCGCACTCGCGAGCGGGAAATTAATTCGGGCGCCGCGTCACCATCGCCGCTACCAGGGTGAAAAGAACGAGGAGGAATCGGTTGAATAAACAGGCGGACGAACGACGATGTGCGTAATTACGTTCGAAACAAATTCGCCTCCGCTCCTCGAAAATCGCTCGTCTCCGGCGCTCGCACCGGCAATTACCCGCCGTTTTGTAGTTGTTACGGACGTCGAACCGGCACGGCGCGCCGTGGCGTGGCTCGGTTCGACTCGACTCGTGTATATCTCTCAACAGCGAGAGACTTGTTAACCGGAAATTGAAGGTCGGGCCAGAGACAGCGGCCGTTTGTGCCTGGCGGTGCGTCGAAAAAGAAGGGTCGGAGTAAACGAGTTAAGTCGGCGCGACGCGGTAAGGGGCCAACCTCTGCCAGGCGCCGTGTCTGTCCAGATTATGCGCCGAAGAAACGGAAGAAGGAAACGCGAATCACGCCACGATAATGCGTTTGGCGTACCGAATACGATTTAATTGCGCGGCCCACTCGTGTCTTAATTTCTCTATTAAATGGCACGGAAATTCTGAAATTTTCCGTAATCTGATAGAACGTTTTAATGATATCTTTATGGGAATATTTAAATTTAATCTTTTCGTTACTGCAGGGACTGCACATACATGTCCCAGCGATATACATATTCTGGCGAAAGGTTAAAGTTTGGTAAAATTACTACATTTTACCGAATTAAGTTTTGATAAACGGATAGGAAGATTATATTTGGGTAACTATAACGAGTTAATTAGAACAATTTACATTAATCATAATTTAATTGGGATTAAATTGGGAACTTGTTAGGGTCGATCCTTCTCCTTTTACTCGCGTTGATGGATACAAATCTCTCTTTTAATCCTTGATATTTTTGAATTTAATTTACAACCTGTTCTGGTAGCTCCGGCAGGGTGCACCGGTAGGTTTTTTGTGCTCGCGTGAGGATACACTTTTGTTCCTACTAAGCTGAGAATAATAAGGGCGCATTACTGCTCTTTCTTGTCGCAGCTAATCCAATTTCAAGCGTGAAAGCTCTTTACCGAGACGTGTTGCGCGAAAGGACACGGAACTAAAAACGCTTCTCGAGCATTCGCTTCCAGGGCGATATAATAAGCCGGAGTGTCGCAAGAAATGAATTCGCGTAAAACACGTTATGTCGTTACGATAAGACGAACGATATTAGCCGTCTCGTTCCCGACATAAACTGCCATCTGTTCTTGCAAACGCGATTTTCGCGAGCTTGTATGTTCGCGTCACTCTCTTTCTCTCGTTTGCTCTCCGTCCCATCCGATGATCGTTCGCACAATGGAATGGAAAATTTTTTATACGCGCTCCTCCATACGAGTACTTAATTTCTTCCGCTCTTTTCGGTTCCTCTCTTTCGCCTCCCGAAAAGAACTGTATAATAATACGTATAGTATCGCATAAAAAAAAAAAAAAAAACTAATTTGCACGCGTTGAATATTCCATTAAGCAGCTCGAAAGACCGGCGTTTTTGCGTGTTCTCTGCGCTGGCGACGGCGACGACGACGACGATGACGACGAAGGCGACGCAGACCCCCTAATCTGATTTCAGACGAGGGAAAAGAAAAAAAACGCGTCCTCTCCACGCACAACCACTTAGGGACGACGCGCCTGGCATTTCCCTAGGCTTCCCCGACGGATACCTCGCGTGCCTTCCAATACGCATTCTTCATCGCCATCTCGCCTACCGCCACGCATTCCGCTTAGTCGACCGATTAATTACGTGCCGCCGTGTCCCCCTCGCAGATTGCACGATTCGCTGACGCGGCGCGTAAATGCGAAAACTTCGACCCGCCCCTTCTCGATTCATTCGATTCACACAGCGTTTTAACCTCGAGGCCTGCCGATGACGGGCAAACTCGCGATCAACGGTTTTAAACTGGCAACAGGACGACCCTAACAACGAAAAGGCCGCTCGCTGTAGTAGGCAGTTGATCCAAGCGAGCTTTCTTTTTGCCAACTGAAGCATGTATCGAGCCGCTTATGGCATATCTTGACATATCTTTACGCTCCAGTTCACCGCGGAATCTTGGGCAGGTGTTCCCCGTGATTATACTACTTATGAAAGTAAAGAAAAAAAAAAGAAGAAACAGCGAGATCAAATAAACAAACATAATGTGTGCATTCGAAGCGGAAAGAATTTGCAAAATCTCATACGCTGCTGTACACTAAATTCAAAGAAATATTTTACTCGAAAATATATTCCTAAAACATTAATTCTGAATTATTATTGCATGATAATCGAGCGTTGGAGGACAATGTTTTTTCTATCTTTTGATATATTCGGGATGCATTAATGAAATGCGCATTTAAATAAAGCCTCTCGATCGATCTATTAAATTTTTCCATCATCTCTTTTTTAAATATTCAATCATTTTGCGATGTAACTGGTAATGTATTAATATCCTTTTAACATAACAAACAACCTAACCATCCGAAAAATTTGATTCGTCGTCGCAAATTTATTTTCCATATCTGCATGCGATTCGCGTCACGCCGCGGGCTACCGGTCATCGAAAAAAAGGGAGAGATAGATACGCGAAAAAAAAAAAAGATTGCATCGTCCCGTGAAACTTTGCCGATATATCAAAACAATGGACTTCACCGGAAAAACAAACAGATCGACGGTAACCGACGGCCTCCGGATGCGCGTCACCCGCTATCTCGGTGTTGGCATTGAATTACGACGAGGTGGTCTAAGTAGGAAGTATCTCGCGTGCGACGAATTGTAAGAAAACATACACGCCGTGTTTGTGCTCCGCGTGGAAGCGGGTGCCCATTGTTTACAAGACCGGTCCGTACGTCCGAGAATGTACGTCGGGATCGGTGGATCTCTCCGCCGCAGACGTTATTTTCTGCGGGAACATAAACCGCAGCGGTTTAATTACGTATCTTCCGTTATTAGATTAGCGCTTACGTAAACCGAAAGGGAATCTCGCTGTTTGCGCTCAATATTTGCGTCATTGCGTAACAGCGTTCGATTCGCAATACAGCGTGATTGTGATATATGTATATATGTGTGTATATATATATACATATATCACATATATATATACATATATCACATGTATATATATATATATATATATATATATATATATATATATATATGTATACATACATATATGTTATATTGCGCCGGGATTACATCAATATTTACGTGGCACGTGAGACATCGGCAGCGCTTTCCTTGGACGCGCTGCTCCGATATTTCGTTTTATATCTCGCTTGGCTAACTTCCACGTCGTCGTGCGTATGATACCTCGCGGACTAGGCTCGATACGACGTAAACGTTTAATTCGAAGATCCGCGATTGATTGCTCGTGCCGCCCGAGAAAGTGGCCCACAATATTGTGCCAAGGTACGAGCATCAATATTTATGCTAGTGTCGTACGGCACTCGATCTTTTCATCGTTCATGTTCCTCGGACTTCTATACAGGTACAAAAAGGCGCTGATTTTCGCAGAAATCAGATTTCCGCTGCGAGTCAGCTTCTGAGTATCTTCTCCGCTGAACTCGCTTCCCGATCTTGAGGCGTCGTAGAAAATCAAGGAAGTCGTCTGTTTCCGCCGAGCATTCTCAGCAACGACTCATTCTAAACCACCGTTCGCGCCACCGTTGACAATCGCGGAATTCTCATTGTCAGACACAGTTTTCCTTGCACTTTGCATACGTAAGATGAAACCAACTTTGCATTTGGTACAAAAATTAAGGGAATATAAAAAAAGAAAGTCTTGTAAAAAAAAAATAAAAAAATTCCGATTGACAATGATAGAGCTGATACAATTCTTCATGGATTTTCAAACTTATAATATCGATAATCATATTAATAGCAACGGCATGAAAATTAAATATAGGAAACGCGAGATGAGCATTAACATATAATTGAAATGGTGCGACCGGGTATCTCGGAGTGAGACTCACTAACGGAATCTGTCGATAGCAGATAAATTATTATGAGACAAAAAGTAGAGAGAGAGAGAGAGATGCCCACCTAAGTTTGCGCCAATGTCGTTGTACACCAGAAGACCAAGCCAGCGTTACGCACGGTAGACCGTCGGAATTCGATTAATGCCGCAGCGGTATCGATCGGTTCTCGCTCGAGCGATTTCCACGCGGCTCCATGACGTTTAATTAACGTATACGCGTAGTTATCCCAGCCAGTGGCTTAAAAGGAAGGAAGGAGTCACATCGTCGTCGCTGGTCGGTATGTTTATTAGTCGCAGTCGGCCCACGGCCGGGCCAATACGTCGCAGCGATCAAACCAGCCGGTGTTTGTTTATCCCACATCAAAAGGACCGTCGGTTAATCATCCGCCTTCGGTCAGCGAATCAGTAACCATAGATATAACCATATATGCGGCCGTGTAGACCCAGACGAAGCGATTTGCATGAGCGGACTCGTTCTTCATGTAAAGAGGAAACATTAGCTATATTTTTAGGCTACATTCATTAACTCCTTCCTTCCAATAAACGTCAAATTGAACGAAGATGCTAAAAAAAAAAAAATAAGCGCATGAATATCTTATCTCAAAATTAACTTTAGTAAACGATTTTATAAAACCGGTGAAACTGGTCTACGAAATCTAAGCAAATGGATTTTGAAAGAGAAAATCATTTAAAATTTCTGACGTATTCGTTATGTCTTTGTTACGTTCCGCCCGTCTTTTCGCAGCCTCGATATTTCATCCCGATTATCGGCAATCTGTCGCGAAAAGAGTATACGGTATCTTTCCTCGCTCGTTTCCGGAGAATACCGGATACGCGATTCCGTATCGCGCGAAAGCGCGCTGCGCGATCGATCTCCCTCTCGGAGTTAACAACTTCCCGTTAGAATTCGCGATTCGTCGCGGCAAAAGGTATGTGTGCAATCGGAGCGGTCGGAAAATCCGCTGGAATCTCGCTTGCCGTGTAAATATTGACGTAATCCTCGCAAAATCCACGGCCCACACTGCTGCACGGTCGAGATTAGAATCTCTCAAATTAAACGTGCTCTGGGAAGGAACGATACCGCGTGTGCGATAACCGAACGGTTCTATCGCAGAGCAGGAATGTACATACACACAGGAATATCTTGGCTTTCTCAAACTTCTCCTTTATTCGAAAAAATGTTTCTAAATGGCTTAAAATTTAAAAAATCTTTTTCAACGCGCGCACTCGAGGATAGCTCGAAATAGTCTGAAGTCTAGACTCTATGTTTCTAATTAAAAATAAATAAATAAAAGGAAAAGTTAGATTCTAAGTACACGTTCAAGTCACTGAACAAAGGCACGCTTCAGTGTTGCTTTCCATAGCTAATGATTATCGTTTTAAAAACGTAATCTCTACATTTAATTACGTTGAGCTCGTTTCTGCATGAAATGTGTTGCAAGCCAACGCAGGTCGAAATTTCGAATTTAATTGTGGCAAAACACGGAAGCGATAAAAAGTACATTAGCATATTCCTTCTTAAAAATTATTTCCACAACATCGCGTTTTTAAATCGTGTCGTCTTATAATGTGCACAACCGTTTCAATTCGCTTTATCCCTAATCGTAACGGGGATAAACTCGCATAACAATGATATACCGTTAAACTAGTCGCGGTGTAACCAACGGTATCCCCGACTTTTCGCAGATCGGCGGCGTGGGTGGCAACTAAAAATATTTAAACGCGCGCGGTAAGCCGCGGTAAGCATTTGTATCAACGGCCCTGTCTTTTCACGACCAATGCGGTTCGATGAACTTGCACTCTCGCGTCGTTCACACTTTTTCTCTGTATTTGCCTCTCTCTCTCTCTCTCTCTCTTGCGCGCGCGCGCGCGCGCGCACATATACGCATGCACACGCACACATGTCAAAACTGTCGGCGACACGTGCGCCTGTATCCACTTGTTGAAGTGACAGCGGCACGTTGCGCGTTCACGGTGGCTGCCTCGTGTGCCCCGTGATTTTCGAGCTGGAAAATTATCCTGATGTCATTTGCGGCTGCATGCGCGCGCGCGTTTCTGCACGGTCGTTGCACTGCCAACCACTGTTGCATTGCCGATGATCTCTTTTTTTCTTACGCTCTGTCGACTTGCTACTGTCGGCGATGTTCGCCTATCGCTTCGCTCATCACCGAATTAACACGTTATGCCATACGAGATGTTCTTGCTCAACAAAGCGAATGCCGCTAACCCTCGCAAATTTCGGGCGGAAGAATTCGCGAACGCATGAATAATTCGAGTTGAGAATAATATTAAATTTGTATTAAAATATTTATGTAATATTTAAAACTCCGATCTTATGTTTAAAATTGTCTTAAGTTTATCTTCAAATATTACGTAATAAGAGAAATAATCCTCATAGTGTCTAAAAATAAACTTAAGTCTATCTAATCTTAATTATAAGATCAAACTATGAATGCCAGTCAAAGCAATCGTAATAAAGAAATAGATTTTTTAATTCGTATAAATATTTATTTTTCTAGTGAGCGCAGTTTTTAAATATTATTACTTTTGTGAAAATTTGCGTCACTTTTTATTTAAAATTGTTTTATAAATTACAATAATTTTGCACAATTCCCTTCTGTGCGCGTATACTTGGCGCCTTTTTTTATTTTTTTTAAAAGATAGATTTTTAATTATTATGTTTATATTTTTACAATAATTTATTGCTTAAAATAATGTTTAAATCACAATTTATTAAAAGAAAAGTAATTTTGATGAAACAAATTTTATAAGCACGCACTCGCGCGCGTCGGCACGCACGTACTTTACATACATAAAAAATACATAAAAACTTTATTTTCTCTTTCAATGATTATGTGAACAAAAGATATAAAACGTTCACACAAAACAGAAATTATTTTGTTGTTTTGCAAGCAATGTCAGTTTCGTTTTAATTAATTACCCGTTATCGAACATTCCAAATGTCGAAGTACATTGGCGCGTACTTGAACGATAGTTATCGTCGAGTGTTATAAGCTCAGTATTTGAGATCCCTTGGGTCAGTGCTCGAAAATCAACAAACCTAAGAGCAGACTCGCTCGTCCGGAATACATCGAATTCGGTTTGAGTATGGCGAGATACTCGCGAGAGATCCGTGGCCGGCGCAGTCACAGGCAAATGCGGGAAACATGGCAAACCGACGGTCACGACCGCAAACGCGACGGTCAGCGAGATATCTTGTTGCGACGGTGGTGGTCACAGTCTCGAGAATCCGACGAAGAAGTTCCTGCCAGACCGAGTTCCGAAGTACGAAGTCGAGCGGTTAAGCTAATTTAGAACCAGGGACGGAGAGTAACCCCGACTCACCTTGAAAGCTATCGAATTCAACGGGATCAAGCGGTATCAAAGAGAAATCGCGCGTACAGGTATTCGATTCCGAGCGACTGAAAATTATTCTACCGACTATAACAAGGTCCCAACCTTTTCGACAACGAGTCTTCTTTTTACGATAGCGTTCCTTAAAGGATTATACTCACAATCAATCAGGAAGTCGAGAAAAAAACGTGATTTTTAGGAATTAAAAAAATTATAAGGTTTTTTGCAAAAAGCGTTTGTACGAAAGATTGTATTTTTATAATTTTTTTGATAATAAATATGAATAAATAAAGAAGCTATAGTCAGAATATCGAAGGTCCTTTAAGAAAAGCTATTTAGCGGTGACCACTGCTGCTCCGATTTGGATCGTCAAATAAAAAATTCGAAAAGGATTTATTTAATATATTAAATTGTCTAGTCTTTGAACGAACGGTTTTGTGAAATACTGATTTATCACAAAATGACTGTGTTCTAAATTAAATTTTCAATTTTCGACTTTCTGGAGCGCTTCGTCTTTCTAGAGCGGGTTAATGACTCTGGTATCCCACCTTCTCTTCTTAGCGGCGCTGTTCGTTACGCGTTAGATAATGCATGCAAATTGCGTTAACGTAACGTGACTGCCGGCTCTAAAAGCTCGGGACCTCCGGCCAGTTTGCTAGTCAACGACCCGCCCGTGTAAAGATAGACGAATCGTTGCATTCACCGCTGCAGCTTCCATCCCGCAGCCTATTATGCGAATGTCGGTGGTGTCATGAATGCGTTCCCCGCGGGACCGCTGGCAGCAAACCGACCGAATGAATCGTGCGAGCTTGAAAATTCAGAACGCGTGCTACCTCTGGCCGCTTTTATCCGGATTTTTCGGAGTCTGGGTACTCGGACGCGCATTGTGATCTTTCCGTTCAAATTCAATTTGTTCCGGATGCACTTGTATCCGCGGACCTCTTTGATTCGGTTCTCGCGCAACTGACCGTATCGAATATCCTAGAATTGGTGGGGCAGCATCTTGAGAAATGTATTTTTCTTTGTTGGAGGAAATTGCTGTTTTCCATTTTTAACATTTCAATTGAACGTTAAATAAGAATAGACGCTCCGTCGTTTAATTATTCTTATCTCCCTAGTTAATCGCGTGCGAGCGTTATTACTTTACTACGAGACCCTTAATAAAACCAATAGCTTTACTACGTTGCAGTTGTAGAGTTAGCAGATATTAAATAGGAAATAATGTATGACGTGAGAGAGAGAGAGTTTCTATGAACGTAAATAATTATAGGATAATTGAAACATTTATTGCCGCCAGAATTCGTATTAAATCTCTCCACGCATATTGCCAAGTATTGAGATACCAGACGAGGTTTCCAACTTGCCTCGTTAGCTACCGTAGAACATTTCCCCCTTCCCCCTTTTCTCTTTCTCTCTCTCTTCGTGTTACATATATACATGATGAGTACCGACTCGCGCGGCCAGAACATTTCGAGTGAATCACGCGAAGCCTTTACAACTCACGCGCCGCCGAGGTTCTCCGCGCGCGCGAGCACGAAACTCCATCGAGGTTCTCTCCGCCCGCGTATTTTTGAACTCTTCGTGGAGTACGTGCTGCATGAAAGATATTTTCCGCGAAATGAACCCGAGCCCATTACCATGATCGACATCACCCTCCGGCGCGTGATGAAATTCTCTGTACTGCGAACCGTGATCGCGAACGTGTCGTAGGGGGGAACAGAATGGAAACGAATCGCGGCGCGGCGGGTCCGTCAGGACATCGTAGCCGATTTCCTTCGAACCGGATCGGGTACATCTCAGGAGCGTTGCTCCTCATTCGAACCGTGTCGCGACTACGTAATGCGCCATTTGCATAACACAATTGTGCGATACAGTCACGCAGGACGACGCTGCCCCGTACGTCCGTACGACTCCGTGCATTGTAATAACGTAAAATAACTATGTATTATAGTAATCAGTATTAAATTGCAGCCACAGCTTTTTGCTATTTCGAGTATACCGACCACGGAACAATACCGTGCACACAAAGTTACGGCGTAACACTCCTCTATCGCTGATTCTTATCGCTGATCCATGTTATTCTCTTGAAAGCTAAAACGTGAAATGCGATGCTATATCGAGATAAAGATACTTTATATCATAATATTCTGTTAAATAATTCTAAAAATTATGCGGAGTCGTATGCTTAGATAGGCTTCTATCTGTCGTGTCTCCTAATTATAATTATTAATGTCATGATTTTATCGCGGATTAATTTGCCGCGGGCATCTCATCAAGAATGCATTGAATTTCATAGATCATCGGCGGACCAACGACGAGGATTGTCTTCTGTGGACATTCGCGAGAACAAAAGTTGCCTTGGCGCGAGTGTACCTTCAAACACCACTATATCAAGAACACTTCCCCGGTACCGTACCCCGGACCGAGTAAATCATGAACGGTCGTTAGAATTCAGAGCTTGGTTCTCTTGAGACCGGAGCAGAGAGAGGAAGAATCTTGGCGAGCAGTGCCAAAGATTCGTTCTGCTGCGTGTACCTCTTGTCGATATTTTTACACTTTTTCCTTTTCTCTTGCCCGATTTCTTCCCTCTCGTCTATTACCTTTCTCTCTTTTATCTTGATTTTACCCTGTGGCACAGCGTAACCCTTCCTCGCGCTTTTACCACCGGAATCCGGAAATGGGCAAACATCTTGCGATAAAATTCTCCACTCGCAATAATCGATTCCTTAGTAAACATGTTATTTATTCCTTCGTCGTATCAATTTAACAACTTTTCACTTTAACAAGCTTTGATACTTTATCCAATCCGATAATCAAAACTGTTATCGTAGAGGCAGAATGTAGAAAAATTACGTTATTACTCTTTACATGCCTTTTTCGCGTAATTTGAGAGGATTTCTGCTTCCTTCCGTACCCTTAGATTATCGCTCGTTTGCCGATTTTTAGGATTCCCTCATTATACTATAGCGTAATCTCACGTTCCATCGTACTTTTCCGCGTGCTTTCGTAATCACGTTAAAATTCCTCCTCGCGATCTCCGCCCTTCGGATTCCCCCCTAAACGAAGCGTTCGCTTCGTTAGCATACGTTAATTTGTTGATAATTAATACGATGGCAATTACTTGGCGTTTCTTCGCTTTGTACACAGACCCTGGGAGATCAACAGAGATCAACTAAATTTCTCGTCATTATCTCCCGCGCATTCTCCTCGTTATGTAGCAGCGTGTACCCAGAGAACGTCACGCATGTGCGAACATGCGTTGCCGAGGCTGGTGCCAAGTTACACGACAATCTTTCGCCGCATCGCCGTTTTCCATTTTGCTGCTTCGCGGTATTCCTACGATAATATTATGCAACGGCGGCACATAAATTAAAAGCACGCGGACGCGCGTTTACTCATGACGTAATTCAATAATAAACTGCAAACGCTTTTACGGGCGACATTTATCGTATGCGTGCGCAGAGTAGTATACGCGACTACTAGGAGAGAAGGCAGTTCATTTTGACTAAAAATATCCGTGTAGATTTTAAGTCTTAGTCTCAATTTCGTTGCAAGAAACTGCGCAAGTTAAAGTTCTAACTTTCGTGTATTTTCTTGTACCAACTTGCAGAGAGCTGTTTCCGAGACCGTTAATTAAACCTACCGAAGATTTAGGTGATTTCCTTGTTCTTTCCTTGAGAAACAAAACAAGAAAGTCAAGCGGAAAATCAGTCAAATTTCAGTCGAGTTTAACTGATCGTATTACAGCACGGTCGCGCCTAGCGAAAAATCAATTTTCCTGCAGAGTTAACGTCGGATCTTTTTACTCAAAAAGTTTTTGCGTCCGTTTACATCGTCTACATCGGCTGTAGACCGCCGTTGTGTGGCGTTCGCTTACACACAGGATAAAAATCTCGATTACGTGATGAAACGAGATCGTGGACGGCGAAACAAACGACCGGGCGAAACTCGAGGGGGAACGCGATACGACAGTTTAAAGTTGTTCTCGCGGTCGTGTGCGGGATTTCAAATCCGCGTATTTATGAAAGAGCCCGTGGAGCGGGAATCAAGTGGGAAGGTATTGCACTGATGCACGAAACGACGAAACGTACAAGTCCCGCCCGGCGAGTCTCCGACAGTGAACCCTCGGAAGCGTGACATTGTCAGGAATCGTATTGCACGATACGCTCATCCTCCGTGACCGTGGCTCGCAGTGATTGCACGCTTAGTCAGTCAGGGTTGGCTGAATTTAAACCGGTACGGTGCAATGGCAGATACAATCAGCGGCCTACCTCAGACCATCGATTAAGCAATTTTTCAATTCGAAACGCAATGAGATAATTTGTCCAAGTCTCTCATCTTCTGCGTTTTCTTCTGCTCGCTACAAAATATATATATTTAAGAGATAGAAATGATTCTCAAACGCATGTATATTGTCTCGTTTTTATTTCGGTTTTTAATCATTAACGAGTGATTTCTTTTGTCCATATCTCTCTTAATAAGTTCGAGCAAAGATAAGTACTTTTCTTGAGTATATAAATAATTGTCCAATGAAATTTAAATTTATCAGTTAAATTATGAAAAAAAAAATTTAGAACATAAGTATTATAAGATTGTGTTCGCTAGCATATTGTAGGACAGAATATACATTACTATTAGTATCAATCTTAAAAATAATCTTTAGGAAAGGAATTTATAGTCGAGACGCGTAAGAATAATGTTTGCTCGCGTTTCGAGTGGCTCAAGTTTTATCCCGTCCTTCCACAAAACGAGATCGTTTTTGCGAGAGCCGGTCAAGCCACGCGCGATGTAGCGAGCTCGCGGAATGACGCTGGCGACGGCGGAGGAAACGAAAGGCAAGACCGAGACGGACGCGCGACGACGGAGAGGGCCGGGAAGAGTCGTCGACCTCCGCGGCCGCAGGTTGCACCTGCATCACCTGCGCCCGAGTCGGGCCCTGCCTTCGCGCCTCCATGGCAAGCTCTCGGGACCTCGCGGCGAATGCTGCGCAGCTTGATCCGTCGAGAAAAAGTCGCCTGTCCGGCGTTTGTAGTCGACGGAATCCGACGCGGAGCATCGCGGATGCGCACGGGCGCGGCGCAACGCGGCGCGTTGCAGCGTGAAATTCTCGGATTTGCAAAACCGGCGGTTCCTTTCGCCTCTTTAGAATACGCGGCAGGTGCAGCCGGTGCAGCCGTGCGAGGCAAGAAGTTCCTCGGGTATGCCGCGCGGGTTGTTCGTTTCCCGGTCGAACGCGCCGATAGGAGTATTCGCAGCTCGAATTCCGGCGTAGATAGGCACCGTAAAATTTCCGTGATTTATACAGGATGCATCCCTGCGGTTACTCCCGTCGACGGAGTTGCCAGACCAATACTCGAAAACCTGGATTTCGCGGTGTTTGAAATTATTTAAAAAATAAACAAATAATTTACCGTACTAGTACTCTTCAGAATATCTTTGGATTCATTTAAAACTACTCGAGAAAAATTGTACAACTCGTAGAACTATCGAAATCAGACGGCGTCTTATCTTCGTTCCGATAAGGTCCATCTTTGAACGAAATGATTTAAAATTACATTGTTTCTCGACAGAACTCTTTCTGGAACGCATCTAGAGCTACAATTCTTTTTAAATCTGACAAGAATCTTGTCGGAAATTGTCGCAAGACAAAGTGAGACGCTGCGTAAACCTGGCGTCTCAGTTTGGCTAATTGTAAGATTTTTTTTTGCTTTAATGAACCGAGCTCTTTGTTTAATTTATCAAGAACTATAGAACTATTGAAAATAAAGCTAGAACTCTCAATAATTAGGAAATTTCCACTAAATACGCCAGCTTTACACACACCGAATTGTCGAAGAGTTAAAAATCATCTTTATTTTATCCAATAAATTCATTGAAATAAATATTTTTCTTTTTAACAAAGGAAATCTTCCGATCGGCTGGCTGGTCGTGCCGGCGTTCGAGGCCTCTTGGAAAGCACTCGGCGCCCTTTCTCATTTCCTCGCGGAAATGGGAGAGCGGTTAACGTGAGATCACGGTGACCTCGCTCCACTGGATCGACAATTAAGCGGTGCGTCGTTCGAAACGTATAATTTCTCGCAGCCGGCCAGACTTTAAAAGTGCCGGTACGTTAGAATTTCCCGCTTCGATGTGATCAGATAAGCGATCTTTGCATTTTATGCCTCACCCCTGTGTCTTTTTGACCCTTTCGTTAGGAAAATACGTATGCACGCCAGCCGTCGCGACCATGAAACGAGGGTTCTACAATCTTTGGATAATTTCTGTAGTAACGAAATATGTGGTCGAAAAAAGTATTCAGTAATATTTCCTCAAAAAGAGAAGCTGTCTTTATAAAATCGATGTGATTAAAGACAGGGTGGTTGTAGGGGAGGAAAGAATTAAAAATTGCAAACATTCTTCCGATAATGGGAATACCAACAGCAAAGTATATACCGGGACATTGCCGTGTACCGTTTTACTCTCGCGCATAGAAAAGTCGAGCGCACCGTTATTATCCGCGAAGTCGCTTCTCTTGTACAATCTCTTTCTTTCTCTCTCTCTCTCTCTCGGCATTAACTAATCTGCCAACAAGCGTTTATTCGAGCGCACAAATAAATACCGGTCGTCGTCGATAGTATCTCTGATGGCGGTCGACAGTATTCTCGGTATAGAACACGAGAATGAGGATTGTGTATCGCGTTACCGTTATATTTCGTAGAAAGAGCAATTATGTCAACAATAGCCGATAAGCGGGTTTTCATTTGACGCGTAACGAGACACGGAGGACACCATAAACCGCGGATAAAATGCACTTGAACGTTGAGTAGCAAGAATCGTTATCTATACATTGTGCAACATCTGAATTCCGATATCGCTCACATTTCAAATATCAGAGTTATTTTCTTGACACATCGGCTTTACATCATCATGTCGCCGTGTAAGCGATACAGGCCAATGTAAAAACGCGAATAAACACGCGCTGACGACGTTTCTCTACAAGTATTTTCGAAGATGTGTCCTAATAAGCGTAGCAGAGAATGAGAGAGACAGAGAGAGAGAGAGAGAGAAGCGCGGGAGTCCCCATTTAGGTGGCACGGAGCCAACGGCAATAAGAAACTGACAGAGCTCTCTGAACTAGATTTAGCCGTGCCCTTACAAAAGTATTACGAAATAATTCAAGTACGAAAATATCATCAGCGATGGAAACTGTGGTGAAACACGTCGGCGTCTCTCGGACGCCACTTGGCGCCGGACGAGAAAACCCGGTTTTCCAAATTCACCGAGTCGCGTGGACTTGTATTTCCACGCTTTTAGGGGACGGAAAAGAAACACGCGGATCGCGGAGCTATGGGATCTTCACATCGCACTGTTACGCGACCTCTTTCACGCGTTTCTCACATTCAGGGAAGAGAAATGCGCGTTGCGCTTCGGAAAATTTCATATGACGTCCTCCCTTCGCGCATTTGAAACCGCCATAAGTAACATGACGTTTTCGCTTGCGAATATTACCATCTCTTGTGGAGTTTAAAATACATTTAATGGATACAACACCCGTGACTTAAACATCGCAAAATTTACGAGGAATTTCCGAGAATATTCGTAATAAATTCATTACGTATCACTCATATTGATGTATTAATCAAGAATTTGATTTTTCTATTATTTTAAAAATTTAATTATATTCTTTTCTCAACTTTTTATTGGAAAAGAAATAAATCATAAGTAATTCATTTTTTTCTAATAATAATTTTCATGTAGCATTACAAAACAGTTTATATTGTTAAATATTTGTTTTGTAATGAAAAAAATTGATGTATTTTTCAACAAACTTATTGCACATGCTATTTGCTAAATTATTCTTAATGGGAAGATTTTTAAATAC
The DNA here is from genome assembly GCA_928718305.1 of Tetramorium bicarinatum. NCBI lineage: Eukaryota > Metazoa > Arthropoda > Insecta > Hymenoptera > Formicidae > Tetramorium > Tetramorium bicarinatum. The sequence goes on along the minus strand of OV788324.1, from coordinate 7,380,933 downwards.
AGAACTATATAAAAAAATCTGTATCTAGATTTATTCTAAGATTTAAAGATCAAAGAAATTACCCAAGTTCTACAAATATAACAGAGCATGACTTATAATAGTATGATTCTTACAATAGAATAGATATTTGCAAATATTTTTCATGTATCCCTGTGTGCATGTACACTAGGCGTCGGGAATGCCTTTACACATGAAGTTGGTGCGTTCAGAATTTATCTTTCTTCTTCTACTGCCTTCCACATTGGAAAGAAAAAGCTAAACTCTAAACGTGGCCAAGTTCATGTGTAAAGGCATTCCTGACGCCTAGTGTACTTGACGTGGATTCACCTTTTACGTCGCGCGTTTTATGCTTTACGTTACAGATGTTCGACTTCGAATGGCGTTCTTCCCTTGCGCATACGAATACAAAACAGTGGGGAAGAACTCCTCGAATAGTCGCTGTGAATTTATATAATGCGCTGTGTATTTTTTCTTTGCAACGCGCGGATACAAAAGCGCACATGTTGCAGAATTAGAATTTTATTCTTTATTCTATTGAACTTTATTCTATTATAAAACGAAGAGAGAATCGATTTTGTGTAGTTCCTCTTTTCATCCGTAGTCTTTATTTAGTTCAAAACTGAGTTTTTCTAAATAAAAATATCAAGGCAGCGATAGCTTTCGCAAGTGAATAAAAATAAAACGCTTTTTGCGTCAATCTAGTATGAATACTGAACAGACACGACTCTCAATTGAATAGCAAAATTTGCATTTTCCATTGTGTTTGAAGACTAAAGCTTAAGACTATTTCAAAAAGATAATAATATTGAAAGAAAAAGCGTTGTTTATAAAAGAAAAAAATCTATCCAAAGACAGGCAGCTTCTCAACCATACACCCGAAAACGTGTATTTCACGGTGTTTGAAATTATTTAAAAAATAAATAATTTACTGTACTAAAACTTTTCAGAATATCAAAATTAATAGGTTAATTAGTTACGAAAGTAATATATTATTGCATAAAAAATATCTGAAACTTCGGACCTGACAATACTTTAGAGGATCGTAAAATTGCGCCACTGTCTTCGGAGAATAACCGGAATTTTCGGAATGCCGTTATATCTGACGGCATTATCGATAAAAATTCAAAAATAATAGAGAGATAAAAATAGGAGCACTCCAATAGACATTCCAATCGCCGATTTATTGCATAATAAAATACCGTACAGGTCGCTGACGCGTGATCGTTAAGTAAAGCGAGGCAGTTAAACGTTGCAAAAATAATGTACGATATGTACCAATATCTATGTACGATTCGAAAGGAATTCCGAATTATCGGAAGATCGAAGCAAAACTGCAACAGGAAATCTAAAAAACAATAGATGCGATAGATTTATTTGTAAACGAATTAAATATGAATTTATCGATCTGGACCGGTTTAGCCAGCGTCGCTTTTATTTCTAGAATAACAAAATGCCTAATTATTCCGACGAATATCGATGCGCGATAATGGCGGAATAAATTCTAATTAACGTGTCGCCTCATTACGGTCCAAAATAATTATACAATGTGGATAAATCGTCCGTAGGCAAACGAACGATTATAATAATTGAACTAAATTTCAGGGGAATTCTGTACGTTTCTTGCCTACGGCTCGTTGTGGCTAATTAAAGACCATTCATCCATACGTAATTATAAAAAGTACTGGATCGCGCGAGAGAACGTAAATCACAAATGCAATTGTAGCCTCGTTTACGATCACATCGCACAATTTCTGTGATTAAAGTAATATACAGACTACACAAAATCGTTCTCACGATTCACGTAATGAAATTCTTTGACCGACATTTCTACAGAATATTTTTATGCAATAACATATCACTTTCGTAACTAACGACGATATGATACGAAGTCAGATACCTATCTGGCCTGACAATCTTTCACAACCATGCCTTATAATACTTGTTACTAAATAACGGATTATGTCCAAGTGCATCATGCTTGAAAGAACGTTTATCTCCTGAAAACAGAGCAATGACGGGAAGTAAATCACGACTCACCTGAACGTCCACCAGATGTTGAAGCACATCGTGTTCAGCCAGAAGAAAGCAGCTAGGAAGAAGAAGTGCGCCATGATCGCTGAAACATAACGAGACAGTCTCGTTAGCTTTACAAATATTTAAAGCGATTTAAAAGATTAACTTTGTTTCTTTTTATTTAAGATAAGAATATTGCGTGAGACGTCAAACATTTTACCTTCACGATTTAATTAATTTTAATTATTGAATATTGATTTAAAAAGGAAAATCTTAAATTAGTAGTATCGATCGTTTCTTTGAAACTTTCTTGCAGCTGGATATTTTATTTATAGTAACGTATGTAAAATCTCACATTTGTACAGAACTTTAATAGAAAATTATTTGTCTTTTATGGGTGTGTGTGAGATTCATTAATAATTTGTCATACTCTTAACATATTCCAGACATTTTGTAACGGGTAAACGAGCTCGACGAGCAAAGACGCCGTCGGTTTTCAGTACCTCGATGCGTTATTAAAGATTTATAAATCATGGATAAAGGGAAGGGTGAGTTTCGAGGGTGCGACACGCAAGCAAAAGGCCGAACGACAAAAAACTTCGGAGAGAGACCAGCTTTTGTGAGGATCTGGTTGAAGAGTCGCCGGGAGAGTGCGACTGGTGGTGTCTTATAAATTTTTAAAAATGTCGCCCGCGCATTCATCCTTAGAATCTGCGCGTCTGCTTCTAATGAAGACGAAAATTAAGCGAAGTAATAATCTTTGCCGTATTACTATTAAAACATTATTTTTTAATAGTGTTATTCAATACACTTTATGAAAATCAAAAACATAAATAGTAGCAACAATTATCATTGACAATATACTTTGTAGATATCTACAGATATAAATGCAACAACGTTCAAACATTTGGATTTAAATTGTAATAATAAATAAATGTTAAATAAATAGTAAAAATAATAAAACAGAATAAATGAAAATCCTATAAACAATTATTGTCTATAATAAAAAAAGTATTAATTTGTTACCGTTAAATCATAAATTAATAATCATTTTTAAAATATATAATAAAATCTTTCATTCTTTCTTTCATTCTTAATTTGCTCGTTAATTTTCAACAAATATTCAATTTTTATTTTAAAAAAATTCGAAAATATGCTAAATTACAAAAGCACATGAGCGCGATGAAAAGATCCAATAGCAAGAGAAATGAAATATCGTTTCGATATTTGTATGGTTGGCGTATCGATAAATTTTTAGCAGCGCGGCGCAGCGCCTGGGTCTTAGAATACAAAGCAATAAGCGCAAAACGCATACCGCGAGAGAACGCGAGCATTAATTTTTAAAAACACACTCGACAGTCAAAATGGCGGCAATAACGAATGTGCCAATGCTGGCTCGCGCTTAGACCCTTGTCAAACATTCCTTTGTAAATAGGCACTTCATTTTTAATAAGCGCGGATGAATACGCGACCGAATATATGTCGTATGTCATCCGCATGGCGCAGTGAAATGTATGTAATAATTAAAACAAAGGCGACGTCGATTGTTGATTGTCAAATTTACATTGCCATTTATTAATGAAAATCAAAATGTTATCGTTTAATCTTTCAAAGTTTAATTATATAAGTACAGGGCATTTTACGAAATGTTAAATATTTGCGATAAAATTGGTTTATAATAAAATACTCATGTAAAAACAACGAGTATGCACGCAAACGATTTTATTTCGCTGGTTCCGTGCGATAAAATTTCGAAATCGGCTACAAACATAAGCACCTATCATTAATTACGCAATCCCGCTTTTTCACGGATACTCGCTGCACACAAATTTAATTTCACGATTTGTATAATCGTAGCTGTCTAGCATCGACAAGCGATCGATAAGTAAAGACAAGCGATATTAAACTCCATGCGATAAAATGACCAACTAATATCGAGATTTATCGACACTTTCTATGTCGCAATGCGCATACATCGCAACGTAATAGTACGTACTTGAGGCTCGTACAAAGGCATAATGCATGCAAGACCTAGCGGACCAAGTTCTTTGCATTCACTCTGTTGCATGCACTATGAGTTACACACCTCGTTCACACCTCGGGACAAACGTGCAATTAGAAGTCCTCGTGCGTAAAAATATGAATAACGGCAGCGAGTGACTCATCGCGTGACTATCGCTTAATCGAGTCTCTATTCAGACGCAATTATCCTAACGGAAATGGCAAAAATTCTGCGGACAAGGAAATACATAGCAGTAAACGTGTCTGACTGCGTGTCGCGGGTTCAATTAACTTTTACTTTGTACACCGCGACATGTGCGGCATGTGTATAACGCGAAAATTCATATCGCTAATGGAGAGAGCAGCCTTCGGGCAGTGTTGCACAATCGCGATTTTAAAGAATGGTCAGTGAGATCGTTCTAACGATTTATGGCGTCGAGACAACTAGATTCATGGCTTGAGCGTGCAGTTAAATAAAAATGTTATGCATTTTGTGTCTTAAAAAATATACATGAGATTCAATTTGTCCATGATTATATAATTATATTTTAATAAGTTTACTAGATCCGTGTTTAATGAAAGTGATTTGACATTTATAATATGGTATTCCTCAAATATATTGGGAAACGACAACTCTATTGCGAGAGATCTCGTTTAATAAGATACACATCCTCGCATGCGTGCGCGTGAGAGATAAACTTGTATTTGGCTAAATCCCAGAGAAGTTACTTTCGCCGGCAGTTAGGCGGTGTAAGTAAAATGTAGTGTCCATTCGGTGAAACGTGGACTAACGATTCTCAGTTAGAGGGAACGATCTCCATCCCGACATCCGAAGTCATGGAAGTGAAATTAACGCGTACGTTACGGAATGGTAAAATCGTCAAATAATTCTTCGTCAGGAAGCTTTTATGATATGGGACGGTAGTCGCCGGCATTTATCGCGCGGCCCAGAAATAATTAAATTTCCAAAACTAATTATAGCTCGTTGCAATTATAACTCGGGCGACATTCATCCGTGAATCGCCACACTATCATTCACCCTCGTCGACCGGCGTCCGGCTCCGAGCAGGCTGGAGAGAGAGCTCGCAGGCGAAATGGGGGCGAACCATTCCGGTATCTCACCCCACGGCGACTACCACCCTTCATCGGCAAAATCCACCCGGCAACGTGTTTCGGACGGCGGAGGCGGATCGTGTTTGCGCGGTGTGTTTTCCATTTTCCACGCCCGGTAGGATCCACCGTGTGCAGCAGAGATCCTTTTGTTGGAATTAGTACCGAGAGTCGAGAGAGAGAAGAAAAATAGAGGGAAAGATGGGAATATTGTGCGGGGGATGTTTTCAAGTACGACGCGCGCTGCTTGTTTTCTCATTCATCATGATTTATATGAGTCGTGAACAACGATGCGGAGACACGAGGAGAAGATAGCTGGATAAAAACACGATCTTGTGCTAACAGTTGCACAGCGAGCAAAGTCGAGGAGCGGGATAGAAAGATATTCGTTTCTGGAAAAGTATTCTTTATGTCGCGTGTCAAGAGCGTATTATTTTCGTGGAGAAATGTAACATGTCTTAAAGTCAAAAGAAGTTATGTTTGAGCGAAATATATCGGTTACTTTCTGGCTAGTAGGACAGATATCGTACTAGTAAATATAGGAAGCTAATAACAATACAATAATGATTAACTAGTCAATAATATAATAATAGCATTATATTAATTATATTAGAGTTAATTATTAAGCAAATTGTTATTGAATTTAATTATTATAGGTAAATATACATATTATATGTGATAAATAGCTATTAATGTGATTGTGTCTAGTGACCAAAATTCTGATTTTATCTAATAAAAACATAGTATTAAATATTTCAATAATTTCTGAATAGTTTTGATAACAATAGAAATACGAAATATGGAATTGTTATTTTAAAATATGTACATAAAAATATAGAAAATCAATTATTTTAATTTTAACATGTACAAAATTATTATTTTAATAACATACACGATATAAAAAGATTTCTTTAAATCCTTCTGAAATTTTCTGCTTCTAATTTTAACCTTTTTAAACTGAAATATTCAAGGCAAATGTTTATATCTGCAATTGAATACACCCTGTAGACCAAGCTTATTTTCCATTTTGCAAATTTTACGACGAGAAGAACCTTTCGTTAAGATTAGCTTTTAGACACGGAGTGCAGTGAGACAGAGAGCTTCGAAAGAGGAGGGAAGGGCGCGTGAAGCAGCTGGGGTTAATTTAAGTCACGTTGTACAGAGTCGAAGGAAGTAGTACTGCGGCGTTTACGTGTACGACCCTATGGCGCCATCAGGGATGAGTGTCAAGGGTTGAAGCGTCAGCCAGTTAAGGGCGCCTCGATTTGCATGGGGGGAGGATCACGGAATTAGATTGCGTGGGTTGACCTGTCGTTTATCTTTTTCTTACCCAGAGAGTACATCTAATTGCCCTGAGGGATGACACCCCTCTTGTTCAGCACGTGCGTGCTAACATTATTGCTGCGCCGCACTTTGTCGGCAGTAACGCAATATGAAAGAGTAAACGTATATTTATTTCAATTTGAAACCCCTTATAATTAAATGTATAGTCGCAAACATTTGTTCGTTTATTTCCAAATGAGAAAATTGGAGATCTGTTTAAACTTTTTAATGTAATATAAATTTTTAAAGTTTAAATTTTATATGAAATTACTTATCACAACAATAATTATAATATGCAATTAATTTCACGATAAGTTGCCTGAAAATGATTTTTTTCTCTTGATAATACTCAATAAGATCAATATTTTAAAGCATAGCACTCAAGCATAAAACTCATTTATTTAAACTTTTATCGTGCTCGATGTTTCATGAATGAGTACAAGTGTAACAGAAGGATGATAAAGACGACCGCATAAACGGATAACTCGCTCGAGGGAGTCACTCGTAAAAGAAGACTCCTCTCTCTCTCTCTCTCTCTCTTCTTTAAATCCATACCGTGCAAACAGAATGTTAATGCGCCGGTATCACGCCTCTCCTCCCTAGCGTCGCTCATTTAAGTTAAACACGACGAAACGGCATCGTCGCTCGAAGTAATTGGATCGCAGTGGCTTTATTATACCGCCTTGATTTCAACTGGAATCGGACTCGACGCGTGTTGCGGACCCTCCCTGGCCTCTCGGTAGAGCTGCGCGCGACATTACGCGCTTAATGAATTACGAAAGTTAGTGACAGTCTCACGGGGGGAGCGATCGGTCAACAAGGAAGCTGAATGTGCGGAAAGCTCGCGTGCTTTAACTTGCTCGCAGATGCAAAACATACGACAAGAAGCGGATAAATTTATCTAAAAAGTATAATATATTAACGCCAAAAAAAAAAAGATAATATCACACAAGTATTTTATCCTGATTGTTGATCCTTTATAAGAAAGTTTATCAGATTCTATCATTTATTTTGGACATATCATCACAGCACAATTATTCGATATTTCCTTACTTTACTGTTGCGGAATTCTTTTTACCACTTCTTTACATTTCAATTTCTATTTGTGAAAATAAAAAATTACATCGCACATAAAACTATAAAAATATTCAAAGTATCATTTCTGAAAATTGCACCGTTCATTGATTACGATCGCTACCTGCGAGATGAGTATCTCTGGCCTTTTATCTCTCTGAAAAAGAGCGAGCGCATCTAGTGATTTACGCGGCGCCACCGGGGAGGTTTTGTCGGAGCGCAATGTAACGCTGATAATTCCGCGGGAGTAATGCCAGTAGGAACGAACGGCAGCGCCATTCGCGCCAAAAACCATTTCAGAACGAAGAGGAATTATACGTCGGACTGTCGAGAAAGCAGCGGCGACGACAGATGAGAGGCTGATAAATAGTTATGAAGAACGAGGGTGGAAAATTCGCGCGCGGAGCGCGAGGACAAATTAAACGGGGAAAGAGAGGATGAATGTAAAACATGTGAAGTTTTACGATTCGCGATATTTCATCTCACCATATGTTAGAATGTTGATTATTAAATACTGCAAATTAAAGAGCTACTTATTGAATTTTATAAAAAAATGTATATATATTTCAGCACTCTTTCTAGTTTATGATTATTCACCAAAATTATACGCCAGCGTGACAGACACATTCTATTCCAACATGTAAATTTTTTAACTTTCTTGTTTTTCTCTGGAAGAGAACACAAAATTTTATGTAAAATTTTATTCATACCTCTGCACGAGAGATTTAACTTTTTGTAGTAGATGAAAAGAATACAAAGCCAACAATTTCTTTTATAATTTACGACACCCAATTATAGCTCTGTTAGGCCGCGGCGGATTGTCCGGTCAGAAACCGGCGACGACAGGCGAGAGGCTGATAAATAGTCATCGAAAATTGCGGAAGGGTCGGAAAACGAGGCTCGACGAACGAGAGAAAAGGGGGAGTTTAGAATACATACAGTGCGTATGATCTATGACACACGATATCGGCGCGGGCGATTCGTTACAACATTAATAATTATCGTCGATTCGGCTGCATGCAACCACGACCCCAGCCTATAACGCTCGATACGACATGTATAAAATTCGACCGGCGGAATGACTACCATTTCGAAATATCGCGCAATCGTGGATCGTCGCTAAGCATAGTATCCGTACGTAAACCGATTTAATCAAGCACGCAATAAAACTGACGTATCATGCGTGCGCGCGCTGGATTCGGAAATGCATAGCTGGCATAAATCCGGCACGGCCAGTACAAATGTGACTATTCGCGTACGACCTGGAAAAATGACGCGCTTAATTGCAATTAGAATTTTATGAGCCGACGGTTGACGTAATCACAATGAGCATAAATAGCGCGTAAAAATATAGCGCACGTCGTCGAAATAATGATAATATATGTGCTAATTGATAATATTCAAGTAATTAGCACGTATAAATATTTTAATTAATTTTAGAAAAAACAAGATATGAAGGAAGTAATAACATTGCATGTAAAATAATTAAATTTTACATTCCGTAATAATACTACAATGAGAATTATACTTATTAATTCAGACAGCAATTATAATATATATTATAATATAAACCTGATAAATGTGTAATTAATATTTAATATGCAATATTTATTATCCATTCTATATTTTTAACGAATAAAATATTTTAATTGTTTTTAAGAAAAATAAGACGCAACGGAGATAATAGTATTAAATCTTAAAATTTTATATTATACTTTGTAATAACAATATAATATTTCAACATATGAGAATTATGCTTATAAGCCAGAAATTAAATGCGTGACAGAATAAATAATAGTAGAGAAATCTGTAATTATTAATATTTAACATGCCACGTTATTACGTACATTTCTAGAATAAGATACTTTAATTGATTTCAGTAGGAGCGAGACATGACCGAGGTAATATTACGCGTTAAATTTTGTCGTTGAACCTTATAATTCGTAAGGATATCATTGCAAAATGTGAGAATTATATACCTAAATTTAGAAATTAAACGTAATAGATAAATTTACGCCAGAAAAATCTATAGTATTATGATTAATATTTAACGTGTTACATTATTAGACATTCTATATATAAGAGATTTCTAAACAAAACGCATGAAAAGTAACTCTTTGAACTCTGATGAATTGCACGCTGCCTGTGCAATGTTCTTTGAGCGGTCAAGATTTAATCAGTCTGTCCTATTTTTTTTCCGCGCCAAGACTGAGCGGGAAACAAAGTAGTCATTATCTCCGCGGGCAACGAGACGCAACGCAGGTTGTTACGACGCCCGAAGGAATGCGCTTCGTACGTGCAGAATGGCGCGCGTTCTATGCGATCGCAGCGAAAACAAACGGTAGTTCTATACACACATCAGCGTATTTGTACACCTCGATTCGCCCTAATTTACAAGAACAGTATTTGCTTTCGCTTGTAAGCAACGCCTGCGTTACGACAACCGCGAAGATAACCGGACAATAAAGGTGGCGATGGGCCGTGCTTTTCCGCTTGAAACACCCGTCAGCTACGCCGCATTGTTAGTCAATCGTCGTTCGTGAGATGGAGATACGCAAATGTCGGTTAATTTTGGTTCCCGTCGATGTTTAGCTTCCACGAGCCTCGGGTAGACACGTTCGTGCAGCCGCGTTTGACTCGCGAGTGAAATAATGCACAAATTATTATTCCTCTCACTCCAAAGGCAACATTACTGTTAATCCCAAATATTCTTCTACGTAGATACACACCTCGACTCTAAAATATCATATTATTCTTCCTTGAGCATTAAAACCTTGACTTAATTATAGCGGATTTCATTATTGCCATCGCATTATGTAAAATTTATTGATCGAGTCGAGAATCTCCATTACGCGGTCCATTTTCCGAGAGCATCCCGGCTCCCGGTCCGCACGAAGTAGACGGCGTTCGCGTGTAACGCTAATGAAACTCCACGGTGAATCAGCTCTGGTGTAGTGCGTTTAAATATATCCCGACTGTCCCTGCGTGTCGCTTCCGTGGAACACGCGCGTGTATATTAAGACCGCCCAGTACGAATTCGCGACACAATACTCGACTCGACAAATCGGCCGTCGCGGCGGTGAAGTAGACATTTTTATTCCCGTCCGTATCCCGAAAAGAGAGTCGATCCCGCCCTTGCGCAATGTCGCGAAGGAGACATTTTACGATGGGTGACGTAATCGAAGCAGCAGAGAGCCGAGTTTCGCCACTTTGGATTACATCGGGAAGGAAATGATTTATTTGCTCGTTTGTAGAATCACCTTTGTGTTGGAAACTAATTTTCTCAATAATCCCTCAAACGTGTATCGATGCGTTTATATTTAAGGAAACTTTGGTCGAAGAAATGACTTTGGATTATCATCATCTTTTTTTTATATATGTTAAATTTATGACAAGAAAATGCAAATACGATCTTCTTTATATATTCAAAAGAGAGATCGTCACGATTTAAATAATCTACTTTATATAGATTAGCGGACTTAACCCTTTAGCTCCCAGCAGCAAATTTGCTACATTCACTTTAAAGTGAATCCAAGAGTAATAAAAGTATAAAACATATGAATTTTTATATTAGCCTCTTAGATATGAGTCAATTGAACTCAGGTGTACTGTTTTTTCGTCCAGATCTTACTGTTATTATTATTAAAAATCAAGTTTTTCTTTTTTAAATCACTTTAAAGTGAATTTGCTACTGTGGGAGCTAAAGGGTTAAAACTGCGACTAAAAATGAAGAGTTTATTGCGAGCACCGTGTCTCCGAGCTATGCTCATTAGGATACTTTTCATCCGCGATTTTTTATCTCGTTGCTTTGAGCTCTGTTTGAAATCGCTCGTTCGTTTCCCTGAACTCCGCGTCCTCGTCACCGTCCGTCGTCATTGCGTCGAAACTTTTCATCGTCCTTTTCGCTTCCGCGCGCACGCGAATACAATCGGACGCGAATTGAACGAGCAAAATTCTGTTATATTTAGACGTAACGAGCGGAGGCCAATCAGAGCGTGGAAGGCGAGATGGCAAGGCGAAAGAGAGGAAATGAACAGGAGTACAAATCGACTGAACGATGGAGAGACTCGTGGTTGCTACTCGAGGCATCTCCACTTATATGGCGTCTCGTCGGAACATTGCGCGCGGTACGCGAGGGCCCACAATGTGTCTCGAGTGTTGCTGAAATTGCTGGCGAATGACATCGACGGAGTTGGCTGGCAACTGGAGTAGCCCGACTCGCGTCGACCAAGCCTCAAACCCCTCGCTAAACGGCCGCGTGACGAATTACCTGGGAAATAACCATCCAACCATCTCCTCCTCTCTCCTTCGCCGCCAACGGCGAGCCGACATTCCGTAATTAATTTTCGGGACAGCGAGAATTTCGATACTCCTCCTTTTTCCCTTGCACGAGATTGCGACGAACGAGGAGCGGCCGACGTCTCGTTGTAGATCGGCCTTCCCGCGACCTGCCGGGAATTAACGGACGAGCCGTTTCATTGACGTCGACGCGGCCCGTTGTTGCGGAAAAAGAAGGGTGAACAAACGACGGTGACTCCCGAGACGTCAATTAGCAAGCGTCCTAAAAAATTCATTTCGGGAACTTACCGCGCTTGGGGACGAAACTTGCGAAGCATTTCTCTGGTTTTTACGGAGGGTACTGGGAAAATTAAAACACGGTGGGGGAATTGCGGTTTGGTAGGTCCGCATGAGTTCTTAATGCGCGCGTTAAGCAAATATTTTTTAGTCCTCGACTATTGCGACAGAATTAAATCTGCTAATGTAATAAAATAATATTTTATCATATTCTTTAGTTGCCAAAGCAAATATTTTTTTTATAATATAACAAAAAAATTTCAATTTTGAAAACATTATATAATCAGATTTGCTTATACTAGAAGTATCTTTCTTTGTTTTTCTTTATTATACTTTATCGCCTTGCCTTTAACACTTAAAAAAAAATTACAGTGCTCCAATGTCGTTATAAAAATTCTTTAAAGTTTAAAAGTCATTTTATAAATTCTTTTAAAAATATTTTAAATCATTCTAAATGCTTTCGACAAAAAAATCAGATGCATTTATGTGACTGTAATGAGACAAGTATAAAAATGCGCAACGGTGACTTCATCGGGAGTAGCAGTTGTCAGGAGAAAGTGCGTTTTTATACATCTCCATTTAGCTAAGAATAGCTATAGAAGTTGTACAACAGGACGATAAGTTAGTTGCGAGGAACATCGCCAACTTCGAGAACAAGCAGCGGGAGGAAGAAACGTCGCGTCGCGAGCGGAGGAAAGTGTAGGCGCCCCGCGGAAACAAAAGGGAGACAAAGGGGTTAGAACGAGCGAAACGACGAAGAATATGTATCGTATCGAGAGAGACTTGTCGCGCGATTGCACAATGGCGCAGCATAACCACGGGTCCCAGGATCGTCGTTTTGGCGCGACGCCAAAAGACCGGCCGGCCTGAAGTTCGAATTTTCCGGTGGCACCGAGCACGAGATATAATAACACGTCGGCCGTCTGGCATACGAATTCCAGCGGCTTTCCAGAGATATGTACAAGTGGCACCATCAGACCCTCTCTCCCCTGCGTATGCGCGTGTACGCGCACACGCACCGACGACGCGACATACACGCGCGTCGAGTTGGCGGTCGATCGCTCCAAGTCGAGGGTCCTCAAGGATTAAGCCGCTTTCCAATGTTGCTCGCTCGTACACGCATACGCCGGGACTATTAACCGGGCGAGTCCCGCTCTCGTCTATGGGTCTCGTGAAAAATTCCGCCCGGAATTCCAAGCGAATGGGGAAACGGCGCAGAGCCGGCGCGGCGCGGCCGCGTCGGCCGGATTTCGAAGATTATCGTATACTCCAGAGCGCGGAGATCGACCCGCTGCATAATAGCTGGTTGTTCGAAGAGGCGTGTTACGTCTGTAAATCATACGTCATGCAATAAAACCGCCAGGAGATTGCCAGTCGGTGTATCTTGATCGCTCGAGAGCGGCGCTTGGCAGTTTTACAGAGCGTGGAATCGTAACATTTGTCAATTTTATGCGGAACGACGCGTCGACGCAGCTGTCTCGCATTAATATCGGGATGGAAAGTCTTTTTGACAGATGACATATCTGCGGGATGTCTATGTTAACGCGTTTTGCGGCAGCATCGTTATTTGAAATGTTTGTAAACGCATACATGTGCAATTTATAATAAACAAAATAATGTCTTTGTGCACGCAGTGAGTTAAAAAGAGATAAAAAATATAAAAAGAAATTATTTGTCAAGCAGTAAACGATATTACAAGAACAACGGCCCTTGTACAGTTTCTTCACTCAAGTAATTAACGTAGAAAACTTACGAAGCTTGGATCAGGTCGATAGCACTTTAGCTAGGAAATCTCTTAATTTAGTGACCGGGACAACTACCTACATCAACTAACGTTCCAGCGTTGTTCCGGAAGAATGCTTTGAGCGAGGAGGGATTAAGATCCCTCCAGGGATAAATTAAGCACCCACACTGGCAGAAGTTCAGTCATTCCAGAGGATGACTGAACATTGTTTGACCCTCACTTTTCTCGACGATCCATAACAATAAAATCCGAAATTGAAAAACTCCGAAGAAGACCAGAATAGACAGGAAACTAAGCGCTAAACTAATTTGGACTGTTGTAAATTGTATTTCAATGTAACTAACTCTGAAAATTTATTTTTTTTTAAATTTATGTATAATGGACAGCGACAAAGATATTATTAGGAAAATAGTGATTTATATGCTTTATTAACATTGCAAATTAGATTGGACAAATAATTGGATCAACTTGTTGTAACATAAATCTCCATCTCACTTTATACACAAATTTACCTCGAAATGTGAAAAATATTATTGTAATATACAATGCAAGAGAGAGAGAGAGAGAGAGAAGAAAAAGAAGAAGATTGCTTTCTTTGAGCTATCCGACTCGGGCAAACACTTGCATGCAAAAACACAATCCTCCCGCTTAGAAACTGCAAGAAGCTTGCAAGATAAACTGAAATCTTGGCCAGCGGAAAAGTAATAATCGTGCGCGCTCGGTCAAAGCACGCATCCACGCAGCAAGAGTCGTTCCGGAACAACGCTTCGGCCGAGAGTGCGTTATTTCGGATAGAATGCGAGACGCGTTCGGTCAGCGGACATGCTCCGAATGCAAACCGAAATCCCGGCCCTGGGTTTCATCCGGATGGATAGCCGGACGGTGGTCGACCGGAGGAGAAAGGGGGAAAGGACAGAGAGGATGATGAGCAAGGGACGCGGAGAACTCCCGATGGTGCTTTTCGTTGGCACCCGGTGTGTGCGCGCCCGCAGAAATGTCCCAGTAGGCTCTCTCTCTCTCTCTCTCTCTCTCTCTCTCTCTCTCTCTCTCTCTCTCCTCCTCTTTCCCATAGGCAGAACTCGCGCGATTACGCAATTTCCGCTTTGGTTTGATTCAATTTCGGAGATCGTTCGATTTCCTACCAGATGTTCCGCGCTTGCATATTATTTCAATCGCTGTACGATCGATATCGGAAAAAAAGAAGAAACGGTTCGGTTCTATCAAATCAAAATAACGAGAAGCGAGCAGGAGGATGAATTCCAATGTAACGTTTTGCCTAAAAGAGATATTTCGTAAATCGTATAGCGCGCGAAAGTCGCGAAGCAGATTGCGGATTCCTGAAGTAGAAGTCTGAAGAAGTTTGAAAGTTTTAAAATGTTTTTCCCACGCATCACGGTCTTATGATTTATACTATCAAATCGCTGTCTAAAAGTATGTGGAAACAAATAAATGGCTATAAATATTTTCATAAAATACGGAAACTTAAATGTCGTCGCAAATCTGACAATGAGAGGAGAGAGCATAGAAAATCGATAAATTACGGTGTCTTAAGCGAATCTCCGGTATTGTAGTTTTACCATAGTCTTTGATGATGATGATTTAACTTTCTAAATCAAGTGTTTGCGCATTTTCTATCGACATTCTGTCAATGATAATTCTATTCGACGGTGAAAAGGCTTCATTAGGGATGCATGTGAAACTCATAGGCCAATAAGAATTGCACTTTCCACTGGCTAAGCTCCATCGCGATAGCGAAACGCGCTAAAAGCCTTATTGATGGTTACAACAAAAAGGTTAACGGCATAATGTTATATCTTGTAATATCCTGTTTATAGGCTTCATAGAGAGACGTCGCATAAATATTTTGTCGCATAAAATATTGCTTATTTCAATTCTATATACATATAATAATTTTTTTAATAACTATTTATTGTATATTAATCTATATTAATATAGTAATTCTTGTATATACTTTTTTCTGAAGCAATACTAATTTTTTACAATGACCGATATAATTAAATAATTATACATGTATATAAATTAATAATTAATCATGTGTACATGTGCATGTGTTCGCGAACGCGTATTCTAATTAATTAAATATATTTAAATATTTAAATATTTAAAAAAATTTAATTAATTATTAAATATAAATATTAAAATTAAAAAAAATAGATCTTTATAATTATATCTCATAAGAATGTAACAAGATATTACAATATTAACTCTTTACTCTTATTTTTTCAGAATGTAATAAAAAAAATATTATATTAATTATTAATTATTAATTTATATACATGTATAATTATTTAATTACATCGGTCATTGTAAAAAATTAGTATTGCTTCAGAAAAAAGTATATACAAGAATTACTATATTAATATAGATTAATATACAATAGATAGTTATAAAATTATTATATGTATATATAATTGAAATAAGCAATATTTTATGCGACATAGTGTATGTGGATTTTGGCTCAAAAATGTTATGTTAACGATCATTTTTCGGACTAGCGTCTGACACACATAGGCAGAGAGGAGCACTGTTTGTTTCGCGTATTCGCAATATCGAGTCGCGCGACTGCTCGAAACAGACGTGGCGGCACGACGCGACATGCCCGTGTCGGTCCCGCAGTTAATTCGTTCAAGCCTGAAAGTCATTAGCCAAGCCCGTAATCGAAATCATCGACAGCGGAGCTATCGATTATACGTCGCCGCGGGCTGTCGTGTTCCACGCTGATGCAGACGCAGCGAGTTGCCGCATACGGTGCATTTACGAGGCGCGCTGAATGCGCCTTGGCGCACTCGCGCGCTTTCCACGTGACCGGAAACTTGTTTTTGGGGGGGACGTGACCAGAGAATCGACCGCTTGTTCATTCCACGGACCATTCCATTTCTGACGGACACGTGAGAGCGAACGTCCGAAACCGCGGCTAATTGGGCACAATAATTAACAGGGTCGCCGCCGGATTGCGCGCCACCGTTCGTTCGTGTCCCACAATCCCGACTGATTTATTCCATTGGACATTATCGCGATGCCACTCGTTGCGCTAATTGCGACCGATGCACTGATCGCAGAGCTGTGCGAAACGATAAAAAGTTTAGAGTAATCGCCGATGTTACGGTTTATAATTATCCCACCGACGTAAAACGTCGGTAATATTTATCGTGTTAATCGATGTCGACTTGAGCTTTATAAAATAAATTTATTTTAAAAATTTGTCCATGGGCTATTAAAAAAAAATATATGTATAAGATCAATATTTCACATAAGAAATAAAAAACAAACGCCTGAAAAGTATTTCGGTTGAAAAATTAGAGATAAAAAATACGATTATATTTATTTTTTTTATTATCAATGTTATTCATGTGTCGCGCAGTGAAATTAAAATATTGATACGACAGCTATTCGCGCCGGAGCAAACACATTTTTACAGGCGAACAGAAAATATATCATTCTGCCAAAAATTCCAACCAGTAATAAATCTTAATTTGCGTTGATACCGAAAGAATGAATACATCATATTTTTTCCATAATGTTTCGTCGATATATACGTAAACCGATGAAGATAAAATAAACAGTAATACGAGGTAGAATACCGGATGCGCGATACGGTATTTCAGAAAACAAATCTACGGTTGCGTATGTACACGATGAACTATCGATGTTGAACTTTTTCGCGAAACAGCGAACACAGAGAATGTCCGATAAAAGAATGTAAATTTACTTTTCTCCGTGTTTTCAGGATGTAAATAACATTCATAGATCCATTTGAACAAATCTTTGTTTTCTGTTACAGAAAATACGACAGAATATTTCGAAAAATCGAAAACCTTCAATATATAGATAATAAATTTGTGAATAACTGGAAAGAGGATTAAGTGTATGTAAAAACAATCAATGGACTCGCATGATTTTCTCAAATAGGCAGCTTTTTTTTTCCAAAAGAACACAAAAAGCGTCGCGTCCATCAAATACGTAACGCAGAGAATGCGCGCGCGGAATCGATTTCGTTTTTTGTATCTCGTGGGGTTCGGTATGTAAACCCGTTTCGATTCTACACGATTTCGATGGATATGCGCGACTCGCCGGACAGACGCGCGTTAACATATACGCGCGTATATACATGCGCGCGCCGAAACGATACTTGGTACACTTTTTGTCGGTGTCCACGCGCCATCCGCGCGCCGTTTCTTTCGCATTGTTTTGCCTCGTCGTCGGTGGCCGAAGAGAGCCGCTTCGCCAACGCATGTGAATGCCGACGTGGCGCGCATATTTGCACAGGTACGCGGGCGAAAAGCGCTAGGCCATCGGCATACCACGTCGATGGGAGAATCGTGGTGCGCCCCATTATCGGGACTAAATTATCGGTTACGTCCGGTTGTAATGGAATTATAAGCGCACACAGTAATATCGTTACGTACATTATTGTCGTAGCGAAGCGCGGGCGGGCGCAAGCGCGCCTCTCTTCTCCGATTGACTTTCCGGAGTGGTCCGCGGTACGTGCTAGATAGGTACATTGTGCCTATTAGTGCCTGCCGCCGTGATATTTACCCACTTTCGGTCGAACGGTGGATGTAAGAGACAGCGAAGCATCGCGCTAATATCTTTGTTCTTTTAACAGTAATTAGTGAGAACGATAAGAATGTTAAAAGTACCACTTTGCTCCAGCCTCGACGGTTCAAAGGCGCATCTTATCGCGACGTTTCTCAACGTTTCCTTGATTCGAGAAGCAAAATACCGTCCGTATCCTTTCAGAGCGACTCGCGTTTCTCGGAACGCCCCGACAGTGATGCGGTGCACTTTTCGCGAAGTTAACAAACCTTTCACGATGTACTTCGCGCAGAGAGATGCAACGGGACGAGAAAATTTCCTGGGTAGCAAGGAACTCTCGCTGACGGAAGAAAATAAGCGGTCGTAATACCGTGGAAAAGAGACTGTCTTTCTCTGTCTCTCTCTCTCTTTCTCTCTCAAGCGCTTCTCTCTCGGCGTCTAAGAACGTGGATCGCGAAGCACTTCGGGGCTTTACTGCGAAAACCAATCCGCTCGTTCGCTTTAACGGCTGGAGTTTAAAACTCTTTTACGAGTTCCGCGGAAGGAGACGAATCTTGCGAGAAGTCCTACTCCCGCCCTCGGTTGCCCTTTGTTGTGGAATTTTCATTCCAATATGATCCCGCCGCACATTTGAGATCAAAGTTAATCAGAGCATTCGACAACAGTTGATTAATGTACGCGTTTGAATATAATGGCATTCAGCTATTATGATGTAAAATGAAGAGGGCTAAAATGAAGAAGGGAGACCAAATCATTGCTTAATATGCGGAGAAAACATAAAAGTCCAACGTTTCTCTCAACATCGCGATTTACAACCTTTTTTTTTGTACAAAATCGCAAGTGAACTCTTTAGAAAGAAAATAAAAAAAAGTAAAAAGAAACAATTGGCAAACAATCGTTGAAGAAACAATTATTAAATTTCCTTCCGTCGTAATATTTTCTCGGTATCTTGAACCGAGTAAAATATATCCCTGTTCATTCAATTCACCTTCCATTATTGCTCGCGCGTCAGTCGCACCGAGTGCTAAAGTGGCGTAACAGTTCTCTATGAAAGCTTAATAGCCAAAGGTTGATACTGAATAGCCGTTGCGCAATACTGTCGAACGTTATCGATCTTCAAGGGCTGTGTTCGTTGCGACGAACGTACAAATCGCGTCGCGACTCGATCGCTAGCAATTTTGACCACTGACTCTCGAATCGCCGTCGCGTCGATCCTTATCGGCGTGATCGGCTGCGCGCGTAGCGGAGATGGTAGATTGAATTTCAAGCGATTCTCTCTCTCTCTCTCTCGTTACATGAGCTTTGCACTCGGGGGACTGGCCCGGCGCACAGCCCGGCCAATTATTCGAGCAAACATGCGGGTATGCATACCTGGTGCCGGGAACCCCAGGTGAGTAATCAAGGTGAGAGCGCCACGATATACACAAGAGAGAAAGAGAAGTGCGAGAGAGAGACGGAGGGAGAGAGAAAGAGAGAGAGAACGACAGAGACCCGCGCCGGATTTGGCGCGAGTTACGTTGGGGGTGATCCGTCGCTAGGGGAGATACTCGATTATCTCCGTTATTTCGAGCATCGCGGAGAAATGTTTCCGATAAAAATCCAGAGCGTTTCCAGTGGATACTCGAATACGACGTACATACAGAGCGAATTTGACCCTCCGCTAACGTTACGTAGCAACGATCAGACGAGGATTGGATCAAAGGAGAAATTCCGCGTGTTATGAGAAACTGCCTGTATGTTGCAGGATGTATCGGAAATAGGCAGAGTTTAGATCGATTTGATATTGACTTTCCATGGGCAAAGGTTTAAGTGGACTCCATTATCAATTCAATCTATTTGACTATATCCGTCTCGTTCTTTTAGTATTTATTTTGATATTAAGCCGCAAATATAAATTAAATCCGTAATAAGAGACGCCTGAATATTTGAATTATTGCGAGAACGCTATATCTCTAAAGTTAATTAGTGCTATTATATTCATGCATTACTAAGAGATGTTTCGAATGCCATTCATAACATTTTCCCAAACACAAAGCATCATTACGCTCGCGCTTTAATGTTTCTGACTGGAGGTATGCGTATACATATATGTATACAGAAATGTGTGCGTACATATGCGGTCGTCCTCAAACAGTAGAATAAACGGGACACCTGTGCACACGGAAGCCGCACGAGAACGGCGAAAGAATTTCATTTCTGATTTGCACAGTGCGCAACGAAGGGTTGCCAAACGGGGCGAGCTACGAGCATCCAATTGGAAGGGCCATGCAAAGGGGCACGAAACGGGCTGGAAGAAAAGGCGAGAGGGTGAGGTGGAGTGAAAGTAAATAAACCCCAGTGGGCGTGAAGGGTTCGTCCGCGGCGTGCACGAGCGGCGAAAAAATCGCATTTCATCTCGATACATACGACGAGAGAGTCCGCCATTATCGGGAAAGGCGAGGATTTAATAAAAAATTCGAGTCAGGCTCGCGAGACTTCGCGGACGACAGACCGGATCTGGAAGTACAGGAGGGAGTCGGGGAGGAACGGGGTGCCAGTAGCAGCCAGTCGATTTGAGAGGAAGCGAGGGAAGGACGTCTTCCTCCGCGTGCGGAATATCGAGTAATCCTCTTGGCTAGCAGCGCGAAATCCTTGCACGACGATAAACGCATTCCCACAGGACTCGGAAGCGCGCCAGAAGGGCTGTCCGTGTATGATTACGGTGATTGTGAAGCTGACAAGCTGCACATTGTTATACGCGGATCAAATTAGTCACTTTTTTCCTCCTCATTCGACAGACGCGGCGTACCTATCTATTTCTCCACAATTTAAGCAAATGCGTCGAAGAAAATCATGTCCGCTTTCAAAATTTGCCATTTTGTCAATGAAACAAAATTTCTTCTTCATTTATACATAAGCCATTTCCAGATTTCAGATATAGAACGGCGAGAACGGCTGTTTGTATTCCTCCAGAAACTTGATCTGCTTTTGAGACTTAATGGTATCAATTATAAAAATCAATAATCATGCTATCCTTCCGAGGCTGGAAGGCGCGCCGCCGTGTTGAGATTGCAGTAAATTTGCATCACAGATTGTATACCGATTAGACCGACCTCGGTCGAGTCAGGAGTAATTGCAGTCCTAACGGTAGGGAAGTGGGAGGGGCGGTGAGAAATTAACCATGGCAGCTGGACGAGTGCCGAACGTGCTCGACAGCTGCCAAATCAGCACTGTCGATATCCCGCCGAATTCTGAGCGCACTATTCTCTAAATCCGAGTGAAAAGTCTGGACGCCATCTGTCCAACGTGTGTATGACATGCGTTATACGCTGTCAAAGACAATGTGTTTTGGGCGAATCACCCATTTCGCATCCGCCTTACGTTTACAAAAGCAAATCTTCTACTCCGCACGAAAATGGAATCTCTCTGACTGCTGACGTGTTCATTCGTAAAACATGAATATTATCAACCTGCAGTGGCACATGTTTTCGTTAAACCAACGCGAACGTGGTTTAAGTTAGAAACACGTAAGCTTGGTAAATGCACTGTCGAGCTCTGCTTACGGAAAATCCCAACGAAGGAAAGAAAGAAAAAAAAAAGAGGAAATCCTCTACGGATAACATCGCCGCGACGAGAAGCGGAAGAGACTTTTCTCCGGCAATAGATTATGCCAGTTCATCGGAACGTTCACGAGCGAAAGAGCTTTACGAGAAGCGTCGTTCGGGGCTTGTTAGGGTCTGAGGAAAAATAATGCCGACCAAGATCGCTCGTAAAATTCTACCGGTACCGACTAGACTTCCTAAATGGAGACCGCCAGAATCATCCGCTTGAACCATTCCCGCCTTGGAAATGCCTCGCAGCAATCACTTTAACATAAATTGCTTAATATTTTAATGCATTTTCTCAGTTTCTCTTCATAAATCCGAGAACGATAATGCACCTCGTTTTTTTTTATGTCTCACACCTGCGAGAATTATAATGCATAAAAGAAACCGTCGTGGAGGGGAAAATCCACTGATAAAGATATTAAGCGTTAATTTAAAGTTCTAAAGGACTCAAAGAGATATAGAAGATATCGTTTTCATATTTTTTTTTTATGCACGGGTCTTCTAGAAGCGTGCGCGCATTAATCGAGGAACTCTTCGGACAGGGCTGATATTAATTTTCCAAAGTGGTCAGGCGGTGTTGGAGTCTAATGGACTCTTATTAGAAAGGAGCACCACGGTCATGATCTTCAGTTTTTTTTTATACAGTGACGATCATATTTCTCATGCACTCAGAGACGGTACTTTAAAATTAAAATTTAGCTGCACCCGAATAAATATCGTTACGAAATATACATTTCATATTTAGTAAACGGATAAACATTATTATATAATATTATTATATATAAAGCAATTATGTCTCAATAGAAAGAAAATATAAATATAATTCTAAGTTTAACGCACATACACAATGTGCGTGCATGTAAAAATATTTCTTAACAAGAAATTATATACAAATCTAGTTAAAAAAAGCAGAAATATGATTTGAAGGATAGATTAACGACGTTAAGCTTAAAAAAATTTGTGTAATCAACACTTTTTTTATTATTCAGTATCTACACTTAAAGAAAAGATTTAGGAGAGTGGAGTCTGAGAATGGTTGATTACTCGGCGGCGGCGACGTAACGGTCTTCAAGGAGAACGAACTTCCTTTTATGTCGACGTCGATGTCGTGAACTAATCGCAGTTTTCCTGTTTGATATTCGATACCGATCGTGTTAATCCGACTAACCGCGAACGATAGCGAACTGCAACATGGACTGCGGGATCGTAAAGCGCTGTTGGAGCGAATATCGCGCTCGACTGAAGTTTCTGTTTTTTTTTTAAGCGCGAGGCGAGAGGGAACAGTTTGCGCAATACTAGAAGAGAAAATACTGACCGGCTTTATCGCGCAACGACTTTTTAGACAGATCACAAGGTACATTTATAAAATTCAGTTCATTTTCATCTTGATGACGCACAAAGTTCACGATTAACCAGTAGATTTATTGTCCGCATGTGTTTCAGTAATAATCCGATCAAATTTGCGTTTTACACGAATAAAGCTACAATAAATTCACCGATACGCCTGCCACCGATACAGAGATATGAGGATCAACTGGAGATATCTGTCGCTAAAATTACCAATATTTCTGGACTGCGAGGGGTCTTCGTTAGCCGTACGAATCTTGCACGTATCGATTCCCGGACGCAATCGGGTCGATCCGACTATCCGCGAGCGTGATTAGCGAGCCAGACGAGCTGTGCGCGGAGCGTGATCGTGACGCGAGATTGTCAAAGCGGGTATCGAGTTCGAGTTTTTATTTAGCCCGTGCGCGAGGGCGATCGCTCGAGTAAAACGCTTCGAACGAACGGTCGTCGTGTCACGAGCACGCGACATCGGTATAAAACCGTTTGCGCGGCTTACTCATTGTGAGCCATCGTGCAAGAATGACGCGTTCGCCAGCAGTGAAGCGCGGATTATACCGTAACTCTAAGCCGTTGGACGCGAGCGTTATTAAGCGAAGTGTCATTAGAGTACGTGGCGAAGGTAAATATTTAAATTTGTGAGACGCTAATATAAATGCGCGCGGTAGTTCAGTTTCATAAATTGACAGTATGTTGGTGCAAGTGCGCTAAATTGATAGACACTGAAATTATAAACGTGATTTTATCGAGTATGATAATCAGTATTCAACCAGCAAACTTGTGCAGAAATTAAAAACAATCTCGATTTATACGAGATAAAGGGGTGACACGTGGCTCTGTGATAACGAGCGATTAGTAACCGAAAGGTCTCGAGTTCCGGCTCCAATTTACAATGCAATTTTTAGCGGAAAGTCACAGAAGAACTTTTTCAATTTGGGATTGACATTAGGAATTGAAATAGCCCTACTCGCCCAATCTTACACTACGAGATAAAGAATACCATTCATTTGTCCGGAAAAAAATATGAATTTATGCAAAATATGAAAAAGTAAGAAAAAGTTTTTGCAATGGTATAAGAATGATCCTTAAAGTTTGATTGACGTTAATTGTTATATCAAACAGGTATTACAAAAAGTTGAGAAAACTAAATACGAACGCTGGCCGCGAGAAACTTATGCGGTAGTACGCTTCGTTTATCACACGTCGCGCTTTCGGAAGCAATAAAAAGTCAGGCGCGGTATCATTTCGCCGGAAGTGCTCGGCAAGGCAAACAAAAACGAACCGTCAAAGGGACTATGACTACGAAACGTGGCTCCGCATACGATTTCGTCCTGATGCGACGGGCGTGCATTCTTAATACGTAGCGTTAGTTCACAACGCTCGGGTTTCTCTCCGACTCTGCGCTCGCTCGTTCGCTTCATGCTCTACTTCGCGAGAACCGGAGTTCTCTCCGCTGCCTTCTCCCGCCGCGAGGAGCCTTTGTTACGCGTCACAGTTTACGGTTGCGGCCGGTTCGGCGTAACCCGAGATTGCGGCGACGGTGCAGGAGCGACACCCACGAAATTCTTCACTGCGAAAACTCGCGATAATCTTTGGTCGGGAAGGTTTAACGTCGCTCTTTTGTTTACAATGTCAAACCACAGTAAATACCGCGACACCGCTGTTTCACAAGTAACAAACGATTGTCATCGCCACACTTGACAGTTTTAAAGATATTTCATCGAGCTCTCTACCGAAGAAAGATAATTTCTAAAGCAATGAAGAATAAATTGAAACGGATTGTATCGTTATACAAGACCAGATCTGTGTTTATTCAGCCCGACGGGCTGGATTTGTAAAAAGATCCGCGAGAGAAAGTGCGTGACTCTCATAATGTTCCGTATAATCCGTTCGTCGCATCTGGCATACTTCGAACGCGAAAGCGGCGCGATGACTAACGTCTTTTTCCCCAGCACCTCGAGACCCTCAAAGCGACCGCATACCCGCATTATCAAGGAACGAATATGGTATACGTCGTTTTGCACCATAACGAAGCGCGTCTAGCAGCAAAACGTTTCGAAACGTTCGAAAAGCGGCACTCCGGCTTATCGACCGCACATAACCCGCGGCGTGGACGCTTTTTCGTTTCCAACTTTTTTTCTGATACCACTATCCGGAAAATTCTATATTCTACGTTAAGCGCTTTCGGCGTGATCGGCTAACCGCACTCGTGGGAAAAGTCTGGTAACGATGCTGTTAAAACGTTCGCTCGACCTCCATTCGATTCAATAACTCGGATTAAACGTACTTTGCTTTGCGCGGAAAGTCAACTTGCCGCTCGTTAATTAGAATTATTACGCATACGAAGCATAAAATTTCGTCCAGTACATGAATAATAATAAATGATTAATTTCCTAAATTTATTTGCGAAGTTGCACGCGGATAATTGCAATCGC
Source organism: Tetramorium bicarinatum (assembly GCA_928718305.1). Lineage (NCBI taxonomy): Eukaryota > Metazoa > Arthropoda > Insecta > Hymenoptera > Formicidae > Tetramorium > Tetramorium bicarinatum. The sequence goes on along the minus strand of OV788324.1, from coordinate 7,355,170 downwards.
AAATTTAATTTATTTCTCATACAGTTAATGATAATGCAAAACATATTCCGTAAATGAAATCTATTTTGTACTAATATTATACTTCTAATTAATACTTCTTAATAATTATACTTCTTTATATTCTATGTCTATAAATATGTATTTGTGTGTATGTGCAATTACACTATTTTATTTATTCTGTCGTTATTTAATGATCTTGTATGATCTATTTCTTTCAAATTTACTTAGACAGATAGATGATTTAGTCACTTTAATATTTTTTCAGTCAAGAAGCGGGATTTGACAAGTGGAATTTGAGCGAGATTAACAAAAATTAAAAACTGTGCATTTCTTCATTTTGTTCATTTTTCCAGTTTCTTACAATATAACCTTCTTTTAATATCCGAGTGTCTAAAAGTGTTCCCTTTTTTACATTTATATATTTACTTGTCCTATCTCCTCTTATTCTAATTCTTCTTTTCTTCCTTTCTATCTTCTCTTTGTTGGTTTCTATTCTTTTCTTCTTTTTACGTTCCTTATTTATTTCGGAAAATCCTTTCCTCTCTTCCATGTATACATCCTATTTTTCATTTGCTACTATTCTGCTATCATCCTTTGCTATCTATTCCTTCTTGTATTTATCTTGTTACCCTTCCACTCTCACTCTTGTATATTTTTTTCTATACCTCCCTCTTCTCTGAATTTTTTCAATTTTTTAAATTCTTTTTCATGTGTAGTTTTTCTATTCTACTTTAACTCTGTATATTTTCTTCCAAATTTCTTTCTTTCTTCTACATTTTAGACTAGCCCTTATTCTTTTTTATTTCCTCTATGTTCCATTTTCTCTTCTTCTTTGTAATATCTATTTCCTCCATCAATTGTATCTCCTTTCGTATAATAGTTTAATTAATTCTTTTGCCCTTACTCTTCCTTTAATACGTTCTCTTCTCTTTTATCGAGCAATAATCTCCTATCTATTAATATTTTTGCTATTACCGTTATTTACTGCTCTGCCTGTCTTCCTCTTTCTTGCTCGCTTTATTTGTACTCATCATAAATCTAAAAGATTCTTGCCTTTTCTCTTAACTCTTTAGCTTACCTATTATTTCTTCCTTCCTTCATTATCGTTGCTTCCTCCTATTCTTCATCTCATATAAATCCCAATTTTATGCTTCTTAATAACGTAAATATCTTATTTCCTAAGCACACTCTCTCTCTCTTTAACCAAGTCCTCTTTCAAATTTACTTGTATTTTTAATCGAGATAATAATTGAGATGTTTCATGTTTTTGATTTACCGGATTATATCATTTCTTGCTAGATTTCCTTGGACCTCTTTGTCTTTTAATTAGAAATAAAAAAATAGATCTTCCATTATAATGAAATAAAGAAGCAGCTTTCGTAAGCGATTTTATTTCATCCATGCGTATCCAATTTTCTCCAAAATCTAGTATAAACCGGAATATACAACCGCGATCGTCTATTTAAAGCCGTTTGCCGCGTGTCAGTCTCATTGTTTTCCCAATTGATCGACCGATCAAGCAAGCAACTGCGTGCATTTTCAAACCACCGTTCCGGCCGCGGCGGTAACAATCCTGGAGGCAATTGTACGAGCGTTTATGTGTCCGATCCGACGCGGGGCAGTAACGCGTGATATTTACAACGCGCGAACTCCGACAGCGGAGAAATGATTATAGCTCGAGGCGCGTACGTCGGAGCACAAGTTTTGCACCGGCCGCAGGCAGAACCCAGCCCAAGACTAACTCTGAGCTCTAAAATTCACACATCATCGTGTACCTATTCTCTGCTTTTCTGCTTTTTATACGCTACATATGACGTCAGTGCACTGCACCTCAGAGAGCGTAGTAGCACTTGCCACAATTCGAGCTTCCCTGCGGACTTCCCTTCTCGTACGAAGAAAGGAGAGTTTAACATGCCACGCCTTCTCAGAGAGCTTAATCGACGTAGAAAAGCCCACGCCTACGATCATTGCCGCATTTACCGTTTCTAAAGCCACCTTGAGAGTACACATACGATATATGTGCGATCGTTCGGTACTACTCACGATTAGATCGACGTACAAACGAGAAACATGGTTCTCAATTTGCGACAATAAATTGCAAAGAATTGTTCGAAATACAACGTGTTGCGACGGCGTTGTTACAAATTGCCTTTATGAATTATCTTAGATTTTATTATTTTTTAAATACAATTTTTACCATTTCATGAAAATGAGATAAATTTATAATCCGGTTTGAAATTTAGTTTATGTAACACTATTTTACACAAAATTAAATATACGCAGAGTATATTACGTCTCTCTATTTACTTGTTAGTTCTTTCTTTCCGCAAAGGCGTTGACCCGTATTCTTGGAATTCAGGAATCCCAAGTCTTTTGTCCCGTTATCTTCTTAAAAGGGACAAGGGTTATTGTCCCATTCTCAAATCTACAATTTGTGTAAAAGTGCAGCTGACTATGCACAGTAGAAATGAAATAACATAAATATTTGCGTGCTTAATATCGTATTGTTTATTTTTTGAAATTTTATAATATATTGCGTGTACTAACATAATCTGTAAATAAAATAAATTGAATAGAAACAACAGAAATTAGGTGACGATATATGGAAGGCATGTATAACTGACGAGGCGAGTTATCTCGTCGCGCACGCGATTTTAACTATTAAAGTATGTGCAGATGAAATAACATGATATTCAGTTTCATTTTGAATGATTTGCAAACTTAATGAAATCCATTCGCCGCGTGGTGAAATATACTAATATTAATAACATCTCTCGCGACATGCGTGGGTACAGCTGCACCCGGAAATGGAGAGCTCGCGGCTCCGGTGCGGACGCGAAACATTTTTCGCGGCAATATGTCCGATTAAACTCACATGACAGCGTCGCGGCAATAATTCACGTGACCGCGTCCCTTCTTTCTCTCCCTCGTCGCCGCTTTTCCCGCCATTTTCCCGCCGCTCTTTTTCGGTAACGTTTTTAAGGCCCGTGGCGTGGCTAATAGGAAAAGATTGTGTCTCGCTAGGGTGGTCGTGGCGTTCCCAACATCGTTCTCGCGCTCGATTTATCATCGTGACGTTGTGCGAGGTCTTGCTCCGCGAGGGGGAAATTCTCTCGTCGTCCCTTCACCGCTCGTTGCCACGATGTCTCATTCCGTGAAGTTAAGACAATTCGCGTAATTTTACATCTCATGTCCTACATTGTGATAAAGCACTGCGCGCTATTTTTCTCTCATGATACAAATCTTCTGACTCGATAATGATTCGCTTCACCGGCCATCTCCGAAAATTCGTTTGCAAACTCTATTTTCCTTTCTCGGGTTGTCATAAATATTTATCGCGAATAAGAGACATGACATCCTCTATTGCATCGCAATAAACTTTTCGGAGATGGCCGGTGAAGCGAATCATTATCGAGTCAGAAGATTTGTATCACAAGAGCAAAATAGCGCGCAGTGTAGGACATGAGCTGCAAAACTACGCGAGTTGTCTTAATTTCACGGGATGAGACTTATCATGGCAACGGCAATAAATACAATTAAACAGAAAGTGCCCATGTCAAGAAGTTGAGATCACGTAAATTTTGCTGTGTAAATCAACAATAAACATTTCATTATTGTTATAATTGTGATTATAATTATAATAATGAAATATTTATTATTGACATATCCTTACATTATTTATTTAAGTGTTTCGAGCTTTTTACGAGTCTACATTAAAATGTGCAACTTTATTATGTTTTGCACATTTGAGAAGCATGTTTTTAGAATTCCGACTTTGAAATGAACAGACTGGTTCTTTACACGCGTGTGCGATTTTCGAGAGATTGTCCTTCCCTTTGAGAAGCGAGCTCTTCAATTATCCGTCACGCAGTGGAGTGCGACGCAGCGCAGAATGAAATTCCAGTTCGGTGGGGTTCAGCTGCGTGTTGCGTTCTCGAGTATCGGTCTATGTCGTCTCTCCCGCTGGTCTCGCCATTCTCCGTTCTCGAGAGCGGACCGAGAAATTTAAAAAAAAAAAAAACCGGGAGAAACCGCGCGGTGGACCCTTGGCGAAATTTATTCACCGCACCGGAACCAAAGTTAGCGACCCGCAGTAGCCGGTGCGGCACTCGCAACAGCATTACGCTATGAGAAATAGTATCGTCCCTGATCCGCCGCCAGTAATATCCCATTTAATGCATATTCAGCGACCGCGCGCGCGAGCGGGTAACCGCCGGCGGAAAATCTAGGCGTGTAGAGTAAGCCCGGTAATTTCGTACTTTCACTTCGGCGTATACTTATCTATAATCTCTCTCTCTCTCTCTCTCTCTCTCGTAGTAGTAGTTGGCAGACCACGAGACTTATTGCGCGATAAGTCGCCTTAAACTGGACTCCGGTTGACTCCAGTTTAAGCGTAAGATAATCCCGTACAGAATTTTTGTTATTTTACCTGACAGATTGTCATGCGGTAGTATCAGAAAGTTTACGTCATTTCGTGTTCGTTTACTCAATTAGACTATTTTCCACACGGGATAAAATCAAAGTTAATCAATACGAAACTGCTGTTGTATAGACGTAATATTCTATTAAAATTCTCGATATTCAATTTATAACGTTATGGAATCTTTGATGAGCATTGTAATAATTGGATTAGAACGTGAGATGAGAGTAATAATGAGTTATGAAAGCATCACGTAATTAATTTATACTTATTACTAATTGATTAATAATCATCATAATTAATACAATACATTCATATATATACAAATATATATATATATATATATATATATATAATATTCATTTTAGAGAGATAATCAAATTGTAATTTAATCGGTAAATACCGATTTAACAAGCTTTTAGATTCTCAACGTAATAAATATATATTAATAATTGCTAGGAGGGGGAGGGGGGCAGTCTTCAGCGAGGTCCGTCTGTCCGCACTCAGACTCAGATTAGGTCCATTGTGCCTCCCCTTCATTAGCCTACCGATTACGGAAGCCTGATTCTCCTCCAGAAGAGGAGTCAGTCTCTGATCTGTAGATACTCGAATTAAAATGGATATATACGGGATGAGGAAGCACCGGAATTTGAACCCAGGACCCTTCCGTTACTAATCACTCGCGTTAGCACGGAGCCACGTGTCATCCCTATGTTATAATAATTATAGAGACATAAAAGAAATGGGATCAAAAGTTCTTAAAATCCAACTTCCATTTTACTAGAAATTCTAGTGGCTCGAGAATTTCCCCATAACGTATTGCAAAAGTATTTTCGAACGAAGCGGAATACAAAGTGCACAACTGCGCTTTTGACGGCGACGGACAAAAAGGCATACACAGTCGCGATCGATATTTAATATTTGTCCTCGCCGCGCGGCCAGCGGCGCGGTTTTTCTCCCCTTTCGGCACGCGCAGTTCAAATTTACTTGGGAATTTCGCACAGCGATTTTATTACGAGGAAAGTTTATCCGCGACAGAGAAACCTGTATTCTCTTTTCCTTCGCAAAACTCTCTTACTCCCCTTCTCCGCGCGAAAGCGCGCCGGTTGACGCGCCGTAAAAAGAGTCGCCTTTATGCGGCGTGCAAAAGTCTCGGGCGAGAAGCCGAGGAACCCGTGCGGTTTTATCGCTGAAAAGCGCGTCGGAACTCTCCTTGGCACGGGATCCTATCCGCGCACGAGTGAGGCTTTTCCTTTTTTTGCGGCGCACGTTCGAATAGCTCCGGACTTTCCCTTTCTCTCCTCTTCCGGTCTCCTCTCCTCTCTACCGCTTCTTGCTTGCGCGCTGGCTCTCCGCGGCTTCTCCTCTCCTCCATGTCTTCTCTACCTCATCCCGACTGTGATGCACTTCCCCGCGGCTTTATTTACGTGTTTTCGGCCGAGCACGAGTGTCCTCGAGTCTCTGCGAGAGCACTCGCCTGTACACTCATCCTCCTCCCAGCTCGTAAAGGAAGCCTCCGTTGAGAATCATTGCGCTCCTCGCCGATCCGATAGGGTGCGTCCGGCGTAACGTTGAAAGTAATGGAATTACACCGGATTTTCCTTTTTTCTTCGCGGACAAGCGGAACGCCGACGCATTTTTATGGAGATAAATCTTACGAAAGAAACGTTTACGAAAAATAGTAAAATTCCTGCTTCCGTAGGAAACAAATCAATCAGCTTTCCTCGATTCGAGCCTTCGTCGCTTTCTCATTAAACAAATATCCTTCGTCGAAATATTAATTAACAAAAAGAAGCCAAAAAAATATTCTTTTTCGTTAAAATTAAGAGAATTGGGAGAAAACTGAAATGTTAAAGAATGAAAAAAAGGTGAATAAGCGTCAAAATATTAAGGTGCTAAAACGTAAAATAATTGGCTATAAAAAGTACAGAGAATATTTAAATTAATGTAAACATTCGAATTTTGTACGGACAAAAAATTTCTTTGGATATAATTAATTGAGTAAATATTATTCGCATAAACTTATCAAGCTTAATTTTTTGAGGAAATATATGTACTTGTAGAATATAAGCGAAATTATAAAATACATAGGATAATTAGTTTTCATTGCATGCATGTTTTAACAGTCAATCGATATGCAAATTTAAATACATATGCTTGTTTTGTAAATATTAAGTGTCAGTAATAACGCTGTACGAAATATCGCTGTTGTTTTGGTAAATTCGATATGCGCAGCGTTGGCCTAAAGCTACACACTATTCGCTCGCATAACCGGAAACGTTAACAGAGCCAGGCAATAAACGGAGCCGTCTACTCCGCACTTCTGGCCCGAAACTTGAACGTCAGGGACGGGAATCGCGTGTCGACGACGAGGAAATTGAAATCCATAAGGTATAAATAGTGAAATCGGAGGTTCGAGAGATTTAACCGGCATTACCATTTCCCATCGCCACCTCGTTATTTCCTTTTCGCGCGATTTCGTGCATTCGCTGTGCTACGTGCCTGGAATGCCGTGGACGCCGTGGATCGTCTCCGGAGACGAAAAAGAGATACGCCAGGTGTTGCTACGTGCCGAAGCCCCGCGGCTATGGTGAAGCGCCATATGGTCGCGCCATTGGCAGTGATGTATCACATTTCATGGTAGCCACCATCTATGAGTTCTTTATGTCATTCGACGTTCTCTATTTAACACATTGACGAGCGAAATTTGTAACGCGTCTCCCATGACATTTATATAGAGCGTGTCGTGCCGTTTTTTCTTTTACGCAAATAGATAGCCTTTAAATAGATTCAGAATATTTTTGATAAAAAAATATAATAATGCGGAGGAACTCACCAATCTCGCATGTTCGGTATTTCCTAGCATTTCGTGTGAATTTTTTGATTAATAAGTTCGCTATTTCTACATTCAAGCTGTTATGCGTGCGCACAAAAGAGTGCAAAGCTTACAATTAGTATTATCGTGCGAAAATACTCAAAGAAGTAGACATATTAAGACGATTAGAAATGAGATATTACATTGAAAGGTATTGATTGAGGATTAGGTTGAGAGAAAAGTGGATCGAAAACGTTGAAAAAGGTATGTTGTAAGTTTGAAGCTTAAAGACGTGAGGATTCCGAAAGATTGATAGAACGCCTGGAAGAAGTAGGCTTCGCGCCCTCTTCACTTTTTACGTTTTATCGCGATTTTACGTCAATCAAAAAAGGATTCCGCCTCGCAGGCGGCAAGAAATGCGCCACGGCGCAAAAATAGGTAGGTGACTTGAGTAGACGTTGCGAAAAAGCAGGATAAAGAAAAAGATAGGTGTCACGAGAAACAGATTTACAACGAATCTTAGTTCTTCGCGCGTACATACTCCGTACGTGAAAGCTCTCCCGAATTTGTCACCATATTATCTCTTTTAAAAGAAAAGAGAGATATCCCTCGGACGACAAAGGAGGAAAAATTGAAAAAACATCGCTGTCGTTTTTTGCAATTTAAAAATCTGTTCACTTTCAAGAGACTCACTCAAGTATCGTCTACGTTCATAGATGGAAAAACCCTGAACCGATGTCTCCAGCTTCTTGCTACCGTGTCTCAATGTCTTTCGCGTAGCCGGACGTAGCGGAACGAACAAACAAGGGTAAATACGAAAAACGGACAACATCCCTACCCCCTCTTGAGGGGTAGAGAGATAAAAAACTCGACATAAACACGCGCAAACAACCAGAAGTAAGGACATGGGCCAGAGGGGAGGGAGAGAGAAGAGAAAAGAACCGTGGCAGAGAATGGATGTTACCGATTGTCTGGACCACGTCCGCCGCGATGTACCAGGCGGCGTCGCGACGCTTCTTCCTCGGTCTCGTTGTTTTAGCGCGAGTCCCGGAAACTCCGTCGCGCGATTACGGTCGGATTCGTCCCGGTAAAATGGACGCATTTCAAACGGCCGACGTCGCGTATTAGAGGTGCTTTCGTAATTGGATGAACTTTCGGGAGAAACAAGAGTGCTACAGCACAAAAAAATATCGCCAATATGATCAAATTGTGCCGAAAAGAAATTTGCGATGTTTATTTGGGAATCCTTGTCCAATTTTGACAATTTTAACTGAAAAAAATATTAAACTTCTTATCGCAAGATAAGTTGACTTGTAATAATCTTTTAAAAGTTTTATGCTAAATTTTTTATGATTAAAGTTTAATGTGCATGTAATATCAAATGTCAGGATTTCAACATTTATTAGTTCTATGTGCTTAGATTAATTAACATTTTACGTTATGTTGCAATCAAATTTAGAGTTAGAAAACAAAATGGAAAAGAACAGTTTCTAGGATAGCTTATCTATGAGATAAATATATATACATGAAAATTGAGTAAAAGTATTATCTGTTTGGTGTCGTAACGATAAGTGAAAAGTCAAATATGATTTCACTTTTGTCAAGCATATTCTGTTTCATTTCCGTTATTTATCGATAAAAAAAGGCATCAAAGTGAATATATAATCGCATGCGCAGCGAGTTGTAATTAGAAAGATACTCTGAAAATGTAGTCATTAACGGGAGATAATTATTCTCGCGAAGATTGATTTACGTCGTAACAAGAAATATCACTTATCTCGCGCTGGCAATTACCAAACCACCCTATATATAGAACGTAGTTGCCTTTTCGTCTCTCTTTTTTCCGTACCGGTTCGCCACGCTCGACGTGTGCACTTATATTTGCGCGCCGAAAGTCAGCGAAAGAAACGGGCGAGCGTCGCCGAGTTTTTCCGCTTAGATTCTCGGCGCTTCATCATCCCTTCGAACTTATTGGAGGGATGCGAAAGGGCGTGCATGCGTGTGTGCGTGCGACGGAGAAGAAGAAGATACGGCGATCTGCTTTCGACCCTCCCCCTCCCACCCCGTCGCGACATAAGTAAGGACGAGATCGACGTCGACCGTCCTCGCGGATCCTCCGATGACGACGGATCGTTTCAGCAGTCCTTGACGGAGTCTGCTTTTTCTAATATCGGGCAATATCCGGGAGTACGCGCGTTACGCGGAATCTATAGATAGGTTTAACCATACAATATTGAATTTTCGAATATTGGATTTTCAAGCGAGACAACCGAGCTAAAATGCGTTCATCATTGAGGGAAGAACGAGTTTATGCCTTAAATCAATATCACAGGACAGAGATTTGGTTTATAGGTGCATCTTGCACCAGGTGAAGCAGGAGATTCCAATGGAAAATCAAAATATTCCGATATTTGATATCTTCAATACAAAAAAAAAAGTGAAATAGAGTAGAATATTCGATATACATATATATGTTAACTTGTTAAATAAATATCGTTTGTTTTTCGAAACAGCTTGGAGATGGATAAACTGCCGGCTAAAGTGATGAAGTCACATAAATCCCGCGAACTGCCGTGTGATGAATCGATTTTCTATATCGCGACGCGATAGAGTTACTCGATATAGCTGGGCGCACTACGACGACGCGAGAAAACGCTTCGTTAGGCGATATCGCCATACGGCGGGACGAATCGGAAATACGCGGAGAGAGAAGTTACCGCACGGAATAGGGTGTGCAACCGCATTTTTCCCGACTCACCATCCTCCAAACCTGTTTTGCGGGACGAGGGCGGCGCGCCAAACGCAAAAAATACGTGAAGAAGAGAAAGAGAGAGAGAGAGAGAGAGAGAGAGAGAAGGGAACGAAAACGATCGCGTGTTTGTCCTCGTCGGTGTGATTCCGGTCACCGGCCAAACTTGAACACGTCGACGAGAGCTTTCTTTTCATTCCGTAACGAGGTTAAGAAGCGACGGAACGAAGAGAAATAATTCTTCCCTCCGGCACGGCGGCAGTCGGAGATGCCTCCGGTCTACTCTATGTACACTTTGCTTTTCCGCCACGGCGGCGATGTTCCACGGCGCGGCGGCCGGAAAACCCGGAAAAACTGATTGCCCGGGCTTGCGGCGGTAATCGTCGCTACCGTTGCTGCCGCTTGTTATTTATTTCCATTTCGGTCTAACGTACCGTGAAAAACCGGTCCTACGAAGTTACGCCGCGCCGCATAATGTCTCCCCTGACGACCCACGTCTAAATCAAGCATCCCGGAAAATCCTCTGCCAAGTATTCACCATTTAATGTTCAGAGCTCGCGGATCCGAGGCTACTTACCTCGCACTCGGATAAATTGTCTGGAGAAATGTAAACACATCGCGCGCACAGAGACGTTTATGTACGTTTATATACATATAAATCTCGACAATCATTTGGAAGTACGGTAGTCTGGAAACAGGTGGAGAAAAGATAGCGAAGAATTGTAGGAAATTGGACCGGCATGAAGTTACGTAGCTATCCTACCCGTTTTGCCCCAAAGGTATATACGCTCTCCTTCTGCAACTCTCGACGAAGGCTAATAAACAAACAAGAGACAGACGAAATTCTATCCACGGAACAAAGATTGTGTCGTAATATCTCTCGGGCAGAATTGTCTATTGTAGAAACTCTCGAAAAGAGCAGTCGCGCGTATTTTCCGGTCGGATCCACGGTCTCGATTCGCGAAGATGCCAGACGTAATGTCTGGCATAGGTTCCGGAGTCAATACGGATGCTTCCAGGAACACTGCAAACGTGATCGGTTGCGACAACGATTGGAAAATAATTGAGCAATTTAGGATTACGTGACTGGGACGTATCACGACGTCGTCGTCGGAAGAAATGAGGCGCAATGATGAGAGAGAAAAAGCGAGGGAGGGGGAGGGGAATGAGCGAGAAGAGAGAAGAATCAAACTATGATAGAGTCCCATGGCGCCATAGGGATCCTTAGCCTCCCCCTTCTTTCCGCTCTCGATGAAGTCTCGACACGATGGTGGTGTCCCGTCGACAATCTGATTATAGCTTTGTCGTTCTGCAAATGTGATAGATGCTCTGCGGCTCGTTCATTTCGAGATAACCGATGCAGCGATGGGCGGATTTACTGCTACCAATTACGCAGACGTTGGCGAATGAAATCGCAATCGCAATCTTAATATGTTGATGCAACGTATAGGAACACATACGTCATATTTGAAGCTACTTAAACCTGTTTTTACTTAAAGAGAAAGAATACGATTAAGTAAGAATACGATTAAGAGAGAATGACATTTTTTATAGTTTCTTGAATTTAATTTGTCTGTTTTACATGTTGCAAATAACAGGCAATAACTTCGTTAAAAACGCTTTTGCGTCTCCCGATAATAATTTAAATACACTCTTTGAATCCGTGTTAATATCCAACCAATCTAAATTAATTTGAGAGAGATATAAGAGTTAATTCTTTTTCCCATTTTCCACCTGTTTCTTTAACGTTTGCGTACTTTATCAATGGTTTCTCTCTCGCTCTCTCTTTCTGATTTAATCGGACCGGCATCTCGTGTCTGAAACTTGCATAGAACGCGATAAAAAAGGCGTGTGTTCTCTTACGCGTCCCAGATTGCGTCTCTCGCGTAATTACTTTGTACCCACGTACACTGTACAACATACAATGCACAACGTACGCGGACTCGTCCACTTTTTACAAAGGGATTATTTCCTGCCACTATCGCACCGCTCTTTAATCACCGCGCGCGTCCTCCGCAAATAAAAACGGCGCGCCGCGATTTGTTGCGCGGACCGAGACAAAACGGTCGTGGCGTCGTGCGAGTTTGCGAATGACGGTGCAAAAACGGGAAGCTTTACGAGGCACCCCGAAAAGGGTATTCGTAAAGATGCGCACAAGAACGACGCATCAAATTGCAACGATAACTATAATATAGTCTTTCGTACCAGGATAACTAGTATTAAGCTTGATTCCGTGTAATTTCGCTATTAAACGCGCCATTAAAGTTTTAAGATTATATTTTCCTTTTATATATAATGACCACACACATATTCTAGCTATGGAATGTTAGAAAAAAATTTTCGCAATAAGAAAATTGTTTTTTTTTTTAACTTTAAATGTATCGGGTACAAAACGAGTTATGTTTACTGAATATTAAACATTTTACTAGCGTAACAAAGCGAATTGCATAAATTCAATGATACTAAAAAATATATGTGTGTGTAATTTTACGAACGGAATATTATTGGAGGTTGATACATGTGAAATAAAATGTTTGTTTTCAATTTCAAGAATCAAGAGATATATTTTATTTTAATTCAAATTATATTTCTTGGCATTTTTCCTAAAGATACTCATTAAGGAATCTTTCCGAAGAAAAAGGAACACGCATTCCGGTAAAATAAATAATCTCCCTCGGTATGCGAAAAACCTTTTACAAAATTCAAACTCCGGAAATGAGACATTTCATGTGCAGCGGGCAAATACTGCGACCCAAACCGCTTCGTATTTCGCGAGATTCGTAAGGACGAGTAATGAAAAAAATCCCTGCTAAAACACATCTCGCATAAAGAGGCGAATGCACTGTGCTATCGATACAGACTACCGCGCAAAAAGAGATTCTGCCATTGCCATTAGCCGCATATGGATATCGGAGAACCAAAGCACGGCTTACCATATTGAAGCGACGTGTAAACGCCACAGAGTGTATGTACGCGTAAACGCGCACATAAGGCAGAGGAGTAAGAGAGAAAGTGAGAAAGAGGAGTACAAAATACATTCGTGCAGAAAGAACGCGAGAGACTCATTGACTTTTTATGAGTGACTCTCCCTTGCTGTTTATAGAATTCGACAAGAAAGTACACGACGATTCCTTATGTCATCTATTATTAATGGGATTTCCCCCATACGATGACGTTTACATTGCAAATAAAATACGAAATATCTAATTATGGATTTATTTGAAATTAACGAAAGCGAGTAAAGCGGTATAAAAAATAAATGTCTACTTTATTTCGTACTCGTTAATACGACGAGTAACCTAGCTAAAAATCGTAAATTTTATTAAAAGACCTCAACAATTGATATTAGCTCGGTTTACCCTCAGTGCGGGTTCCCGAATTAAGTGAAAGATATCTTTCAGTCTAATGATAAATAAAAGCAGGGCAAAGATTACGGCACTTCTAGGCTCTAGAACGATGCTTCTCTCTCTTTCTTTCTCAAATAAAGAGAGCGGAAGATTCAATTCTATGAAGCACGAGTAAATATTAGTTTTATTAATTGATAAAAATAATCCTCTCAGATCCATCAATGAATTAGGAGCAAATCTCGTATTCTACAAGATCAACTATGATATCACTATTAGTCATAAAATCAGCTTTCCACACTTTTGAATCGCAAATACACTTGCATCATCGGTCACGCTTGAGAAAAGACGAAACAGTGATTCGCTTATTATGCACTGCTCCCGCGCGTTTATTCTGTGCGACTACATTTTTCGTAAGGCGTAACAGTTAATAGTTATAAAGAGTTCATTGTTAATGGATGGCATGATGCAGAACGTTATAATATACCTCACAGAGTCTGCGGCTTTAAAAGCTTATCGAAAGCTACAACTATCGCCCGGGTTTAATCGTCTTCCGCTAAAATTTAAAATTCTTTAAAGGTTTTAACTTGTACAGCAAAAAGTACAGCATGAATAAGTTATATAATTCGCACAACTAGATATATTTTGGAAAAAAGAAAGAGCAAGAGAGAAAAGTTTAAATAATATATTGAAATCGTCTATTTTAAAACTTATCTTTCATGATGCGTTTTATTATCTTGTTTATATTGTAACAAGTAAAATTTCCTAATTCGTTTATGAAAATAAATAAATATCAATTTCTAAGAGGTAAATCCAGAACATCTGGATGTTGTGCATTACAGATTTTAAAATCTTGCGAGAATGATTCTTTGTGAGTATTCCGAGATTCTACAGGATCTTTAAAGAAAGTCCTCGCGTCTGTCTAACAGACGTTCGGTAGCCCTTAAATCCTTTTTCTTTGATAAAAAAAGAGGATTCTTCAAACAAGAAGACGACCATAACGTGCCCCACCGTTTCGGGACAAAAGTTCATGACTTGTCGCGATGCCGAGACGCGCGCCGATGTTTTTGCCGTCATTAATACTGAAGATATCACGGCGACAGTTTCTTTCCTCGATGTCGTTGCTGGTTCGGAGATTATGGATATAGCATTCTCGTACGGAAGAAGAAACGCGACAAGTGGGTTCCTCGAGTCACTTGATGAGCGAAGAAATACGACAATATCAAGAGATTGAAAGATATAAATGCGAAAAAGATGCAAATGCTTTTGAGACAAAGAGATGTTGAAGAAAAAATATACAAATCAATTGTATAATTATACATCTACATTACTATAATAATAGATTAATTAAGAAGTTTGAGATTTGATAAAACGACGAAACAGGATCCGCTATAATGCTGTTATGCGGTAATACCGCTTCACCTAAATGGTCTTGCGTGAATAGCAGATTTCCCAAAAGCGGGAATTTCCTGCCAATCAAGTAAAATCCCCTTTCACGTCCCGTCTCTTGGATCGGCATATAATGTAGCATACAGCATCTCGAAAAGGCAACGAGGCTTTGATTTACTCTCTCGTCCCTCATTCAAGACGACGTTATGGCAACGCGTTTTCTCCTTAAATGGGCGCCCCAACGTCTGAGCGACATTAGAGTTCTCGGTCAAAGCCAAAGTCACGGCGAGGGTCTCCTTGCTTGATGTTTTCCAAGGAAACACTGCACACCGCGAAAGATTGGAGAAGAAGGAGATAAATATACGAGATAAATATACCAAAATTCTCTCTCATGTTGTCTCCTTCGCTTTGTGAATCGTTCAAATAATGAGAAGAAAATCGATGATACGCGTAACATGCCGTTGGATAACACGACTGATACAATCGCAGACGGATTCGATTGGAAAGGAATTGCGACAGCATCACGCTCGTATAGTTGTACTTATTATTTGAAGGTCGTGTTACATCGTGGTACAATTCTATCTAAACATGTTCTGTAAGATCATAAACATTCGCTATTTATCGTGAGAAATATGTTTTGCAAGATTTTCACAGTGTTAGTTTGTAATATATAGATTATTATATTATTTCGAATATTATTTATTATCATGGAATGCAATTTGATCATATGAATTTATGCGTCAAATATACATATCAGCGAAAAGTGTTATAACGACAGAATATTACGCGAAAAATTTTAATATAAATATTAAATTGAAGATACGAGAAAGAGTTCTATAATATCTAATGCAGATGTATAGACATAAAAGTTCTCATAATTATAATTAAATTATTAATACTGACGTATAGATAAGAATTACGAATGTTGCGCTACGACGAGCAGAATATAGAGAATATTTCATATTTATTTCCCGAGCTAAAATCAATCGATACGTTCGCACTGTTTTATAGTCATCATAAAATTTTCCATCGTTCTCTTGTCATTCATGCATGCTAGCTGTCACAATTTCTTATGTTATATTTAATCCACTGTTCCCTGAATAATACTCGTATTATCAAGCATAATTTATATGAGAGCATACACGAAATTTCTGAGCCATCCTCGTGCATGAAAATTCGATATTTTGAATTATTGAAATAGTATACCAAAATAGTATATTGAAATAGTATCAGATTGTTTCGCTGCTACACGGATGAAAAACACGGGGAAAAAGAACGGGAAAAAGTATGTGCAATTGAACGCGCGAAACATTTTACATTTATCGCATATTTGCATCGCGGGAAACGCTACAAGCCGTGAACGCGCCCCGTTCATCGTGAACTCGCCGCGGAATTCGGCATGCTTCAAAATTGCATCGTGGCGCATTCCGCGTTTCGATGATTTTCGATCGATGTTGGTCGAAGGCCGTCGGAGTGATGCGCGCGGCGAGCGGTTTCTCGCGCGCTTTCCGCGAGACAATAAGCGCGAGGGATGGGAGGACGGGGGCGCGGTGCTGTTTCGCAATAAAAAGAATCCAGCTACCGTTATCATCGCCGCTAGAATTCCTTCCTACCTTTATATGCGACGTGACTTCGCGTATCGTGATACATCCGCGTCGCTGTAATGGGATACGCAATGCGTGCGTCTGCGAGTTAGAAATGCCCATGCACGCAAGGACTAAGGAAGAGGATACCAATTCCTCGCTACAGCGTGCAAATGTAACAACAACAAAAAAACGCTATCTCGTTGATTCGATCGGCTCCGATGTGGAAATAATTGTTTTATTCGATATAAATCACCTCGATATAAATCTAATTCCGTGTACTCTCAAATAATTATTATACGCTATTAATCTTACATTATTCACGTGACTTTTTTTTTAATATAATGGGGATAATAATCGCGTGGGATGTATTTTATACTTATTTTATACTAATAATACATATATCTCAATTTCCATTATTCTCTTTAATAATTTTCTAATTAAAAATTGAATATTCTATATAGCTTCTAGATAAAGATAAGCGTATAAGTTCTTTTTTAATTATGAAACAATTTGTGCAACATTCGATCGATAATAATTTTTTATTCCGTGAATTTAATAGATTTATAAAACTGAAATATATTTTAGATCTCACGTGAATAATATAAAGTTAATATTTGTTTTATTTCTTGGGTATGTAAATGTAGGATATAGTTTTCACGCTATCAAATTATTAGATCGTTGCATGTTAAGTGTCAGATTCCGAAAGGTAGGAATCCGTAAGAGAAAGTTGTGAAACGTAGTTGATATGATGATTAAATATGTCAGCAAGTAATCTCTCGTCAGAAGAGCACTCGCGGGACGCAAAATAACATTCTCTTTGAGTCGAGAAAAAGAGAAAAACTGAGAATATCGACGAAAGAGATTGTAGGTCAAGCAACACTCGCCGCGGCGTTCCACTTTCTCCTTTCTTCGATTTTCGTAGACAGAAGGTCCACGACCTCGTAACCGGTTTCAGTTGTGACTATTATTTCAACGGAAATTGTAAAAGCTTCTGTTTTTATTCGATCACGGAGTATCTTACTCGTTATAAAAATAATATCACAAAAATCCGCCACGAGAATATAGTTTCTCACTCGAAAATTATGAAGAGATTTATAAAGAAATTTTTTAATTCGGCGCTTCTTGCTTCTTGAAAAAGCTTATAGAAAGCGATATATTTACGGTAATTTCATGATAGATCTCGATGCTGCGGATATGACAAAATGATGAATTGTAAAGTGAAGAGGCGAACCTTTCATATTATCTGTTTCCTTATCATTCGATATTATCCGTTATTCTTCGATATTCAAATGTATTAAGAGCGCAAACTTTCTATAGCTTTTTATGCATTATTTTTGGATATACACGAGACACTAATATTTAAAATTTCTCGTGCAATTTGAGAACTTTTATTTTTATGTTCTTTAAATCTAAAAAAGATACACTTCATATTGCCATCCATCGTTATCTAAGAAGAAGAGAAGTTGATATCTCTCTCTATTTCTATATTAAGTAATATTTATTTTGTATGTCGAATTCAAATTCGCAACTACGCCATGCCCTTGATCACGGGTGCTTATTTGACATGCCTTATATCTTAGAGGCTACTCTCGGCGAGTTGCCTTATTCCACCGAGAGGTAGACTTACGAGTAACGGTAACGACTTACGAGAGAACGAGGGATGTTGATTATCCACACAAATGTCAGCCGGTATAACTAAATGCGCAGATGGAATACGAATTCAACCGACGATCGAGGCCGGCTTTATTTGCCGCCCCGTCCCCGAAGCTCGAAGGTAATTATTCGGATAATCGTAGTAATCCCTCGCAAAGCTCCGCTTCTCTCGTCTCGTTCCGATCGCGAGAATCGATTAGTGCGTACACCCGTGCGAGTCCGGCTTCTCCGCGTTCTAATGGCGCGCAGCGGCTCTCATTTGCATGAAGAATCGATTACGCAGATTCCATCGGAGTACCAGAATGTTTTTCCTATCGTGATCTGCGTTTAACCATTCGTTCTTACAAATTGGCACGACTGATTGTGTAACTAAGCCGGAGATCATTGTCGCTCGTGTTTCATGTTTTTTAAATATTGGAAAAATGAAAACATCTTTAAAAAAACTTCGAAACCATTAATTTATAATAGATGGGGGCGGTAAGATGTAATAATCCTTATGTCACCTATACTTAAAAACTTCTTTTGTGACTTTCCGTTAAAAATGGGATGTATGCGGGATGAGGGACCGCTGGGATTTAAACCCAAGCTCTTACATCAACTTATAAGTAAATCAGTAAATGAAGTTCAGCAACACAATAAATACTAAAACATTAAGTTATAAAAAAAAAAGTTTTTCTCTCTATGCTCAGATTTTCAATCTCGCAAAATCATTGTTCTTCTCGTTACTTTTTGATATGTCAACTCATTCAACGCGAAGATCCGGTTAGTTTTCAATTTCGTTTAATCCGAGTCGCGTCGCTTCCGATTCATACCAATGGACGTTAATAAAAGAAACGAATTGGCTGATCGCCACGCTCCGATAAATAGCGAATTGTTCATTTTTTCCGTTTACGCGGCTATTAGATATAGTTTATTGTGGAGAATTCCAGCAATGTTCCGGACGCCCGCGTTATCTTCTGGAAGATCGCGAATAGTAACCGAATGGAATTGAAATACGACATATAAAGACAAAACATTTGTTTATGTGTGTGTGTGTGTGTGTGCGCGCGCGTGTGTATGTGTTGAACGTGAGAACATTTTAATAATGTCAATGAGTTCTGATTTTTATGTTAAAAACGCAGTATATTTGTTTATTACAAGAGAGACTTTGGATGGCTAATATAATGGATGGGGCATTATGAAGTGTATCTTTATTTAAAGAACATAAAAGTAAAACTTGTCCAATTGCACGAGAAATTTTAAATATTAGTGTCTCGTGTATTTTTTATCCAAAAATAACGCACAGAAAGCTACAGAAAGTTTGCACCCTTGATACATTTGAATATCGAAAGAAAATGATAAGAAAACAGATAATGTGAAAGGTTCGCCTCTATATTCATTATTTTGTCGTATCCGCAGCACCGAGACCTACCGTGAAATTACCGTAAATATATCGCTTTCTATGAGCCCTTTCGAGAGGCAAGAAGCGACGGTGAAAAAATTAACAAGACAATAATGAAGACTCACCGAGCGCCTTGCAACTTGCACCATGAAGGGAATCCCCGGCGAGCTGAATGATGGCCATGAGAATATCGCCCATCATCAGGCAGGCGACATGATGAGTCTGACAACGCCAGTGCAAAACGTGATGAGAGGCTGGTAGTAACCAACCGGCCGCCAGGGTAGCAGCCAGGAAGACGGCGCTAATGATGAAGCCCACGGGATACAAGGTGAATCTAATGTCCGTCGCTTTCACCGCAGGTCTGAAAAAATTAGATTATGGCGTTACTTTGGACGCTAGTCTTTATTTAAATCTATTCGACAAAAAATCTGAAGTTCCATCGAAAAATTATGATATTTAATGAGCCGACCATGTAACTGGCGAAATACAGAAAATTGTCCTATTTTGTGATAATTCTTCCTATTTGTATTGAATTTTAAGTATTTACTTGCAGAATCGGTTTCTGTCATGCGCATCGTACGATTGTACAACGGATCAGACAACGGATCAATATAACACACGTATTAAATAACATTCAATTTGAGCGACTACAATATTATGCTTCATTATATGTGTGTTCACACATTAATAGAAGGCCTAAATGAACACATAATTTATACCTGCAACAATTAGCGGCAAATTTCAAATCCAAACAATTTATAATTGATTAACCGATATCATGCGATAACAATTAAACGTAAAAAGAAATGATAATAATTTTCCATTGCAATGAGGTACGTATTTTTGCCATAAATTCCTCTTTTCTCTATTTCCCAGTTGAAATCTTTTTTTTTTTTTTAACATGGTGACGGAAAGGAAGGTTAGCATACATTTAACATGCAAATTCCGGTGTCGGTCCTGTCGATATTTTCCACTATCCTACGGACAAAAATTCGCGAAAGAAAAAGGCGAATTATGGTGCTATTTCTCGTTATTTCTCACGCTGGCGGATTAATTAAATTCGGGCAGTTTTATCGGGCGTTACATCGGCAATTGACCGATTGGCTTACTGCCAGCTGTGGGCAGTGAGCCAGATATTCGATCGATTATAACGGAAATAATACCACGTTATCGGCGATCGTTACGTCCGTTTTTAATTAAGATTCCTGGAAGATTCAGATAAAGCAATTTTTCATTACGAATAATGATATCACGATGCGATTGTATTCAGGACAGATGAAATTTCCGTTTTTAGAATCGTTTGGTTCTAACTCGTATCTATCACACACACGCTGAGTGAAAGTCACGGAGAAAGTACTTCCAAGATCTCCAGAGATTTGACTCACAATCAGTCAAAGATTACTTGAAAGTGTTGAAACTTTTGTCGGATAAAAAATTTATGCGCGTCATAAATATCATTTAAATATTTTATAATCGAGTCATTGTTTTGCAAAAAATAGACATATTTACGATAGTAATAAAAAATTACCTATTGGTAAAAATAAAAATTTTTTCTAAAAAATTCCAAAAATTGCACTTTATTTTTAACTTGTCATAAAACAATAATAATAATAACTTTTGCTTCGAAATTCCCTCGATTACATCGCGTCCCAAGTCCAATACATGCATTTAACATACGATCGACAAATATTGCTTTTGTCCAATTTTGAGAAAAGTTGCGATCGACTCTATATTCACGAAACAGTCACGAAATGAAAAAAAATCCGTCGCGTCCGACTACGTTTTGTTTCATTGATTGCCATTCGCTGAAGTAGCTGGCGAGTAAATTTTTCACGGGAAACAAAATGCTGTGTGTCAGGTGACCCGTGTGCGCACGTATGTAAGCGCGAATAAAATACGAACGGAGTAACTTTCTGCAAAATCGGTCCTGCATTGGGCGCAACGGCGCGGCGATAATCGCATTTTCGACGTTATTTTATGCACCTAACGGCGATTAAACTTTTGGCATAAATTCTCCCGGCAATTTTCGTTAAATACCACATCGGCGACACTTCGAATCCGGGAGGTAAACACGGTTCATTGGTATACTATCCCCGGTAGCGACACATTCTAGCCGGGAATCCTCGCTATATAGGTATGTACTACGCGACACTACACGACACTACGTCCGTACCGAATGGAAACTCTCGGATCTTACTATCAGCGGTGTCCTGCATGTCTGCCTGTCAATCCATCACGGTTCGTCCTTCGTCTTAGCGGGACGCACGTGTCCCGGCGACGGAGATCTTCTAACCCTATCTTATGTTACGTGACAGATACTGTGAATCATCTGACGTTCAGCGCGGTGAATTGTTACATAATGCAAACATATCTGTGTTTCGCCAGAACTTTTGACAGTGCTTGCATAAACGCGTCGTGACAATTTCTTTCCAAATAGAAAAACGTTAGAGTTTTCTCGAGGAATATTATGACTTTGAAATAATATCGCTTTTTATGCAACATATAAGTATAACTTTGGTATTTTCTTATATCTTCAAATTCAATCACCATGAGATCATTTTTCAAACAATATCTCAAGACTCTAGGAGGAAAAAAATTAGAATGTTGCTTCAATTACATTAAAATTCTGAGAAACAACGGGAAGAGAAAAAACCTCGCGCAAGTATGACAATGCCATTTTCCTTACGCAACACGGATAGAGGCGTTTACATCGCTCATCGCTCTGGCGCGCGGAAACGCAGTATCCATCCATGTGAAAACGTTTTAATGGAATCTCAGATGACGTGGGATACACGCGACCTAGAAAATACCTGACGAGGAGCAATGAAAGTGAGACGGCCCCGGACGTTTCCTCGACGTCCCGAGAATGACGTACGTAGAAACGGCACCGTTTATTCCTCGCTCCAGCCTCCTAACATCGAACGCGCAATTAAGTCGTGCGATAAATTCAGATCGCAGCAGGCGATACTTGACGGGGCAAAAAGTCGGATCGTGCTCGGAGTGCCTTAAAGTGGGTCGGACGACTTGACCGCCGGAACCGGCCGCGAGTCGACTTCATTCTTCATTATTCGAATGAACGATGATCGAGCGAATAAGAAGAACAGAGGATTGGCTTTGCATAATTGAGGGATCGATATTCAACTTTCTGCGATTTACACGAATTATGTCGGATATCGAGTTATCGGTTAGAATGACACGTTTACGGAATATATTGAGTTAATAGCATCGTATTAGGGAAGAAATTAATACTTACCGCTTATTAAAAAAAAAAAGACAAGAATCTATTTCGGCACTTTTCTTAATTTACAACGTACTTTTTAGATTTATTGCAAAATCAAACGAAGTACTATAGGAATGTGTTTAGTTATAATTATATTCAGATATAATCGGTATAGCGATATACGTAAACGTAACGAATAATAAAAACATGTTACGAAATCAAATATTAATAATATTTTTCAAACTCAAAATATCAGGAGCAAAGAATAATGAAAGATAGAGACTCTAATTATCCGAAGCTTTTACTACCAATCTATTTTTCTACCTATCTATTTATTATCTATCTATCTAATTGAACGTTCTTTCGTTCTCACAAATTTCATTTTAAATAACACGACAATTTTCAGGCAACATCGTAATGTTACCTTAACGCGGAGAAATTTTTTATCATCGTTTGTAAATCGGGGTCTTTGTAACGCGGCAATAAATAAATTAATAAAAATACAACGAGAATTAAAAAAAAATAGAGACGTACGATTTCAATCGTCATTCGCACTTACCTTTGTGGAGCATGCTCCGGACAGGCAAACACCTTAGCGACCTGGTTGAATTCAATAATCCTCTCGACGCAAAACTGGCTGCTAGGTAAAACGACCCCGTTTATCTTCAAGCTGCCGTCAGGCTGTAACACAGCGTCCATCGCGTTTCCGACGATCGTGAAATTGTCAGACTTCGGGCAGGTCGGGAATCCTTCCACGATCTCGACAGTGGATGACGCATTTGGCAGCAGAGGTGGTGTGTCCGCAGTCTCTGTTACGAATGTGCAGGTATTTCTGTTGATACAAAAAGAATGTTTCTTTTGAAGTCGCTCGTTAAAATGAGAAATTGTAGAGACAGTTATAAACTTTTTTCTTATCTTCTACACATGTATCTTTAACGTTTTACAAGCCGAAATGATACATTTAATAATTAAGTGTTTAATTTCTTTTGGTCCATTTGACCTCTTAAGTGACACGCCCGGAAAAGATTTACGATATAAGTTGTCGTCAATGCCGAATAGTTCCGAGTTTCAATGCGTTTTATCTCGGAATTTCTTCGTCTATTTTTTTAGTGAGTCAGAAAGTCTATAGGCTTGATGGAAGATTATCATAGTATATTTTTGTACTTTTGTCATTTCTCTCATAAATCGCCACTAAAGAACTGAAATAATCATATGAAAGAAATTATAATAAATACTTTCTATTTCAACATTGTCAGCCTCTCGATGATGCATTTAATTTTTACTATATTAATAATATAATATATTTTACTGACACATGCTAGAGTTCCCCAGGAAACTAGAGCACAGCAGCAACATTCTTGAATAAAAATCAAACAACTTTCAAGGTCGTACGAGTCTAACACATTTCACTCAAACGGTACTTGAAAAATAAACAAGTACATTCACACAAATAAACAAGCTACATGCCCAACGACTGAGTTAAAGACTTATGAAATCTATTATTGTTTCATCAAAGAGATAAATCGTCAATTTAAACATTTATTCTGTAACATCTGCAAAAGAAATTAAAAAGCTATTGATATTATTAAATAGTAAACTATTAGATATCATTATATGTATACTATATATATATAAACATACATACTATTATATTTGACTATTTACTTATGACATACTTCATGTGAGATTTGAGAGCTCGATACGTTTTAAGATTAACATTCGATAAAATAATTTTTGCAAGTACTATTGAAAATAAAAGCATAAGAATCTTTGCACTAGCCTCTAAAAAGTTTCTCTATTCTGATCTAATAGCGAATTCGATTGGTCGCACTCATGCACATTAAAGCCGTTGTACATAAATTAATGTAAGGATGAATGCTTAACATAAATATAGAAACATGTTAAAAAACAGAAATCTTTAATTCATATTATCGTGCTATTGTGCAATTTTTTTTTAAATATTTATTGGGCATTTTATTATTCAAGATATTTCAATTTCACATTCAGTGTACAACGGGTTTAATGTGCACTGAGTGCGCACTAGAGTGCGACCAATCGAATTCGCTATAACTTAACCCTCTCATCTCTCGTTCTCGTCGATCCGGCCGAGCAGCAAAGTTACGCGCGCGTTAAGAAACTTGCCACGAGAGACTTACCCGCGTTCGTGGAAACTGGCATTCTCGCCGCAGCAACGTCGCACTCGCGGCCTCATGGTCGCGGCGGCATGATTGCCCGCCGATTTCTTCGGCATGCACACAAGCAGAGCGTTGGAATCGACACAGTAGTGACTGGCGGGAAAGGAGTTGCTGTTGCTGATTTCGAGTATCGCGTTGCCATTGTCGAGCAGGATGAACGGATTGGACTTTCGATAGGGCACGTGGATCAACTCCGAGCGGTCATCGCATTTCGGCCGCCGTCCGTCGACGACGTGCCAGTCAGCGGGCATCTCGTTGTCGAGAGTTTGACGCTCCACCGAGAAAATCAACGGCTTCCACTCGTTGGACGTTGATTTGCAGCGCGGCAACGCGTCGCCGTTCGCGTCGCCGTCCGGTCGCAGCTCCTCGCCGTATCGGCAACACTTGAGGATCGTCAGCTGCGACTTGGCCAGGTCGCTCGGCTCCGCGATCACCACCGTCGCGATCGCCGCGACGATCGCGAGAACGGGCCGCGCGAACGCCCGCATATCTCCAGGAAATTTGCGACTGTGTTCAAAGCCCTTGGCAGAACCGCACCGTCGCGTGTCGCAAACTTCAGGCGAGTCCCCGCGAATCGTTCCCGTGTTTCCGAACAATCACGCGCACCGGCACTCGAGTCTTCTTTTTCTTCTTCAATTTTTCCTGGCACCCGAATACACACAATACGACCAAATATCAATATCTTATACCCCCTTAGGAGCGAGGTTACTTTAATGCGTAAAGTTGCATCAGCAACCTTCGAAATTCTTTCTTCGAGACGAAACACGTCCGAACACGTCCGAACACGTTCGCCACCAGTTCGCGAATTTTCGGCACTCGAGTCGATCAGATCATCTCGCGACGCGAGCCAAAACGATCGACGATCGGAGAGTCGAAATCCGGCGAGTGATTTTAGCGTCGAGCGATCCCGAGACGTGCGCTCGCTGGACGCTCGTCAAACATAACTCTCCCGTCCGACGGCTTCGGCGTTACTGCGGTAGTGCGGTCCGACCACGCGGCACAGGGTGCGCGCGCAGCCACGCGCCACGCTCCCGCTCTGGTTCGGCCTTATTCAACCAATGCGCCGCGCGCTTTCTTCTTTCTTCGGCGGCGACCTTCGCGTCGCTCCGACGAAGAGGGCGAGACGTCGCGACCACGTGCCTGCGCCCCGTTACGACCGGCGCTACAGCCGGAAATGACAACGGTAACGCGCGTGACGCTATCCCGTTTGCGACGGCGAGTTGTATTATAACTAAACGTCACGAATACGCGACGAGTCAAGGGAGAAGGGGGGAAGACTCGACTATCCGTTGAACTTTACAAGCTATATTATGGCTAAAACAGAATGTTAAACCTTGGAATACAGTTTGGTAAAGAATTTTTCAATCATAAAGTACTTTATAGTTTATTATACATATATATTTTATACATACTAGTGGTGTTGTACGCGCGCTTCGTGCGCGCTATTAATACATTTTTTTAATTTTTTAAATCTTTTTCAATAGCCTAACTCGTCCTCTCTTAGGCTGACGTCCCAAGGCATGTATTTCCCGCGTAACGCGTAACCAATCAGAAGCGTTACTCAAGAAATAAGTAACATAAAACGTTACGTGATTGGTTAAGATTCCAATTAAAGATGTATTGTTTTTAATTCAAAATTTCAAGTTTAAATTTACAAGATGTTCTTTAATTTGAGGAAATGAGAATAATTTCAACATATATTTTCAAAAGTTACGCAGTACGATTGAAAACCCATATGAAAACGGTTTCGCGTTAGGGCCATTTTACAATTACAATTACATGAGAGTTGTTGTAAACGTAAGGCTGTAAGAATTTGACAAATCATAGTCGATTATTCTTCGTTCATAAGAAGAATATTTGACTATGATTGATCATTTTCTTACAGCCTTACAATTACAACTACATACGTAATTGTAGAATGGCCTTTACGCGGGAAATACATGCCATGAGACATCAGCCTTAAAAAAGGGATGTAGAGATTTAATTGTTGTCGCTTTTCCGCGATGCTGATTGGTTCTTCTCGCTTGGCTCAATTCGTACTGCGTAACTTTTGAAAACATATGTTGAAATTATTCTCATTTTCTTGAATTAAAGAACATCTTCTAAATTTAAACTTGAAATTTTGAATTAAAAACAATACAATTTTAATTGGAATCTTTCTTTTACAGTGTATATATGTATATTGAAATTTATATACTTAAATAATATAAGCAATATATAAAATATATTATATGAGCAATGCATGTATAATAAACGCAATCATATTTTTACATTAAAATCCTCATTTATTAATAAATGTTACAATAATTATGGAGGAGTTTATGCAAAAAATTAAAAACAATGCAGACATATATTTTCAAAAACATGCTTTACTTCAAAATAGGGTATTAAAATGTTTACAGCACATTCCGATATTTTTAAATTAAGAAACTTTGTATCAACTTTGTATCAAGACTCATTGTTCAAAATTTAAAAATAAAAAGAAGTAAAATTTGAAATGTTAATTTTATACTATGTTATTTGGCTCTTGCAATTTTCAAACGCGCAAATAAAAGATACTGAATAACATAACATAGTATAAAATTAACATTTCAAATTTTAATTCTTTTCAATTTTTTTAATTTTAAGCAATAAGTCTTAACTTGATACAAAGTTTTTTAATTTAAAAATATTGGAATATGTATTAAAAACTTTAATATTTTACTTTGAAGTAAATATAACTTTACAACAAATATATAAATATTTTTATTTAAAAATAATATTAACCAAGGAAATGGGTGCGGTGGCATGTTGAAAAGCCGCAACTGCTTTTCGCCATTAGTTTGTCCAGAAAATGTTTTCCCGAAAAAGGTCCTGCCAGAAGCCTGAAACAGAAGGAAAAACTGCGATGAGAATAGTAGTATAATTAGCGGATTATCGGAAAGAGGCGAATACTCGCTAACGTCATACGACAGTAGTATATTTGAACCCAAAAGAAATTACCGCAAAAATCGGGACGCGAAAATAGGAATGGCAACGCAGAGAAATGCGTCTCAAGTCGAAAAAAACCGGTAACTGCCGTAGAAGCAGAAATAGATCGAATGAGAACCTTTGTAAGTCAACCGGCCAGGAGCTCGGAACAACCAGGACCATCCCGTGAGTCTAGAGACTCGGCTTTAGATATAATATTGGATGACATGCAAGTTATTTAAGACCGCCTAAATCGACTGGAAATCATGAAAATAATAATGACATACAAACGGTACCCGAAATAATTGATATATCATACGAGCGTACTGTTGACGATGTACGTAACTTACGAGTCCCCATGAATGCATACTCAAAGAAGCACGAGATATGATTCCCGAAATGGACGGTACGTCGCGGAATCAAGTGCAAAAATTCTTGAACGCCAGAAAAGTACTTACATGTACAATGAAGCCTGGATATAGGGCTTTCATCTGGATGGATTCTCCCCCACAAATGCATCTCTCATCTTCATCTTCATCCTCAGTAATAGTGAAGAACGTAATCAGGTTAATATCGTATATGCGTAAAAATTGTTCGAGCATCCTCTCAACGATCCGGCGATCATGTTCCTGAATAAGTATTACATAAGCGATCCTATGGATGATGCACTCATGTACGTTTAAGGAGGCCCTACAATTGGAAGACCTCATGATGGAGCAAGTGTCGCAAATTCCGATGTTCTATCAAGAAATCCTGCAACAAGTCTACAAGGTAGGTCATTTTAATCTATCCACCTAATCTTTTAGAAATAATACATAATCTAACAACAGAATATGATTGTGAAGATCGAGAAAAAAAGACTGGAGAGGAAAATAATCAAAACAAAAAACAAAATTGAAATGATAAAATAACATTTGCATAAATTTGCGGTCTGGAAAAGGAAAGTGATTTCCTGTAGTTTTTTGCATGCTGAATCTGAATCCGCAAGTAAAAATGTTCCATTACGTCACGTTTTCGAAAAAAATAGAGTTAAATCTCTCCAAAAACGCGTTTTAGAGCATTTTTAAAACTTCGTAGTTAACGAACCCGATGTGCGAAAAAGTTCGAATATCTCAAATTAATGCTTGAACATTGTACTTTGATATAAAAATATTGAATCTTTCACCGCCGGAATCATCGAATTACTGGTGCATTTTTTAGAGATAGACATACGCTCGCAGTATAGTATGACGGTTACTTTATTATAGGCTACTGTAAAGCCATTCTACAATAGTTGCAAGTTGTCAGTTGCTTTTTTCGACAACCAATAACCGTCAAGCTCCATGTGTAAAGCTCAACGCTCGTTGGCGGTTGCAAAAGGCAACTTGCGACTTGCAACTATTGTAGAAGACCCCTAAGGCCATAAGGAACGAAGTATCGCTCATCGGCGTCATTTGATCGCGATAACGCGGAAGAGAAGCGAGGCGCCAGTTTCACGCGCACAATAATACGTCGAATGACGCGGCAGTCTCGCAGGACAATCGTTCGTAGGGCGGTAGGGTGTCGAAATGCAATTCATCATGCTGCAGGCAAAACTAGAAAAAGAGAGAAAATTAAAATGAGAGAAAGAGAGAGAAAGAGAGAGTGTGAGAATGGTATAGGAAATGTCAGGACCGGTGGTAGATGGGGATACAACGGGCCCCGGGAGCCTCTCGGTGCCCTCGCACGCACTCGACGCATCAATCTTCTTCGCCAACAATGTTCGCGTAAATTACCCTCATCGATATCAAAGTGACGAGGGTGCCAGCCAGCGACGAACGGCGATGGAGCTTGCGGAAGAGATCGACCCTTATCTCGCGCGCGTTAGAAAATTAAGTTTACAGAGAGACCCTCGCGAGAAGACTCATCCTCGGAAGAATGAAAAAAACCCGATCTCTTTCTTTTACCCGTCATTCGCATGCGATGAACATTTTGTCGCCTGCTCTGTATCTGTCGAGGGTTTTAAAACGTTACGAGAGGTATCGACCCTTTTTGAAAACAACAGGGAACGTAAAGGAAGAAACAAGAGTTCTAAATCTTGCTTGGAAATCTGTTTTGGTGCATACTAATGTTATTGCGTGCAATAATTCATTAAAGAGAATAATTCCGTTTTATCATATCATTAAATCTTGAAGTGAACACTCTTCATTGAAAGTGAAGTTTTCACTTCAAGTGAATACTTTTTATATTATTTTTATGTTTATCTTTTGAGAAACTCATAAATACTCGCAATTTTATAATTATTTTTATTTATAATATACGTGCGGGGACAGATTTATCTACCTTATTTAGCCAGATTCTTTAAAAGTATATTCATAAATTTGTAGAAATTTTTTTGAATCATTTTAAATAGGTGAAAAAGAGATATGATTTAATCACGATTGTATGAATTGAGTGCTATTTTTCACATTGTATTGTACAGATTAAAATTTCGAAATCTTGTATGCATGTACTATCAATATATGTAGGCATGTACTCAATTTTACAAAGTTTAATAAAAAACAAACATATTACCAACAAACTGTTTTTTGCATGCAACTACATAAAGTAATATATAAATATATTGGGAAAACTCGAATTCGCCATTGTATAAATAAAAATCAATGAACAATGAACATTATCGCTCGCGCGTGTTATGTCATTTTAACTGACTGCATGATGAGATATGCATTGCGTTTCATTACGTTTTGTAATTCGGAGAAAAGGCTTCGCAAGCAAAACAACATCGATATTCAATTAGTCCGCGGAGAGAGATGGGATCCAGTTAAAATATCCTCTACGGAATATTACTGTATCGCGTTTGTTTACAGTGCACGCGCCACAGTATTTTACAACGGTGACCCTCTCATTAGTGAAGCAAAATTACCCGGATTCGATTATCTGTCGCGGCATGATAGCGGAAGCAAAGCGCGCCGTGCACCATCATTCAACCCTTCATTTTTACGCATACGCGTGACATTTCATGACATTTCTTGATCGCTTTTAACAATCGGTGATCAATCCGATCGAACGATTTTGCAGTTTCGACTTCCGGGATCAATCTAACTTGGATCAAAATGTCTGACCGCCGCTCTCTACCCTCTGCATCCGCCGGCCGGCTGGTCGACCGACCGACCGGCGCGGCGTGCGTAGACAAGGGAGCAGATAAAATCGGTATTACGTTTAGGGACACGCACGTGCAAACCTATTAACGAACGCACGCTCACGCGTCCGACCGTACGCGGGCGCGCTATAACTCACATGTGTAATACACGCACGCAGAAACGCCGACGATCGCTGTGATTTACGTGCCGCCGCGATACCACCACCACCTCCTGGCTACCCCTCCTATCTGAATTTCGTGTCATCCTATTAACCTCTGCACCCGCACGTTGCTATGAAATTTTGGAAAATGGCCCGATTTCCTGATACATTCTCTATGTATTACGAAATAATTCCCAACCCAATTCCCAAATTTCAACGGAAGTTTTGAAAATCCGATTCAATAATACAATAATATTAACCTGATAGAATTTTGTAATAGCACGATAATCATACAGAACTAAAACACATTTCGTGTTAGATAAGCTATTTCTGCACTAAGGCTTTCAATTAAAGCTTTCTATGTGCACATACACACACGAATATTTCATGCTACACCTAATTAGTATATCAGAATTAATTCGTAAAACATGGATAGATCTTCAAATCTTATATCATGTACCAGTAAAATTTACTTTTGTAAAAATTCTAAAATATCATTTTTAAACTAATTTTTTATTAAAATTTTTAATATTAAATTTATATAAAAATTAATTAAAACTTTATGCTTAATCTGAATTTAATAGTAATCTACTAAAGTGAAAATTATAATATTGTATATTGATTATTTGAAATTAATAAATAATATATCTTTAAATAATTTTTACACATAAATCAAATAAATCTAAAGTAAATCTGAAATATTTATTGTAGTCATTGTATTTTAATCATTTCAAAATTTTCATAAAATACTCTTATTATTTATATTGTATTATCATTATGATTAAAATTAAATTTGCAGTTCCTCTAACAATATAAAATATTCTCATATTGAATTGATGACGAAAATATACATATTCAATTTCGATTGTATAATGCATTCTAAATATAACATTTTATCAGATCTTGAGACTTTATATCCGTCTTGACTGACAATGAGATAAAAAATCGAAGTTAAACTCACTCTATTCTCAAGTTTCGACGAAAATTTCAAACTAGAATAAGAAGGAGCTCACCTAGGCAGTTATCCTGCGCGAACGCAGAAACGTTTTAACGAGCTCGTTTCGACTAGGCGGTGCGGACGTTAACGATATTTTAATTGATAAAATTTTGCAGACGCCAGTAGGCGGCTATAGTTGGGACACAAATTTCCAATTTTCTCTGTCGCGAGATGGCAAAAAAGTTTAATTGCCGGCGTCCTGTCGGTGTTGCTCGCGCGGAACTTTTTAAAGGATTTCCGGTTGACTTGGACGGTTGCTTTTTCCCGCCCCTCTCGAGAAAAATTGAGCAAAAACTGCGGTTTTGCAGTAAGTGAGGATATTGTTTTAAAAAGATTTGTTATAAAACTTGTATATATAATTAAAATTTTTTGTATAGGTACACGAAGTTATAAATGTCTTAATGCCCGAATTCATATCGGAGTATATTTGAAGCGTATAAAATTTGTTTAAGAAGCTAGTCTCAATTTCAGGGACCCAACATATTTTCTTTAATAATAATATTTTTTTTTACATCTTTGTTCCTACCTTTTATCTCAGTGACGTAGTTGAGAGATCTCTAATCAAACCGGCATTCTTCGTAATAGGACGAGGTTAATGACGACTGGGACGATAGGGAAGATCAAATAAAACGTCAAATACGGTCCTTCCTTATCGGGGTGCTCTGAAAAGCGATCGTATTCATTAGTCGTCGTTGTAAAAATACTCGGCGTGTGTCATAAAATTCAAATGGTGATAGGAGACTCACAACAATGAATACACAGTGATGCCTGGCAATTCTTTGGTTGCTACGTAATTGTGTCATCTCGTATTTCTTAATTGAACACTCTAATTTACGTTTTAAACAAGCGAAAAATAATTACTGATAATATAAACAAAAATATGTAAACCAAATTTTCATTTCATTGTTAACGGAGCGATTAATCAGCATTCAAATTATGCTTGGGGAGTATATTTTATTTTTAAAAACACTTTGCGAATTATAATTCTCTAAATAATTTAGATAAACATGAGATGGAACTCATAATTGTCTTTTGTATCGAGTTCTCATTGAGAGGAAGGCATTTAATTATTTTTATGTAAATGTTGCAGAGATGGTGTTCGGGGATTATGCAATTTCGTAGGACGAGTATCGTCGCCAATCTACGAGGTTTTGGGGATACATCCTCGCATAATGTGCTGAATATGCGCGCTTTCTAGTATCATGGGACCTATACGAGAATCTCCTGGGGTGGCTTTCCCCTCGATTAGATTTCGGTTGATCGACGACACTAGCGACGAAAAGCAGATGTGCTTCTACAATTATGACGAAAAATTCTTAACATATGTCTTTTATTGATTGTCGATTTTTTTTGTAAAACTGTATGAGAACGCGCAAAAATATTTCGCATAATATTCTACAAATAATTTTATTATATCATAGATTGATTATTGTAACAAGAAAGTAATATTACCTGAAACAATATTCTTAACTTTCTCACGATCGCGACGATTGCGCATCAAACTGTAGGAAATACGATTCGGCGTATGGGGAGGGCGTACTATTGCCCGTAAGGGAGAATATTCCACGGGGTGTATGACATTTATTGCAACTTTCAGTACTCAGGAGTTTTACGTCCCGCTGTTCTTCCGTCGATGAGTAATCCTCGTAGTGGCACAATTTTATTGGCTTCTGGACGTAACGTATATATAAACTGCTCTTTCTGTAAGAATAACATTGGTTTATTCCACGTTTATAGTCAAACTGAATTAATAGGGTGGTGCTTTATGAAAGCGAAGTTTTTAACTACTTCTCTCTGAATAATCAGTTGCTCAAGCAGTATAGAAGGTTGTTACATTACAACGTAAAAATGATCTGCAGATTACTTTAAATTTTCTGATTCTTTCTCTAGAATTTATTTATTGCAGTGTTTTCTCGAGCTGAATACAAAGATAACAGTCAGTGAATGTATTCTGTATTCTACTTTTCTTGATAGTCATACAGCGATCTAACGTATCTGCTATTTGGTCACAAAAAATATCATGAAAACTTGTACTTCCAAATATAAAGCGACGCGGGAAGGATTAGACGGAGATAAAGTCCATCGCTTTTGGTCTTTGCCAACGTTAATTTGACAAGCCTCATGGGCCTGATGCTTCATGACTTGACACGCAACAGCCTTCCCACTTGTCTCGCTGTTTCTGTTTCTCTGATACTCATATGCGCGACATTTCGTGGCTCCGTCTCCAAACTTTTCTATGAACGGCTAACGGAAGATAAACAGGCTGCAGTTTATTGCACTCGTTGCCGGTCAATCGCCTTTGTCTGGGATATCTTACGAGGTCGTTTTATTTATCTACTCTACCGTACGCCGCGCGCCGCATTCGATATCGCTTGCATCATACGATGAAACTGAGATTAAAGAGAAGAGATCTTGCTACAGCTCATGGGAGCTATAAGCTTACGAGCGGTCCGATGCATGTGCGAGCGAGGATCTATTTGGTAGATGAAGTTTCGATATAAATCAAATGAGAGCTCCTCTCCTCGAAGGATGAGATCCACGACAAGGGTGGAACGAAGACGCATGATGGAGGTCCGTGTCATTGTTTCGCCGCTTTCGTGACGCGATAATATAGGACGGCCGCGAATGAAGTTAATCCGCATTCATAATCGGGGGGGGGGAGGCGGGTGAGCGAGAAGGGCGCTACGCAATGCGTGCGTGTGCGACCTTAAAAGATCGTGCCCGTGAGCGACGCCATTCATGCGTTAATTCTCTCTGTCTTGCGTCTTTCCCCTTTCCCTCGTCTCTACCTGAATGCGACTGAAAGCCCTTTCATGCGTCCCGATTTTGTCGTCTGGTTGAAAGAAAGCCCCTCGGCCTCTATTCTCGCTTCGCTCTTGAACCTCGACGACGCGCGACTGTAGAAGCGAGAAAACGGATTTTCAACAATTATCCGGATTGACGAGTTTTGTCGAATAGGACGACGAGTATAAAATATAATTGTTACAGTAATTATTACTCTTTGAGAGAAGATATTCTAGCGTTTATGAAATAAAATTCTAATTGAAGATAAGAGTCTCTTATCGCGGTTTACTTTTGCGGCCGATATTGCATTATTAACATAAATAATGTGCCGAACATACTCGGAATTTTTATTTCTACGAATAGAGAGACCAACAGCAAAGGCACTAAAGTACGATTCTGCATGCTCTGTAACACGACTAGCAACTCGGTTTACATTTTAAGAACGTTCAAGATGAACTCCGCTTCTTGGATCGCCGCACTTAGCAACCACATAAACATTGCCCTGCAGCTGCGGCTTGTAATCCTTTCTTCGTAACCTCGTAACAGTATCATCTGCCATATATATTTCTTCAGCTTCTACTTGACTCCTCTCGTCGAGAGATAATTTTCCATTATCGAGCCAGCTCGACTATTTATTTAAAACCAAAGTTAAGTTTTTTTTATATAATGTTCGTATTATTCTGCCAACTATCTATTAAAAGAAAAGATAGTTAAATTAAAAGTATCACAAACATGATGTAATCTCAGTTGTTTCAATCGTACTCTGTGCGAGGAAAATGTTTTCCCATCAACTATCGTAATAATCGCGGACGTTGTTCCAAAGATACACCACTTTATGCAAAACTGTCGACCGTCCGCTTTTAATTAGCAGGTATCGCACGCGAGAGCGATTTCAATCTGCGGCAACTCGTTGGGAGGGATATTCGAAATGGCCTCGCATCACGGAGAGACAGACAGTGTCGTGTTCGTGCATCTGTGAACCGATTATGCTACCGTCTGAAGGAACACAGTAGCTATTCGTGTCTCGAATTAACACCAACTGATCGAATCAGGAGAAGCGAAGGCGATGTTTATATAAGGAAATAATCGCGCGTTTTTCGTTTGTCTTTTTTGACGCAATCTTCCTAAAAAACGTTTCGCGCACAAACTCGAGCGCATTGTTCCCT
The DNA here is from genome assembly GCA_928718305.1 of Tetramorium bicarinatum. Lineage (NCBI taxonomy): Eukaryota > Metazoa > Arthropoda > Insecta > Hymenoptera > Formicidae > Tetramorium > Tetramorium bicarinatum. The sequence continues at coordinate 7,319,261 of OV788324.1, read as the reverse complement.
TTGAAAACATTAATCCGGATTGTACGATCGACGTCAAAAGGCGGAAAAAGGGAAAAGCGTCTGTGAAAATAATGAAATAATCCATTACTTATCCTACAGTTGACAGAAACATTCGCTGCGACCTGTTTTGATAATCTTTGTAATCTTTCTTTATATCGATAGAGTAGACCTACCGCGATAAGCAAGATAGATCACCTGTTCGTATACAGGGTGTTGCATCAATCAATGCACTCATGCCGTGTCTACACTGGAGGATGATCCTACTTGTGGCTCATCCGAATACATAGTGTAGACGGGTACAAATCATATCTAAGTCTAATCATAAAAAAAAGTAGTCGGATGAGCCACGGATGAAAAGGATAATCCTTCAATCTAGACAGGGCATCATGACGATAAGTTGCCTCTAAGTCAGGGGTGTGCATCCGAATGGTAATACAGGGCATATCGATATAGTCACATACATACTTTATCCAATCAATGCCCATTTCTACCAATGCAGATTAACTTTAATCTCGATTTAACTTACTTTCTATCTTTTTTTAGTCCTAAGAATTAGAAAAAGATGAAAAGTAAATTAAACCAAGATTAAAATTAATCTGCATTGGTACAAATAAGTGTGCAGTGTGCATAAGTGTGCAGTGCTCTAGTTATCACGATTATTTGCTACGATAGATTATGACAGAAGCGAAGTCACTTTTGAATTTACAAAACATATACAAATATAGACATATATTCTTACCAATCGTAACCATTTTTCAGAAGAATGGAATAGCTGTGATTGGTGATACCGTGTAAACGTAATCAATGGAGAAGGCGATTTGATAAGTTCAGTGCAGAGGGCAGCATCAATCTTGGAGACATAGGAAGCTTTCCATTTAGGGTAAGTTTCATTTAAGGGGATCCTGGACTGACGCTCGAACTTGATCGAGGTCGATAATGTAGGTGAAATTCTGAGATATAATATTATAAATTATCAAATTGGCTTTACAGAATACAAAATCCTTTTCCAGGATTAAAGTACACGCAAAAATGAATTACACAAATATCGACTTCATATCAAAAACGAAAAAAAATTTAAAATATTCGCTCTTCTTTACCTTAATCTTAACCTATAATGAATAAAATGTTTAACAGGATGGATCTTTCTTATTAGAGATTTGTTCGTACTTTTATTGCTACCATACTGTTTATTATTCTTGTCCGAGTCCTGCTGTGCTCTCGATTTATGTACCTAATCTCATATAACTTTTATATGAGTGAATGTTTCTATGAGTTGACAGCTAATTAATAATTTTATGCCTTTTTTTGGTCTTTAATTGAGCAGAGCAGGATTTGTTTTCGTGCGTACTTTACACCTGTAAAAGGAATTTTTAATCTGTAAAGCCAATTCGAAGATTCGTCTTGTTAAACAAAATGAACTGTTCTGTCGGTATCCATCCCCTTAACGCTTGCAACGCTCGTGAAATCAATCTTTGTTGTTCATCAAATATTAAACAAGGACCAACGGTGCTCGCGAGCATTGCGAGCGTTAAATGGAACGTAGCCTTAGGATACGTTCCACTTGGGGATCATGTTTATTAGGTTGTCCTGTTTTACCGATCAATGTGATTAATTTCAGATTCATTAATCTTTTAATTGGCTTTACAGATTTAAAAATCCTTTCCCAGAATCAAAATACAGACAATAGCACACTGAGTACGTGAATTAATCTACTGCTATGTTTTACCTTTTCACTGATTTCGCAGACAAAAATTTTCACATACGAGATCTTCAAATGAATGAAACTTTTTTATTAAAGCATCTAGGCTCATTCTAAAAACACACAGTATTTTTTTTTTATGTTAATTCTAGTGTGGAGCTAGCTTATTGTTTTATGTGAATAATTTTATGTGAATAAGAAACAAAAAAAGTTGTTTTAAAATTAAAAAATTATCAGATTCTGGCGTTGACTCGTTTTACAATCGTAACAACATTTGCTTAATATAGAAGTTTTACACCTTATACTTGTAAAATAAACAATACGGAATTAGAAATGTTGATAATATCGACATTTTTCATTCTGTCCTACATTATCGACCCCGCGAGAGTTAGACGAACTCTGTAGGACGGAATTAAGAATGTCTATATTAGCCAAGTTCTATTTTGAGTGTGTGAAGCTTGCCAAGTATTAAAAAACTAGTTCTGTGACTTTGTGCTAATCTCCATAAGAGAAGGCTGTATGCGATTTAATAAAGACGCATCTTATACATGCAACAGCAAAATTTTGTAAAGCCTTGTGTCCACGATGCTAGAACTCGGTCCAAGATCTCGGTCCGAGAAATTTGTAGCCAATCAACATGCAGCTTTTACGGAAAAGTGATTATTTTATGGGCTACACGTTTCTCGGACCGAGATCTTCAACCAAGTTCTAGCATCGTGGACACAAGGCTTAAGACTTGCATTCAAGATTTCTCGCTATCAATATTAAAATCGGCACACAATATCTTACTCGTAAAAGTGTCGAAATTTTGACAAATCGATATCTTATTGTTTAAAAGAGAATCAATCAGCATCGCGGAAAAAAAGAAAAGCTTTTTAATTTTATTAAACTGTAACCATACGTACGTCGTTCCAATTATTAAAACAACCGTTCACGGAAACTGCCGAATCCCGCCGAACGATTTGGCGGCACCGTTCCAAACCACTACCGAACGCTAGCGAGCGTCGGTGGAAATTTCCCCACCACACGCGTAATTTTAAAGCAATCCGTAGGAGGTATAAAACGGCCGATCTTCCACTGAAACTCTTCAAGAGTCAGTCTCCGATCGCGAGTCAGCTCCAAGAAAGCCTTCTGATTGTGAGTTGAGTGAGTGAGTTCGCTTTCCGACTCGAAAAGAGTCGAACAACGGGGTAGGGTGCTCCCTGTCTCCGTCGGGCACTCCCGACATCGACTCTTCCACTTTTCCTGATCGTCACTGTCGACACCTGGGATAGGGCGTTCCCTGCCTCTGCCGGGCGTTTTTCCGGCATCGACACCAGCCTTATCCTGATCATTCCGCGACTGTCCCGCGCACCAGTTTGTACTACGACCGCGCCGCGCCGTTCCGTTCCCGCGACCACACCGGTCCATTCCGCGCCCGTTCCGCGCGCCAAATTCACACTCCGCGTTTTCCCGCCACGACGTCCGCCGACTGTATGTCAAAACGGTACGCACTTGCAAACGCGAATCCAGCGAGCTAATCCACCGCGAAGCTGAGGTCGTTTCGAAACAAAAAAGCTTACCTTATGATTGTATCGATAACTCCTTTAGAGGTCCGCACGGTTTAAAGGTCGACGACTGACTGTGAACTTGCGCGCGGTGAAATTAATCGTTACCGCTCGGTGCTCAACAGATGAGCCGACAATCGCACACGTGACGACAACGTCATTTTCAGTTGGTGGGAGCAAGTGACCTTGCCCTATATCTTACACCCTACACCCTCTCCCTATACCTTACATCCGGATACCCTGAATCATACTCAAATGATAAGATTTTCTCTCTTTCTAAAAACAATGATCGCGATGCTTAAACAGGGTGTCCCCGAGGGTACTGTATTTAATTAATGCTTGTGAGGCTGTAAAAGAGATTGAGCTAAATAGAAATGTCCGTTATCATTTTGCAATATTCGCAATAATTAATGAATTATTAAATGTTAAAGTCGAAATGAACTTAAAGAGCAAAATGAGAGTGCGCAGAGAGAAGCGCTCGAGTCGCGTAGGCGTCTTGTTTCTGACATCACTGCCACCAGTACTGCCTATCGCCGAATATCAGAAGTGAAGTGATGCGTTGGCCTTCCCCTCGCCGCGCGCTGACAGTGTTCCTCTCTCTCTCTCTCTCTCTCTCTCTCTCTGTCTGGTGCTGCTACCACATTTCACCACACGCCAACAGCTTATACTTAATTTGAACCCCTAACAGAAAAGTATTACTGTGCAGTAATAAATTGGCCAGTAATTAATTATTGTTGTGTAGTAATTTTATTACTTACACAATAATAAAATTACTACATAATAGTGATTTATTACTGGCCAATTTATTATTGCACAGTAATACTTTTCTGTAAGAGACTACATTGAGCAGTACTGGCATTCCTCCCTTGCCCCGCGAGGGCTCCCCATCTTCTATGACGATTTTTTCCGGTTTCTGATTTCCTGTATACTCGCTGGATATAGTACGGTATATATTGGGCTACTTACTTGTCAAACTTTCTATGAACTAATTGTAAGATAAATTTTTGACTCTTTTACCTTTTTTATTATTGATCCTTAAACGAGATTTTTTTCTTATTATTATTTGTTTTTATTAGGGCAATTTATTTTCATTACTAGAAAATTAATATTTATGATCGCGAAATTTATTTGGATCATGTTAAATTTTCTTAAAAACACACAAAAATACAAATATAAATATTACAAGATTCATGCAGACAGATAACTACTTACATGTTTGACAGATAACTACTTACGTAGATTTATCTCCAATTTTTATAGAATTGAATATTCCCTTTATTTTGATTTTGCTAGGAGTAATTAACATGTGCGCGAAATTAAGTTTCAATACAATTTTTTTTTTTAATTAGGCACAGTAAAGAGAATCATTTTTAGTCTACATCCAATGATTCCAACTATTTCGCAAACACATGTGAGTATTTCAAATTATAAATTTTTGCTTATAGCTTTACATACGTGCAGTATTCTCAGAAATAGACACAAAAACTTTTGCACGTGTGTACTCTCAGAATTATGTGTTTGTTGTGTGTGGATCAATTTAATATAAATTTAATAAAAACTACACATATATACATTCTCTCTTTTCATCTTTTTCCTATTATGTATTGTAAATTTCAAATTCTAAAAGATTCAAAAATAAAATAATTTAGCACGCAATAAAGAAGGAATTTTAAACCTACTCACCCGCCCCTTATTACGTCTCAATAATTTTTATTTTCGTCAAATTAAAATTTGAATTTTCATGTTTAAATCGAAATACACATATTTTCATCTGAACCAAATTAGTAAAGAATGTAAGGATTGCCAGGGTAGGATATTATGACATGTGCGTCCGGCGTTTGATCGCGATCAACACATGTGTCAAAGCCCGATATAAAGAAGACATATATAATGCGCTGAGAGAATACATTCCTCGATAAAAATAATTCCGTCCAATTGAAAATTGAAATGGATGTGAACGATTGATTTCACCTTGATTAGTCCTATTACGGTGCGATGAACAGAAAATGCTTGAAATTTTCACGGTATAAGAGCGGGTAATTTATCACGCTTTATCTGGGTTAATTATGAATTATATTAGGAATTTGCTAAGTAATATATTTTACAAATGGGAAAACAACTATCCTTCGATGGCGCTTTTTTCATTTAATTAATAAACTCTCGTTGTGCTGCATGAACGTAGTTATATCTAATACGTATAAATCTAAATAAAATTCTTATAGCATTTTCAACTGGTCCTAGATTAATCGCTCTGGAATCTATTAAACCCAGTTTACTAGAAACATACGTTCGACCGAAAATGTGTTATGAACTTAAATTAATTTCTTATAAAGGATAATATCGTAACAAGTGTAATAACAAGGATTATATCGTACATGATTGCTCTTAGTTTTTGTTTCCGTCAATGGTTCTGACGACGATATAATGAAATAATAGTAAAAGTTATTCGTTTAGTAACCCAAGACAGAATTTATAACATCATTAATCGCTTCTGGAGCGATTAACCTAGGGTCAATCGAAAACGCTAATATATTATAGAGTGTTCCTTTCTAAGTAACCTTTAACAAGTTTTAACTGAAATCAATAGTGAGAAAAATTATGTCAGTGTCAGTGGCATGCTTTGGTTGGATCCTCGAATGCTTTGTCAAGGGACAATCTTAATAATCTCGCATAACTAGTCGGTTTTCCGAAAGCATGTTGTCCACAACAATGATTTTACGGTAAGATAATTAATTGGGGAGACGCATATACTGTAATATTATCTTGATACGGCAGATTCCATCGATCGGGGAGAAACGTTTAGATACTGCGTCGTACGAGCAAATTTTTCAATTATGACTGTTTGATGATTCCCTTCTGCTTGCGTGTCTTGTTCCTGGAGAAAAAATTAATGCGCACAATTCTTTGCGAATCTATTAGAGTACAATGTTGCAGACATACACGTACAGTTACATTACAGTTACATATACACAAAATCTCTAGCCATATCCGCTTCAATCAAGAGGAAATGAGAAACAAAGAAAAAGAGTAAAAATAAAAAAGGTTTGTGGGCCTTTGAAGTAAAATGCTTGTCAAATGTTTTGCTGCGTTCGACGTATTCGGCAGAAATACAATTTAAATATGATAGCAAAGCAAGGTGTTGCTTTGCTAACTTAAAATTACGTGAATCTCCATCTCTACAGCTGAGCAATTTAAGGAGGTTCGGGGGTATTACAAAAAATGAGTGAATGTTTTAAAATTTTGGAATATGATTCTTAATATCGTTATAAAGCTCCATGAATTTTTTTTAATTTTTTTTAACGTCAATGCTTTCATATATTGTGAATGGTACATTACCGTACTAATTTCAAACAAAAATGTTCACTTTTCTATCGTAAATAAGTATAAACTTATATGACAGTAAAAAAAATTGAAAAAATTCATGGAGCTTTATAACGCTATTAAGAATCATATTTCAAAATTTTATAACATTCTCTCATTTTTTATAATACCCCCGAACCTCCTTAAAAAAAAAGAGACCAAACGTAAACCATTGTTAGTGAAAGAGGGTGAAATTAATGCTTATGAGAACAAGAGAAATTGCATATCGGAGATAGATCGGAAATAGATTCGTGTTCCTTTCAACAGTTACCCGCGTCAGAATTTAATAACTTGCATTTTATTTATCTCGGATTATCTTTCACGCTTATTGCACACCAACGCCGTGCGTGAAATCGCCGTTAAATAATGAAATTTGAGCTAAATATATCTTTCTAAAGCTATAGATGCAACATGTTTCGTACATCTGCTCTGAAATTGAAGCGCATATGTTTCATTTGACAATGTAACGTTAATTCAAAATTTATTTGAATAGACTTTTTTCATCTAAATTAATGTTAGCTTTTTTGTGATAGAGGATTCTATTGTGTTTATTTCAACAATATTGAAAACACTCAAACTTTTTCGACTAAAATATCAACACAGAAAGATAAATTGAAGTTTCTTGATTTTTTTAGATTTTTTTTAACAGTACAGAAGATGATGGAATATAGGAAAATTTTTTTTCATTTCTGTAATAAATTGAGATTAATTGTAATAACGAGATCAACATTAGTGTTTTTCATTTTTGCAAGTATTTGATTTTTGGCTTGCAAAATGATATATATTTTTGAATTTAGCCGGTTAAACAATTTTTTCTAAAAATTTAAAATTATATCAAATTCTGGCCTCAAGAAAATAAAATGATAATATGGGAACAGTGGAAAAGGTTTAAAAAAATACCTCTATGAAAATTTTTTCAGTACATGTAATATAAAAAATGTTACGAGATGTAAAAATGACAATACTGTAAGCTCGGGGTAAAACAATGTTAAAATTATGCCGAACTTTAGTAGTAAAAAAATTCAAAGTTTATTAATAAGAAAAACATATAGGTATGTTACGAAATGATAGAGCGCTTGTTACACGATCATTTCACAAAAGCAATATTCGATTTCTGGAGTTTCGAAACGCGTATCAATCTTAAATTTCAGCGATTAAGTAATTATTTAATATTTCGCGCCTTTTTCGCCTCACGTAGTCTTCGTATATTCGCTGATCCCTTTTGAGACATACAATCGCTACATTAGCCTTTGCTCCATGAATTTTCTCTTTCTTCCTCGTTCTTTCTTTCGTAACTTATTACCCCTAAAAATTGTATTTATAGCGCACCTGTTCTATGGAATTTATCTCATATATCTCGAATCCTGCCAAAGGCTAGTATCGATCATTAACCATATCGACCACTTGATCAAATTATTATTTATCGCTTACAGTATTTTCTTTGATTATGAATAGAAATAATTATTTTGAATATATCTGTAACTTCTTAAAATATGTAGAGATTAATGAAATTAAATCACAAAAAGATGGAATAAACTCAAAGATATGAAAGTTAATTTAATTAATTATAAAACTATTCAAATTGTTTCAAGCTTAAAAGTAAAAATCATAAAAATAAAAGATATATTGCGTTGCCCATATATGGGCCACCTCGGCCCTTTGAAAATAAAAAATGATGATATTTGCTTATTATCTTCTTCAATGCGTTATAGCGGATAAAAACAACAAATATGGAGTTCGAGATTCAAAACGGTCGTGCTCCCCTATGGTAAAACATTAGTTAAATTTGCACATACACTGTTTCTGTTAGAGGATCGTCGTCGTATTTATACGTTACAAGTGGAATGGCAGTTATGCCACTCGGACTGTATCATTTGTTTTTATGGGATGTGTTTATCAGAACGGAAATATGAAAACCTGCTATTTTAGTGGCATTGTATACACTGGGTATTTTACTTACCTTATTTTGTCCGCAAGGATGGACAGAAGGATATACCTACAAGTCGTGAGATACATATATTTTTTATTTTTGTGATTTTTTTACTTTTAAGTTGCAAACAATTTGATTAGTTCTAAAATTAATTAAATTAAATTTATATCTTTGAATTTATTTCATTTTTTATAATTTCATTTCATTAATCTTTACAAATTGTTGTCTTTGTGCTGCTCTTATCTCTTTCCGTGTACTACACAGCGGGAAAATACGCGATACTGCCACGTCAAAGGATCATAAATTAAAAAACTGTGTTTTTTCGATAAGTATCAATGAGACACATACAAACAATTGCGTTTTATTCAAAATTCCACCGATAATTGAAAATCAGTAGTAATTTATCGTTTTTATCGTTATGCAATTATCGTTATGCGCTGTTGACGTTTCACGAATTTACTTTCACTTTCGTTACTTTTCTTTGCGTGCTCTGTCCATTTCTTCATTGATGAAAATTAGGCAACAGTTGCAGCACTTTTGTTGAACGCAGCCAATGCACAGCGACGCGCGATGCTGGGCTTCCGCGCGTCTAGCTATAATAAACGCTGTGCATTATTAAAGATCCTACACACACATAAACACATACGCACATAATGTATGACATTTGTTATTAATTGCAAGTGTTGAAATAAGCCAGGGCGATGCAATTCACTTAAATTATTAGGATTTTTTCGAAATCTACATCCGATCTTACTTTTAAAGTTCTTAAGAAGAACGATAATTTCAGAAGAAACTTGTCAAATCCCTGTGTTACGTCTAGACCCAGGAAAAGGTTAAGAATAAAGGGAAGCGAAGGAAAGGCTTCCCGTGAGGGAGAGAATGGAGGGGATGGAAGGACGCAACGGACACTTTTGTAATATCACCCGCTGTGCGGGCGACTCGAACACACTTTTGCGATTCCGAATTTGAGTCAATGTCTGGAACATACGCTATGACACCAAAATCGGAACGATGTGTTCGGGGTCCTTGTTTCGAGTCAGAGAATTTAATCTCTTTTACTCAGGGATAGGACCATGTGCGACTCTTAGCGAGCGGGAGCGGGGAGAAGTTAAGGATAATTAAAATTTAGTGACATGCGGGTTTTCAATCTTAATTACATTTAATGTACAGAAAATTTAATATACAGAAAAAAAAGCTAGAGTTGATTACAAATTTAACATAATATGTATATTATTAGTTACTAGATAATCTATTATTATTATTATTATCGTTACACTACTTCTTTTATACAATACTATTATCCATAATGTGTGTGTGTGTGTGTGTATATACATAATTATCTCCGTGTAAGCGCTCACGTGTGGAAAGAATTAGGGAATTTCCTGGAGGGAAACCGTGGAAGGAGAAAATAGATTATAAAAATGGGAGGCGGGGACTAAGTAGGGGAGAGTGTCATGTGATATGTAGACGGGTATTAGTTGGTTGGGTCGAGCCTTTCGAATGTGGTCGCGGAATTTATTGAGATCGACGCCATCGGGAGTTAGTGAAATAGAATCGGCGGTTAAGACAGTTCCGTTTGTGCATGGCTGACCGTTTGGAAGAGCGCGGCGGGAACACGGCGACTAGTGATCCGACACTACGATTAATGTCGATCGAATCAATTATTGCGTCAAGTAAAAAGGGCAATTTTATGGGAGTAGTCGATCGGGCATTTCCCGAAATCGGAGCAGTGGAAGAGAAGGATGGTGATTGCGAATCAGAATCAAGGGCGCTCGACCCATCTGGTTTCCCAGAGAATCAAGGTTTCGAGACTCGGAAGGGGACGCGAGAAAAAATTCGAGATTCGCGGGTCCAAATCGAGAGCGCTCGACCTAGAGAATCTGATCGCGAGAAGGAAAGAATTTTAAGATTCCAGAGAATCGAGTTTCGAAGATCTGAGCGAGAATCGAGTTTCAAGATGCTGAGCGGCGCGAAGAAAGGATCGTAGATAAATGTTTGACCAAGCTGCCCTTTTTCTAAAGGTTTAGACTTAAGGAAAAAATTAAATCATAAACAATAAAATTTTGTGAGGCGATTTCTCCGGAATTCAAATGATTTTTGTCGTCCTTCGAAAGGTTTAACTTTTAACAAAAAGAAAAGGTTTTTCGTCGTCGCGACAGTCTGGCGCGACGCGAGTGATAAATCTAAAGTACTCATAAATATTACATTTTTGGATTTTTAAAACGCACTTAATTCTTAGAGAACTCGTCGTAAAACATAAATTGTTATCTAAGGAGGACCGTCGTCTATAAATGCCACACGTGCGAGCAGGCCTTTTGTTAGATTTATTCTTTTTATTTTTGTTGCTTTTTAGAAGATTCGACTTCTAACAAAAATGCGAGTAGCCCCTTTGTTAGTTTTATATTCTTTTTTATTTTTTATTAATTTTCAGAAAGTTCAACTTCTAACAAAAAATAAGGGTTAGCAAATGCACGTGTGGGTCTCCCCGTTGCCAGTCCCCTCTACAAGAAAAAATGTATGATTTACTTTTCCTTGTGCTCGAATGAGAGAAAGTAGTCGTAACACCTGCAAATCACGAAACACTTGTAAAAATTCAGCTTTTTCTGAGAAAAATAAAACGTGAAAATTAAAAACCAAGATTTGATAACAATGCTTTGCAAATGTAATTTTTATCAAAGAATGCTCCAAGATGTTGTATTGTTAAAACTAATATCGTTTAATATTTAGAAATTTGTATATACATTTGTATTTGTATATTCTTCAAAATTTTACATAAAACATGTATGACATATATGTATATATGACACTATGTGTGAGTTGAAAGTTTTTCATAAAGTATTCTTGTACGAGCTTTTTCTGTTATTTGTAATTTTAATTTTACAGTATATTCTAAAAATTGTGAGATTTTGTAAACTTGTAAATTTAATATACGAGAGTGACAAAAACATGCTTTTAAAGCTGAATTTAATACAATTTTGAAATATTTTATCAATAAGTAAAGAACTTCGCATGATTATCGTAAAAAATTTGTTGAATTAATTTGCTTGAGATTGTGATATGTTATACTTTTTGTGTGTTGATCAAAAATCTCAAAGGACAATAAATTTCTATGTCTAGTTTCTCAATTATAAGCGTTTGAAAATTTCTTCTACATTCTACATGTAATATACGTACCTCGCATATATGACTCTTTCTTAATATGAGTGCTATCTTCAGCCGATTCTAACCATCTCCACATGTAAGCCCTGACAAAGAATATAATCGCCTGTAATAAAGGGATGCCAGGAGAGATCCATCTCAAGTAGTTTTCCTAAGTCATGATAATGTCAAAGTGACGTCAAAATGACGAGACTATGATTACAAAATTCACCTTTCAATTATAATTTAATTATTTTTTTATCATTTTGAAATCATTTGAGATTACTTTGATATTATCATGACTTTCTGTTCTACCTAGGACAGCTCACTCGTATCCCAAACTCAAATAAATTGACTGAACATGTTTTTCATAAAATCGTGCAGAATCGTTTAAGTTTGCTGAAACTTTTTTCATTTCCATGGTCTTTTAAATGAAATCTTTTCATATAAAAATAAAATTCACAGATTGTAAAGACTGTAATCGTTTAATTAACATTAAAATTGTTCCACAATGCTCCACAATCTCTTTAATTAAAAGGAAAAGATCCTGCTACAAGACGCAAGCAATAGAAAGTCTTTTTGATTTTTCCACAGCAGGTGTAATGCAACAAAGTTTCATAAAGAAATTTTTATTTTGACGGATCAAGTTTCATCATTGTGCCGTTTTGTAAGAAAAAAAAATTGAAATCGCAAAAAGCATTTGAAAGAAGTTTCAAGCTTTAAAATGCTTTTTAAAAAATTAAAATGCAATGGTTTTTCGCAGTGTTATACTTAAAATTGAAAAATGATGAGGGACAGAATGTTCGCGTCTCAATTCATCGTTGAAACGGAGTATTGCTGGTTCATACTTCACGTACTTCCATGAATCATTACATTCACGTCATCAATATATAATTATGTACCCCGCACATAATTAACTGCGACAATGAGTATAAGGCCAATGTTGACCTATGAATATGGGTACTTGTTGCAATATACTCAGAGTGCGGCAGCTGATCACCTTCGCATGTTAATATTTTCAATTTTTCTTCTTCTTCTTTCCTTTCCTTGTATTCGTTTCATTCTTTGATAAAATGTGCCGTTTTATATTTATAAAGTAGTTCAGTTTTGGTAACTAAACAAAGATCTTATACTGGATACTGAAGAAGTGAATATATATAAAGTATATAACTGAAAGTGAAAGTAATCTCATGGTTGCCAAACTTAAAGCAACAAATAAAATGTCTCTGGTTACATATGGGGAAATCTTTTTACGTTACAAAACTAAGAATGTAGCTTAAGAAAAAAAAGAAAGAAAATAATAATAGAAACAGAACGCTAATATATTAATAATAATGGTCGAAGTTTCAACGACATTTCTAACATTCTTCACGTTCGATCTACCGTTGATACTGTAATCTACGTTCGATAGCTTACGCCACCCTATACAGATTTCGTTGCTTTGCTGTTAAAGTGTAGAAACTGAGATCCGAAGTCAATTGTGTATGCTAAATGGGAGATCTGAAATCGCGAATTTACGTGGAGGAGAGAAACACCGTTACTCCGACTAAAAGTACTACCACAGAGAAAAAAGGTCTGGTGGAAAATATTCATGTGTTGAGTTAATATCACATTAATATTGATATGTGTAAAACTCCATTGCACTTTTGAAATATTCAGAGCGAAAAATGACATTATTAACATACATTACATTAACATACTAATTTCTGAGACTATAACATAGACAATGGCTGCGTTCAGCAGAACAAGCAACTTTGCAACTGATATGAAATTTTCTGCTGAACGCTCGCTAGCGATTTATGATTTTCCAACATGTTTCTAAGCAATCGCCATTTTTTCCAACATATTGAAATTGGTTCTTCAACAGAAATCAGCGCTAAACGCTTGCTAAGTTAAGTTATAAGGTTAATTGTAACTCAATCAACTCAATTATTAAATTAATAATTAAATCGAAATGCATATAATTATAACATCCTAATTTTATACAATGGAATATGCAATGATATTATTTATAATGGATGACGATCTAAATGAAATAAGTAATATTGTTAATGTAATACTAGAAGAATTGGACTATGAATTGCCAGATGATTTAAGAATTAGAAGACGAAATGAAAGACCACGAAACGAAAATTATTTTGAAATTACAATACCTTGGTATACGGATATAAAAATGAAACTTGCATAATAATTATAAAAGCATATAATATAACAACATATAATTATGAAATTTGAAAACGAATTATTTTTACTTTCAATAAAATTAATAAATATGAAATATGATTTTAAGAATTGTTATTCTTTGATAAAGAATTATCTTTTCCCATTAAAGCTTGAAGCATTTTGTCAAACATTTGATTTCTTTCTTTTTGAATATTATGAAGATCATTTAATGCTTCTTTTATGCCATTTAGTGTATTCAATCTTTTTTCATTGAAATCCAACTCTTTCTTGCGCATATAATACGGATTTTTAGATCGTGCAGCTTTTTGTTTTTGAATATCCTTTAGTGATCCTTTAAGTTAACTTGCAGCATCTAGATGTGGACTAATTGTAAGAGAAATAAATACTATAAGTTACAATATGTTAAATATATTATATAATTATTTATATGTATTTTGTATTTACATTTAAAATTATATTATTTAATTTATTATTTTATATTTATAATTTGTATATACTTTATATATATGTATATATTTTATATATTTTTTTATATTTTTTATTATTATATTATTTTATATTTTTTATGTAGGTATTTTTTACAAACTGTGCTATTTATATATAACAAAAAATATTTAATAATTTTACTCATTATCTATACGGGACGATCCACTTTCTATGAAGTTATCCGTAATTACTTCACAATTTTTACTTGTTGAAGGTAAACTTATTTGTTTTATTTCACATATGGTCGGTAAAGTGGCAGAATGAATGAAGTAGAAGAAATAGCTTGCTCTTTAATATCTACTTTTTCTTTGACATATGTCATAGAAGAAAGCGTTGCACCAATGTTTATTGTCTTATCTTCTCCAAAAATATCTTCCATTATTTCATACCACTCCCACGTTATTCTTCCACGTTCCGAACTACTTTTTTTATTATTATCTTTTAGACTTCGATAAGATTATTTTAAATTACGCATCTTGCGATCCAGCACATCTTCAGAAACGTGATAACGTTTTTGAAACGTTTCATTTTAAATTCATGTACAATTTCTGTCCATAACGACTTTTTTTAATTTTTGGATCGCAAAACATATCTTTTCTTTCAGAATATTTTTGTAAAAGAAGTTTTGTATTTTCTTTGATCCATACAAACATTTCTAGTTTATTTTCTATAGAGTGTAAGAAATATTTTATATATTTTAACACGCACATGCACGCGCACGTATGTGCACAAAGAGAGAGAGAGGAGGGGGAGGGACGGAGAGAGAGGGAGAGAGAGAGAGGGAGAGAGAGAAGGAGAGAGAGAGGGAGAGGGAAGGAGAGAGAAAGAGAGGGGAAGGAGAGGAAAGGAGAGAGAGTGAGAGAGAGAGTTCGCGCGCGAGTGTGTATTTGCAATCAATCAATTTTAATTAAAATGATTGCAAATACATTCTTTCTCTTCTACAATAGCAATTGCTTCATGTGATGTTGCAGTTTCAGATAAATATGTTTTAAAAAACGTTTTATCTGGAATAAAAATATAATATATTTATCAAATATGTGTATGTATATTGAATTTACATACCACTTTGCAATTTATTATATGTCTCTGTGTCTGCAATAACTTTATACATGAGGTTGTTATACGTGTATTCTTTTTCTTGTTTCATTTTGAACACGTTGCACTTACTTACAGCGTACTTCGAGTTTGCTGTATAAAATGGAGAATACTTAGTAAACATGTTACAAATTTATAGTTGTTCTGCAGAAAATCTAAAACCGCTACATTTTCTGCTTAGTGATTTGTGCTGTATTACTTATAATTAGTATTATTATTATTTAGTATTATATATTACCTATAATTAGTATATTAGGTCAGAGTAAAATTGGAGAATGAGGATAATTACAAATAAAAATATAATAAGGCTAATTGTGATTATAATAATTATACTATTTATTAAATTTTGTAGAATTTTGATTTTAGCTGTTACAATTACATATTATAATTAATTACCAATTATTTCCAATATTTTCAATTATCTCAATAAATACACGCAAAACACGTTATGCTGACTAAACACGTTATGCTGACTATCGCTTGAAGAGCGTTCAGCTAGCATTAGTTCTGCTGAACGCAGCCAATTTTTTTTTTTAAATCGCAGCGCTTTTTTTATTGACGGTACATGAAAGCCCGGTGAAAAATTTATCAGAAATTTTGTAATTATTTTTGTAACGTATTCACTAACAATCAACGCCATAATAATTATAATGTATATTTTGTTACGTCCTTTGGACTCCACGATTTCTTCCATTCGAGAGAAACGTTATCTTTTAGGGAGAGGAACCAGCGCATGTCGACAGTTGCATTAAGCTATTCGAGCTAACGCACTATTTGTCTCAAAGAAGTAAATAGAAGATAAATGGTCTTTAAATAATAGAGACTATATATCAATGTCAAAGACGTTGTTACGCTATCGACAAGTACAAGGTTGCTCAACATAGATTAAGACGCTCCGTCGCGACACTGATATGCATCGCAAACGTAGGTGCCTAACAGTTATCTGGACGCTCGGGCACCGAATCTATTGACATATATTGCCTAAGTCCAGAAAACTTCGTTCTATTTCATCTATTGTCAATATTTGAGGAACATGACTCAGCCAATCACCGATGAAAAGTCGAAATGAATATCTAAACATTAAATTCGTGAACGATTATCTGGACGCTCGGGCGTCGAACTTATTGACATTATTGACCAAGCCCAGAAAACTCCGTTCTATTTCATCTATTGTCAATATTTGAGGAACATGACTCAGCCGATCACCGATGAAAAGTCGAAATAAATATCGACGTCAAAATATCTAAACATTCTTGAACAATTATCTGGACGCTCGGGCGCCGAACTTATTGACATTATTGCCTAACTCTAGCGTAAAACTCCGTTTTATTTCAATTATCGTCAATATCAATATTTGAGAACTATGAGACTTAACCGATTCTCCAATCAATATTGGAGAAAATGAAAAGCGCTCCGCAAACACAAATCCGACGCTCCAACACTCCCACCCTTCAATTTTCTTGTATATAAACCCACGATTTCGAGTCTAGCACTACCAGTATTCTCAGTAGTCTCATCCAGGCTCTCTCCGCAGTTTTTACTCGTTTCCGGTCAGTGCCAGTTCGAGTGAAATTAATAAGTTAAGCTCAGTTCCGCGAAACCAATTGGACGCTGCACCTGATCTTCCAAGGCGTGCCGAGCCAATCCTCACGAGAGAATCTTCGCACACTAAAAGAAACCAACAACAGTGAGTCTCCGTTCGTTTTTTTCTTTTTTCTTTCGTTCATTTTTCCCATCGTGAACCGTCACGCGTTACGCTGTTTCCCCAGATCGCCTACCGACGATCGTCGTTCCTTCCCTCGCGCCGTTTTGAATCTCGAAACCTTGATTCCCTGGGCAACCAGGTGGGTCGAGCGCTCTTGATTCGGATCCGCGAATCTTAAATTCCTTCTCTCGCGCCGTTCTGAGTCTCGAAACCTTGATTCCCTGGAAAACCAGGTGGGTCGAGCGCTCTTGACTCGGATTCAGATTCGCAACTACCATCCTTCTCTTCCATCGGAAAACGCCCGATCGACCGCTCCCATAAAATTACCTTGTCATTCAAAACAACAATTAATTCGATTATTAATTCGATTAATTCGATCGACATCGATTGCAGTGTCGGATCGCTCAGCCGTCGCGCCCCCGCCACGCTCTAACAACCGATCAGCCAGGCACAGGCGGAACCGTCTAAACCGCCGAGTTCGTCGGGCAGTCACCGATCTCCTGTCCGACCTTGTGAAAGAGGTCGAAACAATAGAGCAGTGCCGCGAACTCAGCCAGCTAGGCCCAACCACACCGCCATCGCCACCCAATCGTGCGCCATCACCCCTTCAAACACCCACACAGCCATACATTCTGAATAACAGCATTGTACAAAATGAGTAATACTTTTATAATAATAATAATAATAGTAAATTATCTTTCACCTAATTATATATGTATATATTGCTAAAATTATAATATACCATCTTTTTTTATAATAAATGTAATTAAATTGGAAATCTATATCTTAATTTTAATTATCCCTAACTTCTCCTCGCTCCCGCTAGCTAAGAATCGCATATGGTCTTAGCGTGTCGGAATTTAGATTTTGCCTGGTATTGCCGTGTGGAAATAGATAGGTAGGCGAGTCGGACACATTTATTGAGGGTCAACGTCTCGGATAGGCGTCATAGCGTCTGTTTCCCCACGACAAAACCAGGCGAAATCTAAATATTACAGTTACGTTCTTCCATATCATCCTTCTCCTCTCCGACGGAAGCTTTTCCTTCGTCTCCATCTTTTTAACGAAATCCTTGATCTGGCTGTAACAATTTATTTATGTACATATATCGCCATGCTTCTATTACGCTTCTAAAGATTTTCTAAATTCATTTTTTCTTGTTGATAAATATATTTATATTATAAACAATTGAAAGCATAAAAGATTAAGTTTGAATTATACAAGTAGATAGAAGGTACTTTAAGAAGTCTCAATTACATTTCTAATAGATATATTTCTAATAGGATTTCTAAATTTGTTAGAAATAAAATTCTTGCGACATTTATAATGTTAAGAGAAATCGATTATACTCTCTAAAAGATTAACATTTGATTTGGTAAATGTATAACATGATATGTGTTATTTTATAGATATTTTATAAAAATTATTAATTCTTTGAATAAGAAATGTTTTTCAATGCAATATGAAGAATTTATTTCAATAATTCAAAATAGAAATTACTGTCACAAGAAATTTATTTTAATACAAAATTATTTTTAATTAACTGTGTTATGATCATAACATTTTATTTAACGAAATAAAATTTTATATATCTCGTAAAAAATACTTGTTCTAACGAAAAATTGAAAAATTAAAAAAATATCACTTTATATGTTTATTTTACACATATCAAATATAAGGTCTATCAGGAACTATGTCAATATCTTATTCCTGAGCTATTATAGAGAGCTAATATTAAGGGAACTCTTTTTAGTGAGAACTTTGTAAGTATTCTTGTAAGCGACACGTTCCTGCAGCCCGTCGATCGACAATGGTGTGCAATTAAGTACATGATCAAAAAAATGAGCGTCGTATTTCCCTATATACTTCACAAAATCAAATGGTGAACAAAAAGTATTATCTATCTAAATTCTGAAAAGATTACGAGATGCAGTGAAAAAGAAATGGCCTTTTGGAAAATCTTTGACTGGCTGATTTATCATGGTAACACACTTACATTTCATATTATTCAGAATTTTTTGAAAACGAAAAAACATGTCTTAATTCCGTCAGCTTCTCTGTACAGACGTAATACAGCTCTGTTCCACTTCTGGCTCTGTTTCCGAAATTTAAAAAACCCTCAAAAGGAAAGAAAGATTTGATAATAAGGGATATAAAAGCGATGAAGCAGTTGCTACAGGATAATCAAAAAGCTGAGTTTCAGAACTGGTTCAAAAAGTGAGAGCAGCGCTGGGAAAAGGTTTCCATGGTTTCCATAGCAGTGCATTTTAAAAGAGATATAATCGCTATTGACCCAGAATAACTCTTTCTCTTTATATAGATTCAAATACACACACTTTCCAAATCTATTTCATATATATGTTATTAATATAAAATGCAAGTATGCATATTTTGAATAAGCATTCTATCATAAAAAAGAGTGAAATCGTAATATTGCGTTCTATCTGTGAAAATCAATAGAGAGCAAAATTCATTTTCAGCGCGCACGATGAAGCTTTTGAAAGAGACGAATGCTACAATCGCATCCTGTAAACAAGACAAATTTTATTATCACGTAAAAATAGATTTTAAATATGGCAAAGCTCGTTATAATTTGAGCGGAATTCCGCTCGAATTCGCAAAATATTGAATTAATAAGGATTATTAAAATGCTTTCGTCTCTGAAAATGGAAAATTTTAAATATTGCGGGTGCTTAATTGAAATAATAGAAAGAAGTATAAAACTGCGATTTGAATCAACAGCAAATAATGTCATTTTGGCATCAGTGGCTTATTCTTTTTTTTAAATGAAATGGGTACCAAAAGAAAAAAAAGAATTTGTAAAATTGTCATTCCTAATAGAAATGAGAAAATTGAAACAGAATGAAAGTAATCAAAAGGAAAGTATTGCAAAATAGAAAAGGATTGTACAAGATATAAATAATAAGATTCACAATATAATGTTTTGTTGCTCTCTCGTGCGCTACAGATGCTATTCGTGCGAAGGTCACTTTAGCACTGGATTATAACCGTCAGATATAACGTTCAACCCTTCCTAACTGTGCCGTTCGATATTTGAAATATCAGTTTACCCAGCCCTACACTTTAAAAACCCTAAAAAAAACTTCATTTTTTATTTTTGGCCAGCTTTTCCAAATATAACTTATTACTTGTAAGATGTACAAGTAATAAATTATAAGATTCATATTATATTGTGAGCTATTAATGTAAATTTATTTAATAATATAAACCGACCGTTGGTGATAAAAGTCATAAAAAACTGGTCACGCAACCTTCGGCACCAGCGCCATTCCGTTATTATTTCTAACAGCAACAACGAGAGATATACAACCGATGAATTATATACGGAGCTAGGTTGCGTGACCAGTTGTAACTCTTACTATCGACGGTTGGTGCTTTCACATCAATAGCTCACAATAAAATATGAATCTTATAATTTATTATTATCATGTTGTTTCGCAAACATTATGTATGTTTAGGAACATAATATTTTTAATTTTAATTAAAAACTATATACATCAATTTTATTATTATCATTTGAGTTTGATTATCCACTGAGTGATAATTGTAGAAGAAAATTAATTTTTATGTTGTAAATAATTTTTACTTATAAAATATATGCACAATGATAAAAAAAACTAAGATCAAAAGAACTAAATTCAGATATTTATGTTAATAATATAAAAATTTATACAGGGTAAATTTTAATGGTGGCAACAGCTTTTTACCATAAGGGGAGTTTAACAATAAGTTACAAATGCCTTATTGTTGCCAGTCGCAAATGACATAATTGACGAATCACATCGCCGCACAGTGCGGCCAAATCCTGGAAAAGCTGGCCAAAAATAAAAAATGAAGTTTTAGGGTTTTTAAAGTGTAGGGTTGGGTAAACTGATATTTCAATTATCGAACGGCACAGTTAGGAAGGGTTGAACGTTATACTTGACGGTTATAATCCAGTGCTAAAGCGACTTTCGCACGAATAGCATCTGTAGCGCACGAGAGAGCAACAAAACATTATATTGTAAAACTTGAACCGTTTCGTCTTTTTCAATTTTGTAAAAATGGATTCTTCTATTGAAAGTAAGTAGAATATTATACAAACAATAATAATAGTATATAAATTAATAGTTTAATAATATTCTTTATAGAAAAGAATGAAAAATTACATGTGAATGTTTAAAAAAGCTATAGAAAAGTTTATAAGTTCTGCAGTGTTCTGTAACAAAACTTATTTTAAATTGTAGTTTATACTATTTTAATTATTTAATTATTTATTTAATAAAATTAATAAAAATCAGCTTCCACTAGCTGCCACTGTGGTTTTAGTGTAAATTTTTAGAAAAATAAGTACAAAGACGAGTTAACCCATTAAGGCTTACGGCCAGCACAGCCAAATAGCGACAAACTAACTATTGGATTCATAACATAAAGTGAAAATAAGGAAAATATGGTTTTTTTGTTTGTTAATAAATTTGCAACTTATTGTAGAATCCTCCTAAGAGATGGATTATCGACTGCAACTGTAATGAACCAAATTAAAGATTTATAGCTAGATGACGGGGGTTTGGGTTGATCATGCAGACCGCGAGATGCTATACAGGCAAGTTAAAAACTTTGAGTCGCATATTAATGTATATTCATATATATTTTTTCCTAATATATTAAATTATCTTACACGTTTCTTTCGTACATTTACTTTTCTTTTAATTACACTATTTTTTTATTGTCACGTAACTAATTTGCCGTGTAAAAAGAGATACCTTGTAAGCGCGTGGTATTATTTAATATAAAATAATGTAGCTTATAATCTTAGAATGTTAAATGTAATTTTAATAACATTTAATGTTCTAAGAATATACTTAAAGTAAACTTAAATAATAATTTTAATTATATTTTTACGTAATATTACGTGCTTATTATAGGGTATCCTTTATATTCGTTAATTTTTTGTACAATACTTTTAAATAACGTTTTTTAATAACTTTGCGATTTTTTTACGCGTACGCATTTTAATTAAAAAAAAAGTAATTGTATCCTAAGCGGTACAAATACACGAATATTTTATTATTGTTATAAAAGACAATTAGGCAGTGTCTTTCAACAATTTCTACAAATTATAGGTCAACATAAATGGCCAAAAGTGGCACTTTTAAGTTAGGATATCTCGAAATCCTAACGTGTTAGAGCAATTCAGCAGCCAGATTCGGATTCAGTGTTGAAAATTATGTAGGAAGTTAATGCTCTGATTTTTGTTTCTGAAACTTGCAGACTTGTGTTACAAGAGTTAATTATAAGAACTTAATTATCTCTTTATTTTTTCACAATGAATCAATTTTTTGGCATTTGTACGATTTGCGTTTTTTCATTTAATGAGTAAACTGTTCTTTACGTTTAATGGTATCTATTTAATTATCATATGCCACTGTGTATATTTAAAATAATAAAGCTCAGCTTGCAAAGCATATTATTATTAATCATTTAGGGATTTCAAAGAAAACCGGGATTCTGTCGAAAATGACGAACATTCTTATTGACCATCGACAATTCTGTGCTGTTTCGTGTAGACACACATATATGCGTTTGCGCTTGCGTAAGTTATCTCCTTTATTACGATTTCAGTGCGTAAACGATTGATTTGGTGCATCGTTATTGATCGACACTCAACAACTTCCATTTATATATGTGGCATATGCGCAGTCTCCCCTCCACACAACTGCTTTTTCCTCTCTGAGTGTAGCTCCCGCTTTGCCGCTATCCAAATGTCGGCTCAAGTGTCGGCTAGTTCGCTCATTTGCACGGACTAGCCTTAGCTCTCCTAACGTATCAATTCTCGCACGTCACATGAGTTACATCATCATTATTTATAATATTATAATTTAGAATTCCGCTCTACATTATCGACCTCGTGCGAGTTCGTCCGTCAGTTTAGGATCCCATCAGTTATTTTAATGAAAAAGAAGAAGACATACACGGCAGCTGTAGTATGACGACTCTGTCGCCCAGAAGTAAGGTATTGTCTAGTTGTATTTTTACAGCTTGCATGACTGCTTTAAGTTCAAAATGTGAATCAGTTGCGATTTTAGGTTTCCGTCTAACAATAAGATTGTTGTCTCCGAATTGGTCGATATAAAATGAATCTTTAATTTGTTGGATTTCATTTTCAATTTCGTGAATTCTAGTCACTTAAAGTTCCTTGAGATTGTCTTGATCAAACTTATCTATTAGACGAGATAAAGCATTGTCCAAAATCTTGCGTGCGAACTCAATCTGGAAATCATATCCAAGAAATCGGATGGCCCAACGTTTGAGGCGAGCAGCTGTTGTGGATTTAAGACTTCTGGTGTTATCAGTTTAAAGTAGGGCTATTAGCAGTTTGTGATCTGCCAAAAGAAAAAATTTTTTTCCTTAGAAGCGTTCTATGGCTGTAATAATAGCTAGGAATTTTTTTTCCAGTTGAGAATAATTGCGCTGATTATCGGTGCGACTCTGGGACATATGGCATACAACGTCTTTTCGACCGTTGACGTCCTTTTGCAGGAGCACTCCACCGATGCCTGTAGAACAAGCGTCGACCGCATTATTTTCGAAAACTACAAGAGTTTTCGAAGGATCGTAATGTTCTAAAAGAAGAAGGCTTAACATGACATCTTTGACGTGTTGAAGAAATGCGTTATGCTCGTGATTCCAAGACCAAGGTTTATTGCTTTTTCTTTCTGGAAGATCTTCCAGTGGTTGCTTGGTTTGGTGCAAATACTGTTAAATGAGGTATGAATTTCCCATAATGACCCAGATAGGAAACTTTTGTAATAAATGCAAAATTATTGCATCTTTCCATTCATAGCATTTCGCACGACGTGTCATAAGATGATTCTGCAAAACGCATATCTTTTGCTAAAATAGAATTTTATAATTATAAGTTCTAAATATTGACAAAATCATGACGCAAAGTTTTGTAATAAAATAAAAAATAAAAAGAATTTCTTACTATATTACTTGAATAATAATTGTACAATTTTATGCTGTAACGATTTTTGCAATAATTACAATTAAAAATTAATTTCTGAAATATATTTAGTAATAATTCTGCTAAGATGATTCTTACTAAAGTTATAATTATATAAGAATTTATTTTAGGCATCAATTTTTTAAAGATTGCTACATGTTACAATATTTAAATTTAGAATTATTGATTTAAAAATTTAAATGTAGATTTATTACGCAATATAATATACACTATATTTAAAAATTAAAATGAGGCTAAAATTTTTCTGCATGCATTCCTATCTGGGGATTTATCATACCAACTAGCGTTTGCAGTTCTGAGACATTAGGTATTGGCACGTAGCGCGAGTAGTAGAATTCCTATAGCAAAGCCCGCGACACAGAATTTTGCATAACGCATAGAGAAATCAACCAATCAGAGTTCTTTATTTCCACCCTGGAGAGAGTGTGCACCTCGACGGACTCGATTAATGAATCATAGTGTACTATCGGAATGGGAGCTAACGACACTTCCCAAAAGAATATAATGTTAGTAAGATCTCTCTACACTTTGTGACGATATTCCCGTGTGAGGTTGCTGATCCTCCATCGGGCGCCTCCCCAGGTGGCGGATCGGGGAAAGCTCGCTAGAAATAGAGGGTACCGGGGAAATAAAATACCCGGGGCGGACCAAAATCAGCAAGGTGTTTATTGCGATCCATTATATCTTCTAATGGATGCAAGGGCTAATATTCCCAGACCTGATTTTTATAACAATATAACAACAAGGACACTGATGTGACATTAAGATGTTCTTGCTTCCGCAGTCGAAACCAAGAAGTCCATAGGTGATTATAATAAGGTTCGCAAAATACAAAAGTAGTCGTAACATCTTTCTGAGAACATAAATTGAGTTTTAAGTTTTCCATGATCGAAGGATCAATGTATCCAGTGTTTATTAAAATAGTACGCTGGGTGACGGTTAATAGAGATATATAATAATCGTATGTCTTATTTAGGATATTGTTGTAAAAATCTTGAAATATTACCAGAGTATTGTTTGTCAATCCGCTGAGAACGTTTATCTTTTATCCTTTAATTTTTTAATTATTCATAACCGAGTTACGATCAAAACAGCAAGCATGAAAAGGTGCTCGCGTAAACGGTTATGACAATTTTCATCCCTGTTTAATATTCGACAGGAAAGATGAAACGATTTACTGCGTAGTCTGTGCCAATTGCTGGAAACCATCTGTTTTAGAATGCCATTAAATCAAACAAAAATTCTTTAAGATTCTTTTTTATTAATTACGATTCTCTTATACAGAATAAATTATCTTCAACTTATATGAATAATTTGTACGATCAATTTATAAACTTGATAAGCTATCATTTATATTAAAGAAAATGTTTTCGAGATTTATATTACCCGACTGTGCGACGCCGGGAACGATGCCTTTTCGGGGAGCATCGTTACAACTGTATTCAGTTATCAAATTCAAATTAAAGTTTAGTGAATTTGATAACTTTAATAACATATACCATGTATTCTAATTGATTTTAATAGTTCGAGTTAATGTGACTGATTTGACAATTCAGATTAACGAATCTCTTTCCTGTTTTGAGATGTGTGTATTGTGACAGTATGTAATTATGTCACTTGCATAGCACTGTCCGAAAACTTTCTCGCATTTGACTCGTACATAAATGGTGGTATAATATAGCTCCTGGCGAAGGTCCACTTTAAAAAAACCTAATGCGCCATTGGTGGAACCTCAAGGGTGGTGTGGAAGTCCACCTCTGTTATTAATTTTAATTTCTTCAATATCTTATTATTTTTTATATTATTTATTACTTATTACTCTAAATGTTGTGTGTTATATAAATCTTTGCAGAAAAACACCTGCAAAAAAAATCAACGAGCTACGGTAGGCGTCCGCGAGAGATTCCGCGAACCATTCGCGAACTTATATAAGCCAGGCAAGCACGTTGGCATAATAAACAAAAAACACGATGAGCATGGATACACCCACACACGGACATGTCCACGGCCGCCATCGTCAAAGATGGTGTGCGTGTACCGAGCAACGAATTGAAAACCATACGGCTTTTGCCAAAATTAGACTATCCTTACGTTGATGGTTCGCGGAATCTCTCGCGGACGCTTACCGTAGCTCGTTGATTTTTTGTGCCAGTGCTGTAAATGCGCGATTCGTGCGGTTCTCGAAGCCGCGACCGGCGGATATATCGATCCGCCTGCGTCTTTTCGCAAAGTCGATCGGAAACCGCGGATCGTGCGAATTATCTGGTGGATTGCGCGTGAATGCTTTCGCGTTAGCATACGTACGCGGTGCGTTTATCGTGCGAGTGCGAGAGAAACGATGGATCTTCGCCGACAAGCAGAAAAAGCTTGAAATTCCCACGGCGTAATAGCGCGTGATAATTTTATCGCGTTTCATTTGAGTTAATTGTGAAATTTGTTATACCTCGCTAAATATTTTCCAAGCAGGAAAACAACTACTCTTTCCTTTTTTTTTCGTTTAATTAATCGTGGCTTTAAATCTTTATTGTGCTGCATGAATATGGCTGTTTTAATTCTTCCCTAATAACATGTGTAAATCTAAAAAAATTCTGATATATCCGCAATTCTTGCACAATTATCAAAATAAGAACTTTGAAAATTTTAACAATTGTTTAACAACATAATTATTGCATCATAAGAAAGAAATATGAAATGGTTAAACTGTAGTTAACTATAGTTAGTGATAAAATTTTATAAATGTGCTTGATGTTTGATTTTCATATTATACATTTAAATTTAAGTTAATTTTATTGTAATGTTTAACAAAAATAAAATTTATGCTTGGCCATTTAATATAAAAAAATTGAATATCAGAATATACAATATGAAATACTTCTTTGTAATAAACTCCATTCTTTTTTAAATAATATTTATTATTGGTTTATTATATTTGAGTAATTAATTTTCAGCTAAATGAAAAGTTACGTCATCAAGATACAAGTTCGATGATTGGGGATTCTTAATTATATGATTATATTTAATTATATTTAATTATATTTAAAATAATCTTTTGTGCACAATATTTTGTTAATTGCCGTTACTGTTTCGAACACAACTCATCTTAATGACATTTACAAATTTCACGGGGGTATATCAAGCTTTCGTCTGTTTAAAGTTTTTTTTTTTAGAAAGAAAGAAATTTTCTGTAGTATATCTCATATTCCTCAAGTCAAGCATATTAAAAGTACGGTTAAGTTTTTTTACTGTCCAGAGGAGTTGTCCAGAGTAGAGCGACAATTCCCAAACTCGACTTTTTATTCGTTGTTGTAATCAAGGTCGCGTTTATAATTGTGTTTATATAAAAAGTCACGGAATGGCAAAAATTATCTTATGACTGTGCTACGTATCATTAAATTATATCATTTTTGTGATCTTATGTTTCTTAAATCAATAGCGGAAAAAATTGTATGTCTCTATCAGTGTCATGCCGCTTCGATCGGATGCTTCGTCGAGGGACCTTGATACTTTCGCACAACCGGTTGGTTTTCTGAAAAAATTTTGCTTGCAACGGTGATCACATAACCACGAGAGAATTGCTGTGAGAGAGACTGTATATCATCTTGCGAGATACTGTATATCATTGATACTCCGCTGCATAAGATGCAAATTTCTCCGTTAATTATTGAATGATAGTTTCTGCTTGCCATCAAAATAAAATTAACACATACACAGCAGGGTAGTAGTGGCGTGTATGGACGTGTATGAGTGTGTATAAGTTTGTAGGTGTATGGATGTGTGTGAGTTTGTTGGTGCATGAGTACTTGTATGTGTGCACGCAGGCGCACGCATGCATCCAAACAAATTAACACACACCTATACATGCCCATGCACGCTCCTATCAAGACTATCACACATAAAATTCCGTAAGGACGTAAAACATAACAGTAAGTAAATCGACCAATCCCAATCCAGTATTTGGCAGTAGAAGGGTTATGGATCTCTAACTTCAAGTGTCTGTAGTTCGGAAAATATAATTTTTCATGGCCTATGTCCATGGACAATTTTTATCTATCAAAAACTAACATTTGGCAAAGTTTTAGCCAAATTGACCGAGACTGGATTTCCATACAAGATAAACGGATCAATGAATGATCGAATTGTCGAATTTAGAGAATTAAACATGAATTACTCAAAAATATTTGTTTATAGCACAAAATCAGATTTTTCTATCTTGTTTAGGGTTAATTGAGATTCAGTATTTATATAAATAATTATTTTTTCTTATCAAAATTATTTATAAATCAATTACAAAATTTGTTATACGAAATAGTCCAATAAATGAAATATATATAATTGGTAAATTTTTAATAAAAATTTTTTTTATTAAGATTTGTGTATTACTTTTACTTAAAAATTATAAACTTGAAAAATGTTAATAAACTCTGTGTATAAACATTTAATAACTTTTAAGTTTATAATCTACATTTTATTTTACTATGGTCATTTACTGGTCCGTTTACTCCTACTTTCTGCGGGGTTCTTTACATGAATTGCTACGGCTGAATTTAATATGGTATTAATAACAAGAACGATTTAATAAAAAGAAAAAGAAAGACAGAACATAAACCATTGCAAGTGAAAGAGGGCGAAATTAATGCACATGAGGACAGGAGAAATTGTATATCGGGGAGAAATGGATCGCACCACTTCTTTCAACATCAGAATTTAATAACTTGCGCTTCGTTTATTCGTCTCGGATTGTCCTTTGTGCTTGTTGCTCGCAGACGTCGTGACGTTAAATAAATGAATTCTACCATCTATAATATTCTAGACTAAATAAATGAGATCTACCATCTATAATATTCTCACCAATAATTCAACAATTATACTGAATATTTATTAATATCTTCATTTTATTAACCTGAGCAGGAGCTCAATTAATCGAAACACCATTCATACAAATCAGACAAATTTTATCAACTATATATTTCATATTTTTTATTATTTTACCTATTATAAATAAAACTTGATACACAACCTTATCTCATATTAACTAATAATTTAAAAAATAAGTAATATATATATATATATATATATATTCTATATATAGATTCTAGACTAAATATACATGCTCCTAAAGATATGCGTAACTTGTCTCATCCTTCATCTAAATTAACATTGTCTTTTTCAAGAGGGAAGATTCTCTTGCGTTTATTTTAATGATATTATTAATATTCTTAAACTTTCTCGATTAAAACATCAATTAAAGTCTTTTTAATTTTTTTTAGTTTTCCTTGAACAAGAAAGGTGGATGATAGAAGAGATGGTAATAATATGAGAAGAGCTCTTTATTTTTGTAATAAGTTGAATAATTATAATAATGAGATCAACATTAGCGTTTTTCATCTCTGCAAACATTTGGTTTTCGGCCTGTAAAATACTACATTTTTAAATTTAGTCGGTAAAATGATTTTTTTAAAATTGAAAGTCACATCAAATTCAGGCAACGAAACAAAATAATAATATGGGAACAATAAAAGAGATTTGAAGAAAACATTTCTATGAAGACTTTTCCGGTATGTATAATATAAAAAATGATATGAGATGCAAAAATGATATTTTCTTTGATTAGGAATAAAAATAATTATTTTTAATACATCTCTAATTTGTTAAAATAGTGTAATAAAGATTAATAAAATAAAATTAAAAAAATAGAATAAATTCAAAAATATAAAATTTACTGTAATTAATTTTGGAACCATTGAAATTCTTTCCAGCTTTCTTCTTGAGCCTTTCTAAAAGTCATTCTAGATGTAATCAATTCCGTAAAATTGACAAAGATCAATCGAGAATCGTATTATTTTCCAAGATTGATCCGTGACCGTGATTCTTTCCAGCTTTCCTCTTTCTTCAAAAGCCAAAACCATATAAATCATCATCATCATCATTCAGCTATACGGTTATCCACTGCTGGACATAAACCTCCCGTAAAGATTTCCACCTCCCTCTGTCCTGCGCTGCATTCATCCAGTTTGTGTGGAAGCGCTTCAAATCATCTGACCATCGAGGGGACGGTCTACCTTTGCTGCGGAAAGCGTGGTCTCGCGGTCTCCATTCAGTTATTTTCTTGACCCATCTGCCATCATTTGTTCTGGCTAAGTGACTCGCCCAATTCCATTTGAGACTTGATATTTTTTAGATGGCACCCGCGACTTCACTTCTCCTTCTCACTTCAACATTTGGAATTTTATCTCTCAGGGATAAGTCCAATATTATCCTCTCCATGCTTCTCTGCGCTACTCTTATTTTGTTAGCCGTTTGTTTTGTTAGAGACAGTGTCTCAGCTCCATAAGTTAATATAGATAAAACGCATTGGTCATAAACTTTTCTTTTGAGACACATGGGAATGGGAGAAAAAACCATATAAATAATGTATCACAAATATCATAAATTTCCATATTTTATTTTATGTGTGCTTAAACATTAGTTTACGTATTCTGAGAACAAACTGGTAATTGCATTAAAAATATTTAAAATTCTAAATATAATACTTTTAGTAATTTAATAAAGATTATTCTAATTGTAAGTCACTCAATTTTTGTTAGGAAAAAATGAGTCAGAGTTTAGAGCTGCCAGGCTAGGCCAGGATCAATAGAATATTGTAATATTCATGGCTAGTACCGCTACATAGATCGTATGTCGAATTTCACATATTACCATCATCTCCTCTATCCTTGAGCTAAGTAAATATAAATAGAAAAAAAATAGAATAATTCAACAATCTTGAAAAGCAACGTTTTATTTCTTAAAAAAAAATAATAATTTTCATGATTAACGTCTCATCAATTTTAACGTATGTACTATATGCATCACAAGACAAATCATGTTTGAAAATGATTTGCATATTTTTTCTCTAACAACGAGACGCGTCATAGCGGATAAGAATAACGATTCGTAGAGTTCGCATTGGAGATTCAAAACGAACGGTCACGCTAATGCTCGCTTGTGGCGAAACGCTCATTAAATTTATGCATACGATTTTTTTGTTGCCAGGAGGATCGCCGTCGTATTGGTCGATATATCGCGGGTGGAACGACTCTTGCAGTTATGCTGCTCGGACTATATCATCTGTTTCTACGGGATGCATCTACCATAGCGGGAGTATGCGTACCCGCTATTATAATGGCATCGTACATAATCTGGGTACTTTACTCTGCCCGCAGGGACAGGCGCAAGGTAATGGGACTCGCACTGTTGTCTTTGTACTGCTTTTATCGCTCTCCGTGTGGTACGCAGCGGGTGAATTGATATTGCAAAGTTAACAGCGGGGAACCTTAAATTAGAAACGCGTTTTAAATCAATATTGACCAGACGAACAATTGCACTTTTTTCAAAATTCTACCGATATTGAAAATCAATAGTTACAATTTAACAATACTTAGTTACTGTTGATATTTGGCGAATTTTCGTTCATTTTCGTTACCTTTCACCTTTATATGGTGAATTTCGTCCATCTCTCTTCGTTAATGGAGTCCCTATTGGGTAATAGTTTACCGTGGAAGATGATAACTCACACGCAAAAACTTCGAAAAGATATTCTGTCGGTCACGGATCAACCTTGGAAAATAATAAGATTCTCTATTGATCTTTGTCAATTTCGCGGAATTGATTATATCTAGAATAAATTTTAGAACAAGAGTCTACTAAAAATGGAAGGAATTCACTTGCTACGGTTGTGTTGAAGCTTTATACCAATTCGTTGATACAACGCAATAAAACATTTAAACTATAAAATTATTTCATTGTAATAAAAAACATATTGCGTATTACTCGTTTAGAGTTGGTTTTTAACATTATCGCAAAGTTTTAACATTTTATTGATATATTCCAACTCATTGCATCTTTTTGAGGAATATGCCTTGTTGAAATTTTATTTTACTATTTCTCCTCTACCTTCTTTGAAATGTAATTAATTTAACGGATATAAAGTGGCGCGCTGAGTAGCGTTATTTACTACTTTTATCTAGATAAGTTCGCTGAATATACCGTAATGGCAAATATTTTACAACTTATAGCCGCTAGAAACCTACTTTTATAGAAATTTATATAAATTATGTGCGGCGTATGTGTTTTTTATATGCGATTTATGTACGTCGATACAGAAATGCGACAGTATTAAAAAAAATATTAAATCTTAATCAATATAAATATAGTTCATGAAAAATAATTATCATAACTATAATACTATATAATTGCTTTAATAAAAATATTGCCGAATCATTTGAAATTACATAATTTTTAATTAAAAGAAATAAACAAATATACAAGGAATAAATAAAGTAAAAAATACGCGATTAAAATCTTTTATAGAATTTTAGAAAACTTTGATCAATTTGAGGTCTTACAATTAGTCGACATCATGCGAAATGTTATGATTCCATAAACAATCATACATAAGATATAAATTCTAGTAGACTGAAATAGTAACAGACCTACGTGTTTCGAATATCGAATATCGAAAATTCGCGAAATATCAACAGTAACTAAGTATTGTTAAATTGTAACTATTAATTTTTAATATCGGTAGAATTTTGAAAAAAGTGCAATTGTTCGTCTGGTCAATATTGATTGAAAACGCGTTTCTAACTTATGGTCCCCCGCTGAGCAACGAAACGAAAATATCTACAGTTGTATTTCTGTGACGGTGTCACCAGATAGAAATTCTAATAGACTGAAATAGTAACAGACCTACGCATATCGAATATCGAAATTAGTTGATACTTATATTGACATGCTAGAAGATCAATCGTTAAGAAAAGCGAGTGACGTGAATAGGATCATCGAACCTATTATGGCGTCAATCAGAGGCGAAATCGCGGGGAATACTGACAGAAATAGAACATTCGTTCATCGATGAGATCTATTTGCGATCCGTCAAACAACTTTTCTCGCGCTCTTTCAATTTCATACATTCATACCCAGCCATTTGGCGTATCATATCACCGTACCGGTGATGATAGTGCACAATAACGTGACCAGTTAAATTGGTGCGAAACCAACTCAGCATCGAGCTGTCTCGAGATCAAATTACATTTAGCTGTATTCGATCGCTTTCTGTCGATGCAATTCGCGATGCGGTTGCCACAAACAGGTGCAACGCAACTGATTGTGAGACAGGTGTCTCCGAGCCTACAATCAGTACGTTTATCGATATCTCTTGGCACAATTGATTTTCCCTTACGACGAGAAAAAGTGTTCATCGAAAGCGTGAGGGAATTTATTAAAATTTATTAAAATTATTCACGAAATTACGAAATGTGATAAGCATGAAAAATAATATGGGACGATTCAAATGACACGGATACCACTATAATCAAATGTGATGAGATTTGTAGAAAAAAACTTTAAATTTAAATTGTAACACATTCCTGCATTGGCCTGCTTAAATCAATATCGTTTACTTGAGGGCGAATAGAGAATTTGAACGCTAATATATATACCTTATTCGGCTCTTTGTTTTGGAGCGCACAATAATCGCGTATAAATGCAACGGGCGCCTATACAATACACCTGGGCTTACCCGATGCATTATGCAGAGCTTCGCCAATCATGCGTGGTAAATGCTACATTGTGTCTATTTTGATATACACGTACATAATTACTATGCCGCATGATGCTTGTGACAAGCAAGTATACGATAAACATGCGTTTGTACTAACCCGTACTAAATCGTTTCTCTCTATATATAGAACATTATAACGTTCACTCACGAATTTCCCGTGTCAACCGCAGGCACGATAACTTTTTACATAGTGATCTGAATTTGCAATAAATGAAAGAATTACCCGAGCTGATATCCGTGAAAAATAAATTGCGGCAAGTTTTTTAGAAAAACTCAAAATGCGCAAATTATATAGCTTTTAAAAAACTAAAACTACTTTTTTTTTAATTATGTAAGCTTGATATAACGTGGATATTTTCAAGTTTTTTTTTCTGATATCGATTCTATTTTGGCATAAAATATCGATTATCGAGCCCGTTAAAACAATTTGCGCGTCGAATGTTGCAAGCACATGCTTACACGGCAACTGCGTATGCACACGATTGTTAAATAGACCCAGAACTAGGACAGAATCAAAGAGGTGAATGCAATTACATCGTGCACATGCATGATCTTGTTTGTCATTAATTTGTTAATTACTGTGCGGTATGAAAGTGCTTCGAACTGTTTTTGTCTGCCGCTGTAATTAGAAACATTCTTAATTGAAAATAATTAATATTATTTCGGACAATTATATTTTTGGTCAAATAGAACTTTTGAATGAAGTAAATATCTAAAAACGACTTTAGAGAACAGATTGCCTATGCTATGTGTGCCAATATAGCAACAGATGGAAACTAAATAGGATAAGTACCTTTTGCGCGAGATCGAAAGAAGTCCCAGGATAATATGTAGCGAAAATCGTACCTTTGACCGGTATTTTTAATTTTCATGCGAATAACGTACGCCGGATCGAATTGTGTGTGACAACGTGGGCAGTTAAATTGGCTGGGAACCAAAGCTGTGTCACATGGATTGATCCAATTATGCCGGACGTCCGTCTCGATGTCAACGCTCACTCGTCGCCTGCACGAATTACAAATTTCGCATTTCGCGTGCATGTCAGCGCGAGCGTTTTGCGGTCTTTTGTAATATATCTATATATATGTATAGATACATACAGGGTACTTGATAATAGATGTAACACTTGCCGTGGATAGATAAAACGGATTAAACTAAATAAAAATAATTCTGTACCATTTTGTAATTAAGCCAATAAATAGTAAGAAATTAATGAATAAAGATTCGTAAATTAACGTGCGCCCGCGCAATTGTACGAGAAAAGGCACTTTATTGTCGCCAAGCGCGCAACGAAGTATTGGGAGGAATGATTTTATATGTCAATGGCAATGCATAACGATGGACTTTCGCGCGTCTAGTGATGATAAATGCTGGATGTTATTAAATATCCTATATACTACATATATATATATATATATATATATATAAAACATTTATTATTGATTGCAGGCACTGAGATATGCCACAGCGATGCAGCTTACTGAAGTCATTAGCTCTCCTTCCAAATCCACATCCGACTCTATTTGCAAAGATGCTAAGAACGACAACGATTTTGGGAAAAACTCGTCAAATCTCTACAAATCACGGAGCACTCGCGAAAATCCAGCTTTTTCCGATAAAGATGAAGCATGAAAATTAAAAATCAAGTTAAAGTTTCGCAAAAATCATAAATGTAATTTTCACCAGTGTAAATGCTCAAAGACATTGATTATTATATTAAAATATCGTTTAATTTGTAAGAATTTATTCTTAAAAATTTTATATAAAACAGGTATAACATATGTATATATGATTGATCTAGATTGAAAGTTTCTGATAAAGTATTCTTATAATAGTAACAACATTTTTTATTATTTGCAATTTTAATTTTACAATATACTCTAAAAATTGTAAGATTTTATAAACTCGTAAATTTAATATATGATCATGATAAAAAGACGCTTATAAAACTGTGTGTGAATTTACAATGCAGTTTTATCAATAAGTAAAATATTTTTCATGCTTCTTATGTGAAAAACGTGTCAGTTTGCTTAAGTTTGTGCTGTTTTTGTATCCTTGAAAACAAGTTTCAAAGGATAAAAAAATTTCTGTATTTTATTTCTTAATTATAAGCACTTGAAAATCTGCATCTACATGCAATACATGTGCCACACATAGCTTATTGTTAGTATACATACCATCTTCAATCGTCTTACGAATAAGCTGTGAATCTCTTCTGGCATTCCTCTATTGGAGGCAATTATACCGGGATTTACATGTGGAGATGGTTGAAAACGGCTGGAAACGCATCTAAGAAAGAGCTATGTATGTATGGCACATGTACTCCATATAGATGAGATTTCCAAACGCTTATAATTAAGAAATTAGATTTAGAAATTTCTTATCCTTCGAGATTTTTGATCAGGGAACTACAACATATTATAAGCTCAAACAAATTGACTGAACATGTTTTTCATATAAGAATCATGCGGAATCTTTAAACCTGAAACTTTTCTAATTTCTAGTCTTATAAATTGTGCGTATCTTCTTATATAAAAATAATATTCATAGATTGTAAAGACTGCAATTAAAATTATTATAATTTTTTTAATAAGAATATTTTAAATATAATAAGATATGTATATTATATTTTTTAAATCAATGATAAAAATAAGTTACGTTTATATGTTGTATAAATTTATTTTAATGCGTCAATGTGTAATTAAACAGTTTATTAAATCCCTGTAAAGGAAAAAGACGCAAAGCTGAATTCATTCACGCTCCATGTTGCAATTCATTTTCGTTGCACAATATGCCGAGGAAAAGCACGTTTCAATCATTTTTTTCAACATTTCTCAATTGATCTATGCAACTCAGTTCATAAATTAGATACGTTATATGGAAGAAAGTCGTTTATATGGAAGAAAAGATAGAAAGCAAATCGATTAATGACATACATGTGTATCGTTTGCAAGTATTTCGAGGGATACTTCGCGGGCAGAGCTTCTTAAAGTAAGATCGCTGATTAAACTCTAGTGATGGAGAAAGTTTCAAGCGCATCATGGAAAATATGCCAAGTTATAAAACTACGAAATTTGATAAATAATAAAGAAATTCATATATCAGCTAACAGAAAATTATATATCAGCTAACATTAAATTCTTTCAAATATATTTGTTAAAAGATAAGTTAGAGTTTAAAAAAATGTAGTTATTATATTTTAATCATCTAAAAAAAATAAAAAATTTTAATTGTAATATAAATTGTAATATAAATTGTAATATAAATTTTATATTTCGACTTTTAAATAGATTTTTCCTCATATATTCGCCATAACATTATACTTATGTCGATATAATGGCGATGATATTATGGTTTATGTAAGTTGTACATTTGCGCTAATATCTAATAAACCGCATTGATTGAATCGCAATGATTATTCGCACAGAGACGTCATATGTAAACCGAATCATCTAGTTTAATGATAATCAACACAGCCACAATATCCACATTATCACATAGTGCTCACACGCAAGTAATCGCATATATGCGATTACATACGCATAATTCATTTCCGTTGCATAAGTATATGATTCTCAGTATTAATTAATTAATGATTCTTTTAAGGACCAAGTGGCTCTTTAGGGAATCAGGATATTTCAATAAAGAGATTAAACTTTATAGAAAATTACTTACTTTACTGAACTTTAGGCGCTGCATTTCATTTTTGATAAAATAAAACCGATCCTCAAAGGTTTAAGTGACTAATTGTAAGATAAACACAGTAGAAATAGTAAAAGTTTCACATTAATAATTTTGCAATTGTTTCTCGCTAGCTTAAAATTCAATAATTTTACAAATAAATCTTCTAATAAAAATAGTAAAAAATAATTTAGTATAAAATAGTTATTTTAAAAAGATCTAAATGTGAATATCGCGTTTGACCTCCACTTTCAGTGGCTAATTGTTGAAAAGTTTTATTGCTTATTATAGAAAGAGAAAGATTTCTTTTTAGAAAGATTTCTTTTTAGACCATACACCCAAAAAAAGTACTTTACGTTCAAAATGATTTTTCCTATAATCTCATATTCTAAGCTCCCTGTTTTACAGCAAACATATTCCTTTTTCAATAAAGTGAAAAATACTTTTTTCTATCTTAAATACTCTCGTTTATAATGTTTTTCTCTTGATTCCAGAGAGAATCCTCTTGAGGTCAAAATAAGAGTAAAATCCTCTAAGATTTAAAGGATTCCACGTATATAAAAAAAATTTTTTTTGGGGTGTACTATTATGCTTAATATGAACCGCTACTTGCGTCAAAGAAAGCTTTATACGATGCTTTCTGTGTTTTTATATTTGGATATAGTGGCGCCTTGCTGTTATTTTACAAACATAAACTCAATGACAATAGTCTAGATTTAAGAAGTTTAACCCGTGTACGCTTTAAAAACGTAATAATATGTAACGCAATAAAATATTAAAACAGTATTAAATAATAATGCTACTCGTACAATATAACTGTATCTCATTTACAATGACAGCCAATTAATCATTTACAATGACAAATTTAATCATAGTTCCTTATATTGAATGGCTAATACGATAGTGACATTGCGTAATCATCTTTCTAGTGTCAGTTCCGTACGATAATATAACAGAATTGATGAATTACTTTTTAATTAATTACTGATACATTAACACGGATGCAGCAAAGTTACGTTTATAAGCCTGTGTGATAAGTCAATAACTTCTTACTATTTCCTAGGAGATTGAGAAATTCATTCGTATTTGCAATTATGAGAAGGTCGATAGAGTATTAAGTTCAAATTATGCGTTTGGAATGAGTTTAGAAATATCATGACATAAATATTGACGTTTATGTAGGAATATCTACAGTCGCCCACTTGTAATCTCAATTATTCATGACGCTCAAGTATCATTTCCTGTAAATCGTGAGAACATAAGAGAAATATTGCCATTATTATTTAGGAAATCACAAAGTTTATATTCATTTATCTCCTTTAATTGAAACAATCCCGATAAACGTGCCAAGTTATCAGCTTTTGAATACTAAATTCCTTTAATCAATAATTGTAATAGTCCTAAATTACACGTGCTCATGGCAATCGAATCTGTTTTTTTTCTGTTTTGTCTCTATTTTTTTTATTGTTTTATAAAAGATGAGTACATAAAGTACTTGTCAAATTTCATTTATTCCTCAATTTTGTAACTAATTAAAAACGAGATATTCATATTATACATTATTTGAAGCACAATGATAGAAGTTTTATAAAAGCTATAATTTTATAAACAATTGCAGAAACATTTTCCAAAAAAATTTTAAGAATGCAAATAAATAAGAAAAAATTACTTTTTATTTAATTTTAAATAGATTTTATCGTTATGTAAGTCTTACTTGAAACTTAACTATTAATCAAACTAAACTTTAAAAACTTACTACGTAAGATAGCATTCCACTGTATTTTAATCAAAATTGTCTTCAACGATCGGCAGACAGCAGGAATTAGGGGAATATGCAACATAATAATAAAATATATGTAAGTGTGTATGCAACCTCTATCTGTCAACTTGAAGTAGATCAATATCTTGAGGAAACGAGAATAACTTTTGTGCTTTGATTTCTGTGCGCGATGAGAAATGTGGCAGCGTTGCGGAAATGAACGTGAATATATTCGTGTACATTTGTATACATGTGTATGTATATATAACAATATGTCTGCATAATACTGTTGCGCCCGCGCTTGATCGACCCTGTATATTGAGCCGAATTAAGCCGCTAATGTTCCAAAGCGGCGAAGCGATGTTCTCTTCCCCCGCGCTCGCGACAACAGAATTCAACTCTCGCGGCGGAATATTATTAGAAGGACTTAGCTGAAATGCGGAGCTCGTCCGCAAGCGTTGTAACTCCTCTTCTCACTGTTGCAATGCCACTGTGAGGGCTGCCTCCCTTCGCAACTGTGCCTCGCGCTGCAGCCGATGCTCCTCGCGCCGCACTCGGATTTTTTCCAATAGGACTTGGAAGTTCCCGCCCTCTGAGGTCGACTGGAGAGTTTCTGCTCGCGGTCGCTTTCTCGTGGACAGTGCTGACAAGATCCAATCCTTCGCACTATCCGCACGATCCTCGTGATCCAGGATGAGCCCCCAAAATGTTGTACCCTTGGAGGAGATTCGCTCCGACACTTTCGTGCACTTGCAGGCACTCGCGGATTCGCGCAAATAAAAGACTTAAATTTGGGGAACTCTCCAGTATTTATTAAAGGGCAGTATATCGGCACAAAAACGAATGAATTCCTTCGTTTCCCAGGTGGCATCTCGTAATCAGGAATAGTGTGTTTTACGACATATAATATCTTTTTTCCATACCGCATAAATAAAGTGCTAGGAATGTTTATGTCGTTTTACGGTCGTCGCATATTTCTCATGCATAAATTGTCGGACTGTTTTATCTGACACAGGAGATTATGGCGCGTCCGTTTTACGACACATCTTGGGGTAGGATTTTTACTACTTGATGCGAGCTTGCATTTATGAAATTTTTCATTTCGCGTTATAGCACAGGTGGGAAAAATCGCACGTGTCTCGCGGTGTCAAACTAAAAGCTTCTGAATTTGGATAAAACGATAAATAAATTGCGCCAGATAGAAAACAATATGATAATCGTGCTGACTTGGAACTTTGCATTATTCTTTAAATTAAAAGCTTTTAGAGTGTGAAACATAAAAAGTAATGTAATATGTAATATGTAATCATGGAAGTTTGTTATTAGAAATTCTTTTTATTGCTGTTTAAAAGAAGATTCTTCTTATCGGATAAACGTATGGAATGTAAGAACATATAAGTTACTTTTACAGGACAAACTGATAAATTTTTGCAATTTGGCAACAAGTTTGATCGGTATACCGTAACAAATATTTTGACAAAAATTTTTTACAGATAATTAGCATTCTGAAATGTAAAAGTTTTATTTTTGTTCTATTTTTATATAAATGTCGATAAAATGTTTATTTATATATACTTTTGACGAGATAAGATAGTTTATTAGCTCATCAAATTATTCTAAATTAATCGGCTGTACTATCATCAGAGAGCTTTAAGCAAACGCTATAATTATCTCCGTTCGTGATTATCTCCATACATCTTGATGCAATCTCCATTTCCATAGATATTATCACAGCGCGTTTTATTTTCAGATTGTTGCAATGATACTACGAATGGATATTTCCTCTTAACAAATATTCGACATTGTTTGACATGTCCGAAAAATTAATAATTCAAAGATTAGTTGTTAAAATTATATTATTGCGTTATTCAAATCAGCTTTTACGAATTGTGAATATCACATCACAATGCGAACATAAATTGATAGAATTTAATCAAAAGGCATATAATTTAATATAATTCCCAAAATATAGTAATATAATTATCAGAGATAGAGCTGAACTTCAAGTTATTTATATTGCATAAAACAGAATAATTGATCCGATATAAAACAGCTCATAGATTACAACAAAATCACACATTTGTTCATAATTTTAACAGCAATAATTCTTTCTGATCAATTTAAATCTAAATTGTTCTTAACAAAAATGGATACAATTTCTCAATTATGAACAATTTAGCACAATCTTATAAATAATTTAATAATTGCGAAATTTTAAGCTTTAGAATTTCTCTTTGTCTTTATTTTATTAATGCAATATGTTCTTCATCATCTTACAATCACTTTCATGAAGCAAAATTTATTACTAAGATGATTTCAAAATGAAAAATGTCAAGCACAGTTTCTTTCAATATGGTACATCTTGTAAGCAAAATAAGAAAATTCTTTTTATATGGAATAGCGAATAAAACTAAACATTTTATAGAAAGAGAAATGTATGTATATGTGTAGAATAACTGTATGTAAATTATATTTATGTAGATTTAAATCACGTTATAAATCACGTAATAATCACGTAATAAAAAATATAGAAATAAATATATTTTAATTTATATGTATGTATTAATAAATAATTATGTACAATAAAGTAATAATAAAATATATTGATTTTACGAACTATTATTTACGTACTTATAATTGTTGTAATTAAGTTTGTTATTATGCAAACGTGAAAATGAGTGTTATTGTTATTATACATCTCATAGTTATTATAGTTACTAGAGTTGAAAGAATTGTAGAAAAAATTGATAAAAAGTTCCTTAACAATACCATACCAATAAAGAAAAGCGATACGAATCATATAATTAATAATTATTAAAAAATAAATAAATATAATTAATATTGGAGCAGTATGTAATTAATATATAAGAGCATGTATATTTATCCTTTCTACATCTGTTCGTTTACTATAAATATGTGTTTTCATATCGCCCTTAATGAGAAGATCGTAACAACGTTTGCCATGCAATTATACGTTAGCTTTAAGAGATGTATCATACACATTAATGCCGTTTTTATGAAAATACATGGCGCAGTAGAATAAAAAAAACACATTAATGTAATTATATCTTAGCGGCAGAATATTCTTTGTGAGTGATATTCTATGTATATTGAATATAAAAAATAATGACATTTTATGAGAGTTCACGTATTCTTTCGCACAAATTTAATTTCTAGATTCGTTTTAAACTGGAACAAACTGCAGCAATGATTTACATTTAATATTAATAATGGTACGTATAATGTGTGTAGTATCATACACATGATATAATAACATTTGTTACATACGTGCAGTAAAATCGGTTTTGAATCGCGAGCTATAATGATATAATATAACTATAAAATTATAAAAAGCGTAAAAAGTAGG
Organism: Tetramorium bicarinatum; assembly: GCA_928718305.1. Classification (NCBI taxonomy): domain Eukaryota; kingdom Metazoa; phylum Arthropoda; class Insecta; order Hymenoptera; family Formicidae; genus Tetramorium; species Tetramorium bicarinatum. Next base: position 7,276,682 of record OV788324.1, on the reverse strand, counting down.
ACGTTTTTTAGATTATGCTTATCTGCATAAATCATAAAAAGTCCATTTGAATGGAGAATATTTTCAATAAACATTCAAAAAGCAGGTCGCGATAATTATCAAATACATTTCAAAATAACAGCATAAATCAATGCATTGTCAATGAATGCAAAAACAGAAGGAAAAAAAAAAGAAAAGTTGGAAATCGGCGATATTACCATGCAAACGTTATCAGCTATGAGTCGAGTGTATGGCAACAGGTTTTCACGTAGATCGTATAAAACTAACGTTGCCGCAGTTAATTAATTCTGTGTGAAACACATAATTATATCAATAACGTGAATGTAACGATCCGTGGAAACAGCACGCGAAGTAAGAATCGGCGATGCTCCGTCGCGTGGAGTACACTTTTTGCTATTCTAAAATAAATAATTTGAACGTAGGAAGGATAAATTGAACGAAAAGGATAAATCGAGACGCGAACGTCCTTTCCCACGTCATTTTTCAATCTTTCCTCCGGAAATTACCTTTCAACACTCGCAAGAATGAAAGTTCAAGCGGTGGTTAACCGAGAATTGCAAGTCTTTATGTATCGCGTGCAATTTATAAAATATTTACAATGATATGTGATCTCGTGAGAGCACATACTTTTTTTTCTTCTGTTTGCCGAAGTAATCGATGAAGTTTGTAGAGAGAGAGAGAGAGAGAGAGAGAGAGAGAGAGAGAGAGAGAGAGAGAGAGAGAGAGAAAGAAAGAAAGAAAAAGTGCGAAAACGGCAACGTCGAGTCTAGAGTATCTGCGCACCTTTAAGGAGATGCTGGAGACGTCAGTTTTATCTACTGAATGAGACTTTATATTACTAATTTTGTTAATTGTAATTGGCTTTACAGATTTAAAAATGCTTTTCCAAAGTTAATGTATATACGCTAATGCGTATCCTATAAATGATTTAATGCCAAAAAATAAAATAATTAAAAAATTCATGATAACAGATTTGAATTTTTGACAGCGGGGTGATTGTTACTGTACACAGCGGCGCGCCGTTCACAATAGAAAAAACTGTCAAAACAATTTATCAATCGTTCTGATTAATTTTTAAAGGAAAATTACAAAAATTAAATTATAAAACAAAATAAAATTTACGAATTATTATAAATAAGAACATATTGACGAGATAACGGCGCGGCGTTTATAACAGAGATCAAAGTGACATCCTTACATCGATAGTTCTGATTAAATTTTTCAAAGATTAACAAAAATTATATTGTGAAACGAAATAATATTCATAAATTATTAATGAGAAGAAATTTTCGACGAAGTGCATCGTATCAGTGTGCGGAGCATTTGACAGAACTGCCTTCTCGCTCGAGTGTCAGTGCCAAAGTGACAGCCGCGTGAATTTACTGTACACAGCAGCGTGCCTGTCATAACAAGAATAAAAGTCGAAACAATAAGTCAATCGTTCTGATTAATTTTTAAACGAAAATCAAAGAAGTTAAATTTTATAGCGAAATAAAATTTACGACTTATTAATAAGAACATATCGACGAATACTTGATATAAAAGCTGTACAGTTTGTATAAACCAGAAAATAAGTTAGAATTGAATTCTCCTGAAGAATCTTATCGAACCCTCCAAATCGAGTTTTGAAGTCTAATATAGATGTATGTACACAATATATGATGTGAAATTGTGTGCGTGCGTTATAGGTAAAGAAGAGGGAAAAATAACAGTACATTAGTTATTTTTCCACATTATTTTGATAAAGAAGCGTTGTAAAGCGAGAAATGTACATACATATGTACAAATATACATATATACAAAGCAAATACATTATCTTTTTATACCCTTTTTTATATCATTTTTAATTCCATATTTTGTATTATCGACCTCAATCAAGTCGACCATTACTCCAGGATCCCCCTTTAAAGTCGCTGGATTAACCTGGCAAGACATTAAAGCATTAATGCATATTTAAGTAAGACCAATATGAATCGCCTGTACAGATTTTTTACTAACTGCTCAATTTTACGTATATATATAAAATATACTTGAGAGTCATTAATGAACAAAACTCTGGGAACTTGTTCTTTAATTGAATATCAGTATCGATGTTTTATTAATAAAATTATTCAATCTAAACGAACAATTGACTAGGTTTACGACTTCTGACATTAAATTTCCTAATAAGAGAAAAAGAAAAAAACTTCTAAGAAAAAAAAAGAAAACTTCAATAGAGTTTCATATAAAATTGAAATAAAATTAAAAATAAATCATATTGTTCGTTACCAGGATTGTTGTTTAATTCACTAAAATTTTTTTGTTTCTTAAAGCATACAATATTTCACTTAGAAAAGTTAAAATTTTATTTAAAAATTTTAGATTTATTTAAAAATGTTTTATATTTATAGCAAATATATTAAAAGCTTTTGTAAAGAAATGAGATTCTATTTTTTTTCCGTTACACAATATTTTTTTATAATGTCTGCTTTGAAAGTAGAAGTAATTTTCAACTAGTTTTAATGAAAAAAGCTATAGCAGCACGATGTAAGAGCATAATAAGAGTCGCAACAAAGGACGATCAAAGCTTAATTATTGATTTGCGTTTAATTATTTTTATTACGAAAACTATGTTACTTAACTACGTTACTCAACATTTCAAGACGATTTAGGGATTAAATATACAATGCGAACTAAAGTAGTCGCAAAATACCGTGATTACTACGCTCGAGTTGTCAATAAGATTAGCAACGTTGCCTGGAATCATTAACGTTAATACGGACTAATAACCAAGCATATTAATCACAGCACGTAATTGTATGCGAACAGTTCATTAATTTTATAAAATTTTCCTTAATAACAGAGATTTGTAAACGTGGGCGTTTGCCTATTAATTACCTTGAAATGATTAAATAGAGTAGATGATTAAACTTAGCCTTATAATAATTATAAAAAGCCTTATAATAATTATAAAAAGTAAACAAAAACAAATATGTACTACCTATACAAGTCTCTATATGTATTACCTATACAAATCTCTAACAGATGTAAATTTTCAAAGCTATACCTCTATGATTACCAATGTGAACAAAACAATTAGAACGGATTTGTCTATAGAAAGCACATTTCGGGCTTAAGGCTGTAAGCTATGCAAAATGCAGTAAACACGAATATCTTCAAGTTTTTAATAACTCTGTTATATCGGTGAATTGCTGAGTGGAAAATCATCATTTTAACAAGTCTTATTTATCGTTAATATAACAAGAGTGTTACTAAGAATAAGTTTATTTTATTTTATGAAAAAATAAAATAACTAAGAAACGTTAAAATAGCTAAGCTCGTTAACAAAAAGAATTTTTCTCCAATGTAATGAATTTGATGAATGCTAGAATTAACAGCATTTCCACGATGAGAAGACAAAAGCTTCTGTACAATTTCGTGATCTTTCGGGATTAGGATATAAATGCAAAATGCATTTTCTGCTCTCGAATATTCATTGTTAGTTATACGATTTGCTTAGTGCGCATTGTTTTTTTGTATGTAAGGAAATCCGGAGATTGTTGTGCTATTATAAGCAGAGTTCAGAAGCTCGGCTTAAAACAGTAAACTCGGTTCAAAGATGTCTGCGTTGCCTATGAAATAATAAAGCAATCTGTAGGATCTCTCAACGTATATGACCTCGCTGACAAATAATAATTACGCCAACGCTGTCTAAGACAGGATCTTAAGTAATTCTTAAGTGAAGAAAATACGATGATATCAAAGAGTTCGGTAACATCGAATATATAATTATTTATATCTATCGATATTTATTTGGCATTATTAATTTATATAAAACTTTCTTTTATTCAATAATGTGATAGAGATGAAAAACGTTTATGTTTATTTAAGCTGTCTATTCGCAGAATACAAGTAATCATTGAAAAATTATTCTTTCAAAAAGAAAATGAAAAAGACATCAAGTACATGCATCAGAAAGTTGAAAGATGTTTTAGTTACGAATTCAAAAGTCTTAATACATGCAAAAAGATTTTCATTATTTATGCAATAATCACAAAGTGGTACGGCAAACCAAACTCTCTGCCGTATGAATTATTAAAAAAAAAAAAAAAAAGATTTTAAAATATCAGCTGATAGCCAATTTGTTAAAAATTTCCTAGAAACCTATGTACCGTTTCTTAGTATTCAATTATTATTATGTATGCTTAATCACGTCGAAAAAGTCGTTCTTTTCTCTTCCACATACTTCCTTTTTTTATAAAGCAAACCAAGTAGGTTGATAAAGTAATTTCATACGTGAAAAATAATTATTTGTGTCACCAATCATGATTGTTATGCGAGAGAGATGGTCAGAAGAGTTGAATATCAATCGACCAAAAGTGACAACAAACACTCGATTTGAAACAATTGATTCTCTTCGAAAACAAAGCTCCTAAGATGGACCGCTTCGAGATTCATCTTATACATGTACATATTAATTTTATATATATATATATATATATATATATATATATATATATATATATATATATTTATATGTGTATAAATTTATTACTTAAACACGATGACAATCAATATATCTTCTTAAATAGATTTATTTATTATTTTATACTCAAGATATTTTTTTATATTCACACTTTAAATCTACTATTTCTGTTTGCATAACAATACAAAAAGAAATATTATCTACTGTTGTATTTACAACGCAAACTATTATATAATATACATTTCTAATAATGTAGAAACACATCGTTTAGTTATATTTTAATATATACATATATTAAAATTTTTATTGAAAAGTTTCATAACACTGTATTGTTTAATTTAGTTTTATTCAATATGTTTTAAAATAAATGTAATTGTTCCTTACTAACAAATTTTTTAGTGTTTAACATTGACATTTCCCTTAATTGAAAATTTCAGAACTAACAATTTTCAAGTTATAAATAAACAAGACAATAGGCAAGAGAAATTAATTTTTTATACTTTAAAAAGCTGATTAGATTCGAATTAAATTACAATTTTCAGTCAATTAGTTCTAGATAGAGGTGTTTTTGTTGGAATTTTTATTTAAGGGTAAGTTATAGAAATATAGCAATAAATTAAAATTTTAATTACTTAATAATAATCTCTTTTGATATTTTTAATGAGGAAAAGCACTTCATTGGCTAAAAGTTTCTCTTTAAAAAAAGAAGATATATCATACTTTAATCGTCAGAAGAAAGCCAACGTTGATTTGGTTAATTGATTCCACATTATCAAGAAAGATTCGTATCACTTGAAATATAGATGCAGATATTTTATTTACTTTTAAAACAATTCAGATTGATACATTATCTTGTGCTATTATTATTTTACATCAATTTTCTTTTTCCAAATATCGCAAAATTTGTGCTGTTACATATAAAGATACAAAACAGTCAAACGAAAATGAGTTCATATAAAGATGAGTATTATGTGCCATCATCATTGGAAAACCTAATAAATATCTGTTGATTTGATGAAATATTATATGAAGAATGTTCATTTAACTAGGATAATTTATATGTATACTGCAGTAAAAGAAAATGTTTTAATTGCGGCGTTCATTATATAGTTCTTTTCACACGAAAACTTGACAATTTTGGCTTTGTCAAAGTTGTTGTTCAAAATAATTTCCAATTTAACTTAATGGAGATTACTCCTTGTCGAAGACTCTCAGCAAATCCTACTTAATCCCTAATGGAAGAAGAGTTAATTCTCTTGCCAGAATGTAGAATGTCACGCGCGCTCGTGCGTAAAAACTTTCATAAGAATTTCGAGTATCAACGTTGCTCAACTACGGGCTGCTTATCGAAGTATCGATTTTGTATCGCTCAACGTGAAAACGCACGTCACTTTTTGCCGCGCTATCAAGACGACAGCACTCGATAATTCAGTCCCTCCTGTTTTCTCGAAAGCGCCGTTCAGTAAAATAAGAAACTGTGAGTGTTTTTTCTCGACCTCTTCTGGCACCCCTTGTTTAAAGTTGCTTGATTTCATCACCTATAGAAGTAAAATTTTAACGACAACTTTCAGCACTCGGCCCTCGAGTGTATTCCGCGCGCGTTGCATAATGACGTCGAAAATGTCGTAAACGCGTCTCGAGTATATACACATGTACATACGCGCGGCATTTATGAGTGAAATTGATTAAACGATGGATGCGGTCGTAAAGGAAATATTCGCTAGCAGTTTCGTGGTCGAGATAACGTGCCCAAGCGTACTCTTTTGTCACAAGTACTCTTTTCCGCCGAGGAAAAGCAACTGTGCGACTTTTTTCAACACGAGCACTTTTCGAACATTTAATTTGATAAATAATAGTTTAGTGAGTACAGACCAAGACACAGCAAAAGCGAAAAGTCAAGTAGAACTAACATGAGAAGATTAATTGTAGAATCGAACCCGATAGCAATTTTAATTAACTGGGGACGTTCCTGAATTCCCCATAGGAGTTTTTAATTAGAAGCGATGCCGGAAGCGTGGCGATCAATAATTCGGAAGTTATGTGCGTGCGATTTTAATCACCGCTGAATGAAAAATGGATAGTTTAAAATTAATTAATTAATTAAAAGCACAAATACAGCAGGAAATAACGTAAAGATCACCGCATTGTGCTCTACAAAAGAATTTTTCACGAGAAGCTGAGTGCGAAATTTTTCGATCTTATGTTACTTATTTCATGTTTAATCTGTAGTGAAATCATCACTCGCATCGTGAAGAAACACCTCAAAAAAATAATTTTGATATACGTGGAATTCTCTAAATCTTATTGTTAAAGGATTTTATTCTTACACTCTTTACTATAAAGAAGATTTCTCTGAAATCAAGAGAAAAATAGTAAAAACAAAATAGTTTTCATTTTATTGAAAAAGAAGTATGTTTGCAGCAAGCTTAGAATATGGGAAAAATCACTTTGAATGTAAAATACTTTTTTTGGGTGAAGATGGTGTTAAAATTCGAAAAATATACATCATATAAAACGAATAATGTGCAGAAAGATTTTAGGCTTTTACGTTAATGAAATATGAGTTCTTTAGCGAGCAATTTTATTTAATGAGGCAATACACGCGCAATCAATGAGAATTTGCTATTTCACGGCGAAAAACGATTAAATGAGATAGGCAGCAACCCTGCTATTGGAAAATACGATAAATGTTGACAAAAACGGAGGCAGCTCCAATCAGATTGATCTTGACATATGTTGTCCAGGTCATTGTCCTAAGTAACCTCCAAGAGGTTTTAGCCGTCGCTCGTTGTTCATTAAAAAGTTATTAAGAAAATTAGTTTAATGGACAAAGCTTAATTTTCTAACCCCGTGTACACTGCTATTCAATAATGCCTGGACTTCCGTTTGCCTGGAATAACATTTCTAGTGTGCTTACTCCCATCTAAGTGAATTGATGAGTTTCAAATTGCACAGGTTATACATGAAAATAATGACCCCAAGTAAATAAACCTAATCTGTTGTAAAAAAATTCACAAATGGAATGACACGTGGCTCGTATTAACGTGAGTAATTAGAAACGATAGGGTCTTGGCCTTCATCGCGTGTATTTTTCTCATTATGGGAGTAAGAGTTTAAGACTTTATAGGGTCAAATAAATAAAGTCGAATAAATAAATAGAGTCGAATAAGTAAAGAATGAAAATTGTTCACAACCTTAAACGTCAAATTTTGCATAGATAGGACAATTCATAATAAAAACTCATGTCCAGACATTATTGAATAGCAGTGTACATTGTTTTTTTTAATTTTCTAGTAAAATATCTCATATACTAACAATAAGAATAATATTGGAGAGAAAATGCGTGAGCAGAGCCTTCCTCCCCTTCCTGCGATATAACTCATCTTTCGCCTTCATACATCGATGAGTGAGATCTACAATACATATATTAAAAATGAATTTGGAAAGATTAGCAAAAACTCCTACGCAAGGCTTGAATTTTAGAGACACAACGCACACATCTTTCCGTGACGATATTCGACACTTCGAAAAAAAGACACTAATAATATTTCTGTCACGTTCTGGAATCCTATTATTGATGATGATACTATTGATTTGATTCGTAAATAAGTTATGGTTCCTTCCACCAAGTTTTTCTAAGGTACGTAGAGGACTATAATGAATTTAACATATGTGTCTGTTTTCTTATTGTACAGGGTGTTACCGCCGCATACAGACCATGACGTCGGGTTGCCTATCTGTCTAGCAATAGCAGGGGCATGCTATCTGCTCTGCTAATGCTAGACAGATAGGCAACCCGGCGTCATGATCTGTATGTTGAGTTAATACCCTGTACAACGTTGATTTTATTTCATCGATAACTTGGTATTGTTTAAGTCAAACTGACGATTTATCACTCTGGGTCACCCTTCAAAGCTATTTCTAATAAAAAAGACCATTTACAAGCAAATCACTTTCGCATCGCTTTATCGTGATATACGCTACATAACACAGTGTTAAAAAAAAAACAGAATTCCAGATTTATATGGTAGATAGTATTCATTATGTTAAGTAAAAAGTATTTGATAAACATAGGTCGAAGAATTAACTTTTTCAGAATATTTTAGTAATAAACGTTTTTCGATTTTGATAATGCAAGTTATTTATATATTTTCATTAATCATGTGATAAACGAACGAATATCTTATTACATTACTTTCATATTTACGTAAGATTTCTGCGTGTGTTTTCTTCTGCTCGTGATTTATATGTTGTATTGTGTGGAAAATCAAATTCACATATTCAAGCAAGATGACAACGTAAATATTTATTATAAAGAATGTATAGAAATGGAATAAAGATACGCGCAGATCACTTTTCGTAAACATCGGAAATAATATGATAAAATACTTATTTGTTTATTCACATACGTGATCAATCATAAAAACACACAAATAACTTGCGTCATCAAAATCAAAAGAGTTATAATTAATTAATAAAGATATATAATTAATATACATATATATTAATCTATATTAATTAAAAAATATATTAATATATATAATAATACACATATATATATATAAATAAACATATAAATGTGAAAATTGTTAAATAAAATTAGTAATATAGGATTCTCTCTAAGAAAAAATAAATAAATTATTGTTACCTGTAGCGGAAAATATTTATGAATCAACTCAATAAATAAAAAGAAAACCTTTTATTTCAGTATTTCCTGCGATGCGATATTACGCGATGAATGAGATATTTGGTATTGAAAAATTATATATTATGTACTCTCTACATTACGTTACAACGTAATGTAAAATGATTTTTCATTCGAAGCAACATAAAAAGCATTAATGAATGTTCTTCCGTGTATTTTTTTTTTCTTAGAAACAGTTCTAAAGAATCCACATAAAGTATTCTGATAAACACGCAGATATTATTTTTAGATTACCCCAGGAATTGATACAAAACTGATGTTTCATATGTGATTTAAAACAAATGTGTATAAATGCAACATGAAAATTATGTTAATCTCCTTAATTATGTCAACATTTACCACATATTTTGTTATAATTTCTTTATCAAATAACATTCGTGTCTCTCAGCTAGATTTAATTAAGAGAATTAAATATCGTTGTCCGAGAGGTCAATCCTACACCGGTCTCCTTTGGTTCAACATTTAGTTAATACTCTCTCGTAAACCCCCGATGTCGTTGCACTTTACGTTTAATGCAATTAGAAGCGCAGAGTATTGTACGACGTTGCGAAGACGCGATACCGCGTCATTTACGATCTTCTTGTTTTCGAAGGAGAGGAAAATCGGAACGGAGTGTTATTTGCGATAGCGCGTGGGCGTCAGAGAATTATAAGAGAATTAAATCCCAACGGAATGAATTCATCCTTCAAATGCGAAGATAATGTACTCCCGATGGAATACATACCACTAGAAATAAGTCAAATTGTTTCAAGTGATCGAACACGCGAAATTCTACACGTCTTCATTGTCTTCATCCTTCATTTCTCTCTTTCTCTATTCACAGAACTATTCAATCAAACATTCAATCGGAATATATAATATCGATGTCTCCTGTCGTCACTGTCGCTAAAATTTACTATGAGATCGCGTGTTTATCGCACGCTGATGAAGTGTCACTCCAATGTGCCGCTTGAGGGAGCATGTTACATGGAGTTTCATTTAAGCTAGTCGAGCGATTACAAAAGTGACAAGAATCTGTAAATCTTTTTTCATTTTTAGCATATTGATCATTTCCGAGGTTGATCTATCGCGCTTGTGTACTTTTTTTATACTTGAATCTTTTTTACTTCCGAGCAATGCAAATTATATAATTCAGTAAAGAACGTTTCATTAACATTATTTAATATTTTAGATTTTCTTTCTTTGGTAAAAAAATACAATATTGCTGGAAACACGTATTTACTATTTTAAATTAAATGTATACAAATATTGATATAAAGTGATATATCTCTGGTTCTTAAATGAATCCAGCATTGAAATGTTATGAAATAGGAAGTTGAAACACAAGGAACGAAGAAACACTTTTTCTCCCATATTTGCAAAACTGCATGAAATAATAGAGAAACAAAAACTGCGAACAAACCATAAAATCTTTTTCCCTCCACTGTATCTAGCGAGTATCTTTTTCACATTTTTCACATATATGGATATGGATTTGATTAGAAACATGAAAACGCACATATTAATATTTTTTTTACAATGTTTGACCATGTACATATAATACAAAAAAATTGAATTTTACCTATATAAATCAAAATACTTATTGACTTTTACTTGCACTACAATAATATAATATAAAAATTTACTCGATTACGTTGACATAGTTAATTTGAAAATTGTAAAAAGATTTTGATATCTATATCTTGATAAAAATACTAATTGAATAACTTACGGAATGCGTTGTAATTGCGAAGAGATCAAAAAGATCAAAGAGATCAAAATTTAATAGAGAAAAGCACATATAATACATCGTCTAATTGATGATACATTTATAACAGTCAAAATATCCAAATAATATCATAAAAATCATTTGCTCTATGAGTCCACGTGAGATCGATACGTATATCGAGATTAGAATAGTAGAGTAACTTTTAAAATAGTTAGTAGAGTAACAGAAGGTAGTAGAAGAAGCTTTGATCTCATAAAAGTCCAACCTGCAAACATTTACTTCGTCTCCAGAGAATCAGTAGTTTTTGAGACCGCGAAGAAAAGTTTATCATAACAACTTGCAAATATCTGAACATGTATTGGACATTTGATTTTACCTTATCTTATATGCAAATCCAAATTCGATCTAACTTCCAAAAGATAAAACTTACTATAGATTCGGCAAAGCTTCGACTGTCTATATCGGATCTTCTTCTAAACAATAAGAAAGCCGTATTAAATATAAATTAAAATATCACACATTAAAGTAAGTTACTTTATAAATAAATGATGAACATTTAAACGAAATTAATTCAAATTGTTTATTATTATAACCCCAAAATTATTCTAGATACATCTTGTACCCAAACTAATATTGCCTTTGCGTCGACATGCAATTTCGTTGTTCATTTTAGTTAGCGTACTGTGAAAAGATTACCGTAAATATTTATTTAAAATTCACCGTAGATTTGTAGAAAGTATTGGTGAAAAATTTTGACTGTGACCGTTGGGAAATAAAACTTGTTATGTTGCGTACAAACATGTACTATTTTTTTTTTGCCGCATCTTTTAATAATATATCATAATCGTTGCCAAACTGTATATACAACAAAGATCATACGTTTCAAGCGGAAGCTCCATATATCCTCTCTAATATTTTATTAAAGATACTACTTTAAACATTTATCGCATCTCCATTAGGTACTTCATCAGATATTTCTGTAGGAGAGAAAAAGAGAGAAAGGGGAAAGGGAGAGAGAAAGAGAGCAAGAACGAGTGAGAGAGAGAGAGAGAGAGAGAGAGAGAGAGAGAGCCAGAGAGAGAGAGAGAGAGAGAGAACTGAGCTGAGCTCTTCGACAAGCTCTAGAGCGTATCAAACGATAGTGTGTAGGAAGAAGGTTACGAGAGCGCAGACGCCAACCAAAGCGAGGCTACCACCCCGTAGCCGGAACCTGGCATCTGAAGTACCAGCCAGAGCTAGCGCGTCCGCTTTGCCATATTCATCTATCAGCGCATCAGGTCTATTCGGCAAGCTGGGGAACGCACATTCGGGCTCGGACTATTCTATCGTCAGCTACGCAGTTCGGGAGAGAGTTTCAATTTCGACAGTCGTCACTTTGGTGGAAGCATTGCAACCTTCGTGTCGTTGATTTGAATAATTGTTTTCCCGCGCTTCACACGGAATCAATTTTCACCTGTCAAACGCGACAGGCGTTCTTTTTGTCTCTTTCTCTATTTTTCTTCCGGATTTAAGGTAAGTAGCAATTTTTATTTCTTCAATATACATAGACATACATATGCAGCTTGTAGTTTGTGGTTCGATAGTTCGCGGATTTTCCAAAATGTAGCATAGCGCCAGAGGAACATGCATTTTTCGGAACTGTTGAAAATTACGTACAAGCGTGTGTATAAATAGAAATGAACGTATATCTAGACAGAAAACAGTAGAATTATAATTAAGTGTGGACGTTGTGCGCATTCTTTTTCTCGTTTTCAAATCTTGTTTGTAGAGGCCTGATATAAATATACAAAATATTTAGTATAATCGCGTCATAATATTTGTAGAGAGTGTCAGCAATTTCGAATCATGTCATACAATATTAATATTAACATTAATATTAGTGTTAATATATTTAAGACAATTTTTATTTAACAATATGAACAGAAAAAATGGATATGTATATTATTTTCCAAGAATATTAAAAACTATATGTATAAATACTATAAAGATATAAATGTTCTTTTTCTTACAAAGGAATAGAATTGATAAAGCAGTTCGACTTTTAAAGTTTTTAATGAAATATGAAGTTTCAATAGACTTGGCGAATCCTAACCGATATATACGTGTTGCAGATTATTATTATTATATTATATATACTTTATTATTTTATAATTATATATTATTTGTTGTTTTTATTATTTTTTAATCAAACAATATTATTCAATATTTTTGATGATATCAAAAATAAAATTTGGGAGAGTGGAATAGTTACATAAATTTTTTTCAATTTTCAGTGATTAATATTCAAATAATAATTAATTAATAATTCTTGTGTCATGAATTCATTTTCTCCACCATTGCGTTACAATATTACTTCTGGTCTACATACAAATATTTTGCATTACTTCCTATGTTGACCACAGTTTGCTATTTCATGCAACTGCCAAGCTACATACACATTAAAAATGTAACTCTCGCCATTTTCACAAGTGCGAAGTTTGTGATTTGTTGAAGGCATCTAATTGCGCTTCTATAACAAAACTTTTGGGAATTCATATTGAATAATTATGTGTATAATCAATCATAACAAAATAGCTTATTTTCTATTTCTCAAATTCATTATAAAATTTATATATATATAGATTACGGAGAAATGCACTTTACCAGAAACTCATTCATGCAATTGAATTAAATCGAGTAAAATAATTTTTATTTAATAAAAAAATTGTTATTGAAATGTGTGCGTTCTGCAGTCATCAGCTGATTTAATAAATGAAAATGTTTTAATAAAATAAAGAATAAAAATTACTTTACTTTATATAAAGTAAAATTATACAAAGAGACAAATAATCAATTAGTTTGTTTTATAATTGATATGAACATAGTGATTTATATATACATACACACACATACATATATATGTATATATATATATATATATATATATATATATATATATGTATGTGTGTGTGTGTGTGTGTGTGTGTGTGTGTGTGTGTGTGTGTGTGTGTGTGTGTGTGCGTGTGCGTGTGCGTGTGCGTGTGCGTGTGCGTGTGCGTGTGCGTGTGCGTGTGCGTGTGTGTGTGTGTGTGTAACGATAATAGAAATTTTTATATACATATATATATATATATATAAATTTCTATTAATAGATCGTTAAAGTTCAAAATAAAGCGCTGAAAGTGCTTATAAAGTAATACAAGATGTTACACTTCTAACAGAAAATAGCATTTGCGTTTATTTGTTGTAAATTGAGTGAAATTCGATCGAAAGGTATTTCTATTTATACTACTTGATATTGTCACTTTGTTTTTCCATACACGGCATTTTTTAACGTTATCCTTAGTTAATCCTCTCGAGTTGTTTACTCTTGTCGTTCTTCTACGGCGAAATCGATTGCACTTTGCCAGAGTCAACACTGCACGAAAATTTCTGATTAACGTCCACGTATATTCGCTACATTTTCAAGCGCTATTCTCAGCGTGACTTTTCCCCTGTGGTTTCCATCCGCACAATCGTTCCGAGTTGTCGGCAACGACGCAGTAGATTGCATCGTTTACTGAAGTCCTTTCAAGCCGCAATTTTAGCACGCTCAATGCGAACTGCGAACTTTGCGCCGCACGTGCGCACCTTTAAGACCCATCACCAGTGAAGCTAGTCGCAAAGACCGCATTAAAAACTACCGGTTAATAAAGCGCGAGATCAATTTCTCCTAATCTAAAGATCTAATCACTTCGGATTACGTCGCGGAAAGTAATCCCAACGTCCACCGAGGCGCTCAGACTGTGAGTCTTTAATAACTTAAAATTACATCGCATTTTGTAATCCTGCACTGGAGTGCTGGAAGCTCCGGTGTTAAAGTTGCCCCTATCCCACTCTCAGCTGGCTAATATTTCGTGTAAACTTTAAAGACAAATCATATGTCCGACGGTAAACGAAAGACGCAAGTAGGTGAGACTCCCCGGTAAAAAGTTTCTGTACAAAATAACGCTATCTCAGATAGCTGTACGCGTCTCAAACTTGAATTGACTTTTTCAAGTAGTATGTAGTTCGTCTAACGTTCTGGGGGGAATTGCAGTGCCGTCAAATTCCAGTTTTAGAAGTGAGAAACATGACTTTCAAAAATCTTCTCGAGGCTCACGAATGTTTCAAACAACGAAGTACAGTATCACTCGGCAATAATTTGACAACTGATTAGCTTTGACAGTTGACAAACGTACAACATTTATTTCACGTTACTTTACAATATTTGTCAGTCGAAATGAGACGATATTTTGACTACAAAACATGTGTACGTTTTATGTATTGTTCTGTAATTATCATAAATCTAATCTTAGATTTAATCTTAATAATTATTAGAAATTTTTTATCTGAAATGCAAACGTATTAACATCGTTATGGCCTTTATCATCTTTATCATTGTTTCCACCGCAACAACGTAATTATTCTGTGTCTTATGTTTACTGTGCATTTGTTAATATTTTTCATTCCATTAGTCATTCTATAATGTGCAAAGTTTATTATTCATTTAATACATTTTCACATAATGGAATTTGCAACTTTGCTGTGAAGTTACTTCGGCTCTATCTTAACGTCAACCTATTATCCCACGATCTCCCGAAGTTATTTTATGTAAGATCACATAGTCCACATAACTTTTGACACTTGAATTAAATAACGCCGCAAGAATAAAGCCCCACTAGCCATTTTTCTTTCCTGAATGTAAACTATATGCTAATCAGTTATAGGGAGCGACAGTTAGACTCAGTAATTAGCAATTATTCGCACGAACGATAAGGGAAGTCGACGCCATTTGAGCTCTTGGTTTTTTGCCAACTAGTTACGATAAATTGTACCTTCACTTCGTAAAACAATACGAATCTAAATTGGAAAAGAGCACGACATTTGCATTCACGAGGAACGGTTTAACTTTTAAATTGTAAAATTGCTAGATAATTAAATTACTGGATTTTTGCTTCTTCTCTAAATTTTAAAACTGCTAGCACTTTTATTGCAATTTGCATTTTTATAAACATTTTTTAATATGTATCTGATTTTATACTTTGCTAATATTATGTATTACTTACAATTAGTATTTAAAACAAATTGATAAATATGAGAATATTTCATTTTCAGCTTTTCGTAAAAAATAAACTAAATGTAAAAAGAGCTAATTAAATGAATAGATTTATTTACAAATAATTTTCTTTCATCTTTATAAAGGACAGAACATTATATGTCTTTAATCAAAATTTTATATATATCTAAAAATATATGATAATGATATAAAAATATCATTCTAAAAAGAAGAGAAAATAAAAAATATAAATTCTGATTAAAACAGATTAATTATTAATTATGACATATTATTCGCAATTATGTATTGCGTAAAGATATACTTCGTAATTGCTAATTGGATTTATTCTGTCAATGAATTGTAGATCGAAGCGCTTTAGACATCTGTTGCACGATACGCGACACAATGTCGTCCTATAACGATCGCAATAAATTGTGACGTAGCTCAGTCACGCCCGGGTAGCTACCGAGTGAGGTGCTAGTAGACGGTTTATTGTTAGGAAAACATTGCAACGCGATAACGTTGGATCGTATTAGCATAACATTTCGTTAATACCTTCTCTGCTAAAAATACAAAATATTCATTTACATACTAACTAAAGATTTGGACAAAACATATCATTTATTCTATCTTATTCATCAATTTCTTTGAAAGAAATATAAATTGAAAAAATTTATTTGAAAGAACTTTGAATAAAACGTAGTCATTTATTCAATTTGTGATTTTTCGATGGAAGGTTTTGCAAATCATTTCTGACATTTCTTTCTTTGACTTTTCAACTATTTTTATATACTCTGCAAATTAATTTGACAATCTTTGTTGTAATATTAAAAATAGTTTCGTGAGATCAATTTTTTCGCATATTTTTAACAAAAATTTGACATCATTTTTTAAATATATTTTAAGACGAGTCGTATTTGATTATTATTAAATAATAACATCCGTTATCTGATGTAATATTGAAGAATTTTTTAAACTATTCATACTAGTACATGAAAGAGATTAATATCTTACTCATACTGAAAAAAATATATCAAATATAATGGATACTGATAGCTGTGACGATACATTATATTAAGACACTTTCAGAGCACGTACCGAGCAAATTGAAATATTCAAGATTTATGATAACGATACGATAGATAAATTCTAGAACATCTTTCTGCAAGCTCTCACTTGGACTGTGAAATAATTTTCTTATGGAGCAGAACTGCTTTCTCAGCAGACTATAATTTTTATTCTACGTAGCCTCTGGCAAAATTCGAATTCCTTATTAAATTTATTCGAGTCGGGCTTGGACTTGACATTTAACGAAAGAAGATTATCGTATTATAACCGCTATTTTCTCTATTTTTTTTAATTTTCGTAATGCAGGCGTACATAATACGTTTTAAAAAAATCATTACTTTAATGTCGCGATATTTTTAACAAAAATATTTTTTTAATCTTAAGAATAACTTAATTTATTTTCATAAAGAATTAAATTTGATATTTTAGGTAATTCTATTTCTCCCTCTCTCTTTCTCTCTCGCACTTATTTTTATAAAATTTTCTCTGCGATAATTCTTATATCATTGTATATTTGTGTAACATATATTTTTTAAGAGTAAAAATTGAAAGAACTTTTCTGAAGCTGATCCTTTTTGAAGTTATTCTCCTTTGTAATTGGGAATTAATAAATGAGAGAATGCCATTAAATTAACACACATCGCTGATTCCGACTTGTTTCATATCATAGGAACTTCAGACTCTAATTAATTCTCTAAAGATTCGATTGTGCCTATGTTGACTAGAGTACATTTTGAGTTTAACCTGCGCAGTTTCATATTGGATACGCAGTGATTAGTCAAGAATAAATCCGAATTAATCTTGGGGTTGAATCGATGGCAACGCACACAGAGAATGCGGTTCCTCGGAAAATAGAATTACCTACATCATCAGCGCGAAAGCATGTTTCGATATGTCGCATTTATCTTATCGCGCACAAAGCATGTTGCAATATAATCATTCTTATTCTTTCATTCTGTTTGTATTTGGAAGATTAAAGAAAATTAATCTTTGCTCTTTCTATTTCCGACTAGCTAAGCTAAATCACAATTCCATTCTATGTTACCTTTTATAAATGTTAAATTATATCCTTTGTATTTCTTCCCTCGGTGGTTATAGTGTATAATATTAATGGCACATAATTAGTGCGTTGGATAGAGATTAAGATTAGTTTAATATTAAACATCTTTCTGAATTATGTCATAATACTGAACAGAATTTTTAATATCTACAATGAAAACGATAATAATTGTTTTCAATTATTCAATTCATTGCTTTGACTTTATTTTCATTTACTGTTCACCAACTTCGCAAATGCCATCATGCCAGGATCACATAGTTGCTTGAATAAACGTGAATGAAACATGAAACATTTGTGTGTTCAGGTCGAATCCAATGTCGAATTTGCCGATGCATCTCTTCCTACAAAATAATCTCTCGATTTATTCGCGATTGTCGTACAATTTCATTCAGCATCCGGCAATGCGATTATATCACGCAATTAATCCCTTATTCAGTGATATAATATTCAATTTCCGGTAATATTAGTGCTTGCTTTATGATGCACGTTTGTGTCGCCTGCATTTTTCACCTTATTGAATTTTTCAATTTTACAGCCCATTTTCCACACTTCTGGCGACAACGTCGCACATTTATCAAATAATCCGCTTGGAAATTCAATGCCTCAAGAAATATCGAACGAGTTGAACGTAAAGCTTCGTAAAAAGTTCGCGAACAGAAAAGTTACGCGATCGATGTGTATAACAATCAAATGAACAGCGAGAATCAGTCGCGATTAGTGGCCTCTTGAATTTAAATTTGAGCATTGCGGACGATCGTAAATTTGATTCCTCGATAACTTGAGGGAAATTAATTTTTATTATTGTCAAGCTTTGAAATGCTTTTCAATATTGCAATACTGCAATACCTTGCTTGCATTTGAGATTTTTCTCGATTATTCAAGAAAAGAATGGAGAACCCCGGAGGAAAATACTAAACTCGTGTCTCTTCGTATTTTCGCAAACGAGCCTACTTACGAATGCGTGTCGCTCACAACGAATACTCGTTGCTAGAGGTTTCCTCGTCTTTAACAAACAGGTGGCATTTCTGGGTGAAAAACGATCTCGCATTTTTTTTTTGCACAGCAACACGTCGCGAATTGTTCGCGATCGTTCTTGGAATAAAGAGAGGCGTGTGATCAAGTGACCTGTTAATAATATCTGTAATTTATGCCTCCTTACGTGGCGCTCCGTATTTATCGTATGTCACGTCGTTTACGTTATCGCGGCTTAACCCAAATACAATCTCACTTGGGGCATCGCGTTGACACTTATCGAAGTATTGGGTGTTGTTTACGCCATTGGACATTACCTTGTTCATCCATATGTACTTCTTTATTGTCGAATATTCTTTTTGTATCGACTCTATGCGTTTCTAGATAAGAGATATGAAAATTAACTGTTCGACAAATCTTCTCGGAGATCATCTATAGAAAGTTATTGACCGAGTTTCTCGAAGATTCGATTTATCATCTAAAATAAAGCTGATTCTTTACCATGTCGATACACTTTTGAGGCTTTTCATAAAAGCATGACGTGAAAAGATTACGTGCTTAGAATCTTTTTGCCTATTTATATTATGAAGAGAAAGGGAAAAAATTATGTAGACAAAGTATCGCGATCGTTCCATAGATTATATTATTAATTTAGTACTAGTTTTATCATCAAACTATAATTGTTACAATTATGTATATAAAGTACACTGTAAAAAATTTATGTAGAATTATACCTATTATAGTAGGTAATTTTGAGACCCACTCTAAATTGTAAATTTACAACTAAAAACATGTAAATTTTTGCGTGTTTATAACTCTACATATAAATTTTGCAAAAATTTTCTAATTTGTTTTTCTTTGTGCATACACTGTAAAAAAAATTTGCAAATTAAAAAATTATTTTTATCTATGTACTGCAAAATTAGAGAAACTCGCAAAAATTTACATGTTTTTAGTCGTAAATTTACAATTTAGAACGGGTCTCAAAATTACATGTATTTTTATATAAATTTTTTACAGTGTAGAGATTTTTATTGGTAGAGACTCTCTTGGTAAACACAAGTGCAATTTGATTTTGATGGAACTGGTTCGACAGAACTAGTAGCAGAAATAGTTTGGCTTTTGTCGTATAACATCCTGTAAAAAGCACATGTCGTATCCGGAGCCATAAATTTAATTTCAGAAGTTGGGCATCATTTCGACAGTTCTCTTTGAAAGTTGCGAGGGATCGCGACGTGCGTAATCGCGCCTCTTACACATGTGCAGCGTGCAAATGCAACGAATTGGCGCACTGGATGTCTACTTCTTCTTCCTCATCGTGACATGCAAGAAGCACGCTGATATTATCGATCCGCTGCTTACAATTGGAACAG
Source organism: Tetramorium bicarinatum (assembly GCA_928718305.1). Lineage (NCBI taxonomy): Eukaryota > Metazoa > Arthropoda > Insecta > Hymenoptera > Formicidae > Tetramorium > Tetramorium bicarinatum. Next base: position 7,256,275 of record OV788324.1, on the reverse strand, counting down.
CGAGGACGTTACTCCGGTTTCGGTGCTGTTTTGGCGACGGCATTATTCTTGCCACGGTGGTGAAACCGTTGACCGTCTTTCTCTCTCTTTCTCTCTTCAGTCTCTGGTTCTGATGTTAATGGCGCGGACCAAGTATCTTTTTCCTTTTCGAAATGGAATGCCCTGGTTCTCTTTTACGGACTGACTTCTATGAACTTCTACTTCTGTCGACCTTTTTACGTGTGATTAATGCCGAGATGGCTTTTCCACGAGTAAAATTCACCGTCGCTGTGCTACGGATGCCTGATAATGAAAGCCCGCAATGTATATATGTCGATGCTATCTCGAAAGGGATGTACGATGAATTATTCGATCTGATTAATTGCGTTCAGGATTAATCACATGTACAAGTTGTAACGCAATTAGATGGAAAGGACACCGTGTAATTCATATTAAAAATATCAAATATAAACAATTATTTTTAATGATCGATTAATATATTTAATTTTTATTTATTTACAACCATTTAATTTTTATGACAAATTAAAATTTTATATGTTTTAAAAGCATCGACTGATTGAAATTATACATGCAACGATATATTTAAAATCGGTATTTAAAATCAACCGTGTAAATTTTAATATCAACAAATAAATATATGTCATACATAGTCGTGACGTGAAAGCATGTCGCTGACAAAGATAAAATCTCACTGTCATTCAATAAAAAACTTTGATACTGACTGTTTTACGTTCTATATGTTATATGAATATTTGAAGAACAACGTGATTGTACAGCTTATAATATAAGCATTAAAAACAGTAGAGTTTTGCATACATAATTCTAGCGGAATTCATGCCTCTCGGTTTATTATTGATTCATTCCAGGTCTCATTGGAATTCGCGCATAAAAGAAATATAATCCTCGTCTTTGTATAAAAATATAATATAAAACAAATATAAAACAAATATAAAATAAATTAAATAATAATTATAATTTATGAATTTTTTCCGACAGAAAATATATAAATATGCTTTATCTGTACTGTCGAATTTTGGAATTGGCATTGGGAAAATCATTTATGAATGTTTTTCAACAGAAATATATAAGTATACTTTATCTGTCAAATAAAAATCAATTCAAAATAATATTTGTATAAAAAAATATCATTATTTTCATATTATTATTCGTCTCATATCTATTAGAAAATTTGAGATTCATTACGAAACGTTATTTCCATTTCCAAAAATAACATCAATTGTCAGAATATCCCAGATAGCTATACATTCACACGTGCACGTATCGTACAATCGTGATTTCTCCAAATCTCGCGGGATTTCGTAAAAATCCGACCTTTAAAAATCACTTTCAGTGATTTTCCCATACCTGTCCACACAGGGTTTCTGTTAGATACGTGTACGTGAAAGTGATTCTCAGCTGGCACGTTGTAAAATCTATCATGGTCGCATCCCACGTATCCACTGACGATTTGTGTGTCGAGGGGCGCGATAAATTCTTACGCGCGCAACCAAAGCTACATCGAATTGGGGCGGGACGATTGGGGTGGACGATTACGGATAGAAGGAGACGGTCGTGCGCGTGTATGTGCGTATGCATGTAAAGTGGAGCAACGACCCGGCTCCATGCTGTCGGGCTTCGTCGTATTGCACCGATCCAGTTTACACGGCGGCGACAACCACGCACAATGATGGCGACCTACCTACGTTGACGACCACCGTCGCTGCGATTCTTCCTCACTTTCTCCTGGCTTCCCGCTTCTTTTTTCCCCCGTTCTAGTCTTCAGCACCCCGTTGCTACGATGGGGGGTTGCTAGTACCATATTTTTCCACCTCCCGACGTCGTCGTCATCGTCTTATTTCGTTCATCGACGATCGTTGGTCTTCTCGTTAAGCAATATGCAAGCGATCGACAAAGTCACGTACTTGCGTTTCACTATCAACAAGATAGCGCTGTTTGCGTAACGATAATTTATCATCACCGACTTAGATTTATTAAATCACTATACGCGTATTATCAGTGAATATCTTCCAAAAATTTGGAGACAGGATACACAAAAAAACAATTTATTTTTTAAATCACTCTCAGGGACAAGTTATTGCCACGCCGCTCTTGAAATCTTTTCATATTCTATCTGTTTGATGCAATAAATTAATAACATTAAAGATTTATACTTTGTAATTTCTTCTATTTTTATTAATACTTTAATGAATTATATTAAATAATTGCAATAGTAAGAATAGTTTGAACACGTTCTGTATCCAAGTTTTCTTGGATAAAAATGAACAATAAATGAATCTTATTATAATGCTTTGTATGCAATCAAGCCAACATTAATATAATTCACTGCAGCAAATCGCACAAAATAAATAATCTTATGTAGAACATATATTTAATTCAAAGATGCATCTCATTAAAATCGTAATGAAATGTACGAATTATACATATTTGACGTAAATGCGCACTATACCGTTAATACATATTTATTAGCGAATTTTCATTCTCGCCCTTTACAATTGCAGCTCATTGTGCAGAAATTAAATGCGCGTAAATCGGTGTAATACATACTAGCAAAATTTCAAATATTCTAATAATAGTTCTAAATAATTTTTAATAAATGCAATAATTTTATATAAACCGTGCACACGCACTAAGATTACTTTGTTTGTCCATGTATCAAAATTTTAATTATGTTTGTCGTGATATCAATTCCATGTGAGAACACGTTCTTTTCTGTAGTCGACTTTTTATATGATCATAATCGATAAAATCTTTTCTCATAAATTATCAATACAATCTGCTGGGCACCATAGGGAACATCGCGTTTCTATCACAACCGTTGGCGAAAAGCTACAGGTAGAGTTTAAGAACTCCAAGATGAACATGAATTCAGCAGCTTGTGAAAAAAATGCTGAAAAGAAGAGTTCTCTAGGGATATCAGAATACTTATTTCAACGCTCGCCTTCATCTCTGTGTCGTAGCACAAAATAATTTTGTATGCTTCATATTATGTTTTATACACTCGATATAATTTTTTATAAATCATACTGTGAGAATTTTAGATTTGAAAATTTTCCGAGGAAATTAATAAAAGTAGAAAACAGTCTCTAACAAAATTAATGGGCTTGTGTAAAGCTTCTAATATGCTTCCCTTATATCCCTTATAAAATTAATAAAGAAAAGTGTAACGATTTTTTCTTAACGAAAATGCTGAAAATAATTAAGAAACATGCCAACGGATATACCGTGCAAAAAACTGAAATGACATGAGAATAATATATGTATGTGAGAAATATTCAAAAATTCCCAGAAACAAAATGTTGCAAGCTCACTTCGTCTCGTCCAGAACGCAAAAATAATGTTGTTTAAACCATTTTCGCAACGTCAAGTGTAATTAACCTATTTGCTAAAACCGGGGTTCCACACTTTTCGAGTATTATTATTATTTTATATAAACCGTGCACACGCACTAAGATTACTTTGTTTATCTATGTATCAAAATTTTAATTATGTTTGTCATGATATCATTCCAGTGTGAGAGCACGTAGTGCTCTCTTCTGTAGTCGACTATTTTATTATTTTTATATTATCATAACCGACAAAATATAACTATTATTTAGTTCCAAGAACATTTTCATTGAAAAATATTCGCTTTATCTCTCGTCGCATCTCGCGAAAATAGAACATGCTCGTGAAAAAGGTTGTCTTTTTACATGTGTAAAGATCTTACAGGCTGTATTTACCGAAAGAATATCTGGGATTAGCGATTCTGAAAAAATACAGGCAACTCTGCTCGCAAATCAAGCGCACACAATCATGCGTCGTGGCCATTCATCTGCAAATTGAATTGGAAACAAGGAAATATATATTCTGACTTTTATTGTGTTTTATCAGCTGTTATTTAAAGAGATTGTCTTTTACAAATAAATTCGATAGTTTCTGGATAACATGATAACTTGCTAACAACAAACAAATAATTGATTACAAATAAGTCGCATGTATGTATGTACATACATACATGATAAAACATATGATCTCATATTTGAAGTATAATATGTGAATTAAAAGGAAATTTTACTGTGAGACATTTTCTGTCATATGATAAACGTTTTAAATAATTTGTATATTCTATATACGATGATTGCTTCTTTTGCATAATACTCAAAATTGCATCGATTCATGAAATCACATTTCAATTTTCTAAAAGTTATTTCGTATTACCACAATTATCTATACACGTCACTTGTAATCATACATTCTAAGAGTCGTAATTTTCTTAATTGGAGATATTCATCTAAAGCAATTTTGGTTAAATTGTAATGGAAGATATTTGACTTAATATCAAATAGTAACGGTAGCAAAGTACTTTTGCAAGGTTCCAAATTACCAAAGATTTCAAATGAATTTTTTAAATGTTATTTCTGTCTACTAGAAATATATGACTAATTCATCGGGATTGTTGACGTAATGCCTCAGCATTAGCATTGCTCATAAATGCTCATAAATAGATAATGCTCATAAAAAGAAACGTTGGGAGTGCGTTTTAATCAGTTTTAAAAGTTTGGAAGATAATATTTTCATACTTTAATAGAGAGACCAGAGATCCAAAGCACGTTTGCACGTGTCCGTATAATCCTCATAGTAGTCCGAATAAAGTGATAAATGGTGACAAATAAGAGAACGTGCTTTTGGCCTAGGGATTAACCCATATCACTCTTACAATCCCTGAAGTACAATCTAATAGAGGCACTTACCATAAAATTTCTTTTGGAAATCCCTTGCGACCTCACAATCTGTTACGTCCCTTGACAGTAAATCGTTGGTGAAAACTATGTAAATTAAAAATCAAAGTTCTAATCCGTAATAAAAAGAAATTATTTCCAGAAGTAAACTGTAGAATTGATATTCTGTATTACTGATTGTATTTGTTCTAGCGATATTTTGAGATTTTCCGTACAAACGTTTCTGCGGAGACATTTGTTGATATTAATTATAATATGAGCAAAGCACGACGACAAGATGTCGTTATGAAACTTGTTTTGAGAAGAGTTTCTCTTTTTAAACGGAAGGCATTAAATCTTCGGGTATTTAATCAGAGCGACCGGGTTTCATTTAAGATATTGACAGTACATAAACTCTCGGATATAAAATATCGCTGCGCTTACGTCACTGCGTGCTACTTGTAAAACCCGCATTACTTTCCAGAATAATTTGAATATCGATCCGAGATATATCACCCACTTTCACATAATGTTAATTGTTTCTTACGATACCCGCACGTTCGACGTCTCGACATCTCCGCGGTAATGAGAAAAAACTGTCCCCTAAAAGCTTAATTCGTTGTTCCTCGCACAACTGTGTATGTATAATGTAATATGATAAAAACATTTTTTCCGTAAAAACATTATGAATAATGTTAGCAGAATAAGATTTATAAATGATGATTATACCCTCGTTAGCTGTGCCATTTATTATTGACATGTAAAGGGTATTTCGAAGAATGCAACCCGCGTAAAAATCTCTGTAATAATATTCTGGATCAGATTGAGTCCTTATAGACGCAAAACTTTATTATAATGATGTAGTCCTAATGACACCGTACATTCTCTTTTATGATCTCGTAGCTTCGTAATTCTATTCGTTCCATTCAATTTCGCGTGTATGTATATACATAATTTCTTTATTACATGAAAAAAAATGTATTATATAAAGGTACCCGAGAAAAAATAGGTGTAATATGATCAGATGTAAATATATTATATAATTAGATATGAAAAGGTTTTATAAAATATATAATTTTATATGATTATATATAATAATATTCAAAATTTGGCGCAATATGATTTAATTTTTATGTTATTATATTTGAGCACATCTGTTTTCATATATAATCAGATCTAGTCAAATTATAATTACATTCGGCTAGATCTGACCATACATGGAAACAAATCTGCTCAAATATAATATGTAATAATATAAAAATAAAATCATATTGCGCCAAATTTCGGATATTATTATATATGAGCAAATAAAATTACACATGTCATCAGATCTTTTTGGATTTAATTACATATGGCCAATTATATATGAGCTTATATAATTTATTTATATAATTACAAGTTTATTTTTTCTCAGGTACAGACTACGTTCAATACTAATAATGTCATTATATCACGATCGAGTAGAGGAAGTACATATTTCATACAAAAATCTTTGACTAACAAAAAGATGTGATCTTTTAAATAAATTTGACATATAAATTTTTTCACTTTTAAATAATGAATATTTTCATAGTAATAACATTGCGTATTGTGTATATGATTATATTGTGTATATCATATTTGTATATTTTTAATGTTATGTTATCACATCCATATATATGAATTATTATTTTGTTGTTTATTTTATTTTTATTGGAGAGAAATCAAATTTTCAAAATATTGCATAATTTTTATGATATATGTCGATCATTTTCTTTTAATTTTTATATCTAAATTTATAAATTTTTAATTATTGCCGATGTCTTATTTTTTTAGATGCAGCTCGATCTCTATATTTTTATTTCTATGCATATAATTAATTCATTTCGCTTGCACTTCAATAAAGTAAGTTATAATTATTACTGACATAATGTACGCTATGCATAAAAATTACATGAATATTTTTATAATATGCATTACACGAAATCATAAGAATACAAATTTATAACAATACATTATACTGTGTATTAAAAATTTGCATTTATATTACGGTAGAAAGTTGAAGTTTGTGAAATATATGTATACTCTTATATATAACTCTTAAATCTATCGTGTAAAATAAAACGTTGGAGAGTACTTCGCGTAAATTTTATCGCCACTAACGTGCTCTGCCGGACGGAGGAAATTATTGAATGGGTCTTATATACAGGAAAAAGGAGATGCGGTTGTCTCTCTCAACAACTTTTGTAATTGCTCTCCTTTCAATCCGAGGTATTCTCGGATCATAAATTCTGTCTCACAGATCGAGAAATGCTATTGTAAAGATTGGATCGTAAAAATAATCTGTCTGCACATTTTGGCGAGACTTTAAAGTTATCTCTGTGAAAGTTTCTTCCTCTTTCTTTCTCGATTGCGTCGGCAATTTTTCTTCCGATATTTATTAGAGAGAAATCAAATTTTCAAAATATTGCTGCATAAACTTTTATGATATATGTCGATCATTTTCTTTTAATTTTTATTTCCAATTTTAAGTTAACAGTTAGTTAACAGGTTGAATTAGTTCGATAAAAAAGTAATTGCCGATTTTTATTACCTATCAATTGACAGATGTGCATGTATTTTATACTTAGAAATTTCAAGTTTTGAAACTTTTATATACATTTTAATATACATGAGATTTAATTTTAAAAAAAAGGTAAAGTTTAATGAGAGGGTCATTGTGAATATTGAAACATCAAACTGATTTCCATTAAAAGAGCTTCAGTCAAATGCGCGGTATTGACAATCGCGAAAAAGCCGAACGATTCATTAGCATCAGCAGACGATTCGATGACATCGCTGATGCTTCTATCGCGTAGTAGTTATCACAACGATTCCTATTGATCGTTTTTGTTCTTCATCAAGATAGGATACGCAGACTTACGCTCGTGTACTACACGGATATCGGTTATCTCAATGGGAAATTACGTTACGGCTATCGATCTGCAGTAAGCACTGATGAGAAACGTTTCCGTGTTTATTATTTGTAGAGAATCACCGGCCCATTTTGAGCGAGATTGAAAAATATGTCGCTATCTTTATACAGAAAAAAACAAAAGAACGCCTACGAGCGGCATTTCCAAGTGCGTCTCTTTCCGATATTAAAAATCTCGTTGCGAAAACACGTTTGCGGAATGATAAAAAATTGGATTCGTTAAACACATGAAATTCATACTTCATAACAAAAAAAAAAAATAATTTATAAATATTATGTATGTATAATCTAGAGATATTTTAGGCAGAAAAATACATGCATATATGCATATCTCTGCATCAAATGCATTTATGTGTATGATTATAATATTATATTTATAATCGTAAAAATTTATATTTATCTCCAATATATACATTTTTTGATAATGTCAACTTACTTAAAAAAGGACAATGATTTATTTTTTGAGAAACATTTTTCCTTCCTGTAAGAAATATGCTGTAGCGTCTCGTTCAACGTCTCGCTCATGAAAGAACATGTTGCTCATGCACCTTCTGCTTTAAAAAACTATACTAGTGGGAGACTCGTCTACCATGTCTCTTGATATCTTGAAACTCATATTTTACAAAACGAAAATTCTGACTATAATTGTACATATGTAAGATAATATTCATTATGGTATGTGTAGTATTATACATATATGTTTATAATTGTTTATAATTGCCCTACATCTTTTTTCTTATATAAGTATTTATACATATGAGTCATTCCACGTGAAATCGGTTACCCCCTGCTCAAAATTGTATTGAAGTAATAAAAATTTATGAGGTTCCAAAATTTAGCTTAAAGCTTCTAGTTTTCGATGCCGTCTGGCGATTTTGAAAAATTTCAAGTAATAATCTTGATTTTGTTAGTCAAGTAGAAAATGATAAATATTTCTTTATCCAAATCCCTATTTCTTGTAGATAAAGTGCAAAAGTCATTTTCAATGTAATTTTACATGCTGAATCCGAATCTGAAATAAAAAGAACAAAATTATATATTTTGCAATCATTTTGCTGTTATTGGTATTCACTTCGAAAAGATGAAAATAATGCCATTATTTTTAAGAATACTTCTTCTCTTCTTAATATGACATTTCTGCATTATAACATTAATTAGTTATTATATTCTGCATAATTACATTATTTGTTAGTATCATTTTTTAATAATTTGTTATGAAACAGCTTTCTGCGTTTATACAGGGTTAAGATTGTTCTTGGACTTTTCAAGACTCGTATTACTTTTTCCTTTTTATTTTTTTATATTTTTATATTTTTTGTATTTTTAAATTATATAAATATAACAACATAAAAATATAAAAATAGAAAAATAAATATATTAAAGTAATAAAAATACCTCATAAATTTTTATTACTTCAATACAATTTTGGGCAGGGGAGTGGCCGATTTGACGTGGAATGACCCATATATAAGTATTTATACATATATAAATTACAAACGAAATAAATCGACGAAAACTTCTAAGATCCAGAATTTCGGAGGAAATGTTTGCTTTTTTCGAAAATATGCTTTTTTCGGCTTTGTATTCTTCGTAATATTTTCCATGCCATCCTCCAACGTCTTTTAGTTCTCCGAGCAAATTTACGTCTTGGCGAATGCGAAAACGGAGATAAATATAACGAGGAAGATCGCTCTCGGTGTTTTCGCGAGCCTCTTGATTACTTTCTCAATCAGTGCGCCTAGTTTCGCGAGCGGCAATCGATGATGCAGACGACCGCAGGATAAAAAGAAAGGTTCTTGTATGAAAACGTGCTGCGCTTTATATGTCGAACACGTACATTCGATTTAGGGTAGCTTAAGCCGCTGTGCTGCGGCCGCTATTCAATAAACTTTGTAGCGACATAAAAGATTAACGATGTAAAGTAGAGATGGGATTGCCTAAAGCATTGTTTCGTATGCAACAAAAATGTCTTATACCATCCTGGCAGGAAATGGATTTGCTGTATTACAGTTATTACGCCACGGGGCGTGTAACGGGATTACGAGAACTTGAGAAAATTCTTTGATGTCGGCTCTGTATCATTTCAAAATTAAACGTTTCTTCAAGGAAAGAAACCTCGCTTGAATAGCAATCGTTACTCAAGCTATTTGTAAATTGGTATACTTAATATTCTTCTTGTTCTTAAGATTGTAAGTTTGTAATTCGTACGTACGCTTTTACCGCACGATTATAAGAATATGATTAGATAACGAGATTTATATGTACAAACAACGCTCTTTTAAACTCCTTTGAAAAATCGAGATGATCAGATACGACTGATTGTGAGTTGTATTCAAAGAATTTTGAATGTAGACGAGTTCTGCACGGCGCGTTGTTAAACTCACCAACCCTATCGATCGATACTTAACGAGACATATGTCATTAACTAAACCTTATCAAGTTTCTATTCTTGCTTGTACCAATCGGATATGTTAATCTCGTATGATAGACTTCCTGTTGTCTTGTAACGAGCAATCGAAAATTTTAATTATCATCAATACATACCAATGTCGCTTTATTATATCATTTGTCAAAATACAACACTCGATATGATCCCATAGATCGGCATTCATGAAAAATATTAATTTTATATAAAAATATATTTTTCCGAATAAACTCGTACAAATAAAATACGAAGAGATATATCGGTTTTCTCGGTTCAACTTCCGGTCCTTTCCGCAGAACTAATAAAACTAGAGAAATGTTCGATCACCTCGATATACTCTCGTTCAGTTTTTCCTTACATTTTTTTCTTATCTGGATTTTTCCAATTATTTTCTGAAAAAAACTATTCATGAACAAAAAGAGAAGTGTACGATTTATTATTTGACATAAGAAGATTAAAATTGAAAACTTTATTAATATAACCTTTAAAAGGCACACCGGGGTATCGTATACCCCACTCTGAACTTTGCTTTTTAATAAGTCCCTTTTTATTAAGTCTTTTATTCAATAATTTTTTAAACAATGTTAATTTTAAGAAATCGCTATAACACCTGTTTGTCCTTAAAATACATGACTTTAACTTCATTCAGGAATTTTTGTGCAATAAAATATTCAATAGCGTCGTTACAGCACACACTGAGGTATCTCAAACTCTATATGCCCTTTACGTAATTTTTGCGGAGGTATGCCCTTTAAGAGATAATCTTTGTGTTTAGTTAACATATAAAATATTGTATTTTTTATAAATTCTGTCTCTCTCTTTCTCTCTTTGTTTCTGAAAACAGAATATAAATTTTTGTCACCAGATGGCCTGCGGCATAACGTTGCACGGGCTTCGTCGTCGTTTCAGCTTAGAACCTTCCTCGCAAAAAGAAGGAGGAAAGGACGGACCGACGAAGAATGGCAGGTAATGTGAGAGTTTTCTCTTATAACTTCTGTTTCTCATTAATTTACTAGTTTGTAATTAATTATTAACAGTTAAGCAACCCTAAACTAATTAACTTCCATTGACTAATCTTCAAGGATAAGTACTATACACGCGAAATCTGTCTATTACTAAGAATTATTACATATAGATGTACATATATTTCCAAGAATTATTAACATTTTCTATTAATGGAAACAGAACTATCATGTTTATATAATGAGAATTATTGAAACGATGCAAATCACAACGTATCGTAATTCGTTTTATCTTTTCGTCTTTCTCTTTGAAAGGAGCATCATCTTCTTTATGAAAGAAGTATTTTTCGAAATACATGCAGATATACATATACACAAGCATATGTATATGAAATATTCAATTTTTGATATTGCATCTCTTCGTGCAAACGTGAGGTCTACATATGAGACATTCGAAGTAATATATTGCAGACCGGAAAAATTGCTTTCAGCGTGAAATCCACCAGAGTCTGCATGCCCATCTTCCTTTCTTCTCGAATCCTCTCTTTCTCATCCGCTTCTCGTGACTAGCTTTCAGATTTTAGTTTGAGCTGTAATTTCACAGCGAATCCACCGAAGCTCGGTTTTTCCGCTTTTGTATGCATCATAATACTTGTCTGACTTTTTTTGTGATAAGCACGGATAATGAACGTAGATTCTTAAAGGCATTCTGCTGTCTGATGCAAAAGCGACCGCATAGCCTTATCATTTGCACAAGATGTATTTCAGCACTGATAGTGTCATGAATTCAGGACACCCTATACAAAACATGTGGTATTCAATAACATGCGTCTTTGAATTGCGGGGGATTCTCGGTGTTCATTAGCGTAGTATTCTTCTCCTCGGATGATTGTCTCAAACAGAATGTGATATCTCTTCACTTTTGTCCTGTTGCATCGCGGAAGAAAAATCGTATTTTTGTCCTTCCTTAATAATACTTTATCTCAATTTCTTCCTTATAATATATTTCATAATATTATAATATAATGTATTTATTTAAGAAAGAGAATATATTAAGATATAATGAGAAACATTGACGAGAAAGGCCCACTCGAATCTATTATGCAACCTAATTGCAATATTTTTTTGTTAACAATAAATCAAACTCCTTAAATAAGTTGGACAAAGCTAATTAATAAAAATGACATTATTTCAGAAATGAAATATCGCACAAGTTGGATAATGAACAAAAACCTAAAAGATACAAGGTTACAGTGATGGGTGCATCGCAGGTTGGCAAATCATCGATCATTACAAAGTTTCTTTACGACATCAACCCGAAGAAAAGTCCCGACAGAATGTATGACTTCGAACTTTCCCCGAATTGCATTTTCGATATTCTTGATATGAGCGACTGGTACGAATTTCCGGCGATGACAACTCATACGATTAACCATTCTGATTTTTTCATTCTTGTTTACGATGTTCACGATCAGACAACGTTTGAGGAACTCCGTGTCTTTCGCTCTCGAATCATCAAGGAGAAAGGCAAGAACGTTCCAATTGTGTTTGTGGGTAATAAAATCGATCTTGTGGAGAAAGAAAAGGAGGTGAGTAATAAAATTTGGCAGTGATAAAATAATTTATTTTTTTCAGAATTTTCAAAACTCCAGAAAAATTGTTTCGAAAAAAGTTCAAGAATATTAAATAAAATCGTACTATTTAATATCGAAAAATTTTACTTTTAAAATTCTCAAAGAATTTTTCATCGAGATATCGAGAAAAAATAGAATTTATTGCTCTTTATTATTCTAGAGATTTTTTTATATTTAAACTAAATGTATAACATTTAATATTATACACACGAAAACTGGATTATAGGTCGAAACTGACGTAACGAAAAATCTTGTAACCGAAAAATGGGGCCATGGTTTTGTAGAAACGTCCGCGAAGGACGATATAGATATCGACAAAGTATTTAAGGAGGTTGCCGCCCAAGCTGGCTTATTGTTAGAGGATAATTCGATTCATGTGGCGATGCAACGTCATCGTCGAAAATCCTTACCTCCGAAGCATCTACAGAACTTACGTAGCAGCAGTACTGGACACGAACCAACCTCAACTCAGCTAAAACGATTGGAAAAAATTTATAAAAAAGACTCCAAAGAAAAATCTGAAAAGAACTTCGAAAGGCGTATTTCATCATGTAGTCTATCATAAGGCTGATAATCACTATGTTTAATGTTAATGTTGTGATAATCACTATGTTTAATGTTAATGTTGTGATACATTATATGTATATAATAATGTGAATGTAATATTTACATTGAAAATACAATTTTGTTAACGTAATTTAACATAACCGAAATTTAATATACCAAACAAAATATTTTGTTAATCACTCATTTGCTGCAATAATTCAAAAAGCAAAGTTTTCCAAAAAGTTATTTTGAATGCATTAAAATTAAAATATTGTAATATTATTTTTGAAATACAATATTGGTATTAATAATTAATTATAGAAATTAATTATAAAATTAGAGAAATAAATGTATACAACTAAGATAAATTCCCCGGTTAGTGACAAAAACATTTTATTTTAGTTTAAATTTATTGCAATATATAATATATACCATTTTGAGTATTAAAACATTTTTTAGAATAAATATTAATCTGCATTAATTAATTTATATATTAATTTATACATATATATTTAAAAAAAAGATACGACCATTAATTAACACATTAACACTGTCACTAACCGGGAAATTTACTTTATATATAAGCTCTTTAGCAAAAGAGGTATATGTGTTTTTTAAAGTCAGTAAATAGTTCACTGTGCAACTAAAACATTTCACATGAATGAATCAGGAATGAATCACATATTTTTTCAAGTTTGTGTCAACAGTGAACGATATCTGTGTATGAAAAAACATTATGTACATCAATCATTTAAATGCAATAAGATGTTAATAAAATAATATTTTAATGTATATTCTATATTTACTTGCTGATACAAATCATAAAAAAAATTTCTTGGACAAAATAACATAAGTATTCTTTTTATCAAACAAAATAACATAAAATTTCTTCATCGGACAAAACAAAATAAACACACAAGATAATAAAATGAACCATGGTTTAATGTTACTTCAGGAAATAAAATAAAATATCTATAAAAAAATATCAACTTAATAAAAGAATATTTTGAATTATAAAGGCATACGCAACCATAACTATTATAAAAAATAAATAGAAATATAAAATATTGTGATAAATCTAATAATTACAATCCTAAGAAAAGAAAATATTCATGTGCAAATTTTTACTTTTTGGATAGAAAAACAATCATAGACAACTATTAAATGTATAGCATTACTACATTTATTGCAAGACTAAAGCTGCGGAAGATCGTGCTGCTTAAAAAATTGTTTTCGCGAAATACTGATAGACTATCGTTGAATCAACTGAAGAATACGTATGATTTCGTTCATTACTATTTATTGCAGTGTTGGAAAATCGAATTATGTCCAGATTTTAAGATGATAAGAAATAAAATGAGACTGTTACAAAAAGGCATGTGTGAGTCTTCTTTACAATATTGTATATATAGAAAATAATATTTCGTTCTGACATATATAAAATAAGACAATGATATAATTAGTCTACATCATGGAAAGCAATATTGTCAAGAATCTTATTATTATTAAGTATTAAATTGTATTTTTTCTTAATCGTTCCGATAATAAGCATATGATTTATATTTTCATTACAGAAAGACGAATTTTTGATAACATGGTGACGTGATATGATTCGTATATCAAAAATATGCGAATAATCTGGAAGCACTCGTTGATAAGTGGATGGACCAATAGACTGAAGAAAAAAAAGATCAAACAATTAAAAAAACAAAAATAAATTAAATTGTTATTACTGATGCCTGAAATAAAAGTAATAGACTTAATGTCAATTTCTTCTGACATAGATTAACTTTAATGTCGGTGTAACTTACTTTCTATCTTTTTCTAATTCTTAGAATTTTTTTCCTTATATGCATATATACAGGGTGAATTTTAATAAATGAACTAGCTTTTTATTATGAGAGATTGGTTACCAGCTGCAGTTCTAATTTATTGAATAGTACAATAGATAATAACTACTAGTATTATCTGTGCATACTGAACGCCCGAATCTGTAGTGATGTAGAGACAAATTAGAAAAAAAACTACAGATCAAATTATATAGTATTATATTAAAACTGTACATGCATATGTGTTAATATTTTAAAACGGTAAAAACATATGTCTTATATATTTTTATTCATTAAGACTCTGTATACAATGTATTTCTTCGTATTTTTCTTTAATTAAAAAATACACACTCGAGCGTTCAGTATTTTTTTTTTAAGGGGATGCTGGAGATAGGTCTGTTTTATCGATTGAACGCTATAATTTTTGTCACAAGATTTCGTACATATTACTTTTATAGATTAGGAAATCCTTTTTTTTTTTTTTTTTATTTGTATTAATACCAGTCTGCAAGGTGGAATTTATGTCTAAAACGAAACAAATTTTTAATTCACATTTTCTTTACCATTTATTAGTCCAATAATGGCGTCTGGAGCTGTCACGTTGTAACAATATTTGCTTGATATAAAATCTGTACCATGTATATTCATGAAATTCTAGTTTACAGCCATATAGATGACACAAACAAACACTATCAAGCTCCTAAAACTTAACTTTGATACCTAATTCGATACGAAATCTTGTGACGAAAATTTGTGTACATTATAACCTTACATTAGTTATTTTTCCACAATATTTTGTTAAAGAAGCTGTTTTCGTGGTTTATTTTTGCGTGTACTTTAATCCTGCAAAAGGATTTTGTTTTCTGTAAAGCCAATTTGATAGTTTATAATATTATAGCTTAGAATTCCGGCCTACATTATCGACCTCGATCAAGTTCGAGCGAAGAAAGGCAGGCTGTAATAAAATAATAGGTCGGGCGTTCAGTATGCACAGATAATACAGCAGTCGCCATCTATGTCCTATTCAGTAAATTAGAACTGCAGCTGGTAACCAATCTTTCATGGTAAAAAGCTAATTTATTTATTAAAATTCACCCTGTATAAATGCATATACATATAAGAAAAAAGTTCTAAAAGTTAAATTATTAAAATAAAGCGTATACTCGCAAAAAATAAAGAAAAATAAAAAGTATTATATTATTTTATAGTTTTGCATCCATTTTTAGTATATTGTTATCTTTAATTTCTATCCCATACAGCACAAAACTTGCAGTTACATTATAGCAATATTGCTGCAAGATTGTAATCTTGTTGCAACATTATTATTGTAACGTAATTGCAAGTTTTGTGTTGTACGGGATATTAACTATTTGTATAACACTATAAAATATAATGATAGTTTACTTCTTTATTTTAGCTTACTTATTGTTAGTTTTTTAAATCTCTCCCTCTCTCTTTCCTTCTTCCTTTTCTTCTTTCTCCTTCTCTCTTTTTTCTTCTCCGTTTCCCCTCTCTTTCTCTTCATCTTTAAATAACTTATAAGCTTTGTACGATAAATATACAGAAAACAAAAAATATATACTTACCTTATTCTTCTTTGAAATCCGCTGTCGCTGTGTATGTATATGTATGTATGTACATATTACAATACGCAATTCTTAGTTTGTGCAGACGTCATACGTAAGTGCAATGGCTTCAGACGTAACCCAGCACACGCGAACGATGCGTGATAGAGCGAAGATGATAACGCGGAGAGATCCATTACATTATTATTATTATTGAGGAAATTAATTAAATCCGGCGCGAGTTGGCGCGAATATTACGCATGTATTATACTTATTTCTGTTTCCTTTTTAGCCGCACCTGCACAACTAGCCGCCAGTAAACGTTTAAATTTTGAAAAAACAAAAATTGACACGCGACGGACGTGTAAAACAAAACCGCAGTCGCACGGCGGTAGCAGCCGCGCTAAAAAAAAGAGTGAAAAGAGAAAGAAAAAAATCAAGACGACGTGTTCAGGTGATTTCAGATTATTTGTCTTATTAAGCAATTTTTGGTGACCGTTTGGTACATGTACCAGGTTGTCACTGGGTTAGTTTACATCAACATTTAATATATGTATTAAGTATTTAGCACATAAATGTCTAATTGTAAGATACATTCTAAAAACGTTCCAAAAATATTTGGATATATTTCTGGAATATATCTTGACATTTGTACTGCATGAATATTTAGTACATTATATGAAATGTTTGGTGCAAACTTGCCCAACGACAATCTGGCACATACACCAAACGATCGCCAAAAAATCACCTATTGTCTGTAACATTTTTCTGCACTGTCGATAAATGTGCAACGCGACTACTTCGCCGTCAACTGCAGTGAGCCTTCCTGCTGCATCATTCGCACAAGTGTATATCGAGATATCGTCCTCCAGGGATCACGCGCTATTTGCTATTTTCATTCACACATCGATGTTTGATCGTTTTAATAGTGATTTAACGATCTCAATTGTTTTCAATTAAAAGAGAACAAATGAAAGAAATGTAATGAATGAATAATCAGTTAATGATAAATACATTTGTTATGATATATCTCTTTATAACCCACAAAAATATGCATTTCATTAAAATTGCGTCCTCTGAGTTTAAATTATATAACGCGAAAGCTGCTTGTCGTATGTGTCACAAGCGTAATATAAATTAAATTAAATCGCGTTTTCGTCGATTAATCCGATCATTGGCTACGTTGCACAAGGATAAAAGTCTTTATACAACTCGATGGTACTGACCCGCTTTGTGGTAATGCATTGTACAAATTTGAGAATTCAATCTCAAAATGCCGAACCGAAAATATTGACTTCAGTTTGCACGGCTCGTTACATCCCGGGAACACCGCGTGACGACGAAACCGGCGACGGTATGTCCCGCCTTTGCCTACGCGCGAACGAGTTGTGCAAATACAAAACTGACTCCGAAATTTATTGCACGAATTACTGCGAGCGCGTTCGCAGACGCTCGCGGCAGGCTCAAACTTGACCAAAACGATCGAGATTGATACGTGGGGGAGAATCGCATTAAAGACATGTTAAAGGCGTATATTCCACTTACTGTCTTGGCACATCGCTATTTAATAAATATAATTTCATTAAAAAATAATAGAAAATGTCCAATAATCCAAACACCCCAGAAATGATCGCGATTCAAAAGAATCTGAATTGACGTGAACAGAACAATTAGAAAGTAAAATAAACTGTACAATATTAATAATGGACTATATTTAAAATGTCGATACGGCAATTTGGACAATGCGCAGGATTTGCGAGATCCAGCAACATACGCATACATGTACAAATTGACAACAACAACACAAGACTCGCCGAGCAAACGGACACCCTGTATAACGAGGCAACTCTTATATACAGAATGGGGTACCATCTTATTTACGTTGAAGTGGTTGTCGGCCAACTTAGAGCAGTGGCCATCATTCAATCAAGCCGAACAATTTAAACAGCCCGGATTCACGCAGCGAAATTATTTAATATTTGACGTCAAGCACGATTATCGTATAACGGTACATAATAGCCGTTTGTTTGTACAGGTTGCAAGCGGCGCCGTAATTTTCAAATGATACATTTTAAGATTTGCCTCCCTGAGAACGACACTGCTGAGCGTCGTTATTGCATTGTTGCAGAGCTTTTTGCATGCACCCGTGAACGAAAGTTTGAATCCGATGTTTCAGCTGACACGCTCGCGTTAAAAAAAAAAGCAGCGACATAACGTTTACCGTAATAAATTATATAAATAAAATTCGGGTGTGTGAAGTTAACACTCGAACATATAAAATTCCGTAGTTCTAATTAGAGTTCTGGCTTCCTTTTTTGAAGAGTTTTGAAGTTCTTTATTAAAGTTTAAAAGAGTTCCGGCGATTAACGTAATTAACGTAATTAAAATAGCATTTAAAAATCGAGTGCTAACTTCACACTCGATTTCAAGATCAAATAGTTCTGAATAGCTTATTTGCTTCATTTTATTATGCATTAGAGATCTTGACAAATAAAAAAAATTTTTGACATTATAAAAAAAATTTTTTGAATTAAAATTATCGGGAACTCTTAACCATGTACAGAAAAATTGTAATTACTTGTCAGAACTAATTAATAAAAAAAATTTTTTTTATTAATTAGTTCTGACAAGTAATTACAATTTCTCGGTACATGATTAAGAGTACCTAATAATTTTTGCAACGAAAGCTTAAAAATAAAGCTTTAAACAAATTGCAATTCCATAATACGAAATTCTGATTTCAACTCCTATTAACACAATTTTAGAATATATGCTAAGTATTTTAAGCCTTCTAAAGATAATTATTATGACTCAAAGCGATTCGACTGATAATTAAAGAAATATTCAACTTTAAAGAAATCTCGTTGTGAAATTTTTTCAAGTATCGATGAAAATTATTTTGAAGAGTTCCAGTAGTTTCCGCACTAGATTTGTTTTGTGCATTAAAACATATAAAAATAATCCTAATGACGAAAAGCGATTCGACTAACGATTACAGAGTTATTCGACTTTAAAGAAATCTACAACGAGATTTTTCAAGTGTAGATGAAAATTATATTGAAGAGTTTCAGTAGTTCCAGCACTAGATTTGGTTTGTACATTAAAAGATGTACAAATAATTTCTTTCTAACGACAAAAAGCGATTCAACTAATAATTATTACCAATTTATTGAATTATAACTTTTATTATCAATTTGAAGGAGTTAATGTTCCTTCTTTAAAGGTCTGTATTTAAATCCGACAAATAATCGCACGCAATTTATCAAGTTAGAAAAAAATATAAATTTGTATTTTATATAAATTGATATTTTTTTCCAACTTGATAAATTGCGTGCAATTATTTGTCGGATTTAAATACAGACCTTTAAAGAAGGAACATTAACTCCTTCAAATCGATAATAAAAGTTATGATTCAATAAATCGGTAATAATTATCAGTCGAATCGCTTTTCGTCATTAGAATTATTTGTACATCTTTTAATCTCTAATCTCTAATCAGAATTACGGAGTTTTTATGTTTGGGTGCTAACTTCACACACCCATAAAATTCGAACTCTCATGGACTGGCTTTTTGGCGCAGCAGAATACAATGTACAAATATTGCGAGTAAAATTATAGATGATCAGTTACATTATTCAGCAAAACTTGGAATAAATCTTGGATGCAAATCTTAAAATATCAATCCATTTTATTATAAATCTTTCGAGATACAAATCTCACATAAAATTATTTATCTTTGCCATATTAAAATCCGTTATTTTAAATATTATTATTCTGACATTAAATTTAGCGATTTCAAAGACTTGCAAATACTGATTTCGTAAAATTACGTAATTGGTTCGGTTTTTGTATGCTGTACCGTATACTACATACACCAAGAGAAAAAGAGAGAGAGAAAGAGAAGTTAATCTATTTCATTTACAAAGTGATATTTTTAGAACATCCAAGATGACTAATAGAGCCTAGCGTATTAATATTAATTGTCGCCCAAGACAGAATGTTCTTTTGATTTCACGCTTGAGCGCACACGGCCTCTAGAGCGGTGCTTTTATTAGGCTTTCCTCCTGCCAACCGCGTCTATTTATAGACACAGAATTATCTTCATCCGTTGTGGAAACAATACGACGGTGAAAAAAACCCGAGGAAATGTCATGCAGGAATGACGCCGGCTCGCCGCGATTGGCGCGACGCGTCGCGTGCTCACTTCCGCGGAGAACAGGATTCGCTCATTAGAGTGAGTTGAGGGGAGCCCCAGCGATTGACGATTTTTCGTGGTTTCGCACGGACGACCGGAAAGTCCGGAATGGATCGTGAAAAGCCATCAGCTGTCGTGTCCGCGACGCAGTTTGGAAAGCTCCTCTCTTTCCCCTGCAGGACGCGCCAGGGCAGGGCAACGACGCGCGACGAGCGGCGATTTCCATCTCCGTGACACGCGGTCATTCTCTCGCTCACACCTGCGTGAACAAAATGAACTGTTGTCCACGCACATGCGGCTACTTTACATAAGATATGCGCGCTTAGGCTGAGAGGCTCAAAATAAACTCGTCGCTACAATTCGACACGTTCGATCGCCACGACCGACCGCGTTGTCATTTAGCCTGATTTCCATCGGCACGGTTTGCTTAGGCCGGTGAGCGAACTCGGCTTCTTCTGAGCAAGTCACGTTCCACGTTCGGATCTCCCCGTCTTGGACGTGACGACTCCAATCAGACTCGCAAAATTGCCTCTAGGATTGCGTATCGTGATTCGATTATCCCCTCGAAATGGTCGTTACCACTGTTATAAACTATTCCAGTTCGAATCGAGCTAGAGTCACCGTCAGAAGAAATTCAAATATAGATTACCGAGGGTGTGTACGCGTGATAATAATTTCCGTGCTGCTTAATATGTATTTGTAATATCTAAAATCGCATTTCTTTTTTTATCGTGCTGGCTCAATCTTTGTATACGGGATGTCACGAAATCAAAACTTTCAACAGATCGTCGTAAGCAAGACGCAGAGAAGATTGTAACGTGGCAATATCCGATGCGAGTACCAGTATATCATACATGACAAACGCCGAATGTTGACACTCGCGGCAAAAAAAGATAAGATAACAACTGTTAGCACCCGATCGGCGTTTCTGCGCCTTGCCATCTACGTCACTGTTGCTAACTGTGTTGTATGTGTGTGTGTGTACACGTGGTACACTGTAGCGAATCGAAATTATTTTTTCTCAATGGTCGCAAGATCTTTGCGAAAGCCAATATCGTTGCAGGCCGCCGACAAGTCGCTCGGACACGTCGCAGACTTCGCCATTCGTCGCGAATCTGTCTCAGTTGTCAAAGTATTTCCACGAAATACTTGGCGCGATAGCGACGGCAGGAGAGAAGAAGGCACGAATGTCGGAGAAATAATGAAACGCAGAGAGGTATTAATGAGGACGCGAGCAAAATTAATCGACTAAGATGTGAGAGATCCTATCCTTTTACGCGTCACGCAACGTGAAAGAACGCGGGAGTCGTCCTTTGGTCGCGTGGGAGTCAACAGATTTCCAAAATATTTATCTTTGTACATAAGTGGGCAGCGTTTACCCAGTGTAACCGATATTTCCGCCACAATCGTAATTTTTTTTTACATCCCGAGATTCCTCAAGCCCGACAATAATCGAGAAGAAAAATGACAATGATCTCCATTTCTTTTATTTCCTTTAATTCAATCTCTCGCGAATCGCGAGGCAAATTTAGTCGCGATGCTGCGAGACTACGAGAAGCCATCGTGTCGAGAAGACTACTTTCTTTGAAACGTGACGCTTCTCATTATCGCACCTCATTATTTACTCATGTTGTTTTACGAGCACGTGCAATCGCGCCGTATGCGTCTCGCGGCAGAAACACTGGCGACAATTTGCCAAAGACGACAATTTGCATAAACTTTATTTAGCCGGTCTCTAGTTGGTTCGACTCTGTGTTTAACGCTACATTACTCGTCCGCGAGAAATGTGCATTGTGATGATGCCAAATGAAATACAAATTCCAACTTAAATGTTTCCTCGCGAAGATGACTTCGAGTTGTAACTGTGGAATAATTATTGTGTAACTTCCCCAATTATACAAATAATTATTCCACTTTCTAATCAAATTATTAGATTTCATTTTGATACCCGAATCGATCTTAATTTCGGCGAACGGTCACACGACATATGCAACATCGGTAGGCTTCTTCTACGCATAACGACGTCGTGTCATTAAAGCTGTAAAGCTACGTTCACGATCGTCAATCGCTCTTACGGTACGTGCCCGGAAAGCAAAGTATCTTGCGCTCTCGACGGAACTGAGCAAATAGCGTTAAGCTGCTTAACTTTTACTCGTAAATAAGATTACATTCAACAGACTGCGGGATTTGCAAACAATTAGAGTGTAAACGCGCGAGCGCACGCCTCGGCGGCGTACATGTCGAATATATGTCGCGCGACATTCGCGAATTATTCTCGTTCAGCGCAGAAATATAGTGACGGGTCGTAAAGCGTAGTGGACGAATTGAAGATAACGCGAAATTTGATTGCACGCATCTCAGAAGAACTATCAATCGTTACTTCGATAATTGGACATCTTACTCTCATCGCCTCTGTTTTTCTTACTGTTGTTGTCAAAAGAAGCGGATTTATTGATTAAATAATAATGCCCCACAAGTTCAATTTTCTAAACTTAGAAACCTTTTTTATTATAAAAGTAAGATTGTTCTTTAATAAAAAAAAAAATAATAGGAACAGATAGTTTAGTTGTGTAATTAGAATTTTTGAACCGTGACGGTCACGCTTCTTTCTGCTCGCGAGGTAAAAGAAGTGCTGACGCGTTAACGATCACAGCCAACGATTTTTTTTTAATCGATTAAATCGGTGCCAAGAGAACATGAGTCTCACGAGCTATGAGATAATTTTTTTAACACGCAATGTTTTCCTTACGGGCGTCGTCGAGACGCGTGGATAAGCAGGGGCCGGAGGCAAGAAAATTCTTGAATCGCATTAAAAAAAGAAATATCGAAAAGCGCGGGATAATTATCGTCGCGAGAAGAGATAAGTAGGCGCGTTTGCGGTTTTGGCTTTCTAAAAATATTCTCGATATGACCGCGTGGCAGCGGGAACGTGTGATGAAATCACATTTCGTATATCGCGCGTGTCGTCATAAAAAACCGCATGTCTGTGATATAAATTTATTTCGCTGTTGAGCGACATTCCCTTTATTCGAGAATATTACAAAAAAATGGAGTCTTTTCTCGCGAGCGCTGTATTGCTTTTAATCGTGAAGGGCTTCAAGATTTTTAATTCTTCTGAAAGTCCCCTTCTTAACTTATTTAACAAACTATGCCTAACGCAACACCTCAACATATAAATTTACTAATTTTTAGAATTCAGTTTATAATTGTTTACGATTTTAAAAATCCTTAAAAAAATTTCCCTTTCTCGAAATACCTCTGATGCAACGTAAAGAAAAATATTTCTATCTAAATTGAATTATTTCTTCGCATGACACTTTGTAGATACCGCATATTTTTTCTTAAAGAAAGTAATAAAATCTTTTATTACATAGCGCACAAAATTGAGCATTTTTTAATTTTTATTACGATAATCGAGCAAATTTTATCTCCGTCTTTTTCTAGGAAATACCTGATATAGTATATTCCGTTCTTAAAATAAACCATTCTGAGTGATTAAAACCACAATATATGTGTATTATATAGATATACAATCCTGTATCGGCATTTCAATTTTGCGAATTGCGCCAATAAATAAGTATTTCAACGATATGACACATAGAGTGATAAAGAAATCAACAGTTAATGCAAAATGTGTTAAATGGTTGCGCATTAATGGTTAAGAATTGTCGATGTGTTTACAGCTGGAATGTACGTGTGCAAGTATCGATAACGACATTACGGTTAAACTATAATATAAACGAGGATCTTCCTCGTTCCTTAAATGGTAGCAAACTTAGAATATTTAATTTGAAAATGAATCATTTGTATACGCGCTTTTTTAGTAGTGTTCATCTTAATAAGAGAGGTCTATGTTACAGTTTAATTTGCAAATATGCAGATCCGACTGTAATGCAGATAAATATAAATCGGTTGTACTAATCATCGAATTTGTCTGAATTACGACGTGAACGGCGAATAATCGGGTGCGTTAATTCACGTTTAAGAAAAAAAAAACAGGAACGATGGCCTTGAACGCTATTTACATTTAATATCGTGTTTAAAATATTCTTTCCGAATTCTGAGACGCTCGCGTCGATTCGACGACACACACACACACACACACACACACACTCTCTCTCTCTCTCTCTCTCTCTCTCTCTCTGTTTACACATCCAAATGTATTTCTCACGGATAAAGAAGATTCATCGAGGTGAAAACCTTGATCACGCAGAAATCTTGATTGATTCTAAAATTATCTCTACACTGTTAAACTCGTAGTGTCAAATTAGACTCAATTTAAGCCATTTTTAACAATTCCATAGGTCGCCACTGCTCCTACTCAATATTTCGTTAATTTTGACTAAAAAGAAGGTAAAATTTTGACTAACATGGAAGTTAAATTAAATAAGTTAACTTCAATTTTAGTCAAAATTTATCTTTTTTATAGTCAAAATTAATGAAATATCGAGTAGGAGTGTGGCAACGCCATAGGAGTTTACAGTGTATATGTATCATTTAAGTAGAGCGAGACTGGAACAAGAGAACTGCTGCAATCAAAAATGTATTTTCGATTCGGGCCGCCCAAGATACGAAAATTTGTTTGCGACAAATGTTACAGGGAATCGTGAAACAAAGCTCCGATGATGAATTCTAACTGTATATTCAGTGCGTTCTACATGTGATAAATGCAAGGGTGAATGTTGTTCCCAAGAATAAAGATTAATGGTTACACGCCGTAGTTAATTTCCTCTTCTTCCTAGCTATGAAATTTTCTGGAATTACGCATAAAATCACATTAACGTTAATTAGTAATCATCTCATATCATCGTTTCAGGGCCAGAGGTGAGATCCTCAACCAACCTAGAATGCTCGTAATAACTCATTAGTCATTTTGCGCTCCCTCCATTT
The DNA here is from genome assembly GCA_928718305.1 of Tetramorium bicarinatum. Classification (NCBI taxonomy): domain Eukaryota; kingdom Metazoa; phylum Arthropoda; class Insecta; order Hymenoptera; family Formicidae; genus Tetramorium; species Tetramorium bicarinatum. Next base: position 7,230,559 of record OV788324.1, on the reverse strand, counting down.
TTAACATTGTCCTACTATTAAAGTTTAATAATTATTATTAAGTTTAATACTTTAATAATTATTAACAATTGCGAGTAACAAATCGAACATAGTAGTCGTGATATTTTTACCGGACCTGCTCGCGCGTTCCGTATTTGCAGAAAAAAAAAGAAGCCGAAACAAAAAGGTGAAATTTGAAAATTACTCCGGCGCCGCGTTCGACATCTGCGATTACATAATACTGTAAGTATTTCAGTCCCGATTGATTTATAAATAGGCAAAGAGTTTTTCCTGTTTCTCGCTCGAAACAGTTCGTAGTGAGTAGAACGAGTTTTTGCACACGTTGCCGATACATAACAGTTAGAACGTAGTTTGAAATTCCTATCCCTGCCAAAACTGAGAAACTAACGCGATCACGAGCCACTCACGATCGTCACGCGTGCCATCGGTATGCGCTTAACAATCGTCGCGATGAATCCATGAAATTCCGTACCGTCGAGAGAACCAGGAATCGCGATCGATCGCGTTCGATCGCGACGAATTATCTTCCAAAGTACGTCGCGCGCTTGCGGCGATCGCAACACCGATCCGCGGATACCGTCGCGGTGGCGCCCCCTGTGCAGCGAGCACTGGCACTAGGTCTCGTTGGAATCATGTGTTTGCTCAGTATGTTGCGGTCCTTGCTTATGTATGGTCGTCGTGCGCGGTAGTGATCCGTCGATCGAGTGCAAGTAGAATCGTGAAGAGAGAGAGAGAGAAAGAGGGAGAGCGCACAACAGGGAAATTCGAGTTCAACTAACGGCAGGGAGGAAACGGCCAACGATTATCGTCGTTACAGTCGATCAATCCACCGCGATCGGTTTTAATCGGATCGCATTTTCCCCCGAGAGGCCACCGAAGCGCCGCGAAGCGGCGCGCGGCCGCAAGCGCGTCTCGCGAGGCTCCGCGCGGATCCGGAAAACGGAAAAAGCGCCGAGGAGCGCACTCGCGCCTTCCCCTCTCCCCGGCCGTCCCGCTCGCCTCTCCCCTTGCCCTTTCGCGCGAGTCCGAGCGTCCTTCCGCGTTCGCCTACTTTGCGCACGCGCGCGCGCGCGCCCCTCGGCGTGTGGCGGCTAGTGGTGTGATTCTATATATATTTTTTTTTGTATTTTGGCGGTTTCGAGGAGTCCCCTCTCGCGCGAAGAGGGGGAGAGAGACGCGGAGTGCCATTCGCGTGTCCTCGTCGTCCGCAAGTTCCGCGGCTTTTCCGCGGGAGTCCGATCGTCGTCAAGAATCTCCTGAGACGCGGGGATGTCGAGATAGCCGTCTCGCTTCCCCCCCCCCCTGCCCCGTTCATCCACGCGGGACTGGATTACCATGCTGGACACAGCCACGAGTCGCAGGTAAGAGAATGTCGCGTAAAAATTCTATTTCAAATTCCATCGCCCCCATATTTTTCGTTGCACTTTGCTCTCTCGCTGCTCATCGCTCTTTCCTCTCTCTCTCTCTCTTTCTCGTCAGATCACGCGAGTCCGAAGCGTCGCGACGCGCGCAGAGAGAAGTTCTTAGCATCTAGGCGCGAGCGCGAGAGCGCGTCACCACGCTTGGACGAACGCCAGTTCGGCCGCGGTGCGGCGAAATTCTCGCGAGGAATATTCCTCCGCGTGTCACTCGACTGCGCGTTCGACCGCTGTCGCGATGCCGAATCCCGCGACCGGGAACGAGGATCTCCGGGGCCCGGTAAAACTCTCGCGATAGGCAGTTTTTCGACCCGCTTCGCGCGGCGACGATAAACGCGCGCGAACCGTTCCTATTTCAGTTCATCGAAAACGCGTACTCGGCTTATCTTATCGCGCCTGAGACTCTTTCAATCGGGGGAAGAAACGGGAAATAAACACCGAAATCTTCCGCGCGTTCGCGGTTGTCCGTTCTTCCGGCGCGGTAGCGCGCTCGGCGCCGAACGCACAAATCGCGCGGCATTATCGCGTGGGCGGGCTATAATATTCATATTTAGCGCTGTGAACGTAGGCACCGAGGGAGTGCGCGAGTACGCGCGCTGCGAAGTTGTTTATTTATTCCGCAACTGCACGTGCTTCCGTAGCGTTACGATAATATCGCCGAGTGTTACGCGCGGAGCTACGTGGTTCATCCAAACGAGTACTTGCGTAAACGTTTCGGCCGCTAAAGGACTATCTTGTAGAACCTTATTTTTAGATACTTCCGTCGATTTGCATTAGATCGAATAACATCGTGTCTGAGCGAAGTAAAAAGGAGGTGGATCGCACGTGTCAACATGCAGGCTGCCGCGTGACATTGACATGGGCAAAAACGCGTCTAAAAAAAAACTCGCCTCGATAAAAGAGAATAAAAAAAAAATGACGCCAATTATTGAAATGCTAAGGAAACCTTTTTTTTTAATTGCTCTGCATATATACATGTGGGATGTACGGACGTATCTTAATTGCGCGTATAATTTTTATATGCGTGTGATTTGCAATTTAAAAAAATTAAAGCTGCTTCCACTCCAGTTTTTCCTTGGCACTTAAATTGCCGGCACAATTTTTATTCTGTTAAGATGAACGTAAGTGATAAAGTAAAAAGCAAAGCATCCGTAGACAAATTTAGAATCGTTCGTGTATTCATATTCATATTAAGTATGAATGATTTTACATTCGTAATGTAGATTACGTGTTTCTATTTGTCACATACAAACAAAGGGTTGTTATCTTCTTACACTTTTATTTTGACGTGTAAAAGGTGTTGTCGAGACGACTTTCTTTCATTCACACTTTATATTTTTCTCACAATACTCTGTCGAAAACATCTGATTTTATCTGCATCGATAGGCATACTCTTTATTTGCCGTTGTACTTCTTGTACGTCGATTTTTTTTCGGTGACAAATACACTGTGCTTGTAAGCTCCGAGACAGATTAAAATCGAAAATTTCCAACGGGGTAGAGCGAGCAGACGATTCTCCAGACGTTCTATTCATGTTTCGCCGAAAGTCTGTTTTAAATACTGCTTAATTATGCGTAATGTTTACACGTGAAACATGACGATAAGATAATCATTTGTTTACGCAACGTGCGTTGAATAAAACTAGCGAATCACATTTATAATTGTAATCAAGAGTCTTGCTTTAATAAAATCAATCTAATTAACATCCGTGTTAACTAAGCACTTCATCGATTTTTTTTAAGCATTGAATACAATACCAGTGACACATGTATGTACATGTTTTCTGTGTATTAAACGCTTTTTCCTCAACACCCTATATAGTATTTAACCGGTATTAAAATAACTAGATGTTGAGATATATAACCTTCCGGTACAATAAGCTTAATTCAAAGTTTGTTGTACGGGATGCCGGAGAGATATTACCACGTGCAATATCCGCGTTCATGGGAGAAGAGGGGAGGGAGAGACGAAGGGAGTATAGGATGAGAGCTGTCTAATCGCGTGATTCATGCATGGATGCTGAAGCTTACGACAAATAATCCGGACCATCTGTTCAGTTGCAAAAATTAGATATTGAGAACACGGTCAACGTTCCGTTTGATTGAATGGTACTTCGCTCAATCGAACTAATCGCTCTCGATGAAAAATCTCGCGATGACAGCCGTAAACGAAAAATTAAGATGCACTTGAACTTTATTTATCGCTTGTGTGTCTCACGCATACAGCTTCCATTCTTGCCTTTTGCACAGTCTTGTTTACAAACTTGTTTACTACTTGTCTCAGAATTCGGATAGTTTTCTTTCCTTTCCAATCTTCGGCTTGTAACGCGATTTCCTCGTAGCGGACAACAGCCCGAGCAACGCGCAAGAATGATGTAATGACTGTCTGGAAAAAAGATCTGTAGCCCAAGTAGCGATCGGAGAATCCGAATAAGGAATAGTGACGAAGGATGCGGGCGAGACATTCTCGACATACAATTTCGTTTCGCGCGAGCCGCTGTCGACGTTCTGCGGTATCTCGCGTCTCTTGCGAAGTGTCCAGAATCATTGATACACACGCGCGCGCGCGCGCGTATATGTGAAACGCGCACTGCTTCCCTCGCATACGTCTCGAGATACAGGAACCATCGGTCTTTGTTGTCCGGCGCGACCGCGGGCGGATTCGCGGAGGATCGATATTTCTCGGAACTCACACGTGGTCACGGCACACATACACTTCGGTTATGCTGATTTCCATGTGAGTCACAGCCTCATTTTTCGTAAGGCTGGGTAGCGGGGGAACGGAGAGGATGGGAAGGCTGAGGGAATCATCGTGGAACTTCATTAACGTCCGTACGTTTCTCGCGAACGCGGCGACGGCGGTGGTACTGCGTACCGCCGCCATCGGAGAAACGATCGCGCATAAATTCTTCCGTGTACGTTAATAAATTCCTGCGCGCGTAACGAACGTCGCAAAAAAAAAAAGAGAAGAAATAAAAAGGAAGCGAAAAAAAGAATGAAAAGGTCGAATCACCCGGCGAGTGTCGCGCGCTTGAAAACAAACTCATTAATACGCGCCATGCGATAAAGCTCGCGTATTGTGTCCCTGCCGTTATTCACGCCCGACTGCGATTATAAACGCCCGTCCCGTTTTCTCGTTTATTCTCCCGTTTTCAGTCATCATCCTCGCTATTCGCGCGGGTATACATCGAGGCTTTGGTCGCTTCATTTAGACGCGAAGAAAGCGAGCACGTGGCAATTGTTTTTAAACTTAACGCTGAAAATTTCATATCAATGAAATTCTTGCGTTTTAAAATCTTACTGCTTAGTTCTTTTCTGTGGCGCTGATTGTAAGACTAATAAATAGATTCTACCGTATTTATTCCCACGTTCGGTCAATCGATTCCTAAATTATTCGATCCTCCGCGCGTCTAATTTATCTGACGCGAATGATTCCGACTGTGATGGAATTTATCCGAAATCACGAATTTTCTTCCTAAAATAATCCCTGTTTGATTCCGACTGTGATGGAATTTATCCGAAATCACGAATTTTCTTCCTAAAATAATCCCTGTTCGTTAATTCCGAGACGGGATAAAAATTGCGGCTTATCGAGAAAACGAACGCGAGCCGAGGAAATCAATTTTGCGCTCGCGACGCGGATCAAAGGTTGCTACGATAAATTCTCCGCCAGCCGTGGCATCGGTCAGACACAATAGTTTTCTCTTGCACACTATTTTTAAAAACCGTTCTCGAGAGCGGGTTGGTCGAACGTACGAAAATGGCGGAAGAAAATTCGTTGTCTTACGGGCTAATTGTTTTGATCGGCGACCGTTATTTTTTATTACGATAAATACGTGTCTCGTGTTCGCGTACGTTTTATTTGCGCATGCCGCAATGACGTTCCTCTTTCGTCAGCGATTTCGGCGCGATACGAAATGTGACAGCGTGGAAAACAAGACGAGAGGAGGATGTGCTTTAGAGAGGTGTGAAATTCAGTCATGATAAATATTCCATGGCTTTCGTAACACTTTACGACAGTCCAAAGATCTCTTAATAGAAATTTAAATAGGCATTCCAATTAAGACGAATATTTAGATCTTTTTCAGTTCCTTTAAATGAAGCCGTATAGACAAAAATTCAATTTGAATATACGTAAATATACATATATCAACAATTATTTGATTGATTGAATGTTAGCGATGTTTGAGTCACGAGGAGATTGTTGAATCGCGAAAAAGTTGGTGCAGCTTCCAAGATTTCATTACAAATGAGATCCACATGAACAATATAATCGCTCGTACACAATGTAATCAGTCGTGCGGAGTCGAAAACGGCGCAACTAGTGATCAATCTCACCGAGCGTGACGCATATGGCCGAGACAAAAAAAACGTGCTTTCTAATTAATCAATCAAGTTAAGTGGTTAACGGCCATAATTAGCCGCATGCGTAGCTCGAACGTTGAAATTACCCGATTAACCTGTGTTATTCCCATCCAGCTACCAACCGAGTTACGGAATCCGCTGGTGTGCTCATTCTGAGTCGAATTACGCTAGTCTGTGCAAATTAAACTCTCAAGATACGCTTCTCGCGGTCAGTATAAAATTTCAACCGGAATAAAATCACGCGTCTCTCCCGTATTATCGTGATCGCGTGATCGCGTAATCGCATACGAGTGCTTCTCGATCTGTTAATGACAATATTTGAATTAGAGTTGTGCATAGAGTTAACCTTTAAGAAATTCTTTTTCTCGGCAAAAGTGTACGGAGAGAGATCATTGTACAACTTTTCGTCAGCTCACTTTCTAAATTTCTTCTTTAAAAGATGTAAATTGCATATTGTGGAATTGCGGTATTTCATAGATTTTTTTTGGACTTTTTAGAAACAAAAGAAATTTCGCAGGAAGAGAAAGGTATTACAATTTCTCTCTCTTCTTCTCTTTTTCGTGAATTTCTGCTTCAAGGAAAATAAATTGCACGTGTAATACAGTAATATTGCGAATAAACTGTGTAATAACGCCTCCTATACCGATATCAGATAAATTTAGCAAATATTTTCCGATCCTTAGTCATTGCAAGTATTTGTATTTCAACTCTAATAAATCATGCGTAATTGTAACATTATTCCCAGCGCCCATTTGCGGATTTTCAATCTGCTAATAGTTTATTGACGTTTAGATTACACGCGTCATGCATGCACGGAAAGTGACGGAAATTCGGATTCGCTGGTTTGCGTTGGACAGCCGAAAGAATTCGTGGAAGTTTTTTTAGTATTATGTACATGTTGGAATGCTTGGACTGCGCGTTGAGAGGCGGGCGCCAGCTTTGAAGACGAAATTTATTCACTGAACGTAGCGCACGTATATGGAATGGACAAATATGTCTTTATTTCCTTACGCGTCGCCGGAGTGCTAAAGTATATCAGTAGCGAGGCATTTTTCAGTGTGCTACGAAAGAAAGAAGGAAAGAAGAAATGGGATTTTGTTATTGTTAAACGGTATCGCACGTTGCGCGCTAGGCGAGACTATCGACACAATTAGTATTCGCGCCCGATATTTCCGCGATACGACGTCGCAACGGCACGCGCGTTTTGCGCCGCTACGTGCACGCGTGCCGAAACAACGGTTTTTTTTTTCCCTACACCAAGACTGATTTGCATCTAGCTGCTTTTCCGGCATTCACATCCGTTGCGAGTGCCGGAACGATAAGATTGTACAAGTGTCAAAAATTTTGCCACGTACTTGACATTTTCGAGGAAACGAATAATCCGCTGGGATGAGATTTCATTTGCATAATCTTCCTACGTCGCCATTGAATAATGAATGCGTGAATATCAGGAATGAACCGTGTTCCAATTATATATGAATTTAACGAATAACTCGCCACATTTTGCGAGTAAAAACACAAAAAGGATCACTTTTGCATCCTGCATGATAATTTCGTAGGTTCAAATCTATCGCAATGCGTAATCGTAAGGGCAGATGAATAATGACTGATGAGTTAATAACCGCCATATAAGCAAGCATTAAATAACGAGTGCCACTCACGCGTACTTGACGATGATATACTTACCGTGAGCGTGATTACGAACACGGTTGTCTCGGCTGTTTATAATGTTCCTTTCATTCAGGCCACGATTAAAGAACTGCAGATGCGTTTAACTCTCTCCATCTCTTTGCAAAGTAGATCAACTTCTGGATACGCCAGATGTGATGTACATACAGGTTGACGATCAAAAAGTTGCTCAAGTTAAAGGATTATTATCTTGTATAATCAGTGGATATGTATAGAGTGAAATAAAGTACACATTATACTACACTTCCTTTGAAGAAATCCACGTGTTAAAAATGTAAAAATGATGAATCCTTCTACAGTATAATGTTTAATTCATTTCAGCTTATCCTTATTACAAAAGTCGCAGTTATTTAATTCCAACTTCTCATATCTATGTATTATTTTCAAAAATGTAATGTACAATTCTGATATTAATTTTTAAATAGAATTTTTTCACGTTTATATTAACGAGCTTAAAACACATTCTCAGTATTTTCCATATTTTTACGCATATAAAAGTATCGAATGAGCATAAAATCTCGTGACAGTAAGTGTTTTCTCTCTCTCTCTCGTTTCTGATTTACGTTATAATTACATAATTGCCCACCGCCCATGAAATCGTTGAGATATATAGAGAGGATAAAGAGAAAATGCCATGAAATATAGCTGTTTTTTCAGCAGCAATTTTTTCTATTGTGGGCGTTGTGCACCGGTCATTTATAGCCATCGCAATCAAAGGTTGTATATGACACGTGGATCACGAACAGTTATATTTTACGGATTTGAAAAGCATAAAAAAGTTTTAAATTCTCATCTTTTTGAAATTTTGCTACTGATACTTTCCGGATTCTACCAAAACATCTATCTTTTGAGAGTCATAAAGATGATTTTTTTTTAAAGATTATTTTAAAGATTATTTTTAGTTACAGTTTAATTTCACAACGGGTATATTTTTTTACAGAAATACAAAATAGAAACAGCAATAGAAATTAATTACAAATTGTAAAGCTAAAATTATTAGACGACAATAATTAAAATAATCATTAATATTCAATTTGTTATTCAGGTTTCGTTTTATTTAAGATATTGCATCTCATTTATGATACAGAATTCTACTTGTTGAAAATTATCTTTTAAAAAATTGCGTTATACGATTCCTTTTTCTCGTAATGTTACGCTATTTAGCCACTCCGTTTGAAACGTGAAGCTGAATGGATGTTTTGCTTTGCTTGAATAAAAAGGGATGGTTAGATAAATTTAGATAGCTCGACACAGAAAACAGACATGTGTATTCTTACAGTTTGCAAAATATTGGTAGGTAAAAGTGCGTAAATATGATTTCCTTCAAGTCACGCGGAAAAAAAGTTTATCCATTAAATATCCATTATACAAAAAAATACAAATCGCTTAAAATCATATCATTTATTCTATCTTTCTAATGTAATCATACAAAAAGACAACTCAAGACAAGACAAGTCTCAACGATTTGCTCTGATAAATATCTACTTAAAGGAAGTCTATTTTTGGGTTTTTACTTAATATCACTTACGATGCATACGGGATTAGCGACGGAAGCGAGAAACAAGGAAAGCGCGAGGGATCGCTCTGCGATTGCCTTGCTAGCCTGGAAATCCAGTTACTCGATCCGGCAAGCGAGCATGAGGGGCCTCTAGACAATGCGCAGAGAGCAACCCGTGTAATGCCGCTTCGGGAGAGCTGGTCGGGTGAGCGCGACGAAAATAACTCCGGCAGGAGAATATTACGGCACTTTGCAATGAGGAGAGACCGATAGAAAGAAAGAACAAGAGAGAAGAGAAGAGAGATAGGTGGGAGAGGGGGGGGGGGAGAACGATGCGAAAGGAAGGGAAATACGCGGAGAGAAGCGACGCAAGATCTCGTAGATTAGCTGAGGTGCGTGCATACGTAACGGTTTGTTTATATTTCGGAATATGTTGTGTGACCTGTTGGGAATATCTCTAATTAGAGAAACTCAGATCTGACCGATTGAGAGAAAATATGTATGCGGTTACATGTGCGATGTGAGTCTAGAAAATGTTAAAATTTCGACGAAGTATCCTATATTTTTTTTGACGAGACGTGTCGAACAGAAACATGGAAAAAAAGAATAAATCTCAATCGTTTTACCATAGCTCGTAACAATGATTGAAAATGCGTGAGAAATGAGTGCAAAATCGAAATAAATGGCATAGCATAAAACTCGGGGACTGGGATATTTTAAGAGCACATAATTCTAGAATAATTTTAATACCAAAGTTGGGATGATGCGTGACTTGTGCTAACGCGAATTAGTAACGGAAGGATTTCAATTCCAGCGAATCCTCATCTCGCATACACCCCATTTTCAGAAAGTCATAAAAGAACTTTTTAAGTCTAGGTGACATTAGATACTATTATACCGCCCATCTTATACTATTACTATCAAAATCGACAGTATTGATTTATTTAACGTACTTAGTTCTTGTGCGGGATGGTAACACTGCTATAATGTCGATTTTAAGTTAAATAGCAAGCACATAATTCAGAACTGACAAGATTTTAAGAACATATTATTCTAGAGAATAATTTTAATATCAAAATCGACACAATAATTAATTTATTAATATACTTCAGGTCGTGTCTACGGAGATAATAAATGTATATCTTTATCTATTTTATTGACGCATAATTACAACATGTACAGGAATGGCATAAAAATGTTTATTTCTAGATATTTCTGTTTTTAATATTCATAAAAAGATATTTTTACTAAACATGAAAAACTTATCGGTTTGCAAATATGAAAACTTATCCATAATAAATGAGGGCAAATAAAAAGTTAGACTTAAATATAGAAAATGATAATAAAGGAAAAATAATTATAGTAGCAAAAAAATAAAAAAAATATAATTGATATACACACATTTATACATTATGTATATATATGTTACATGTACATATTATGTATTTAATTATGTGTATGTGTGCGCACGCACATACCTATATATATTACATAAATATTGAAAACTTATGTATGCATGCATATAAAATTTTATACGTGCACACAAATTAACTTGAAGCCTATTTTTACTATTGAATTGCATTTTAGCCTAATATACTTGAATATTCAACCGACGAATCTCTTATCCCTCCAGAGGCGATAATGTCTAAGCAGCCGTGTGTGTAGAAAAAAAAAACAGAGATACCAACTAGTCACATACTAACGAAAACGGGAAGGAGAGGGAAATAGAGAAAGAGAAAAAAGAATACAGTCATATAAGTACTCTGACTGACTATACATATAGTAAACCATGATCGGCTGTCGTCTTTTCTTGGTCCGTGACACGATTGGCCATTCGGCCAATGACTGGCTCTTCGCTCTCGGCTGATGCGTGCTCCGAAACCCCCTCTTGAGCGCGGTGCATTCACGTGATACGTACAGTGCGCTTCATTGACGGCGGTAGAACTGGTCCACCGTTCGTTCCTTCGTTCGTTCGGCATGAAACTCCGTTAGAACCAGTTTTCCGGTCGGCGGACGTGCTCAAAGTTTACATTCTCGAGGCCCGGGCCCTCCGCTGCGAAATTGCACTCCGATATGAATTTTTCTCGCTGAGAAATACACGCGGAGATAGAAAGGAGTCACAAAGGCGCTTCTTCGACTGATTATGCAAGTACACGCTGGCGAACGGATACCGCATTCGATACGGAAAATGAGAGCTCACACACGGCGGACTTGCGATTTTAATTAAATTCAGGATAGAGAGGAAGAATGTGACTAAACGGTATTCATGAGCATATTTAAATATTTAGTGGAAATTAGGAAATACAGAGTCAGTCTGTCTCGCAACATTTCCAATAACGATCCTCCATATCATGTTAATTTAATAATGTTTCGGAGTATGGAATTTTCTGTGATAATTGTCGCAAATATTTTTCAGTGATTTACACGGGGAAAAAATTGTTATTTGTCAAGAAATTTTTATTTAGTCCTAATGATTGTTTTCCTTATTTACAAGAAAATTTTATTATTTTAAAATATTATATACATCTATTAAAGAAACATTTAATTAGACTTGTTATTTATTTTAATTTAAACTTTTTTAAAGTAAAAGTATTTGAAATACAATTTTAATATGAGAAATATTTAAGAAAACATTTTTTAATTAGTTTTTTAATGAAAAAAATACATTATTAATTTTTAAAAGATATTTAAAATTAAAATTTTTGTTTTAAAATATAAATATAATGCTTTAAGTAAATATTTTTTACGTTTAAATATTATGTAAAATGAAATTTTTTATTTACAATTACAAAACCTATTTATTAAAATAAAGGAAATAATACGCAAGTAAAAGAATTTACTTGCTTTTAGTCAATTTTTTTTACTGTAAGATACCAACGAATGTCGCTTCTATATTTAACCACCATTGACCATTAAAAAAAAATACAGCTATACTTGTCTCGCGTCTTCAGTCGACGTTGTATGGACTGGCTTTTATTTATGAAACTACATAAAGATAAAGTTTAATCGGATTTTTCTAAATAAAGAACGATCCTTCGATTCAACAAAGTACCAGTCTCTTCGATGCACTTGGTTGCGCGTAAACTCGCGTATGGATTAAAATATATGATTGAAATTGCGAAATCGGGGCACTATCGCGTGCATTTTGGCACATACTTTGGTGTCACAGTCGACATCATCTGGCATCGGTACAATTCCGCTCTGTGCGATCAGTAGGTGCGCGCGCGCGCGGGAACGCGCGCTCTCTCACACGCACGTGTCTGCCTTTCACGCATACGATCGGCGTCGGCACCACCACGGTGAAGGCCCGCCGCTGCCAGCATGTCTACCAGCGCGACGAGCGGAATCCGAGCACTTGCGAAATCGGCCGAGCCACTCCGAGAGACCGAGACCCGACCGAGAGACCTCGCGGAGTTCTTCAGACCGGCGACGCGCGCGCGGCGTTGACTCTCTCGCGGGTACGAGAGGCGGGCTCCGGTAAAAAGCTAAACGCCGATTACGCAACGACGTAATACAATAATGGATATCGTGCACCTTGATGATGGGGATTCCGACGGATATAGGAGTTTCTTGTTACATCGGTGAAATTGCCGTACGTAATTGACGTTTGCGCGGCGATTGTATCGGCGATCCGTCGTTTTCCCAGACACGTATCCGCTTCAATGAGCGATGACAAACTCGGCGAGTAATGCGGCAGCGCCTTTACTCTCGATTCGTCCAGCGATTGATCGTTCTTGGAAGGATGAATGACGAGCTCGTTCACTCGAGAGACGCAGTCCGCAGTTCGTTGCGTTATTAATCGCGCTTTGTTATGTATCTGATTTGCTTTTTAAAAATCTTTGCATTTTATTCATGTCATTTTTTATTCGCGTTTGCCGTCATATTCGACGGCGTTGACAAAAACAATCTTTTACGAGGAATATAATGAAAATAGAAATTTGTAAGAAATAAAACAAGAAGCAATTTTGATCTGAAGAAAACAATTTTATGAATGTTTATTTGAATGGTTATTTGCTATTAGAGTTTTTTTTATCAAAGATACGAGTTTTTTTTATATGCTACGATTCTTCGAGTTTATTGATCAGATGAAACTGATAAGTCATCTTATTTGTTTTTCTTTTATTTATGTTGCTTAAAATTCCTAAAAATTTCTGCAATTAGAATGCAATAAATATATATTAAGCGTTAGAGAGAGAGAAAGAGAGAAAGCGAGGAGGACATTTAGTGAAATGTCTTCCAGAAGGTTTTGAAGTTTATTTGAAATAAAATCATTAACAAAAAGAACCATAAATGATTTTAAAAAATCAACATAGGTCATTGAATTTATCTCGAGGATGGCAGGCATAGCCTTATACGTCTATATAAATACATCTATATAAAATATTATAGATAAATGAAAATGTATAGTGCCATTAAAAAAAATAAAAATCATTTTAAAATCTCGAAGGTAGCTCCACCCAGATAAGACTTGTGTCCCCAACAAGATGTCCCCCTCGAAATCAAGTACAAGAGCTCCTATTCACAGGGGTTTCGCCAAAGTGCTGCGAAAGGAGTTGTAAGTTCTATTTGAACTTTTCTATTTGTTTCGAACAAAATAGTTTAGAAAATAATTGCGTGGATAGATTATAATGGGACACTGTCTGCGTCTGCGTGTGTATGTGTAATAGAAAAAAATTTATATTCTTATCGAATAAGTAAATTGCCAAGCAATAATTACGTTGACAAGTGCAAAGTTAATACTCGACAGGCTATCAAGTCCGAGGATTACAACGTTAAACGAATTCTATGAACATATTATCGTGATCATCGAAGTTGGCTAGACCGTATGGCAAAACGTTAAAAAGCTTGATTCGCGGGAATTACGTTGCATCTGGATTGCACAAAGATATACTTACTGGTCCTAATCATAGCCTGTCGACATAGGCACGCCTCCATCAAAGTCGTCGGCGTACAGAGAGACTTTCGAGAAAGACCGCGTGTCGCCCATTCCCACCGTTCCGACGAGTTTAATTTAAAACTAGTCGCGAACAGGAAAGAGCTAATAAATTTGAAAAGCGACGATGTTGTCACCTGAATGTAAACCAGATAAAGAAGAGAAAAGCACGCTGTATTCCGCGTCAAGGCGCAAGTACACTCGGCGAACGCACCGACGCGGTGACTTTCGTGAATGCACTTTGTTACATCTCCCCTTCGGCGTTAAAATAAGCATCGGGGTAAGAAGCGTCACGAAAAAAAAAGGATAGAGGGAGAAAATTATGAACGAGAAGGAGACGACGGTGGAGGCGGCGGTGGCAGCGATGACGCGATGGCGGTGGAAGAAAAAAAAGGGATGAGAAAGAAGACAGAAGAGGAGGAGGAGAAGAAGAGTAGCTAACCGGCTGGCTGCAACAAACCTGAAGTAAACCAAACCTACCGGTCCTACCGCTCGCTACCACTACAACCTACCGAACTATTACCTGTAACCAGTCTATATCTGGACTCCAGCTTTGTCTTTCTCTTTTTTTCTTTTCTTTCTCTCTCTCTCTTTCTCTCTCTCTCTCTTATCTGATGCACTGTATGCGCCAGAGTGGTGAAATCCCTTGCGTTTTCTGCATCCTCAACTGACGTAGTCGTCTCCCACGCGACTCAGGAGCGATTTTCTCCGAAATTGTTATTTTTACAGATTATGCACTGACGCACGTAAAAACGTGTTTTAATTTTTCTGTAAATTTTTTCTTTTGGCAAAGTATTTGATCAAGCGTCAAGTAAAATTGCCTTTTTATTTCCCTAATTATTCGTTAAAGTTTTCGCTGTTCGTTGCAGCAGTTTGCTTGAATCATCGCCTTAATAAAAAAATTATGTTTACATAAGCTCGAATAATTTTCAAACGATCTACGAGTTCAACGCGGAGAAAATATTTACTGTACCAGAAAATACGGTGAATTAAAATCGCAATAGAATTTTTACAATTTTAGTCAGTGCTTTAAGTTGCGTGACAGATAAAATGCAAAGATATAGAATTTATTTTTGTGCCTACATCATTTTTATTAAACATTTATACTTTTTGCTTTATACGCAACATGTAGATAATAAGAAGCATATTCATGAAATATTGTTTTGTTATTTATCTGTTAGATTTTTTATTTATTCTAGTTCTTTATTTATTCTAGTTTTTTTATTTATTCTTAATCATTTGCATTTATTGTCATAATTGATTGTTGCAGCTTTAAAAATATCGAGAACTAAATATTGAGACATCAATATTTTTTGGTATGCATTTATTCTGTATTAATTGATGTTATAAAAATTATTACGATTAAAAAAAAATACTTTTATTTCATACGTTATATCCTATTTTTAAAAGAAATTAATTTTTAAGAATTAAGAGTAAACTAATGATACCAACCAATTCCAAAGCCAAACTGTGAACATTGTACTCTCTGTGTATTATTATAGATTTAACTCCTATTGTAAATATTTATGTCCAGAATCATGCCAAGTTGTACGTTACGTTATCTTATATAATCTCTGATCGTCTATGGATCATTTATCCCGGGACAGAATAAATATATCTGCATATCTATCGTAAAGCGACCTGAACGGGTACGGTCACGTCGAACGTTTTTTCAAGAATGAATGCCGTGACGGCAACAGCCCGTGACATTACTCGCTAACGTGAATGCAATCATTTAAATTACATTACATGGAGTGTGCGGTAATAGGTGCGTTATAGTGACGATATTTCTTGTTGAAAACTGGAATGATTTTTCTTCCGATACAATTTAATTAAGGTGCGTGTTTTGAAGGGTTAAATACCTCGGTAACTGCGTCTTATTTCAGGACTTCGGTAAATAAGATCTAAGTTTAATCCAAGAATAACCTTCTGTTTGTTTCCATTGCACCCTGAACTGCAGCTTATGCGGAATTTTAGTAATTCTAAATCGATTACAGTTTCGGAGAAACCCATTTTTTTATTAAGAGAAAAACGATTAATGAGAGATGAAAAGAATATTGTCACGTGCATATAATGCGACTGTTATTGTACATAACGTTGAATATTACGTACATCGATCGCAAAATCGCCAGTGTGTACCGAGTTAAGTCCAGCCGGCTCGCATGATCTGCACGATTAGAAATCCGTAAGTGTCGCCTCAATTACGCGCACGATTACATTTACAGTAACACGGCGAGCGACGTGCAACGTGTTGTTGACTGACGCGACACGCGCCAAGCAGGTGTGTTTAATCCGAGCGTTTAAATCAAGCCTGCTATAGAGATTATACATCCGTTATTTCCACAATGTCTCAAGGCGCGGCATCTCAAGTGACCGCAAAGTTCCTTCGTTCGCCGATTATCGATCGTAGCGAATTGCCGTGGTCGTGGGCGCGACGATCTGCGGCGTATTTTTTTTTCTCCTTAAGATCGAATTTGCCGGCAACGTGGACCGAGTCGCGCTCGCAATCGATTCAGTTTTTCTCGCGGCATCTCTCAGTTGGACGAATTTTTCTTTATTGAGCACCGTGGCTTCTTTCCGCTCTCGCCATAGGTTCAAATTACTTACTCCAAGGAACTCTATGATAATATTACTTATTATTTACAACATGTCAACTGAAAAGTTTAATTTTATGTTGCCCTTTGTTTCAAAGTAATAAAAATTTATTTCTAATTAAACGATATATTTTTAATGTAAACATAACTAAAACGGGAATTGTGTGTATACGTATTTCTTCCGTTTTCTGTGTAGCTTCTTTAATGATGCAGCGCAATTTATAAATATAGATTCAAAGATAAAGGATATATGCAAACCAAAGTTTGTCTTCTTGTTAACACACTTTGCATTCGGTGACGTAGTAAAAAACGCATATATCATCATTTTTTTGCTCGTGTGTTTTTGCTCCCATCTAATCGAACTTGTAATGTGTGTTCCGTAGTTTCGTGTTTCATTTCTAGCAGTTATCACGTGACGTTCGTACGATTATTATCCGATTGCGCTGATATATCATTATATCTTACAGGTGGCTTGACGTCCAGGCTGAAACCGTGAAGGGAATAGATTTGCAGCAGTATGCTTACAACGTAGCATTAAAACTTCGACCATCTTCTTCCTGAGTCGCTCTGCGATGTTGTTTAGGTAAGCTCGTCATTTATTAGCTGCTATATCTATTTTTAATCGCACTTTATTATATCCATTATTAAATTACATTTCAATGATAGCAATATTTTTTATTATAAATATAACGTTACGCAATTGTACGTTGTTATAGTCAGGACTTTTCATCATCTTATTAGTTATTTATTACTATTAAAGAGGGAAATATAAAGGTAGAAAAAAATATTTTCTATTTTCATATCTCATCTCTTCGTCAATACATGACTCGTCTTCGTATCGACGATAGAAACGCATCGATATACTTTGGGCCTTCTTGCGAGGTTTATGCAAATCATGCTATTAACAGTCGCTATCATTGAAACGAAAATAGACAATCATGCGCGCTTGTGTCGCAATTGCGACAGCGTTAAAACTTAAATCGGAGCTTAGTCAGTTTTCAATTATAAATTAAAATAAACTGTTTATACCAAGTGAAACGAGACTAATTACTAGAAAAGCGATAGTATGAAAGTGCAAATAAATAAAATTATACGACAATTAGAAAAAAAAAATATATATATAGATTATTTTTAATGATAAATACGAAGAAAGATGTTACATCTTATCACCAATTTGTTCAATCATAGCGAGACCGATCGTAAAGCAAAGAGATAAATCTCGTTGGTCAAACGTTGATGCGGGCGTCTCTGGGAGGCGTCGACAAAGGGCGCCACCGCTTGGTACCGCTGCGTTTAATACGATTTAATATCGCCGGGAGGAGAACGACGTCTCTCGTCGCAGATATTATAAGTATGTGTTATCGCGTACGCTGGCGTACTATTTTAACGCGTTATCTCCATCCACGTCCGCCACGGAATCGCAAACACGCGCCCGTTCGCTCCGGCTCCCGCGTTTGATTTCTGCGCGTCTATTCGACGAACTCTGAATGCACCGGTCAGAAATACATCTCCTCTCTTGCGTATACAAATGTATACGTTTCGCAGAAAGAATTGTAAGATGTAAGTATGATTCACGTTTCACGTTACATATCACATTTTACAAACATTCAACTTTAGAAAAATATAATGTTATAGAGATAGATTTGAGAACGTCAGAGTATTTCTGCACAAGTACAAAACAAATGTCGCAAGATCAGTTTCTCGCTGTGTAACATTTCCCACACTAAAAATTTTTTCTCTTTATTGGGAATTTGTTATAAATACAAAAAGAATAAATCGCACAAAAGCTTTCCGAGTCGTATTTAAAAAAAATCAAATATTTTTATTTCAATTTATTTTTATGGGAATTTTTTATTATGTTTATTATTATATTTAATTATGAGGCATCTTTCTGAAATTTTATTGAAATTGGAAATAGTTCTATTAATATTTCTCTATTGAAGCGGATAATATTTCATGCACAGCTATATTAAAAACAGATATATTATGCTACTTTTATACCAATAAATATTAGAGAAGCATTTATTTTACTTTTATAATAAATTTAATAATAAATTGCACAAAAGCTTTCCGAATCGTATTAAAAAGAAAATCAAATATAATTTTTATTTATTTTATTATTTTATTATTAATTTATTTTTTATGAGAATCTTTTTCTGAAATTTTACTGAAATTGGAAATATTATTTCATGCACAGCTATATTAAAAACAGATGTATTATGATATTATGCTATCTTTATACCAACAAATATTAGAGGAGCATTTATTTTACTTTTATAATAAATTTAATAATAAATTGCACAAAAGCTTTCCGAGTCGTATTTTTAAAAAATCAAATATTTTTATTTCAATTTATTTTTTATGAGAATTTTTTTTATTATGTTTATTATTATATTTAATTATGAGGCATCTTTTTCTGAAATTTTACTGAAATTGGAAATTGTTCTATTAATATTTCTCTATTGAAGCGGATAATATTATTTCGTGCACAGCTGTTAAAAACAGAGAGTTAAAAACATATATGTTATGCTATTTTTGTACCAACAAATATTAGAGGTGCATTAATTTTACTTTTAAATTCTACTTTAGGCATTTTTGTTGTTGAAATGCGTGAAAAGACTTTCTCACGCTCGGCGCGATAATGTATGTATATATGTGCTTTCGTGCTGCTATTTACGAACTGCCTGTAGCGCAATAAACTAAAGCGTCATACCCGCCGAGGAAAGAGTATCTTTGCTTTTGCCGTGCGTAACAAAAGGCGCATGAAACATGCATTATAGAGCGAGAGAGGGAGACGCATGTAATATTCAGATACATGCAGTTTTCGCTGCAACTGCGTATGTACATACGTGCATTCTCGTTCGTGATAATTGCGTTCGAGGTTCTCGTTGCTCTGTGCAGCTATGCTGAAAGGGCCGCAGGGCGATAAGACAAATTACGGAGATAGTACGTAACGAAAACACACGATATCTGTCCGCGCGTGTCTTCCGTTTGCGCATTCGCGTATGCGCGATTGCAAAAGCATCGACAGCGATTATGAAAGATCGTCTGATTTATTGGAATATCTAACGCGCAAAAGATATCACAAACTTTTTTAATTTTTTATATTCATATATAATATATATAAATATATTATATTCATATATATATAAATAATTCATATACATATATAATATAATAAAATACCCTACGTTTAGCGTTTCTTTTCAGAGAATTGAGAAGATTGTTGCGTGCCAAACGTAAAAATTTCTCATAGCTGATTAATTTGACGATGTAAATCAATATGTCGATAGTTATCTCGCTATAAATAACTTGCCAAATAAATCAATTTTCAGTTTTCATTATTTTCTCATGTTTATATACAATGAAATTTTTTTCACGATTTTATATCCTTCATCAATTGCCATAAATCAATTTTGCGACCGCATTATTTATTGGATTTCATTTGATTTTTGATAGAAGTATTAAAAACTTAATAGCTCTTAATATTCCTCAAAGGTTTATTTTGCCTCGTTTATTGCTTATTCATAGTAATGGATCGCTAGAATAGTCGAGTAAATGTTGTTATTACGACACATGAGTAATTCTTCTTGATTATTGGATCTAGGAAAATTATGATTGACGCACTTAGGCGTAAACCTTGGATTTCTGCCAGATCGAAGAAAACCGGACGTACGCGATGCGAATGTTGATTCGTGTGAATATCCCGAAATTCGCGAGTAAATCGTGCGTACACGCTCAATTACGTTATAAATGAAATTAAGAAAACATTGGCGATCGCGACTGTTGCTTCCACCGTGCACTGGCGAGCCGCCAACTGTTTCCTGAGAACACAAACTTTAAAGTCTTTCGCGTTTGCCAGATCGTTATACGTTGATTAATACAACCACGGAGGTTGTTTTCGAATTTGCTCGCTCGTCTAATTAATTGTCGAAATACAAATATCTAAAATGTCTTAACATCATTAAAATTTCGCTCTCTTTTATGATATTATATTTTAACATCTAAATTTTTTGACACTTATAATATATGTATGTACCTATAATTGAACACATGATAATAATGATGCTGGGGGGTGGGGGGGGGGGCCTCAGCGAAGTCTGCCTGTGGCACTCGGACTTAGATTAGGTCCATTGTACCTCCTCTTTAATCTACCGATTACGGAAGCCTGATTCTTCTTCAGAAGAGGAGTCAGTCTCCGATCGATAGGTACTCGAATTAAAATGGACATATACGGGATGTGGAGCCACTGGGATTTAAACCAGAAAACCCAGAACTCTTCCGTTACTAATCACTCGCGTTAGCACGGAGCCACGCGTCATTCCGTAATAATTGAACACATATAGAGATATAAATTCCTTTTGCACGAAATACAATTGCCAGTCAAGCACAATGTGCGTTCAGCGGCAATACGTTATAGTAACGTTCGGAAACGAGACAGTGAGAATGTTGGGAAAGAAGGTAGCCATCAATGGACCACCTAACTTTATTTTTCTCTTATCGATCTTTTAATTAAAATATTGTTTATACAAATATTTCGTGTACCACCTCCTAAACAGCCATTTTACACAGCTTACACAAAATTATGATATTTTGTCTTATTATTGCACCAGAATTAAAAATGAAATTATGACTAATGTTTCATTAATCCTCCCCTAACCCCAGCATTGTACGTGAAAGCGAGCTTAACGCACATTTGTATGATAATTAATTTTAACATTGTACTTGCACACGACGTTTGTTTGCTGACTTTTTTATGATGTCTCATCCTTTTCCGTTGATCGCTTCTTTTAACGAGGTCTAGTACGTTGACACGCCGTTTCTATCACTAGAAACTCGTTAAGAAGCCGACAAGATTGTGTACAAACGATAATATAAATGAATAATATAAATGAATAAGAATATTTTTTTTCTGTCGACACGTATAAATGACCGTGAAATATTTCGTACAAATTTTAACATTTTAAATAGCCTTTTTTTGGACAAGGAGCTCTTTTTAATTTTAAATAATGAAAATTTTTTTGGGGATTCTTATTTCAAATACGTAATTCAAATGATCCGAGAGACATTTATGAATGTGGCTTCATCATATGTTTGAGATTGCTTTGAAAATATTTTGTTTAACGTGCAATAAATTATAAAGGTTTTCATATATGTTTGTGCGGTTTCTTTCATTAATTTCTATGAGAAGTGATGAAAGATCACGATGCGTATTTATAAGAAATAAGACTAACTGTTGTTACAGCATCACGCATGTTGTGTGTTCGCGATTAAAATTATTGGCAGAATTGCTATTGAATTGCTATTAAGATACGCCAAGGAATCGATTATGTACACAACGTAGAACAAGTGTTATTAGCGGTAAAGCAAATTAATACGAAACCTAAAGTCATTAATTAACGCCGTAGGTACGCGTATGTCAGGCCGAGATATTAATATCAATATTGCTCCAAAGCTCTAATTAAATTGGTTTATGAACGACTATTGAGGCGCAAAGCTGTGAGTATCCCGCATAATTTGCACGCGGTGTCGCTTTTATTCTGGATACGTATGCCTCTAGGTTAAACATAATTTTCATCGCGTACGCCGCTAATATGTATGCGCACGTATAATTTTATGATTATTGGACTCTGACTCTTGGAATATGCAGAAAAATAATTGTAAGATTATCGCGCGATGCTGACGGTAGAAATTATCGTCGGGTTAACTCTCTGAAAAGGAACCAAAACGCATTGCGATGACAGGCCGGCGTAGATATTAAATGTAAATTTTATTGATATGCATAAAAGAAAAGAGAGAGAGATTGACTGCGTAAAGCGGTAATGGAACAAAGTTATGATTACACATACGTGCGCGCGTGAATATATGCATGTACACTTACATATTGCACCTTTCAACCGTAAATTAACTGTTAGACAATGATCTTTTAATTTTTTCACGTTAAGTAGTGATATAATCAAATCGACCTTGAAATAGCTACAACAAATAAATTAGTAAATAACAAACTCATTTTCCTTTTGATTCTTGTGGAAATTATCAACAGACAATCAATATGTCATAAATATTATTATATTAATCATAAAAAATTTTCTGTTAAATATAAATTTTTCATTTTTCATATTTTAACAATAAATAATTAAAATATGAAAAAGTATGCAGTTTTTAAAAAAGAATTGTATCCGATGAAAATGAGCTTTGTAATATATCATAATCTATCATCAAGCTCTTTTCTTAAAATATTTTATTGAAAAATATTTCTGAAACTTTTTCTTCGAAGTTTTGTAAAAATTTATTGCGCAATCTTCATACGATATGATTACAAACAAATGGTCAGATAGAAATAGTGTAAATTACGAACATACGAATGATAAACACTGACACAATTTTTTTTTATCTGTAATACATACTTCGCATTCGAGCTCAAACGTGTACGAGTCATTGCGGATCCAGGTAAGGTAGGAAGCATCCACATGTCACGTATGATCAATTGTAGCGGCACCGAGTTCATATGCGATAGTAACTTGAGATATTGTATCGGCATGCGAAATACACTGACTCAAAGAGCAGTCGCGATAATGACGAGACCCACGTGCGCGCATCTTCTACTACACATCCTATCGTTCTACAATTCTTTGTAATGTAATCCGCTTCATTAGCATGTATTTACCTTTTTAAAGAAGGTCTTCTCCACAAAACCAATAAGCAATATAAAACAAATTTGCATCGGCTATAAAAATGCAAATATTTGTATAAACTAGAAAATCTATTTTTTTATTGTTACTTTTTGGTATCAAAACGTTATATTCAGTAACTAATAATTTTATGCATATAATGAAATTTTAACCATATCGTTTAATATTAGCATTAAATATTAATAAAAATACATAAAATATAAAACAAAAAATATTTTAATTTTTTAATCACACTTAAATATTTCATTTTTTTAGTTATTAGGTATTCTAAATTTAATTAAATGTGATTATAATATATCTTTTGGGATGTTTTTATAAAATTCTTGCAAATATAAACAATCAGAATTTTAATTGAATAAAAGATTTTATCACAAGAAATAAAGATGTTAATATAAAGCAAAAAAAAAATAATAAAAATTAATATTTTATTCAAAATTAACGCTGCTGCAGCAAATAAATATGTTAATTAAATGCGTTAATGTAAATAATATATTGTAAAATAATAATAAAACAGCGTCGCTGCTGCATTAAAACCTGGCGCAAAAAGAGGCGCAGCGTATCTCAAACCCAAATCTTTTTTCTCCCCCAGTTAAATATATTGATAGCATTGTCGCGACTTGTATAATATTTTTTTTCCGTCGCTTTTTTTCCGTTCCGTCGCGACTCTTGTTTCAAGTTTGCAATGTGACCGATCGCTTCGTAACGATATATAGTCAACATTGACTTAATGTTTTCGATCCAATACGTTTAAACGTACTCGTGAGTAGTAAAATAGAATTTCAGAGAGAAGGAAACAATGGAGACGGATTTATCGCTGTTTATCTAAATGGTATACACTGCGAGTGTTGACCCTGGATTATGTAAGCTAGGCGCGTATCATAATTCGACTTTCAGTGTCGATTCCGTCTTAGAGGAAGCGGATACAGCGTTAGAAAATGAAAGCGTACATTTACGAAATATATGACGGAACAATCGCGATGCGAAATGGGATTAATAATCAGAAAAATTCATCGTTTTATTCGCAGAATTAATTCCTGTAAGATTTTTAACAACGAGATATGGATAAAATTCTTGATAGCTACAAATAAAAGCTAAAATTAATAATATTAACAGAAACGAAAACATCAGAAAATCTTAATTTTTTTTTAAGTTAAACGAACCGTATAACATAAGTAAAAAGATGCATAGGAATATGATTTATAACATGACTGTTTGTGCGAGCGATATTTATTTAAAAATGAGTTTGTAGACAGCGCACAGATGTGAGAGATACGGTAAAGATGTCCTTTAAAGATTTCTTAGAACTCTACTTATTTGAATATTTTTCAATGCTGATGCGTTACATAAATTTCCTTTATTTAAAACTTTTTCAGTTTTGCTCTATTTCGTATCTATGGTGTAATCGTTTGCGGTCTTGCGCGGTGGATAATTGCTCGTTCTTCATTAGCGTAATAATGTAAGTTTTTTTTACAATTAATATTCGACAGCAAATAATTTTGACATATGAACGTTCGTAACTTTGCGACTTGTTTAACTTACGCATAATCTAAACGGTTTTACCTCATAATTCAGAAATAATTTAGGACGAACTGCCAGGCGAATGTAACGCACAAATAATGTGTATGCCTCAACAAACAACGTTATTCTTAGCCTTTTATCGGCTTATATTTGCCTCGCGTATCAGTTACGTCTTTTGCCTGGAAAGACCTGCTTAACTTGCGTTGTTATTAATAGAAAAGTTTTTTCGCAGTTTCTTTCGTTTGTTCATCGTGAAATCTTTATCACTACGGTCTTGTATCGTTACTCAAAAAAATCTACATAACACGAGGATTCTCACAGCAACATAAATTTTTTTTTACGTCACGACTCGCACGTGCGAGTAACACAACTGATTGATGTTTCGATAAAAATATCTAAAAATATCCGTCTATCTTAATAATAAGCAATGCGATAAGAAATTTTCAACGTGAAAATATCGGGAAATATATAAATCTTACGAATTATAGCGGTGACAAACGGAAGACACGGGCAGGCGCGACCTTCGTCGAACGCGGTTTACTTTGCGCTTCATACGTCCGAAGACCGCATAATATTCTGTAGCTATTTTTAGAATGTAATATGCGTGCCCCGCATTAGTTGACGGCATTATCGTGATAAAACAAGTATACGTGAGTTCGCCTACGCGACTCGTTGATGCGATCGTTTTGAGATATGCGATCTCCCTCTGCTCGCAAACATAGGCGTGACACCGTTTACACGCCGTGTCCTCTCGATCGCAGGACATTAATCACAGGTTTAATCATTTGTTGATCTCGGATCGAGATCCCCCCCCTCCCCACCTCTTCTCCCACGTGAGTTCCAGAATTGATTCTTATAGCTTTTTAATTATTCGTCCGTTATCGATATTTGTTGATGGAATATCTGTCCCACATTGCGCGCGAATTTCGCACAAGGAATACCGCGGTTGATAAGAAAGATAAGATTTAAATTCTTTAGGAGGATAATAAAATATTTTTTGAGAAACGTGTATGAATATGCTCGACAAGTGATTTCCTTCGTAACGTGTCACGAGACGGTCTCCGCATAGTAAATCCGATGCTAAATATTCTAATTATATTAACCAACGATATATTAAGCAAATAACTGGATATTAACACGTTTTATTTACACAGATTGTTCGCAACGTATTATCATATATTCTCTTACGTCGTTCTCTCGAATTTCTCAGAAGAAAAATTTCTCTGCTTCTTATACTTGCGTTTAGACTGTAATATAATTGTTTGAATCTTAATTAAAAATTAATAAATGAATAACGTGTAGGTTGTATAGCTAATCACATTCAAAGTTATTGTTGCAAGATATATATGACGCAAAAAGGTGTTATATATTAAAATAATATTATTTCAATATTCGATTTGCAATTATGAATGTATTATAATTTATAAACTATAGGAAGGCCATATAATATATTGAACGAACGATCTGTCAATCAGCATCGCGAAATTGTTCAATGACTGTAAGCTATAACTGTTAAAGTTGATTGGCGTGTTATTTCTATTAGTAAAAATACAATATCCTTGCAAAGACACACGTCCTATCGAGAATTCCTATTGAAATTGATTTGATCAGTCATTGCGATCGTTAAACGATATTATTCCTTAAAAATATCTACCCTCGTTACATATCGAGTCGTGCACTGATTTCATAAGCTTATTGCTGCAATTCTAAGCAAATCTATGAATCAATCGTAAAGTCGTAGCTTATGAAGCGATCGTAAAAAGCTGAGCATAGAGTATGACATACAGTACGCATAGAATTGAAGATCTACTCATAAGTTCTTATGAATTCTACGAAAACAAGTTACAAGTTTTACGATTTTGTTTAGAATTACAGCATATCTGTCTTTATCTCTTAAAAGAAAGAGACAATGAAAAAAATCTCTGCGCGATTGTCGCATGTCATTCCGTTCAGGAGAAAGCTAGAAGTGTGTGATAAAAGTAACTCAAAAGCAAACGACGACGCAACCTCTGCAAAATTGAATTATTTTTAATTCTTGTACAAAGCAAATCTTTTTCCCCGTGAAATAATGGTACGGCGATGGCGATGGCAATAGCGAAAACTACGAAATGCATGCAGTCGAGCGAGAAGTGCGCGCCCACTCGTACGTCATCCGTGCGCAACGTATGCGCGGCCCACCATATGCAGATATGATGGACGAGCAATGACGTAACGGTGGATCACGTCGAGGGGTCAGTGTGGAGTGGATAACACGGTATGGCATGGCGCGACGATGGGATGAGGCGAAAGGAGACATGTCCCTTTAATGTCCCCTTTGTCAACCTGAGCGACGGGTGTCAGATAAATCCGGGCTTCGTGACTCTCTCGGCCATGATAATTAAAGCCTCCGCGAGTCGGAAGTCGGCGCGGACGACGACTGGCGGAGTCGAAAGGCCCCGCTTCCTCCCTTGGTGAATGACACCGTGCGTCACGACAGGCGGACGTCTTTATTGTTGTTGAAGCCGTTACAGGCTAGCCCCGGCTCACTTGAGGGATTACGTAATCGCAACAGGTGTCTCTCTCTCTTTCTTTCTTTCTTTTTTCTTTCCTCATCTCACCTTTTGCGACCACGTGTTCTAACCATACGGCGATTTAACTCTGCGCTCAGTGGCGTCGAACCTCGCGTTCCGAGTTTCTTGACGTTCTTCCCCAGCGTTGCATTGCTGAAGTGAGCTGAGGCGTATTCGTACAGATGTTTCCTTATCAGTTATCGTTACGGTAAATGTTGGAATTCATAGATAACTCTTCTGGTATTTTTCCTCTCGGAATTGTTCTCACCGAAATTGGGTCACGCTGTATAAATTTCATTCCGACACGAATAACTCCGGTGGAAATGTTTGTTTTATAAGTGTGAGAAAGTGTGTGACGCAACTTCTTTGATTATTTTGCATAAATTGTAAAGCTTTTAAAAACAGACGCGCGAATGTATAATGAAGATACCGATAGTGCATGACATGAATTAACAAAATCACCCATAAGTGCATAAAAATTTTTACCGTTAACCGAGTGCGATCGTCGGTTAGTTCACCGATTCCGTTGGACAAGAAAATAAACTGGATTGATTTATGAGACTGCGGAGAAGGAAGTTACGGTCGTTTTACGCGCGTGATCGCAATATGCTTATTTGCAACATTTGCGACCATCGTCCGACATTTGCCTATCGCAACAATGATGTCTGTCATTGACGTAAAGTTCCTTTGAAACTCGTGGCATTCGGTTTACTCGACATAAACTTGCCTCTTGAAGGATTTCTTTGCCTCTATCGACGTGCGAGCGAGAACGAAATAAAACGTTGTCTTAGAAAAATGAGTACACGTAATGCACGTAAATCAGTTGCATATATGCATCGCGTGGCGATATATTATTATAAAAGGATTGGCTATTATTAGCTAAGCATACAGATGGCATGTACGATGATTCATACGGATAAATGCGTACTCGCGATAAATGCAGTCAAGCGGGAAGACGCGTTTTATTGTCACAGCTGCAGTACCAAGCACAGGTCGGTTTCGCACTTGCGATTGTAACCACGGAAATTGTAACATTCGTTATACACATGCATTCAATACACGGAGAAACGCGGCGTTCAACAGATCCGAAAGATATAAATAGCGTTTTTATTATCGAACACTAAATTCATCATTCCAGGCATATTGAGGCGAATTTTACATGTATAACACATTTGCGATAACTCAAATTTTGAAGTTTTTTGTTTGATATTTTTTCTTATTTAAAATACATATCAATACAGACATTTTATCAATATTTCTTGTAACATGAAATTTTAATACATTGTCAATGCTAAATGTCTACATGTGACATATTCTTCAATTTTTAAGTTATAAATAGTTTTGAAAAAGATAGAAAAACGATTTAAATGAACGAATATTGAGCAACAATTTTTCCGTTACTATTTCTTCTTTACTGGTTTATTTAAATATTTTTCCCATAGAATTCCCATAGAATTATTCATAGATTGATTGTATGCAAATATTTTTTAAATTGTGTCTTACTATCGTATCTCTTACTTTATATTTTCTCACCGGGAAAACATATTTCTTGGAATTTCCAGGTGAACGGAAAGGAGGTGCTGCTGACCGGTGGCGGCGGCGGCCATGCGCCCCGGCCCGCCAGACCAGCCGAGCCGCCGCAGGCCTTCCCGTCGCCAACATCCGCACCAGCAGCAGCTCCATCAGGAGCACAATCGACAGCAGCAGCAGCAGCAGCAGCAGGAGCATCATCGATCGCGCCTGCTACCGCGGCCGTACGGCCACGGTTCGCGCGCCCTCCTGATGCTGCTGCTACTGGCCAGCAACCCCCTGGCTCAGGCTGAACCGCCGGAACCATCGATGGCTCTGGCGGCTCCATCGACTCAGTGCCACGAAGCGTCTACTACTCATATAAATCTGTGGTCAACAAGCAACAACACGGCTATCCAATCGCGGAATTTGACTATTGGCTACCTCACGGCCATTAAGGGCGGCCTCAAGGACCGTCAGGGTCTCGCCATTTCCGGTGCTCTGACCATGGCTCTCGACGAGGTAAGTTTACAACTTTCCTCTCTTTCATGTGAGTTTTAACTTTTTTTTTTTTTTTTTAAAGAAAAACTGTAGGTTGAACAAGAATAATTAGTCCATTTATTTTTATTTTATTACATGGAATCGTTTATTCGCTCACCGTGATGTATGATTAATGTGTTTGAATGCGACCGACCATCCCACTATCTTCAGAGATACAATTTTAACTCGACTATTGAGTTTTATGGAAATTATATTATTGTACCTGTTGTACGGGTGATAATAAAAATTCGTTGACTCTATCAGTTTACATGATGCGTCGATAATTGTCGATTGGCAATCCGGCGATTCGAATCCATTTAAAATGGGACGGAGTCGGTGCAATTAATTGCATTAGTTTTAATTAATTGAAGTTGAATAATGAAGAGACGGCCGATCACTTCCTTGAAATTTTATTTATACGGACGGGTCGATGCAATTAATTGCATTAGTTTTAATTAATTGAAGTTGAATCTGAGGAAACGACCGATCACTTCCTTGAAATTTTATTTTCGTTCGGCGCAATCTCGATTCCGTAATCTCATGCCTTTTCCCGCGACACATCCCGCTTTCTGCTCGTATTACACGCGGACAATTACTGCGAAATTACAACGTGTACACATAAAATGGAAACTAGTTATCTCGTCGAGATGCGGAACGTAACTCCTTCCATTAAGCGTGTTTCAAGGCGGATTGAAACGTCATACGTTGTCGATCATGCGAATAGTAATAGCATCTCACGCTCTCTAACACTCTATCCGCCATCAACCATCGACACTCTAATCGGAGAAGGTCGTCCACGTGGAAACGTGATTGATGTGTCTAAAATTATAGATTCCGGCGACTCTTTTAAAGAAAGTCGAAACTTAGATGGGATATCATTATCTCGATAAAATAACATGAAGGCGGAAAAAAAAATTGGGTTGTGGGAACAACTCTGCTTTGTCGGTTTAACTTACGTTTAATTAAATACTCGCCCAATTAAGGTGTCTTTATACACGATTTCTCTTTTTCGCGCGGTTAAAAATTTTTCAGATAATTACTCACAATCAGAGTCTGATCAGTTAGAGTAATCTTAATTTTGCATCTCTGAAGCATTTCTTTTTAAATCTTCTCAAAAGATCTCTCCTTAGATGTTTTTTTAAAACGAATCCTATTACTTGCAGGCAAGTGTTCTGCATACAAAAAAATATAAAAGAAATCTCAGATAAATTAGTATCTTGTGATAAGAAAGTGCACGCAGCGCGTTTCGAGCGTCCGAGAACATAAAAAAAAGGTAATCGCTGTTAAAAAGCCTCCGCGTTCCCTCAACAAAGTCTTTCGATCGCTGCAGCAGAGAGCATCAGTCCAGTCGATGATCCGACTGTCTTGGGGTCCATTGCGGGAAGCTTCCTCGATTACCCAACCAACGGCAACAACGACCAACAATACTTTGCGTTTCTTTTTTCCTGATCCTGCCGTAAGGCTGGTACATTCGCTGCCCCCCTCCCACTCCTGCTCCTGAAGCCTCGATAATTCATTCGGCGGATCTCCTTCCCCTCCGTCGATCCCCCGCGCATCCACGGGGGACCGTGAGACCGTTTTCGCCCGGGCTGCACGCCGGATAAAGAGGAAGTAAAAAGAGAAAGGTACGTGGCTCCCGCTCGCCGCTGCCGCCGCCACCGCCACTGCCGTCGTCGTCGCGAGGGCAAAAGTGACCCGGCGATTCCTCTTTGATAGCCAAACGAGCGCCGGACGGACCGGACAGGGTCGGGGGAGAAAGAGAGAGAGAGAGAGAGAGACACGTCGATGCCTCCGCGAGGGTTTAAAAATACAAGACCGGCGTTAAGTATTCGCCGGTCCGCCCACGCGTGGCGGCAGAAACGGCGCTCTCTCGCGAACCGTGAGAAGAATTCGCTCGCGGGGTTTGGGAACACGTACCCATCGCCGCCTTCTCCCTCATCCCGTTCCCCTCTTCCTTTCCCCTGGCCAGCCTCCTTTCCCGTCCGGTATCCCTTCCTTGTCCTCACCGTTTTTTTCTTTCTTCTCAAACCTGCCTGCACTCTTGCAACCTGTGACCACATGTGAAGGATCGAGAGGTTTCGGGAGTGGGAAAGAGGATACGAAGAGATGAGGCAGACGGCGAATCCGTACGCGCGCGCGCGCGCGTGCGAATCGTCGAAATGAGCCTAACGTCGATCCTATCACGACGCGCGATATCCGGGTGTACATGAAAATAAGGCGGCGTGGCGGCGTTACGTTACGGAGATTAATTGCCGCGTCGATAGTAATAGAGGAATGTAAGATCGAAGGCTTCGAGCAATATTGATTCGGGGCCGCCGGATGCGAGAAGATTCGAACGGATAAATTTCCCATCGAACTCTTTGCGTTTCAATCTTTTAACTCGCATCGAATAAAGCGAGTATTTATTTACTTGCCGCCCCTTTTTATTTCAAGCTCATTAAGAACGATAAAATATTTTTTCGAAATAAGTCTTTGGTAATAAAGGAGACTAAAGGACTTGAAGAAAATTACCGGTAATTTATGCACGTGTATATAAAAATGTATATAAAAATTATTTAATACATACATATATAAATATATTAATTTTTAGTAAACATTGATTGCAATTTCTTAAATACCTTACAACTGGTCTTACAATTTTTACGATTGCACATGTAGAACGCACACGTTTAAGGCAGTCCGTCTAAATAATGTACGCGATTTATAGTCGTTGCCTTAAGAGGCAAATAAGACGAAAAAAATTAATTGATAATTGGAACGATACTCGTCGCTGCGGGCTGCGACGAAATTTCTCTTTCGACAGTTCGATACACCGCGTGCAGTTGCAACGCATAATGACTCTCTTCGCGACGATGTATGCTCGCGCATTCAGCGAGTCGAAAGGTGCAGGAAACGAGTCGAGCTTTGCGGCCGTTTATTTATATCCTCCGATATGCCACGCAAGAGTAAGCATCGCGATCGCGCAATGTCGGCCTCTGTTCGCAGCTAGAATAAAGCTTGATTCACAAGCGTTTGCGGTCACGCGCGTCTATGTGTATTATACGGTGGCGATACGACATCCACCGGCGTGGCGTCTTGATTATCAAATAACTGTCACATACTTGCATACGTCGTAGAGCTTATTTTAGCCGTACTATATTATCGCTTATCAGCAGTTAATGATGCACGAACTAATATTTAGAATGAATTAATTTGTTCCTATTTCTAGACAGTAATACATTATGATAAATTGACTACTAAAAACTATTGAATATACGACTGTTTCGTAAGATTGGAAAAGTAATCTATTTGAAAAATCTTATTGAAGATAAGTCTTTGTATAAGTTGAATGTATCCTAAGCTAATTATTTTGGAAAACATTTTGAAGATATCTGTATTGTAAGTGTAATAATAATGTTGAAAATATACATTAGAAAACAATCGGCTTTAGATTGAGGGTATCTTTTTATTAGATAATATGTACATTATTTTTTCTACAACTATATAATTAAAAAGTTTTCATTTTTGAATTGTATGGAAAAGAATAATGAGACTAATGGACTAAATGAAGAACTAATATATAAGATGCTTTTCCTAATGATTCTTTTTCTTTCCAAGGTACA
Organism: Tetramorium bicarinatum; assembly: GCA_928718305.1. NCBI lineage: Eukaryota > Metazoa > Arthropoda > Insecta > Hymenoptera > Formicidae > Tetramorium > Tetramorium bicarinatum. Next base: position 7,197,653 of record OV788324.1, on the reverse strand, counting down.
ATTATTACACCAAAAATTGCGTTTAAAATAAATATCGAAAAATTATAACGATTCGAAACACTCGAAAACATTTATTTAAAAAACTCCATTTTTTTAATTATATTATAACAAATAAGCGACATAATGATGTTTTTTTTTTTTTTGAGCGGTTGAAACGTGTTAATAAGTGAGCTATTTTTCAAGACGACAATCGTAAAGCCTTTTAAGAAGTAAAAATTTCTTGCACCGTTATAGCAGCAAGTTATTCTTTCGAATGTGTCACGAAGAAAACGCGGGCGCAGATCTAACGTGTGTGAATCTTGCTTAATGCCCGGTTCGCTCACCGCGATCGCAAGTGTAATGCAGATGCAGGTGCAACAGTACCACTTTGTGCCCAAGCTTCGCCCGCGGGCACGGTGTGGTGAAAAAAAGAAAGGTAAATAAAAATCGTGGAATTCGCGCTCGCCGTATGCACTCCCACGACGTAAACTCGCTCCGCGTTCTCGGTTCGGTATATTAGTAAATAGAACGAGCGTAATTGGCGATCTCGTATAATCGACGCGAGGGAGCCTGCGCCGCGTCGTAATGGGCGCGGCGCGCTCGGCTCTTTAAGAGCGCGCAAATCGCATTTATAATTATCCATTCGCGCGAGCGCGCGTGGCCAATGTGCACGCACACGCATATGTGCCATGTGACGTGCGCGCACCTTCTCTATTAATAAATAATAAGGCGCGCCGGTGCGCAACGTCGCTACTGTTGACCCGGCTTCCTTGATAAAGGAAGTCGATTTAACGAGCCGCGGATTAAGGAGGAACGCCGAACTTTCACCGCGCCGGGACACGCGGGAGAGTACAACTTTTCGCCCAGCTGCGGCTTAACGACGCACGAGAGTATCGCTTCGAATTTGCGTTGGTGTCGACTGATAATTGGGGGACCAGAGGGGACGACGAACGTCTCATTATTGTTTTTTTTTTCTTTTATTTTACGTCTTTTAGAGCGGATTTATTTTACGGAGATTGTGTGCGTTTTACTTGGATTGCACACAGCGTTTCTATCACAAATATATTCTTTCCACGAAATGCGCGGCTATTGTGAGCTCGAAAAATACGAAACATGTGACAGTCAACGACCTGCGAATGGTACCAAATGAAAGCGGATACGATCGATACGCAAATTACTCCACAAATCTCATTATTGGATTCCAAACAAGTTTGAGTATTGACGACTGCGAAATCAAGAATGCGAGGCATCTAACGGGAGAAACATGTTTTTTTATGTTGAGACCACTTTAACGGTGCTTTAACAATTGAAACTGCACAAATTCATACGATGACAATTCTGTCGTGTCTATCTCGTTAGTATATTTAATTTATAAAACTGCATAAAGTTCAAACATGAAATACACTTTTATCATTGGAATTTTTGTTACGTTATAGCGCAGAAATCTTTTAATCAGTAGAATAAACAACACTAAGTGATATGATGATTAAATTTTATTTTAAAAAATGATTAATTAATTGAAGAGACTCTTGAGATTAAAATTTAACGAGTTACTGGAAAAATGGGATTTGAGAGTCAAACGCAGTTTGACAGCCAGATGAGAATCTGTTATCAATTAAAACAAGGGGTCCGTTTTTTAATTGTAATATTGTATCAATTACATCAAGCATTGCCGCTTTAAAAGCGTTTTACAATTAGTTTTCTGGATCGTTTCCAAGATTTCAGTTTGTCAATTTCACATTTTTTGGACTTGATTTGATGAGTGTATTTCACATCTCTTTGCCAGTTTGTCAATATTTATTTTTCGTCCGAATATTTTATTATCATTATCAGAAAATTATTTTATAAATTATTAGTTTATATGCATAATTATTAGAAAAAATTTTCAAGTGTTTTCCTCTTGAACATTATACTTCTCTACATTTAATTTTTTAAATAGTAACTTTATGCTCGTCGGAGAATTTAAGATTGATTCTCAAGACTTCGTTTTCCTGTTATTCATTAAATTTTATTTTAGCGATTTATTTACATATCTTACGCTAATTTATTCCTTCAATCATTGTATCATTTACTTATTTCAATAATCTATGTATAATTGATTACTTTACAACGAAGTCGTAAGTTTCGTAAACACTTCATTTTTATATGAATAAATATGAAGAAGTCATCAAATTCTTTTGCTTACGCGTTTATGCTATCATTCATCCTCTTTCTCTCTTTATTAAGAAACTTCCGCAAAACACACGTGTGCTTTAGAACGTGTAAATTTATTGTACAAGATAATTATAAGATATCGCGAACTTTCCTACTGGCATCCTTCCCACTTTGAATATAGCTGTAATAAATTGTACAGCAAAAACCATGAATACATAATAGCGTGTAATTTTATAATACACTTCATGAATGTCTAATTTCGATCCATGGCATTGATATAATCATTAGGTACGAATCTCATCGCGTAAATTATTACGTGCCATCGTTTACATTATGAAACTTGGCCAGTAGACAAACAGTATCGAGTAGAATTTGTAGAAAACTGTCAAAATCGCAGCTTAATCTTTTAGCAAAAGATTCATACTTTTAGATATTTTAAATTTTTATAAATTGAAAAATGTTTATACATATAAAGTTTTTCCAGATTATTTCACATGTCGAAAATATTGCCCATGTAAATCGCTTTACGATAATATGTAACAATCGACACTTCGTTTCGGTGCCGCGTATTATTTACAGCGCGTTCGCAGATTGTGTCGTAAAACTGTCCGAGAAGGCATTCCGCGCAACCGGGGGAGATATCTCTGCTCCTTCAACGTGAATGAGCCGAATACTTTCTTCGCGAAATCGCGCAATTTGAACTCCGCCGACTGAGTTCCGTTAACATTAATCGGTAACTTTCATATACGCCGTCATGTGTATCGCGACCTAACCACGTCCACACACACACACATACACACATACACACGTGCGGCACACTTCGAATACGATATTTATTTCGCCGGGAACAGCCCGCGATACACAGCGATCTGGTCTAAACGCCTCATGCACAATGCAACCGCAGCACGGCGGCCCGCAAAAGGATTTATTACACATGCGAACTTTTCAACGGCCGTGCCACCGCCGACGGTTATAATTTCAGCTCGCATTGCCAGGCATGTAAATTGGCGCGCTGGCGAAGTGACTCTACTCGGAAAACTATTGTTCGCTGGAATTCAGATTTGCATAACGACACCGCGAGCGCATAATGTGGACGCGAGCCGGATATGCCGAGTGAGCCGTACGACGAAATGCCGAGAAATAAGACGGGAACGTTGCTAATGATGCATCGGCACATGCCCAGCTATTACGGCGGACACGTGTCTGCCGCACGGCCGATTCTCGCCCGTTTATCGCAGCGCGGACCGCGGAACTTTGTCGTGGAGAATCTGCGATAAATTTTTATCCCGTAATTGCATCCGAAGTATAAGATGGTTCTGGCGTAATAACACTTGTTGCTTTAAAACGACTTCATTATATGCATACGTGAAACGCCGTAGAATTGCATTTCATCCAAATATTTTTTATTGTTAAACATTGAATTATCATGTACGAATGCACACGTAAGGAACGCGTTTGATTTTATATAAATATACCCAGACAATTCTCAAAACTAATTAAAATTGACTTTTATTTTTTTTTATATTTTTGTTTTATTTTATTTATAATTTTATTTTTAATTTTATCAAATATCTTTTATCGGGATCAAAAATTTTCTTGTTTTCGGTAGCGTGTTTATTTTTACGTGAAATAGTTGAAATCACTGTCGTAAATGTGTTTCAGATCAACAACGATCCGAACATTTTGCCGAACGTAAAACTGGTGATGCGATGGAGCGACACGAGGGGAGAGACCGTCGAGGCTACCAAAGCAATGATTGACATGATCTGCGACGGGGTCGTGGCCTTTTTCGGACCGGAAGGCTCCTGCTTCGTCGAGGCCATAGTTTCCGAGTCTCGCAACATACCTATGCTCAGTTACGTAAGTGAATCGCAAGCTTTTACTGGTTTTCACGCTTCCGCTGACTCGAATCTGACGTGTATGAGCATCGTTCGTTTCGTTAATAAGCATGCTATTGTAGACACGATTATTAATAGCGCGATATGGACACGCGATATTAGTGACGCTGCACAACGAGTGCGTTATTCTCATCTCGTGACGTGCGCTATAAAAAACGAAATATGCGAAACTGCACGAGCAACAAATATATAAAAGTCACACAATTTGCAATGGAGATTTATACACTTCCACATTATAAATTATACCGTTATAAATATGTGCATTTCCATTACAAATCGCATGATTTTTACACGTGCTTGTGTAATATTATATGTTTTTTACAGTATGTATAATATTTTAAGCGTTGCTAATTCTTTTCATTATCAAATTAAAATTATGAAAACAGTTTTATTAATTATATAATAATTATTAATTTAAATTCAACATTAGAATTTTCAATTATTTATCATGCATTAACTTGGAGATGTTATTATATCTCGAAAAGAGACGGACGGGTGAGGAAGGAGAGGGTGGATTGGGACGAAGACGGTCGAAATCTCTTGAAGCATCGCGGTGGTTTCGTGCGCGCTCGAACGGAGAAGAAGCCGGTTGAAAACGGTTTCCCGCCGGCGTGAGAACGGTGGGGTTGTAGGGCACTGACAAGGTGAAGTCGAAGGAGACGGTCGGTGCGCGGGGCGCGAGAGAGCGGCGGTGCCTAACGAAGGTGGTTGGGGGCGGCGGAGGTGCGCCCGACAAATTGAACACCCGCGGCGTGACAATATAATTACGGGCCGTATGCTCTGGGGCGTGCGTGCGCGCTGGTATGATATGCGTGCTACGTCACGGCAGTGCACGCAACGCGGTCCCGATTCGCGCCGCGCGCGATTCGATATTGTTGGTTTGAAAGAGAGAGAGAGAGAGAGAGAGAGAGAGACGCCGTGCCCGCTAGTTCGTTAAATCCAGTTCCGGTGGCCTTTAATTTGCGACAGAATTCAAGATCTGTATTTGCGCGGTGCAGAAAACGCTCTCACGATCAGAATTGCATTCGTAAGGTTATTGTAAAACATGTTTTTGCATACAGAGGGGAGGGGAGAATTAAGCGCTAAGTGTATGCGTTAACGAGATAAAATTCAATAAAATCGTGCTGGTACGTACACGCACACCCGTGCAACATGTCACGCTTTATTAAAGTCAATTGGACTTCTGATTAGAACAAAGACCTGCTTGCCTCTTTTATTTTTGTGAGGTGATATTTCTTTAAAAAAAAAGAACTAATGTATGAAGTAACGAGTAAAGAAGTTTGTTATATTTATACGTAAATTATATGTAACTGTTTTACTCGCCAATTTGTCAAACAATTTTTATGCATTAAAAAATTATTACTCTATTATATATTACATAACATTTAATGTAGGATCACCTTTTAGACATTTTATTAAAGATAAACTGGCATAACTCTAAAGTTATAAATTAGAAAATCTCATAAGGAATTAGATTTCTTCGCCACTGGCTCTTCATATTAAACTTATATAACTTTAATTGATATGACTAAGCTTATTCTATATTGCAGGAAATTTCTGTGCAAGTTACGCAAAATGACAGCTTAATTTTAAGAAGCGATTTGACTCACAACGCACGTGAAGTCGTGTAGTTGAAGTCGTATTTTTAAGATGTTGATTTTATGTTTAATAATCTTCCGCAACTGTTTATTTAAAACAGATTTGTATGTAAAACTGATATGCATATATTATACTTTATGAAGCGTTATGCAACGATTCATTTGCATAGTATATTTAAACAATTTGGATTTTTGTAACATAATAGATAAGATAAGGCGGCTATAATAATCCCTAATGTCATCTAGACTTAAAAAGTTCCGCTGAAAATGTATGCGGGATGAGAGACCACTGGAATTTGAACCCAGGACGCTTCCGTCACTCGCGTTAGCACTGATTGTGAGCCACCCGTTATCCCTCTTTATAACATATTCTTCCTCAACTTCCGTTGAACGTTGTTACGTAAACGCGGTGAGGTTATTATTAAACGCAGTGTGATTGCTGTGTGATAAATCTATACCGACAAAATAATTATCATTGTAAACCTCAGCTGTTCGCGTACTCGCGCGTCAGATCTCTTGTGTCTGATTTATTCTAAAGAAAAAGAATTCGCGCGCGCGCGCAGCCGGAAAGTCAAGAAACCCAAGCACGTTGAGCCACGGGAAATTAGCCTCGGCTCTTCAGCGATGCGCGACCGTGCTCGCCGCAAAGTCACGAATCCCAGCTACTTAACAACATTCCGGTAATGCCGATCGTATAGTCACACCACCTGCAGCTCGTACGCACACACACGCGCGCGTGCACGCGCTTACGGCTCGTGAATTTTGCTTTGACGCCGCCGCTTCTTTTACGTTTCCTCCTTCTTTTCTTGTCGCGCGACGATTAAAGTTATTGGCGTTCCTGAGCGTGAACCTATGTAAAGCAATCTGCCGGAGCAAGACGGATTGATGCTACATTCGAGCATGTCGTGCCTCGTCAATTTGCATTACGATATATCATACAAATCGAAAATAACATTTAACCTTTAGAGAGCCGGCAAATTGCACGTCATATATCAGTATATTTTTGTATTTATGTCAGTATGCCTTGTACAAAGTTTTCGTCAAGGAAATGAGTCACTATAGTGGCTTTCCGGAGAGAAAAGCTTTCGAGAGAGAAAAAAGTTACAAATTTTCTAATTTCGAAAATGAAATGTTTATATGAGCTTTTGAGGTCACTGATTATGATTACGAAATCAAATTGAATTTTCAATGATTTGACCAGTATATTGTAGACAAAACCTTAGCAGATATATGTAACTTTCCTTTACTCAAAGCTAACGACGTGGACAGTAGCTCCTTATTTTTGTTTTTTACTATTATATAAGTTTCAAGTACACAGATATCCGGATTTATATATAGATTTATAAGGCAGTTAAGTAATTATTACATGAAACCATTAATGGCTTTCTGTCTCTCTAAAGGTTAAACATCAGACATCACCGTCGCAGACGTTTTCGTTACGTATCGGAGGAGTAAATTTACGAATATTAACGAAATATATTTCCTCTCTTATGCTAAATTAATAATTCGCAAAACATGTTTTACGTACTTGTTGAGTGGGAGCAGCAAATCACTCGAAATCCAGTTTGATAAACATTTCCATCCGTTATCGGAGAGACTTACTCGATCTGAAACGCGGAAATAGTCGCGTCGCCCGCAGTTTTTAATCGAGTATCATCCGACCAAACGACATCTGCCGCGACATTTTATGTTTTCGTGAAAGTCGCCGCGATGCCAGAGGTCCCCCGTGAAACCATCAAGTCGATCCGCGACGGAAAACCACCTCGTCCACCGCGCGCGGTTATATCGCGTTATGGAAAGTTTCATGCGAGACCCCAGTCACCGTCGTCTCCGACGAGACGACGACTCGTTGATATAAATCCTTTCCGCGATTAACTCGAAGCCACCGGCTGAGTCGATCGGATTACGACACGCGAGAAGAGACCCCGATCGCGACTTAAAGGACGCCCGCTCGCCTCCCGAGACACGCTCCGGACGAACGCATGGGAAAGTGGTACTTGAACGTCGAGAGACCTCCAGACTAATTTATGTTAATTCGCAGTGATGAGAGAAAGAAACAAGCACGCGAGCGATCGGTTGGGAAACAGGGTAAAAAAAAAATCGAGCGTGTATCGTGGTCTGATTTTCTGTTCCACTTTCCAGATATGCTTATTAATGCAATAAACGCATTACAAAAATTCACGTAGAGTATAAATGTTGGAGTTTGTCATAAAAACGAACACGCATGCAAATCTCGCGTTTGTTTACATCATTAGTTTTTTTTTTCTCCCCCGATAAGATAAGGAAGAAGGAGAGGATTGGCGGCGATCGAACGGGGAATGTAGGTGGCCCTTCTCTTGGCACGTGAGGGACAAGAGAGCGCATAAGCATAAGGAGCTACCATTATATGTGCTTACTTTCACCTAGTTTCACTCGTCGCCTGCTGCAGAAATCGCACGGCAAATTTGTACGGATTCTTTTGATCAGGGAGGCCTTCCTCCGCTGGCACGTATAGATTTCTTCGAGCAACGCGCTTTTTTTCTTGCCGACGCATTCCGCCGTCCGGATGTTTGTCGCGCGTATCTCCGCTTCCGGCGTATTATTTTTTTTCTCCTTTGCCGCCGCAACCGTCTAGATTCTTACGTTTCCGAGGACGGAATATCAAAAGATTTAGCTTTCTTAATTTCTTAATTAATGCTGAAACGCGGAAATGCTACATCGAATATAAAAAAATAAAAAATCCTTTCAGAAAAAAAATGAAGTGATTAATATAAAATTCAAAGCTTCTAAATACATGTATACAAAATTGAAAGAAATGGAAGAAATTTGTATACATGATATATAAATTTTTTGAAGTTTTTCTTTATTGCGTGAAGCGGTCCTTACAATTTAGACAGTCTGTAATATTTAAATATTCTTTAAGGATATTAAATTTTGAATAAAGCGCGTATTTATTTAGCACGAAGAACATTAATAAAAAGGATTTATTAAATTAAAAATTTTTGAGGAAATTGCGAAAATTATGATTTATCACAAAAAGTATTCAATATCGCATGTTATGACTCATTAAAGCCCATTAACGAGCGCGGAATGCATGCTATTTTCTCTCTCTCTTTCTCTCTCTATGATCATATATTGTAAAGAAAAATGAGATAGCTTAAATGAATTTATCACGCGACACTACTGTGAAAAGAATTAGTCATGCCAATTTTATCCCATTTTATGCGATATGCACAAATAGACAGTCGTAACGTGAAGATTTGGACAATATCCGGAAAACGAGATCCGAAGCCTTCATGATCCAATTGTGTGCATCATTCTCGCGTTCGCCATTTAAGTATGTATGTGCCTGATAACTGGACAGAGCGAGCCGATTTATGCGGCAACACATATCTCTCGTAATAAGGCTTATGGGATACCGCGCGGTGGGAACTTTCGACAAGTAACGCGTGTGTATACGTGCATACTTGTGTCTGTACATACATGCGTACACACGCGCGCCCATACACGAGTACGCCGCCGGTGCAACCACCTGTTGATCGCGGTACCGCGCGAGACGATGACGATCCGAGAATCGGGTTTATTCACACGATTACGGTAACGCCGTTGGTGTTTCGTCGAGTTGTCGCCCGAGTGTACGTGCACGCAGTCCCCCGCTCGAGATCGCGTGACGCATCTCGATAACGACGGCAAAACGGCGAAAGTTTGGCGAGATTTGTGAGAAATTATCCTCGCACGAGGACGGGCGTTGCGAATCGTAAGTTCTGGTAACCGGGACGATCCGCGATGGTTCCCAGCGCGAAAGAAGCCGCATATTGTTGTATCGACGATGCATTTGCATGAAAACTGCTGATTCCCCTGACCTTCGCGGTCTATTTATAGCGTAGTCTGCTGCGTGATGCACTCGTGCGGACGCTTACCTGGGCCCGCGCTGCGTCGTGTCGCGTTGCATCGCGCGTCGCGTACGCCGCGATCTGACGCGGCCGGCCTTTTCTCCTTTATTCTCGTCCTGTAATACCGTTAAATGGTCGTTAAAACTTTTTAATTATCCGACAGCCTTTGTGACTGTCGTATTAGATGTTGCCGGAAGCTCAGCTGGAATGATACTCGAAGTCGCAAAAACTGCATGTCACTTTCTGGCAGCAAGTTTCTATTGCTTCTTCGCGCTGTTTCCTCATTTTTCCTTTTTCGGTTTCTTCTTTTTTTTTTTCAACTTCATAGTATTCATAATTGTACGGTTTATAGGGATTTAATTTCTGTTTATATTATTTAATTGTGACGACCTGTTCGATTTTAAACAATTATTAAATTTTTATGATGGAATAGATTTAATATTAAAAGCTTGAAAATATAAGTAAATAATATTTATCCAGAAATCTTTCTACAACTTGTGTAGAACCATAAATAAAACTAAAAATCTATCAATGAATATTAAAAAAAACTCTCGTGAGGAGGACATAGTGAGACGCTGTGTTAATCTGACGTCTCAGTTTGTTCTGAGGTATTTTTTGTGCTTTAATGACTTTGTCAACCTATAGAAAGTTATAAAACTATTAAAAATAAGACCAGAATTCTCAAAATTTTATGAGTTTCCATAAAATGATACCCCGTCTTCACACACATACTTTAATGAACGGTAAAGAAGAAGGATATGAAATAAAATGCAATAAAGAGAGAGAGAGAAAGACTAGAAGATTAAAATAATAGGAAAAAGGAACCGAAACATAAAAAAAGAGAAAACTGGCAGAATTTTAATGTAAATTTATTATATACGAATTTATTTAATTGTGATTGTTACTCGCATTTCTTTTTATCTCAGAGCTATATCTCAATGTCAGTGATATATGCGTATGGAGAAACTAAGCGCCACTTAAAACTAACCGAGGTTGGCACAACATCTGTTCCAGCATGACGCTCCGACGATCGTTAAATCTTCTTAATCGCTCGTCTCATTTAATAACCTCCGAGTGCTGGACGACCAACGACGATTCTTCGTCGGTCTCGCCACCGGTTCATTAGCTTCTCAGTCCCGTCCCGCGAGGCTGCGGCGACATTCTATTGCTCTTCGCCTTCTAAACCAAACTCTGTCCCTGCATTTATTAGCGTACGACGATATTGGCAATTTATCACAAATACTCCCTAATTACGCTCGGTCATTAAATAATCTTCGGTCACTGTGCGCAGCGCGCATTATGGCTTCAAAATCATCACCGCGCACTGTGGCTTCAAATCTTTTTCTCTTACTCAACGTCACGGCAACATATCTTCCCTGATGAAAGATAATTTTCCTTTTGACAAATACCAAAATTTTCCCTTGCGATACAGTATTGAACTGTTTGTCCAAGCTACAAAATTAACGCGAGTTTTAATACACGTTTATATAAATATCTTGCTCTCTTAATAAAGAAAATTAAAAAACAATTTATTAAAATCATTAAGCTTATAATACACAGTCAAACTAGTTTTATAAAATTATGCAGAATTATACATCCTATAGCTCAATTTAATGAATTCTAATTAATTAAATAAAATTATTAAGCTTATAATACACAATCAAACTAGTTTTATAAAATTAAGCAGAATTGTACATTCTATAGCTCAATTTAATGAATTTTAATTAATTAAATAAGTCTGTCTAATTCACACTTGATAATTTAGATTCTGTTTATAGAAAGATATACAAGTAACTTTCTAAAGAATCCCGTGTTTATACCTGTGTCTAATAAAACATTTAATGTTCTGCCAACATATACCTATAGTGCATCTTATAAATTATCCATATCCTGACAGGAATAAAAAGAAAAGAAGGAGAAATCTCTTTTCTTCGTAGGTTAAGATGTCTCGCCTTTCTGCCGTACACATTCAGCTTTATGTGTTCAGATAAAACTGTACGACGGTGCTGTACGTGCATATCGATCACGTGAACCGATTTTTCTGAATGATGCGAGCGATCGGGTACGCGTTCAGCATACTTGGGCGGTATACGAAACGAGCACGCTATCTTTAGCAACTGGTATACAGCAGACGAACGAGCGAGGCATGAGAGTACCGGTTTCGCGAGAATCGATAGGATTCGTTCGTCGTATTATCATCTTTTAAATATATTATGATGTTAAAGGGAGACGCGTGGAAAAACGGCGGCGAGCGAGACGGCCGCCGTTCGAATGTTGACTTGCTTATGCGCGAGCCGTTGATACGCCAAGTAAGCAGAATGCTGATAAAATGTGCCGTTCGCTTAATTGGATCGTGCGTTCCGCGACGGTTTCGCGATACTCGCGGAAAATCGCGCGAATGAAAATCACCGCGCCGACAATCGACCGAACAGTCTCGCCAGATGGAAAACCGGTCGCGATTGCACGAGTCTGGAGACGAGCTCGCGCGATAATTGCCTTCTACCTTCTTTTTATGTCGTCTCTCGTCTCCATTTTGTATTCCGCGCGCTCGAGAGAGATCATCGCTCTTGACCAGTATCTCGATAATGAGACATTTGCGACCAAGAGTATCTAAATATGTAGGCGCAACAGCTATTTCCTGTTCATTTCCTGTTAACGTACGATTCTACACACAAGATGTCCTAGAAATTGCAATATTCAGGAGACAGATTCTACTGGAAGTTGATTTTTTTATCAAAGAAAGCCTTGTCATGACTTGTGATTTTTCACAAATTTTAATTCCCAGCTTGAAGTATTTAGGAAAAGATGTCGAATACTTAAGGCTCGTCACCTGGAATCTTTGTCGTGCTGAACAAGGAAGAAAAATAATAAAATCACATAAAAATTCAACGAGATATAAAACAGTGTGTTATACTTGTGACTTGTACTATAAACTTCGCGGGAACTTAATTTATACCAAAAAGCTTAAACTGAGACCGTAATAATTTTCGAACAGAGACGATTAAAAAAATATAAAATTCGCGAAAAATTATATATAATCTAATTAATCATCCCATTAGGACTTATCTCATATTTATACAAATTGAATAAAATGTAAATTTAACTAAAATATGTAAATATGATTAAAATCAAAGATGAAAAATGAGAATAATTTGCAGAAAGGGAAGCATGATTAAAATCAAAGATGAAAAGATGAGAAATGAGGATAATTTGCAGAAAGGGAAGCAGAAATATAACTGTTCACAAGCGATTTTAAATCGACAGATTTTCAATAAAATTTGAACGCATTTAAATGTTATCGCAGACCGCAATATTTTACATCTATCTGCAATTAAATATTATCGATCGGATACTTTTCATCTTTCAACGTTGAATAAAATTGCGTACTATTGGTATCTTAAAGAAAAGAAATCGTAAAAATTTTGCCTGCTGCAACTCGGAACGACGTTGTATCGAGGTAAACAAAAGGAGTCGCTAAATTTTCTACGTGAATTCGCTCGGATCGGTGATGTTTCGTGTGCCGCGCGACGGAGGAATCCATTCATTACGAGCGGAAAACTGGCCGTGCTTTCGCGCGCACAGATGTGCTATTTTTAGAACGACGGAATGGAAGAATGAGCGAGTGAGCGAGCGAGCGAGCGCAGCGCGTGAGAGAATACTGGTTTCGCGCGCGCGGTCGAGAGTCCGACCCCGCGTTTGCTTCATCATCATCATCATCATCGCCGTCACGCGTGTATATTTATATTGCGTGGAAAAAAAATGGGCGGGTGTGTGTAACGTAATATTGCACAAACAGGATCAATTAATATTTATGCGCACCGGCGTGGCGCGGCGGCGAAGCGAGCGAGCGAGCGAGAGCGCGGCCGTCGCTACCGCCGCGCCGTATCGAGAATAATAAAAATTGGACAGGGCAAACAAACGGTTACGAGGGAACCTGTTAGATAAATGCGTCATCGGTCTATTTCGTTCTGGTAGTAGACACTGCGCTCCGCTCCGGCGAGCATCCACCGCCACGCACCAGGATACATGTTCCTGTTCCGAATCTTTACCGTACTCGTCTATTTTTATACTCGTCCGATGTATTTATAGCCTCGGTATCAGCCTCGTGACTTGCGCGCGCGACGCTTTCTTGGAACGTTATTATCTATTTCTCGGGAAGTCACGGTGTGCAATTGCCTCGAGGTAAAGAGCAAAAATTATGCGCCCAAGTGGCGATTCGGTGGGGAGACAGCACTGGATGTAGTACTGGAAACGTTACCAACAACGCCAAGGTTATTAGCGTCCCCGTTGTGCGATTAATTTATCGACATAGATGTGTTTATTAATATAAACGATTACATTTAATATCCAAAAAGAAAAATGCGATATTCGACATCGGTCGATTGTCTGCGCCTGTCTTTCATATTTTGGAAATTCGAGATGAGGATAGTAACCAACCGATCCTTTCATTGTCCAACTTTCATATCGATCAGTGTATTGCCCGACTACGCGCAATACAACGCGAGTTTAATAATAACGACCACTTCGCGAGAAAGCATCGCTCAAATGACTTGGCGGACAATGACGAGGCGATATCCGATCGATGACATTTAATTGCTGATAGATGTAAAATATTGCGCTCTGCGATAACATTTAAATGCGTTTAAACACTAATGAAAATCTGTTGCATCAAAATCGTTTGTGAACAGTTATATTTCTGCTTCCCTCTCTGCAAACTATTCATTTTATTTCACCTTTGTTTTTAATTACATTAAATTTTAAATTTACATTTTATTCAATTTTTATAAATATAAGGTAAATCCTGACAATGGGATGAACAATTAAATACAGTTTTTTATACCTCGCGAATTTCACGATATTTTTTTTTATCTACACCCAAAAAATATTTTACATTCAAAGTGATTTTTCCCATAGTCTCATGTTCTAAGCTAACTGTTTTACTGCAAATTTTTCTTTCAATTATTTTTCTTATTTTTCTTTCAATATGAAAGTTGAAAAAAATGAAAAATATTTTGTTTTTACTATTTTTCTCTTGATTTCAGAGGAATCCTCTTGAGATCTAGATAAGAGTAAAATCTTCTAATAATAAGATTTAGAGAATTCCACGTATATTAAAAAAAATTTTTTTTTGGGGTATACAGTTCGAGAATTATTACGGTCTCGGTATTTCGAAACGATTCTAATTTCATCGAAATGTTTCTAATTTTTGCCTCTGATATTTATGATTTCCGGTAGAAGCGGTAATTCTATGTGTTTTACTTCTAGTTTATTTATAATCTATCATCATTAGTCGTTAATGTCGTGCAGAGAAATGTACAGACTCGTTCCATCAAACAAGCACAACGTGACAAAATACATTTCTAATTTATGACAAGGTAAACGATGAAAAACCAGTTGTAGCACAACAAAAGTGTGCGTAACATCAGCATTAGTTGTCTGTGGACGGCAGTTCGACTTTGGCTTAATGTAGGTGTTGCCTTCAGTGACGACGATGCACCCGGTTTCAAGCTAAAATACACTCAATTAACCCTTAATTGGTCGGCACCAATTATGGATCCCATACGAACGCGTATTCATTTGGTCAACAAGAATGTATGGTCCGCCGACGAAGTCTCTTTTTTTTACATCTTACGATGATTATTATGTTGCAAAGAGCGAATTACTTGAACTTTTGATTATTAAGATATAATGTGTATGCGTCTATATTTATCTAGTTGAATACATACATACAGCACTGTAATACTAGGCGACACGTAATCTATAATAGTGTAAGATGGGCGAGTAGGGCTATTTCATTCTCTAATGTCACCTAAACTTAAAAAGTACTTCTGTGACTTCCCGCTGAAAATTTTATGGAGGATGAGGGATTTGATTTCGGGATCCTTTCATTACTAACCACTCGCGTTAACACGGAGTCACGCGTTATCGCGATACATAATCTCTCAAGTTTTAAATTTTAATAACTGTTATTTTTTGAAATTGTGTCCAAAAATACATGAAAATTAATCGTTTAATCTGCTATGATTCGTTCTATCCGGCTCGATGCGGTAAAAGCTCGAGAGAGATGAAGATGGAGAACGACCGCATTGAAAATCATGCAGATAAAACGCAGAAAGTCAGATATACACGAGCAAAAATGGGATATGTCGCAATGGCTTATTCATCAACACACCTTTTTGCAGTCGGCAACTTTATTGTGGTGAAACTATAATGAATAGTAGAATACTGAGTAGAACATAAACGTGTCGACGTGTTTCTCGAAGAACCGATGCAAGGTTAAACTGGATTCCTGCTTGTCGTCATCACTTCCGTGTTCACGATAATGAGATCAGTCCAGCTGTCACATTTCTCGCCAAGAATAACATTCACAACTCCTTCGTAACGCGTGCGTTAAAAACGGGAATCCTTGGTTCAACAGAATCAAGTTGGTAATAATCGTTTTAATGCTTGAAGAAAATATTCAGTTTTTACTTATTTAGAGTATTTTCTGTGCAAGATATAGATCAAAGATTCTGTATCTTTGATAATATTTTTCATTTGCAATTCTTGCTTAAATTATATTCTTACTTAATGTGAAATTTTATTACGAATTTATTATTACTTCGCATGGAATCTTCTCATAGGTTTTTGCGTAAGAAACAAATTTCTAGTTTCATAATCGGCCAAGCACGTTATTCCTTACAGCGAGTGTACTGTCTATCAATTTCGAATATTTTCTCTCTTACGGACGAGCAAAGGAAGCGAAAGCGATAAATACTTTTCACAGCGATTCTGTAGCCTCGTTCCAGGAATAGATAACGGTTTAGTCGCGATATACGTAATGTCCATTGCAAAATCGATCTTAATGTGTCTGATTATAAATCATTGCATCTTTGCACACAACTATTGCACACAAAGTCGTGCGCTACGAAAATAAATTTTTGACAATAACCAGCAATGATAAATGATTAGACGATCACTTTCTCATTATATCTTGAGTAAAATACCGCAACTATATGGTAAGTAAAATACATAAACTAAATAGCCCTGTGAAGTGACGAGCACGTACAACGATTTGCACGCAGCTTGATTTCGCGGGACGATCTTGATTAGTCGATTATATCTCGAGTCCGAGTCATGTCAGTCGGTTTCATGAAATCTTCAGAGCAACTTGAGACGCCTTTTGGAGTTGCAGCGCAAAGTGCGTGTGATTTTAACGAGTTGAGACAGCTCGCCCGCAATTGCTTTAATTTGTCGCCGGCCGAGCTCGTTCCAGCGCAACATTAAGTCTAATGTTCTAAATATAATTTCAAGCGTCGCTGATAACTCGTATAATTAATAGACGACAACGCGGATAATTTATCAACGCGTCGAATAAGATTATCGTGCGTTTTCGATCGGTTGTAAAGCACGTCTCTGCTGATAGAAAACCGCCCAAACGAGGAAGTAAGCGTCAGCCCCAGGCATTATGTGTCGCACGATAAATAACGTCTCGTTTCGATTCGTTGAAATGACGATATGGATAAATGACTGTACTGTGGTAGTGAACAAAGGAATAATACGATTAATATTTCACTTACAAGTAACCCTACCTTTCTGTGACTCGTCGATTTTAATGAAACTCAGTATATTTGTAGATTAACCAAATATAATAGACACATATTTTTTTATATCGGCAATGGTGCAACTTTAAGGATAAAAACTACCCCTTATATTGATAAGATACAATTAATTCACTCATTGCATTTAAGCTCACGATATTGAAACTATTTCTGAGTTTTGGAAATAATAAACGAGTTTTCGTCGCTGAAAGTAAATTCAATGTAAAAATTATAAATGAAATTCAAAATGACAGATCCAATATGGCACCACTATATTATACATATAATTACAACAATTACAACAATCTTATCTCGCTCGTTACCGAACTCAGAAACAACTGACGAGGAGGTGACGAGAGACCATTCTTATTTCGCTTTTTGTATTTTTTCATTATTCTTTTTATTTTTATTTTTATTTTTTTATTTCTTTGCTTATAAGTGTAAGAGGTAATTTTCACTCTTAAAGTTGCACCATTGCAGACATAAAAAAATATGTGTCTATTATTTTTGTCTAATCTACAAATATAGTGAGTTTCATTAAAATCGGCGAGTCACACAAAGGTAGGATTACTTGTTAGTGCTCCGTAAATTGTACTGCTGGATCGATCACGAATTTTGATGTACGTGGAATCCTCTGAATCTTAAAGGATTATCTTAATGGAGTTCTAATATATTTATTAAATTATATAACTTTACTAATTATATATTAAGACATTAATTCTCCATTTATCAGGAATGTCTATCTAAAATTAATTAATTCTTCTACTCCATTAATTTTTTAGCACTAACTTTATCACAAATCTTTTCACGAAATAAACTTTGAAGCTTTACTTATAGTGATGCTAATGGGAGGGGGGGGGGATTCTCAGCGAAATCCACCTGTGGCACTCAGATTCGGATTAGGTCCATTGTGCTTCCCCTTGTCCAGCCTACCACCGATTACGAAAGTCCGGTTCTCCTCCAGAAGAGGAGTCGGTCTCCGATCGGTAAGCGCTTGAACTAAATAAAAATAGCGTATATACGGGATAAGGAACTACTGAAGATAATAGAAATTTATCAATTTTGAGTAAACTTTAGTAAAATTTTACTGAAAATAGTTTACTGAAAATACTGAAAAAAGATATGAAAATAATTGTTCATAACGTACGGAAAGGATAGTCCAATAAATATTTTCGCGAGCTTTGATTTGGGATTTTGAAAAGTGCAAAGAGACGGCCATCGGAATCGCAAATAAAGAGAAACGCGAGGAGCACCTTGGATATTTGCTATTTTAATTTGAAGCGAGACGCTAGGCTGTTTCGAAACGCAAACACTTCATGCCAATTGTAGAGAATTTTCGAGATATTACAATCTATGTCGTACATTCACAAATTCATTTACTGAAGTTTGATATGTTTTTTATGGGTTAATTTGCAATCGCTACAGATATACTTTGTCCCTAATCAACTGTTTACGTAACACTCCGTTTTGCGCATACGAAAATTGCGCCGATCGCGATTACGCGACATATCAGAATCCGTGTTTATTCTAAAAGTCGAGTTTTTATCTCTCTTTAAAAACAGGATATAATTAACTTTAGATAATAAAATTTCACAGTTCTCAAGTCGGAGACAAAAAAGAACGACGGGACGAGAGAGCGAGAAAGAGGAATGCATTATTAAATTAAAATTTTTGAATTCAATCCATTGTCCAAGGAGGATCCGTGGAGGATCACATTCGATGTTGCCATGAAAACGAGCGCGCGTTAAGCAGCCGAAAGAGCTAGAGGCGCAAGGGAGGAGCGCATTATTAGCGAATGAACCAGCCGGAGTATTGGGTACACACGACGTCGCGAGACACAAGTCGTCGCGTCGCGCGTTTGTTCGGTTTTGTGCGCCGTCTCGTTCGTGTATGTATGTACATCCAAGGATATCGTCGCGGCGCTACACGCGGCGCACGCGGCTCACTAACTGCCTGTGTTTATCGCCGGCTATATTTAGCCCGGGCTATTACTTCGCCGAGCGCGACAGACCGAGCGAGCGAGCGAGCGGAGTGAACGAGCCGAGCCGAGCCGAGAGCGGCGGCAACGCGCCAGCATCAGCAGCCAGCCTGTAACATTACGGCCGCGTTCCCATGGCGTGTATATCCCCGTCTCATGCCACGAGATATCCCGTACGATCGCCCTCGCCGTTCTTCCATAGGACGACCGTCGCTGGACGGGGACCCTACGTCGCTGCGCGATCATCGCGATGCCGCGCGGCGTCGCAGTTGCTCACTGTGCTCGTCTGCAGCGGCGCATCTCGGCGACGTGGAATAGAAAATCGGGGAAAAATTTTCCATCTTTCGATTTTTCCTCGCGCAAGTGTTGCAATATTGGACGTTCCAAAGTAAATATTGGAACAAACGTTTTCTTTTCTACACCGTATAAGCTGCATTAATCTCTTCATCTCTTCCCCCCCCCCCTTCTCTCTCGCTTTCCAGTTTTTAACAGTACAGCGCTTTAACAAAATACTATAAATAGTCCCGAAAAATAAATATGTATTCAATGTTAAAATGAGTCAAGTACGTGACTTTAAATTCGACCCGCGAACGCGGCCGTGGAAGAAACCGCTAAGGAAATGTGCTCGATACCGCATAGGATCGCGCACCTGTTGTCGTCGGGAGAATTACCCAACGAATCTCCCGTCGGGAGATGCAAATTAACTCGCGACGCAGAACTTTCTAGAGTCCACTTTCCTCGTGGAACCGTGGCCTCGTGGCGGAGCCGTACCGACATACGGAATCTCCGAAAGCCCCGCGCACTCCTCCGCTCCAGCCGCGAGAGAGTCCCGAGATCGCGGCGGCCCGCGGGAGTGACCGTCGTCGTGCCTAAAATTTTCATTTTGTTCCCCCACGGTTAAAACCGCTCTCCCAAGTGGCGCTTTGGCCGCTTTCGACGCGGCGAACACGTTCGTGCGCGCGAACTATCGCTATTTGTCCGGCATGGGCTATAAATAGAGACGCTGTTGATTTATGAAGAAATGAAGGCATCGGCCTCGCGGTGTGTGCGTGGCATGGTTACGCGTTGCGTGCGCGCGGCGTGCCGCCTCCTCCGTGTGCACGTGTGAGCAGACCGTAGTCCTCCTCTATCCCCTCTTTCGACTACGCTTGGGCCTCTGATCTAGGGCCGCATTTATCCTTCGGCCCGGTGATTTCGATTAAAATCACGCTTGTGTCTTTTCCGACTATTTATTCCGCTACAAGTTTTTCTCTTTACACGGATGCGTGTATTTATAATAATGGCTGTTTTACAACAAGGTACACAGATAACACTGTGTCGAACATGTTTCGAAAGTAGTTTAACACTTGACACAGGGTTAACACGTAGAAAAACTCAAGTAATAAAATTTGAAATTTAAGCGACGTGATCAATCATGGACAGCAAGGCAGTGGCTGCCATGGGTCTAAAGGGGATATTCCATACAACATTTTCCTACATGGGAAAATGCTCGGGATCCTCAGTGGGAGAGCTGTTGGGGAAAAATATTCTGGGGATTCCCCAATAATATGGGGAACGTTACGGAATAATAACCTTTATATCTGGCTTGAACGATTTACTCGGGGATCTCTTTTCTTGCGTAACCTTGGGGAAAATGAGTAAATTATTGCCATTCCACACATCAGCTTTCCTACCTATGCCTGAACAGGGAAGCCGCACGGAAAAACGTATGGAATACCTCCTTGACACTGCGCGACTCTGTAAAAAGTACGAGTGTGTAAAATATGAGTGTTGCTAACTTTTTAAAAAATTTTATTTGACTTGTGATAAGAGCTCTTTTTTCGCTGTTAACATACAATTTAAATTTAATTAAATAAAAATATAATGTTTGTTACATTAATGTCTTAGCAGATCAAACCAAGTTCTAATTGTTCCAACAGGAACTGTACACAGCGGAAGTCAGTGTAACGTTGCGTGTCCTAGCTGCAAAAAAAACCTAATATTTGTCCATAGTTGTATAATGCAAAAGAACCACTCTACCTCTTATTAGTGAATCTTTTATTTGTCGCATTATTAATCTCCGGTATTTTAAATTCTTTCACGGACTTGCGGTCCACTTTTCGTGAAGTAAGTCGAGAAACATGAATTCGCAAAACCAACGCTTTGTGCATACTTCGTAGTTGATGTCTGATCGGAATGAATTACATGGCGAGGACGATAGTCAGACATCGTAAAACAGTCGCCATATCAGAATGTAGAAGATATGAAAACCTGCACTATGCGCGCGATACGATAAAAAGACCCCGGGGAGTCCTCCGGGTGTACGTGCCTGACCGTGTCGTCTCGCCGATTAAAACGCACGCTTCGACTTTTGACACCCAGACTCCCCACATGCGGCATGGGTTAGTAGTAAATATACTCGTGCTCTATGTATAGATACGTTCGCCGATGAATAACACAGTCTAAATATAGTTCCGACAGTTTTAAATATCGACGGCGTCCATCGACGCTTTCGTAAGAGGAGAGAAAGAGAGAGAAAAAGAGCTCGCGTAGTAAAGAGCTCACCATCATAGGAGATCGAAACGCAGAGAGGAATTCTTCGCCATAAAGAAGGACGAAAGTTACAGACTCTCCATTTGGCATTTTTTATCTCTTCGATTTTTCTTCTAATCGCCTGTTATTCGAGATTGATGTCTCTTTTTGCGTTCCTAAACCGTAAGGAAACCGCAACGCGTTGTGCCGTTTTCATAGTGCATTCCAGAGAATATAATAATATAATACGACTACGGCCTAAAGATGTTCCATCGGTGACCTCGAAACGTGCCACGATCCATGCTTGCCGATCGTGACCTTTGCCACTCAGGAAACTGACAATTCCGCAAAAGCAGAGTCGTTCGTCGTCGTCGTTGTTGTTGTCACTGTTACTGCCGTCTTGGGTTTGTTATTTAACATTTTTCAAAATTATCAGGACGATCAAGATACCAATATTTTTAATTATCCCACATTGATAAGATTGCCAAAGGTTAAGTTATGCGATAATTAACGAAAATTTAATAATCTGAAATAAGAACTTCGTGAGAGCTTACGAAACACTTTCGGCGATAATACAACTGAAATAAATTGCACGCGTGAGTATTAATATCGCGATTTATCCGGCGAAACGGTCTGCTGTATCACTGATTCTTCCGGCCGAGTAAATAACGATGGAAAAAAACGTTGAACGATAGCTGTTAATGCAGATTTACAGTTATAAAAGAATTTATTATATTGATACGAGATATTTAAATGTATCTTGAATATATTTTTATTCGGTGGGTGTGTTCCGTCGTAAAACTCGAAAGAAACTACAACATTCAGAATTGAATCATCCTGAATTTATCAGAAAAATTCCTTTCTCGGCTGTAAGGTGTTTTTACAAACACCTAAAGTTAAAAGTTATAAGTATCGTTAGTTCATTGTATAAAGAGATCCTCTTGCAAGAATATAGTAAGAATAATTTATTCAAAGTTTTGATAGATACACAAACAACTGACAATTTCAATCTCAAGAATCTAAAGAGAGATTATAAAATCTTTTGTACCTGTTTTTACGTAGATTTTATTGAGTCTTAACGTTATATCTGATATAATCGATTTATTCATTTTTAATTTTTAAGTTGTAATTTGTAAAAACTTGTAATGTTAATAATACTGGACGTTAATTTTGCATTAAATTTTGTAAAATAAATTCCACGTTTACCGAAGAGTATTATCATTTGCGGATAATTTAGTGAGATTGGAACACCTTGTATTCGGCGTCGGCAACCAAGAGTTAATAGCCGTTATTAACTGGATGCAATCATCAATTTGTTCCTTTTATATTCGCAAATTCTAGGAAACGATTTTCTTGTTGTCTGCATCCTTCAAGTTTGAGACAACTCCTTTCGGTTATAAAAGTTCCTATAAAATAAAATTCTATATCATTTTATTTTATATATCTGTTTAAATAAAAAATATGCTGTAAAATAATATTTATGCCACTATTAATATTATCAATATACGTAGCAAGTTAATTAGATAAATAAGAGAAATTATAAAAAGATAAATTTAAAAATGCACCCAAAAATTACGATAATATTTAAACATTAATATCTAAGAGCAACTTTTTCTTCATCGAATTTTATGCATCGAATCTGATCATCGCACGGATTTTAAACATTCTAATTAGCTATCTTTAAAAACTTAATTAAAAACTTTAAAAAGTTAATTAGATAAATAAGAGAAATTATAAAAAGATAAATTTAAAAATGCACCCAAAAATTACGATAATTTTAAACATTAATATTTAAGAGCAACTTTTTCTTCATCGAATTTTATGCATCGAATCTGATCATCGCGCGGATTTTAAACAGTTTAATTAGCTATCTTTAAAAACTATAAACATTTTGGAATTGGGATTTTTTTCTCAAATAGCTTCAGGAATTTGCCAAGTAGTGCAGCAGGTCTAGGACATGTATTTTTTTCGAATATATCATTTATGTGTAATCTTATTATGAAAATCTGTAAAAGTATGGGAAATTGTTTTCAATTATTTTGATAGACATTATTAATTAGCTCTTCAATTATACGTATACGTGTAAAAGTGAGAATAATAACATTGCTTTATATTCCGACAAGTGTTTGGTTTCTTCGTGACTCTTTTTCTTCAGGAAGATCATTTCCGTTCCATCCTGAAGATATAATGAGAGTCGTTGATTTGTATGCGATTAAAAGAATACACTAAGTGTATATCGACGTGAAAAGCGTACAAGTTGAGTTAAGACGCGTCACGTCGTTCTTCAACGATTTATGAAACAGTTTAAATGACACGAATGCCAATGTGCTCGATACATCCGCCGACAATCTGACATGAACTTGTGACATTATTTCGGATGTTTACGACAATAACGACTGGTACTGACAACATCTCGGCAGCAGCTAGTGATATACTTTGTTCTTAAGAAGAAAGATGATATAAATACAAGCGACAATTAGATATTGCTATAAATAATCGGTCACTTTTGTTTGTTTAATTATTTGTTTAAAAAAAGGTCATTTTTTTTCCATTCCACTCGACTTATCGCAACGATATGGCTTTGCTATCAAATTTCACGCGAATGTTTGTTGCGCGATACTTAAATCGATCGACGTCGGCGGAGTTGTGTACAAAATCACAATCGACATTCGTTCAGCGTAATTTTTATGCATGACTCAAAACATATATCTCTGAATTGGCACATCGTGCGGCATTATTTGTAACATTTAGAGATCGCGTATTATTATCTCGAGTATCCATATTGAAAAATCGATCAACGGTTCTTATGTGCAACGAGAATCCGTGATGCAGATCGAGAGATCGTTAAAGTTAGCCGGCCGCTGCAGGAACGAGGTCTTTTCGCAATTGTTCCTTTCTTTTTTCTTTTTTGGCCGCCAAGGCGCCGCTACACAGCGGTCACACTTGACGCAAAACCCGAGTCGGCGCGAGTCGTTAAAAAAAAATTTCATTTCACGACAAAAACGGAATTAGAACGAGGCTGTAGGTGGTGCGTTGCCGTATAATCGAAGGACGTTGACATACAAACCCGAAATTATTTTCCGAGAAACGTGTCGCGAGATCCAAGCCGAGTGGTACTCGTCGGCGTAAGTTCACGCGAGGCAGATGTTCGCCGAGATCAGCCCCGAAGAAGAGTACGTATCTCTGTAATCCCTTCAAGACGTCAGTCAGGGCAATTAAGAACATTGAGATTTCTTTATTTCGCGAGCAACACGAGGCAACGATGCGCCCCGTCGCGGGGAGATCGCCGTTATTATTGTTAATTAGTGCCGTTCAAAAGTTGAGCAAACTCGTCGCGAAGGCTGCGAACGGCCTGTTGCGCAATGTCGAAGCAGCGATTATTCAGCGCGAACGGCGGATCGACACGTCGCGGTCGCCGCGACGAAGGATGCAAAGCCGTCGTCGCGCGATCGTCGGACGAAAGAGGATTTCCCCGACTGTTTTTCGAGCAGTCTCGTTGCACAACCAGACACAATCGGCCGGTAAATAAAACCAGCTCGTTGTGCCACGAAGTGAGAGAGAAAGAGAGAACTCTCGAGTCTTAAGCTCCCTCAAGGTGGTCTCGTCTAAATATAGCCGAGTGGAAGCCCAGAATAACATCACGCCGAGCCGGCAATGACCAAAGCTCACCTCGCCAGCATCTCGTTCACGAACTAGGATAACCGCCTCGAGTGGCGGGTCAGTTTCGTTCGCCGGTCCCTCTAACTATCATCGTCCTTTCACCCAACGAAAAGATAAACAAGGAGATAAACAAACTTAACGGGAGGCGGCCCGTATAATGAGAGAAGAGTGAGATAACATACTCCGAAATATACTCTCTCGATCGCGCGTCGTTTAGCGTCTGAGAAAACGTCGGAATGAGAGTGGCGTGGCAATTGCAGAATAACAACGCTCCCATACATCACAAAACTTGCAGTTACATTATAGCAATATTGCAACGAGATTGCAATCTTGCAGCAATATTGCTACAGTGCTGCAAGTTTTGTGCTGTATGAGCTACTTGTCAAGAATCATAAAATTTTTGAAAATACTCGCAATCTTGAGCATTGACATCGAAATCACGAGATTATTATTACAATGAAGAGAAATGGTAATCTGGATAGTAAAATTGGAAAATCTTAAATTCAATAGAAAGCCAAGAAGACACAAAAAATCTATGGTCCTTCCAAAAAAAAAAAACGAAAGAAACGTATCAGTGTCAATCAAAATTCGTTAATTAATGTCTCAGATAATTGTTTATTATTTCGTTTATATATGTATCTCGGGATACTTTTTCTGCGAGATAGTCAAGAGAGACAGATCGGTCGTGTTTAGGATGTGAAATACGTGGGAGGATATGGGTCATTGGCCTGAGATGTTACCGTAACGAAGCATTCCGACGTATGTTGAAAAGTCCACGTGAAATCATAATTCTAAAATTAGCGTCTCGCCCACGAACTAGGCTAACCGACTCGAGCGTATCGGGTCAGTTTCGCCCATCGAAGATGCCAATCCCATTGGGCGGGGAGAAAAAGCGGGAAGTCCAGGTTCCGATAAACAAACCTGACCCGCTTCGGCTCTCTTTTCTATTCACGGCTCCGCGAGAAAGACAAATACGTATGTACGCGATTTCTTTCTCCTACCAGCTCGACGACGAAGCTGCTGCTGAGAAACTGGTCACCAGCTTGTAATCGCGGCACGTGGGTCTGCGTAAGCTAATTTTTTTAACGATATATCACGCTCGTGCAACAGTTGAGCGAAAAACAAGCGCTTCTCTGTCTAGAAATTGCCGATGCGTGAATGTCAAAGAAAAAAAGAACTAGACGAAAACGATGAGAGATCCATGTTAGACAGAGTGAAAAATAGGAGGATACTGAAACGTGAAATTTTTCTGTTAATATCTGCTAGTATCGGGTTTTAAGTTTTGTCCCTTATATTTCCTAAATCTTAATTTTATGAAAAATACTATTTAAAACAGTGAAAATTGGAAATGATTTGAATTAAATTATCCTACGAATCTTATCAATAAATCATTGAATTATGCATAGTAATAGCAAGAATCACTAATTTATTCGAGTAGGTATTTTGGTGGATACTCGGGTACAAACATTTTAATTAACGATTTATCTTCCTTTATTATAAAATATAAAAGTAAAAATATACGAATAAAGAAGAAATATCTGATAAAAGCCCGCCGGTACCGATATACATATAATATCGGTGGACGATGAGACGTGAAATACTTGCTTTCGCGACGACATTTCTCTCTCTTTTTCGATTCGCTCTTGACTTACATAATGTTGTTCATGCATTTAAGTTAGGCCAAGGGCTACCAGAGACTGATTGTTAATGAAAAATCGACGACGAGCGAACGTGTTACATTATACTTGCCGCGCGATCGTGCCGCTGAAAGGCGTTATTACATCCCGGATTCCCGGATAAAGGAGGACGGGGAGGCCGGTCTGCCCGTGCCCGTCCAGGAAGGATGAAAGAGAGACCCTGAGCGGCCGCGGCTCGGCGGTGGTCGCTAAGAAAGAACTGACCCCCACGACTGTCACGTTTAATTTATATGTTAATGAGGAGCGCATGTCACATTTCAGCCGCCCCATCCACCTCTTCTCTGGATACGTAAGCGCGCATGAGGAGACTCGCCCCGTTCATTCCACTTCTTCTCTTCTTCATCCTCTCTTTCTCTTCCCCTTTCTTCTCTCGTCTCTTCTCTTCTTCTTCTTCCTCCTCCTGCCCTCCTTCGCCCTCGGGTTTATATTTAACCGCGCCACACACCATGGCACCCGACGCAGCCAACTTTGCCGCGTTACTCCCGGCGTATCTCCATCCCTTTCCCTCCCTTTCTCTTCCTTTTGCCACAGTTTGGCTTACCCTCCTCTTACCCGCTCCTCCGTCCCTCTTCCTTTTTCTTCCCCTTCGCGGCGGTCCGTTTCCTCTTTTTTTTTCCCCTTCCCCCTTCGCGGCTACGCTCGTTTTCGTTGCGCCGACGGAGAGAACGGGGCAGCCCGCCGTACGGGTACGCATCACGCACGAGTTCCTCATACAACGCGTGCGCTCGTTCACTTTCAAAGGAAAGGGCGGATTCGTGCCGCGCGCGCTTCCTCCCACGTTACGGTTGCCCTTGTAGAAATCTCAGGAATCATTGGGATCGATGAGCGATTAATTCTCTAATCGATTATACGTCGTAAAAATAGTTATTTTATTTTGTGATCCCGTTTCTTCCGTATGTGCTTCATTCAAAATAAGGACGTAGAAAAAAATTATAATAGGAGAAATTCTCAAAAACTCTTGCGTTATTCTTTTCCTCAATTTTCAAACTTTATGTATTAACAATAAACCTACCTAAATAAATTTATTTTGTCATTTTGTAAAAATTGTTTTATTTATTATTTAATCCAGTACCAAATTGACTATTATTTGCATTTAATTGTAAGAAATTTAATTTGTTTTAACCGGTCATTTGACCGGTCACGGTAGAAATTGGTATACATAAAGTCTCAGTAAGTTTAGTATTAAAAAACGCTGATTGCAATGTTAATTTAGATCATTGAAATGCATTCAAATGCAGTACTACATGCAGTAAGATCTTTATACAGGATATCCTAGACCTATCGTACTAATGGCAGCTTGTAAAAGTCAATTAGAGAAAATCCTAATACCAAAATGCTGAGGTTACAGTAGTTTTTAAATGGCAAACGTTTAAAGATAATTTGATTGTTAAAAATTTGCGCGTTCAAGTCTTTTACGTAATGAAAAAAAAAGTTACTCTTTAGATATCAATATTTAAATATTAACATAATTTTGTGTGCACTGTTGAATTTGTCTTTTTACAACTTTTCTTTATTTAATTAAGTTGCCACGTCAAATTCGATTACACGCGTCGTAATATCGGCGGAAATTTCTGTTCGCGATCCAATAAACTTGAACCGATTTATATTTCCGAGCTGTTGGAGAAAAAGCTAAATGGGTCAATTAAAAATAAAACTCCCGGGGCGGAATTATACTAACAGCAAAGGAGGAAAATCCGTCGAATAACGTCGCACGAGTAGTACACGACGCGTTCGCTCTGCTTGCAGAAATGCTCGGACTACAAGGCCTCGAAGGTGAAGACCTTCGTGAGGACCGAGCCGCCGGACACGCAGGTAACTAAGTCGGTGATCGCCCTGCTGGTGCACTACGGATGGAACAAATTCACGATCGTGACCGAGCGCGCTTGGTCGACAGTCGCCCGCTCGCTTCAGGAACAGGCGGCTAAGAACAATCTCACCGTGAACCATTACAAGACCGTCGAGGACCGGCACACGTGCTGCGAGGACAGGCTGCCGTGCTGTCAAGTCAGCGTATGGTTCCAACTTATACAGGAGACGAAAAATATGACCCGCAGTCAGTCCACATTTCTTTACTTTTGCGAAGGACGATCGCCGGAGCCTTTGATCGAAAAATCGCGATTAAATTTAAATGTCTTAATTTTGACTCTGACATTTCGGCGATCGTTTCTTAAAAGTTAGTTTTAGCGATTAGCAAGTTGAAAACGATTCTTGTCTAAAAAAAGTATACATTAATTGATTAAGTTAAAAAAAAAGAAGGCGGACTACATCATCATTTTCAACTTGAAATATTTATGTTCTATAGTTTTTATTTATAAAGTACATTATATATATATATATATATATATATATATATTAATAAATGTAATATACATTTATTTTTTTAGAATTTTTTATTGAAATTTTTTTCGTGTATTTTTTATATACATAAAGATACTAAAAAAGAATAGATACATATTTTTATTATATAATACTTATATAATAATTATCGTAATTTTCTTTGTTTCACAAAATATTTACGTTTTTTATTTTAGTTTACATCTTCCTGGGCACGCCAATGTCACTGATAGATATGATGAATTCGATGCAAGGCCAAAGGCTCCTAGATAACGGAGAGTACATGGTAATACACGTGGACATGATGACGTATTCGCAACGTGAAGCACAGAAGTATTTGTGGAGTGAGTGAATCTAGCGAATCTTTTATCAAACGTTACGTTTATATCATGAACAGTAGCTCTGATAAGCCGATTGCGCAACCTTATGCTATTTATAACGTACATACAAGCATAATATTGCGAAACTAATCTTTTAGTAAATTCAAAGCTGTTGTGTGCATACATATTTTTTGCAATAAACTTAAAAATTTTTATTTAAAAATCTTACATAACAACTATGTTCATCTTGATTTCGTAATAATAATTTGTTATTATTGACGTAGAACCGGACCACTTCATTAATCTGAAGAATTGTCTCGAGCCGAAGGATTTTTTAAAGAGGGCACGTTCTTTGATGGTCGTCGTATCAACACCTCCGACGCAGAATTACGAAGAATTTACTAAGAAGGTTCGAGAGTACAATAGCATAGAGCCTTTCAAGTTCGTAGTTCCCGACCTTCTGAAGAAGTATGAAAAGGTATTTTTAAATGTTAGATTAATCGTAAACGTTCATACCGTGCAGAGTCTTTGTTACACATTTAATCCACATTTCAGTACGTATCCATTTACGCGGCATATCTCTACGATTCTGTCAAGCTATACGCGAGAGCTTTGGATCAACTAATACGAGATTACCCAGACCTCTCTATCGAGGAACTAGCCAGAAACGGCACTCTTATAACCGAGATGATTCTCAAGAATCGTACATATCAAAGTACGTATAATAATGTCAGATTGTCAATATAATCTATATTGATATAGGATTAATCTCAAGTGGTTTACATAATCTAATACTCGACGTAATTGATGATAAACGAGAGGAAAGCAATTGAATCGAAAATGAATCGATATAATTCCTAAGTAGGCTTCTTGTTTACTTTTATGTAAACATTGTAGATTATCTAAGTATTTAATAAATATACCTTTATCGTTATTAGGTGTGAGCGGGGCAACCATTAAGTTGGATCCCTCTGGAGACTCTGAGGGAAACTTTTCAGTGCTTGCTCTGAAAAAAGAACCATTTCATGCCGATAACTTCTCTTGTGACTATCAGATGATGCCTGTAGGCCAATTCCAGCAGGGTGAAAATTTTCTAGTGAGTGAATCATTTGTAGTGTTCGACATGTTTTTACGGCAGGTCGAAGACAGAAGAAAAACGATTATATTTAAATAATAAAATAAAAATTGAAACCGCTATAATAATATTGAGCAAATATGTAATTGCATGATACAGGTATACAAGTCCTGGCCAGGCGCTATGGATTGGCCCGGTAAAAATAAACCAGAAGCAGAACCTGGTTGCGGTTTTCTCAATGAACACTGTCCGAAGGATGACACGCATCTCCGCAGTATCATCGTCGCTGCAGCACTGGCCGTTTTGCTGTTTTGCGCCACAGTAATCACTATGAGCATATATCGAAGATGGAAGATAGAACAGGAGATAGAAGGATTGCTTTGGAAGATTGATCCGAATGAGATACACGGTTATCCCCATCTTGATAACATGATGTCCTCCCCTAGTAAGGTAAATAGCGCGTGTATTATCGTAATTGAGATAGATGGCAAAGTACTTATTCGTATGTCGATCTCCTCACGCACATGATGTAAGAAATAAACGTCTTTCGTTTACAGTTAAGTTTAGTTAGTGCAATGTCTTACGAGTCGAGATGCGGCGGCCAAGTGTTTGCGCAAACTGGACATTACCACGGTGTAATGGTACGGATAAAGGAGCTGAAATTCTCGAAGAAAAAAGACATTTCACGGGACGTTATGAAGGAGATGCGCATTCTCCGTGAAATTAGACATGGTAATCTCAACTCTTTCATCGGAGCGTGCGTGGAGCCGATGAGGATATTGTTAATTACCGACTATTGTGCCAAAGGAAGTCTTTATGTACGTCATAGCGTAATCACGGTGACATCCTGCTATTATTCATAGTATAGTGTATTATGTACAAGAACAATATATTATCATGCATAAATAAAAGTTGTACACAAAGCGTATAAATGTAATTTCTTTTTTTTTTTAAAGTTCAGATAAAAAAACAGTAAGAAAAAGACAGAAACAGAATCGAGTAATGTTTGTAAAATATGCGTATATATTTTTCAGGACATCATTGAAAATGAAGATATAAAATTAGATGATATGTTCATTGCATCGTTAATTCACGATCTCATTAAGGTATGTATTCTTGAAATTAAACTACATTGCGATTTTTAATTGCGATTTTATTATACAGGGTATGCTGTATATTCACGAGTCATCTCTACTAGTCTGTCATGGTAATCTAAAGTCTTCCAATTGTGTTGTGACTTCACGTTGGGTATTGCAAGTCTCCGATTTCGGTCTTCATGATATGCGTCACTGTGCCGAATCAGACAGCATTGGTGAACATCAGTATTATCGAAGTATGTAGATATTTCTATCAAGTTATATTTTGCATTGCTTTAATCATTATTTTTACCAAATCGTCCTTTGCAGGTTTATTTTGGAAAGCCCCCGAACTATTAAGAAACCCGCATGCTCCGATTAAAGGCACTCAGGCAGGAGATATTTATTCTTTCGCCATTATTCTATATGAAATTCTTGGACGCAAGGGACCGTATGGAAATATAAATCTGGAACCCAAAGGTAATTGTAAAAGATAATAGTAAAGTATAATGAGAGGCTATATATTATAATGATTATATATTGATTAGTATTTGACTCAAAGATTAAAATCAAATATAATTATTAAATAATATTGTAACAGAAATCATTGACCGAGTGAAAAGATTTCCGGAAGATGGTGAACCACAGTTTAGGCCCAACTTAAACATACTTTCTGAAGCGAAAGCAACTTGTGCTGATTATGTCGTTAGCACTATTACGGATTGTTGGGCGGAAAGTCCAGAATTTAGGCCAGACTTCAAAACTATACGAACCAGATTGAAGAAAATGAAAGCTGGATGGCATCGAAATATAATGGATCAAATGATGAATATGATGGAGAAATATGCGAGCAACCTCGAAGATCTAGTCACCGAGCGTACGGGACTTCTTTTGGATGAAAAAAAGAAAACTGAAGATCTGCTTCACAGAATGTTACCTAAGTAAGTTTTCACAAGACGATGTGCTCATCAATAAAAAATAGTATAGCCGTAAAATTCCAGATGATGCAATAAATATATATATATATATATATATATATATATATATATATATACATACCTATAAAATATTGCTATGTTGTTTGCTTTTAGGCCTGTCGCGAATTGTTTAACAAACGGTATTGGAGTAGAACCGGAAGCTTTTGATTTAGTTACTATATACTTTAGCGATATCGTTGGTTTCACTGCAATGTCCGCAGAAAGCACACCTTTTCAGGTATATATTTCATACATATCGTCTTATAATTATTAGCAAAACGAAAATATATTTATGTGATAATTGTGACTACAGGTTGTAAATTTCTTAAATGATCTGTATACCTTGTTCGACCGTATAATCAGAGGATATGAAGTATATAAAGTAGAAACAATCGGAGATGCCTACATGGTCGTAAGTAGCATTTTTACCTAAATGAGATTAATTACAAAAAAATCATTTCTCAGTGTTCAATACTTTATTTAGGTTTCCGGTCTTCCAATAAGAATTGGAGATCAGCATGCTGGCCAGATAGCATCAATGTCGCTGGAATTACTTAACGCTGTTAAGCATCATACGATACCTCATCGACCTCAAGAAACTCTCAAGTTACGTATCGGCATTCATACTGGTAAGAGAAGATGCATTTAACAACATGCAATATGTATGTATATACACACATGTATGTGTATATATGCATATACACATTGATACAGATTACTCAGTGATAAGATGAATATGAAATTACAGGTCCTGTAGTAGCAGGTGTTGTCGGTTTGACGATGCCTAGGTATTGTTTATTTGGTGACACTGTCAATACCGCGTCTCGTATGGAATCTACCGGAGAACCCTTGCGAATACATATCAGTAAGCAATGCAAAGAGGCATTAGATAAAATCGGAGGTTATAAAATTGAAGATCGAGGCTTCATTGAAATGAAAGGAAAAGGAACAGTAAAGACTTATTGGCTCACAGGAGCTACTGTGACACATAGGAAGAATACAGAGGTTTGTACTAAAAATGAAATATATGAATTGTAAGAAAGCATGAATGGTATAATAGGAATAAGAATTTTTCAAAATTTAAAGATCTTGTGTCAATAAACTCTTAAACGTTAAGTCAAAAATTAGTGTCAAGAATAAATTCTATTAAATTTATATTAAAAGATATGATATTGCTTATTTTAATATTAAAAATTAATTAGTGAGTCTGTCATGTTTTGAATCTAGTAAAGCTACCGCTAAGAAAAAAAAATACATTCTTATTATTTATTCTCAATTGTAACCCCTTTTCTCTAATAGATTTAATCCTTATGTCCTTACAGAATTCTATTGGAGATGAAAATCTGCCACCGCTGTTCTGCAGACCGCGAAGAAGTCCAAAGCTAAATCCAGACTCGCGATACGCGTCGCTACTAGATGGATTAGGTGCTGGACTAGGTGCTGGTAGTCGCAGACAATCATGTGTACCATATACAGCGGCAGACGACTCTTCTTCGCAGTGTGGTGGATCTAGTCCAGGTTCGCGACCGTTACACGCTCGCAAGCTCGAGAGATCTCCCCTGTCTCTGACTGAAAGCGTTTCAAAAACCACACTAGACAATGTTTCAGTTCAAGAAGAAGAAGAGCACAGACGCTTAAATATCAAGTCAGTCGACGATTTATTTCTAAGCACAGGGCCAAAACTTAGAAAAAATGCGCGTGCATTATCCACCATCGCATCCTCGTCATCAAGCGACTATCCATCCCAGACTATCATACGCGGCTCTCGTTCACTCGATCCGCTTCCAACTGATATGTATAACAAACGGTTTGAATCGCCGAACTTCTGGAAAGAGAACGAATGCACGCGGATCAATTCAAAAGCGGACATTTCTGAGAAAATGCTGAATAACAATTATTCTAATGGCAATGTGATAATGATGTCTCACACCGAGAATCCCCCGAATGAAGCAGATCCATTGTTAGGTGATGATATGGACAAGAGAGAAATACGGGAGAAGCGTTCCCGCTCGCTAGATCAGGTGGTATCTGCATCGAGCATGGACAGTGTACCTGATAAAAAGTCTTCCGCACGAAAATTATTAGAAATTCCGCCTGTTTCAACTATTATACAGATGTTCAACGGTAATGGATTGCGTAATAGCAATGTCTCTTTAAGGAGAGGCATATTAGCAGGGTATGATAAGCAAAACGAGCGCGAAAGTGTGGTCTAGTACGCATTAAAAAATCTTTTTGTTTTTATGCGACGAATCAAGTAACAAGAAATAGAATCACGTGTAAAAACTATTGTCAAATGCATAAACAACGTGAAACGTTACATTTACAAATCATAAGCATGATTGATTTATTGTTGCCATCTTTTTTTTTCTAGCTTAGATATGTGCAATTTATATGTATATGAAAGTTACCGACTACAATGTATATATTTTTAATATTTAGATATTTTATAACTCTTGTACTAAAATGTGTGCATCGAGACAATGTAAAAACAATTTTTACATAATACAGGACTGTTCTCCTGTTCTCTTTTCTTTGTTAAGATTTTAATTCGAATGTATAACAGCAAATTATTTTATAAAAATCATGACCAAAGTACACCACGGACACTTAGTTCATCCGACAATTCATTTCGTTTAATAGTATAAAAAAAAAAGAAAGGATGACATCGCGTATAGTCGATGTCAGAATGATTAAGATACTTTCTATTTTGTAGGTAATTTTTATAGTTTTATTTCTATGTGAATCGCGCGAGAAAAAACTAATTTCATTGAAATTAATAATATATAATATATAGTGCTATATAAATTTCAATATAATTAAAATTTAATATAATTTAAATTTATATAGCCGTAAATCTATAAAGATTACTTACTAAACGAAAAATTCTTCGAGCATTCCAATATCGACTACATATACGCGCGCGCATAAAATCAAATATGAAGCACATAAATGTATAGGACGTGTGTATATAATACGTACATATATTAACACACATGTATATCTATAGTATCTGTAAGTCTATACTTGTTCATTGAAGGAAATAAATTGTCCGTATGGCTGTGAGAAGTAAACTAGATTATACTTAAGGTGCTTAGTAATATATCATGTTGTCAAATGTATATAATTAAATAATAATATATCAATGTAAAGATAAAATGTAAATTAAAAGAATTATTACCTTCTCTAAGAGACAATTAAAGAATTTTCTCGAAATATGACCTTCTATAAGAAATAATTAGTCTTGAAATATTGGTCATCTTCGTTGATCAATTCTCATTTTTATTTTACAGACAGATATATTTACGACACAGAATATCCACATTAACTGAAATCTTTGTATTTACACATTATATACATAAATTATGATAATCACATGTCTCTATGATGCATCTCGTAAACTAGCGGCAGAGCAGATTAATCCTGACCCCTGAGAAATTTTGACATGAAATCAGTTGGCTTCTTTTCCCATGTTTCTCTCCAATAGTGCATAAGTCCTCCTTTAGGTTTCCATATGTTAGCTACCTCTTGCAACTCCATTTGGCCCTGTTAAATTATATAAATACATAAAACTTGTATCGAAAGTAAAACTTAATTATTAAATCAGTATAGACACAATCATTTTTATATCGTGTGTAATAAATTACATATACTTGCAATATTTTAAATATATTATAAAATTTTTTCAGTAATATTCAGAATGCTTCTCTTCTAAATAAGTGTATCTTTCTTATTAATGAACATTAAATTTTATTTTTAGTTTTGCCAAAATTTGAGAAAAAAATCTATGTTTTATCTCCTTTGGAGAAGTATAACTTCAAAAATTTTAAAAATTTAAAAACTTATACTGTAATCTCAATATATATTTTAATATTATGATTTTTGTCTTTAACGAACTTCTGAAGAGACGCTGCATTAACAGATGGTACAGCAAGTCTGACACGAAAGTAGATACACTCTGTATGTGTACGTGTGCGTACATGTTTTTATTACTACATATAAATAACTAAAATTAATTTGTGATATCCATTTACATAAAGTTCAATTTTTCAAATTGAGAGATTCTTACCTTTATGATAAGTTTGTCTATAAGTCTTAAATCAGTCACATGAGCGTGACGCTTGAACTCCTCACGTATTTTTTGCTTACATTCTGCTTCATTTTTTGGAATATCGTAACTCAATACTGCAAAATAAAGATGAATAGGCGTTTAAGGGTGTAAAATATGAAATGATAAGAGCTTGCGAATTTTATGTAACAGATAAAAGATGAATAAGGTGACGAGTTTTATTATACGATTTAATGAATCGTGATCTACGTGCACGTAATAAGACAAGTCTATTCTTGTGCTTTGATATTTGAGCATGGAGGGAACATAAATAACATAACGAATAAAACGTTTATAGGTTATAAGTTAAGTAACGGAAGTACAGTAGCTTGTAATTTGTAATACATGACAGTAAGAATAGCGTACGTGTTGTTGGTACTTGACGGATCCACGCTTTGTACAACGTGAGTACTTTTCGGCGCGCATCCTCCCGATTAATAGACAGAATTGGTTTCACTTGGCGAACGACGGCTGAAGCTTGGTTAGCCATTTTGCTCTACTAACCCTACCCTACGTCAATTACAAAATATCGAATATACAAGAATTTTTTTATAAAATTTATTATCATAATGAAAAAGATGTTAGTATTTCTTTGAAAAATATTAATTTCTTGGAATATCAATTTTTATAAATGGTAATGAAGCTTTTGTTGCGTAAAATGTACGAAATGCGAAAGGTGTAGATGAAGCGGAAGAGTGCGTTCCATTTACACTCGCAAGTCGCAACGCGCAGCCAGTGTTGCCAATATATATTTCTGCTACCTCTGGACTGGAGCGCCGGCTGGAGTGGCCATCCTGGCCTTTTTCGTGGGATTGATGTATTAATTTCTATCATTACAGAACAGTGCCGAAGCATTTAATTTGTTAGAAAATTGGTGTTGTATTGAATATTTTTGATTTATTGAATTGTTTAAATTTGTGATAAGTATTGTGCCACGTGCAACGTGCAACAGAACGGTATTAATATTATCAAAACCTTTTATTCTAGGTTCAGATAACCTTTCAAAACAATAAAAATAAAAAAATAACTTCTTCTATATTTAATATTGATGTATTTCTCATTTATAATATATGCAGCTATATTTTATATCTGTATTCTAACCGTGTATATTCTTTGTTTTAAATTTCGTGCTATATCTTTCACAATATGTGCAACCATACTTTTTTATTTTTTAGAAAAATGGTTGTAAGGCAGTATCAAGAAGAGCTTAAATATTTGGAAAAAATTAATGAATGTTGTTGGAGAATCAAGAAAGGTTTTCAACCTAATATGAAGGTACGTTTTTTTCTATTATCTATATAGACTTTTATAGAATGTAATGGTATAGAAAGATCAATATTATAAATAGATACTGGCCATTTCATAAAATTCAACTCATTACTATTATTTGTAGCTACACTTATTTTATCATAAGAATAAATTATGATTTAAGGTTGAAGGAGTGTTTTATGTAAATAACACATTGGAACGGTTGATGTTTGATGAGCTACGCAATGCGTGTCGGCCAGGCGCAGTTGGAGGTTTCCTTCCTGGGATGAAACAGATTGCTAATGTTGCAGCTCTGCCTGGTATCGTATGGAGATCTGTCGGATTACCAGATGTACACTCTGGATATGGCTTTGCTATTGGTAAAGTATCATGTCTTCCATTTTCTTATATTTTTAAACATGTTATATTTTTAAACCTAACCTAACCAAGAACCCAAAATAATTTGTGATAATTATTTATATAAAAAATTATATGAAAATAAAACTACATATATCAAATGACTAAAATAGTATGCTAAATGAATATTTGTGCATTCAGGTAATATGGCAGCATTCGACTTGGATGATCCAAAGTCAATTGTATCGCCCGGTGGTGTAGGCTTTGATATTAATTGTGGTGTTCGTCTATTGCGGACAAATTTATTCGAACGTGACGTTTTACCAGTGAAAGTAATTTATCGATAATTATTTTCTTTTCAATAATAATTTTTATAATCTTATGCATTGTAAAATAGTAATGTATATATACGTTGTGTCTACATAACAGTGTAAAAAAAATGATTTTAGGAGCAACTTGCACAAAGTATGTTTGATCACATCCCAGTTGGCGTTGGATCTAAAGGAATTATTCCAATGAATGCACGGGATTTAGAGGAAGCTTTAGAAATGGGGATGGATTGGTCTTTGAGGGAAGGTGAGAAGAGAAAATATGTCGTAATGAGAAATAAAAGTATTGATGAAATAATAATATTTATATAAAATGCACTTAGGTTACATTTGGGCTGAGGACAAAGAACATTGTGAGGAATATGGAAGAATGCTTAATGCTGATCCATCAAAAGTATCAATGAGAGCTAAAAAACGTGGACTTCCTCAAGTATGACATATTATATTATAATAGTAGTAGTAATGTAAAAAGGACGAATAGACCTATTTCAGTCCTTAGATCTATATAAAGGCGTGATTTCG
Organism: Tetramorium bicarinatum; assembly: GCA_928718305.1. Lineage (NCBI taxonomy): Eukaryota > Metazoa > Arthropoda > Insecta > Hymenoptera > Formicidae > Tetramorium > Tetramorium bicarinatum. Next base: position 7,158,383 of record OV788324.1, on the reverse strand, counting down.
TGCTAGTACGAATGATTAGAACAGAAGAGGGTCCCGAGTTTAAATCCTGGTCTCCATCCGACAAAAAATTTTCAACCAAAAGTCACAGAGGATCTTTATAGATCGTAGATATCTATAAGGATCCTTTGTAACCTAGATCGTTGAAAATTTTCTGAAATGGGATGGCCGGGATTTGAACTCGGGACCTTTCTATTACTAATTACATTAGCAACTAATAAACAAACTTCCTATAACATGATACATATTTAGAAAATTATATTATTTAAATATATATATATATATATATATATATGTATGTATATATCTTTTTCGGTAAACTAGTGTAGATAAGCGCATCATTTCTAGGCCTCCCAGTGGAAGGCTTGAATTCAAAGACCAATAGGAAGCTTAGAGATGATACGTTCATCGAAGCTGTACCGAAGAAGGTAGCAATTAGTGATATGCAATGTATGTGTAGAGACAAAATAATTATACAAAAAAATATATATATATATTACAAGTATACTTTATATTAGTTAGGTACATTAGGAGCTGGAAACCATTATGCGGAGATTCAAGTGGTAGATGAAATATATGATAAATGGGCAGCATATAAAATGGGTATTGAAGAAAAAGGACAAATTTGTGTTATGATCCATTCAGGAAGCAGAGGATTTGGTCATCAAGTTGCTACAGGTTAAACTTTGCATGTTTGTTTCTCTCTTCGATCTCTATTGTAAAAATTGTATTAAACTTTTCAAAATTTTATTGTAAATATTGTATGATTTGTATAATGAAATAACATTTCAGATGCACTTGTGCAAATGGAAAAAGCTATGAAGCGTGACAATATTGAAACCAATGACAGGCAACTTGCATGTGCTCATATTAAATCTCAAGAAGGTCAAGATTATTTAAAAGCGATGGCAGCTGCTGCCAATTTTGCATGGGTTAACAGGAGTTCTATGACATTCCTTTGCCGACAGGTACTTAAAAAAATATATACAGAGTATTTTTTAAAGACCACCCACTAATTACATAGCATTTTTGGTTATTAAAAATTGAATCAAAAAGTCCTGAATTATTTTTTCCTACTAATGCTAAATAAAGTAGTTATTATTGAATAAAGTTAATTCAATTAGCATTGTTTTTAAAACAAACATATGTCATGCTTCTAATAGTATGTGTGGTAAACTTAGCAACAAAATATTCACATACATTGTCAGGCGCGTAACTCACTGATATCTATCTGAAGAACAATACTGACTACATTAACGATTCAATTTTTGATAAGCAATAACACTAATTAATGGGCTGTTTTTAAGAAACATCCTATATAAATGCTAATTAATAGAAATACAAAATAGTACATAATATACTTTTAATAGGCATTTGCAAAACAATTCAACTCGTCTCCCGATGACTTAGATATGCATGTTATTTATGATGTATCTCATAATATCGCCAAAATAGAAGAACACATAGTTGAGGGAAAACAGAAGACACTTTTAGTTCATAGAAAGGTAAGTGTTTATGAGATATTATATTGTATATATATATATATATATATATATATATATATATATACTATATATTACAATTGAATGACTTAATACTGATGTAAGTATAATATAATGCTTATAGTAAAAACGTATTTTATTTAAGGGATCAACAAGAGCCTTTCCACCACATCATCCTTTGATTCCTGTAGATTATCAATTAACAGGCCAACCAGTTTTAATTGGTGGTACAATGGGTACATGCAGTTATGTTTTGACTGGTACAGAACAAGGAATGAAAGAAACGTTTGGATCAACGTGTCATGGTGCTGTAAGTATAATGATTGTATCAATTTTATATGCTAAATATATATATATATATAAATTTTTAATTTACAACTTTAGTTTTACACATTTATAAAATAAGATATAAAAGTCCCCTATATAAAAAATATGTATGTACGTACAGGGTCGTGCTCTCTCAAGAGCGAAGTCACGTAGAAACTTGGATTATATGCAAGTTCTGGAAAAATTACAAGAATTAGGCATATCTATTCGTGTTGCTTCACCAAAATTAGTCATGGAAGAAGCACCGGAATCCTATAAAAATGTAACCGATGTTGTTAATACCTGTCATGCAGCTGGAATTTCCAAGAAATGTATTAAACTGCGACCAATCGCGGTTATAAAAGGATAATCTGCAGAATAAAATATTTTCACTATTCTTTTTATGAATAGCATATGGTAAATATATTTATTAAATAATGTTAAAGTTAAGATATTGAGACCAATAAAGCGCAAATCGTGTAAAATTATTTATATAATATTGCATTATTTTACAATTTTTACATACATAATATTACAATTTTATTTTGCTGTAGCAAAGAAATTCGCGAACTGGTAGCGAACGTGTTCGGATGTGTTTCGTCTTAAAGGAAAAAATTTTTGAAGGTTGCTAGTGCAACTTTACACTTTGAAGTAACCTCGCTCCTAAGGGGGCATAAGATATTGATATGTGACCGTATTGTGGCCGATTCGGCAAAGATCAGATGCTAGTAAAAATTGAAGAAAAAGAAGAAGAAGAACATCGCGCAATAAGATGGAGAAGGTTACGAAGTTGGAGTACCTGCGCTATGGACCACGATTACTGGCGTGGAGAATCTGCAATGGGCTGAAGAATCATCTGGACTTGAAGTTCATTATAGACCTGACCGAGAAGAAAGGTATGTTTGCGGCGTTCAAGAAAGTCCTGATCGAAATCAATACCGAGATCGGGCTCTCGTACTCTTTCATATTACAATTTTTTACAAATTGTATAAAATATACTTTGCGGTATGAAATTATATAAATATTGATATTACATTAGTTTTCTCACTCCTTATATTAAATGCATAGGTGCATAGGTAATGTAAATTTATTGTAAATTTATGTAACATGTATAATGATGTATAAGAAACATCTCTTATGTATACATATATATTTGTTATATGAACGCGAGTACTCACTAAATAAGTCCATAATAAATCCATCAATCATAAAATTATAATTTAAAAATGTTGTACATATGAGCAATAATGGAGAAACTGGGAAAAAAGAATAAAGAATAACCATATTTAAAAATATTTCGTTAGCGTTTTATTAGATAAAATGTACAATTACCTATTTTCGCAATAAGAAAGCTATATTAGACTAATTCGTTGACTTTACACAGGAATTAAATTCGCAGCATTATATTTAACAAATCCTCCACTGACTAGAGAAGATAATACAAGGAAAGGAAAGATAGTCCCGTGTTTTTGCTCGCAAGTAGATAATGGAAGCAAACCATCACCATAAATAGTATGTATATATCATGACTCGTAATGTATAACAGTGACTTATTGTTTGAACCCTTGAAGAGAGAGTACAAAGAGATGAAGTGATAGTCACTGGAGGAGTTGTATACAGAAATACAAAACTGACCAATAGGATGAATGGTCTGAGATGCATTCCACGAAAATTATAAAAAAATTTATGTTATTTATAAAATATTACTCTAAGGGACTTATGATAGGTGATAGTCAGGAGAAGGTTCAGCTACAGATTCAGTAGTGAACAAGGGGTTTGGGAACTCTGGTGGGTGTGGCAGTGGTCCAGCAGTCTTTGGCTGACGTCGATACGCCATAAGCCAGCATGACACAGCGATAGCTACGGCAACCAGTGCCAAAAGCGCCGTAATTATTAACGCTATGATAAAGCCGACCATAGAAACACAGATATCTTCCACTCTTTGTGCTGAAGGAGCTGAAATGTATGGCAAGAATGATTTATTTCCTTTTTTTATAGAAGACTATATACGTGAAAGTTATTATTTCCTTGCGCATGTTATGCCTTACCTTCAGCTGGATCTGCTGTATACCTCTCCTCTCTCCTTTCCAGAGTGAATATTAAGTTCGATTGAATAGTTATCTCTTCACGAAGTTGACCTTCGAATCCATCGGATGATACACTTAGAGATGTGTCGTTAATCTCGGAATCAACGTCTCTGCGACGACGGCCGAAGGCATTATAGCCACGGCAGTTTACCTGTTGATAAAAGATATATATTTATATTGTCAGAACTTACATTTCAGCACACGCATATTAAATGATCGCAAATTATGGATAGCAAGCCAGTACTCACTGGTTGACAGCGTCCAAAGCACACGCGTATATTACACTGGAATCTTATATTATCACTGCTGGGGAACTTGAATGCATTAAAGCTAGCCATTAACGATTGAGTGTCGGGATTTTGCTCCCATTCTCCAAATATCGTGGGATCTGTCGCGCAGCCATTCTCATCTGTTACGATGTATTCGTTCTCTAAATTATCTTCCATAGTTTTAGCGACGCAATTGCGCGCAAATCCACCATAAATAGCTGCAATATATTAGCATTTATTTATCGTATCTTACAGCAAAAGTAGCCTAATACTGAAATAATAATTAAAAGTATGCACGAAATGCGTTGTTACAAGTAAAATTCCATACTTACTTGAAGGTTGAACTTCCACTTGCAGCATTAGATTATCTCCAATTTCAGCCGAATTAATTTCATTTCCATTCTGTGCAACTATTTTCATTACGCATATAGGTGGTGGACCGGTATTAGCAATCGTTCCAGCAGTCGTTAACATGGAGACATTAAAGCCAAGAGTAACGTTTTGTTCTCCAGTTTGGTATATACATTTAATATGATAAGCTTGTGCCTTGTATGTCATCAATTTCGGATGTTTCTGTATAACAAGTACAAAGCTGGCTTGTCCCTGAAAGATGAGTCAGGATAACATAAATATCTTTTGATGCAATAAGCCATTGATACAATTATAATAATGCTAGTCAACTAACATTCACATGTATGAGTCCGCAATTGTCAAATGCAACTTTGAACGTTTCTGTTTTGTGATCGGTTTCGGCTGGTATCGAAACAACTCGTCTGCACTGTTCGTCTTTGCTGCGTCCTTTAACATACAAGACTCCGTCAAAGTCTTGATCCTGCAGATGTATTACTACTTGTACTCCATCCGACAGACAGCTCACGCCTATGTCTGGTTTAGGGAAATCTGTTCGGCCATCCTTTTTGTCGACTGAAAAAAAAAAATATATATATATTAAAAGGATTCCTCAAATGTTACTCCATACTTATTAATTTGTTATTTAAAAAAAGACAGTTCTTGATTAAAAAGACAAATTATATTCTGTCCTATCTAAAAGCTTATGTATATCAAATCTTGATTGCGATCCATTTGATGTTAAATGCAGCAAAGCATTCTTCTTCTTTCAATAAAAAGAGAGAAAGAAGAAAAATATTATGTAGCATCAAGTAGACTGCACCCTTATGATGTGCTTATTTTTACAAATTTTTGCAAAACGTACAGCATTGGGTGTATGGATTGCCCAAGTAACCGTTGACGCAGATACAGACAGCTTGGTGTCTAGTAGCGTTGCAGAGCGCGTGCACGCCACATTGTTGCTTCTTGCAGGGATCTTGACAAGTATGGGTGACTTTATCGCAGTATCTGTCATCGGCGCAATCGTCATTACGTCTGCATTCGATTATACCAACTGAAATTAACCGCGACAATAGATTAGCAAGATAATGTGGGAGGAAAAACATTCTTTGCTCGACATACGAAATTAAACGATCGGCTTACTCTGTCTGCAATATCCATGGGTGTCTATTCCGTATCCATATCGCGTCGGGCACACGCAGCGACCATATTCGTCTATGCTGAAACCCTTTTCTAAGTCGCACACGCAGTAGCCTTCCTCGTTTATCACCATGTTAGACTGACTGCGGCAAGGTATGCAAACATCGTTCGCATCCTTACCGAATCCAAGCGGGCAGACGCAATTGCCGTATTCATCGCGGATCTGGCCTCTCCCGATCGGGCATACTTCCGCTGGAACTAGATCGCAGCGGACAATCGCATTACCACGATATCCTGGGAGACATTCGCATATCATGGTCCTGATCGGGCTAGTATCCAGGACTTTGCACTCGGCGTTAATACCGCACGGTGCGATCTTAGTGCACGGATTGATGCATTGTCCGTTGAAGCACGCGGTCTGAGATGGACACTCATTGTCCGCCTTGCACTTCTCCTTAACTGCAAGAGAAACGAGAGATAAAAATCGAAGAATTATATATTGATTTTAGCGAAAATAAAATGGATTTCAATTTTTACCTTTGGTACATCCTGACTTAACGTCGCCGACGTAACCAGGCGGACAGGCGCATTCCACAACGTGATTGTAAACGTTGCAGTCCATGTTGCCGGTGCACGGGTTCTGTACACAAGGATTTTCACAGCGGTTGTTGATGCAAGCCTTATTGGTAGGGCAGTCCGAGTTGGTTCTGCATCCTAGTAGGACGCAGGAGACCCGCGGATTGCCACCAAAACCGGGTAGACACTCGCAGATAGCCTTGTGATGGATTCCGTGGCACACGGCGTTCTTGCCGCAGGAAACCAAAGACGGCGAACACGCCGGCACGCAGTTGCGTTGGACACACGTGTGCGAGCCGCTGCAATCTCCGTCCGTTCTGCATCCTGCAACTAAATATCAAAATGCAACATTATTATTACATAAAAATTGCTGTCTATAATATCATAAAATATATATAAACTTTTATGTTTTATTAACGTGTCTTAAGCGAAGAGAAACGATTTTCTTCGAGCCAAAATCTCACCTCTTGTACAAAGAATATCCGGATTTCCGTCGTATCCCAGCGTGCACGAGCATATCGGCTTGTGATTGATGACATTGCAAACCGCGTTCGGCCCGCACGCGCAAGGATTCCTGCAGACTGCGTTCACGCAGGATCGCTCCGAAGGACAGTCGTCGTCCTTGGTGCATTCGATTTTCAGGATCGGCTTGGTAGCCCGGCAAGTACCGCTGCCGCTGCTGACGTACCCGCTGGGGCACACGCATGCCATGGTGCGTATCGGATGTGTCGGCAGGACACGGCACTCAGACGGCTCGGTGCACGGTTGTATAATCGGACACGGAATCTGGCACTTGTTGCTCAGGCAGGCGAGTGAATCCGGACAGTCGCTGTCCTCCCTGCACTCGGGCTTGATCTCCGGTTGGCAGTTGACGTAGGGATTCCCGGTGAAGCCCGACGGGCAGCGGCATATCGGCAGGTGGTTCAGGACCCTGCATTCCGCGCGAGGCGAGCATGGATTATCGTGGACACAGGGATCGATGCACTGCATGTTGATGCACGAGTGATCGCCTGGACAATCGCCGTTGCTGTAGCAGCCGATCACGCGGCACCGATCCAGAGGATTGCCATGATAGCCCTTGCGGCAGCGGCAGTCGGCCACGTGGTTGTTCGGGAAGCACTCGGCATTGGTGCCACACGGGTCCGCGACCAGGCACGGATTCACGCAATTGTTATTCTCGCAGGTCTTGTCGAGCGTGCATTGGCTGTCGTGCCGGCACTCGACGGAGTGACAGGCGATTTCGGGGTTGCCTTGGTAGTCTTGCTCGCACGAGCAAATCGGTTTGTGGTTCCTCACGTAGCAAACGGCGTTGGTACCGCAGTTGCAGGGGTTGCGACACTGCCTGTTGATGCACGCCTCGCGATCACTGCAGTCATCGTTCGTCGTGCACGTTCCAATGACCGTCAGTTGTACTACAAAATTGCAATAATTTATTTAATAATTATTTATCAAACATTATTTCCGAATTCAAATAGTTTTAGCTCCGCTTACTTGGCCTGCATACACCGTCGACGTCGGTGATCCAGCCCTCCGGGCACGTGCAAATCATGGTCCTTACAGGTACCGTATCGAGAACGTCACAACGAGCGTTCTCCAGACACGGTTTGATGACCGGGCAAGGATCAATGCACTTCTCCCGGATGCACACCAACTTGTCCGAACAATCGATGTCGACTCTGCACTCCGGCTCCTCGAATTCCTCCGTGACATGCCGCTCGCAGTAGGAGAATGGATTTCCCAGCGGAATGTTTACAGGGCAGCGGCAGGATGCAACGTGATCCTGGACGTAACAGACGGCGTTTTGCGCGCACGGCGAATTCTCGGCGCATGGATTAACGCAGCGGCCATCGTTGCAAGCCAGATTATAAGGACAGTCGTGATCGGTGTTACATTCGACTCTCTCGCAATGAACCTGCGGATTACCGAAATAACCTGGTCCGCAACGACAGGCTGACCGATGATTCTTGCCGTAGCATTCTGCATTGATGGCGCATTTGTTATCCAGGATGCAAGGGTTCACGCATTGGCCGTTGTAGCAGGTAGCCGCGTAATCGCACTCGCTGTCGGATTCGCAGTCAACTGAAACAGACAATCGCAATAAGAAATGCATTAAAAATTGAGGGATTCCTGCTATGTAAAGTAGGATAAGGTGGTACAATTTCGAACACTAAACATACATTTTTATTTTCTGAACATAATAATAAACGTGAGACCATTTCAAATTTATTGTAATTTGAAAGTTAGCAATCAAGTTGATCTTTAAAAAATAAAGTATAGACAATTATTAAATTGGTTATAACTATGAATTTTTACAAATTTATTCGAAATTGTACCAACTTATTCTGTATTGTTAATATTAACAACGTCACTCGCTGTGCAGAGAGGACAGAACAAATGCTCCTTACGTTTGAAGCATCCTAACTGAGGATTTCCAGAGTAGCTCGGAGGACACACACAAGTAGGATAATGGTTTACGACGTTGCACTTGGCGTTAGGTCCGCAGTTGCAAGGATTAATGCACGCACCGTTGACACACGCATAATTTCCTGCGCACTCGCTGTTCGATACGCACTCGGGCGTGATCTCCGCTGCGATTGAAAATATCGTATAAGAAAAATGTGAGAAATACAATTTCCCGAAAATATAATCTTTATCCTTAACGATCCTTACGTGGTATGCACTTGGTCAAAGGATCGCCGATGTAGCCGATCGGGCACTTGCAAATTGGATTATGATTGTCGACGTGGCATAGAGAGCTCCTGCCGCAAGGATCGCCAGCAACACACGGATTTACGCAGAGTGAATTTATGCATTGCCTATCGCGCGCACATTCGCTATTCGTATAGCATTCTGGTCGAGGTCCTGGCAATGGAGCGACTGGAACTGCAACAGAAATTATAGAATCAATGATAGAAACATATACATCCTAGGAGATGAAAGACAATAATAATTGTAAAAAACTTTAACTTATAAGCTTTAGCTTATGATTCAAATTTTCGTATTTACCTCTTATGCATTCTATGTAAGCATTGCCAGTAAAGTCTTGAGAACAGAAGCAGATACCAGTGTGAGACGTGGATTTACATTGCGCGTTAAAACCGCACTGGGTTGTTAAACAGGCGTCTACGCACTTTCCGTCCAGACACGTCTCCTGGTTGGCGCAATCTTGATCCAGATGACATTGTACGTCGCCCAACACTGCAAACACATTCATATAGTTACATATATTGAATAACAATATATGTAATATCATTACGTTACTGATGCAGTTTATAAGATTGACACGTACCAATCTGCTTGCACTGGCCGTTAACATCGGTGATCGTGTTCGGTGGACACAAGCAGATCATCGTACGAAGCGGTATCGTGTTCAGGACTTTGCACTCTTGTTCACTGGTGCACATACCGGCACCGGACAGACATGGATCTTGACATTTGGTGTTAACGCAAGCGAGATTCAACGCGCATTCGCTGTCCTGTGTGCATTCCGGTTCGATGGAAGGTTCACCTAAAAATCACACAAATTTATATATTTATCTTGAAACCATTCTTTTTGTCGCTCAATTTAAAATCAATTTTTTTCCATAAAATTAACAAAATAACATTTAAAAAATCAACATACCAATGCATGTTATATATGGATTTCCGACAGTGCCCGGAGGACATGTGCACTTCGGCTGATGATCGCGCGCAACACAAATCGCACTCTCGTCACAGGCATCATCGTCGCAAACCGGTCTGCAGACTCTGTTCAGTCTATCGCAGGCCTCGTGATCGGCGCAATCTTCGTTATAATGGCAGATTGCAGAAATGCACGCCACGCGTGGATCGCCTTGAGTACCTTGCGGGCAGATGCATTGAGCTCTATGAGAAACCGCTCTGCATTCCGCACCCCGACCGCACACGACATCACCGATGAGACATGGAGTGACACAATTGTCATTCCGACAGGTCTTGTCGTAAGGACAATCGTTGTCTGTTTTACATTCCGCTAAAAAAAAAAAGAGAAAGTTAACTAATGAATACAATGTACATATTTAAATAAGTAATAAGAAGCTTTTAAATTAGTTTTGAACACATTTGAAATTTTTAATTTTGCCACTAAAATGCATCAGATTTATTGTTGTTTAAAAAAGCCAAAGAAAATAATCATGTTAATCAATCAGTAATAGTGAACTTAATTATCTTATCTCAAGGTTTACATATACGTTTTTCATAAAGATGACAATTTCTAAAAATGAGAAATCTATAAGAAACTTACGTCTGAAGCATTGAGCTTGAGGATCACCGGCGAAACCGTGTTGGCAGTGGCAAGAAGGATGATGATTGATTGTGATACATTCCGCGTTTAGCCCACAGTGATTGCTGGAGCATGGATCTTGGCACAGTTGATTTATGCACGCTTTGTCAGACGGACATTCGGTATTTAGTCTGCACTCCGGAAGAACTATATTTTCTGTGGAGGTAAAAGACAGAGATGTAAAAGATCGCTTATATTGAGAAATGAAAAAGAAAATATACGATACAGTACCTTCATAACAATTTATAAACGGATCGCCGGCGTATCCGTGGGGACACTGACATATACGATGATGATTTTCAATATGACACTCTGCATTTGCTGCGCATGGATTAACGGTGCACGGATTGATGCATCGACGATTTAGGCAAGCCATATCTGATGTACATTGCGAATTACTCTCGCATATCGCTGCGACTTGTTTGTCCACTGCAAATATAATCAAATATCCGCAATTCAGTTACCATTCAATATTTTTGTATAAAGTTAATTGAATCAATTTGATTTGAAAATTTTTATTTATATTTCAAAAGAAAAAGTAATTTCTTTTATTTAGATATAATAGTGTATATATATATATTTATTTATTTGGATAAAAGTTTACCTGGCACGCAAGCAACAGTGGCATCGCCAGCAAAGTTCGGCAGGCATTCGCAGATCATTGTTCTCATCGGTAAGGTATCTACAACGCTACATTTGGCACTAGCAATACATGGTTTCGTTTCTGCGCATGGATCTTTGCAAATACCACTGAAACATGCCAACTTGCTGGGACAGTCAGCGTCGACTTGACATTCGGTCTCTGGTTCTAATAAATCTGCAATATAGAATTACAATAAATATTAAAGTATTATCAAATTATAATTATTAATTATTTTAACAATTTTCGTAGGCAGCAGCAATAATAATCTAAATTATTATTTATTAAATATGTCTTCTCGATTTTGTTAAAAATAATTTAACAATATAATGTCCTCTGTACGATTATGTTTTTCATTTTATAGAGTAAATATTACTTCTCTTAATTTAATATACTTTAAAAACTTTTATACAAACTTTATACGATGGATTCTTACCCATGAGACACGAAGTATAGGGATTACCCACGTAACCAGGTGGACATTTACATATCGGTCGATGATTGACGACGTTGCACAATGCCGGTGGTGGACAATTGCAAGGATTAACGCATCTCAAATTGCGGCAGGCTAAAGACGGAGCACAATCGCTGTCGCTGGTGCACTCGGGTCTTTCACATGCTTCGTAAGGATTACCCGTATATCCATCAGGACAATAGCATCGAGTCTTATGATATCCATCAGCGGTACATAATGCGTTAATACCACATTGTGTAATTAGGCAGGTATCAACACACTCGTTGTTAATACAAGACTGAACCAATGAGCATTCGCTGTCGCTACGACAACCAACTGTAAAAGAAAATATTAATAAAGTTGATTATGTAACAACAGAAAAAGATATGTTGATTAAATGGATGTTTGTTTAACGTACGTTGATGGCAATATTGTTGAGGATATCCGGTGTAGCCGTCATTGCAGACACATATAGCTCTGTGCATTTGTACATGGCAGCGACTATTAAAGCCACAAGAATCGAGAGTACACGGGTCAACGCACTTTTGATTGAAGCAAGTTTTGTCGTTTGAACACTCAGAATTTTGTGTGCATTCTGGGACTGGTTCTGCAAAGATACATTTAAAATTTTATCGCACACAATAAAAAAAAACATATTTCATAATAAATTTAACTCTCAAATTAATTTTTTCCAATATATTAATACTTTAGACAAAATAAATTAGATCTGTTAGAATTTATTAGACAAAATAATGTTTTAAATATTAATATCAATGTTTTAAATATCACATACATATATCTTGTATATTTATAAAATAATATACATATATATATATGTATACTTAAGAAAATAAAATAAATAATAAAAAAATTTTTTTAATTAGAATTAATATTGCAAATTTTATATGTAATATATAAAAATTAATATTAATATTGCATATCGAAATTTTAAAAAATTCATTAAAAAATATTAGACGTCAGTACATTCTATGTATATAGACATTACCTTCAAGGGCTGGAATTGTGCACTGCACTCGCGCATTGCCTGTAAATCCAACCGGGCAGGAACAAATTGGTTTGTGATTAACGGTCTGGCAGATAGAATTGATGCCGCACGCACCGATGCAGGGATCCCTGCATTTTTGTGAGAAGCAAGCTTTATCACGCGGACAGTCTGAATTGATAACACACTCGGGATAGATGCAAATCGCGACACCATTTCTCACTCTGCACTCGCCGTTATAATTGCAGGGCGATGGACTGCAAGGATTGGTTTCTAAAATAGAAAAACACGTGTTTTAGTACAACGGAAATAATCCAACAATGTAACATACTTTATATCAAATTTAATTTTTCTTATATTTACCGATCTTTGTATAACACTCCTCGAAAGGATTGCCAATCAATGGAGACGGGCAACTGCAAAGTGGGCTATGATTGATTGTCTTGCACACTGCCTTGCTGCCGCAAACATTCTGTGAGCAGGGATCTTTGCATTTACTCTGTATGCAAGCTTTATCGCCTGGACAATCTGAACTGAGAACGCATTCCGGATTACAACCAGTCACACTTGTTGGAACACCTTGCAGCCCGGGCAAACATTTACAAACTGCGGTATTGCCAATTTTCTCACAGACAGTATTCGGACCGCACGGTGATGGATAGCATGGATCCGCTTCTTTAGTATCTAAATAAAAATAAAAATAAGCGTAGCAATCTAGTAGTAGCGTCCATCGCAAGGAGAAAGAAAGGAAACTTAAGACATGCAACTTTTCATGTTCGAGATTCAATCTTTTTTTTTCAATTTAAAAGAAATAGATAATTAAATAATGATGTAATTAGAAATATGAATAGTAAAGTTACCTTCAACGGGGACTTGGCAAAGTGTAAAAGCATCTCCGATCGTCGGCAATGGACATGAGCAAATGGGAACGTGATTGGACACAGTGCAGATCGCACCAACGCCACAAGTACCGGGGCAAGGATCTTGACATCTCGTCTTTATGCACGCTTGCGATTTTGGACAATCGGTATTCACAAGGCACTCGGGTTGACAGCCTTGATATGGATTGCCTCTGTAGTTTGGTACGCACTCGCAAATGGCCGTGTCGAATCTCTCGTGGCAATACGCGTTTATTCCACACGGTGAAGGGCTGCACGGTCTAGACGGTATTGACGGTGTTGGAGTCGCTAAAATGACAGCAGAAAACACATAATTAATTCCATATTCATAGCTACGATTTAAAGTTCTGCATGCACAGTGTATATTATAATATACATTATAAAGTAAAATTTCTCCAGAAATATAGAGATATTTGCACATAAGAATTAAAGTAAATAAATGTACACGTCTGTTGCATGCATCGTACATGTCCTTTATACATGTAAAGGTGCAGCATGTATATAATACATACATATATTTAAAAAGATATTTTGCGCATATCGGTATGATAGTTGAGTATAGTATTTGAAAAATGATGCAAGATACATATGTGACAAAGAAACTGACGTGCAGTTCTTTTAAATACATCAGTTATGTACAATAATGATATTTACAAGATCTAGAGATCAAGTTTTAGAGATCAAAATGCTGATGGAACAAGATACCAGAGTAATATCCATCATATCAATTGATACGGGTAAAGATAGTGGGGATTTTCTTACATAATATCTCAGAGCAAACTGTGAATGGGTCTCCAGTGTATGATTCGGGACAGGTGCATCGGGCTTGGTGCAAAGTAACTTGGCACAGTGCATTGAATCCGCACAATCCAACGCACGGGTCGGTACATTTCTGCTTAATACATGCTCGATTGGTGGGACATTCGCTGTTTACATGGCATTCGGGTCTACAATTGGGTGGAGATCCTATGAAGGTGGGCAAACAGGAGCAGGAGGGTGTATTATCGGCGGATACCGTGCACTGCGAGTTCAATCCACACGGTGAGGGGTAACATGGGTCCCTGGTGGGTTCTACGTCCGGTATCGCTGGCGATGAAAAAAAGAAATTCATTATTCGTTTCAAAGTTAAGGAAAAGACATCTCAAATGCAACAAACACAATCGAAGAGCCATCAAAGGGACATCCAAAAGACGCACTCGCACCTCTCACAGATCGAGACGTCAAATTTTAGATGCCTATACAATGACTTTTAGATATTTGTGTTTGGAGCACTTTGGGCGGTTACTTACTTATGGGGAAACAGTTGACGAACGGGTCACCGGAATGCTGAACGGGACACCTGCAAATTGGATTGTGATTTCGCACAACACATAGCGCATTCTGGCCACAAGCATTTTCACAGGGATTGCGGCATCTCATGTTCACGCAAGCCTTGCTCTGCTCGCAATCGGTGCTAACGAGACACTCGGGTCTGCAGCTTGGCGGGATTCCGAAGTAACCAGGTAGGCAAGAACAGGAGGCTTGCTCACCGAATTCACGGCAAACGCTGTTGGGTCCGCAGGGGGAAGGCTCGCAAGGTTTAACGCGTGCTATTGAGACGTAAGGTGATGAAATTAGTGGTTTTTTTTTCAATTCACAAGGCTCTCTCAGGGAGTAAACTAAAGGAAGAGAGACTCACGTTGCACGCGTCTACAAAGGGTGAATGGATCGCCTTCGTAATCCTTGACACAGCTACAGGTGGATACATGATTGATAACCGCGCATTCTGCATTCTGGCCACAAATTCCGACGCAGGGATCCACGCATTTGTTATTCGCGCAAGCTCTATTAAATGGGCAATCGGAATTCTGCACGCACTCCGGTCGACATTCTCGATACGGGTCGCCACGATATTCAGGTATGCAATTGCAGCGTCCGTTACGACACTCGGCATTGAGCCCACATGGCGACGGGTTACATGGGTCTGACGTTACTGTAGGAACTTCTGTAGATGCAAGTGTGAATTTAATGATGATTATTTTGTTCTATAAAGTTTACATAAAAAAATACAACAGATATGTGGGCAATAATATGAGGAGAATTCTTACGCATGGGCGCCAAGTAACAATTGTTGAAGGGATCACCCGTGTATCCATTGGGACACGTGCAAGCCGGAGTATGATTGATTACAGAGCACAAGGCATTAAAACCACAGGATCCAGGACAGGGGTCTCTGCATTTTTCTCTGATGCAAGCTTTATCGCTGGTGCAATCAGAGTTAATTGAACATTCGGCGCGGCAGTAAGGTGGCGATCCAATGTAATTGGACATGCACGTGCAAGACGGATACCCTCCTCTGTCTTGACACGTGGAGAACGGGCCGCAGGGCGATGGGACGCAGGGATTTACTTGTAGCGGTGGTGCAGGCATTACTGGAATAAAATTTAATAACAATTTCTGTACGCAGGACGTTTTCAGCGACGCGATGGACTTTTTCCGAGACTTACGGGGCATGTCAAAACACTTGACGAAGGGATCTCCAATCTGACCGGGTCCGCAACTGCAGAATGGACTGTGGGACAGAGCGTTGCACTTGGCATTGATACCGCACACACCTGGACACGGATCGACGCATTTCTGATTGACACACGCGCGATTCATAGGACATTCTGTGCTAACAACACACTCCGGTCTGCAGTCGGGAGGAGTTCCTTGGTAGGTGGGCAGGCATGAACAGCTGGCTTTTTTGTTTACATTGAGGCATCGACTATTCGGACCGCACGGTGACGGCTGACAAGGGTCGCCTACAGGCACCGGAGCTATACGAGTTCGATCAAAAGGTGAGATAATGCATTTCCGTAAACACTTAATAACGACAAGCAGGTGCTTGAATTTGCTCCACTTACGAGTTTCTCGCATAGGCTCGCAGTATCTGAATGGATCTCCGGTATATCTTGGTTGGCAGCTACACGCCGGTATGTGATTGATGACTTCGCAAATCGCATTGACACCACATGTTCCTGGACAAGGGTCTTGACATCTATTCCTTATGCAAGCTCGATTAGATGTACAGTCGGAATTAATTACGCATTCAGGTCTACAACCCTCGTACGGATTTCCGTAGAAATCGGGCAAGCAAGTGCAGGAGGCCGAACCAGATATTTCACGGCACATAGCATTCGCGCCACATGGTGACGGTTGGCACGGATTTAGTGGAACAAGTGGTGTGTCAACTAGAATAGAGGGGCATTGTTCAACAATGACTATCATGTAATTTATGATAAAAATCAAACATATTTTTCGTGATGATTGCTACACTTCTTCGAAACTTACTCGGTCGGGGATTACACTGGATGAATGGATCACCGGTAAAGTCACCGGCACAAATACACATCGGAGTATGACTGACGGTTCTACATTCAGCATTTCTACCGCATGATCCCGGACAAGGATCACGGCATTTCTGATTAATGCAAGCTTGTTGACTAGGACATTCGCTGTTACTGATACACTCCGGTCTACATCTAGGCGGAGTGCCAATAAACTGAGGTAAGCATGAGCACGACGGAGCGCCATTGAGGACTCGACATATCGCGTTCGGGCCACAAGGTGAGGGTTGACAGGGATCTATCGGTGGCTGTGGTTCTTCCGCTGCAATTTACAAAGTGTTACGCTTGTGTTTTGACACGATATAAATTACGCTTAAATTTCCATTTATGTGCATGAAATTCTTACGTTGCCGAACGCATTGAACAAATGGATCTCCCGTATACAAAGGCGGGCAGCTGCATATGGGATTGTGATTTACAACGGCACATTGCGCGATTAATCCACATGCACCAAGGCATGGATCGATGCACTTTTGATTGCTGCAAGCTCTGTTGCGAGCGCAATCGGCGCTTATCAGACATTCTGGTCTACAGGATGGTGGGGCGCCTCTAAATCCAGCGATACACGCGCAAATCGCCTGGCCATTTGACGCACGGCAGTGGCTATTCGGACCGCACGGGGATGGATTGCATGGTTCGTTCACGATGGTCGAATCTGTTTAACGATAATTATTTCGTGTTTATATTGAGACATATTCTCGAAGCGAATATTTTCGCACTGAAAATTCATACGATACCTTGAAGGGGTGTACACGAAACAAATGCGTTACCGGTCATATTTCTCGGACAACTGCACATGGGCAAATAATTAACAACAATGCATTCCGCGTTAAAGCCGCATGTCCCGACACACGGATCGCGACATTTGTGGAGCACGCATGCCCTATCGCGGGGACAATCGGTGTTAATCACACATTCCGGTCGACAGCCGGCATACGGGTCTCCAAAGTATTCGGGTATGCATGTGCAAATTCCGTTGTTGCATTGAGCATTCTGACCGCACGGTGACGGGTTGCATTGGTCTGGGGGAGGTACTGAAATATGCACAGGTCAAATTGTAGCGAATTAGAATAATAAGTAACATTACAATAAATAAATTGACGGAAATTCTTAAGTCCTTACGAGGTATCTGAGGTAAGATGTTACAACTGACGAAGGGATCGCCGGTATATCCTTCAGGACATGTGCAGGCTGGCGTATGATTAATCACCGAACAGCGCGCCAAGAGGCCACATGATCCTGGACAAGGATCTCTACATTTTTCTCTGATGCAAGCTCTATTAGCCGGACAATCTGAATTTATCGAACACTCGGGTCGGCAATTAGGTGGAACACCTATGTAATTCTGCATGCAACTGCACGCTGGTGCATCACCAATGGCTCTGCATAGGGCATTGGGGCCACAAGGTGAGGGCAAGCATGGATCCTTCGGATATTTGTCTTCTGGTTTTGGAACTACGAAAAGATTATACTGATAGTCTTCACATATATGTAAAAAATTCAATCAGAAACGTCAATCGTTCAATTCCAACAAATTAAAAATTTTTATAAAATAAGACATCATACTTGGTGCTGCGAAGCAGTAGATGAATGGATCACCCGTAAAGCCGCTTGCGCAGATACAAATGGGACTGTGATGTATGACTTTACATTGAGCATCACGACCACAAGTGCCGATACACGGATCTACACATTTTTGATTTACACATGCTCGATTCGATCCACACTCCGAATTTACTAAGCATTCCGGTCTACAATTCGGCGGAGTTCCAATAAACTGGGGCAAGCAGGAGCAAATGGCTTGACCGTTATTATCGGCGCATTGACTGTTGGGGCCACAAGGGGAAGGCTTGCATGGTTCACGCTTCTCATCGAGAACTACAATAATGTCGTATTTAAAACGTTACTTTAAGAAATTTTCTATTACTTTTTTATCTATGTTCTATTTAATTTATCTCTTACGCTGTAACGTTACTTACTGCTGAGAGTCTGATAAATGCAGTTTATATATGGATTGCCGGTGTAACCAGGGATACAAGTGCAAACGGGAACGTTGTTGACAACTTGGCAATTGGTATTGGTACCGCATGAACCGGGGCATGGATTCTGACATTTTGATCCGATACAAGCTAAATGCGCGGGACAGTCTGACGAAATGGTACATTCGGGGCGGCATCCTTCGTAGGGATTTCCAATATACTCAGACAAACATGTGCAAGAACCAACGCCGTTTTGTTCTCTACATACAGCGTTTGTTCCACAAGGGGATGGTTGACAAGGCTGTCTCGGTGCTGGTGGTTCGCCTAAAAGAATCATAGCTTTATCCTATTCATAACATTAATTTCAGATTAACACATTCTCAATCAATAGAACTCTATCAATCTAATTTTATAACCGTGATATTACGTGATTAATAATCTGAATATAACATTAACAAGAATTATCGATAGCAATAAATATTTCGATAAACAAAGCATTTATAAAGTAAGACATTCAGAAGTCAAATCTATAAACTTACTAGGCATGATCGTGCATTGAACAAATGGATCGCCCGTGTAACCGACGCGACACGTACAGGTGGGCACGTGATTAACGACAAAGCAATTAGCCAGAGGGTGACAAGATCCAGGACATGGGTCTCTACATTTGCGATTAATACACGCCATTTGGCTCGGACATTCGCTGTTACTAATGCACTCCGGTCTACAGTTCGGCGGTGTTCCAATGAACTCTGCCATGCAAGAGCACGACGGCGTATCATTGATAACTTGGCACTGAGAGTTAGGGCCACAAGGTGACGGTTGGCATGGATTTATCGGTTTTGGAACATCCTCCGCTTTAAGATGAAAAGATTCAAATTGTTATATACTCGACATAAATATATGTCTATTGATGTTTACAGTAATCAAAGAAACCTACGTCTTGGTATGCAACGTATGAATGGATCGCCGGTGAATACAGGAGGACAGGTACAAATTGGATTATGATTCAACACTTGGCAACGAGCGGATATACCGCACGCACCCAAGCATGGATTGCCGCATTTCATATTGATGCAAGCCTCATTCAACGCGCAATCAGTATTAACTATGCACTCGGGTCGGCAGGCTGGCGGATTTCCTATGAATCCAGGTATACACGTACATACTGCTTGATTATTAAAGCTCTGACATCGACTGTTCGGACCACAGGGCGACGGGTTACATGGATTCTCAACTGTTTGATCTGCAAAAGTAATTATTAACGAAACTATTTTCTTTCCATATTTGGACAGATAAACTTACTTTGTAACAGAGTGACTTTTACACAGGAATCTCTAGTTAATAACTGTTTCTATTGTGCAAATAGCACATGATTGTCAATAAATTTTACCTTGAATGATCGGATAACACGTCGCAAACGCATTGCCGGACATTCCGTCTGGGCAGGCGCACATTGGGGTGTGATTTATAACTGTGCACTTTGCATTTTGCCCGCAAACTCCAGTGCACGGGTCGAGGCACTTATTACGAACGCATGCTTTGTCTAATGGACAGTCTGGATTTTGTACGCATTCGGGTCGACATGCGACGTAAGGATCACCGCGATACTCGGGTTGACAAGTACAGACGCCGTCGCGACATATCGCACTGACTCCGCACGGAGATGGATTACAAGGATCTTGTGGCATAGGTGCAGCTGCAAATGTCATTATTCGTCTTGAATAAACGTTTCTGTTCATAAGTTAAAAGACTTACGAAATTACGGAACATAATAATTTCAGTTTCGTATTTTGTAATATCCTAATGTACTATTATTTTGTAATAATCACTGTCAGTAAAAGCATAGAAATATCCAATCATATTCATTTATTAATAAATAATAAATAAATTTATAACCGACTTTAATTTACTCAATGTATTTTTATATTTATAATTTATTTAGAAATTCTTATTAAGGAATTATTTTAGGAAACTTGCATCAATTTCTTATTTTCTCTTATCAATCATGTAGGTGATGTATTACAAAATAACGAGGCTAAATGCTTACGAGGAGGAGGTTCTGGGAAACAACTGGCAAACGCATCCCCGGTGTAACCCTTCGGACAAAGACAGACGGCCATGTGATTAACAACGAGACATTGGGCACCAATACCACACGAGCCTGGGCATGGATCTCTGCATTTTTGTCTCAAACAGGCTTGATTACTGCTGCACTCAGAATCTACGGTACATTCTGGTCGGCAATTCGGAGGGCTACCAATGTAATTTTCCAGACATGTACACGTCGGCACGCCCGCATAGCCGCTATCGCGACAAGTGGCAAACGGACCGCAGGGAGACGGAATGCATGGATTTTCTGGCATCTGAGGGGTATCTTTATCTATCTCTGTAAACGAATAACTTCTATTTAATTTTATCTTTTAGAAAAATGCGTTTCAGAGAAATGCTTTAATTTAAAAATTAAACTATATAGAGCAATTATGCAACGACACGTTAAAGGGATTCGTATTTTACAGCGTACTTACGCGTTTGGAAGCATGTTACGAAAGGATCACCGGTAAAACCTTGATTACAACTGCAAATTGGGCTATGATTAATCACTTCGCATCTCGCGTTGATGCCACAGATTCCGGGGCATGGATCAACGCATTTGCGGTTCTTGCACGCACGATTTACGGAACAGTCAGAGCTAACAGTGCACTCCGCGCGACAGTTTGGTGGGGTTCCAATAAATGTGGGTAAGCAAGAACATATCGCTTGACCGTTTAATTCGCGGCACTGACTATTAAGTCCACAGGGAGAAGAACTGCATGGATTACGTTCTAACGCTAAAAAAAAACCTCAAGTTAAAGTTTCGTAAAGTTACGAGAATTCTTGAGATGACTGAAAAATAATTAAGTGCACAAAACTGTTAAAAATTATTGATTTATGACACACTGAACCATTTATAAAATTTACTTTACAGTTAGTTGTACAGCAACTAACTTCAAAATTTTGGAAATATTCTGATAAATTGCGAATTAATTGTTGGATTAGATTAAATTACTCGTCTACTAAGAATTTAACTTACTCGTATCTTGCACAATTCTATTACAAGAAATGAACGGATTGCCGCTGTATCCAGGTTGACATGTGCACAACGGCGCATGATTTATTACTTGGCAAATCGCATTATACCCGCAGAAACCTGGACAAGGATTCTGACATTTCGATCCGACGCACGCCCGATCTGCGGTACAATCGGAGTTTATCGTGCACTCGGGTCGACAACCGTCATATGGATTGCCTGTATAATCCTGTAGACATGTACAAGAACCGACACCATTCGATTCGCGGCATACCGCATTAAAACCGCACGGCGATGGAACACAGGGTGTTGGTTTTACAGCATTTATAATATCGTCTATAAAAAAAATATTAAATTCATTTCTTATTTCTTAAAGCAATTGTTCTTGTAAATTATCATCACTGTAACAAATATCGCATCAAAGAATCGATGCATATTCAATCATTATAATAATAAATTTAATCATTATAATCAAAATAAAATTTTAGTAAAATTATATTAATATTATATATTAATTGCTAACAGCGAGATCTTGATTTTAAATCATCAGCATTAAAAATATAATAAATAACCATAATAATACTAAATATATAAGTTATGTGTATGAAATATTGCAATAAAATAATATATAAATAACAGCGTAAACACGTAGATGTGTATCTTATTTTTCATTTAATTTCAATTATTGTAAATTTAATTATTAATTTTAACAAGAATTTAATTTAATCATTATTTAATATTGAAAATTAAAAATTTATCATAGTGTTAGCAGAAATGCATCCTGTGATTCTAAGGCACTTTAGATATTATCACGCGATTACTGCACTTACTTTGTTTGGGGTTGCATAATACAAATGGATCTCCTTCGAATCCGGTAAGACATACGCACATAGGCGTGTGACTTATTACTCGACAATCGGAATTAATACCACAGGAACCGGGACATGGATCGCGACACTTCTGATTAATGCACGCTAATTGCGTGGGACACTCGCTATTGCTAATGCATTCGGGTCTACAATTCGGTGGGTTGCCAACAAACTCTGGCAAGCAAGAGCATGAATATGCATTATTTACAACTTCACATTTGCTGTTAAGTCCACATGGAGACGGAACGCAAGGATTAATAGGCGTTGGAGGTTCCGCCGCTGTTGGAAAAATAAACAGTACAATATGTTCTGATGTCTAATGCGGCTGGTTAACTACTGCTTTTTAAATTACTCACGTCTTGGAATACACTGAGTGAAGGGGTCACCGGTCAACTCAGAGAGACAAGAACAAATCGGGTTGTGATTAACTACGGTACATTGAGCTCTGATACCGCACGTTCCAGGACAGGGATCTATGCATTTTTGATTATTGCAAGCCATATTAGCGAGACAGTCGGAACTAATGGTACATTCGGCTCGGCAATTAGGTGGCGCGTCCAAATATCCAGGGAGACACGAGCAGACAGCTTGTTCCTTTATCCTTCGACACTGACTGTTCGGTCCACAGGGTGTCGGGTTACATGGGTCTTTTGGTATTATGTCTGTTTAAATGTACAAAAAAATACGATTACAAAAGGAATCACAATACCGATTATTCATGACATAATCTGAAATTGATCGCTCGAGTGAATACCATTTATTGGGGAACATTGCATGAACGCGTTGCCAGACATTCCCTGCGCACAAGTGCAAACTGGTACATGATTTATGACAGAACACACGGCATTGATACCGCAAATTCCAAGACCGCATGGATCTCGACACTTGTTCTTAATGCAAGCCTGGTTTCTCAAACAATCCGAATTCAAAATACATTCTGGACGGCATCCAAGGTTTGGATTTCCTTGATATTCGGGAAGGCAACTGCATATACCGTTAAAGCATTGCGTATTCGAGCCGCAACTTAAGCATGGATCCGTCGGTTTGAGTGATACTTCTGAGGAACGAATTTCATATTCAGTTTGCGATGAAGTTAAATTTGAAATATTTTCTACATTTTAGATACAATAAAGACATTCTCAGATCTATTTCAATAAATATCATCACAAGTATTCTTCTGATTGTCTTACCTTCCTCAGGCATTGGCCTACACACTATAAATGGATCCCCAGTAAACCCATTGGGACAAGAACATGTAGGTGTGTGACGAATGACATTACAAATTGCTCCTACTCCACATACTCCATCGCAAGGGTTTCGACACTTTCTCTGTATACACGCCTGATTAGTCGGGCATTCTGGATTAACTGAACATTCGGGCCTGCAATTGGGCGGTGTTCCTATATATGTTGACAAACAAGCGCAAGATGCTTGACCGTTAATGTCACGGCATTCCGAATAAGGTCCGCAAGGTGAAGGTGCGCAAGGATTCACGAATGGACGAGGTTCTTCAACTTTAGCTATGGGCATATAAATATGTTTGTTACGTGTTTTTTCTTGAATATCTTTGATAATATGGTTTTTTAATAAAAATAATAGAAAAATAGATGAGATATTTCATCTAAACGAGAAAAAATAATTGATATTTAAAAAAATTTGTTTTCTTTCAAAACAAAAAGAGCACATAAGAAAGAAAAATTTTCTGAAGAAAATATAAGTATTTGGAATTTGAAAAAATATCTTTTAACTCTTTTAATCATTGACTTATTTCTCTTTACGATTTCAATTTACGAGATTTTCAATGATTCTTACGTGGCATTTCAAAGCAGGCAACGAATGGATCACCGGTAAAACTAGGTGGGCACGAGCAAATAGGATTATGATTGATCGTTTCGCATCTCGCATTAGAACCGCACAATGTACGGCAAGGATCGCTACATTTATGCGAAATGCACGCCAGATTAAAGGCGCATTCAGCACTAACAGTGCATTCAGGGCGACAGTTTGGCGGGCTGGCCACCCATTGGAAATCGGGTAAGCAACTGCAGACACTCGTACTATCCACAACACGACATAAACTATTAGGTCCACATGGCGATGGTTGGCAAGGATTACTGATGGCACTATCTCCTTCTAAAAATTGCATTGTTTCACAAATCAACCACGATTGCATTTCGCTATTAATTTAACAATTGTGACAAACGATAATATATTTTAACTCAGTGTAATCGTACCTATTTCTACCGGAGTGCAATATGAGAAGGCGTCGCCGGTGTATCTAGGGTAACAGTTGCACATCGGCAAATGATTGACGACTTGGCATAACGCATTCCGCCCGCATGATCCCGGGCACGGGTCTCTACATTTCGTATTTATACAAGCCAGGTTGGCGGGGCAATCTGAATTTAAGATACACTCCGGTCTACATCCTTCGTATGGATTGCCGGTGTAATTCGGCAAGCACGTACACGAACCGGCACCGTTGAATTCCTTGCATATTGCATTTGAGCCGCAAGGAGAAGGAGTGCAAGGATCAACAGGTGCAGGTGGTAATGGTGTGGCTAAAAGATGACATCAGTGAACATGGGATTTATGATGAAAGATACGAATGTCCTTGTATAAATCAGACATCAAAATCAATATAATTACGATGATTTTTCATTTCAATGAAATAGATATAGGAAGAATTGTTATTTAATAAGATTTATTCGTGATAGTTGCGTAACAATTTTACTGTAAGATGCACTTCCTTCCTGTATCTACAGCATCGAATACATTCAGTAGGTCACCGAAATTATATCAGTTTTAATTCCTGAACGGTACTTACGTTCTCTCAAGATGCATTGCGTGAATGGATCACCGGTGTAACCGTTCACGCAAGAACACATCGGGGTGTGACTGACAACGTGACAATTAGCGTTCGCACCGCAGGAGCCTACACATGGATCCTGACATTTCTTATTAATGCAGGCTAAATGATTAGAACATTCGCTATTACTGATGCACTCCGCTCTGCAATTAGGCGGACTGCCTATGAAATCGGGTAAACATGTGCACACGGACTCGTCGCCGCGCGGTTGGCATTGCGAGTTGGGGCCGCACGGGTTTGGTCTGCATGGCGTAGGAGGTAACGCAGGTGCTTCTTCTAAAAGGGTAAAGTTCCATGTACAAAAAAGAAACCAAAAATTTTCTTAAAACTTTCTCGGGATCTCGTTGGTCATGAATATGGACGTAGCAAACGATACTTACGTGGTTGTAAATAACATCTAACAAAAGGATCGCCTGTTTGAGAGAGTGGACAAGTGCAAATTGGATTATGATTCACTACTTGACAGGATGCGCCTAACCCACAACTTCCAGGACAAGGGTTCGTACACTTCTGATTGCTACAAGCCTCATTCTGGGGGCAATCTGTGCTGACTATGCACTCGGGTCTGCAGGTCGGAGGGCTACCTAGATATCCTCTTATACAAGAGCAAACCGCCTGGTTATTTATAACGCGGCATTCGCTGTTTGGTCCGCAGGGTGAAGGGGCGCATGGATTAGCGGGTGGCATGTCTAATGTACAAAAATAAGATATTTAGCTCCAGAGAATGATTTACGAAAGAGCAATTATCTTACATAATTTTATAACATCAAGAATATAGGGGCAGTCTTCAATGCTATGGGATGCTAATGTACCTTGTAAAGGTGTGCATTGGCTGAATGCATTGCCAGTCATATTTCCAGGGCAACTACACATGGGAACGTGACCGATCACGGTGCATAACGCATTACTAGCGCAAGCTCCGGGGCATGGGTCCAGGCATTTGTTACGTATGCACGCTCTATCGCGGGAACAATCCGCGTTTAGGACGCATTCCGGTCGGCAACCTACATTCGGATCTCCTCGGAACTCCGGTAGGCAAGTACAAATACCATTAAAGCATTGTGCATTGGGACCACAGGGTGATGGGACGCAGGCATCTTCGACCGGGGATGGAATCGCTGTAAAACATAATTGAAATAGGGATTAACGAGCTTGAACTCGAATCATGCTTCGAGTCATGTCGAAATTTCGAATAACGTGTTTTCAATAGGGTATACTATTGAATGGCTCGTAACGCTTACGTGTCACTGGTAATATCTCGCAAAGGACAAACGTATTTCCAGTGTAACCCTCGGGGCATCTGCATGTGGGAATGTGATTAATGACCGAACATAGGGCATTGGTGCCGCACGAGCCGGGACATGGATCCACACACTTCATATTGATGCAGGCTCTGTCACTTGGGCATTCTGAATGTATGGTACATTCGGGTCTGCAATTGGGCGGTTGACCCATGTAATTCTCCAAGCAGGTACACGCGGGAGAGCCACCAATATTCCTGCATTGGGAGAAACTACCGCACGGGGATGGCACACAAGGGTCTTTCTGTACTAGTGGTGGTGTTACAGCTGAAAGATATTCGGAGTTATGGTTGATGACGATCATAAAAGACATAGGACAGTATATGTTGAGAAACTGGATTAATAGTTCTTCATGCATTCGATAGTGGTCTTACGTGGAATTAATGAGCATATGGTGAACGGGTCTCCACTGTAACCGGACATACAACTGCAGATGGGGCTGTGGTTAACGACCACGCAATTGGTATTGAGTCCGCATGGGGTTGGGCAGGGGTTCACGCATTTGTAGTCCTTGCACACTAATTGCGGGGAACACTCTGAGCTAGCGACACATTCAGGTCTACATGCAGGTGGGGTTCCAATGTACGTCGGGAGACATGAACAGACGGCCTGTCCGGATACTTCTTTGCATTTGCTGTTGGGTCCACAGGGTGATGGGGCACAAACGTTCTCATCTGGGATTATTTCTGAGAAAAATTTAATGCATTAGTAAAATTCATTAGATAAGTATATAAACATCCATAAAAAATTGCTTCTAAAACCAATGTTAATTTTCAATTGTTTTAAAATGATCAAAAAATAATTATGTCTCATATAAAATATCCTCATCTTTTTAAAATAATTTACATATATGTATATTATATGTACATATATGTATGTACATAATTGATATATCCTAATTATATCAATTTATACAAAAAAATATAAAATGTAAAAAGTTTATTTTCTCTGACAAATGTAGATTTTTTATATAAACTAAAATAATTAAAAAAATTTTTTTAATCTTTTGTTTCAAATTTTCTTTCTAATAAAATAGAAATTTTAAAAACAAGAATATGTTAACATTATATGGAATATTTCATAAAATTTAATATACTTATACAATAAGATTTATTTTGCAGACTGAAAAAAAGATATATAACGCAATATTTCTTGTGGATTCAGTCAAACAACATTAGACTGTTTGATTAAGAACACTTACTATCTACGGAACAAGTAATGAAGGGGTCTCCGGTATATCCGGGGAGACATGTGCACATCGGTTGATGATTGACAACCGAGCATTCAGCATTCTGGCCGCACATGCCGGCGCAGGGATTGGCGCACTTGTTTCTTACGCACATCAAATTGGATGGGCAGTCGGGATTAATGACGCATTCGGGTCGGCACGCTAAGTACGGATTGCCGACATAGCTAGAGATACACTGACAAATTGCGACACTGTCTCGCTCTCTACATATCGCATTCGCGCCGCATTCGAAGCTTGCGCAGGGCGACGGTTGTGGTTCCAGTTCTGTTGGGCGTGCTAAAACAATGTAAAGGGCAAACGGGTTAAGCAACGTCGCAGAAGCGTAAGGTCGACTGGTCTTGTGGTTTTATATAAAAGGGTTTAATCCCTTACGTATCGCAGAGCAGCGCGTGTACGGATCGCCGACGAGACCGTAGGAACAGACGCAATGAGGCACGTGTTGTACCACATGGCACTCGGCATTCTCCCCACATAGACCCGGACAGGGGTCCCTGCACTTTTGTCGCACACAACTTTGATGGCTGGGGCACTCGGGATTGGAAATACATTCGGGTTGACAATACGGGGGCGAGCCTTTGTATTCGGGCAGGCACGAGCAGGATGGCAAATCATTAACGACCTGGCACTGAGCGTACGGACCGCAGGGTGAAGGCTGACAAGGGTTTATTACTACGGGTGGTACTGGTTCTAGATCAGGACAACACATGTTTCAATCTTAATCTGGTGGTCGGGACTTACGGATTACACTTTGAATCAAAATTGTCTTACTCATAACATCGCATCTGATGAACGGATCGCCAGTGTAGCGCTCGGGGCACGAGCAAACAGGATTGTGGTTGACGACTACGCATCTTGCTTGGATGCCGCATGTACCGGGACAAGGATCTTTGCATTTCTGATTAGCGCAAGCTTCATTTGGCCGACAGTCTGAACTAAGAGTACATTCGGGTCGGCAGAGAGGCGGCGATCCAAGGAACTCTGGCGCACAAGCGCACACGGCTTGTCCATTTAATTCTCGACATATGCTGTTTGGACCGCAAGGATTCGGGCTGCATGGTCTTGTCACGGGCGGGACTACGTATGATAGACCAAATACCAATTAGCGTATTTTCAAACACATAAAATAGGTTTCTCGTTCTGGGTATCATACCTCTCATTACATCGCAAGAAATGAACGCATTCCCAGTAGTACCGGGGGGACAACTGCACATCGGTGTGTGATTTATCACGTTACATAAACTGTTTTGTCCACAAGTTCCTGGACAAGGATCGACACATTTGTTTCGTATGCAAGCCTTGTCAGTTGAGCAGTCTGTACTTAGTACGCATTCTGGTCGACAGCCAACATATGGGTCGCCAAAGTATTCAAATAAACAAGTACAAATGCCATTGTTGCATTGAGCATTTGGTCCACAAGGTGAGCTACTGCATGGATCAATTGGCTGCACTGGTTCGTTATCTACGTTATTACAATTGCCAATTAAATCACATTATAAGACATATAGATGCAAAAAACATAAGGAGATTTCGATATATAACTTACAAATTGGCACAGGTTGACAACCAATAAACGGATCGCCAGTATAACTTTCTATACACCTACAGATTGGAATGTGATTGTGAACAGTACAATCGGCATTTAGACCGCAAGAACCTGGACAGGGATCTTGGCATCTTTCGCGAATGCAAGCCTGATTGCTTGCACAGTCGGCAGGAATAATGCATTCGGGACGACAATTTGGTGGTGTACCAATGTAATTAATCATACAAGAACAAGACGGGTAGCCATTGAGATTGCGGCATTGTGAATTAGGTCCGCATGGAGATGGTATGCAAGGATCCGAAGGCAGACTCGGTAAGTAGCTTGAAGTAGCTAAAATTTAAAGCAAAATTTCTGAATCTCAAAACAGAACTATTAAAAAATGTTTTTAAAACAAAATTTAATAATATAATTATCTTTTAATTAAAAATATAGAACAGTCTCTGTAACATTCTATATGTATCAAAGTGTGACATTTCTAAGGATATAGTTTTGTTATTTTATGTAATAAAAATTTTAATAAAAATAAAAAAGATTTTAATATAAAATGTAGAAAAAAATGACAAACTATCGATAGTCTTTTAATATGAAAAAATAACAAACTAGAGCAAAAATTTCAATGTATATAAGATTTGTTCCACTTACGTGGTACGAATAAACAGCGTACGAATGGATCACCGCTAAATCCGGGTTTGCACATGCATATTGGACTATGGTTTACTACTCTACACGTCGTGCCCTGACCGCACGAATTAGGACAAGGATCAACACACTTGTTATTCTCGCAAGCGCGATTCGTCGCGCAATCTGTGCTAACTGTGCATTCAGGTCTACAACCGGGCGGTGCGCCGATATAAGTCGGCAGACAAGAGCAAACGGCTTGGCCGTTGCTTGCTCTGCACTGACTATATGGTCCGCAAGGGGATGGTTGACAAGGATTGACGTCTGCTACAACCGCTGCAAGAAAGTTAGATATTTAAAGTCACGTAATAAAATTCTCAGGACAGACGCGCACGAGCTTTAAACGATCTCTTACGGGCTTCGACGATAAGGCTGCAGAATATGAATGGATTTCCCGTGTATCGCTCGAAGCAAGTACAAGTTGGCGCATGATTAATCACGTAGCACTGGGCGTTTTGGCCGCACGTTCCCGGACACGGATCTTTGCATTTTAAACCGATACACGCCTGATTGGACGGACAATCAGAATTGAGCGTACACTCGGGTCTGCATCCTTCGTAAGGGTTGCCGATATAATCGGACGTGCACGAGCAAGAACCAGCATTTTGCTGAACTCTGCATATTGCATTTGCACCACACGGAGATGGTGTACATGGCGTGGATGTGCTAGGTTGTATATCGACTAAAATAAAAATAAAATAGTAATTATCTATTCTTAAAGGAAAACGTATTTGTAGATATAAATTATAATCTCGTAATAATGACGCAATATTAATTTTGTAATTCTTTCAAATAAATGAGAAATTTATATGGATTACTAGAAATAAAATTTTTAAAAAACTAAAGCAAATTTGATTGACTGAGCAAATATTCAAATAGAAATAAAATTTTAAAAAACTAAAGCAAATTTGATTGACTGAGCAAATATTCGAATATTTTAAATATTTGAATATATGAACTACTTATTTTTAAAAATTCTCTTACATTGTTGAGGAGAACACTGCGTAAATGGATCGCCGGTATAACCAGGAGTACACGCGCACATCGGCGTGTGGCTAACAACATTGCAAATGGCATTGATACCGCATGCGTTGATGCACGGATCGCGACATTTTTGATTGATGCAGGCCATTTTGTTCGAGCACTCGCTATTGCTGATACATTCGTACCGGCAGTTCGGGGGCGATCCGATAAATTCTTGCAAGCATGAGCAAGAAGGTTGATCATTGATTACTTGACATTGCGCGTTTGGTCCACACGGCGAAGGTTGACAGGGATTAAGCACAGGTAATGGTTCCTCAGCTTTAAAAGTAATACCCGTTAATTAGCCGAGGTACTGTATGTTACGCGCGCACGTATTCGATGTAATAAAATAAATCGCGAAGACAGTTTACATGTGAGAAATATAGTACTTGAAAGTATTCTGAAAAAAAATGAAAAAGTTTTCTTACGGAGGGGGAAACAATTAATAAACGGATCTCCGGTCATCCCAGAACGGCAGACACAGACAGGGTTGTGATTAATGACGTTGCAGTCTGTGTTGCGCCCGCAACTTCCCGGACAAGGGTCCCGACATTTTTGATTGGTACACGCCTCGTTCTTCGGGCAATCTGAGCTAATTACACATTCGGGTCTGCAAGTCGGAGGCGCGCCGACAAATCCATTTATGCAACTACATACAGCTTGCATATTATTTTCTCGACATTGACTGTTCGGACCACACGGAGACGGATTACATGGATTACTAATGGGTGGTGCTACAAGAAAAGATTTTAATTACAGAATAAAAATTCAATGTACTAAAAATGCGGATATTTGGGGGTTTAAAAAAAAATCGTAGATATTTTGACGTATCAGTTGTTATGCTAAAACGTGCTAAAAATACCTGGCACGGGAGAGCACAAGACGAAAGCATTTCCATCCATTCCTGAGGGACAACTACACATGGGAACATGGTTGTATACATTGCATATAGCATTTTGACCGCAAACGCCTGGGCAAGGATCCACACATTTATTTCGCACACACGCCTGCGTGTTTGGACAATCGTTATTCAATACGCATTCCGGCCGACAACCACTATAAGGGTCTCCGAAATATTCTGCTAGGCAAACGCAAATTCCTCCGTTACATTGCGTATTGGAACCGCAAGGTGAAGGCGTGCATGGATCCGGTTTAGGGGGGGCAACAACGGCTGCAATAATTTCACGAAGAAGAGGATCAAGTATGCTATTAGGTGAATAGCAAAAAAATTATTATTACATATTTCCATTGGGAAATCTTACGTGGTTTTATGGAACATCCGATGAAAGGGTCACCAGTGTAATCGGGCAAACATGAACAAATTGGCACGTGATTTACGACACTGCATTCGGCCATAATGCCACACGAGCCTAGACAGGGATCTCTACATTTTTGTTGCATGCAAGCCATATTAGCTGGACATTCTGCATTAATTGTACATTCTGGTTTACAATTTGGCGGACTGCCTCTATATGTTGGTAAACAAGAACACGATGGTACTCCTCCTATATCGCGACATTCGGAAAACATGCCACAAGGTGACGGTACGCACGGGTCTCTCGTAATATCACTTACAATGGGTGGAGTCACTGTAATTACGATAATAAACAGTTTGAAAGCTATAAAATTATTATAAAATTTAATTGATTGCAAATATATATATATATATATATATATATACTTCAATTTCGACACAACATTCTTGTAAATATCAATTAGAAACGTAAGATATTATTTCTCACTGTGTTAGAAATTAAGCCAACTTTCAAATGCTGTCAACAAATATTATCATTTATTAATTCGAAGAGAATTAATCAAATAGAATTGGAATAATTTTTAATATTTTAAATAAAGACACTTTATCGAGATCCAAATATTTTAATTCGAATAATAATTGCGAACTAATAACGTGCGTATATATATATATATATATGCCAACAATATTAGTTGGAAATCGTACCAGGTGTCGGGAAGCAAACAGTAAATGGATCGCCAGTAAAGCCGTTCCTGCAGGAACAAATTGGATTATGTTTGATGACTCTGCAATTCGAATTTCTGCCGCAAGAGCCAGGACAGGGATCTTGACACTTTTGATTTAAACAAGCAAGATTGAGGGGACAATCTGAGCTTGTCACGCATTCAGGACGACATGCGGGTGGACTACCGATGAAATTCGCAACACAAGAACAGACTGCTTGATTATTATTAACACGACATTGGCTGTTGGGTCCGCAAGGAGATGGATTGCAAACATCCCTCGGAGTTTCGACTAGAATAATAGATTCATCTTTCAAATTTTTGGTATTACAGAAGGAGAAATGATTTAAAATATTCATTTACAAAAATACTGAAACGTAATTATATACTCATTCTTGAATTAAATTAACATGTGTAAAAAATTAATTTAAAGTAAAAAAATAATACAATATTGTAAATCTTGCCAAATATAATATATTATAGAATAAAAAGTTTGAAATAAAAGGATAAGAAAGTAAAAAATTGCAATAAGAGAAATTTGAAGTTTCTCGGTATTCAAAAAAGTATTCGTACCGATATCGCGCATTATAGTGCAGTATTGGAAGGGGTTGCCGCTATAACCGGAAACACATGTGCAAGATGGTCGATGATTGATAACTTGACATTCGGCAAATTGTCCGCAGACACCGGGACATGGGTCTCTGCACTTTGATTGTACGCAAGCAAGGATAGATATGCAATCCGTATCAACTACGCATTCTGGTCGACATCCTTCGTAAGGATTGCCGACATAATCTGGTAAGCAAGAACAGGATCCGGCACCGAATTGTTCCTTACAAACGGCATTAAAGCCACAAGGTGATGGTTTACAGGGTGACAATGGGACTGGTGTGGCTGAAAATAGAATATGAACTAAAAAATATCTCAAACAGTCAATTTTTAACCAATTTTTCAAAAAATTTTTTTCTTGAAATAATTTGTAAAAATTAATTCAAGAAATATTAAGAAAGATAAACTCAAGTTATATCGGAAAGTCTCAATATGATTTTATAATCGATTAAAAGAAATCGATCGAAAACTAAACATTTTTTTAAATGTTTTGCTAAACAAATTTAAACATAATTTCAGTTCTGTATGTATGAGATCGATGCTTACGTGGTTTTATTATACATTGTGTAAACGGATCACCGGTGAAGTCGCTAGGACAAACGCACATGGGCGTGTGGCTGACCACACGACACTCGGCGTTGGCCCCACAGGAGCCTTCGCAAGGATCCCTACATTTCTGATTCATGCACGCTAAGTGAGCAGGACATTCACTGTTGCTAATGCACTCTGGTTTACAATACGGTGGCGAACCCAGGAATCCAGTTAAACACG
The DNA here is from genome assembly GCA_928718305.1 of Tetramorium bicarinatum. Classification (NCBI taxonomy): domain Eukaryota; kingdom Metazoa; phylum Arthropoda; class Insecta; order Hymenoptera; family Formicidae; genus Tetramorium; species Tetramorium bicarinatum. The sequence continues at coordinate 7,123,556 of OV788324.1, read as the reverse complement.
AGCATGAGGGAGCATCGCCTACAACCCGACACTCGGCGTTCGCTCCACAAGGGGATGGTACACAGGGGTTTGTTTGCAACACAGGTTCGGGTGCTAATGCAAAGGAAAAATGTTGAGTAAAAATGTTTAGAACTAAATGAGTTTAAAACTCAAAATTCACATTATAATTCGATTAAAATGTATGACGTACTCGAAATGTTAGATAAAACCTGCTAAGTATTCATAATAAAAACTTTTATAAAATATTTGTTATATTTATTTGTAATAACAAATATTATGTAAAATGGTATAAAAACTATTTTTAATTTTGACGTTCGTAAAATCATTGCTGATTTTTAACGTGTTTGAAGAAAGTAAAATATATTTTTTTATCTTTGAATTATATTTGTTGGAATTATTAAAACAGATATCAATGTTAATGACTCTTTGTAATTGATATTTGTTCTTACGTCGTGGGACACATCGAATGAATGGATCTCCGGTGAATGGTTCTCCGCAGCTACATATGGGATTATGATTAATCACTTGGCATGTGGCTTGAATCCCGCATGCACCGAGACAAGGATTTATGCATTTCTGATTGCTACACGCTTCTGTCAGAAGACACTCGGAACTGACAGTGCATTCCGGCCTGCATGATGGCGGTATGCCAAGGAATCCCGCCACACACGAGCACACAGGTTGCCTGTTGTTTTCTCGGCAAATACTGTTGGGTCCACAGGGCGAGGGCGAGCAGGGGTCTCCCTTCGGGGTATCTAACATTCAATATAATAGCGAGCTTACCCTTTGTCCTCAAAGACATTGCAAAATTATGCAAGTAGTATCAATAATGATAATCGTAGAAAATCAATAAATTGTTAAAATAAAGAATAGAGATTCATATTTTCCAAGATTTTACTTATTATCGAGAAGACTGGATCTACGATTATCATTATTCATAAACATTTGTAGAAATTACAAATCGATCGCATTGATTATACCTTCGACTACAGAACATTGAACGAAGGCATTGCCAGTCATTCCGGCCGGGCAGGTGCACATAGGCACATGATTATATACAGAGCACAATGCGTTTCGACCGCACGTGCCCGGGCAGGGATCCACACATTTGTTGCGCACGCATGCACGATTGTGGGCGCAATCGGTATTCATGACACACTCGGGACGACAACCCACGTAAGGATCACCCTGGTATTCGGATAGACATATGCAGATGCCATTGTTGCATCGTGCATTCGGCCCACAAGGGTTCAAACTACAGGGGTCGATAACTGCAGGTGCTGCTGTAAAAGAATGCGGATGAGGAATTGAATATCATGACAGAGCCCGAAATAAAATTTCATGAATGTAATGCATAAATTTCTTCCACGCAATATTTCAAGCATTGTATTCTAAGATGCATCGCGTATTTAAATATCTTTCGATTTAAATATCTAGTGGACGCTTGATGATAATTACAGAGAAAGAATGTACGAAAGTTTCGAAAAAAATTTAAAGAATGTCTGAAACATTACATTGAGGATATTTTAATTTCTGTTTTTAAAACAAAATAAATATAGCAAAATCTTAGCCAAATCAAACTTTATAACTATATAACACAAACTTTAAAAAGAAATTAATTAAAAAATTGAAAATGTCTTTTCAAAATTTCTTAGAAGTTCATATTATCTGACTAAGTTGAAATTCTCTTGTTATTTGGCATTCACTAAAATCAAAATTAATGTATTTCAAAAACGTCAAGAAATATTGTGCATTATAATTCGCAAAATTTTACTTCGAAACAAAGCTTGCATGACTTTAGGATGTGAGGAGTCTCTTACTTGTTGGTCGGGGATAACAGTTACTGAAAGGGTCGCCGGTGTATCCATCGGGACAGGTACACACGGGTACGTGATTATAGACTGTGCACAATGAAGTGATGCTGCAGGAACCTAAGCAAGGATCCCGGCATCTCTCATTGCTGCAGGCGAGATTCATCGGGCATTCGGAATTTACGCGGCATTCAGGGCGACAATTTGGCGGTGATCCTCTGTAGGTCGGCAAACAAGAGCACGATGGTGTGCCACCAATATTCCTGCATTCCGCGTACATGCCGCATGGAGACGGCAAGCAAGGATCTTTGGGGGCTACGGGAAAATCTAACGGTTCTGAAATTCAATAATAAAACAGGCATAAACCTCGCGGTTTGTCTTAGAGATGTCGATATTAGCAATAAATCAATTGCTAATACCAAAATCAGTTTCAATGTTAAGCCATGATTGGATTATGAAAGATGAAACTTATGGAAGATGAACTTATAGCATGAATGAATAAAGCTGATGGCTATGAACTTCTGACGTGAATGAACGAATAAATGAAGCTGATGACTGTGAGCTTCTGATGTGAATAAACGAATGAATGAGACCGATGAACGTGAACCTGTGGCAGGAATGAAAGAAGCTGATAAGAGAAACCAAGTTCTTACGTGGGGCGGGGAAACATCTTGTAAAGGGGTCCCCGGTATAACCGAGGTTGCAGACGCAGATGGGACTGTGACTGATCACTCTGCATTGTGTGTTTATTCCACACGGATCCGGGCAGGGTGATACACACTTCTGATTGACGCAAGCAAGATCCTGTGAGCATTGGCTGTTCACAACGCATTCGGCTCGACAATTGGGAGGGCTGCCAATAAAATTCGGGAGACAAGTGCAAACGGCAAGACCATTTACATCTCGGCAATTACTATTTGGTCCACAGGGGGATGGGCTGCATGGGTTTGTTTCTGGCAGGACTGCGTGGAGAAAAATATTATTACGTATAAATTATTTCCTACGTATCATTCTGAACAATAATATGTTTTCATGTTCAAATTTAGATTAATATATTTTTCTCAATAAAATAAATTCAAATCCGTATTAAAAATAAAATCACAATACAACAAAAATAAAATCAAAATTTACAATCTAACTCACTCTCACTAAATCTCATCGTTAACTGAAAATATATCTCGTGTCGATAAAATAATAATGAATAGATCTAAAATTATTTATCATATTAAATATCAAAATAAAGAAACAACATCTAAGATATTTAATCAATAATATAATATATAAATTGAAATAATAAAATAATATATAAAATAAATAATTAAATTGCTTATGATTTAATTTAATGAAATCTTTCTAATATAATGTGCATTATATATGTATATGTAAATATTCTATGGTATATATGACTAGTATTAGGAATCTGAATTTTAAATGCAATAAATAAAACATCATGGAAATAAATCTTACGGGTTTCAACTATCAGGGAACAGAGCGTGAAGGGATTGCCGGTATAGCCGGGGATGCAAGTACAGATCGGCATGTGATTAACCGATTGACATTGGGCATTCACTCCGCATGTTCCTGGGCAAGGGTCTCTGCATTTCAGGCCCACACACGCCATTCTTGTCAAACAATCAGAATTTTGCGTGCATTCGGGCCTGCACTCTTCATAGGGATCACCTAGATAGTCCGGCAGACAGGTGCACGAGCCAACGCCGTTGTTCTCGCGGCAGACGGCATTGAGGCCGCAAGGGGAAGGCTGGCATGGTTTTCTAATGTCTAGGGGCGTATCTGATATAAAGAAAAATTTCGCTTAATCTTAATCGAACATGCAGTGTTCTTCTCCAAAAGCTAGTGATAGGCTCAGGGATTTTTTTTTTACTTTCGTTGATTTTCCCTCGCGTTCGCATTTTCGATTAAATCCTAACAAGCGATAAGCCTCATATACTAGTGCGACATAATAGCTTTGCGTGGTTTTAATGTTGGGTTATCATCGGTTGACCCTCTCGAAGAGTCCATCGGTTTTAGTGGGTGACGTTTTCTAATAGCAATTGTTTCATCAAGCGTGTTCAATCTTTCATCGAATTAATTAATTGAGTTAATTACAAGGTAATGGTTGGCAATATATTATTTCTTTGGGAACGGGACAGCTATCCTATTTTGGGATCTATATTGTAGTGCGTTTCATTAGAATTTGTTAAAATTATTTCTCTAGGGGTTGCGCCCTTTGCGGCGATATTTTTGCGTTATTCATTTATTCAAAAACGATGTGCAGTTTGATTATTGGGAGGTCCACAGCATGTCAAAGGTCAGAGTGCTCTTACGTGTGAGTGGATCTTTAACGGACTCGCTTTAATAGATCAGTGCGTGCAGTAAAATATTTCAACAATTAATCGCAGGGATTGATGTTCTATCGCTTAGTTGTACAATGTCAATTAAGGGTGAGTGCAGCCAAGAGGCCTATTGGGTACATAGGCCCCGCCACCAGTTTTGTGACTACCTGTCATTATTATTGCTTTCCTGTATTAGGTCTTTAGGTCAGTACGCTCAGGCATGGGGATGATTGCGTGCCGCATTATTCCTTCTGTTAATTGTAGGGATTCGGGACACGTAATCCTATGTTATTGACTTTTAATCAGGGATGAGTGCAATTGCGAGCCTAATATCTATAGGCCCCACCACCTAACACACGTGGCTTATTGTCACCTCCTGTTAGAGATCTCTCTGCGGTTGCGTGCTACTATCGCGCGCATATCGTCGCATTAATCTTATGCGATAGTTAAGACACAAGTTTCGATCTGATGCGACTTCTAGAACTATATAAGCACATGTCTAACAACATGTCTAACGGGACAGGACGGTGAAATTCGTCAGTTTTCAAACTTTCTCAAACTTCAGCTGATCTTCAAAAGAGTCGGTATGTCGTATGCCCTAATGTAATATCTAGAGCAATTTCTTGGGAAAAATTTTAGCAAATCGCAAGATTTTTAATCACTAACTTTGAGTATCGTTCGAGAGACAGAAAAGAAAATTTTTTTTTAGTTACCGTCTTGACTTATTACCATTAGTCATATTGTAGGGAGATAGCACTTACCTGCCGCGCCCGCATGCAAACGGCGATATTTGCGGGAGGGATTGTAACAGGAAGAAATAAAAGATAACGATCAGGTACTTACCCTCAGGTACTCGTTCACAAGCGCTGAATGGATTTCCTGTGTATCCGGCGATGCACGCACAAACCGCGTGGTGATTCACTACCGAGCACTGAGCGTTCAGACCGCACAGACCGACACATGGATCGCGACATTTTTGTTGCATACACGCTAACTGCGACGGACACTCCGGATTGATCGTGCACTCCGGTCGACAATTCGGTGGCAAACCGACATAATTTTCGATACACGAACACGCAGGACTGTCACCCCTCACTTGACACTCTGCGTTCGGACCGCAAGGCGATGGCAGACATGGGTTCATCGGTGTAGGTGGTGTTTCTGCAAATGAATATTTACATGAAGAAATTTTGTATTTAACATTGGAACAATTAATCCAAATATTATCCAAGAAACTAATTAACTATTTTGTACAGAAGATAAAAATTTTTCAAATAATAAGCAAACTTTTTTTATAATAATTTCGATCATTAATATTAATTAAAAATTTATAAAAATAAGAGTTTTGACCAATAGAAAGAAAAAATATATAAATATCATGTTAATAATATCGATCTCTATATTTTGGTATATAATATATACCAAATGTATATAATAAAAGCTTTTATGATTAGTTATTTCTCATAATCGCCAATCGATTACAATTGATAAATCCAATTACAAAATATTAAATTTATTAATGTCATAAAAATCTAACTTACTTGGTTGCGGATAACATATGGTGAAGGGATCGCCAGTATAAGATTCGGTACAGCTGCATATCGGATTATGATTAACCACTTGACAGTTTGTATTCTGTCCGCATGTGCCTGGGCACGGATCTTGACATTTATTATTTAGACATGCTTGTGTCAATGGACAGTCTGCACTGACAACGCATTCTGGTTTGCAGGCGGGTGGACTGCCAATTAAACCTGGCTGACACGAACACACAGCATGATCACTCACGACTTTGCAGATGCTGTTTGGCCCACAAGGCGAAGGTGTACAAGGCTGCCTAATGGTGTCTACAAATAGGATACAAATGATTATCGGAAACAATAACGAGAAATCGAATTAAAAATAAAATTCAACTTCACTGTAAAATTTATATTTGAAAATATAAGTTATTTCCGTTTCATACAAAATATATATATTAAAAAATTGATAAAAGATAAACTGCAGAAAACTATATAAAAATCATTATATGTATTTTAATATTTATATATTAAAATATGTACAAAAATTTTATTTGTTTCATTTAATTTATTATATTTATATTTCATTATTTGTGTATATTTTTATTATAAAATATATTTACAGACTTACCATCCGGTACATGTGGTCGACACAGAAGGAACGGATTTCCGGTATAACCAGGCGGACAGCTACACATTGGAACGTGATTAACAACGTCGCAGCGTGCATCACGACCGCATGTGCCTGGGCAAGGATCTACACAGTTTTGATTAATGCAAGTTTTGGTACGAGGACAATCTGAATTCATTGTGCATTCTGGCCGACAATACGAGTACGGATCCCCGAAGTAGTTAGGCAAACATCGGCATACACCTTCGTTGCATTCCGCGTTAGGCCCACACGGTGACGGATTACACAAATCTTCGGGAACTATTGGTTGTTCTACAACATTAATTTTTCACGGTTATAAATAAAATGATGTAAAAAAATTAAAGAAAAGAAAACTTTTTACTTTATGTTATTTTAAAATTGACTTATCAATATATAATATAATATAGTAATAGTGGACTATCAGATACCAATTAATAATATTCGAAGAGAGTTGTATTTATTTTTATGTGCTTTTACTGTATAAATTATATTTAAATTTTGGTAAAATTTTTTATAAGAAGATCGACTAAGAAGAAAATTTATCTGTGTTTTTAAAGTACCATATACATATAAAGCCATTTTTAGAAATTTACATGAGAATACGTACCTCTAATTATTGTGCATAGGGAGAAAGGATCGCCGGAATATCCAGGTTGACACAAGCAAACTGGTATGTGATTTTGTACTCGACAATCAGCATTCTGACCGCAGGAACCAATGCAAGGATCGCGACATTTTTCCGAGATGCAAGCTTGATCCGATGGGCAATCTGTATTAACTACGCACTCTGCACGACAGTTAGGTGGTATCCCTATATAATTTTTCAAGCACGTACACGCCGCCTGATCATTAACAACTTTGCACTCTGCGTAAAGTCCACATGGGTTAGGGAAACAAGGATCCATCGGTGGTAGCGGCACAACTAAAAGATTAAATACATATATGTATTTAAATACATTAAATACATATGATAGTAATGATATAATAATATATATTTGTTTAATATGATTTTTGTGTACGTAAACACATAAGTAAAATAAGTTCAAGTTAATTAAATATATCAGAATAATTACCGGGTTCAGGGAAACATCTGGAGAAGGGGTCGCCCGTCTTTCCTTGTGGACAACTGCAGAGCGGATTGTGATTGATAACACGGCAATTAGCTTCGATTCCACACGTGCCAGGACACGGATCAGTACATTTGTACTTGTAGCATGCTCTATTTTGCGGACATTCCGAATTGACAACACACTCCGGTTTGCAATTCGGCGGGACACCCACGAAGGACTCTTGGCATGTGCACACGGCTTGGTTGTTTATAGCACGACACAAGCTGTTCGGTCCGCAGGGTGAAGGCGAGCACGGATTCCTGACGGTGGGTTCGGTATCCATTTCCGGTTGAAGGGTGCAAATCGTAAATGGATCTCCAATGTATCCAGGCTCGCAAGTGCACGTAGGAATGTGATTGATCACTGAACATTGCGCTCGGACGCCACACACACCTGGGCAAGGATCTTTGCATTTGTTGCGAACGCAAGCCTTGTTCGTAGGGCAATCCGCGCTAAGGACACACTCCGGTTGACAGCCCTCGTAAGGGTTTCCTTGATAGTCATCGATGCATATACAAGCACCAGCATTGTCTCGTTGTTGACAGATCGCATTGGCTCCGCATGGCGAAGGTTCGCACGGATTCATTGGTTCTTCTGCAGAAAAAAATTGTTTGGCTCAAGATTATCTCAAAAAATGTAATTTTCTATCAGATAAGTAGTAAAAATACAAAAATAATCATATAGAAATAGATGGACAATTTGACTGAAGAAAAATGTTGACGCTCTTACTAATATAATTAATGAGATAAATATATAAAGGATAAATGAACAGACGTACCTTCTAACATCCGTTCGCATTGAACGAATGGATTGCCTGTATAGCTGATTCTACACGAACAAGTCACTGCGTGATTCACTACTTTGCATTCAGCGTTATCCCCGCAGGATCCCGGGCATGGATCTTTACATTTCATATTTATGCAGGATTTTTCTGGCGAGCAATCAGGATTGATCAAACACTCCGGCCGACATGATGGTGGAGTACCAATGTATGAGGGCAAACACGAACACGACGGTTGTCCATTTGCGTTCTGACAAAGCGCGTTTGGTCCACATGGCGAAGGAATGCAAGGATCGCCCTGACCCTTGGGTTCCGGTGGTACTAAAAAATATTAATACATTTTGTAATTACCCACACAGCTTTATCCAAAGCCATTGCAAATATCTCTTGCATTTATTATAATTTTAAAAATTGGTTAAATCAATCATATACAATTCTTAAACACAATTGAAATTATACCATTTTATTTATAATTATATAATTTGATTTTTCTTACTTGGAATATCGTAACAACTTCTGAACGGATCTCCAGTCTGTCCAGGAAGACAACTGCATATCGGCGAATGGTTGATCACTTCGCATCTCGCGTTCAAGCCGCAGGAGCCCAGACATGGGTCTGTGCATTTCTTGTTTACACAGGCCCGTGTTGGTGGACATTCAGAGCTAACGAGACACTCTGGTCTGCAGGATGGCGGAGAACCAAGGTAGCCTCGGAGACAAGAGCACACAGCGTGGTCCTCGATGTTGCGACACTGACTGTTTGGTCCGCAAGGCGAGGGCGAGCATGGATCTTTTCGAGAATCCGGCACTGTGAGACAAATTTATTTTACATTATCTTAAACTGACTTAAAAATCTGTGGAAAATATGATATATACGATGATGTAATTATAATAGCAATATTAACCAAAGTGAATAAAGAAAAAAAAGTGTCTTTTCTTGCATACCTCTAGGTTGAACACGACAGCTAACAAACGGATCGCCAACGTATCCGGATGGACAAGAACAGACGGGAATGTGATTCACCACGTCGCATCGTGCGTTTTGGCCGCATATTCCGGGACAAGGATCTTTGCACTTGTTTTTCAGGCAAGTTTTATCGCGGGGACATTCTGAATTGAGGATGCATTCCGGACGACAGGCCTCATAAGGATTACCAATATACTCGGGCAAACATCTGCATTCACCGTTATCGCATATGGCGTTCGGACCACACGGGGATAGAGCGCAAGGGTCCGTGGATGGTGGTTCTGTAACTGTAAATAAAACATTGTTAAAGATAAATTATTAAATTAGATTCTTGACTTTTGTTGCAATTAATTTTTTGTAAAACAACTCATATTAATAATACGTTGCTTGATGCTTTGTTTACCTGGCGGAATAATACTGCATTGCGTAAATGGATCTCCGGTGAAACCTTCCATGCATGTGCAAATTGGGAGATGATTTAATACGTGACATTGAGCATTTATTCCACATGAGCCTGGACACGGGTCCGCACACCTCTGATTGACACATGCGAGGTGACTCTTACATTCGGAGCTCAAGATGCATTCTGGTCGACATTGCGGTGGTACACCAATATAATTTGGCAAGCAGGAGCAGGCAGGATTGCCAGATATTATTTGACAGAAGGAATTTGGACCACAAGGTGATGGAGTGCAAGATGGTGGTCGCTCAGTTATCGGAAACTCGGTAACTAAAAAAATAGTTATTATATATTTTTTATGTCTAAGAAAAATATACGTAATTAGAAAAAGTTTGTAATATTATTAGCATATTTCTGTACAAATTAATATATAGATAATAAATATATAAAATAAATGTGTGATAATATGTATATGTATATAAAAATATAAAATGTATATGTATATAAAAATATTAAATTTTCATATAACGCAAATTAAAAAATGATAAAATTTTATTCAAATTGAATTTTCTGCAATATTCATATTAATGTTGATGCTAAGATATAAAATATGTAATACTTACCATGTGGTGAACAGAAAGTGAAAGGATCTCCTGTGAAACCAGCAGGGCAAGTGCAAATCGGATTGTGGTTTTTGGTAATACATTGCGCCTTTAATCCACAGGTATTCGGGCAAGGATCTGCGCATTTCTTATTTACACACGCTAAATGAGGTGGACACTCGGCATTAACGATACATTCTGGTCTACATGATGGTGGAATGCCTCTATACTCTGGTAAACAGGTGCATACAGCTTGACCGTTAACGACTCGGCATTTACTGTTGGGCCCACAAGGTGATGGAGAGCACGGATCCAATGTTTCTAAGACAAATAATATTACATTTTTTATAGATATTTAATTTTGTACAATTATTGTAAAAAGATATTTATCTAAAAAAAACGCGGTTTAATCATTCTTATTATTACAGTTCATTTGCATGATTAATAAAAATGTATCCATATTAATAATACTAAATTAATATACCTAGTTAAAATAATATTAGCAATATTATTAGCCTTGTTTTCATTTTGTTATAATGTAACTAATATTTATTTTCTATTTACCAATTTATGTATATTTCATTACCAAAAATACTTACTTATCATTTCCTCGATTTCACAGGCAAAGTACGGATCTCCGGTATATCCTGGTGGACACAGACAGACAGGAACATGCGCTTGTACGTTACAAATAGACAACGTTCCACAGGTGTTTGGACATGGATCTGTACATTTGAAACCAACACACGCCAGCTGTGGTGCGCAATCATTGTTCGTTTCGCACTCCCTGTGACATCCATTGATGATATCGTAAGGATCACCTATTAAGTCGGGCGGACATCCACAGGCGCCAGCTCCGTTTCTTTCACGACATTGCGCATTGGGACCGCATGGATTCGGCGAGCACGGATTTGACACAGTTCTGTCTGTCGCTACAAAAATATATGAGAAAAAAGTTTATATAATATTTGCACAGTGTATATTCAACATCATCTTCGAAAATCTAATTCGACGTCTATTTGAATTTCTATTCACCTGGCGGAGATGCCACGACGCAGCGCACAGTGGGATCGCCCTCGTATCCTTCCGGACAGGTGCAAATTGGTACGTGATTCTGCACCGTGCATCTGGCGATTTCGCCGCAAGCGCCAGGACAAGGATTCTTGCATCTCTGATTAATGCACGCTGCGGTATTGAAACATTCCGAGTTGTCGGTACACTCCGGTCTGCAATTTGGTGGACGACCAATGTAGTTCTGCAAGCAGGAACATGCCGGATGCGAGCCTATAACTCTGCACTGCGAGTTCGGGCCGCACGGATTCGGTAGGCAAGGGTCTCCTTCTTTTGGCAACGGTGACGCAGTACTAATCCTGGTGCAATGCACGAAAGGATCGCCGGAGTAACCGCTGGCGCAGCTGCAGATGGGATTGTGGTTTACCGTAAGGCAATTCGTGTTCTGTCCGCAAGAACCTGGGCACGGGTCCGCGCACTTGTTGTTGATGCACGCTCTATTCTGTGGACACTCAGAGCTGACAATGCAACCCGGACGGCAGGTCGGCGGGATTCCGGAGAATCCTGGTTGACAGAGGCACACCGCGTGTCCGTCGTGCGTTCGACAATTGCTGTTGGGTCCGCACGGCGACGGATCGCAGGGATCGATCGGCACGGGCAACGGCGTCACGACGATGATGGTACAGCCGTTCACCGGATCGCCGGTATAGCCAGGTAGGCAGGAGCACATCGGGGCGTGATTGACCACGCGGCAAGTGGCGTCTTGACCGCAAGTGCCAGGGCACGGGTTGACGCACTTGTTGTTCAGACATGCTTTGCTGCGGTCACAGTCGGCGTTGGTCACGCATTCGGGCCTGCAAGCGATGTAAGGATCACCGAAGTACTGCGGTAAACACGTGCAGGATCCAACGCCGTTTCGCTCGTTGCACACTGCGTTGGCGCCGCACGGCGACGGATTGCACGGTGTGCGTGGTTGCTCCGTCGTAATAGGCGCTGGAAACAATTAATTATACACAATTAGGTGATAACTATTAGGAAATAAATAGCTTATAAAACAACTGTATATTGGTTTAACACTTCGCGAGACTTTGCAAAAAAAAAAACACATACCTTCTACGATGGGTATACATTCCGTGAACGGATCGCCCGTGTAGCCCTCGTTACAAATGCAGACAGGATTGTGTTTCACGACATTGCAATACGTATTTACGCCGCAAGAGCCTGGGCACGGATCTACGCACTGTTCATTTTGACATGCCAAATTTCCAGGGCATCCTTCGTTTATGACACACTCAGGACGGCAATTTGGTGCACGGCCCACGTAGTTCGGTAAACATGAGCACGCCGGAGAACCGTCAATCACCCGACACTGGGAATTCGGTCCGCATGGCGAAGGGACGCAAGGATTGCCACTTGGTTTTGGTAGCGGTGTCACTTCTACTTTAATCGCACATTGATACATTATAATTGCATATATAAAATACTGCTTATATTTAATTTTTATTTGTATTGATTTGTAATTCAAATAATGAGAAAATATATAAAAATGTATAAATTATTTAAATAATTATAAAATATATAAATTATTCAAATATCCAGTATATTGGAGATCAAAGTTTCAAGATAATGATCAAAAGAATTTCAAAACTTACCTTCCTTAACGCAACCGAAGAACGGATCCCCGCTATAGCCAATCGCGCAGATGCAAACTGGATTATGATTGATTACTCGGCAGTCCGCATTTACGCCGCACGTGCCTGGGCATGGATCCTTACACCTCTGATTGATACATGCCGTGTTCGGGCTACAGTCTGTACTAACTACGCATTCCGGCCGGCACGACGGTGGGCTGCCGATGTAATTAGGTTGACAGGAGCACACTGCGTGATTATCAATAACGCGGCAGTTGCTATATGGTCCACAGGGAGATGGTTGGCACGTATCGCCTGGTACTGAAGGCTCTGTAAAAAATAAATGACGTAATAAATAATTTGATTTCCTTATTTATGGCCATGTCAGAGATGTTAGAAGAATCGACCGTACTTATCGGTATATGGCAAGATGTAAGTGGATCTCCGGTATAACCAGAGAGGCAACTGCAGGATGGCTGATGATTATAGACTTGGCATTGCGCGTTAATTCCGCACGCTCCCACGCACGGGTCCTTGCACTTGTTGTTAATACAAGCCTTCGTGTGGGCACAATCCGAATTTTGAACGCATTCCGGTCTGCAGCCCTCGTAGGGATCACCAGTGTAATCGGGCAGACAAGTGCAAGAGCCCGCGCCATTACGCTCTTTACATACGGCGTTTGTACCGCACGGTGAAGGATCGCATGGCAATTGCACTGGGAAGATAACTACACAGAGCAAAAATGTGTTTATCCAGAAAATGCAACAATATCAATTTAAGTTAAAATTGTTAAAATCCTACCTTTGGCACAGCCTGAGAAAGGATCACCTTCGTACCCTTCGTAACAGTGACATATAGGTCGATGATTTTGCACTGTACAATTCGTGTTAAAACCGCATGATCCAGCGCATGGATCTAAACATTTCTTTTGAATACAAGCTAAGGAGCTAATGCAATCCTGATCGATCACACACTCTGGCCTACAATTCGGCGGTGCTCCGAACATGCCACTGATGCACGTGCATATCGGATGATCCTCTTGAACACGACAATCAGCGTTAGGCCCGCAAGGCGATGGCAAACAAGGATTCGTTGTTGGTGGTAAAGGTTCTGGAAAGAGAAAGAAAATATGATGACAAATTAAATAATATTATTTATCATTTCATATATCGTTATACTTATAGTCCGTTTGCGTATCACTCTGAAATCTTTTCATTAAAGAGTTTTGCACCAAGTGCTTCAAAAATCGAAAAAATCAATAATCTAACTAGACAGCAATATAACAATTAATCAACGATTTAATTACTATTTTACTTCCTACATAATTAGCAACACAAGAACAAAATGTACCTCGGAAGATACACTTTTTAATAAAGATCCACTATTAAACTGAAGTATGACATATCGTATTACCTTCCTTGGCGCATTGTGTGAATGGATCGCCGACATATTGACGAGGACAACTGCAGATCGGGTTGTGATTAATGACTTGGCAATCAGCGTTCAAACCACATAATCCTGGACAAGGATCGTTACACTTTTGATTAATGCAAGCCAGATGAGCCGGGCATTCCGTGCTGACGAGACACTCCGGACGGCAATGTGGCGGAGTGCCTTGATAACCCGGACTACATGAGCAGACTGCACGATCGTTCATTACGCGGCAGATACTGTGTGGACCGCATGGTGATGGCATACACGGATTCTGATCCGGTACTACTATAAAAAAAATGAAACCGAATTAGATATCTCGTAACATTAATATTGTTAGTACAGCTGATATTCTATCTTTCAATTGGTATCATACATCTTAGATTAAATTAACATATTCGATAAAGAAAGTAGATATAACACTTTTAAAAAGTTATACAAATTGATAACTATTACATTAGATATTTTTAATTTCTAATTTAAAAGAAAAAAATTTTGTCATCCAAATTAACGCAGTATTGTGTGTAATAAATAAAACAAATCACATGCGAGGTATATAAATTGAAATATGTCCACGTACGAGGTCTCTCTACTTTACAGGCTCTGAACGGATCTCCGGTGTATCCTGGCAAGCAAGAACACATCGGAAGATGATCGACGACTTCACAATGCGCATTAGCGCCACACACGCCGGGGCATGGATCTCTGCAATACTGATTGAAACAAGCCAGATGACTTTCACAATCCCGATTAATGATGCACTCAGCCTCGCAACCATCTATATAAGGATTTCCAACGAATGGCGGTATGCATGTGCATTTAGCTATGCCATCGATCGCCGTGCAAATAGCATTTTTGCCACAAGGTGATAATAGACAAGGATCGTACGGTTCCGCTGGTCGTGCTGCAATAATAGAACGTTTTATTGTTGATTGTTTAAAATATTTTTTTGTTATTCAAAATATTCATCGAACAAGATCTCAAAAAACTTTTTAACTTAATATTATATATTAAAAGTTTATAAATATATATAATAAATAGATTATTTTTTTAAATTAAAATAGTAAGCTCAATAAGTTTTTAGAAATTTGTACATGCAGATTCAATAATTTTAGTCAAAAATTGTTACTGTAAGATATAATTTTTAATGGTTTTAATATTTATCATATAGATACTCTTTTTATTTTGTAATTATATATAATTAAGATATAATAATTACCTCCGCAACTCTTATACGGATTTCCAATCATGAGATCTGGACAGTAACAAGGCGGTACCCTCGTGCTATTGCATCTCGCTCCAAAACCACACGGATTAAATTCGCATTGATCAGTTTTTGGCACGCATCCTCTAATTGTATTAGGGCTTTCGATGTATCCAGATAGGCATGTGCACTTTGCAAAACCATTGTCCAATACGGAACAGCGAGTATTGGGACCACATGGAGAAGGATCGCAAGAGGTACTAGGAAGTGTACAGGGAAAGTGCGGCGGCTCACCCTCGTATCCTGGCAGACAGAAGCACTTCACCTGTCCATTTACTACTCGACATCCTGAGTTGGCGCCACAAGGATTACCTTCGCACTGATCACCTTCGGGAACTGGACACATTAAAAGATTGATTCGTTAAAGGATTCATTTTCTTTACACTTTGTTATAAAAATATTTTAATAAAATTTTAATGAAAACGTGCGAAGTATTCGAATAAAATCAAATCAAATATGATGTAATTTTCGATTTGGATTCGATTTGGATCTGAATTTCTACTATTTCATAAAAAATATTCGATTTGGATCTAATTTGTTCGAACGGACTTAAAAAATATATACATACTACTTTTGTTCGAACGGACTTCCGGTTAGACCTTTTGGACAGAAACAGACAGGATTTCCATTGTCATTTTCGCATAAAGCATTCAAACCGCATGGATTTGGAACGCAAGGATCGACAGTCGACACTATCTCCTGACAACCAACATGAGGGTTTCCTTGATAACCTGGAAGGCATGTACATTGCGCTTGATGATTACTGGAGACACACTTCGCATTATCTCCGCAATCAAACTCGACGCAAGGATTAATGCACTGCCTGTTGAGTCGATCGCAATATTTATGTGGAGGACAGTCTTCATTGTATTGGCAAATATTCTTCGGTTCTTCCACTGAAATCGAACAATAATTTTATATATAATTTTTTTTATAAATTAAACTATTCTAATCTGTCATTTAATTTTCATAAAATTTTACAATCAGTTATAAAGCAGTTATGAAGCTACTTGCAATTTCTATGTATACTAATAATTTGTATTAGATTTTCGCGTCAATTTCTAAATATTTGATTAAATAATAACAATTTATATCATGTTTTTTTTTATCGCACGCTATTTTAAATTGTAATATTAAATTGACATCTTATTGTGAAACTTACGTAATTCACAATAGGAGAATCCATTTCCGTTATAGCCTTCTTCGCAACTGCAGTCTGCTCCGTGATTCGTATTAATACAAACTGCATGTTCCGCACAAGGATTTCGAACTACGCATGGTTCCTGGCAAGTGTGCCCAATGCACGCTTCTGTCAGGGGGCAATCCCTGTTGCTAGTGCAACCCGCTAGAGAAAGAGTGGGAAAGCCCATGTAACCCCAGGAAGTGTGCACAAGTATAAGAATTGAGATAAAAGGAGTTCTCTTTGCATAGCAATGTGATTTTCTTGATCTTTATGTGCGAAAAAGTATGGAAATCATCAATCGAGAGAAAAGTATTGTCCGAGACAAAAGAGATGACTCAGAAAGAATATGACGAATATCTCAAAGAGATCGTTCTTCGTGATCATGCACGATAGTTATAACGAGAATGAATTTTGTGCTTTATATGAAGAGAATCTTATACATAATTTGCAAAATATGTACGTGAGATATGTACAGTACATACATATTTACAAATCTCTCGATGGCTATAAAAAAGAACTGAAAATAAAATCAAATGAAACCAAGCACAATGCTGGCGGCAGTACGAACCTTTGATGCAAGTATTTGTCGATGGATCGCAGAGCATGCCAGGTGGACAGTAAGGACACTCTGCCTCGTTGGATTCCACTAAAAAAAATTCGAATAAATAATGAATATTTGTTTATTGCAGATATATCAATGCTATTCAATTTAATTGCAAACGTACCTTTGACGCAGACCGGTCTGTGATATTGAACATGGCAAGCTTCGACGAAGTCGCATGGATTACCCAAAGTGCAAGGATTTACGCACTGATGATTTACGCAAGCCAATTGGATGGGACAGTCGTTGTGCGTTGTACATTTCACGTCTAATGAAATAAATGTACATTAGGTGAAGAAATTAATGTTACAAACGACGAAAGCGTCGTGAAATGTTAATGTACATGTCCCAACAGAAAATCTATTTGATCTCAGTTTTTAACCGCCATTTTGGTATGCTCTATCAAAAACGGCAGCTATGAAACAATGCACATTTACTTAGATCTAACACATGGGTGTTGTCAGTGCAAAACATAAATATGAATACACAAGGACGATGTACTTTTTCCTTAAAATATAGTGATATTTGTGTTACATGTGTCAAGTACAGTAGCTAAAGAAAACATTGACATGTCTACTTGAAGCAAAATTATCTTTCACAGACGCTCTAATTTTTTCATGACTAATAATTTTAATTTTATAATAAAATTTTTTTGTTAACGACATGCCACAATATGACATTATTGTATAGCATAAATTCGCGTGAAAGATAATTTTCTCTAAACGCAGACGAATAAATTGCAGTTTATTATACACATGTTAAATATACAAGAAAGCTGTAAGAGAGAAAATCGTGCATAAGCGTTAATATACAACATGCGTAGAGCGCTAATGCAGCAGTCCTTTGTCTGCATTTGGGAAAGCAGTGTCTGACTGCCTTTTGACAATTTTCGATTTGGTCATCATATGGGACAGATAGATGTTCGATTTATGGGCCGCCCTTATGGTATCGATCGCATTCATGAATTTACACCGAGCCATTTCATGAAATGACTGATTCGGCAAGTAATGCCTACAACTTCCAGAATTGGTTACTTCCAATTTTCATCTGGATACAATAATATGGCCTCACACACTGAAGAAAGATTGTAGAGAACATCGGTGACAAACATAAAATGACACCACAATTACGAAACTCCCGACAAGAGAAATTTTTACCTGGGAGTACGCTACAATTAGACGTACTCTGCTCGGTACTTGAGTCTAAGCACACAGGCCGATGATTCACAACATCGCAGACGTTGGTATTTTTTGGACATGGATTACCAATTTTACATGGATTTCGACAAAGACCATCGATACAAGTTTCACATTCTGTACAATCTGTATGTAAGGTACAAAACATATCTGTTTTATTTTGAATAATTTCAGGCGTCGTATAATATTCTGTAGTCAGATATTGCTCTGTGGATTTTTCGGATGCAAGTTGCTCTGTAGTAGAATATTCTTCTGTTAAGTATTCGGTTATATTATATTGTGTTGCTTGCGTAGATGTAATGAATGGATGTTCAGATGGATATTCAAATGTGCTGTATTGTTCTGTAGTAGAGATTTGTTTTATTGTAGATTGTTCAAGTGTGGTGGGCTGTTCGGATGTCTTGAATTCTGTAGTGAAAGACCCTTCTGTAGAAATCCGTTCTGAAGACTCTTCAGTTGAAGTATACGGTTTTGTTGCTTCTTGTGTTCTAAATTGTTCTGTTGTAGAATATTCAGATGTACTGTATTGCTGCGTAGTAGAGATCTGTTCCGTAGATTGTTTAAATGTAGTATATCGATCTGTTTGTTCTGAAGTCTTAAATTGTTCTGTAGAAGAATACCCTTCTGTAGAAATCCGTTCTGAAGACTCTTCAGTTGAAGTGTACGGTTTTGTTGGTTCTTGTTGTGTTGTAGAATAACTTGTTCTGTTGTAGAATATACTTCTGTAGAATATTCAGGTGTACTGTATTGCTGCGTAGTAGAGATTTGTTCCGTAGATTGTGTAAATGTAGTATATCGATCTGTTTGTTCTGAAGTCTTAAATTGTTCTGTAGTAGAATACCCTTCTGTAGAAATCCGTTCTGAAGACTCTTCAGTTGAAGTGTACGGTTTTGTTGGTTCTTGTGTTCTAACTTGTTCTGTTGTAGAATATACTTCTGTAGAATATTCAGAGGTACTGTATTGCTGCGTAGTAGAGGTTTGTTCCGTAGATTGTGTAAATGTAGTATATCGATCTGTTTGTTCTGAAGTCTTAAATTGTTCTGTAGTAGAATACCCTTCTGTAGAAATCCGTTCTGAAGACTCTTCAGTTGAAGTGTACGGTTTTGTTGGTTCTTGTGTTCTAACTTGTTCTGTTGTAGAATATACTTCTGTAGAATATTCAGGTGTACTGTATTGCTGCGTAGTAGAGATTTGTTCCGTAGATTGTGTAAATGTAGTATATCGATCTGTTTGTTCTGAAGTCTTAAATTGTTCTGAAGTAGAATACCCTTCTGTAGAAATCCGTTCTGAAGACTCTTCAGTTGAAGTGTACGGTTTTGTTGGTTGTTGTGTTTTAACTTGTTCTGTTGTAGAATATACTTCTGTAGAATATTCAGGTGTACTGTATTGCTGCGTAGTAGAGATTTGTTCCGTAGATTGTGTAAATGTAGTATATCGATCTGTTTGTTCTGAAGTCTTAAATTGTTCTGTAGTAGAATACCCTTCTGTAGAAATCCGTTCTGAAGACTCTTCAGTTGAAGTGTACGGTTTTATTGGTTCTTGTGTTCTAACTTGTTCTGTTGTAGAATATACTTCTGTAGAATATTCAGGTGTACTGTATTGCTGCGTAGTAGAGATTTGTTCCGTAGATTGTGTAAATGTAGTATATCGATCTGTTTGTTCTGAAGTCTTAAATTGTTCTGTAGTAGAATACCCTTCTGTAGAAATTCGTTCTGAAGACTCTTCAGTTGAAGTGTACGGTTTTGTTGGTTCTTGTGTTCTAACTTGTTCTGTTGTAGAATATACTTCTGTAGAATATTCAGAGGTACTGTATTGCTGCGTAGTAGAGGTTTGTTCCGTAGATTGTGTAAATGTAGTATATCGATCTGTTTGTTCTGACGTCTTAAATTGTTCTGTAGTAGAAAACCTTTCTGTAGAAGATTCAGTTGTATCATGATATATAGTAGAGGTGTGTTCTGTAGATTCTTCAGTTGGGGTATATTGATTCGAAGTAGTGTATTGTTCTGTGGGTTGTTGTGATGTTTTCAATAGTTCTGTTGTAGAAAATCCTTCTGTAGAATATTTAGGTGTGCTATATTGCTCTGTAGTAGAGATTTTTTCTGTAGGTGCAAACATAGTAGATTGTTCTGTTTGTTCTGGCATCTTAATTTGTTCTGTAGTGGAATATCCTTCTGTAGAAGATTCCGCTGTGCTATAATACTTTGTAGTAGAGATTTGTTCTGTAAACTCTTCAGTTGAAGTATACTGGTTCGAAGTAGTGGATTGTTCAGTAGGTTGCTGTGATGTTCTAAATTGTTCTGTTGTAGAATATCTTTCTGTAGAATATTCAGGCGTGCTATGTAGTTGCGTAATAGAGATCTGTTCAGTAGATTGTGCAAACGTAGTATATTGTTCTGATGACATCTTAGGCTGTTCTGTAGTGAAATGTTTCTCTGTAGTATATTCCGATGTGCTATAATGTTCTGTACTAGAAATTTCCGTAAATTCCTCAGTTGTAGTGTACTGTTTCAAAGTAGTGGGTTGTTCTGTTGAGTATTCTGTGGTAAAGTGAGATGTAATATATTCAGTAATAGAGGATTGTTCTGTTGCAGGAACATTTGTCGTAGTGGATGTAGAAGACTCAGATGTAGTTGTAGGAAATGAAGTGATATCTTTTACATATGGCTGAGTTGTATCAACCGAGCCAGTTTCGGTAGTATTCCATTTTGATGTAATTTCTTTGGCAGTGTCGCGTTCAATATTTATTGTAGATGTTTCGGTATGTTCTAATATATTTGGGGATGACATCGTATGATCTGTTTGCGTAACAAATGTCGTAGTAGTCATTGCGCTAGTGGTACTTTCCATATGTGTTTCAGTGATTTCTTCTAACGGCTTTACAGTTAATTCTGTGGTAGTAAAATATTGTGTAGTAGTAAAAGGTGTCGTGGTTGCTGTGGTAGTTTCTTCACTTACATTAGGAACTTCTGTGATAGGAACTGCAGTTACATTCTCAGGAACTTCAATAATGTTACTTTCTTCCGTTGTCTTAAAAATCGTTGTTATTTCAGTGATTTTACTAGGAACAGTGGTGATATCGGTGATCTCGGTATGACTGAAAGTAACTGGAGAAGTGGCAGTGACATTTTGAAAAACAGTTGTTCCAGTCATTTCAGTTGTAACGTTTTCTCTATAGTCAAATTCACCCTGTGTTGTCTCAATAATAGTAGAAGAAGGTACATTTTCGGTAACAGTCTTTTCTGTACTATACATAATTGGAGTACTATGCGTGATTTGTTCAATTTCGGAAGTAATAGTATGTGTTGTTGTTGTATATCCCATTGAAGTAGTTTCAAAATAACTTTCAGATGTGGAAGGTATGGTTGTCGTACGTTTTGAAGACTCAGTAGTAATTTCTATTGTCGTATCTGATTCATTTGTTGTTTCAGTAATAATATTTTCGGTAACGTCTGTTAAACCAACCGTGCTTTCCTCCGTGTATATCTCCGTTAATATCTCCGTAGTAGAAATAGATGGTGTAGATGTTGGAGTGCTAATATCCGTTGATGTTTGTAATGTAGTGTACATTGTTTCGGAAGTGTGATCTAAATCTATAGAAGGTAACGTCGTTCCAGGTGAACAACGTTTGTCGTTAGGATCGCAATCACAAATAGGCCTGTGTGCTTCAACCCGACACTGAACTGCCAGTTGACACCCATTGATGCAGGGATCAACGCAGGAGTTTTCGACGCATGCTTCTGCGTCGCTGCAATCATCATCGGACTCGCAAACTGGCTTGGGCATGGGATGAAGAACTGCTGCGGATACAATATAACGTAAACATAACATCTGATAAAGTGGCAAAACTACTAATCGGGGAGCGACTCTGATTAGACTAGGCTACAGATAAGTTTACAGTTTATTTCAATTACTACGAATTAAGAGTTAGCATGCTCGCTATAATAGATAAGCTGATTGTAAGAAACATTATTAGGTCTTTACAGAGACAGATGTAACGGAAGAATCCTTCAGTAGTGAGGAGATCGGCAGAATAGAGCGGGAGTATAGGGTATGGGAAACTTGTATCTTGGAACCTGAAATATGCGTCCAGACAACAGAACAAAGAGATCTATGCATCCAACTGTAATTTTATAAAACGTAACTTTATAAATAAAAAAAAATTAAATTAAAATCAAGTTGGTCAAATTTTGCGCACATTCTGCTGTCTGGACGGTCGGAAATCTGAAAAGTAGCAATTGTATGTCTCTCGTGTAAGGCCAGGCAATGTAAAGAATGTGATAACGACTATGAGAAATGACAAGACTCAGATAGTGTTCTGAGAAATTGTGTTTACCTTTCATGCATCCGTATTTAGTATCTGGCACAAAGCCGGGGGGACAGAACTTGCAGATAGGCTTGTGCTCCTCCACGTAACAGGGGGCATCAGCCGGACAGGTAGAGTTTCTGCATGGGTCCACGCAGCGATAGTTGCGGCACGCCAAGTCTGGAGAGCAGCCACTGTCTCGCAGGCAAATGGAGAGGGAGGGATTGCAGTTTTTGGTGCAAATGCACACGGGACGGTGGTCCAGGACATCGCAGGTTTTATCAGCCGGACACGGTCTTTTGTTTCGCACGTTACAGGGATTTTGGCATTTCCCATTGACGCACGCGGCATTCGAGGGACAATCGAAGTCCCTCGAGCAGGTAAGCGTGTCGGGAGCGCAGGTCAATTCCCCGATTTCGTTGACCACGAAGCCATATTTGCAAACGCACATAGGTTTGTGATTCCGCACCTGACACCTCTTGTTGACTTCGCAAGTGTACCGAGAACTCAAACACGGGTCACGGCACTCGCCTGTCTGCGAGTGGCAGGAGAGACTCTCCGGACAGTCGTAGTCAGAGGAACAACCGATGCTCGGCGTAGGTTTGGGATTGAGCGTGTCGCATTTGGAATCTGGATGGCAGGCCGTGTGGGGCATGCCGATATAGCACTGCGGGCATGAGCAACGCGGCTTGTGCAGAACCACTCGGCACAGGGCATTGATTCCACAGGCACCGCGTAGCGCGCACGGGTCCAGACATTGTAGATTTATGCAGGCTTTTTCATTGGGGCACTCTAAGTCGCTGGTGCATTCGCGCTCTATTGTCACGATAGTGGTGTTCAAGTCGGTGTAGAGTCGGTGGGGCGTGGGTGGTGGGACAGGAAAAAAAAAGAAAAAAGCATTTATAAGAACTGTGAAAAGAAACTTTCTCACAAATAACATAAACCACATGCTTTGTATTTATGATGAAAGTAGGGTAGGCTCTGTGAAGAGGTATAGAGTAACGACTTTACACTTTTTCAAAACATCAGACATCTTCTCAGAGAAATTACAACGGCAAGCAGCGATATTTACAACACAAGCCCCCACAGATTTCAGAATAGGAGGAAATAACAACCCGTGAATATCAGCAAATATCAAGCATGGGTATATGAGAATGTCCCTTTCGCAGTTCCCAATCTGTATTAATCCTAAAATAGAAATATATATATCGTGTCGACTGTAAATGTGTACCTCCTTGTATTCAAGTGGCACTATAAGGCAACGGAGTGTCTTTTGGTTTATTCAATTATATCCTCAAGACAGATTGGATACTGAAATAAACATTCTACATATGAAGTTATGTGTGAGATATGTGTGAAACGTGTTCTCTCATCTCAAAATTATGTACAGTATGTCCTATATTGTATATAATATGTACAGGTAATGTTGTACTCTTTCTCTTTGCTTATGGGTAAAATATATATATATATGTATATATGTATATATCCAATGTCGTGGCGACATACTGCTCCAATCACATCTGTCTCTCGATGTTAACGTTTTCACTCGATTAATACATCTATGTATTACTCAAGTCCTACTAGACGATACATGGTTATTCTACGGACCATGTTCCTGTGATTGTCAGTATTGCTCGCTAGTCACAAATGCTGTACATAAAATTAATCAACCGGCTCGGTTAAAAAGTTAGTAAGCCGTATTTTCCTACCTGTTGTGCACTCGATATCCGGCGAACCGCTTGTACCTGGTGGGCATCGACAGACGAAAATAGCTCCATCCCTAATGCATTCGGCGTTCTTTCCGCATCCATTCGTTCGACAATCTCCTAAATCTCTATCTGAGCTACCTGTATCAACAAATCATTAATGACAATACTAACTAAAGAAATAAATAATGAATATTTATTATCTCGTCGATAATAAATACGATATTAAAATCGATATTTTTAAAATATCGAGTAGTCACATTTTGTTATATATTTTTTAAAATTTTATTTAATTGTTTCATTAATAATATATGTATATAAAAAGATTTTTCAATTTACTTTACACTATATGTTTACTTTATAAACAACCATTAAGATTAAATTAGGATACTTTTTCTATTAATATAATACCGAAATATGTATATGCCTTGTTAGATCCAGTAAAAAAATAATACGTACATGCGTGCATTGGATCACCCGATGGATTATTCGGTGGACAATAACACTGCGGCTGATTCTTATAAATTCGACAGGCTGCATTGATGCCGCAACGAGTGTCCTTGCAAAGATCGCCATCGCAGAGACACACCTGATGTGGATCGCCGTGGCATCCTGTATCGCACGTGCATTCGAAACCATTCACAGTCTCTCGGCATTTAGCGTTAACGCCGCAAGGTCTTCGTAGACATTCGTCACCACCTGAGGATGATTAAGGAAAGCAAAGAACGTGCGAATTAAAATATTATCTTGTTCACAAGTATAAATGTAATGCATAAATGTATATAAGTGTGTATATAAGTATAAATGTATATGGACTTGCCTTTCTTGCAATTGACCTTTGGATTGCCAAAATGTCCTGGCGGACACGAGCATTGTGCCTTCCTGTTGATCACGCGGCACTGCGCATTGAAGCCACAGACGCCGTGCTGTAAACACGGATTTGTGCAAACCCCGTATTCGCTGCAATGTTTGTTTAGCTCGCAATCGTCGTCATGATGACACTCCAGCTGGTAGCACTCCTGACTCGGCTCACCCTGGTAGCCTTCTGGACATAAGCACACCGCACGGTGGCTCGAGACGCGGCAGAGTGCGTTTATTCCGCAAGGCGATCCATGGGCGGAACATGGATTCTCGCACTGGCCATTTGTGCACGACAATGATGACGGGCAGTCAGAGTGGGTGCGACAGCCGACAAGGCACAAACCTCCATCACATACGTACCCCTGTATTTAGTAAAAGGTGTAATTTTAAGATTAAAAAGTTTCACGATGCATTAATTAAAAAAAAAAGACATTTTCTCAAATTTTTCCTAAATTTCACCTTTGGACACGCGTTGTTGATATCACACTTAATGCGACATTTGCCACTATGACAGGCCTCGCCGCAAGAACAATCGTTCTGATGGTGGCAGCTAGTGGTGCAGAAACCGATTTCGTCGCACTCGCACGAGCCGTCGCAGGGAATCATGGTTTTAGCGCAATTGATTAACGCGTTACCATAATAATTCGCGGGACAACTACATTGAGCTACGTGATTGACTACGCGACAGCCGGCGCACTCTCCACATGCCTTCCCACCTTCGCATGGACCTGAAGATACCATGCAATTGCATTGCGTTGCTCGATAGAAACAGACGTGTTTGACGTGTGCAATATCATGTGAAACCATACTTACTTCTGCATTGATTGTTGATACAAGATTCTTCGCCAGGACATGTATTATCATTGCGGCACCCAATGTCACACATGCGGCTGTGGCATATTTGATTCGCGACGCAGTGGTCATCGCTGTTGCATATCGCTTTACAAATGCCGCCGTCGCACCGTTCATCACTCAAGCAATTCGCATCACTGGAAAGATATAATATATAATTATAATAAGATATAATTATTTAGCATCAAAATATGGAGATTTATAATCATGTACTCTCACCTTCTACACGTGGAATAGCACGATCTGCCGTAACACGTTTGTCCCGGTAAACATTCAAGTTCGGATGAGCAGGGAAGGAATGTCTGTTTGCATCCAATGCGAGCATCTCCTACCAAAGGTGATGGACACGTGCATATCTTTTGATGATTGGCGGTTGCACATTTGGCATTTACACCGCAGGCGCCAACCAACGAGCATGGATCTGCGAGCAAAGAATAATTGGATATAAAAATATATGGACGAATGATAGGAAACTTTACATTCATCAAGAAAAATAAGATATAGACAAGCAAAAGTAAATTCAATTTGATATTGATAGAATTACTAACAAAGATATAAAAAATATTGATGGGACCCACCTGTACATTGGTTGTTTATACACGCGTAACTATCCTGGCATTCGATGTCCGCCCGGCAACCGGAAATGCATACGAGCCCCTCGCAAATCTCACCACTTCTGCAGTCTTCGTCCCGTCTGCAAAGTGACTTGCAAATGCCGGAGCTATCGCATCTCTCGTTGCTCAAACAGTTCGCGCTGGACGAGCAGACGGGCGTGCAAACGCCAGCAATGCAGGCTGTGCCCACGGCGCAATCCCGATTGGCCTGGCAGATCGGACCTGGCGTTCTTAGACACGCGACCTTGGCCGTCGGATTTGGTATAAAACCGATAGGACAGGAACACGTGGCGCGTTGGTTGAAAACGGTGCACTTGGCATTTGGTCCGCACGGCGTAGCCTCGCACGGGTTTACGCATTTATTCCCTAAGCAAGCCTCATTCGCGTTGCAGTCCTCGTCGGCGCGACAACCGAACGAGCACATGTTGTTCAGACAAATGTGACCCAGGAAGCAGTCGTTGTCCAGCCGACAAGTCAGCAAGCAATTGCCGCGAATACATCTCTCATTCAACGCGCAATCGTTGTCGACAATGCAAATCGGCAAGCAAACATTCTCGCGACAGGTGTTGCCTTCGATGCAATCTTCGCTTCCGAGACAGGACACTGGAACTGCAAGTAATGAGCATTTTAGAGAATGTGCAAAGAGATATTGATCAGAAGATATTTAAATGTTGCGAAATCGTTCATATACTTACGTCTTACACATTCTACCTCGGAATTGCCGGTGAAACCAGGTGGGCAGCTACACTGTTTAATGTGACTCCTTACTTTGCATTCGGCGTTTATGCCGCAGGCTCCTCTCACGTCGCACGGATCTAAACATTGCCCGTTCAAGCATATGTCGGACAAATTACATTCTTCATCCGATTGGCAAGATGCTGAAATAATATTATTACATTATTACATTATGAAATATAGAAATAAAAAAGATAGCTTTTCTTGAAATTGAAATCATAACATGATTAAAATGGTCTTAGTGAAACATGTAAAATTCAACAATCATTTACTTACGTCGGCAAATACTCTCATAACAATAAGTATTAACCAAACAGTCGGCTTGTGATGAACAGACCACTGGTCTCGGACGACAACCCACACTCAGATTACTAGGATCGCCTTCGTAATCGGCACGGCATTGACAACTCGCGGCATGATTGCTCGCGACACAGTCTGCGTTTGGACCACAACGGATACGTGCGCAAGTATCTGAAATAACAAGATTAAATATAATACGTAATAAATGTACAAATTTTTAATTGTTTTAAATAAATTGCAATAAACGAAATAATGCTACAAAATAAAAATTGTTTAACACACGTACCGAAACATTTCGGTACGTTGTTGATGTTGACACATTTGGCAGTTAGCGGACAATCCGAGTCTTGCAGACATTCTACCGGCGGTTGACAACCGCTGTTATAAGGATCTCCAACTGTCCCAGGTTGACAATGACATTTGAAATGCCCTCGTGTGTTTTCGCACAATGCGCCCGGTGCGCAGGGTACATTCGCGCAGTAATCTATCAGCTTGCAAGCACGCGTGGGTTCCCCTGTATATCCAGGTTGGCAGGAACAAACCTATGGCATAAAACATATTGTCGTAAAATCCACTGCCAGAAAGGAATCTTTGGTGCAAAGCAACGAAATAATTACTTGAACATGATTCTCCGCTGTACAAATGGCGTTCACACCACAAGGATTATGTGCGAGACAAGCGATTCTACATCTGTGATGATCGCAGATCTTCTCCTGTGTACAATCTTCGTTGACCTCACATTCGATATGTTGACAGCCAATCTTGTCGTCTTTAGCGTTTCCGAAAAAGCCATGCTTACAAGAACACGTCGCGGCATGATTATCAGCATTACATTCGGCGTTACGGCCGCAAAGTATCACGTCGCAAGCTCCGCGACACTCCGCCTTCATTGATACAGGGATACGAAAAAAAGTAAACATTTATACTCGTCGTTCTAATTAGAATTGATAAGATATTATCATTTGTAGAATTAAAAATTTTGTATTTAATAAAACATAAAATTACCTGTCCAATATTATTCTTGATGCATTTTTCATCGTATGAGCAATCGTTGTCTGACGTACAACGTAATTCTTGAACACATATGTTATTATGGCAGTATTGATATTCTGGACAACTAGAATTACTTCGGCAGGTGGGCTGACAAAGACCATTAATACAAAGTTGGTCGCCAATGCAATCTCTTGTACTTCCACAGAGCGCTGCAAGTTATAATAATCAGAATGTACATGAAATTTATAGATTTATGAATTATATTATTTATAAATTAATTTTACTTTCGTAATTATTTGATTCTATTTACCTGTACATATCCCTCCGTTGCATACTGAACCGGTTGCACACTGTGAATCGCTCTTGCAATATTGAAGCGGAGTGCATCCAAGATTCGGATCACCTGTGCCGCCAGGTTGACAAGTGCATACCGCGCTATGATTAAGCGACGAGCAGTCAGCACCGTGTCCGCAAACGTTCGAAAGAGAGCAGGGATCGACGCACTTATGATCGAAGCACGCATCTGATGGACTGCAGTCGCTGTGATAGTTGCATTCCAGATGAATACATTCCGTCTAAAACAAATAGAAAATAAATAGGAATAAAATAAAATAAATTAGTTATAAAAATATTCAAAAGATTAGACTATTATTATCGATTATAATAGACAATATGCAAATTATTATAATAATGTAAAACTCTTATAAATTTTCAAAAATTTAAGACTCAAAATTTTAATACTAACTGCTGGATTTCCCGTAGTTTGTCCGGGACATCTACAGATCGGAACATGATCACGTGCAAGACATTCTGCATTTCTACCGCAAATTCCTGGTGCGTCACACGGATTCGTACATCTATTGTCGATGCAAGCGGCTGAATTTGGACAATCTGAATCTGTGAAGCAATCGCCGGGCTGCTTGCAACCAGTTTTGAATGGATCCCCTACTAAACCATGCGGACAAACACAGGCGAACGATCCTTCTGCGTTTTGGCATCTACATAATTTTTAAATGTTTTATTTAAAGAAATTATAAATTATAAGCTCGCATAATCAGTTGTAATCATAAATTTCACTTACACAGCTGAGGGATGACAAGGATTTTGCAGACATTCATTAACATCAGTGCAGATATCGCCGACGAGGATAAAGCCAGGATAACATTTGCACACGCTAACATGATCGATGGCCAGGCAATTACCATATCCGCAATTTACTTGATTGCAAGGACCTGACAAAACAAGTAATCAAAGGTTTAAAAAAATCATATAAACGAAAATTACAGTTTGTTGTTTTATCAAAATATTGATATATCAAGTGCAATACAATATCAATGTAAGCGTATCATAACTTACTACTGCATTTGTTGGTTTCTTGATTGCAATATTTATCGGTTGGGCAGTCGCTGTTAGAAAGGCACTCTACTTTGAAGCATCCTGAGGCATCGCCGATATAACCAGGCTGACATTGGCAACCAGCCGCATGATCCAGAACAGTGCATATAGTATTTAAACCGCAGTCGACGAAAGAGCACGGATCCGAACAGTTGTGTTGAACGCAGGCTTGCGTATCAAGACAGTCCCTGTGCGTGGTGCACTGATGCGGTAGCACGCAACCTGATCCTATAGGATCGCCCGCGGTACCTGGAGGACACGTGCAACGGTAAGAGCCATGAAGATTAATGCACTCAGCACTCGGATGACATGGTTGATCCTCGCACTCGTTGATATCCAGACAAAGTTCGGGACCGGCAATAAATCCGTGACTGCATCTGAAAAATTAAATGTCACAAATAGCTATCACTAGCGATATAGTTATAGGTATAGACTTAGTTTCCACCGATCATTTGATACACGTATCAAATATTATATGGTCAAGAATTTATATCAACAATTTGTATCATTTATTTGTATGCTTGCCCGTCTTTATATTTTGAATAACTCATTCAATTATTAAAAAATTGCAAAAAATAGAAACGCAATAGAAAATAGAAAAATAGAACGCAATA
This sequence comes from Tetramorium bicarinatum, assembly GCA_928718305.1. Classification (NCBI taxonomy): domain Eukaryota; kingdom Metazoa; phylum Arthropoda; class Insecta; order Hymenoptera; family Formicidae; genus Tetramorium; species Tetramorium bicarinatum. The sequence continues at coordinate 7,092,694 of OV788324.1, read as the reverse complement.
TATAATTCGATAAGTCTAGATTAAAAAGGCAATACCTGCACTTGTTGTTAATGCAAACTTCGTCGCGTTTGCAACCGACGTCCGAGGTGCAGCCCGCCTCACACGCGCCATCGATACACAGTTCGCCGGGCAGACAATTACTATCGCTATAACATATCTTTACGCAAATGCCATTCTTGCAGCGCTCACCCTGCGCACAATTGTTCTGCTCTGAGCACTGGCATTGGCATAATCCCGAAACGCACAGATGCTGGTTGGGACAGTCTTGGGAAGTTTGGCACGCGTTTGGCACTCGAACGCAACCTTGCTCCGGGGTGGGATTACCGTGAAAACCGAGGGGACATGTGCACGTGATCGCATGATTCGTGCAACTACAGATTGCATTTGGTCCACAGACGTCTTTTCTACTACAAGGATCTAAAAACGTATAAATTTCTTCCGTCACTCACAAGAATTACGATATAGGTTCATTAATAAATTCATTAAATAAATTCATTAATAAAAATACTAAATAATCTATTTTCAATGTTTATATTACATATGTTAATATTTAATTTGCATACAATACATTATATATAAAAGAATACATATTTATTTGATATAAGTGAGAATCAAAGTTACATAATGTAACTCGTGACATACCTTGACACTTGTTGTTGATACACGATTCGGTAGTCGGACAATTTTTATTACTGCGACAGCCAAGGATGCATCCTTCACTAACACATACCTGATCTACTAGGCATTGAGAGTGGGCAATGCATGATACCATACATTTCTTATTGATACATTTCTCTCCATCCGAGCAATCAGCGATTGAACGACACACAGCTAAAACAACAAATTCTCCATGAGTTTTATTATAGTTTGAAGTTTTTTTTAAACATAATAAAGTATTCGAAATTTAATATTACCGTACATTAATTGTAAAAATATTGGATACGTTACCTCTGCATTGTCCATCAAGACAGACGCTGTCCACGCAGTCGGCGTCCACCGTGCAATAATTGGTACCCCGCACGCAGCCGTGTTGCGGACCTCTCGAGGACGGCACAAATCTGTGAATGCATTTGCAGCTCGGTTGACCATTCTCGATTTCACAGAGCGCGTTGGGACCGCACGCGTTCTCGCACGGATTGACGCAACGATGCTCGTGGCAAATGGAATGCACCGGGCAGTCCTTGGGACCGGAGCAGTATCCCTCCGGCTGGCAGCCGTTCACGTAAGGATCGCCTACGTGATTTGGCGGGCATTTGCACACTGGATTGTTCGTCGGACCGACGATGCAGAGCGCTGTCGGATGGCAGGAGTCCGGATGACATGTCTCCACAGCGATGCACTCGACATCGGGCACCGGGTTCGGGCGAAACCCGGGTGGGCACTGACAGATCGCTTTGTGATCGTCCGCAATGCAAACCGCGTTCACGCCACACGCATTCTCGTCGCAGGCGTCGTAGCAGGTGTGCGTGAGTCGGTTGCAGAGCTGGGCCGGCGGACAATCGATGTTGTAGACGCAGGGCACTGCGCGGCACCCGGACGTCGAATCGTTCGGATCGCCGGCATATTGCCCAGGTGGACATTCGCAGTTCGCCACGTGGTTGTTGACAACACAAAGTGCGTTGGGACCGCATGTGATAAAGTCGCAGACCAATTGGCAAGCAAGCGGACCATCCGGGGTACTGCGACACGTCTGATCTTCCGTGCACTCGCTGTCGGTGGAGCAACGGTTCTCGCGCGGACTGTGGCAACCCCGACGATCATTCGGATTACCGGTGTAACCCGGCAGACACTCGCAGTGACCGTGATGGTTCTCCGTCACGCAGCGGGAATTCGCGGTGCAGGTGAAACCGTCGCAAAGCGACACGCACTTCAACACGCCGAGTGCATCCGGTCTGCAGCCTTGGCTCGAGTGGCAGTCGTCGTCACTTATACAGTCGGGCACCGATGGCTTCTCGCAGGACGACAGTACCGGATTCCACTCGTAGCCGTCCTGACATTTGCAAGTGGCGTGACCAGGTACGATGTCGGGTTCGCACTTCTGATAGGCGCCGCACACTACTTTGCTGCAAGGATTTACGCAGTCGCGCACGCCGCCGTCCAGAGTGATGCAGAAGGAACCTGGCGGACAATCCGCGTCGTGTGCACATCCGGATATCACGGACTTGGACGGCTGGCAACCGTCGACTAGATTGCTCGGATTGCCCTGGTAACCGTCAATGCACAGACAAGAGGACACGTGATTCTGTGTGATACACAGTGCGTTAGGTCCGCATTGCAGTTTGCTGCACGCGTCTACGCACTTACGGACGCCTTTGCCGATCTGGAAACAAATCTGCTGCGGCTCGCATTCAAGATCATTCGAGCAATGACCGTGCAAGTGGCAACCTTTGTGCAGGTCGTTGGGATTACCGCTGTAACCGGGCGGACATATGCATACTCCATTCTGACAGACGGATCTAGGACCACATTTTATGTCGCTGCACTGATTTATGCACTTATGATTGACGCAGGTGTAATCGAAGGGACATGGTACAGTGCCGCTGCAAACGCAGGTCGAAGGATCAGCGCATGGTCCCACTTGTACTTGCTGACATCCGACAAACGGATTGCCAAAGAAGCCGTCCTTGCAACGACAGTCGTAGCTCCCAAGGGTATTGATGCACACCGCATTATTGCCGCATGCATTACCGTTGCACTCATTAATGTCTAATAAAAAAAAAGAAATATACATTTGCATATAATTTTATATTTAAATTTTACTTATACTTTATACTTGATATCGCAAAGAATAATGTTATATAAAAAAACTCGATTATATTTTTTTTATATTTCACACACTGATATATTTAAATTTACTAATCCTATATTTTAATTATAGAAAACTGCTAATTTTATTAAAGAAAAAAATTTAATGCAAATTAAGTGATAGCGTCAACTAAAATTAATAGAAACTGACCGAAACATTGAATATATGGATTGCCAGCGAAACCAGATGGACAGAGACACTCGATGGCATTGGGACCCGCGTTGCAGTGCGCATCTTTTCCGCACACTGCAGTCGAACAATCAGACTTCTCTTGAATACCGCAGCCATGATAAGGATTCCCGTTAGTACCCGGATTACAGACACATTTCGATTCTTGAAGACCATACTCGCAGTGCGCATTTTTTCCGCAGAATGGATCACAATGTGGTGGTTGAATGGCTACAGAAAAAAAGTTACACATTATTTAAAAGTTAAACATTATTTAATACGGGAGAATGTATAATATATAATTTATAAATTAAATAAAATATTAAATATTAAATATTATAAAATTTCTTCATATAGAGGAAAATTTACGAAATAGAATAACTCACTAATTTCCTCTTTTTATGTATTATATTTATAATACTTACGTGGCATACATAGCAGATCGGGGTTGCCGACAAAGTAAGGATTGCACACGCATTTGTTCGTTAAAGGATCGCACATGGCTCCGGCACCGCAAATTACTCCTTCACAGCGCCGTTTACAACGTCCGCTGATGCACACGCTCGGCTCGGCGCATGGAATTTCAGGTGAACAAACATCTGGAACACACTGTCCACCAGGGAAAGGATTGCCCATGAAACCTTCGATGCACTTACAAGTCGGTCCATCGTAACTAACGATACATTGAGCTCCGGTGCCGCAAACAAAACCGTCGCATTCTGAAATTGGAACAATTTTTATTTCGCATATGTGTACATTGTATCTAAAAAAAATCATAGTGAGGATTTATAAACTAATAAACTGTGTAATAACGTACTGATTAAAAGCATTATATGAAACCTAAAATTGTACTTGTGTTATAAATAATTATCAATTTTTTTTAATTTGGATAGATCGTTTATTCCATAATATGTAATAAAAAATTTTTCTTTTAAAATTTTTAAATATTTAGAAACAATAATTTTTTATAATATAAAATTATCTAGACATATATAATTAGAAGATTTATAAAATTCGCACTCACGTGAGACGCATTCGTTGTTCCTGCCTTCTGTAAATCCGATTACGCATCTGCACCATGCTGCGTGTTTATCGGGCTCGCAGTATGCATTAGGACCGCAAGGTATGTTATCGCAGGGGTTGACGCAATTTCCTTCGACGCATGCTAAGTAATTCTCGCAATCGTTGTTTGACGAGCACTCACTCTTACCGGTCGGAACTCCAGTACAACCAACACCGTAAGGATCACCGATCATACCTTTGGGACACTCGCACGTATGATCTCCTTTCGTGTTGATGCAATATGCACCGTGTCCGCAAGGATTATTCGCACATTCGTTCACATCAATACATCCGTGCTGAGGATCACCCTCGAAGCCAGCCTCGCACATGCACCGCGGTGGATCGCTCGGTGTGCATTTCGCGTTAATACCGCATGGGAAACGATCGCAAGGATCTGCAATTATAGAATTTAACGATAATTATTTGAAAAAAACATTATGTTTGTTATGGAAATGCGTAATACGAACTATGACGAACTATACATTACGAGTAAATTTAAAATTCGTAGACTTACTCTTGCAAAGATTTCCATCTAAAGGATCCGTATAGAACGGTGGTGGGCATACACACTCTCCGGGCTGCACGCATTTCTCGTTGGGCTTGCATTCGTTGTCGTTGGTACATCTCTTCTGCGCCGGGGAGCACAGTCCGTTGTATGGATCGCCGCCATATCCGTGCGGACACATACATTGATGAGAACCTGGTAGATTGATGCATTCGGCACCATAACCGCAGACTTGGTGACCCACGATGCACTCATTTATATCTGCATACGAATTTATAATTAATAATTGTCAATCGATCAAGTTTGTCTATAATTTTTCTTTGCAGTTGTCAATTAAATTTGTAACAAAAATAAAAATTTCTCTGTCATACCTTCGCAAGAACCATCCGACTTGGTCGTGTATCCCTTAGGACAGGCGCAATAACTGACACCACCGGCAATCGTTATGCACTCGGCACCACTTGGACATTTTTCGCCCTTCGAGCACCCGGCCAGCATGCATTTACCGTTGACAATTTTATACGGCGGTTGACATTGACATTCAATGCTGTTGCATTCTGTAATTTTTTCAATAAGAATTTTTAATGGCTGACGCATGTTTTTAACGATAACTACAATTATTAAATAACAAGTATTAAAATATTAGAAATAACTAGACTATAAATCAAGAGTCTCACCTTCGCAAAGCGAGAAGGGATTTCCATTAAAGCCTGGCGGACACTGGCACTCGTAGCTGCCGGGGAGATTCTTACAAATTGCGTTAACACCGCAGGCGGCCTTTTCTCTGAGCTCCATGCACTCGTTAATGTCCCTGCATTTATCGGTCTCGTGGTCGCGCGTGTAACCACGTTGACAGATGCACACGCTGCTGCCTACGAATTCATCCTTGATGCACTGTTCTCCAGCCGGGCAGGGTGCACTGGGACCACACACGTGAGGTGTTTTAGATTCCTGGCAACCGCCGCTGTAAGGATCACCCGTCATACCGCTCGGACATTGACACGAGAAGGAACCGGGCTCGTTGTTGCAGATTGCGCCCGGAGGGCACGGATTTATCGCGCACTCGTCGATGTCTCGGCAACCGTCCTTCACTCCGGGCTTTCCGGTGTAGCCGTTGCTGCAGAGACATGTCGCGACGTCGTTCAAGAGCATACAGTGCGCATTGGGTCCGCAAGACAGATCTTCGCACGGATCTGATTAGACAAACATAAAATTGTAAATTGACGATATTTTATAAAAATAAATTTCTAATATTTAACTGAAAAATTATTAATTTTATGTAACTAAAGCAGAATATATCACATACGTCTGCAATCGTTTCCGACGTTAGGCTCGGGGCACAAGCATCTCTTTTGTGGATCACAAATAGCGTTTCCTGGGCAATCATCGTCAACTTCACATCTGACTATGCCAACACACTTAATGTAAGGATCGGGATCCGGTATAGTTTCTTCCGGACAGGTGCAAGCGTAAGAACCTTCAGCATTTGTACATGTTGCTCCATGTCCGCAAACGTCGGATTTGATACATTCGTCAATATCTGCATTTATTTAAACAATATATGTAAATACAAAAATTAATTAAATATAAGCAAATATAAGTGTAAAATAACTGATTAATAAAATTCTTATAAATATAATAATTTATATTAATTTTTATGTGTATATATGTAATAGTCAAAGTCTGTAGCGCGATGCTCCTAGAATTGACTAGTTAATGTGCAGAATAATCAAATATTAGTCAAAGAATAATATTATTGAGTACATTAACCAGTTAATCGTAGAAGCGTCCGCGCTACGGGTTTTGACTTAATTATGTATAACATATGTACGGATAAAAATAACAAGTTATTGTGAAAGAATCGTCATTAATTAATAATTCATCTCATGCAAATTTTACCTATACATTGCTTGAAAGCATTTCCTGAGTATCCAAGTTTACATTGGCAAGTAAAGCCACCAGGTGTATTCATGCAAATGGCATTTCTGCCGCATCTTCCGGAAGGTCCATTTATCGCATCGCATTCGTTTATATCTAAAAAAAAATAAAATTGCGTTAAAAAATTCATTCGTATAAGTGAAAGCTTCTGTATACGTTGAAGAACAATTATCGAATATTTCGATTTGTTAAAAAAAATAATAATCTGTTTGCTTACCGACACATCCAGCCGCTATATCGTTCGGATTGAAGGTCCAGCCATCTTCGCAAATGCAATAAGCTTCGTGACCGTCAGCCTTGCAGAAGGCATGTTCGCCGCAAGTTACCTCATCGCATGGTGCTGCGAAACAATAAAAATTATGACAAATTACAAGTGTAAATTCTGTAAAAATTCTTTTTTTTTATAATCTCTTTGTATGTACATATATGTGTATACACACTCCCGTCAGAAAGTTTAAGACCAAACTAATAAATAAAGATCACAAATGAAAATACAAAATAAAAATGGTTCAAATTATAAACAAATTAATATTTATTTGAAAAGAAATAACAGTTTTTAATTTATGAAAAATTATAAAAAAATTTATGAAAAAACATTCTTCTCATCGAAAAATCCACCCTTTTTCTTTATAAATTTCATACAAGGTCTAGACATCCTATCGATAATTTTTTTATTGTTTCAGTGTCTATAGCGTTCCACTCCCTCTTTAACATCTTCTATAAAGATTTCTCTGAAATTGAACAATATCTTCGAACCCTTCGCTCGAGCTCATCCAAAATAAGTTTTCGAGAGAATAATATATTTTTACTGAAACGTGACATTTTGCGGATTGTTCCTTTTTTAATTAATTACAGAATAGCTTTTAAATAACTATGGGATTATATTACATAAAAATAAAAATACATTTACATTATACAGTTTACATTATTTTTTTAGAAGAAATCGTAAATTAAATTTTCAAATTACTTTGGTCTTAAACTTTCTGACGGGAGTGTGTATATATATATATATATATATATATATATATATATATAATTAAGATTACCTTTACACGGTATATGGGGCGGAGTACCAACAAATCCAGACTCGCATTCGCAATGGTAGCTTCCTCTAGTGTTCGTGCAGATCGACGCTGGCCCACAAGGATTAGTAAGACACTCGTCCAGATCCACGCATTCAGCACCAGTGGCCTTGAAGCCATCCTTGCAGAAGCACTGTCCCTCGATACACTCCGCATTGTTAACGCAATCGAAATTCGATTTGCAAAGAGTCGTCACGTCCGTCTGAAAATGATGCGACGGGGTGACACTTTATAACTTTGCGTCCATAATTCTTGTCGCGTTCGGAGACATTCTACTTGAAACCGAAAACCGGTCCTGTCCACCGTATATAGTTATTTTTTAGACACGCGAATAAAAAGCGTGCCTTCATAATAAATGGAGCTGTGAGTCAGTTCTGTGGCTTTACAAACGACGAAAATAGTTTGGAAAAGAGGTAAACGATGTAAAACCGGTTCACGTTTGTCTTGTTTTGTGCGCGATACCACCTTCGTTTTGTTTGCTTCCTTTTATCCGTCGCCTTTGTAGAAAGAAACTGCGGACCGGTCAAAGGAGCAGGTCTCCTTTTGAAATATTTGTCTCGGGACATCTCTCGCGTGGAAGGTCTTGTCCACATACGTATGTATGAGACGATTCGAGATGGTGCGCAACGGGGTGATTGAATTATTACCTGATCACATGCGACTGCCGGGCTGGGGCTGGCACTGTACCCCGGCGGGCAGAGGCAGTTATAACCAGGTTCCTCGTTTTTGCAAATCGCATTTCTACCACAAGGATTCTCCAAAGCCGTGCACTCGTTGATGTCTAGGAAAGAAATAATGCCGCTATAATAAAAAGATCCTATGATGTCAGAAATTCAAAAGGCTAGAAGAAATAGACACTCTTCAAGAAAAATTATAGATGCAGTACAAAAAAATAACCCATTTCTAATCATAAATGAACATTTAGAGAAGGAATGAATGGTAAATATAAACATATTAAAATATTAGTGCGGGACAGTGCATTCTGACGTCCAGCACTTTCAGAACGATTTATTGAAATCGTGGTTAAGAGATCAAGGAGAATGAGAATGAGAATATGTCGGAAAGGAGAAGATATCGATAAGCTAACCGCTGCACTCCTTGAAAGGATCGCCGGTGTAATCCGCCTTGCAGCTGCAGACGAAACTGCCGATCGTGTCGATGCATTCGGCATTCTCACCGCAGGGGTTGCGCTCGCATTCGTTCACGTCTGTTAATCAATATTGTTAACCACAGGATGAGTATTATAGCATGCAGTGTGACAGTGTGTTATGTGAGAGCTTGACTATAAACTGACTTTCGCAGCGGGTTAGTCCCTGACCGACGAAACCCGGGGGACAGATGCATTTATACGAGCCCGGGACGTTGATGCACCTAGCATTGGCCGCGCAAGCGTCCCCACCGATGCACTCGTTCACGTCGATGCAACCGTGCGCATGGTCCATCCGATAGCCGGCGTGGCATCTACACTCGTAGCTACCCTCGGTGTTAACGCATTCCGATTCCGCACCGCAGGGCGAACTTTCCTCGCACTCGTTCACATCTGCCGATGATCGCGGGGGTTTGTAAGTTCAAGCGGATTGTCAGTCACAAATGTGTCACACATAGATCAACGATACTATCATATAATAGTGGAATCTGAATTCTAGGTAACTATATGTTTTCACCGATAGATTTTATCAAAATAAATTTTTTATTAAAATTCTGTTAATGCCATTATTATGTCAGTGATGATGAACAATGTTACGTTATTGAAGCATGATACTTAATAATATATAAATAATGTTTAAGCTGTTTCCATCCGCCGTAAAGAATTCTATGCCTTACTTACCACTCGTAATATGAGTTACAATCGTAATTGAAAATTTTCGAAACTTACCGTGGCAACCTGTCATCGGATCACCGTCCATTCCGTCGGGACAAGAACACCGGAAACTGCCATGTACGTTCGTGCAGAGAGCGGAACGTCCGCAAGGACTCCTGAGACATTCATCGACATCTCTACATTCCTCTTCGGGACTTCCGTCATATCCGTCAGGACATTCGCACTTATGCGCGCCTTGTACATTCACGCATAACGCACCCCTTCCGCAGGCACCCTCGTATTTGCATTCGTCAATATCGATACACTAGATAAATTTAAATCTCATAAATTTAACAAATAAATATAATTATTTATAATTATTCCTAATTAAACGTTGTCTAAAATTTATTAACATTTTATTATATTAATTTAATATCTTATATGTTATATATGTATATAAATTTTTATTTTACCGTAAATTTATTTTTTAATTAAAATTTATAGAATCTTAAATTATAAAATATACACAAATATTCGAAATTACTTTACAAAGCAATAAAATTTAGATAGAATAAAAATTCGAAATTGTTACTATACTATTACAAGTCGTTTGTCATACGGTTCCAACTGAAATTATTAAAATTAATATTTTTAATCGGAATTTGTCAGTATGTACGTTATAATTAGCCCGCATCTTCCAGGAGCCCCGCGTCATAATAAATGATGATTATTAAGATTAATATCTCCATCGTTATATAAATCCGAAAAAAAATATCCATGATAAGGAAATTGACTTGCAGACATGTTATTATCCACTTTAATCTCCGACTTGGCGCATCCCTGTTCTCGTCTATGTACTCACACTGTTGAACGGGTCTCCCGTAAATCCGTCTTGACACGTGCAAGTGTAATTGCCGGGTGTGTTGTGGCACACGGTATTGTCGCCGCATGCACCTGGTATCGTGCACTCGTTCACGTCGTCGCAGTGTATCTCACCGTCGCCGATGTAGCCGGATTTGCATTTACACAGAAAGTTTGAGGGTAAATTGCAACATTCGGCATTCTCGACGCAACGCCCGGCAATCGTTGGATCGTCGCATTCGTTGATATCTGCGGATGCAACACCGTTAGCGATAAAGTAGGCGTATAACGCGCGACAGGATAATTACCCTCGCAGTGAAATCCATCGCCTCGGTATCCGGGAAAGCAGGAACATTGAAAGCTGCCAAGAGTATTTGTACAGTGGGCAAATATATCACAGGGCCGATATTTACACTCGTTCTCATCTACAATTTTTAAGTTTATTATAGATTATTATAAATTACCCTAAATTACTGTTTATATGTAACTACAGTAGTTCAAAGGAGAAAAGAATATACGCATAATATGTACTTGCATTAAATTGATCCAAATGATTTGCATGTAGTAGAAAATGTATGTATGTATTAAATGAGTATTCCATAAAGGTATTTCATAGTTAGTAGTAATATACAACTATACACAATCAGTTTTACAAACCTGGAACTTGACAATTACATCCTCCAAACCCATCGTTACAGTGACAGACCGAATCCAGACAGACACCGTTTTGACATTTGGTACCGTCTTCTTTTGTACAATCGTCTGCAACATTTTTTAAATAAAATTTAAAATAAACTTGTTATATTATATCTCATTACAAAATATATGTATATATGTCTCGAATCTCAATTTAATATTTTACATTATATAAATTAATGATTCTCGCGACATCGCGATCCCCGCAAACTAACTACACTAAATACAAAACGCAAAACTCCGCGAAATATGAAAACTCGTAGGTACTATAGTTTCTTAAACTCACCCAAAATGTTTATCCACGTTTTAACAAAATCGATACTAATTTTTACCTTTCTCTCAATGTAAAACAACTTAATTTTATTTACGCAGGTAAATAGTTAACGATTTTATCCTGATGGCGTTAGAGGATATACTCATTTAGAAATATCTCGCAGGTGAGGCACGAGCCATTTTTGTTGGCCATTAAGTAAGATTACCCGAGAAAAAGGGGCGGATAAATTGCAACCATACTTTAAAGCCATCGGCTAATCGCGCAATCTTCTCTCGCCGGACCTAAATCGCCGGTCGAACATCCAAGTTTTTCTCACAAGAAGCCGCAAAAGCCGTGATACGTTCGGGTAGATTCGAAGTAACGTGATCCATCGGCTCTCGACGGGGCGAGCGGCGCCTCGGCAACTACGGTCAATTACGATCTCACCGGCGAGAGATAACATCCGTGGAAAATGAGAATAAAATTCCGCGGCTAATTGCGATTCGTGGGCGTGACTCGGTACAATGTGAAATAATGACGCGAGAAGAGATCTCGCCTCATCCCCCCCTTAATTGACCCGCGACGAGACGCGACGCGTTCTTGCGGTTTCTGCACGACGCGAGGGGGAAAATTACTTAGCGACCGTAATGACATCGAGAACGACGTGAAGAGACAACGGAAACGTGCGTTCTTAACGACGGTGCGTCGTCAACAATGTCGTGCGCGATGTCGCCCCTTCCTGTCACCGCGCGCGAGGTGCGCGGATTATCCTGACGGACGGACGTACATCGAGGGGAGGGATTTTGTCTTCTCTTTTCTCAAGGTGACTCACCTGTGCACTTTAACCTGTTGCGCTGCTCGTCCACGCCCTGGTAGCAATCGACGCGATGGTCACAGAGCTTGGAGAGCTCGAGCAGCTGAAGGACGTCCGTTGACTCGTTGACTTGGCAGCCAAAGTAACCGTCCTCGAGGTTCAAGAAGAATACTTCTCGCCTCGATCCATGGCCGAGTCCTTTGCGAGATTCGACCTGAAAGATCGTCGGGCGGGTTTTGTTAGTTATATATTATCAGTGAACGCATTTTAATTATCTTCAATTAATTTCATTTATCGGTTATTAATCACATTTGTGCTCCTTGACATTTTAATAAATTTATATTGCATTCCGATTTCCGACGTCCAGCTTTAAATTAAGTTAAACTCTTTTGATAAAACGTGTTGTATTTAATTAATAATCTTCTAACAAATAACTCACATGCCGATTTTAATGAGCTTTGAATATATTGTAGTCTAAGGTAAAATAAAAGACAAATATTTCTTTATACGTTAAGGGGATGAAACATCCTTTTGCAAATTAAGAGGGAAGACAGGATTTCGAAAAATATGTTATTTAAAAAAATCGGATTCCACTGTTATAAAGTATATTAAAAGTCAGAAAACTTTGATTTGAAACTTTTTTTTATATCTTTTATTGTTTCGACGGTATTCGCTCAGTAATATAAAAACCGATTTTTTTCAAGAGAGTTTCACCGCCTTGATAGCTTTATGGGGACGTATAAAAAAATATATGTCCCTTATTTTGATTTAGACTACAACATACTCAAAGCTTATTAAAATCGACATGTGACACTTGGATAGTGTTACTTGTAAGTCTAATTAAGAGAGAAAAATTAATAAGTCTATTTGTCTGCGAAAGATTAAAGGTTTTAGAGAAGCGTTTCCTTACCGGATACGAAGATAGAAGTATCCACGTCAGCAACGGCCAAAGATGTTTCATCTTTGCTGTAAAAAGATCAAATCACATCGGAATTAGTCAGATTCTATGGATATCGCCGACGCGAGTCGAGTTTGGTTTTCATTTATTGTTAACGATGTGCGAGAATTTTTAGTGATGACTGGACGTCAACGAAGCTTATCATCCTTTTGCGGGGAACGTTGTTGCGGAAGAGATTTAAATAGATTCCTAAACACGCGCGTATAACACAGCGACGACGATGACTTCACGCGGGAATCACCAGTGGTAATTGCATCATCGCGTGAATTCACAAGTGGTTTCGCAAAAACGGCACCACTTGGCGGCACCCTGGGAACGATTTTTCACGATCCCGCCGCATCTCGCGTGGACGAGAGGGGAAGAGAGGCAGGGCAGGCGGGCAGGGAGGCATTCGCGAACGTTCCCCGCGATGTTCACGGCGTATAAATCACGTGGAAAGCACCGTGGTTGCAGGAAATGGTTGGAAAATCAAGCGTGGATACAGAACCGCAAGAAACCGTCAAGAATGTTTTTCAGTCGCAAGCGGATAAACCTACACCGGTCGAACACCTGTTCGACGAGCGACTCTCCGCTCGGCCGGCCGCTCCAACGCGTGGCTAATTCACGAATGTGCGACCGGGGAAGTCGGTTGATCCATCAACCCCAACATGTAGGCCACGCGATGCGTGGTAACGTTAACCTCGTCCCTTGATGCATTTCAATGTATTTTAAGCAAGAGACATTTCGATACCAAACGGCACAGGTATCGCACAGAAAAATTTATACTGCACTGAAAAAAAAATCTGGTTGAAAACAGACGAATCAGAAAACCTTGTAGGAATTGATCAAGTATTCTGGTTATTTTTATAGGAATTCTGGTTATTATAACAGAACTCAAGATTTTATAACTTGTAATAACCAGAATACTTGATCAATTCCTACAAGATTTTCTGATTCGTCCGTTTTCAACCAGATTTTCTTTTCAGGGTACCGGTAAACCAGTGTACGAGTAAATATATACTTGTTCTAAGTACTTGATAAGTTTGTATCCGCAAAAAGTCATTATAAAGTCATCATAAGCATCACATTTACTTAAAACACACGAGGATAGTTTATACTTGAAAACTAAGTAATAAGTTAAAAACTTCGCAAAAAGTCAGTCATCATAAGCATCACATTTACTTAAAACACACGTGGATAGTTTGAAAAATTTGATAAAAAAAATAAGTTAAAAACTTCTTTTTTAATCAGTGTTATTTCTCAGCATATTCTCCATCGAGAGTTATACACTTGGTCCAGTGAGTTTCCAATTCTTTTATCTTGTTGCAAAAAAAAATTTAATAATAATTAAATAGAAGTAATATATCTCGTGGATCATCAAACTTTTCAAACCACCCACGTATTCTGAACTTGTAACGAGTATATCTTAAATTATTATTGAGAAAATATTCTTTGCTAAAGAAAACTATTACTTAAACACAGTAAAATAAAATAAGTAATTGCTTCTCTCGTCTGTAGAATGATATTTTTCCGTGTAAGACGTTCGCAGATCGTAAGATAACTATTAATGGCATGGCATCGATAGAGTTGTCGATGACAAATGTAAAATAAATCTCTTGATTGGTAGACAAGCTATTAGCGTCATTAACAGTTATTACGTATAACTCTTTTTTTCCGATATTACGTATCATTAAGCCTGAGATCAGATTTCTGTTATAGCAAAGCTTACGTCGACGTCGACGTTTCAAGTGCGCCTCGTCGATCCGCAGAATTCGTGTCGCGCACCACTCGACATGATGGGAAAGTACGGCGTCTGATAGCGACCGGGTGATTCTCCGATGGAATTCGTTTCAGAGACGCGGAAATCTAAATCCTCGAGTGCTCGCCCATGGAAGCCGCGGTAACCATTTCCTGTTTACCGCCCTTCTCTCTCGCAATTCCGCCGGCAGACGTCCAACTGTAAACGCAATTTTCGCGAGATAGCATCCCCGTACGCAAAAGCGTTCCCCGTTCTGAGGCCCGCAGGCCTCTTTCTCGTCAGGAGGACGCGGCGAGCGCGCTACGTGTGCAGCGAATAGCACAATAAGTTAGAGCCGTGGCGATCAACCTGGCGCGGTGAAATGTTAACGACTGCACACGTCGGCCAAGCTCACCAAGGAGGACCGGAGGGCGAGAGGGACAAGGGAAGGAAGGACGTGCGTTCGCCAAGTCGGATGAAGAGGAGGAAGAGAAGCGGAAAGCGCGAGGGGGAACGACTAGGGAAGGATGGGAGAGGAGAGAAGAAGCGAAGAAACGCGTAATAAAGGAGGGCGTGCGAGTGCGATGCACCTGTAGCCCTCCTTACCTCCCAACCACCTCGCAACGTCGCCGAGTCGCCCCCTCCGCCGTACCCCCTAACTCGTCGAGATATATAAACCCGCAGCTGCGGCGCGCGGGCCGACCAACTTAAGGGAATCTAGTCCCCTTATTTTAATTTTATCACGGGGAACCCGGCCACCCCACCGCGCATATTTTTAGGCCCGGTTTTACTTCCGCAGTCCCACGGTCAAGGTCTTTAAAATGTAGCCATGCATTTAATATAAGGTATTAGATAGATTCAGAGCCGGTTTTTCCAACCTCTTGGTAAGCTAACTAATAGTTAAATCATACGTCTGCACTTGTCTAATTTGAAGATAAAACAAAGGCACAAATGATTTAACTATTAGTTAGCTTACCAAGAGGTTGGAAAAACCGGCCTTTAAAGAGGAAAGTAAAATTCGTCAAAACTTAAAAGATATTACTAATAATTAGAACGTCAATTCACTAAACCCATATAAACATTTGTACATTAAGTAAATTATGTTTTTTCAAAAATTCTTCTTTAATAACAAATGTTTACTTTAATGTAATGCCTGAATGTCTTTCAGTCTTTACATACATTTTGCGGCTTCAGTGGTATCACAAGAGAATTATAAAAGTAAAATGATTATATAACAGTTCACGGCTCACGCGCGCATATTAAAGAAGTGTTTATTTTATAATCAGTCTCTAACAGATCTCTTAATTATTTAATATTTAATTAACTTTTATCTGTTTTTATAAAATTGCCTGATAATTTAACAAGGCGTTCCGCTTGTAATAACCTTGATAAATAGCATTTATTAAGTACAGTAACATCTATAGAAATAAATTTCAGTAGTAACAATAATTGTTTTGTACATAATGAATCAATGAGTGAAATTGCTTGTTTCATTATAAGCTCATTACACTTGTAATTAGCTTCTGTAATATTGTCTCGGTAAAAACGAATGTCTCATATAAATTTATTTAGTTTGTAAGCAGTAGCACAGATGGACTGATAGAAATGCAAAGTCGCATCGCGATCGTTCTTGGATTCTGACATCGATTTTTCAGCCGCGAGCGATTGACATACTTAGTTACATCGATGCCTCTTTAGCATATCTGTTTGTCGCAATCTTACAATAGTCGATAGCTCTCGGGTATAATCCAGCTACGCAATTGTATACTTCAATTTTGCATTATCGTATATCTGCATGTGACACACGAGCAATATAAATTACAAGGTGTGTTTATATGAAACACGCAAAACACCAGCCACGCGCGATATTATGATGTAAATCCCGGCGATCGCGATTTTATCATCGATTAAAACGAAACAAATCAACACATGCAACTTCTAATTGAGAAACTGCTTTTTTATGTCAAAATGTTAAAATTAATTTCTCAAATTTAATCTCTATCTTCTCGCTTTATTTATTGAATAACATCCGTGCAATTTTCATTTTTGTATTTATTTATTATTTTAATTATTTGTATTTTCAATTAATATTTCAACGTCTCTGTTGGTCATGTACAAATTTAAATGTCAAACAGTAACGAGCTTTTAAGCACCATCAGGCAAATTGCAATAATATCCTACATTAGAGATTTTTTTCGATGACGTCAATCACTGCATTAAATAATCGCGAATCAACTTAATTATCAGCTCCGCCAAAAATAGATATTCCAGGTCAATAACGATTCCGGTTCACGAGTCATCGGCTTCACGGATTTCTTCTTTATTATACTGCTTCGCCCACGAGACTCTCAGTTTATGGAAGCTTGCAGGTCAGGAACAACGTGTTTGCGCGGCGCTGTGAAAGTGTCTACATATGACTAGAGAACATCCTGACTCTGTAGAGATTATTCTTTTGCGCGTGTGCTCGGGGCCAGGAATATGTCCCACGCATGTGAAGAAGAGAGATTTCAAAGTTACAACTAAATCTGAAATATCTAAAATATCCCGATGTGTCAAACGCACGTAATGAAATTATTATATTAACTAACAACAGCTGTTTTGCGCGGACGCAACTTTTTCGCTTGAGAACCACTCGGTTATTATTCACTGAAATCATTAACCCAATATAACAGACAGCATCAAAAAGACACTTTCTCTCGACTGGGTGTCCCCAAACAGCGAAACCATATTAAGAAGTCAAAAGGAGTGTCGCTTGGTTGTATGCCAAAGCATTCACAACTCTTATACTTATAAGCGGTAGACGTTGACTATCTAAAGATTGAGAGATATCGCTTGATAGAAGACAAATAAATATGCAATACATCTTATTATATTGCCTATTTAAACGTTTAAAACGTAAAATCGCCGTAAAACAATCTTTTATAGAAATTAATCTTTATATGCGGCAAGTAATATAAAGACAGTATTTCATTTTTATTTCATAAATTAGTTATTTGCACGATGCCTCGAACTAACCGCGCCGCCGATCCTTTAGCGACAGACATTTACAGCTCTATAATGTCGCCTGCGAACGAATTTGCATGTTTAGCACCCACCGTCGACAATTCAATTGCATAATCGTCGCGCTGAGGCTTCCTACGTGCGGCGCTGATTTCACGCACGAGCCTCTTTACGCGCTTGCGTAATTCCTCAGTAAAATAATGCAAACGAAGTAGTTCCTTTTGTTCGAGCGCATTCTCTTTGTTACGCCAGTGCACGGGGTTAATCCGCATTTTCTGAAAGTATCGAAGCTGAATCTACATTATGTAAAAGCACAGCTCAAAATAAAAATAACGGAAATATACTATTAAATTCCGATACTTATCGCAGCCAAGTAAATTGATTTAATGAATATGAATGTTTTAATTATAAGACGGCTGACAATGGAAGGTGATGGAATAAAGGAACAGTACAGCAGCCCCGCAGCGTTCTAATTACCCGGCGTCTTCCTTTCGTTTCGCAAATCCGCATGTGTGTCAAGATGCATCGCGCGTCCGCATATATGAATATTTATTTATATACATATGTTAATTATAAAGAGAGAAACAAAAAGACAACATGCTAGGAGGCTTTCTCTTCGTCACACCTGTCGGAATCTGTTTATGTTTATGCGCAATAAAAAAATTTATAACTAATGAGGAGCACTGTATAAATCGAAAATATTCTTTGAGATTTTGGCAACTGTAAATAAAGGTATTCCTTTGTTATATTACACATATATATCCCTTGAAATATAAAATTTCAAAAAATACTTTATATTTGTTCAATGCTCGCGATATATACATTTTTTTATTGCGCACAAATGCAAAAAGATTCCGACAAGTATGACGTATATATGTATCTCGCGTTTTGAAAAAATTTACGGTCGACGCGTAATCTAGAAAATCAACACAAAGATCACCGGATTTGAATTCGTAATTTCGGATAACGGTTTCCGGAGGAAGGGAGCGAGGAGGAAGAAATCCTGTCCGAGAAGCGAATCAACTTGCGCGACGCGCAGAATTTCGTATAACGGACAACAAAGTTAAACACCGCGTTTGCGATCACATGTCATATTCTCATTCTGAACTTAATGACGCGAATCTGACGTTTGCCAAATTACATTACAATTCATATAATTCGTGGACGGATTTGCTACGTAGAAAAACATTTCTCCGAGAGACCGTATTTCGTTCTTGTAACACCTGCCACCGTACACTGATTATCTTCATTTCATAACGATCCTTGAGCAGACAGAGGAAGTTTAGGTCAGTATCCGTGCCGACGGCCGACAATTGCGTCAAATGATAGACGACGTTCATGGGACGAGCATTAAAATACAATTTTACCATGCATCATCGCCAAGAGTCGCCGATAAAATGATCGGAGTAATGAGTCGGATATACGGATGGCGTTTAAACTTTGACATAAAGCAGCGAATGTTTTATAGAGAGGTCTCTACATCATATAATCTATCAACTCCAAGCTATATGCAATCCAAGCTGTATTACCCTTTGATCGCTATTATCTGCCGACTATTTCGAATAAATCTTTATTCTAAGATATGCAATGTTATGATATTAGCAATTACGATATTTCCATAATAATGCATATTATACGGAAGCAATAATTCTCAATAAATTTCAATAAAATAACGCAACTAGTAAACGTAAATAAATTCTCTTAATATAAAATTACCAGTTCTGCTAAATATTATTATAAGTAATCATTATTGAAATAAAACAATTTTTTAATTGTTCATTTTTGCTGCAATTTCTAATTTAGATATAAGAGTATATTAATCTGATTTAAATAACTAAGATAATTTAAAAAAATTGTAATAATCTGATACCAAGTTTTAAAATAATTTTCACAATTAATTTTTATTAACAGCTTGTCTCTTCTAGTAACTTCTTCTAGTAACTTCTATTCCAAGTAAGACTACGTAATATTATATAGATAGACAAATGTAATCCATTAATACCATTTGACATCTCGCAGGAAGCATCAGACAGCCTCGATCTGCCGCCGCATCCTATTAGGAAATCCAAATTCTAGCCACGATCGAACGTTGATCGCGCTTGCCTGAGGCAACATCCGGAATGAATCAACAAAGTACAAAGCAGACGGCGATTTAGCCCTAAAACTTACGCCCACTGCGGAGCAACAAGAGAGCGGTGCGAGCGAAGCGAGACAGAATTATTCTGCGGCGAAGTGAAAGTTCTTTGGGTTACTCTACAAATATACGGCGTAAGACCGAACGGGTGTAGACCTCGTTTGACCGCCGAATCGATTTCAACATATGTATATGGCGCTTGCATTAAGTGCAAACAATAGAGAGTCGGCAAGTTCAAATAAAAACAATCGTGTCTCAAATAAAAAACGAGTTTTAAAATAGTCCCATAATAGAAATACATTCTCACGTAATGAACGCTGATTAATTAACTTTAAATGAGTATGACTCACGCTTTTGCAGTTGTCCGATCGCAATTTATGGGCTCAGCGTTGTAAGAATAATCAACAGCACGCCTATTTGACTCTATGCAAAATGTGAGAAACACTTGTAAAAACGTTGATCGTATCACACGTAAAGTAAAGTACGTCAGCGGTGCATGCGAGCCTTTATCTCGCCATGTTATTTCAGGTAAATTAATGCAGAAGGTGGCCTTGGTTGAAGAACGATGATTAGACGACTAACTCTTGCCGAAACGTCCCATTATCTTCTACGAGTTCGTTACGCGTGAAAGATTGTATACCGTGCATTACTTCTGTTTACTGTAGAAAAATACAAGACGGTGCTAGTGCTCGTCATTTAATCGTTGTCTACTCGACATGAGAAAATAATGATAGACGTATTGACCAACGACGTGGTGTTAATTAACTACACTGGAGTAGAGCGATAGCGTCATTTCTAATTGATAATAGCTACTGAATAGTAAACGCCACGATTTATTTGACGCGTTAAATTGTAATCATAAACGTCACGCACATGGTGAGAGAACTCTCGCATGGCGCGCCGAACGCACGAGTCCCAAAGTTACCGCTCAATAACGACGCTCGCGCGCAAAGCCGTTATATTTTATATTTTTCCCCGTTTGCTTATTTACAAGTACGATTCGCCGATTTGCAGCAGCTTCCGATCGTAAAACGCTCCGTCTAACAGTAAAGCTTGTTGCAGCGTACCCATTTTCCACGTGCACGAATGTAGGAAGTGGGATCGAGTTACAAGTCACGTGAAATATGGGAATAAGGCACAAAAGAGTTGGGAGATCACGAAGACTACCGAATTGTCAGGAGTCGAGGTGAAAGGAGGATTGAATTTGTAAAGAGCGATGAAAAGAAATACACTGCCGATTAAAAGTTTCCAGACACTTTTAAAATTGACAACTTGTCTATATTAATTGTAAGTAAAATAAATGTGTAACTGTAAATGTAATTCTAATTTACGAATTAAAAAATTTAATTAATTTTAATAAAAATTAATTTAATTCAAGCGATTAAATTGAGACTTTTTTATAAGTTTCTTCAGCTTTTCTTGAGGCAATTTTTTTAAATTGTATCCAATGTTTTGTACGCCTAATATCAGTTGATGTTTCGTCACTTCACGATTCGCTTCATAATAAGTCAATAGAATTCCGTCAAAAGATTGCGGTGGTCACTGCATTGATTTTAATTTCTTCAGATGCCTCCTTTTCTAGCAGAGAATTTTCGTTTGAATAACGCTGTATTAAGTTAATTTTTATTAAAATACAGTTTATTGAAATTGTATTTTTATTTATTCAATTTATTAAAATTGAATTTCTGTTTTCGTATTCTTAATTACAGTTACACATTTATTATACTTAATATAGACAAGTTGTTAATTCTGAGAGTGTCCTTTTGACTGGCAATGTATAAAGATTAAACTCATATCAAATAATCGACACATTCCGTGTAATAAGAATATATATTTATTCTTCTGCTCTTTATATTTTTACTTATCCATGTACTCGAATGTAAGCCATCGATATTTACCCCTAAAATCATACATACGTGATTGCATTTTGCAGCCTCCAACTGTATGTACATATACGTTTCCCGAAGGTCTGTTTGTCCGATACTCGTCGAGAGAGTCCCCGATAAATTAATCGCAGCTGAGAAATCCGCGATTACACATCGTGAGTCAATGGAAGAGTAAGAGAGATCGCGGACGAGGCAAAGATACTATCCTAACAATCCGCCCCGCGGCAAATTAGTGTGTCAGCGATTAAAAAGAACGCCCGCGACTTAAAGACACCTCCGCACCAGCCGATTTTCTAACGGTTCGTGACAAAATTGCCGTGTACCGTATGGAGATCTATTGCTGAAGATGTAACGGATTGCCGCTTCTCGCCATCGAGGTTACAATCGTGAACTGCATTCGAGTATCCTCCGTCTTGTATTCTTCCCAGATTTTATAACAAAGTAAGATTTGATTTATCCTTGGCAAAATTATCACTCTGAGTTTTATGTTCGTAACATAATACAGCCAATAATATTAAAAATATTATTTGACTCGTTAAATCCCGGAACGCCGCGTGAAAAAGACTTATAAATTGCTGTATGTGTGTCATGCTGTATGTCATAATTATTAAAATTCCTTTGTTATTTTATTCATGTTTAAGTTAGCTTCTCGTAAACAAGACGCTTTCTTTCGCAGACAAGGCACTCGCAGTTTTCTATTCGTTGAGCAGTCGACGGTGCGAGAAAGGCGTAAGATGACGCGGGAAGCAGAGGCGGAAAAGCAAGGATCCGACAAGTGCATCCATAACGCCATATCCGCACGGATCGTGCGACCGACAGCCAAGGTTTTTCGCTTCGCCAACCTCGTTAAAAGATTCGCGTTACATTACGCGTAACGGCACACGTTTTCGCGGCGGATAATTAATTTCTGGCCTGGGTAAGATACGCGCTTCGTTATGATCACTACGCCACGTAACCATACCTCTAAATAATTCTCATAAGTTTCGTCCCGTTTGGTCCAAGTCTTTCTGAAGTTGGAACAAATTTTTTACAACATACGAAACCTTATTTAATATTATTTAATAACATAGAGCAATGAAAACTAAAATATGGATAAATTATAAATAATATATACATGCATAATAAATACATAGATGAAATAAAAATTTTTGTATTTGCGAAACTAAGAACGTGATAATAAATGCCTATATAAGAACTAATGACTCGACCAACAGAACATCCGGATAAAACCGAGATGTGGCACTTCAAGGTCATCTCTCGTTAACTATTATCACTGAACAGACAAGCCTCTTCATTTAATACCGCGCGATCTGTCGGCTTCCATGGTAATTGACGTTTCTATCGCCATATTAGACACGACGATTTGCTCCCCGTGCTTTTTTCCCACGCGCTGAAATCCCACAAACGACGTGGACTGCAAACGGATCATCCCGCTTGTGTGGGAATCGCTAGGCTTGGAAGCGAAGTACGTAACGGACATACATTTATGATTAATCGTCGACGGATCGTGCACGCTAAATGCGCGCATGCACGGATTTTATCGTCTTGCATTCCCCAAATGGAAATTTGCGATAATTACTCGATATAATTTAATCCGTGCGAAATTTTCATATGTACATACATCTTTTCAAGGGATTTCGATTTTATCGAGTTATGTAGAAAATGTGTTGCGGTGCGGAAAAGCTTGTCGGAAAAAAAAAAAAACAATCTCTAAGTACTGTTCTTAAGAATGATTCGAAATGAAAGTTTTAGAAACGGCACACTTGCAGAAAGCGTGCGAAAAAGGTGCACGGAATTTAGAGCTCATTTACATCGGACAGTCTATTGATCCGTCGCGAAGAAATTTCTCTTCGCTCACGTACGCGCCACGCAACACGCGCTAACGGGTGCTCTCCCTAAACATGGGAAGACCGGTGACAGGAGCGCGATCGGCTACGAGGTTGCTCGCGCGATCTGTTGCAAGCATTGAACTCACTGGGTGACGCACGATGTCCAGTTAAGGCTCGCATAAGCGGGACTCGCGTAATCGATCGTTGTGATTTTACCGTCACGCGTGAGACACGCAGGATGTATAATCAGCGCCTATTATATAACAACTTTTTTGAATTTCCAATCAAGCTCCTATTATAAATGGCCGTCATCCTTAATTCTTCACAAGGTGGAATACATTTTGAAATCTATAAAATGTTATAATCTCTATACCGGATCGAATTGGATCTCAGATAAAACGTAATCAAAAATCAATTATTAAGAAGATTAAGAGGCAGAAGAATTTCAACGCTGTTTAATACAGCACGTAAAAAAAAAAAGTATGCATTCAACAGAGCGAAATTCCGTCGAAATCAAAAGTATCGTCGAGGTAACCCTTTCATCGTAACATTTTTATTACATTAATTAGCAAATCATCGAGATTCAATTGAATAAGACATAATCACATTTCATTCATGCAACGTTAAAGGGATAAGCTCAGTTTGCAGCTTTGACGTGATTCGGGTCGAAACAAGATTATCTCGCAGTTTATGGCAATAACTACCTCTCCTCTTGTACTGATTGCAAACATTGCGTTATTGCGAACACCTATATGATAGCTAAAAGGGAAGGTGAGTCATGGAGGGAACAACGGCGCGATGCGATCGAGGAAATACCGCGGGAAAACGGACGCGGGGAGTTAGAGGATCGCTCGTATTATCGAACTTAACTATGAGGTACTTAGACATACATAGCCGGCACGGAAATACCGCGTTATTATTGGTTTAGAAGAAACGCGTACATACACGCCTAGATGACTGGTGCGAAACGGTAAATTACAGCAATCTTGCCGCGCGCCGTCTAACACGTGTTGCCTATTGTGACGAGCCGGCAAATTGATTGCCGCAGATTGCGAAAATTCACCGTTTTAACGGCACATATCGTAAGCTATTTTTCCCAGGTCTCGCGAAATGTTTGTATTATATATCGGTGAGTCGCTGTATCGACAGTCGTTCCATTTTTATCTCCCGCCGCGATACCGGGCTAAAACACATGTATGTACAAGCTATTAATTTCATTTCTTTTTTTTTCTCTCTCTTTCGCTTAATTTTCGCGGTTTTCGCTCGTAGCAGCGCGATTCTCCTCTCTTGTAATGCGATATAATTGCGATAGCAGTATCTATCTCCATATCTCTGTCCATCCTGTTCTATGATACGAAAATTATTGGCCGTCCCGCGCGAAGACAGCGAATGAAGTGAAGACGTCGTCCGTCATGTATCCTCTCCGCGATGTTGCGCCTTACGTATAGATTGTCCCGCTATGTCGTTAGGCGTCATGCAGATAGTGGAAATTAGGATGTAATCTAACTTTATACCCAGGATGTACCTGTTCCGCCAGCAGCGGAACGGCTAAATCTTGATACAAGAAGAAGAAATATTATAAGTACATCCTTCTACATGAGACTGGCTTCGGGCAGTGAGTAAGAGAATAATTGACTCGGAGGCCTGAGGGAGGGAGGGAGGGGGGGGGATCAATCAAGGGTAGGGCTACAAGCCCTACGATTTCGTAAAGTAAATCATATTTGTATCAATATTTTCATAACAAGGATTAGGCAAGAAGTAAGGATGTATACTTATTGGAAAATGGCTAAAGATGAGAAACAATCGAAATTGGCGAAGGTGTGAAGGCTCAACTGCCCGAAGATGTATAATTCAAGAGTCTCGGCACAAGAAAAGCCATAAAGCATTCTCACAATTCTCTACAATTACTTTTGCTGAAAAACACTTCAAGGTCTACGGCATTATAAAAGGCACCGTAGGTGTCGGCCAATGAATATATTCATGATACAAAACGTACGTAAAAAGAGCTTGTGCTCACTCAAAACTGGCCGACGTTATTTAGAAAAAAAATATTTCGCGGATTTTCATTCGCAGCGGTTCTGCGGATCGCCCTTTTGCACCGCCAATCTCTCACGTGCCTGAGTGCCAGCTCGATGCGGCTCGGTCGTAGACAAGGCTAGCGGAAGGAATCGTCGTCGCCTGCCTTGGCGACCGTCGCCGGCGATCATTATCGGCAGAAGCGTGACGGCTGCAGTCAATGAAACAATAATCAAATTATCCGTGTAATGGGGAAGACGCGCGAGCGCGCGGCGAGTACGGACGCTCGTGTCCGTCGTCGGAATTCCGGAAAGGACACGAAAAGTAATTTGCGCCGTGACCCTCTCCGACACCGTCGTCTCGAGGCTGAAATAATTGCGTCGTAACCGTTAAGGGGTGGAAGGTCGAGGAGAGGAGAAACCCGCGAGCGCTGCAGGCTCGAAGAGACGCGTGGAAATATTATCGCGGGGAATTACACCGCGGCGTTACGTCGCGAATCGCGAGTTACCTCGTACTTACACGACTGCACGTCGCGTAGCATTTATCGCGCTGTCCTGTCGCGGGGAGAGAGAGCGCGTTAATATCGCGCGATTAATAGACGCGCGCGCGGCCACGAATCATCCGGAAGCCGGGGTTGTTCCCGCGCTCTTGCCTATGATTATTTTTATGGGGAGGCTCGTCGGCAAATATGGAGAACGTGCGTTCGAATTCCTACCATTCGCTCCGTCGTATTTTGTCTTGCATATTTTTACACTGAAAAACAATTCTGGTTAAAAACGAACGAATCAGAAAATCTTGTAGGATTGATCAAATATTCTAGTTGCTATAATAGAAATTCTGGTTATTTAAATAGAACTCAATACTTTATAACTTATAAAGTTTTGAGTTCTATTACAATTTCTATTATAGCAACTAGAATATTTGATCACGCCTACAAGATTTTCTGATTCGTCCGTTTTTAAGTTTTTTTCATAGAAGTGTTCTGTCATAGAAAATCTTGTCATTGAATTCTATTATAATAACTGTCAGAATATTTAATAACCAGATCAATCCTACAAGATTCTTCCGATTCGTCCGTTTTTAACCAGAATTTTTCTTCAGTGTGTAGAAAATGTTTCCATTCACTCTCTCCCCCCTCTCCTTCTTCAATCATTAACGAGATCATTAGTTATTGTTAAGATTTTAAATGGAATATAGGATCGTTTAAGTAAATCCGCTTTCGTCCACTTACTTTTACTTAATGACTTCATTAACGACTGAATATTTTAGTCTTAATGGGAAATGGGATATAAACGTCGTCGTTGCATATTTGCATGGTCGCATAAAATCTGAATAATTAGACTGCAAGAATTTTTCAAATCGTAGATGGAAGTAGAGACAGATATTTACAGTTAGGCAGAGACATCGGGGGATAATGATTAATCATCCGAGTGTCCGCGCGACCGGCCAGTCGTTCGTATGCAAATACGTTTATTTATTTTTGTCATTATCACACCTCGCCGTCGCGGAAATCGTCGCTTTACCGTTTCCACAATGCGCGCCGCGTGCATACACATCATCACGCGATGACTCGAATGAAACGTGATTTGCGAATAATATTGCGGCGCGTTGGTAACGCCGAGTCTTATTGATCGGCCTTATGCAAATGCTGTGCGCATCGCGCGTACTTGAGATAAATTACGCAACCTTTTTCTGTAATCATCATCAACCGATGCACCGACAGCGATATAAAGTCAGCCGTCGATCGGCGAGTCGCGGAATTCGCATAAATCCGCGCGAACGGAAGAGCGTGCCTCTAACGCGTTACGCAATACCGAGAGAGCCTCTTCCTCCAGCTCCGTCGATTAGCAGCGGCTCCGTGGCTCGAGGGAAGTGACGTCGGATACCTTTCCCAAGACGAGAGGGAGAAAGAGAGGAGTTCCCGTCATCTCCGAGTGCTCCTCGTACATTGGAAAACTGAAATTGCTACTTGCGTCCCTCGTGTTAATCCAGCACATCCAGTATAAATTGCTGCTAATTTGTTTCGATCCGGGAGATAGTCCGTTTCTCCCGCGAGAGAGAGATTGCAACACTTCCTATAACGGTGTGACACCAACTCATGCGCGTCTCCTGCCGTAACGTAGATTACAGTAAGAGAGAAATTACATTTAATTACGCACGATTGATACTACACCTGCGGACTAGACCGGGCATTCTTTGTGTTTCCCTTTCTTATTCCTCCTTTTCTCATTCCGCAGATCTCGATGCGGTACAAGTAGAAGAAGAAAAAAAAAAGGAAAATATTCGAGTAGCCTGCATTTAGCATTAATTGTCGTTAATTCAACGTGTCACGCAGGCGCAAATCATTGGCGTATCTTACATTAAACCGCGCGCCCTACACGCGTCCTTCGATTAAGGCCCAATTAGATCAGCGATGCGTGACCGCACTCGGAGATGCATTCCCCCGAAGCGAGGGTTCTCTAGCATAGGTTGTATGTACCTGTCTAGGGCCTGTAGTTAGCTACCGATGCGTGACGAATGTACGACTAAATTTTTATGCCCTTGGAATGGAAGCGAGAAAGGAAAATATGATCAGAAGCATCGGGAGTATGCAATTACAGATCATAATGAAGCACAGTGATAGACGAGATTGTTCCCTCGCAGGATATCCGAGTCATCCTTAACTCCACTTTCCATTGTGATCGATTTTATCGTGTATTTACGTTTAAATTATCAATATTTCGGGACAGGAACGAAAAGCTATTTAAGAAATTGAAGATAATGCCAAAAAGATCTATTTTCCTTTAATAATAGCTGAAAAAGATCTAATCTAGTAATTTGAAAAATAGACACTGTGTGTGTGTTCAAATTCAATATAATTGAGCATCGTTCTCCAATTATCCTGATCATAAAGTTTGCTGATCAATCTTTAGATAAACTATGTAATAAGGCGGCCATTGAAAATTGTTTTTAAATTAAGATTCCATCGCTGATTGATTTTTTTCTACATTTTACACAGGCACGCACACCCATAATTGAAAACGCTATCCTTCCTTCAGTTTATTTATCTATTACATTTATTTAATAATTCGAAAATGAACTTGATCAAAAAGTGAAGAGATATTACAAACTGTATTTGCTGTGTAATATTTTGTACAGTTAAACAGAACCGTACTGAACTCGTATAAACACGTTTTAATTTTATACATAGAAACCTCCGTTTCCCGTGTATTCCGATGCCATGCCAAGATGTGCAGCAATGCACAGAAAAATAATCGACAAGTAAATAGATCCGGCAAAACTAAGCGAGCTGCATCAAGCGAAACCATCTTGCGAGTAACTTCGACAAAGAATGCCCATGGTGTAGCTCGTGGTGTTCTATGTAAAGACGATTCGCGGAGACAAAGGCCGCGAGTGTAGTACACGCTCGGTTAAAAGGAGCGACCTCCTTGAGAACGGTCCTTGACTCGTAGAGAAGAGCGAGATAAGAAGAAGACTACGACAACTACGAAGAAGAAGAAGAAGAAGAAGAAGAAGAAGAAGAAACGCTGGAAGTAGTAGTAGTAGTAGTAAAAGTAGAAGAGGTGGAGTACGCGGGACGAGGGATGGCGCAGGGGGAAACGTTGTGGAAGAGCGGCAGTGGAGGACAACGGTAGGGGAAGACAGCGAGCAATGGCGCCTTGCAAACTTGGCGGCCGCGAGAGGTCGAAGAAGACTCCGCTTCTGGGCGGCGAGGCACAAGGTGGAAAGACCGAGGCGGTGTAGCAACCGAGACGTAACCGGGCGCGAGAAGGACGCGCGCCTCGCGGAAAATGCGAGGGAGAGAGAGAGAGAGAAAGAAGGAGAAGCTCACCGCCGAGGGAAAATGTATCCGGTGGCTTATACACGCCGCTCCCCCTCTTTCTTCTGTCGTGACTTTCCTCGTGAGCGCGGCCCGCCCCGATCCGATCGCGAAACAAAACCTGCGTTACCACGTCGCGGGAATGCGCGTTAAATACGTATAAATATACGCCAACATCGGGATTTTTTTAGTTAGCCAGAGACCAGGGTAGAAACCCGGGTAGAGCAGAAAGTCATGATAATGTCAATGTAATCACAAATGATGTCAAAATGACAAAAAAATGATTAAATTATGATTGAAAAGTGAATTTTGTAATCATATTCTCATTCATTATTTTGACGTCACTTTGACATTATTGTGACTTTCTGTTCCACTTGGGAGAGATCGAATTTTTTCCCGGGTCTTTATTTGTCTTTCCTACGATCTTGGAATATTTCTTCATCTCTGGAAATTATCAATTTGTAGAAATTAAAGTTTCTATAAAGTTTTTTAGCTAGCCACAGAGATGTAATTTTTTCCCGGGCCTTTATTTGTCTTTCCTACGATCTTGGAATACTTCTTCATCCAAATGGAAATAATCAATTCGTAGAAACTAAAGTTTCTACGTACACTTGATACTTTTACTTGTGTAGCTTTCGAGATACCATCTATATCCTACGAGCGGATATAGATGGTAAGAGGACCAAATCTGTGATTAACGCATTACACGCGTTAAAAGGCAAAGTTTCAGCGTGATCGCTTGAAACGACGCCACGGCGTTCGCGAATCATCTTAATTGATAATTGACGATTCAGTGGTCACGATGCGGTCGACCCTAATTTATCGTTCATCTCACAGCCACGTCGACGCAAGCGACGGATGCGAGCGCGCGCGTTTGCTCAGGTATGCGAGATGGAAGGTCGCGAGGTGTACTCATTCGTGACCGGAAAAATGATGAAGGAAAAGATGAGAGGAGAGAAAAGATCGACATTACCGATGTTCACGCGCGCGCGTACGCACGCACGTACGCTCTTCCTTTCTCTCTTCCGCACTCGCGCGGATACAAGCGACGAAGAAAGAGGCGAGAGAACGGGAGAGTCGTCTCCTCTCAAGAACGGAGGATGCCTATAATCGGCAATGGACGACCGCGCCTCGGCCACTTTCGCGTGGCTTGACGTGGACACCGGTGCGGCGTAACCGATCGACCTCACGGTTAATCATCATCGCCCCGTGCAGAATTCTATCTCAGGCGTACGCACCACCGCTTTTACGCGCGCGCGCGCGCGTACACATATATTACACGGTAGCGTAACTGAAATGTAATTTTAATATAGCCAGGGGTTCAGCGGCACGTCGAGGAAAAATGATGATCGGCCGAGCCGAAGGGAGAGGAGGGATAATATTTTCGGTGTCTATACACGGTTACATGTTATTTATAACATCTACGAAGTAAATATCCACAGAAAAGCGGGCGAGACAATCGATAGGGTACCATACACACAGAAAAATATCATTCTACACATGAGAAAAGCAATTACTTATTTTATTTTATTTTTAAAAAATTCTGGTTTAAAGCGGACGAGTCAGAAAAATCTTGTAGTACATGTTATATGTATTATAAGTCATAAAGTATTGAGTTTTATTATAATAACCAGAATATTTTATCAATTCTACAAGATTCGTTAGTTTTTAATATTTTTTCAGTGTATAATAGTTTTCTTCGGCAAAGAATATCTTCTTAATAATAATTTAAGATATATTCGTTACAAGTCTAGAATATGTTTTGTGTAGTAAGTACATGTAATGCTTATGATGACTTTATGATAGATTTGGATATATAAACTTATTAAATACCTAGAACAAGTATATTTACTCGTAGGTATTACATATTTCTATGTGATGGAACGCCGAGATTTGCTACGGAGATTTCCTTTTCTTTTCCTATACCTTTCCCTAATTACGATCTCTCACCCCCGACAGAATGCGATAAATAGTCTGCGATCTTTGCTCTCATTCGCGTAACGAGGGAGGTTCGCCGAGAATCGTGTTGCCAGGCGTGACGTATTAAGACGGTAACGATAATGAAATTGTAAATTTTCTCACGGAGCAGGCATTTTTAAGTCCTTGCCGCGGAATGGCGATTCGCACTGTATAGAGAAACGTTCGGCCATCTCTCCGATACGCTTTAGTGTTCCAAATTGCCGCGCACGCCGCATATAATTTTCTTGTCTTAAATGCAGTTTCGAGGATGTTCACTTATTAAGACTTTTTCTTTGCTTTACATTCGTCTTGCATCAACGTTGTCCAAAGAGGAGCTATTTTTACGCATTAGCAACTGCTTCTACTACCTTCGTTTAATTTACCAACCGTGATTCAAGTGACTTTCTGACCCACCTCTTCACCGCAAATTTACCGCTAAATATTTGCGAGTCTAAGCTTCGTTTGCTTAATATGTAAGAGCGCGTTCAATGTCAACAGGAGGTGAGAGTCGGACGACAAATTTAAATGGGCTGTGAAAATACAGAGTATTGGCTCTTTCTAGTTGTGGTTCTAGAAAGAGAATCCGAGAGAATCGGCGAAAACCAAGGTTGAAATTAATCGCCGGCGGCAAAACCGGCTCTTAGGAGACCTTACCGCGCGAGCGCACGCACCACCGCGCTGGTGCTCCTTACGGTACATAGTAGCGGATTAAAATGCGAAAATTAGACACGCGGATACTTTAGAGCGCGCGCGGATTAAATTCCCGCACGGCAGATACACCCCGGCGAGAATCTACGAGAGAGACGCGCTAATTACACTCGTCCGCCCTTCGCGGAACGCGACGAGCTAAGTAACGCACATTCTTCGAGGTACCTGTAAATAAATCCGACTTCTCTTCCACGAATTGCCATTAATTATTCGAGTTGCGTGCCCGGTCGTCGCCGTCTTGCCGGTTTTATCCATAACCGAGGGGATACGCTCGAGCGGTTATACAACTACCCTAATCGTCCATAAACCATAACGACCGCGGCACCAACCCCTTCGTTCTACCGTTCGCTCTTCATCTCCCACCTGTGATTTGCGCACGTATATACGCACTCGCACGTGCGCCGCGCTGCTAAGCGCGATTTAGAATAGCAAAGTTACGCGCGCCCGCTGCCCAGCTCTCCGAGCGGGATTTATATGGGCATCGGTATTCCCCCGTGTTCTTCTTCGTCTCACGGGAAGGACGAGCTTGGTGTACGGCGCGGCGCGCCGATCAACGCGAGCGGCGGCAACCACCACCGCCGCCGCTGACCTCAGAGGGGCCGCTCCGGATCGCCGGGAATGCAGCCGCGACGGAAACAATCGCGGGATTCGCCGAAGGTACGAGGGGCCCTCGGCGATCGCGCGCCCAAGATCCTCCGTCGTTTCGCGCGAGGAAGCCGCCGATTTTCGACCTGTCGGGCGAGAGGCAAAAGTAAAATCGCACGCCACGAGAAATCGTGGCCTCGTCCCTTCGAGTTTCGGCCTCGCCTTGTAAAACGCGAAAGTTCATTCGGTTTTGCGATGGGCAAACTGAAATTGTCCTCTGTGGACTTACTGTTAGATTTACGACTGTGCTCCGCACTGTACAATGGAAAGGAAGACAAGAGAAAATTGTATTCCTCGTGTATCGTTCACTAGGAGGAAAGAAGCGGAGGGAAAGAAGAGCAGGATAATAACAAGACATAGTCGCGCAAGCGAAGATTGCTAGTGAGCTATCGGAAGATTGCCCGAAGGGTGATACTTTGATCAACTCAATCCACAAGCCGCGGGCTTGATTCCAGCTTTCAGGCTAATTAAAGAGTCGCGGGAGGAGAACGGGTACGGAGCAGCGTCCTCATTGGCGGAGATCTCATGGCATCCCCCTGATTTCCATACCGTCAAGACGTACAGCGCAACAATTTCGCGAGGCATACGAGTTCCGACCATTTTGAATAAATATCCAGCTCTCTTGTAAGATTTTCATTTAGATTGCATAAGACGTCAATTTGATGTAAGTTTTTGCACACATCTTCGATGATGCTTAAGCTTAAAGTGCTCGAGCTCTTATTAATATAAAGATTCCTCTAAATATTACTTTTTTTTTGTGTACAATGGAACGTGAAAGGAAACCATAGAAATATCGTGTTGCACGTCTAAAATATCAAAATATAGGTGGACTTCGTTACATTTTTTATAAATCTGACTGAGATTTAATAAAATTTTTACAAAGGCACTGTAATGATAGACTGCGAAATTTTCCTGAACTCGTCGGCGATGAAAGTGTTATAGCGCCGTGATACCGCGAAAGACCGATCGCGAGTTACCGCAGACAAATAACTAACAATAAGCATCGCCGAGGTCGTCTGCGCTATGATTATTAATTATTTCCAGCAGGGACGAGCGGCAATTGCAGTCGATAGAACGTGTTTAAATTAGGCCTCGCATGCAATACGTACTTTGTTACGCAATCAGTTCAGTTGTCAGCGCCAAGTTCAAACCAGGTCACTCACAGTCGCTGAAGAGTTTTTATACTGTTTGTGCGCGAGATAGAAATAAGCTGATCTATTATTAATACATCATGTATTCTCGGCTTCAATAAAGTTTTCAAGATGTGATTTTATTTCCTGTAACTCAGTTTCTTAATGACATTGTCATTCTTGTTACATGAATAATTGCTACTTTTCAATCCTTTAATGGCAAACTTAATGTTATCAGAAAGTTATCATGATGTTTTATTTCTGCTTTCAATTAACCCGCTATATTTTAGATTCATCTTTTTGAACATTGGCATTAATATTTCATTTATAATACATTATCAAAAAAGTAATTGATATTTGGAGTGTAAAGTATTTCCTTCGAAAAGATTGAATAAGACGTAAATATAAGCACATTACGAAAGAAATAATGTCGGACACGCTAGGCGAAACTCAAGCAATGCTTTTATTTACTATAATAGTTAGAAAGTTAGCGAATGTAATATCACATAATTTGGAGCAGCTAGTGCTTCAAATAATCCACGATATAGTTTGGATCTTATTAAACAAAATTGTGGATTGTATGATATTAATCTATTTATTATTTTTTAAGACTGAAGATAATTTATATTATAATAAATACGATGTCAATCTAATTAACAACAGCGTGTTATAAATATGTGTATTTTTAAACATTTCTTTATTAATTTAATTATAAATAAACTAAAACTACCAAAAATGTACCAATATACGAAACGACAACAAAAGATAAAAATAACAAAAAATGTATATCAAAAGAGATTTTATTAATAAATTATTTTGTATGAATTAGTTAAAAAGTTAACAGTTTACTTTATAAATTGAAATACTTCAATTTTCTTTTTCAGGATACTCAATTTTTATTAATAAAATCAATGATTTGATTATGCCCGTCAACAGAAAGAACTAAAAGAAATAAAATAAAAAAAATTTAATTTATTACACAGTTATTATTGACACAATTTACGATAAATTTATATAAAATACTTGCATAATTGCATTATATGGAAATATTTATAGCAATTTTTTTACAAAAACACGAAAGTTTATGCAAAAGAGTAATTCTTTTTTTTTTACAATTAATAATTATTACACTTATGCAATTAATAATTATTTTATGATATTATATCGCCGTTATGTTCTCATATTTCTTCACCATTTATTTCCTATTGTCATCGAATACGGCAGAAAACCGTTAAGCGCGATATACGCCAACGTAGCCAATCGACCATCGCAGTTATTTGCTTTAAACCACACTAATTCCCAACGTTTCCCATTGTAATCAGCGAAACTGCAGGTTCTACGCACAACCGCGACCTCGGCAATGTCGAACCTTTCGCTGTCGATCTAAACCAACGGCGACGACGTCACGCTCGCTCGAATCGAGCTAAATAAATCGTTGTGGCAAAGTAATAGAGAGTGCATTGCGCTCGCAATGGTAATGGCAATATAATATCGTAATATCAAGCCGATTCCGAGAAACAAAGCCGTAA
Source organism: Tetramorium bicarinatum (assembly GCA_928718305.1). Lineage (NCBI taxonomy): Eukaryota > Metazoa > Arthropoda > Insecta > Hymenoptera > Formicidae > Tetramorium > Tetramorium bicarinatum. The sequence goes on along the minus strand of OV788324.1, from coordinate 7,057,377 downwards.
TAATTCTCATCAGACAGCAGACGGGAAGAGAAGCGAAGGAAGGTAAACGATCGTTGCACTTGCGAATTCATCTGCAAGATGATGTGAGCAGCCACGCTGCACACAGTGGGCGGATCGAATGGGGTCATCGTTAACTCTCGCTCCCAATACGCAGTTACGTCTCGAAAAGAATTAAATTCTCATATTGTCGTAACATATTAAATCGATATCGTAAAAAGAAAACTGGATTATCCAGGTGTTTATTGGATCGATCTCGCGATTTTTAACTTGGAAATGAGAGAGCCAAAAATAGATACTTGCGCACACCTTCGGCTGCAATGGCGCCCAGCACCTCCGCGGAGGATCGCCCGGAGGATCAATCCTGTCGCTCCGCGGGTATCCTTGCCTTATCCTTGATAAGTTACTCGCGTTACTCACTCACTGTGGACGCTACACTCGCGGCTCCCTCCGCTTTTCCTTCCCTCCCGCCCCTCCGTTTTTTCTTTTCTTTTTCAGTTGTCTCCGGTCGCGTCATAGAGGTTTTTTTTTTTGCACAAACGACTTTATCGTCTCAGGGCGGGTGCGCACTCGCGATGAAAACCGGATCCGAGGGCCGCGGAGGTATGCGTCTCTTGTCAGCGGAAAGTATCCGCTCGAAATCACTGCACTTTGGTGCGCGATCGCTCGAAAAGCGGCGTCAATACGGTTGGCTTTCAGATCGCGTCTACCTGCAAGCGTTTATTGGCAAGCTGAACGATGAGTTCCGACTTGTTGATAGACAACGGTAACAAAGGATGCGGTTAATGATGAGTGTCGTCTCATCTTGAGATGCAAAAAATAAAGTGCAGTTTTCTGCATCTCCTCCTCTATCTCTCATATCAATCTAATGTTTTGCGACAGGCGTATCTAGATGCGGGCGGTTTATAAAAGAATTCTCTTAATCACGTGTCAACGATACGTAGCAGATTAATAAAAGTGAATAATAGGAACTGTAAAGAAAAGTAAATACTGAGACACCGAGAAACAAGGAAAAATTACAGTTGAAGTTTCAGATACTCACGTTTACGTCATTTTTCATTTACGCAACATAGCAATCTTGTAACAAAGTGCAGAGAGACTGACACTTAGTCATGTTAATTTATCATCTACACCGACTTTTCCGTCCATATTTAGTCCGAACTAATCATATGCTAATGCGATAATTTAATTACCGCAAACTGATCAATTGTGGGAAACGGTCGAAATGAGCGAATAAAAAAAGCCATCGCGAATTTTCGATCAACCGGCTGGGCAACCGTTGGATCTGTCGTTTCTTTTTTAAGGTGGGCCACTAACCGAATGTCCGCCTCCGTACATATCACCGTCGTCTGCAGCCACTTTCTAAAGTGATTAAAGTACTTACGCACACCGACATGATACAGATATCCGATGATGCGATCACTTTCAACCGTTTTATAGAACGAACGAAAGGCTAGAAATATTAACTGCTTTCAATATGTTCAAGTTTTCCAGCCAAATCGATGTTGCCAATAAACGCGCGGGGTGAAAGGTAAAAAGATCGAAAGCGTCCGTCCGTGAACGGACTGAGCGCGTTGGAAAGAAGTGTATATTTATTTGCTGTCACGTAAAAAAAAAAGGAAAGAAAAATAGGTATCTGATTTGCGTTACGCCCAGGCGACCGCATAATTTCTGATCGAGCCGCCAACACACCTCGCGCATATCCTTGACACCATCTGCCTAAAGGATGTGCTAAAGGTCGGCACCAATGTACATCCTGATGTAATACCAGTAGACGTTTAATTTCGCGACAAAAGCACACAACGGCTTTTCCACGAAACGCTTAAAGTCGGTAGGCACGAACTGCGGGTAAATTCGTTATTTTACAAGAAACGTTCATTGAGGTGTAATGTATTCGCCAGTTGACACCATTTCTTCGGCTGGCTACTTTGTAAAAGTGAACTTGAAGATCCTGTTACTAAAAGCGGCAAGATGAAAGTACTTTAGATGAGTCAGTCGACGAGATCGAGGCGAAGACGATCGACTTGATAAGGAGAACAAGACGACTTTTCGTCGGACGCGACGTGAACTGGAAATAATACCGGCGATAGCGTGTTTGTTAGCGTTGAGGATGAACATCCGCTCTAGCAGGAAACACGCAATCGCTACATTGCGCTAATCCGTGCTCCGAGACTCTGAGGGCTTTGAAACTCTTGGGTGGTGAGTCGACAAAATGAATTGTGACGATGAGGAATGATTTTGAGACTTTAACAGAGATTAACGTTCTAATTGTGTCCTTGAATAGTCCCGGAGCGATTCCAAATGACGATAGACACTGGAATAGAATAATCTCGGAGGCCTTGACTCTCGAAGAGGCCGAAGCCGCGTCAGCGTCCCGACGATCGACGACCTGGCGGAACCGCAACACGATCTACAGCAACACAAACCGATCGATCCATCATGCTGAACCCTCTACCGAGCCGCCGTCGATCAAACGTGTCGAAAGAGATCATTGAACCTTGCGTACACGTTGATACGGCAAGCGAATCCCAAGGAACTTCCCGGTCCTTTCAAATTACTCCCCGTCAATCCGAACGTTTCTCAAGACGGAGACTGGTGAACCACCACGTCGCTCCATACGGTGCAAAAATAATCTCCATTGGAAAGTAGAGCAATATTGCACGTTGGCGCGGTAGCCCAGATGCGGGACATTCGGAAGGAGATAGATACGAGGACCAGACCGTTTCCGCAAACACCAAGACTTACCCGTCCCCATGGCTGACAGCAGCAGCCTCCTTCCGCCGCAATCCCTCCGCGTATCCAGGATGCAATCTTGGCTGAATTTGTGTTTCACTGCGCGAGGGAAGAAACCAAAAAAAAAAAAAAATGATCACACGATGGGTGATGCGGAAAGGACGACCTCTCCTCGTCCAGCCGGGAGACCGCGGACGAACTGGTACCTGGGGAAGACTTTTGGTGAGACTCGGATGTGAGACAACGGCGACGTCATCGCCAGCCTGGTGTCTCATTGGCCGACCGTCCTCTCGGTTCTCAGTTGCTTCGCCTCTCTCTTTCTGAGTGCTCCCTTCCTCTCCTTTTCCTTCTACACGAGAACTCCTCTCTCGCCGCTTACGTACACGTCCTCTCCCTCTCTCGGGCCCTCTTCTTCCGTCTCCCTCGCGCGCTCGTTCTCTCACCTGTTCTCTCTCGCACTCTCGCGTGGCCGCCCGAGATATTTCCGTCTCGCTCTGTTGCACTCCCACGACAGGATTAAACCCCGCGGTAGAGTCACTACGTGTGCGAAGTCAGTGAGCTCAACGCCTGGAACCGATCTTCGGCTTACACGAAGGTCTGTATAAGGCATATACGCGAGGCACAGATAACCGCGGTTCAAATGTCTCGTTGGATAGACGATACTGTAGGTAAAGGTCAGTTAGCGTTATCTCGCGAAGGTAGTCCCGGCGCTTCATGCATATTTAGAAGGTTAACGGGTTAGCAGACGCCCAAACTCTTCAACCGGCTGAAAAAATTCTACATATACTGTAATAGCCTTAGAATTTTAAAAGCAAAAGTAATTAATCATTGTGATTAATATAGGTATTATAAAAAAAGTATAAATACATTAAAAACGTCACCGTACAAAAATATCCTCGAATCATATTATTGTTACAGAATAATGTAAAATAATGGGATTTCTAGAGAAATTCAATTAGTCGTTTAAATGTTAAATCACCAAGTCTGTTTTTTATTTCTTAAATTAATTTGCATCCGTTGTGTACAATTTAATGGAGATGATATCAGGATACAATAAGACCAAGAAGCGTGGAACGAATTATGAAAGTGTTATTAACTAGGTATTAACAGTTGGATAGCGGTGAATAAATGTTCTTTACAAATGCTATCAGCGACTACTCTAAAAGAATGCTCGTTGATGTTATCTTCAAGGTAACAGACATCCTTCCTGAAAGGGTCAACGATACTGGTTGAACCAGATAATGATTAGATACGAACTGAAGTCCATTCGCCTGAGCACTACAACTATAAAGTCTACACTCATCTTTGCATTGAGTATAATTTCCTCATCAGTAAGATATTACTTAAGGTAATGTAAAGTTACGGTCCAGTCTTCTGCCACATAAATGCATAAAAATCAATGACTGAAGCAAATTATTAGTGATGCAATGACGTAATATAAATCACTGACGATAATAATGTGTCAAAAGCGTTTTCTAAAAAAATATAGGAGAGAAATTGTCTACCTGAATGCATTTTTAAAGTTGTAAAAGATGAGAAATATATATAAATACAAATATAAATATGTATAAATATAAATATGTAACCGTTTTTTTTTCTCTGGAATAAACTGGAAAATTAATAAATAAAAGATTAAGTTGCAGTATTGTCACTGTTTACAACAGATTGTTGATTACGGATTCACGGAAGCCAGATCTACTCAGAGTCTCATGGATCGCTGCTCGATGCCTCAAAAGATTGCGCTGTATATCCACGGATCGTTACGCCGATCCGTGGAAGAGAAAAATTCATAGGATCATAGGGAGATGCTAGCAAAACATCTATATCATGAATCCTTACACATTACAAATTTGCCACTGTCTTTGTATCTTATATTTCTCGAAAGCAGAAGAATGAAATTCAAGTCTCCTCACGTTGTCTCCTAGAAATTTCTTTCAGTAACCTTTCAACTTACACACTTTTATTAAATACTGAAAAAATTTATAAATCTTTACTTTCTTTAAGTAAAAGAAATGAAGGCTACTTCAACTGTTTTTTATTTCAGATTGTATTTAACTTTGTTTAAAATAAGAATTTATCGATATCTAATCATAAAACGAGTAAATAAAATTAGTACTAGCACTTCTAATGGAATCAGAATAATTTAATCGTTAAATAAATTTGAAAAAAATCTTGATATTTTTAAAAATATAATATTTTGTCGTTCTTTCCTACTTATAGTTTATGGGAAACTTTAATAACAATAATAAGCAGATTTCAGTTGGTTTTAATGATACCGTAGCCTGTAGAATCTGTGAGCGCGATGGTGTCGGTGAACCTGAGGTGCCTCGGGGCTTTCGCAGGCGCGGGTCGCGAGAAGAATCCGCGATATACACGCGCAGGAATACACAGTTCGCACCATTATGTTTAATTTATCACGCGTACTTCTTACGCACAGTTTGACCGATTCGAGAGTGCGAGAATCGCACGATCTCCACGGAGGATATGTATATACACGGACAATCGGCGTTATGAATAAACATCTGCGCGCCGCCACGAAGCTCTAATGAACGCATTGAATAATTCGTCGTGCGAAGATAAACAGTCGCTTCCTAAAATTCTCAATGTACTGCACAATGTGGATTCCGTGACTGAAGGAAACGCCCCGAGGTACGGGTTAATTTCTAAACGAGGGCAAGCGCTTCTTGCACTTTGTTTTGCACTGAAAGAACAAATTCAAGAATGAATAAATATTTTAAGAATGAAGAAAGTATTACTCTTATTTTCTTTCTTCTCTCCACAGGTTAAATTTTATCTCAAATATGCTTTGTATTAAAATTAACCTTGCACGAAAGAATATACATGATGCATGAATAATTGTAGAAAATTCGGTTCATATGTAAAAAATTCTTCGCTGACTCACTTCTATTCTCTGCAACCTGCATTTCTTACATTCCTAATTATTATGAAGCAGTTATTACTATGCTCACTCATCATTTCTGAGGCGCGATTATTCTTATAAATTAATTGGGTTCAAAAAGTCGTCTGCATTATGTGATTGGTACCGCTTTTTTGTTCTGTGTTCACACATTAATGATCCCGTTCATTATTAGAATTTATTAGCGATTACAAACACAAACGAAATAAAGAATATGGAAGATATCTTTTCAACTTTCATTACAGTTTACTTAATATCAACATTTTATTATAATATAATTATTCAGTTTTTAATCGACAATTAATCAACAAACTTAAAAATTGTTCATTTATCATGCCTTCGCATAATAAACGATCTTACTCATTTTTCATCATTTTTTGTGGAATATACTTGAAATATACTCACAGAGGTTTCTTGTATTTTCAATTAATATGCCTGTAACAAACCTTATGATATGAAAGCTACAACACTTTCCTGCGAATGAGCAAAACAATTTTTTTTTCTTTAATGAAATAATTACCTTGGATGATAAAGTTGTCTTGATATTCGTGTAAATGAATCTCGGGGGATTTGTATATCTTATTGATATTTCAGTCTCTGTATCGCAGAACGAACGTTATTAACAATCATGATCGGCATCTTCGAGTGATCCGTTCTCCGTATTAAAGGTCGGCGTTCTTATCTATATTTAGCATATTGTGTTTAATATCATACACAGCCATTTCCACGTTGAGTTTCGCTCTTTCAGCTAAGTGATACAACAGCAAAGGAGAAACCGGATTAATTGTGATTTAGCGCAAAGAGTGAGCGAAATGGAAAATACGGGCCAAGGCGTACCTACGGCCCTGCATAAAAGTACCTTTCAAACGCGCCCGATGAATTCCTGCGAGACGCGCTCGTAAGTCGATTCCTGCTGGTGTGGGTAACGGGTTCGCGACGGAGTGTGTTCATTTCGTATTCCCTTCGACGACGCGTCTCATCCGCCTCGCCGGGACCTGCGAACGGCTCCGGCATCGGCAGGTTCGACCTGCGGCGATCGGCTCGATCGAATTTCAAAGGCGCGATGCTGGTTGGGCGTTTATTGCGAAACCATCCTGCAAACAGTCCCGCAACCGACGTCTTTTAGGACACGCGCCCGTCATGTGAAATGAGATAGTACTCTTAGTTACTCGAATCTTTACACACAGAAAAATACTTACGAGTAAATACTTGTTCCAAGGATTTGGTAAGTTTACATATCCGAAAATCCATCATAAAGTCATCATAAGCACATCACATCTACTTAAAACATATTCTGAACTTGTAATGAGAGATTATAACAAAACTCAATACTTTATAACTTGTAGCAACCAGAATTCCTATTATAATAACCAGAATATTTGATCACGCCTACAAGATTTTTCTGATTCGTTCGTTTTTAACCAGAATTTTTTTTCAGGGTATTATTAAAAAAAATATTCTTTGCTAAAGAAAATTATTACTTAAACGAAATAAAATAAAATAAATAATTGCTTTTTTCTCTCTCTCTCTCTCGTCTGTAGAATGAAAATTTTCTGTGTGTATATTCCGTTGACCAGAATAACGTTAAGATAATAATCTTAATGCCAGATAATCTCGAGAGATTAAGCAATAAGAAAAATACATTTTTCTTACTTTTTCATCGATTTTCGACAATTTCGATCATCACTTTCCTGGTCTTTCTCGTTTGCGAAACGGCAAAACTCTGCCAAGTTCAAATTCGCACGCCTCTCCGTAAGTATGATGGATGTACAAAGAATATTGAGAAATAAGGAAGATCAATTATGCCGTATCTAATTATCCAAGTGCGTAATGGCACGTCGCGTCGCACCGTCGGTGCGACGTGACGTGCGCAGTGAAATATAAGCAAACGAAATTTGTAATTTATACATCCGCTTTTATCACCGTAGGCACACCTGATTACCTGTCTCCGATGCCGAGGATAAGCATCCTCCGATAAAACGTAAACTCGTCGGCGTGGCCGGCGAGATCTCGTTTCCCTTTACACGAGGCATCACGCCGACGAGATTCCGCAGGACTCCGCGTCGCGCGCGCGCGCGTTCCTTTATTACGTAAATAATTATCCACGCGGAGTAGACTCACCGCGCGCGCGGTCTATGGACGCGAAAGAGGAGGAGGGAGGAGAAAAGAAGTACGCAATTACTGGCAGATATATTTATCGTCCGCGCGAGTAAAGCTAGACGCTTCGCCTAAGCGGTATTTTCGACGCGCCGCGCGGCATCATTCCGATAGCGGCGTGCATGCCGGGCCGCGGCAGAAACGTGGTTTTACCGTGATAATTGGCCAATTTGCGAACGCGCCGCGGCGCTGGGCACGCGTCTGTCTCTCCCGGCGGCGCAGTGAATGATCGCCGCCGATCCGTTGATTCATCGTCGCGCGTTGCGCAACAATGCGAGCCGCGAGTACGCATCGCAACATCCGATAATGTGAGCTTCTTTCCGCGAGCCGCGCGTGCAACAGGAATTCCTAGATTAGCCGATGCCGTAACGCGCTCACCGTTCTGACGATAAGGCCGAACAATCCCGAGTTATTTCAACGAGTGTCACGTGCGAACGTCGTGCGAGAGCGAAACAATGGAGATCCGTAATCCGCCGACGCGGATTAAATTTAAAATCTTATTTCGCATTAAATATGATTCTTTGCGCGTTGAACAAATTATATTTATTGTCTTATCGTTTGTGCGTTGAGTTCTAACGAGAGAAGAAACTGAGGGAACCTAGAAAAAGTATTAAAATGTATGTCGCTCGCTTCATCTAAATAATGGAACACATTGTATTAGGTCATTAGTGACGAGCATTAAGGCCGGTATTTATAGTCAGTTCTTATATTTAAGATCATCTTAAGTACAATCTTATGTGATTCTAAACGAATCACAGAACCGTATTAGCATGTTAAGACGATCTTGAAATAAGAACTGTGAATACCGGCCTGAGATGTTTAGAAATTAATTTCTATTGGTAATTTATTTACTAAATTTCGACTTAATTTAGTCTTCCTCAGTTAAATGAAAAAAAAACTAACTTGGTAATATAAAATTTATATCTAATTTACATCTGATAATCTTTGATCGGTGTATAAATATACAATGAAGGTGATGAAATACGTTGGATTTCTTAGTTTTTCTGTGCCGCTGTAGATGGATCCAGTAATGAATTTGCTAATAATTAAAGAAAAAGTGTTATTATCAAGGCCACTAATTAAACTCTTTTCTCCACGTGCGATTACTATGTGTATCGAATCCGAATTAGCACGCTTGGCGCCGGCAAGACATTATTATTTTTCCCTATCGGAGAGAACGTTACGATGACACTCGAAACCGACGATGACAGCACGTAAGTCAAAAGAGCACGTCTACAGCCAAGATAACATTCTTAGATCGGGCGTTGAAATCACCGAGTGACGTCCATTCACGTCGAGCGTAAAAGTCGCTGAAAGAGTGATGAGCTCAGCAGCCGCGTCGTGCAAACAATTAACATCCGTACATATATAATTTATTGCATCGCGTCGTTATGCAAAAACTAATGGAATTATCGAAAACAAGCAAGATCGATAAATCGCTCGGAGGATGTCACGGGCGCCGAAACGTCTACGTTCGTCACTGCGCCGAGTTATTCTTGACTAGAATCAACGACCGAAGGATTCACAAACACGATGGATATGCGGCAACGGATCCTTCAGCTCGCGAGCTACACCGCGTGACGGAAGCTCAGGAACGGAAGCCACTTTACTTTCGGTTCTCAATACACCTCATTATCCGCCGCGATGCGCATTAACAACTCTATCCCGCAGTTACCTCGCTTGCGTAATTATTCGCTTATCCTTCGTGGTGAGCACCCGCGTTTACTCTTCTTAATTTTTCTTCTCTCACCGCGATTGCGTCTGATCGCAGCTAGTTAAATATAATCCTTTTACGCTAAGAAAGACGAATCTTATGCAAGAAAATAGATGATTCTACGTATTTCATATCAGGTTGATTTTTCTTAATTTTGAAATTATATATTTGAATTCTTTTTCTCTTTTTCTTTAAGGATATTATAATTGCCAGCGTGACTTCTCCATTAAGTGTTTTCTTAGAAAAAGAGAATTTTATTTTCTGGAATCTAGCTTATGCTAGTCGCTAACTTTGAAATAAAATAAAATTTGTGTGAACTGCATTCTCTCGACGAGCTTTATCGATTCCCAACTCCATTCACAGCGAGCTGTCTTAGAACGAGTTACTAGAAAATTGCGCGAATGATACTTTCTCCGAAATCGGCGGCTTCGCGGAGCAGAATTTTTGAGACTCCCGACATTTCGCAAGCCGGGTATGGTAGGCTACGTGGGCAGTCGAATGTCTGTGTGCGTCCCACGCTGTTCTCCACATCTCGCGCCAAATCGAGTATTGGTAGATATTTTTATTTCAAAGAAAAATGTCCCAAAGACGGTCATTGACGACCGTAATAAATTTCCAAGACACATTTCCTTACCAGAAAACGCAAATCTCGCGCAGATAAAATGTCGCAAATAAAAATAAACCTTTTTTTTGTAAATAAAGAGGAGAAGAAGAGAGAAAGAATAAAGATTTTTCTTTCTCTCTTCTTCTCTTTATTCTCAGAACACGTCTGTACAATAACAACTACTTTCTCTGTAGAAATAAGAAACGGAAACGATTTATGAAAAAAGTATGAGAAACGGAATGATTTATAAGGCAACTTGGAAATATAGATAACTTTCAGCTTTTCATGTAGCACAATAAAACACGCAATCTCTTGGGAAAATACAAATGTGAAGTAATCGTACACACAGAAAAGCAATTACTTATTTTATTTTGTTTAACACAAGTCCAGAATATGTTTTAAATAAATGTGATGCTTACGATAATGATAGATTTTCGGATATACAAACTTACTAAATATTTAGAACAAGTATATTTACTCGTAGGTACTACACATTTTTCTGTGCGTAGGAATAACGGAATATTGAAAGAATGTAATTTCTTGATGTGTTAGATTGAAGCAGGTTGAGGCAAGTTTGAATCGTGATAATTAAATTAACCCGTCCTGCCTAATGGAGCAGGATAATTATTCGAGTCGCGTCGGTTTCGCGCAAAAGGACAATATGGGCGTCGCCGCGGCGCCGGGGCCGCGATTTGCGGTTCACAGATAGCGGAGCGTCAAGGTCACTCGAGCTAGGGCGCTCCAGGGCGCTCGGGCAGGAGAAAGAGTGCGAGGGAACGAGGAGAGACAACGTGATTAGGGGTCTCTTCCAAGATCCTCGCGCGCAGGTTTCTAAGGGCAACGGTGTTTCAGGATATGCCGGACGGAGATGGGTTGGAAGTGTTGGAACAGGAATAGCGAGAATGACGTAAGCGCCCAATGTACCACGCGGCACACGCATACGCGCGCGTGTACGCACGCACACACGAACGGCCGCGAGCTCGTTCTCCCATGTTTAGTCCCTCGCCGTCGCGACGGCGAACATCGGTTCAGTCACCATTGCAAATAACCGAAGAAATCGATGCGACCGGCTCGCGATGTTTTCCTCTCCCGGCCGAGGCGTTTCCATCCAGAACTGCCGACGTAATTCATTACGTTGCGAGAATACACGCGCATGCCGGACAAGCATGAGGAATTTGCGGTCGGAATTAAAATAATTTAATCACTTTATCGCGCTCATCTTTTTCCCTCTTGGATTTAAGTGAAGGAGCGTTAAAGTGATGTCCCGGAGATTCAAACGCGACGACGCGCGACTCGAGACTTCTTAGCATTCTCTACGCGATCCAGAGAAGCTCATGAATAAACAATGTCGGATGTCGTTCATCCGCGCTGATCTGTATCAGAATACGTAAAAATTATATATTGCGGATTGAAGATTGGACGAAGAATGTTGGGAGCGAACTCGAGGGGATTCCAGAAGACTCTGACTTGCAGGCGACAAGTCGCGCGAAGTGGACGTGCCTGGCATCCGGAACTTGAAAGAAGCTTATATCGCGTGCTGATTGGTGCGCGGCGAAAATTACAATGACATCAACGATGAATCCTTACTTTCGCGGAGCTAAATATAGTTGGCCAAAAAAAAGTTTCTCGTACTCGCGACATTGTCAATCGTCTGCGGGAATTCAGAAATGAGACGCGAAAGGAAATGATCGAGTAAAAAAAACTGGTTCGATGTTCGATCAGATGAATTAAATCGATTTTAAAAAATTTTCCCGGTTGAGTAGCCACGATTGAATTATGATTCTCGAAATTAAAGCATCGCGCGCTCAAGATAGGACCCAGATAAGAAACTTTTGTAATAAATACACAATTGTTTCTTTCTATTCACAACATTTCGTAATACGTGTCGTGAGGTAATTCTGCAAAACGCAGATCTTTTGCTAATTTTTTAAGGATTGCTGTATATTGCAATAGTTAAATTTAGAATTAATAATTTTAAAAATTAGATTTGAACTAATTATTACACAATATATTGTACATTATATTGATGCTAAAATTTTTCTGCATTTCCTATCTGGGTAATTATCTTCGAATTGTTGATTAACGATTAAGTTTACAGCGAGCTTCGACTTTCGAATATCTTAGAAGATGCACTCTTGGTTATTAATAAACGTAAAAATAGGAATTTGTTATGTAGAAGTATGCAGCTCCAGAAACACGTTTCAGTTGCATCCCACTCGCGGCGTCACGCCTCGCTTCAAGGTGATGCGCGGCTGGTACGCGGAGTGCGGTCGGATGCACTGGCAATAACGTATCCGCTATCAAATGACTCTGTCCTTCGATTCTAGTTCGCTTAGATTCACCTAGCGAAAGTCACGGGGACGATCGCAGGCGCGATGGTATCGGCAACCTAATAAGAGAAACGTGTTCCATTACAAAGCAGCCTTCCACTCTGCACTCACTGTGCAGTTCCTCAAGATCAACGTACGACCTCTACCGCGTTCGTGGGAGATCAGCGAGACGCGAAGGAATTTTTATAGAGACATGGCGCAATGAGGAGACTGTTGCGAGATGTAATCGCCAAAAAAATTAATGGCGTTAAAGGAGAAAATACCTTCGTTGAGCCTGTCTTGCAGCGTATCCGAAAATCTGAGAGCTAATACATTAGAAAAAAAAAAGTCTTAAATAAATCATTTAAATGATTTATTTAACAAGTTTATAATATCGATGATTTCGAATTTCACCGATCTCCATGGTCGTGCGTGCCATGGGTAAGTGGCGATCTGACTCGTGCACGTAGAAAGTTTTGCGTGGGCCAACGTGCGTGGGTGGACTGGCCTTCAGAGTCCTTCGCTGAAAAAGACAAGGATCGTCAAATGCGTGGGCTTCCGGTGGGAGGACTAGATAAAAAGCATCTCTCATTACACATAACTGTATCTATCGATTGGCAGAGAGGCTAATCTCGCTTCGCATCCTGCTAAATTATTCAATATATTATAGTAAATATGCAGAATATATTATAGCTGATTTATATGTAGAAGAGAGGATATATGTAAAAACAACGTCGACTCAAATGAAAAAATTTAATATGCTTGTGCAGCTATTACATGAGATAATCGTAACATATTAACATGTTATAGATAATCGTAACACATTAACATATATATGAAATATATACATTACATTTCTTATTTTATTATTCTTGTTATCAAATGGGAAGTGGGATACATAAAGAATTATTTATTCTGCATTCAAATAATCCATCGTTACTTGATAGATTTATTTCTATTTGCTTTCTTTTGCTCTTTTCTCTTCTCTTTCTCCTTAGTATCGTGGATACGCCTCTTTTTTCGCAAGAGCCAAATTTCTTTCGCTCTTTCTTGTCGACCTTTCATCATACTCTTATACAATTTGCGGTGTTTCTTCTTAATCATCTTCTCTCTGAGACGGTATTCCTGTTTCTCTAGTCGATCCTTCTCCCATGAATTTTCCTTTATGATCTCACCAGTCTGTACTTTCATCTTTTTCTGCGAGTTTATAAATATTGATAGCAAAGATCAATTTTTTCTACATTATTTCAAGAATTATAGTTATAAAAAATTGTAATAAAACCTTTTGTAATTGAGCTTGTTTCTTCATATCCTCTTTATCTTCAGCAATCTGTACATTATCGTCGTCTTCTTCTTCGTCTTCCTGATCGCTTCCTGAACTCAAATCGTTCTCAGCTACAATTTTCTCTTCTTCATTCTCATTCTCATCATCAACATCTTCCTCTTCATCTGAATCTGCTTCTACTAAACAAATATAAATCAAATATAAATTAGATTGAATTTTTTTACATTTCTATATATTTATCTAAAATCAAAATCTTACGATTGTTTAGTTTATAATCAGGGTCCATGAGAGCCCGCTCTTCTGGAGGAATATACGTTTGATCTTGCCGACCTTCTGTAAATGGTGAAAGATGAGGTGGAAGTATAGTACCCATCAAGTATTTTTCTACAGGCAACAATTCCATCGCGTTTACACTATCAAAAATCCATTGTGGTTGAACATAATATCTAAAAAAATTATATTAAGAATTCAGAAATGTTTTATATAAATTTATATACGTATATGTATACATATATCAGTCAAGTTGCTGAAAAATGGCAGCTTTCCAAAAATAATTGACTGTTACACTCTGTATGTATGAAAATATTAAACAAAATAAATTAGATTTAAAACAGATATAGTACCTTGATATATATTGTTTATTCATACTTGGTCTGTCAACAATCTGATGAGTTATTGTTTCATCATTCTCATCAAAAGTGGCTCCAACAAAGAGTAATTTATCCCAAGATACTTCTGCGCCAAAGCAACGTAAAATAAATACTAGCGGTTCCCTGGGAACTTCTCTATTAATAAAAACTTTCACGTCTTTAAACAAATTTTTCAGTTTCCGTATTTTTTCAGCTTCTGCCTTAGCAGCTTCGACCTTGGTAGCATCTGTCTCCTAAAAAGCATAATCAATATATTCCAATTTTATCTACATAATTGACATACCAAATATAAAATTAGTTAGTACTTGGGATTTACATTTGAAAATTGATCTATTTCAATATCGTCATCCTCAATCGTTGCTACTGAAGAATCTAAATTAACTAACGAAACATTTAATGTACTTATTCTTTCCGAAACATATGCTTCTTCATCAACAAAGGTTTTTTCAACATTTCCTGTACAACAGAATAATTTTATAATTAAGTTTCACATATTTGAAATGTATATATTGATAATTTGCATTAATAAGTATTTTTACTTACCAGAATTTGTCAATTTAGGAGGATAATGTAAATTCAAAGTATGATACAGTCTGTAATTCACAAAACCAAGCATCACGATATAGAATTCTACAAACGTAGACATGATTTTAAAATCAACCTCATTCTTTGCTTGAGGCTCGAAACAAAAGTGGTGTGGCACTATCCACGTTATCGTTTGCCCTTTTATGTCTGCCTGATAATAATAGCCTTTGATGGATATGAATACTTTACGCAGCGCTTTGGCAGCAATAACGGCATGAAGGAATTCCATCGTTAATTTTCTACACAATAATGACTGATCTCTTGGTATATGAGCCAATGACGGAAATGTGCTGAATAAAAAGCAAAGAGTCAGGCAATCGTCTAAATCACGCAATGCATCTATGAATGTTGGATATCGCTCTTTGACTATATGATCAATCTTTAATGTAGGATGGTTGCTCAAATATCTTTTTACTTTGGCAAAATCTCTCATTGCCTTCGCACGTCCAATTTTTCTGTTAAATATCTGAAAACATATGCTTATAAAGCTCGCTGATAATTATAAAGCATGATACACTGTACACATTTGATTCTAATCACGTGTTATACCTTATACTCTCTTAATTTCCATATGATCGGTTCGTGCATCAAAAACTGAATATCCTTCTTGTGATACAAGGTTTTAATGCCGGGTTCACCCTTTTGCGCTCTTTTGCGGTTGCGTGGCTCCCTTGGATATATGCCTTTCAATATGCATAATTTACGAAAATCATTCAGCGTCAATTGTAATTTCCTGAGGGCAGCTCTCCTCGTCATAAATTGCGCTCCCTCACCACTCTGATACTGTAAATGTCAAGGATACCGATTTTAGTCTACAAGAATGTGCATTGAGCTTCGAGATTTTAACATAACCTCGTCTAGTCAAAATGAGATATTCATAAAATACTTTATTAAATTAAAAAAAATTTACTCACTTTCTTTTTACCTATTACAACCATTGTGACGTGTTTAATATCTATATACAAAAAAATTACAAGCTAATATGTAAAATAGACAAGCCATAAACACGCAACACGTGCAGAAAGATCGAGCAGAGAGAAACTTGAGAAACGAGACGGTTTTAGGTGATCCTCGAAAATGCGATACGCCCTCTGCGGAAGTCGAAAACGTGCACATGAACTACGTGACTAATCCACATTTGAGCCGAAGGGTAACGCAATTCTGGTTGTGTTCCATGCTATATGTCAATAATAGCGTTTTCGATTTACCGACTCGACCCGACTCCGAGTCGGGTCGAGTCAGATCATAAGTTTGATTTAAGCCTTGTGTCTATGATCCGAGAACTCTATCCGAGTTCTAGTTCCGAGAAACGTGTAGCCAATAAAATTGTCACTTTTCCGTAAAAGCTGCACTTTGATTGGCACACGATTTATGACTTTCTTTTGACTAATATTATAATATAATGACTAAATTGCCGACTTGCCGACTTTGCAGAAGTTTTCAATGCCGAGAATTCATTCATTCTCACCTAATCTCTCATTCAAATAATTTCTTTTAATAATTTTTATAATATTGTGTGCATTAACGTGATAAATCTTATTCTATCATTTAATTCTATCTGACATTAAAATAATGTAATTAATTTAATTATTGTCAGATTCATTAATTATTACAGAAATGTCCTAGAGCATTGTTGTATTTTCTCGTCAATAGATTTCCACATTACCCATGAGGTACTATTGATAATGCGTTTTTTTTTAAGTGGTTTCCCCAGTAGGCCTAATCCACTTGGAAGGGGAAGGAGGGACGGGCGCGCGATGGAGTTATCACACATCGAAAATGCGCCACTGCCGTACTAGGACGGTTGCGTGCACGCATTTCCGCAGGTATACCCATCGCGTATATCGCGAGGGAAAGGAGGGGCGGGTACGTTAGCTTCCCCCGAAGGGTACTGAGCCCTCCCACCACGTCAAGGTCGTACCCATGGGAGGGAATATTTTATTTTGTATTTTATTTTTGTATGATATGATTGTATTTCGGTACACGAAACTAGCCGCTACCTGCGCGCTCTACGGTCGGTCAACGCTCGGAACGCTTGGTACGCAGTGGTACGTACGCAGCAGTTATGTCGCGCTGGTACGAGGGCGCGGCCGGCCAAGCCGCCTACCGCTGTGACGTCACAGCACTCTACGGCGGCTCGAGGCGGCCAGCGGCGCGCCAGCGTATATACCATGAACGGCGCTGTGACGTCACAGCGCGCCTGCGGCGGCTCGAGGTGGCCAGCGGCGCGCCGGCGTATATACCATGAACGGCGCTGTGACGTCACAGCGCGCCTGCGGCGGCTCAAGTCGGTCGGCGGCGAGCGCGTATAGGCACGCAAAAAACATCTAAATAATTTTTACGATTCTACAAAAACTATGAGACAAACATACGCTGAATTTTTATGACTTTAAGCCTGGCGTCCCATGAAATTTATTTCCCGTGTAACCAATCAAAAGCATTATTCGAGAAATAAATAACATAAAATGTTATGTGATTGGTTACGCGAGAAATACATGCCATAGGACGCCAGCCTGACAGGAAGTTACTCAACGCAGTCGCAGTCAGTACAGCCAGTTTAGCTAAAAAGATCAGACTTATAGCGTTTTCGATTTACCGACTCGACCCAACTCCGAGTTATATGTATAAGTTCGATTTAGGGTCGTCTGCTACGTACATACAATCGAACTTCTAATCTGACTTGACCCGACTCGGAGTCGGGTCGAGTCGGTAAATCGAAAACGCTATAAGAGTGAACGAGACAGTATAATATATATTATAATCCACGCCCACTATTATATATATAATAGTGGGCGTGGATTTAGCACGGCGACACACCATGCACAGAAGCGATTTATCGACAGTGAACATGGCTACGTAGTTCTACATCCATGTTTGGCGCACGAAAAAAGCCGGGATAGCCGCTCTCAGGTTTCTCTCTGGTATGCACTGGTATGTGTGACAGATTTTCTAACCTAAATAGTTGTCATTTTTAACAATTAATATCTCGCTTCGCAGGGCAGAACGACACTTATTTCTGCCAGATTCTTTTATTTCACACAAAAACACGTCAAAAGAGCCTAATTTCATCGATTTTTTAGGTAAGGGAGTTAAACTATAATTACCAAATTAATACAGAATATTGTGTATATTTCTTATTGTTAGATTAGGTAATGTATAATATTAATAAAAAAAGAAAGATAATATAAGATTATTAATGTAATTGTCTACAAATAAGGAAAAATAAGAGAAATTTTTATTAATAGGAAATGATGTTATAAAAGCATATGACTTTAATTAGAAGAAATTATTTTTGCTGTAACGCAGGACGAAAACTGTTTCAAAATGTTGAGTCTAATTTCAAAGCATCTTATTACTTCTACAACTTTATTAACTCAAGTACGATCTACCTATGGAATAATGCAAAAATATTTCGTACGTGACAAGAATATATTTACAGCAGCAATGGCTGTTAGAATGTTTTTAACAAGATGTTCAAGGTAAAAATAATAAAACTTTTGATAAAATATATTTTAGTTGATTGTCAAAAGTATTAATATATAATATATAATTGTGAATGTATGTGTGTGTATACATATATGTATATACAGGATATTCTCGATTTCTAATATTTTATCTTTTAATTATAGGTGAGAGAGATCAACTACAAAGAGCATAATATTATTGTCAAGATGTTAATATTGTAAACTACAATTATTTATGGTAATGGCTTTATCGTTGAAAAATTCATAACTCTTAAATTGAATCCATGAATGCCAAAAGTAAAAACAATAATTCTAGGATATCCTGTATATTTTCTTATTACAA
Organism: Tetramorium bicarinatum; assembly: GCA_928718305.1. Taxonomy (NCBI): domain Eukaryota; kingdom Metazoa; phylum Arthropoda; class Insecta; order Hymenoptera; family Formicidae; genus Tetramorium; species Tetramorium bicarinatum. The sequence continues at coordinate 7,038,619 of OV788324.1, read as the reverse complement.
ATTAATATTTTACAAAATGACAAAATGACAAAAAATGTAGATTAACTGATGGAGTATCATGACTATCAAATTTTTTTAGATCTAGCGGCGTGCCACAAAATGTATTAAAACAGCATCGACAAATGTCACAGTTGGATGTAAATACAAATGTACAGAACAATGTAATTTTATATAAATTTGAAAAGAATACATATTTCCGAAATGTACGAATTTTTGGATTTGGACAAATATTTGGTTGGTCAATGTTGGCTCTTTATACTTATAAGCCATCATTCTGGGATATATTCAATACTGACATAAAGTTTAAAGAATATTGGTTCAACCATATGTTTCGACTTAGCTTGTTTCTTTTCTCATTTATTGCAGGTAAAAATTAAAGACTCTTTAGACTCATATATAATAAAACTTATTTTATGTATATATATTTATATATTTTTTTTGAGAAGCACTCTTTTATTTAAAAAATGGAACAGATGAATTTTTTTTATTGATGTATTTATTTTACAGGCCCATTCATGTTTTTGTTCATTTATGCTCTTTGTGCTCGTAGCATCAAATACGTAATCTTAAATAAAGGTGGTAAAACACTTTCAATTGTTACTTATCATATGCTAAAGAAAAAATCCAGCTTAACTTTACCAGTAGGAATGGTAAGAATTTCTTAATGATTATGTAATTAATTAGCATTTAACATATAATATTAACAATGATATATAACACTTTTAGAGAGCGTTAATATAAAGATAAAAATCAAAATATTGAAAAAAAATATGGAACATTCTTTAATTGAGATATTTTTTAAGGCAAAATCTACCACAGACAGAGGGAACGTAGGAGGATGTGTACCACTTAAAATAGAAAATAAATTCTTTTACTACCTGCTTGATAAAGAAGGCACATTTGTAAATCCAAAACTTTTTGATCATGCAACAGGATAATTGTTTTATGGATAAGTCGTATTATTATGTATACGTTCTCTTGTTATATATTGTACATGTGTATAAAAAAATATAATTATCACCATGTACTTATGTTTTATGTATAAAATATAAATACATACTTTTAGAAATACCTATGATTAGAAATGTTGTTAATATATTGATACGTTAAATTACGAAGTATCAAATTAACGCTGAAAATACTATATGTTATTTATAGAGGAAAGAGATTATTCTTTTTACAGATTATTTATATTGGTATTATTAAAAAAGTACATTTACAATTTATATTTTCTCGAAAAAAAATGTTAGTACAACATCTATGCACAAATACACATAAGTACTATATTTTATTGCACTGAGATTAGTTTTTTTTTATTCATCATTGGTTTTTAAATTCCTTTACGTAAGAGTTGGCAGAATGATCGATATTTTAATTAATAGTCAATAGCCATTTCTCATAATTCAATCAATATCTCTGATGTTGCCTATCATAATACTTTCCCGAATATTTACTATATCGATCGCTATAGCCATCATCTTGATATTTGTCTTCCGCTTTATAATAAACTTCAGGTGCTGTAGAACCAACACGACCTTGCCAGTAATGAGTCCAGTATAGATCTTCTGGATTGATGTCATGTGGATGTTTGGCATTTCTGAACACATGTACGCAATACACAAGACTACCAATCAGTGTCAAAAATCCAAACACAAGAAATACTATTCCCAAAATCCTACAAAAAAGAATATTTGCGTTATACATTAAATGTTATAAAGTATATTTAATCATTGTTAAAATTATTGAATTATAAATTTCGTTTTAAAAATTGAAATAATTATATTTGTTTTAACATATTATAATTCGTAAGATGTACATATTTATTACACAGGACTCTTACCAAACAACTAATGGTTGGAAGAATTGTATGACGATAACAAAGCCTAGAGTAACTAGAATCAAGCCAAGATTGAGAAGTAACATGAGGCAACAGACGCCTTTAGTGTTTGGACAGAATGGATTAGGCGTCGACATGGTTTCTACAATTATACCGCCTTTCCGTGACGTACGAGTTTTCACTGTAGAAGTGCCTGACCTGCCGGAACCGTAGCTATAATGACTAGGCGCTCTGTGGTCCAATCTGGAGCTTGGTGCGAGGCTGTGGCGTGATACTTGACTGTAACATAAAACATTTTATCTCACAATTATATTTACAGTATAATTAAATGTTACGTTTATATAGAAATCTGAGTCTCAACCTTATGTCGGAAGTAGCTCTGTACGCAGCACTGGTGACATATATATCTGAACCATTATCACAAATACTGCCGTGCGAAGCACTTTTGCGAAGCGGATGCAAACTATGCTTCGAAGAGCCGGACAATACCGAGTCACGAGTATTATGTGCACTTCTGGATCTCCTGTCTTCTTCCTTGTCATACCTATCCGTGTGATTCTTTCTTGGTGGTTTCACCTGAAAAGAAAGAGTTTTATAGAAAATAAAAGTAACGATTAAATATATGAAAAGGATATATACACTAATATAATAGAATAGAATATGTTTTAAACTAAAAGAATATTTCCATCTTGGGTATAAATTACATTACCATGGTAGTGTGCTCATTAGCAACGATGTATTCAGATACGGTGCGATCCGAAGGAGCTCGGTGGCTCTCTTCGCCGTCCGTGATGTAATCACGATTTGCGTTAATGTGATATCCAGCATATCTCGAAGTATGCATTTTGGAGTCTGTCAGTGAACTCGCATAGAGGAAATCTCGAAGACAAGTAAGTAATCAGTAACGTCCGTTTAACTCATCTAAAACAGAACGAAATATCAATTTGTCGACAGGTCGTCAAAAGTTACGATCGCTAAAGGCGAAAAGGAGAGAATTGCACTTACATTGCGCGGGCGCAACGTAGAAGCGTATCTGTTTTCATTCCTACTTGAAATATATCGCATATTTGAAAGAGAATCGCCGCGCCGCCAACCTGCAACAAAGATACCTTGTAACATCGTTGAAAGGAAAAAACATTCTTAAGAATTCTTAAATTCTTTTCTTTTTTTTTTCGTTATTTATATTTTCATTTTTAGTTTTGTTTAGCAGCAGCCACATTGAGGGCACATTCCATCCAATTGTACAATCCTCAACGATCAAATGCAAATTTATCGTTAGGTGTGGCGTTTCTTTAAGTGCTGCTGCCTGCGCATAACGATTGCAAAACGGTGCATCATTATAGGATTGTCTCATGATCCGTAGGCAGTGCCCACGGCGCATTCATCGTATTGGGCAAATCCTTATTTAGTACGATGATGTCACTTGGCAAGGACATGTGCAACATCTTCGATCAGTAATGCGCGTGTATGTGTACTTTTTCGCCCCTCCCCGATTCTTTCAAAGCATCGACATGAACGTTTCAAGAGAACGTGTCGTGTCTGTCTCAATTTTATTTTTATTAAACATAACTTAAACCTTGACTGTAAAAAAAATTAATTTCGTGATTGTATTCTCAAAAGCAAAACATTTCGTGATAGGCGATTGTGCCGTGAAATAACTTCGAGATGATTTCAGTCGCATGAGAGATAGATATCTAATCAAAATCGCCCACGAGAAAGTATATCGTTTTCTCGAAATTAAACGACTGAATGCCAGATCTAGACGGATCATAAGTGATTCGATCTCTTTTCTTTTTCTGGAAATTTCCCAAAACTGATCTCGAGCAATGAACTGAGAATTTGCAGGAACAGCTCGAATTTATTTATCTTCTACAGGACGAATGTGTGACGAACGGTATCGACGATTAATGCCATCCGTCGTCTGAAATACGTTCACTCTCGTCAGGCAACCGGTTATTAAACTCCCGCTTTACGTTTTTCTCGCGTCGGTCGCGATTTTTAAACGGACCCCGTGCACGCAGGAGACTGCGGACTTACGATCGCGCGCGCATGCGCCGTAGATCGCGATGCGCGCAGAGGTGCACGCACTTGTCCTCCCACGATACAGATCCCCGAAAAAAAAAGGAACCCGAGAAAAGAGAGAAAGAGAGAGAGGAGAGAAAGAAGAAAGAAAAACGTCAATGAGGAGCGATGTCCGGGCGCGAAGCGGGAGAGCGAGAGGTTCCGCGAGGGACGCACATGCACGCGCTCGCCACGATCTCTTGGCGGATCGGACCGAGTGGGATCCGAGGGGCCCGGAAGAGAGGCTGCTGGGCCCCTCGAGAGGGTCGCGAGCTGACGTACCTTGCTGTCGCACCCCCCGTGCTGATCCTTATCCGCGGGCGCGTCTTCTCCTCGTGGTGACGCGCTGGCCCAACGTGGCGTGCCTGGATCGCCGCGACATATCGATCGCTTAGTCACGCGAATATTCGCCTGCACCTTCGGTCCATCTCGTGTTTCTCTCTCTCTCTCTCTCTCTCTCTCTCTCTCTCTTCTTCTTCTTCTTCTTCTTCAAGATCGATCGTTCCTGCACTCGCCCGAAGAGCACTCGCGACGATTCCGCATCGACGAAGGATCCGCGAAACTCGAGACGCGATCTCGAGCCCTGTCCTCTCTTCTGCCCGTCCGTCTCGCGGCCGGAGTCGCTGGAATGGTCGGTGGGTCCCGCGGTGGGCCCCGCGACCGCGAGCGAAAGGCGCGTTTCGCGTGCCCGTGCGCTTTTCCACCACGCTTTCGTCGGACGCCTTTAAAAGGCGAGCTCAGGTGTGCGCGCTAACTAGTCTTCGCCGCCCGCGATCGCGCGCGTCCATCCGGCGCGGCCCTTCTCCTCCTCCTCCTTCTTCTCCTCTGCGAGGACTAAACGGACGTGAAATCAGGTCGCTCGTCCCGCGAAGGGACGTCCGTCCAACATTTATCCTGCGTTCTTGTTCCAGAGATTGCGCGTCAATGCAAATGGCATGAAGAATGTATTTTGCCTCGAGAAATGAAGATAAAATCCTAAACTCTAACAGCGCACGTAGATTCTCAGAATCTTTGGAGGGTATCGCAAAAGTACAAGATATTACAGAGATTTTCAGTATCCCAGAAGAATTTTCTTTGAACTCCCGAATTATGAAATGAATTCTTTTTCCTTTGCATTTTCTGTTCTTAAAGCATTCTTAAAAGTTGAAAAAGAATTCACTTTTATGTCGCCAATTTAAAACCTTTTCTCGGATGCAAAAGAAACTTTTTGATACTCTTCTATGGAATCCTTTTTAAAAGGATTTCCTTTGAGTTCATCTGGAACAGATTACATTAATTCATGAATTTTAAGAAGTAAATCCTTTTGAAGTTCATATAACAATTATTTGGATATATATTCTTAGCACATTCTTGAGAAGTACGATTATTTGATATTATCTTGTTAGAACAGCTTTTTCATCGAGTTGCATTTTCCATATGAATACGTATAATTCCGTCTAAAATAGGATACAATTTTAACTATTTGTAATTTAAAATGTAGAATGCGACGAGATGAGAGAATGTTTTCGCGCAGTTTGCGCGTCATATGCCAATCCTCAATCAATATTTTTCGTTTCTTTGTATTTCGGAGGAATAAGAAATTTTCCAATGAGCCTCAAGACGATAACTGATGTATCCCGAGACACCTCAGACTCCGAAAGTGGTTTCGCGATCGTGCCCAGTTATGCAATATAGATCCAGCTCGGAAAAAGAAAACTGGTTTTGAAAGCAGTCCAGTTAACCCGATCGAGACCCGATCTTGAATCTGCAAAGTGAATTTGTGGCTCTGTTGAGGAAAACCATATATTGATTCCGTTGATCGTAAATCCTATTTATATCTCAAAAAAACTCGAAGCTGCGAGGAATCGATCAAATTTCAATTGTCCTGTCGCGTTTCCAATTTTTTCCACATACATACCAATTTTTAGAGCTCGGTTTTTCTTGTTGTTGCTACAACGACGGCTGCATCATGAATTGAAGAAATATATATCGCCATTACGGCATTCCGACATCCTGGTTCCCGCTATTTTCGTTTCCTCTTATCTCTTGATATTTGTGCGTCGCCGCGTAAACTCTTCGTCCTGCTGCACATGCGCGAGGCGTTGTCGGGCGCGCGCCAAAATCGAAGTCTGCCCGCCCAAGTGCTCTGACTCTGACACCGCGTTGTTGTTAGAAAACATTGTCTTTCACTCTGTCGACAGTCCTGGGCGTCGTCGGCCGCATTTAGATGCGTTTTATGTCAAATTTCCCATGAATAGAGGATTCACGATGTCACAACACGGAGCTGCTCTGCAAACGTACAATCAGGAGCTTGTCAAATGTAATCCGTCCCGGTTAACCTAAAAATTATTTGTATATAAGTAATGAAATACAGTAGAAAAAAGAAAGGAGAGGAATAAAGAGAATAAGAAGGTTGAATTAAGAGAAACAGAGAGATAAAAGTGAAAGAGAGAGAAAGAGGAAGATAAAAATAGTTTGTGATTAGATAGGAAGTCTTTAATTAGTTTGAATTTTTTAAAATAGATTGATCTGATTTTGTAGATTTGCTACGATCATTTTGACAATCAAACTCCCATTGAACGTGTCTGTACTGAAAAAAATTTGTTTTCGTAGGTTTAGAAGAGATGAAGCTGAAGCGAACGGAACTTCAAAGTCAGATAGAATCCCAGGAGGAAGAAAAGAACAAGTTGCAACGCGAAATCGAGAAGATGTCGTCTAAACTTACGAAGTTGAACGACAGCTTGGCAAAAAAAATCACGATTAGAAACGAATATGATAGAACGCTTGCCGACACTGAGGCGGCATATGTAAAGGTAAAGGTTGTACTTTTGAATAATCTATTCTAAATGTTAATTTCACAGCATTATGCATCTCTCAAATGTTATATTTGTCTTATAGATTCTAGAAAGTTCCCAAATTTTGCTTAGTATGATTAAAAAAGAAGCTGTGAGCCTGGATACGGCGTTAGTTAAACGTTAGTTAAAACCAATAATGATAAGCAGCAGTATCGAGATATATAAAATTAGAATTTGACAAAAATTTGTGAGGGGCCAGATATGAAGAAAACGTATTTATTAAATTATCAATGGCTGCATTATCACAGAGTTATTAAGTACAAAATTGTATATATATACATACACACACATATATATATATATATATATATATATATATATGACTTTTACAACATACAAGTTTTTTACAGCCTCTGCAAAATTTATTAACTATACAAATGTATATGTTAATTATGTTGATTATTTTATAAAAATAATCAGTCTATATATGATAATTAATAAATAAAATGTATAACTGAACGATAATCCTATTTATAAACTCGGGCGAATACATAATTCAATTCATAATTCATCACAAAATAATTATTAAGTACTCTTAGCAGTATTGTTTCACTTAAATGCTATGCTCGAACAATATGTGTAATATTAAAAATTTGACTTTACTACTAGAATATTATGTATGTATATATATATATATATATATATAAATATTAATATGAGGATGAAATCTATTAGAAAAATTACAGAATATTTTTTATAATAAAATCTAAACGTTTTCATGTAATTGTTACTTTGCATTGTCATATTTCATCTTTCTTCATATGTATATGTATATACATGCGTATATCAATTGTATAACTTTTTGATGATACCTTTCATCATATGTTATTGTAACACTGTTTTCAACTCTTAAGTAGAAACCATATCTACATATCTATGTAATAATATATATTACAAACCTTTGTATTATTTTTATAGAATTAAGCGTTTCCAAGAGCTTTCTGCTCGTTCCATATTTGTAAGAGTTCGTTTGGATCTTCATATCCATGAGATGTTATGACATACTTATAACTATATTTTGTGTAAGCTTTTTTATAAAAATGAAACTCTTCGCAATGAAATGGTATTATATCAGCTTTCTTAGCTACTAAACCTAAAAAGATGTCATCGAATCTGAAGTGTTTAGTATAGAAACTTGTGTAGTACAAGTCCAAAAGGGCTTCTTTAGATAGAATATATGCACCGGCTGTGACGTATGGTGGCCATAAATGATATGGATACTCTTTTAACGTGACATACCATTTAGAGAATTTATGCCGATGCGGTGCAGATCGCATAAATACAAATCCTGCAAACAATCTAATGTCGTCTGGCAGCTCCAAGTCGAAAAGCTGTCGTTTTACTCTATTCGACGTAGTCATATTTAGCATGAGCAAATGTTCATTTTCTACCTTACGACTTTCATTGATCTGTCCACCTTGTTTCGCATACACATCATTTGTTTGACTATTATTATTAGATTTGTGAATAGTAAGACTTTTGATTTTTAGGTCATACGTTGTATTTTTATTATCAACATTAACGTCATTATAATCCATTAAATCCGATTGTTTGATTTCTCTTTTGTGTGCACTGTACACTTTTCTGGATTCCATTAAGTAAAATGGATAGTTAGCTGGATTTCTAATAAACGTTGCTACATTTTTCACCGATACGTACATATCATCGTCAACAAACATGTAAAACCTTGAATTGCTACAATAATTTACTAACCATTTGAAACTCATCATCGTTTTTACAGTATTATTATAATACGAGTCCACGAAGTCTGCCTGAATAATATCTCTGTAGATTCCTGCCTCCAGTTTTAGTTTGGCCTCTACTTCATCGTCGTCTGGATGCGTACCCACCATAAAAATAGTCTTCGCTGGTACATCAAAGAATCTTTTTTCAATTCCCCATGAGTTACGTATAGCAGTTCTTCTATCAAAATTCTCTATAGCAGACTTTACTATATATACAAGACGAAGCGTATCGTCCGCATCTTCTTTACACTTTTGCGGCTGCTTCAAGATGAAGGCATATGTGTACTCGTTTATAGGTTCAACCTCGGGCTTTTCATTACGTCGCAGAGCACTCACAAACTCATGTACGTTGCCTTCATACGGATACACAAAGTTTTCATCGTACGTGATCTCAAATAAGTGTACAAACGCTCCAAAAAATTCTAGCAGCGCTATCATGCCGAAGCCAAAGAGCATGTATCCCAGTTTAATTTTTGACAGAGCACGGCGACATCTTTGAAAATAAAGGCGGAAGAAGTAGTACTCGAGCAAGTAACAGCACATTTTGTCAGCCAAATTTCTGCATAATATTCCGTGCAAATTTTCTCTCTTGAGATCCAACCCTACAACAGAATTTTTCATGTTTAATATTTTTTACTTATAAAGACCGCCATCATTATGAGTTAGTTATCAAGAAATAATGCCTTTAATTGTTGCCTCAATTTTATTTCTATAATTTTAAAACGTAGCTATTAAAAGATTAAAATTTTCTCTGTGATAACGTGCATACAAAATTTGATTGATCCGATCAATTGTTTAAATTAATGACAGAAGCCTACACGTGAAGCTCAGATTTATAAAGTGGCAACTTACAGATTGTTGCTAATCATTTCTCGTTCAGGTAATATAGGAGAATGTACAGAAATCGTTTCATTTAAAAAAAATATAAATGTGAGAAGGTGCAGAGACTGCAGCCATTCTCTTTGTTTTTTTTTAACTTCAACGCCATCTAACTGATCCCTTTTGGAATATCGCGACAGCATCCCGAAGTGGATCGTGGCGCCTCTATAGGAAAGTTGCTCCAACTAAAAGTCCGATCACGTGCGGCGGACAAAGTCAATAATTGCGATTTGAAAAGGTCTTGTCGCAGCTTTTTTTTTTTTTTTCTACGTCTTCCTGTTGTAGGAAAGAAATTCTCGGAGATAACGCTTTGCTCCGCGAGATTCTGATATCTTTCAAATTTATATTTAAAATGTACTGTTTTAAATATATAATTAAAATAAATACATATATTTAATTCAAGAACAGAACACAAAAAGAGAAAAATTGTTTACGTTTATTTTATATTAACGTTTAATTATTTTACATTTAGAATACGGCGATATTTTGTACATTTATACGCTCATTTATTACACTGTTAGATTTATCTATCAAATTTATTAGATTTAGTCGGTTATTTTTTTCGGGTTTTTTTCCCCAAAGTGCCTGGCGAAGTTGACCATATCGCGTTCATTGCTCACACGTCTGTTCATCTGTCGTGCTTGCGGATAAACTCAGTGACTCGGAAGGATGCACAGTTTGCGTTTTATTTCGGGTTGATTGGTTACCGATTGGCAATTCGATGTAGAAATATTTCCAAATACAATTTGCAAAGAGGCGAATTTGTGATTATTGTATTAGCAATTTTTATATATAACAATGCTATCAATTGCCTTTCACTTTGAACCTTCCCAAATTTATCTCTTGCGTAACTAATATATTCAATCCACTTTCATTTGAAATACTCGAGTTGCTTTTATTTGCAATTCATTGGGAAACCTTGCAGGTCAAAATTTCAGCGAAATCAAACTTCTTACGTCGAAACAACCGCGCGGTCGCTTTTATAGCATTCTTTCGCCCCGTTTTCATCTTCGGGTTCTTTTCTCTCTCCTTTGATCGCAAATCGATCGTTCTATAATAACAACTTCTTACCTTCTTCTCGCGTAACGTCGTCTTTGTGAGCCGCTTCCTCGGCATTTTTATCTACAGTAATTCCCCGGATAGAACAAGAAGTCACAAAGATGTCAAAGTGACATCAAAATGACTCTAAAATGTCATTATTATGTCATTTTATCACCGTTTTAGCCTTATTTTGATGTCATTATAATTTTTGTTCTACCTAGGTCGCTCGACATTCGAGAAGGACTGCCCTTCCTCGTCAAGGTGATCTTCCTCGCGCAAAAATTCATTCTCTATCGCGGCTCATTTCGCGCATCGTGAATAAATTGCGAGTCCGTTCCGTTTCCGCTGCGAAAACGGCGAGCTCCTTGCCGTTTCTCGACGCCTCGGACCCGCTCGGCGGGGTCTTTATCGATCGACCGAGCGGAAACGCGATCGGGCGAGAGAAATGTCTCTAACAATGTTTTCCGCTCGAAGGAATTAGCCGTCGCGGTCGTGGGGACATCCTCCTTCGGCGTTGGCGCGGCCATCGATCGCGCCTCTCGCTACGGATACGGAGAGGCGCGTCCGCTCTCGCTCGGCGCCTTTCGACCCCGATTCCTATAATTTGACACCGCGATTATTAATCTCCATGTCGAGACTTCATCTCGCTGCTTGCATTTGATGCCGTTGATGTCAATCGCTTCCAACGGAACTTCTGGCCGACGCGACGATCTTCTGTATCGTTCAACGAGGCCTTTTCGGAGGAAGGAACTTTGGCTTTCAGATCAGTTCTGTCATTCTCGAAATTCACGACTTCTCTAATTGTTGAACAATGGAGAACATATCCCCTTCTTGCCCGTATATATACATATATCTTTTCTTACCTAAATAGAAAAGTTTTTTAGTAAATGCGCAATTATTAATTTGACTAATTTATTATTTTTAGCCCTTGCATTGCAGTACCATCTAATCTGTTTCAAAACCGTCGAAAACGGTACCTGGCTAGATCGAATTGCAGTTGTAATGCATTTATACTGATCTCTTTGAAACGATCGAATTCTGTAACACTCTTTAAATTTGTCACGACATTCTGAATAATATAAAAGTCACAGGAGATGGTAAGATTCCAGATAGTTTCTCAATCGTAGATGATAGATCCGTTGTCTAACCAAACGATTAATTTTATTTCTCAATTGTCTAATATACATTTTTATCGCTGAAATCAGATGAAAACTTTTGTAAAGACTTCTCTCATAGAGAAGAATTGTTCGTCGACATACTCAACAGAGTATGTATAACATCTCATGGATCTATCTAGGGATCTATAAGGCAAGAAAAATGTGAGAAGCTCAGGATCTACAACATGAATTTAATATAGTTTAAACATTCTTGAATTTAATTCAAGCAATCGTCGAATGGGTGGCGAAGAGAATAAAATTTTATCGCATTTTCTCCAGAGAAATTACAATTATATATACAATATTTGCTGTATTTTAATTGATACAAAAAGAAAATGATTATTACTTTTGGCACTAGATTCTCTAATAAAGAAATAATAATGAAACGATCAAAAGATGATAACAGCTTTTTAAATGAAGGAAGCATTAAGCTGATCGTACATTTTATAATATACAATAACCCTGATTAAATGCATTTTAATCTTTCTTTGTTGCATAATCTGTGTATTATCTTCACGGTGAAGTATTTATCCGTAAACAATTAATAATAGACCCCTTTTGTTTTGTTTGTTCAAGCAGTTTGACCTTAATAAAGGGTTTAAGTCTATCATCTGCTACGTGTTTAAATAAACCCCGTACACCTTGACGTTACCTTCCTGGGGCTTGCGCAGTATATATTTTTCTGAAGCAAGACCCATGAGGTGGATATGCCACAGGTAAACCTGTTAGAGTCTGTCATGTCTTTATTGAAAGTAGATTTGCAGCTGACGAGAGAAAGAGAAGGAGAAGGAGAAACGAACGGCGATGCGCGTAAGAAAGACGCGAAATAGTAAATTAAACAGTAAATAGCTTCTAGTTCACTTCGTTGTCAGTACAAGTTCTTTAACAGCGAGCTTAATTCGTATAATTAACGATCCACGTAAAATGCTGACAGGAGTGATCGACGGGTTCGTATATCGCAGTCCCATAGTAATTCCGACACATCCTTTCTGTTCCACCTTGCTCCTAATTAAATGTTAGTTAAGTTGATTGAGCTGTGTGGACCGTTTATTGTGAAATAAAGCGATCTCGTCGGCAATAATATTGTTGCTTCTTTCCTGTGACACGTGTGAAGTCCTGCTATCCAGATAGGGACGCATGCAGAAAAATTTTAGCATCATTAAAATTTTAAAATGTAATGTATATTGCGTAATAAGTCTAAATCTAATTTCTAAAATCATTAATTCTAAATTTAATCTTTAAAAAATTGACGCGTAAAATAAATTCTTATATAATTGTAATATTAAAGCGAATCATATCTTAGCACAATTTTTCAGAAATTAATTTTGTAATCATTGTAAAAACCGTTACAATATAAAATTATTATTGAAGTAATAGTAATTTTTTTCTTTTATTTTTTAAGTAATTTTCTTTCACGATTTTCTCAATATTTACAACTTATAATTATAAAATTCTTTTTCAGCAAAAGACCTGCGTTTTACAGAATCACCTGTATATGACACGTCGTGCGAAATGTTGCGAATGGAAAGAAGCAATAATTGTGCATTTATCAAAAGTTTCCTATCTGGAATAAGAATGCTTTTTGCAGTACTCAGCTGTGTTGCGAGGATGACAACTTTACTGTCGGACTCACACCTCTCGAGGACGACGTTGCTCGGAGCCAGGCATCATCTTTGATATGGACCTCTTATGGTGTCATAGTCCCGATCATATTAACCGTCGGCGTTCTCGGCAATGCGGCGATCTTTGTCGTGCTGTCCGGCCCAATGTTTCGCGGTATCGCGTACTTGTACCTGAGCGGACTCGCGCTGGCGCACATCGGCGTTATCCTGTCCTGGATAACAATCAGTTTGTACAATTCGATCCCAACGGCGTGCACTGCAGGAAAAAAATATTGTTTGACTAAAAAAAAAACTGACTGTTGCGTCCACGTGTAAATAAATGAATTGAATTAATTCATCAATTCAGAACGCTGACGACACTTGACTTGTTTGTCGATTAATACTGTCTTGTACGACAATTAAAATGACTTGTATGACAATTAAAATCAATTGTACATACGCTGATACAATACAATTTATTGTTGTATCAACGTATGTAATTCTTGTTCGGTTGACTTACTTTCCTTTGCAATAACTGTCTTTTTTTCCTCAGTGCTCAACAGTGATCATATAATGAGATTACAGTGTGATTAGATTTGTAATTACAAATATACATGTTTCAGCGCTGAGATTGGGCTACGGCATGAGTAATAATTACCCGTCAGCTTTCTACTACGCTCACGTTGAACTCGTTCTTCTGAATGCCTTCTCGGCCGCCAGTGTTTTCATCATGGTCTGCTTAATTGTAGATAGATACATTTTTGTATTCTTCCCGGCACGTATTCGCACCGGAAACACGCGCAAAAACATCAATTCTTTCATATTGTCTTCTTTCATTGCCGGTTTCATGGTAAGCTGTTTCATGTAAAATGCCACTCTTACGTTTTTTTATTGAAGGATGTATTTATGTTCTCTTGTAAAAAAAATGGCATATTGGACGATTTTTTATAGTCTGATATTCTGCTGTAATAGGTTTTTGTTATCGCAAATATGTTTATATTCTATTTTTCTGTAGCTTTTTATAAATAATATATACTTCTTTCTTATATGTATTTATTATAAAAGCATTATTACAAAAAGTTATGTTATTATACTAGATATAATTTCTATTGACATTTAGAATATTAAATACCGACTATAAAAATTATTAACGCTGATTATAGACGAGGCAATTTCGCGAAAATGGTAACTTCGTTGTTTTTTAATTTGTATCAAATTAGCGATATGTAATTCGCGATTCACAGATTCGCAGAAATTTGTCATTCGCCAATTTAAAGATTAAATCCTCCATGTAAATAATCTATTTGCGACTCATCATTCATCGTTTGTACAGTTCTATACATTAATGCAAATTGATCAAATTGATTTTTGATAAATCGCACTCTTTCATTTCATCGAAAAACCGCTGGGGAATCGGTGAATGATAAACAATATTTTCATTTATTGATTTTTTCGATATCAATTTTCTCTACCATTTATTCGACACGAATGATACTAACGAGCGGATGCGACAGACGATAATAATTTTATGTATAATGAAATAGAATGTACTGTTAAATATACATTTTATTCTGTTTATAGATTAGTGCTCCTCTATCGGTTATGAGAATTGTTTATGCGGAGCAAGATGGATCCGGCACTTCTTTCACATTACGCGAAAATGTGGCCGTTACGCAAAGTGCGATATGGAGAACATATATTTGGATAATGGAGATCGTAGTGCGAATTTGCCCGTCGATCATATTTATTGTACTGAATAGTCTGGTCATCAAGAGATTTCTGCAGCTGAATGTGCAAAGCCGACAATTCCACACCGTTTCAGACAAATTTCGAACCAACAACACTCCTGATACGTCATTATTGTCTCGCAATCGAGGATACAAGTATAATAATGATTAAAAGATAGATTTTATATCTTTAATTTTTTTAAAGTAAAAAAATTGAACGTTAGAAAAATAGTTCCGCTAGCAATACTTATAAAAATCACTCTTTGCAGAGAGGAGCAACACTTGGCGATATTAACGACAACAATGATCCTGTGCTTCTTTATAACAGCAGTCCCGCCAAGCCTCACGCCGATATTGTATACCGATCGTCGCCCGTTGGACCTTGGTTATCAAACGTTCCGAGCGTATTCGGTCATCGTCGAGCTTAGCAATTACGCCATTTATATTTTTATATATCTCGTCTGCAGTACAGAATTTCGAAGGGAATTGCTGCGAATTCTGCAAGTAAGCTCGTATAATCGACTGCGACATTTCTCATTTGAAAATCCTTTTGTAAATCCTCAATGAGCAAACTGCCTGCAATATAATAACAGATTGACAGTAGATTTGTTCAGATCATCCGATATCATCTATATATTAAGTTCGCATTTTGTCAGGACTGCATATTTTCGATAGATTTTGCTATCTGGATCAATGAATTACATTTTTAATAAGCAGCAGTAAAAAATAACTCCAATTGAGCGTGTTAAAAGCTCTTCCTTTTTATCTAATAATATTAATAGAGTAATAATATATTATTCGAATAATCTAAATATATAATTAGAATATTTAATATATGTATATTGAGAACATCTCTATAATATTTTATACTTTGTGATACTCTACATATGCTGTTAAAATTAAATATAAATAGCTTACAATTTATAATTGCAGGGAAATATTCGTAACTAATGAAGATACAATTTGATAAATTTTTGTTTCAACAGGGAAAATGTAAGGAAAATACGGGGCAGGACATTAATCAACCGATAGGCGAAATCGAGGACTACAGCCGGCATGGCACTACTGTTCGATTAACACCTGAACATACCAAATTGAATTCGCCCGAGTCGCCGACGAAAGAAACGAGAATAGAAGAAGACGCGCATCCGTCAGAGGCTACTGCTTTTATGTTAGAACACCGTGTGGTCGCATAATTATATGTTGCACATTGGGATCAAAGGCAATCGATCATTTGTATTTATTCTATGTTGTATTTGTTTGTGTTTATCGACGTAACTGTGAAATGAAACTGTGTATAATTACTGATAATGAACTTCGAATTAATGTACGATTAAGTATTATATTTCTGTATTATACTAATGTGTGTATATCAATTTCTGTATTATAATAATTTGAATTAGATTGATGTAAATTTAAAAATTGATATCGACCCTCTCTCCTGCTATATCACGATAGATTTTGTGGTTGACTTTTTCTGTAGTTTTCATTTTTCTTCTTTTTTTTCTTTGTACATTTTTAACGCATTTGTAATAGAACTCTACGTATGTGATTAATGACTCTGACTTAATGTCTCAAACGATTAATCTCAATATTATAAAACTATTTTTTATATCAAATTATGTATCTGATATACAATTCGAATTAGATTAATTTAAAATTCGATATAAAATCCTCTTCCGATAAATCTCGATAAATTTCCTTTTTGTAAATGAACTTTTTTGCCTTCCATCTATTTTTTTTTCTTTCCCCAATATCTAATTATGCATCTGTCTTATCTGTACGGAAAGTACAACGTGTAGGTATGTACATACATACATACAGGCTGTAGAGGAACCTTCACCGCGCTACGCGTTTTCACAGTCCGAATTCTAACCTAACCTAACGTCTACCTCCTCGCTGATTATAACTTGACGATATAAAATAACAAGAAAAAAGAGGATAAAAAGAAAGAAAATCAAAGTATCATAGTCGATGTTTAATAGTTTGGCTAGTAGCACGTTAAATACTTATCAAACAAAAATCTTCGCCAATAACAATTTATAACCTATATTTGAACTGTCAAAGTGCAAAAAAATGATATACATATATTAATTAATATCTAATTGCAAAACAGTCCGCATCTTAATAACGTGTTATTCCATGTAGCTCGTTTATAAGCAGATTCAGGTAATATTTTCATAAGAAACACTATTAAAACACAGATGATATTAAAGAGTTGAAAGAAGAAATTTCCAAACGTATAATGCACCTGAAAACTTGTGTGATTGTTACTTTTTCTAGTAAAGGCTTCGTGATGTTTGAGTTACCGGCAGAATTGGTAGCTAAGCCTTTAGCTCTGATAGGTTTGACTGGATTAGACACTGCGAATCCTATACATCGCTCAATCTGGGATGCATTCAGCAATAATCGTAGACCAGATTGCGCAGCCGTTCAGTTCAAGCTGCTCAGTTTAGCGCACGAATTTCCTACTGTCAAGCCGAAGGTATGTTTGCTAGTATAATGTCTGCTGGAAGATAACACTTGTGAAGAAATCACTCAATTGATATTATTTGTTCGATATTACTACGTATTATCTTTATACATTTCAGCGAAGCTCGTACGAATGGTACATCCCCAAAGGAATTTTAAAACGGAATTGGATGAACAAGTATCTGAATGATATTCCTTCTGTAGTTGTTGTATTCTATGATTTGGATTGGAATGATCCTCTGTGGAATGAGAAAAAGATGGAGTGTGCTTCTAGGGTTCAGTCTTTAAGGTAACATTTTAGAATCTTAAAGTATAATTTAGTGTTATTGTGGTTGATGCGTCAAACTGAGCAATGCGTTATTCCTTTTAGAGCTGCCCTTGATGGGAGAAGTACGAAAATAGCTGTAGTATTGATACAACGTGCCGTTCAACCACTTCCTGGTGCCGAGGACGTAGTCGCAACTGAGCGGGCGACAGCGCTGTGTGGAGCTTGTGACTTAACAGCGAAGCTTTTATATATCCTACCACACGCTGATCACTTATTGGGATATATATCTAGGTTTTTAGTTTTTATAATTTTTCATTTCTGTATTTTTGAAGGAAATTAAAGAGTAAGTTTTGTTTGTTACAGACTTGAGACAGCATTCTACGATTTGGCACAAAACTTTTATCATCACGAATATCGGAATGTCAAAAGTCATCGCGATCAACTCACCAAGAATGTCCATCAGTATTTATTTGTTCGTCATCAATTTAAAATGGCATTCTTGAATGAACTCAAGCAAGAGTTGCATCTTTCTCAAAAGTAAGATTAATAATATGAACAGTTATATGTATTGTAATGTCCATAATATATACATATAAGTGTTTTGCAGGCATTATATGCAAGCTTACCACAATCTTCTAGAAACAAGAATGACAGATGCAAACGCAGTAGAAATCAAAACTGTTGCTGGGTTTATAAACTATAAGTTATGCAGAATAATGTTTAGTTTAAATCTTCCAAAAGATGCTATTTCTCAATTTAGACTTCACACAGAAAGGTATTAATATTTACTGCAATAAAAAAAATTTGGTAAAAATTTTAAATTTTAACAGTAATGATTAACTGATGTTTATTGTTAGATTTAAACTAAAAACTGGTCCGAAAGAGCTCATGTTTGAACACCATGCTTGGATGAGTAGCCAATTCTCTACATTTGCAGAATTGTTTGATGAGGCCATTCGTCAAGGATTACCTGCTGTTCAAACGCAACATCCGGGATATTATTTCCAATTAGCTGCCAATCACGCAAGTTTACGACAATCTGCATGTAAAGAACTCTGTCAGGTACAAATATTGTAATTTTTTACTAAGTACTTTATGTTTTATGTTATGTTACTTAAGTTTCAATATTATTTTAGCATATAAACAGCTATCCAGATCCAGATCCATTAATGGGTGAAGAGAAACTCGAATTTTATGGACAACGACCATGGCGACCTGGGAAGTTAAGTGCAGAACCGGCAGACACAGTTAGAGAAGCTATCGGCATTCAAGCTTTACAATATAGGGAGAAGAGTACAGTCAATCATTCTGTAAGATAATTATGTATATATATCTGTGCATTTTTTTTAAGTAATGTGTGCTAAAGAAATCATTGCAAAATATTTGCATTCCTTTTCAGATGATAATTATCGGTTTATTAGGAAATGCGATATCGCAATTCAAAGTGTATCGTTGTCCAAGAATGCGGCGATTATTAGGTACAATTTGTCTTTGAAAATTACAGAGATAAAAATTACTTGCAATATACTTATAAAATATGTATAAAAATTTCCTTTTCCTTTTTTTTTACAGTTGTGCAAATGGCAGAAGAATATTTCAATGCTCGAGATTATGGCAAGGTTCTTACGTAAGTTAATTTTCTTTGTATTTCTAATGGAAATCTACAACAAATAAAACTTTGTCATTTAACGACAAAGTCATTGATTTTTTCGTTATTTCCTTTAGACTATCTTCGTATGTTAATATATAAATTGTAAAATTTATTTTATCAGATTATTGATGCACATGTTGTGGGAATATCATGGAGAACGATGGCCAGTTTTACTCACAGATATCTTAAAGAATGGTTTACGAGCTGCGTATTTGTCGACCAGTATCCAAGACTATTTTACTTTGGCCTTTGAAGCTTTAGGACCTTCAACTACATTTTCAGAGGAACGACAAGCTGTTATTTATAATAATATCATGAATATACTACAGGTTAGTTCGATGAAGCATTTTATATTTTGCTATTCTAACTATATAATAATCATTATATAAGTAAAATGGTTTCACATTTGCTTAACAGAAAAAACCACCGAATCCAGAGCCAGATTTACCGGACGAGATTAAGCACCTTGCCATGGAGAAATGGATGCTGGAACTGAATCGTTCAGAGCCAAGTATTTTTACAATTGATGACAATAACATGACATCATTTGTTGATCTTAAAGCAAGGTTCTTGCAACAAACATATGCAGTAAATACAATGATAACAGTGGAAGTTATTGTAAGGTATTTAAATATGTCTTCATATACAGAAGTCTAATTTTAAAAATTATAGTTTTAAAAATATGGAAGTAATTTTATTTTTAACTACAGGAATTCTTACTGTGGTAGCATTGAATTTTCTAATGCATCAATAACAGTTAGTGGACCAGGCTATAATACTGACATTCCAATCGGTGACGCTCAACAATCAGATCTTCTTTTCCAAGCAAAGGAAACAAAAAAGTTTTACTTCAACTTTAGAGCGCCTCATCAAAATGATGGCGTAGAAATTCGTATTAGCACAGTTTCTTTACAAATGGGTGACAGCGCGCGTTGCTGTATTATATTGAGATTCTCAGCTATGGGCAGAGAAACGAATTTGTTGGATCGTTTGTATCCTGAAATACAACAACTCCGGTATGTTTATAGAAGCTTTATAATATCTGTTCTTAAAAAAAATGATACTAAGGGGGAAGGTCCTCAAGCGATGCCTGTAGCACTTAGAATCAAATTAGATCCATTATACCTTTCCTTTTTCAACCTACCGATTACGGAGGCCCGGTTCTCCAATCGGTAGGCGTCCGAACTAAAATGTATATACGAGATGAGAAACCACTTTGAATCCAGGACCCTTCTGTTACTAATCACTCGCGTTAGTACGAAGCCACGCGTCATCCCAGTATCTGTTCTTAGAATTTTCTGTAATGAACTAACATAATTTTTATTTGCATTAGTGGAGGCGAGTTTGAGGCAGTAAGACCGTTAATTCACGCGGAGATTAAACAGGAAGAATCGAGTTTAAGTTTAGATGTAAAATCCAATAATCCTGCGCTTTTAGGCGAGTGGCTGCCCATCACAATATCCTTATCAGCTAATGAGAATATCAATGCAGTCTGTTTATATATTATACTTGTATCAGATGGTAGCAACGAGCAATCAAGTATGTACTTTACTTTTTCGTAGATGATTTTTTTTTGTATCTAATTTTATAATACCATTTTTTTCTATCAACTAAAATGTTTTATAATACATTTCAGCTGAATTAAGCATTAATATGCTTAGTAAAGAGTCAAAAGTATCTATTCTTGTTGGTGATATGATAAAAGGCGCCTCAGCCAAACATATTGTATATATTAGAGCACATAAAATAGGTGATAGAAATATCATAATAAAGGTAAATTATTACAATGCAGGCAGATTTACTAGACTCGAACAAATAAAGGGAAGTAAAGGCCTAAGTTACAAATTTTACACTACATTATTCGAACCACTGACATTTTGTTAACGAATCTTTTATCATTATGTCATATTACATGAACAAATGTACATCTGTAAACTGGTCTTAATAGAATACATATGTACGTACATATACAATTCGTACATACATATACAATACAATTCGTTTATTTCTATAAATTTGTGTTTGAGAAATTAGAACATTATGATAAATTCAAGTTTGTAATTACAGGCAGATTCCATCCAAAGAGAGAATAATCTCGAAAACGAAAAGTCCATTTTAACGGATGTTGAACTGTGTGATGGTGAGACAGGGACTGACGCTTATTGCTTGATCCCAAAAATAGGTGGCGAGCAACCAATTAGTATTGGAGTATATACTATCGAATGGAAAAGGTAAAAGTAACTGTTGAGATTTATAATACAGTCTGTAATCTTTATTATTTTTACAGAGCAAATGACGAAACCGCATTGAAAACTAGTAGTAGCGTAACTTTAGCTCCTTTATGGGTCGAAGATGCAGTGATCGGATTGGAAGCCAAAATGCCGGCCCATGGATGGGTTCGCACGCCATTCTGCATATCATATTTTATAAAAAATCATTCTGATTACCTCGTCACTTTGCGTTTAGCTATGGAAGGCAGTGATGCTTTTATGTTTGCTGGACAGAAACAAGTATGTAAGTCATGTTTGTAGTGCACATGGTGTTATACAATGATCCTATTGAGTATTTTTTCAGGTTGATATTTATATATTGCCTAGAAATGTTCGAAAGGTTGATTGGGTTTTACGGCCGCTAGTCGCCGGTTTTGTCGCTCTTCCAACATTATCGCTAACTATACCTGCAGGTAATAATATCTGGTATATAGAGTAATTTAAAACAATTTTATATTTGCAGTTATTTAATACATCATAATTTTAATGTACAGATGAGGAACATAAGCTGGGTAAAGAACGACTATCAGAGATGATTGAACGTTCATTGCCGAGTCATATATACATACTGGTAAGGATAAAAGTCACGTATTAATCAAAATATTTTAATAACGCTATATTATAATATATTATATTTTTGCAGCCAAAATCACAGTCTTTAGGAGAATGAATTTGACGTTGGGATCTCTTCTTTTCAAAGAAAAAAAAAATTTATCTTCTTTCAATCAAACTGTATTATAATATTATAACATACATTTTGTACAGACAATTAAATAAGCTAATATATGTATATTTATCAGAGTCATATAAAGTTTTCTTGGACATAATTTATTTTGAGTATTTTATTATTGTAGTTCCAATAAATATTCCAAGATTATATTGTAAATTTTTAACAAATTAATCACTTTAATCAATTGTTAAATGATAGCAATCACATTGTCATCGCGCCGCAATTCATAGATATCGATTAAAAGCATCGAGGAACATTACGCGTTACCATGGAAACCATATAATCTATATAGCACACTAGTAAACACGTATACTGGTTTGTCTTCTCTTTTCTGTTCCTTTATTATTACAGAATAATTTTAATCAACAATTGTAAAAATTAATTAAAAGTTAATTGTGAATGAATATCGATAATTACGTATACTCGCATATAGTGGATCGCAACAGTTCTGCAAAATGACGAGGAATGGCATTGATATTAAAAGTGTTTTTGATGAATATCTGCAAAAGGAACAGCAATTCGAACAAGAAATAGAAGAACGGTAAATATAAAATTAAATATCTATTAATAATGTTGTGAGCGCATGTATCTTTTCAACAAAAATCATGTTTATTTTATTTTACAGCAACAAATTGCGGCGTGAGATACGTAATAGGAATATTTCCAAAGTTTCTGATTTATCGCCAACGAATTTGCCTTTAAATTTGGAAAACTCACGTATTCGTAATCAGGCTCTTCTAAAGGTTTGATATGACATACTTTTTACATTAAAAAATTTAGCAAACGTTATTGAAAGCAAAATTTACTGTACTGTAGAAACGTAAAACGTAAAAGATGTATGCAAATTATGTTAAACATACTTCTACTTGTCTTGAAATAATTTTACCGATAAGTTTTCAATGTTATTCATGTTATCTTTCTCTAATGTTTTGTTATATTTTTTGCAACCGGAAATTTATCATAAATGACCTGTATATTCATAATAGAATTCTAGTAGTAATTTTATGTGCTTTAATACAAAAAGCATTTAAAAAATCGGAAAAAATATATATATACACACATACACACATAAAATATATTTTATATATGTCGTAGGCAACTAGGGTATTATGGAAAAATAGTTTTTGCCTATATTTTAACTAAACAAATGATATCTGCCTGGTAGGCAAATGCTGTCTACCGAATAGGCAATTAATCTAGTCAAAAATTATTTTCCTGACATATTTGCCTATGACATAATATATATATTATATACATATTTATTTATAAAGTACATACATTAAAATATATATAGTATAAGATGATAAATAGAGATTTTATTATTTTTTATATCAATTATGGATATTGTTTAAAATGGCTTAATTTAATTTTTTATTATAAACTATCAAATTAAAATTTTTGAATTTAAAAGACCGGTATTACAAGATGAAGTGAGACGTAAAAATATACATGCAGTCATACTTGCATAATGGATGAGTGTGTGTTGTCCCCAGACACATACATATGTATATAATATATATATATATATATAAAATATTATACATTAAATAACAGAATTTGAATAAATGTATATAATTTTTCGACAGGATTTGGAGATGTCTAGAGCACGTCTGAGAACTTACGCTTCTTATACGCCTACCGATGCGGAATTGCAGCAGATTTCATCGGTCTATCGGAGCCATCTTCGCTGAAATATCCATGATATGAAATCATAACAAACTCATTTCATAATCATTTACTCAGTCAGTGATTTTTTTCAACCTGATAACTCGAGCCGAACGAACAAACTTACAAATGAAAAGTTTGTTGATCGTTGGGATCGATGGATCGGGTTGATGGCTGCGTGGTATATTTTATGACGTGGCTACTTCTTCGTGTGTCGAGCGACATGAGAACTTGATCCGTAAACGGTACGAAATATGAACACAATATTTTTTGCGCACTTTCTTGCCACGTGGTTGCCACAATCGGGGTTCGAATTATTGCAAACGATGGCTATCATTTTTTTATAAAGTAAAATAAACCAAATCCTCTTGTTCAAACGGACAGTCATATCTTACACAAATCTATATTACCGTCGCTCATAAAATAATTATCACCACACACGATAACATTATAACATTGTAACTCGGACAGCGTCAACGTAATATATTGCAAACGAATGTGCTCGCGATTGACTTCTTACTTTCCAGCGAAATATGAACCGTGGACTGAAATCTAACGAAGCTAATTTCCATTCTAATCTATCCGTTCAAAGGTCTCGAGAAGCCTAATTATAAAGGCAAAGCCGCTACTTTTTTTTTTTTTTTTTTTTTTAACAATCAGACATTGTTCGAGCTTACCATGTCGATGAATCGACGGGCCTTTTTATCCGACGCCTTCCGAGGAGCTTCTCGAGGAATTACACGCGGAAGGACGTGTGAGGAGGGCGCGTGGACAAGTGGCGAACGGTGTCCACCTGCGCGTTCACGCGTGCCATATTCATATTTATTTTCTATGCGCGACAGCATTATCGTCGCTGATAATTACCGGCGTGCACAACGTGCATATACGATAGGACGGCCACGTATCCAGAAATTGCCCGATAAGAAGCTCAGGGGCCAATAATTCGCCGAGAGAACTCGCGTTTATTTTAAAGCCGCTGCCTTATTTTTTTACGCACGGCTCGCAAACGCGAATCCCGACCGTTTCGCGGGCTATTTATTTCGCAGGCGTGACTCCTCGACGCTGAATTCGCAGCGGCAGATTAGATTTACAGTTTTATTATCATCGGCCTCGTCGTACGAAATGGTTTTTCGTACCTCGAAAATGCGCAATTTATGCAAATTATCGTAGGAAGCCGCGTGTCCTTGCCCGTAGCTTCACTTACCTTTCACGTCTTCGGGAAATAGTCGAGAGATACGTTAATTGCGAGCAACGTGCAAACGTTCTGTACGTCGTAGAAAATTCAGAAGGATTGGTAGGCACACGAAATGAAACGTGACGAAGGCATTTTCGGGATATAATTTTGTATTTCTACGTGGCGTACAGCCGTAACAGCTGAATAAACGGAATAATGCTGTGACTTCTTACTCTGACCATTATGACGCCGGCAAACATCTGTATCAACAGCCTCATTATCTCGAGGATGCCATTCCTTTCACAATTTGGTCAGAGACCCCGTTACACTCTCTATGGATGTGTTCATAAATTAACGTTTTAATTAATTTGATTTTTTTTTTCTTGAAATCGAGACAAAATAAAAATTAGTTCCTTCTTAGAAAAATTTAAATCAAAATAAAAATTTGAATAAAAATATCTAAATAATCCAATAAAATCTAAATAAACCTAAATACGTATATTTGGTTGAAAAGAACTTAAAAATTAAAATTAATCCGCTCCTTGATTGTGATTATATAAATACACTTTTACTATATTTGTGAAATATTGTGTCATACAGACACCCGCACTTGTCGGTTCACATTGTACATCCTTACTTGGATTTTTTTTCAAAATTGTTTGACATTATTTCTACTTCGCGCAACACTACAAAAATATATATCTCGTTTTATGAATTTATCTATCTAGAACGCGTGTTGTAGATCACGCTTTTAAGTCGTTGAAAAATATTTTATGGAATTGATATAGAATATCACGTTTCCTTATATTGTTTGTCCGACTGTATAAGTTCAAACCGGTTTGTTGTATTTGACTACCTAACTGTTGTCAGGCATTAATGCATTATTGCCGACGCCTAGTGTTTATTGGACGATAGATGCGTAACGTTTGCTGTCCTTGGTGATCGATGTAGACCAAGACGTTTATAGATTTTTCATTTCATTTTCCTCTTCGTAGTAAACTCATGAATTGAAAAAAACGCAAATTTTGTTACATGTTACAAGTGAAATAAAAATTTGAAAAAGTAATGCTTATGTTTTTGATTAACGAATACATATTACATAACGATTTGCATATCACATTTATATTTTAATTTTTTCATTGTGTAATAAAATCTTGTTTTTTTATATATTTAAAATTCTTTGATAATTTGATAAAAATTACTTCCAATTCTTCTGCAGCATTGATCTTCTTAAATATTAAAGATTATAAAAGTTAACTTATTCTTTGAATAATTAATAAGGATATAAAGATAATTGCGAGATTATACGTTAGTACAAGATAATTTTATATCATTACATTGGATTAGTCATCTTTTACATATAAAAGAACTTTGTTTTTATGAAATCATATAAAAAAGATATCAACATTAAATAACTTATTAACTACCACATAGAAGCGATATTAGACAATGTTTGACAAAAATTGTAATTTGTGACATACAATAATTATATATTTTATAATATATTATACTTTATTTGCATCGCTCTTGTTTGCTTATCACAGCACTGATTGTTATACTAAAGCACCCTACTTTCACATATGAATAAAATAAATTTATTATTTTAAATTTGCTACTTATTTAACATTATTCAATAAATTTTTTTTAATTATAAGGCCATTTTTTTCAAAATTTAATAAAACTACACAAATGTATAGGTGCAAGCACATGTCAAACATAAATATACCCCGCTAATCTATAAATTTTAAAGAATTTCATTTATCCATTTTTCATTCAAATAACTGTATTTGTTAATAATAAAAAAAAAACTAAACGATATTACTATTAAATCTGTAAAAAATTTTTAATTATAGGCGCAATTTTTTCAGGCTCATTTAAATGTACGTGATGTGTGCCTTTAACTTCATGATACTCAAATTTCTTAGCTCCTAGTTTTATTATATCTAATACTTTGTGATAATTTTCTTCTTGTTCAAATTTCATTCCAGGAACAGCACGAATGTTGAGGTACGCGCATTTTATCCGAGATGCGTATGCAAGTACTAAATCGAGAGATAACATGCCTAAAAGAGAAACCTAAAAAAGAAAAAAATAATTTTAAACAACATTAACACGCTATTCATAAAATCATAAAAACTATAGCCTTAACTGATATATTGTATTAACTATAATATATGTACAATTAATCGAGTGCTTTTACCTTTAGTCTTGAATCACGAGAAAAGTAATATTTATCCTTTTCATATGCTGTTTGCATACCACGTTTCATTAATATTTCTGCTCCTTCCTTCGTTATAGAACCATCATATGCTTTTTCTACTATCTCGATCATTTCGTCATATTCGTAGGATGGTATATTTTCCAGTGTTAACAATTCATACTTCAAAAATTTGTCAATGTATTGTCCGGTGAGTTCAGCCGTTTTCTTGACATCCCTTACGTATGGACTAACGATATCCAAACTTATAAGAGCCTCGACTTCATCTGGGTATGATGCTGCGTACAGAAATGATACAGCACCACCCAACGAGTGTCCAAGAAGTTTTACCTATTTTTACAATATAATCGAGTTACAATAAACTTATATTAACTTAATATATATATATACAATGTATATAATAACAATATATATATTAGATAGTGCAATATTATCTTGTTACTTTTACATATATAAAATTCTAAAATACATACAAAGATATGTGATGTATGTTGAAATATTCACATTAAAACAATTCCCATATTAAAAAAACCATGCAGTACACTTGTGGGAAACATAAATATACAATGCATATGTTGCATATATTGCATGAGGATGCAATTTAAGAGGAAACAAGGGTGACTGTTAAATATGTATGAGGCTGTGAGAACACATAAGTATCATATCGTTGCAAAATATTTCAATGCTGATCTCAATTGAACAGAGTGGGCAAATTTTATCCACTCGCTAACCTTATTCCATTTGAAATGTTTAACAATTCTACGAAGAAGTATGACACCATCCCAATAGACATAATAGAATTGACTCTTTGGATAGTGGGAAGATAAACCGTGCCCCGGCAAGTCCAAACAAAGAACAGAAACGTCATCAGACAGCAATGGCATTAATGTGTCAAAACTGCCTGCATTATCCTGGCGACCATGTAGTGCCAGTATCGGTTGGGTCCTCTCAGAGCCCCACCATTTGCCTGCAGGTAAAAGTCCCACAATTATTCTTTTTTTTATTTAATTTAATTTTCTTTAACTTGTGACATTATCAGGGCGTAGATCTTGCTCTTATAAACGCAACAATTTGTTAAATAAAGAGATGAATTTTACAGTTTTGAAAATGCAACAAAGTTACAGCTGAGTTAAAAAGCCTTTCTTGTCCATTATTTGAGTTTATGACGTAACACACATGTAACATGTAGTTATACAACGATACTTGGCATAATCTATAATGATAACTTTAAAACAATCAATGCGCTAGTATTTAAGAGTCTTAATATTTATCATATATTATACATACATATGTATATATATATATATAAAATATATATATAACAATCACCCTTTTAAAATATTTTATTAATAATTGATATGATATAATTAAGTGCAATGTGAATAACGAATGTAAATAATTTAATGTGTCATCTCAACATTGAATGTATGTACATACATATAAATACCACTTCAAAATGCAAATATTCCAAATTATAAATGCAAATTAAGTGATTGGTAAACTTCACATATTTCATAAGTTACGCTGCAATTATATTTAACTTCTGCAAAACAGAGTATATAAAACCCATGCTCTTGTCCGTCTCACGTTACTATTATACTTGTAGCTTAAGAAAAGCTTAAGAAAAAAAAAAAAGCTTTATATCGCTGTATAACATTGACTCGCTGGCTAACCTTGTTCCACTTGTAATATTTAACAATTCTACGCAGCACGAGAACCCCATCCCAAAATACATAGTAGAACTGTCCGGGTGGTAGATGAGAGGAAATGCCGTGACCAGGCAGATCTATACTCAGTATAGCTACGTTCGGCAACAATTGTGCCAAGTTGTCAAATGTTCCCGAATTGTCCTGCCAGCCATGTATAGCCACTATAGGCTGCTTATCTGCCGGTCCCCACCATTTTCCTAAATTTATCAATATGTTGAATTTGATGTGACATTTGTTGTGTCATTACTGATTTTATTGCTGTGTTAACCTATGCGTCAGTGTTTTCGCGCTAGTCTCATGACAACGTATTTATGATGTGTCAGATATCTTTGAAATGTACGATAATAGTTCTATATATAACGATTCAATTCTATATCTGTAATATAGGAAAAAAATTGAAATTATCTTTCAATCTTCAGACATCAACATTCAATAAAAAATAAATAAATAAAACATGAGTGACACAGTAGACTTGTTCATGTCGCTTGAAATAAAAAATTCTTGCACTTAAAACAAGATAAATATATATTGATCCTTGAAGAGAGAGAAAACAAAGATTGTAAATGCAAAAGTGCAAGCAACACAAACGGATCTAGTGTGAATCAATTTCATCTCTGTTTTCGAATATTAAACAAGGATGAAATGATTCACTGTACCACACTGTATCATCTATATAACTTTCTGGGAAATGTTCATAATTTACATTATTTACAATATATGACGAAATTAGAGTACGCAGGAATGTAACCTGTACTGACCTCGAACATGGCCCCACGGCACCGGTATTTGTATGTCCTTGGCATCTACAGAGAATGACATTCAATTATTTCAAAGAAAATACTCTTATGTCCATTTTTACGATGGCAGATTAACTTTAATCTCGGTTTAACTCACCATCTTTTTTTTAGTCCTAAGAATTAGAAAAAGATGAAGAGTTAAACTGAGATTAAAGTTAATCTACCGTAGTAGAAATGGACATTAGGACTAAAAATAGATAGAAAATAAGTTAAACCGAGATTAACCTTTAGAGAACAGGTTGATTTTCTTCATTATTTAAGATTTTCGACGTGAAATAGTGATATTGTTATATTACGAAAAATAAGCGACTCTTCCGGCGCCTAAAAATAAGCTTCTCGTCCTCTAAAGGTTAAAGTTAATCTGCCGTTGTAGAAATAGACACTAAACACGCGAGGTAATAGCGTCGAGCTAACCTCCCTCCCTATATCCGTTCGTGGCACTTTCGGGCGAGCGGTTTTTCTCCTTGGTATCCATGTCGATGCGACGGTTCCCGATCAGAGTCTTTGAAATCTTTGAAATAATCACGCCTGCTTAAAGGATCCACGGTTGTCGCGTATGTTGCGTCAAGTAGAGTGCTGCAAAGAGAAAAAAAGTCGATCACGCGCGGCCACGCGAAGAAGCTATCGCACAGGAATGAATCTTGAGGGAGGGGGGAGGGATAGATCTCGTTTTCTCACAAACTCCGCGTTCGAGTCCTTTGAAAAAAAACTCATGTGTCTGGAGGTATGTACAGAAGGCTGAATTCGTAGAGGAACATCGTTCTCGTTTTACCTGTCTCCCGTTGAGCACGTGGAGCAATGATAACCATCGCTCCTTAAACGTCGTGCGCCACGATGACGAGCATTACGTTCAGCCGATAAGAAGTGTCTTTATCGAGCATGATCCACGGTATTGTTTACTCAGCGTATTCGAGGAAAACGGTGCGGGGCTGCTCGCGCGACCAACCGTACGTGCGTGGACGCAATGGACGCCGTGCGCCGTGCATGCGTGCCGCGTGACGAACCAATCGCGCATCTAAAGCAGTGTTGTTAGAAAGGGTCCACTTCTTTGCGCATTAAGAGCAGTAACGTACTTAAATCTATCATTTAAGGGTTCTGTATGCTCCCAATTTTCTAAAAATTGTAAGAAAATTAATAAAAAGTATAACGTAAGATAAAGTGAGAGTGTACAATTACACATATATGTAATTGCACACTCTCACTTTATCTTATATTACACTTTTTATTAATTTTCTTACAATTTTTAGAAAATTGGGAGCATACAGAATCCTTAAATAATAGATTTAAGTACGTTACGTCTTAATGCGCGTGCGCACCCTTTCTAACAACACTCACTATGAAGCCAGCGTCAAAAAGAGAAGTTGGATTTTTCCAACTTCAAGCGTTAAAGCCAAAGCAACGCGAAGACGCCGAAATTTTGACGCTGTTCTCCTTTTCATGAATTTCAATTGACGCTGGAAATGAGCGTCAAGCGTCAGCATGAAAAGGTACCTTAATTTAATGACGCGCGATCATTGGCAGCTGCGGCGTGTTGTTGGACGTGCGATTGGTCGTTTCTCGCACGCGCAGTCGGAGCGAGACGTGCTTCCAGATCGATTCCATTTTTCGCATCCCGAGAGACAGGCACGTGGAAAAAAGGAAAAATAACGGACGTGCGGTAAGAGAGCCCAAAGAAGGGCTTAAGATATCGCTGTATGGCCGTATGGTATCTCGACAGAGATCCGAAAGGTGCCAGCTCCGAAAGGAGGATAAGGAAGAAGAAGTGCGATAAAGGAAGATAGAGAGACGCAGATAGCGTTTTCTACTGGAAAACGCTAATAGAGAAACCGTGAAAGTGCGACGTTGACTTTGGCGCTTCGTATTTACCTCTATCTCGTCCACACACGTAATCTCTCGTCTAGTTGCTTAGTCACAACTAACCCCTCTCCTGCCGTCTCCTTTCTTTTCTAACGCTGACGTCAGATGTCAATTACCCCGCTTGAACTTTCACAACACTGAGGAAATACGTATGTACCTGTGAAAAGAAGGGGAAAAAGGAAGGAAATTGCTCGTTAGACACGCTCGTTAGACGTGCTAGATATCGCGCTGGTATTTCTCTAGCGGAATATCGTTAATAATAATTAACACTAAAGACTAATTTATAGAGGCCGTAAACTGTTAACTTATACCGAAACTATGAAATTTTGACTAATCGCGTCACTCGATTCTGTTGTGCATAATTTTATAGCTTTGGTCGTAATTTTATAGCTTTGGTATAAGTTAACAGTTTATGACCTCCATAAATCAGCCTTAAGGCCCCAATTCCACTTACTTTCATTGTACCGATGCTTAACTAACAATATTCAATAGAAGAGTTTGTTTTATGTAAAACAAACTTTATTGTAGAGACAGAAATATCAATAGCGCAAAAGTATGAGGATGAATGAGTGTGATAAGCTTTTCTATGTAAACCAAGTCTCACTTATTGGCTGCACGGTTGAAATGTAAATAAATTATAAAACAAACTTTACTCTTAGATATCGTCAGTTAAACTTCGATTAAAGTAAGTGGTTAAGAATGGTTAATATTATTGTACAATTATGGGTGCATTCGGGGAGAAGCTATAAGGGCTATCAGCGTTAGTCTAGCTTCATTACTCATTAAAAATAGAACAAAGCTAGACTTGTCCAATCGGACCGTATATTGTACAATATTATTGACGCTCCCTCTAAATGGATTCCTATATGGTCAATATTAGTGTTATAATATTTCTATGATCATCGTATAATATCAT
Organism: Tetramorium bicarinatum; assembly: GCA_928718305.1. Classification (NCBI taxonomy): domain Eukaryota; kingdom Metazoa; phylum Arthropoda; class Insecta; order Hymenoptera; family Formicidae; genus Tetramorium; species Tetramorium bicarinatum. The sequence goes on along the minus strand of OV788324.1, from coordinate 7,006,010 downwards.
AAATTGTGTAAAGCCTGTATCAGATTATGAATTGAGTTTGAGATTAAATTGGAATTCAGCCAATTAGAATAACTAAGTATAATGAAAGTAATTTTGTAAACATTAATTTTATTCTGATTGGTCAAATTCCGATCTAATCTTACAATTAATCTCAATCCTGCGAAAGGTTTAAGAGCGCAATAATACACACAGACCTACAGACAATATTTCAGATCAATATTTCGCAGGCTGCACAATATATTTCGACAAACTTTTGCTTGATGCAATATATTGCACAAATCTTTAATATAAACATGATCAATAATATTGTGCATTATTAAATATTATACAATAATATCGATCGTGTAGGAACCGCTTAACTTTAGTCCTATTCCATTGTATTTCTTATGCGTTGACTACAATGGCAAGAATAATAAGAATAGTGCATTAATAAGGGTCAATCCAGACAAACTTGCATAATACATAAACATATGCATAAGAAAATTGATTGGTCCGTAAACTTGTGCATAAGAAAAATAGATCAATCCATTCTTTTATGCATATGCTTATGCACTTGTGCAAATTCGTCTGGATCGACCCTAAGACATCGGAGCTGGCATTTTCGATTAATAGAATAAGCGAATGGTTTACCAGACCGCAAGAAATGGGATTGAACTATTTCTGGCCTTTGTGGCCTATTGACCGAAATACATCAATTTACTCCGATGTCTTGCAGTCTTAAGCCACTATTCTTACTGCCATTGACAACGCGTTATAGCGCATGAATCGAACCGATATATCAATTGATGTTAAACACGTGTTGCAGAACGTATTATGGATTATTGAGAAAGGTAAAACACTTATTAGCAAGTTACACAATTAGCGAGCTAGCTCAAAATGAGTGATTTTGACATCAAATGATCATAGTCGTCATTTTTTATCGTCCAAGTGATGAGTAACATAGCTTACTATTTGAATTCGTGACTAAGCGTTTCAGGCGGTAGTGCAACTAAGATTACAGTGCAAGAATGCGTTAACAAGTCGAAGGTGCGTTCACTAAGAATTTCTGATGAGTACTGAACGGAGTGCGGATACGCGCCAATCTATGTTAATGACCAAACCGGTTCTTCGTTAAAATTATCATAACCAACTAATGCTCAGATAATTCTAATATCACTTCTGTAATGATATCTTATAAAAAATAAAAATTCGATTTCGAGGGAATTTTTAGAAAACGGAATAAAAATCGAGGAAAAGTCCAGTTAGTTGAGAAAAATCTGTTAGATAAGACTAAATCTAGGAATATGAACAATTTCGAAAGGAAGCTAAGAAATTACTTTTTATTTTTGCTACACGGATAGCGCAAGAAAAGATCTGATATATTTTAAAGATATGATATTTATTACTAGGCTTATTGTTAAAGAATTATCTCAATCTTCATTTCTTATCATCATACTTCAAAGTTTCGGAAATATTAATAATCTTAAAATTTTACGACAGCGGTAATATTTGTGCATAAAATTGCGCTTGCACACGATCGGCGCATGGCAAGGACATGTAAAATTAAACCATAAAATTGCGTACAAAAATAATATTCTTACGAGTAAACGTTGATGCGTTTAATTAGATGTGCGTCCTCGTCGCGCGGCCGATATTTGCACGTCGTGATTGATGACGAAACATGGTATGACGATCACGTCCGACGAAACGTGACACTGTTCGATCAATTTTTCAAACCCGAGTTAATCAGTCCGTAAATAAACCGCGACCGACGTCTCGGAGTTGCTTCTCTGCGCGTTAAAATTTCAATGCGACATTAACTTAATTTTAATTTCTTACTAACAAGATTAATATTTTTATTAATATCTCTGACATAAACGCGAGGAGTTACAATTCTAATGATATCGATATTAATCTTTATGTATAATAAATTAAGCAATCACAGAGATAAATGAGACAAAGTTTTAAAAGTAATTTTCTTGTTCGCAGAATTATATTAACATTTTAAAAGTGAGTTAATGTACAAAAGCTGTTTATTTATTACTATACGATGTTTTTTATACGTGAGCGCGTCAAGTTTTTGTAAATTAACTTTAACTGCTTCTTGTTTAAAAATTGTAGACTTGACATTTTCGCAGAGGACTTTTTACTTTAGAATGCTTCCCAGAATGTAAGTGAAAGGACATCCGGTAATTTTGGGACATTTTGCGTTTTATACCTACACAATAACAATAAAATATGAAACTAGCAGCAGATTTCATATTTCTGATTTCATATAACTGTAAGCTGTCAAATGATAATTCTTGAATCTATAGATTTTAGATGTCAGATTTTATGTATCATGTAACGTTTCTTTTTCAATAAAATCTTATCTGCGTAGACAGTACGTTCACACGTAAACATTAATAAGAATAAACTCATTATCTTTGTAATCTCGACATCGATATTAATATTATTAATAAGGATAGTCAACCTTTAACTCAATACTGTTGTATACATACATACTGAGTGCGCGAATTTTAGCCTACTTCATTCTCTAATTATAAATGCTTCTAATTCAAGACTGAGGACCGGTTTTTCCAACTTCTTAACAAGCTAACTAATAATTAAATCATATATCTGTCTTTATTTTATCTGCAAATTAATTAATTAAACTATTAGCTTATCAAGAAGTTGGAAAAATCGGCCCTGAATATTATAGACTGAATATTTTGGCATTAAAATTTTTGTTTTAAATGATTTCAAGAATTTACTCTTTAGTAAGTCTTAAGTCTTTCTTATTGCTACGGGGCACTTGATATACAAGATATTTGATAAATAAATAAGTTGTATTGAAAAAGAAATTAAAAAAAAGTAAATTATATGTAATTAAGTGAATAAATATATTTATTTACCAATAAGATATATTGCGATTTGTGCAGCGATCAAGTAACTTTTCCCTGCGGAACTGCGAGAAGTGAAAAGTTTCACGTGAACCCGACGTTTCGCACGATCATATAACGCTTTAATCGGTTAAACTGTGATTTATAAATAAAAAGTCCACGCGCAATCAAAATGAATGGAGAGTGAAAGTAAAGTTTCGCTTGAAGTTACGTCATCAATACACTCGATATGAGATTTCGCCAATATGTCAAAGATGTAACCACGTGCGACGGAAAGATATGAATTTCGAGTTTATCGATTATTCGCGCTTCAATAGGTAAAGATGATATCTACCGCGAGATAGCAAGTGAAATCCGATAGTACGAAATACCGAGCAGTTTAATGTAAGTTTTGAATGTATAAAATAATTGTATCATAATAAATCATGATATAATGATAACAATAATATTGCAAGTTATTTTATAAAAAAATATACTATTATTTATACATACATGTAGGATTAAAATTTTGTTACATTGTTCTTTGAATAAATTATTGAGGTTATGAAACTGCTTTGAGAGCTCCGTATTGGCAATGTTCGTTTATTACTGACAGTTCACTGCCAGTAATAATAATGTGCGTGACATAAACTATAGATTTGCAGTACTGGCAGTGAACTGTCAGTAATAAACGAACATTGCCATTGTTTCTGCACTTTAAATTGTGATGACATACAGCGTAACGAGTTGTAACATTTTGTTGCTTAATAATCGGATATCAAAGTATCTGTTCAAGAGTGTAATATTTATTCTTTAAATATTATAATTTATATCTAGATACATACGCTGTCACAATGGACGACGAGTATATAGTCAAAACTGTTCTTCACGCTGGATCCAAAGTTATTAATTTTGTACCAGGAACAAAGGTGTGTGAATTTATTATTGGTTTTTTTCTAATTATATAAGATTTCTCCGCTCGTAAACTTCGTTTATAAACAGTTACTTTTAACTAGCTTTATTCTAGGTTATATTTCACTTTCGAACTACAAAATGTGACATTGACAAAACAGTGATAGATGACAGTAGGACGATGGAAAATCCAATGGAACTTATATTAGGGAAGAAATTTAAGTTGGAAGTATGGGAAGTAATTTTACAAAAGATGGCATTGACCGAAGTCGCCCGTTTTAAAGTGCATAAAAGTGTATGTTTGCGATACTTGCGGCTGCAACTATACGTTTAAAGTGAAATATACTTTTATGATAAATCCTGTTTTAGCTAGTGACTACATACCCTTTTGTCTCGAAGACACTAAGAGAGGCTGGTAAGCCACAGTCGCAAAAGCGTAATCATCACTGTTGCGGCGTTACGCTCCAGAATGAAGGCATTGGTTATGCTGATTTGGACGAACTTATAAAATATCCTCAAGATCTGGAATTTACAATAGGTATATCAAATACCATATTTCGTTAATAATAAATATAAAAGCTAATAAATATAAAATTACACTTGTAATGATTTTCAGCATTTATCTTTCTTTTTCATAGCATAAGAGTATAAAGACAGATTTTAAACAAGTTTAAGCTGCTATTAAACAGCTTGACACATATTATAAAACTTTTCGGAATGGATTCCGATCAGAATTCTTAGATTTCTATTGTCTTTTCTAGAGAAAACGAAATAATACTGATCGGAATCTATTCTGAAAAGTTTTACATAAGTTTTACATAAGTTCTAATAAAATTATATTTTGTATCTTACAGAGCTTATCAAAGTGGTATTGCCAAATGAATATGAAAAAGAGTCATGGCAAATGACAGAGAATGAAAAGCTCGAAAGCATTCCGCATCTGAAGGAAAAAGGAAATGCATTGTTCAGAGAGAAAAAATATGACAGTGCATCTGAAATATACGCAAAAGCGATTGGAATAATAGAGCAACTTATGCTGGCGTAAGCTCTTGAAATTCAATTGTATGATTATGACATAAAAACATGATTACATTATACAGATAATTGGTGCAACATCCATCGTGATACAGAACGGATTAAATTGAATAGAGAAATCCTATACCGATTTCATAGATAAATAATGAGAAACTATAAAGATCCGTGGCTCAGCATGTGTACGTGCGATTCGGCGAGAAGAGAATTCATTTACATCTATGTACTGTTTACAGAGTGCTCTTCCCAACGTCTTACCGCGTATCTACCAATCATAAACATTGGAGCTATCTCTACTGATCACAAAATAATATCCTATATTACAATATACAGAAAAATAATATCCTATATTATTTTGTAATCGGTGAATTACAAAAATAATTTGTGACTTTTTATTTAATCCATTTAATTTACCTATCCACAGTGGGTGTTACACTTATTATCAAATATTCTGTATATTGTAATAAATTTATATTTGATTTTTAGTGAAAAACCGAATGATGAAGAATGGTTAGCCTTGAATCGAATGAAGATACCATTGCTTTTGAATTATGCACAATGTAAATTGTTGAATAAAGAGTATTATTCAGTTATTGAACATTGTACAACAGTTCTAAAAACAGAGCCAGGTATATGATAAATTTATAACAGGATTAACATCATGTTATACATATAAAAGCAACATCAGTAGAATCAGTATTATCAAGCTTTGTTTGCAGATAATGTGAAGGCGCTTTATCGAAGAGGTAAGGCATACATAGGTGTATGGGATGAGGAAAATGCCATCAGAGATTTAAGGAAGGCTGCTGAAATCGATTCTTCTCTACACAATACGGTTGAAAAGGAATTACAAATATTTGCTGCAACCATCAAAGAGAAGAATAGTATACAAAAAGAAAAATTATCGAAAATGTTTAAATGAGCTAAAGTTTATTTATTTTGATGTTCATGAAATTAGTTCCTAATATTTGCATCAAATCAATGTAACTTATATAATTTTTCTTTTTTTTTTAAAGCTGAAAAACAGATTAGCTTTTTATTGATTTTTTTATTATTGAGTGTCTTTTATACACACACATATATATATATATATATATATATATATATATATGTATACATAAATTTTTCGAAAACTTAACATTAACTGTTGTATATATGTGAGAAAAAGAGGAATAGTCTGTCGCTCAGACATATATTTCTGTATAATTTCTTATCATGCAAGTATTTAAGAAATAAAAATTATGTGCATTAATATGAATCATTGTTAAAAACATACTATATATATTAAAATGACAACTTTATTCCTCAGAATTACAAGAACATAATAAAATATTGTATGTTATTGATGATGAACTAATATATTTATTATTTATTATAAATAAGACAAGAAAATAAACAATATATATTATTATCATTCGTGTTTTAATGTGAAATTTTGAAAGTTATTTGAAATCGATTTTGTTATGTAAACATTATTTAAATTGAAATTATTATCTCGTAGAGCGCATGTTTAAAATACGAATACGAATAGCGCCATCTGTAAGAGAAATAAATTTGAGGTTATCTACCAATCACGTTACGAAGGTTGCGAATGAATCGCCGATTGACAAGTGAAGTATCATGATTGACATATGGCATAATTTATCGTGCAACACTTCGATTAAAGAAAACATGAACTCAATAATGTTCCTAAAGATATAATCGTGCAATAAATAGAAAGGTAAATTTTGGGCTCTCTCATGATATTTTTAAATGAGGTATCATGGTTTAACCTATACAAGTTTTGCTTTTCTTTTACTGTACATATAAACATGTTTATTTCTCAGTAATATGTTTGTATGTACGTTAATTTTTTTTAGCATACATTAGTATTTGTGAATAATATAAAATTTTTATAGAGGTGCATATTTATATCAAGTTTAATTTATAAAATTCTTAACTTCATGATGATAAGTATCTTACATATACTTTGTGTTTTTTATATTTAAGATAAAAATATTCTTCAAAATGAAGTTAGTATCAAGATACGTAGATAAAGATGGAGAAGGGTAAATATATATCTTATATAATGTATAATATATTAATATATAACCTTAAACAGAACATGATAGTAGAATTAATGAATCTTTAGGCGCGTGTCTCTTGTCCCTGAAAATACAGAGGATATGTGGCATGCCTATAATCTCATTAGTGAAGGAGACTTTGTAAGCTGCTCTACATTCAGGTATATTTAAATTTGCAATAATGTTACATTTAATTCTTATCATTACTATATTGTCAATTCTCTGCACTCAGGAAAGTTCAAATGGAATCTGCAACTGGTAGCTCTAACAGCTATAGAGTCAGAACTACTCTGACAATATGTGTAGAAAATATTGATTTTGATACACAAGCATGTGTTCTACGACTCAAAGGTAGAAACGTGGAAGAAAATAAGTATGTTAAGGTAAGTTGAATGACGATGTTTAGATTTTAATTGCAGTTGATTTCTTATTAATGTTTAAAAAACTCATATTAAATGTTTATTATATATCAACAAAATGCATATAGTTTGTGAGACTTTACAATGAATTTTCTCAAATAGAAGATCTTAAAATAGGTGAAAACATTTTGTTAACAGTCTATAATTAATTTTGTAATTTTTAAATAAATTTTTTAATCTATGTTTTTATTTACGTTGTATTGGCATTATAGTATAGACGAGTGATTTGAATTGATTTATATTTTAGACTGTCTGAATAATAGACGGTCTCAATTGCAGAATCTTGTATCAGAATTATTCTTTATACACACACATACTATATATATATATATATATATATATATATATATATATATATATTTGTATGCATATTTAGCATTAATAATCATCGCTTTAAATATTAAATTAGTAAAACGTTCAATTTGTAATTATATTTTTATTTTATAGACAGGAGCATATCACACACTGGACGTTGAACAAAATCGAAAATTCAGTATCACTAAAGCTAAATGGGATTCTATTTCTTTGGAAAGAGTTGATACTGCATGCGATCCTGCACAGGTTAATAATTTTGGACACAAAAGTTATACGTTTAGCTATAATAATATTTTATTTTATTTTAGAATGCTGATGTAGCTGCCGCGATTATGCAAGAAGGTATAGCACAAATTTGTTTGATAACTTCCAACATGACAATAGTCCGTATGAAAATTGATCAAGTTATACCAAGAAAGAGGAAAGGAAACGTTTCACAACATGAGAAGGTTCGAAAAATATTACGCTAGTATTAAAACGTATGAAAACATTTTGTAAAATAATTTCTAATTGCGTAAATATTTAGGGCTTGGCACGATTTTACGAAAGCATTATGCAAGGCATATTGAGGCACATCAACTTCGATCTAGTGAAATGCGTTATCCTTGCCAGTCCTGGTTTTGTGAAAGATCAATTTATGGATTATATGATACAACAAGCTGTTAAATCTGATAATAAGGTTATCCTAGATAATAAAAGTAAATTTTTGCTAGTTCACACCAGTTCGGGTTTTAAACATTCATTAAAAGGTAGAGTATATGTATCTACAAAATTTCGGCAGCTTGCAAAATACAATATCTGTATTTTTATTTATTATGATCCATTATTATCAACAGAAGTTCTAGCTGATCCCACTGTAATCTCCCGAATTTCCGATACTAAAGCAGCAGGAGAAGTAAAAGCTCTAGAGGCATTTTATAATACTCTGCAGATAGATCCTGCTAGAGCGTTTTATGGCAAGAAACATGTTGAAAAAGCCAGCGCTGCTCAAGCAGTGGAAACTCTACTTATATCAGATAAGTTATTCAGGTGATTTTTTTATTATTCTGCTACTTATTTCAACGTTAATATTTTACTTGATTCTACTTTATAATATATTTTTGTTGTTTTCAATCATCAGGTGTCAAGACATAGCACTGAGAAAGGAGTATGTTGAACTGGTTGAAAACGTGAAAGATTCAGGAGGTGATGTCAAAATATTTTCGAGTTTACATGTCTCGGGTGAACGTAAGTCTTATATAAATGATATTTATCTCAAACTTGCAACATATAAACCATACGTATTTATTATATGCTTATGTGCAAGTTAATTAAAACAAAATTATGATTTTGTCTTCAGAATTAGATCAATTAACTGGGATAGCAGCTTTATTACGTTTTCCTATGCCGGAATTGGAAGACGAAAGCGAAAATGATAGCGACTCGGAAGAAGATTAGAAGCACTACTGATATGCTAACAATTTTGTATATACTTGTGCTGTGCGCAATCAAAAATATTATTAATAATAAAAAGAAAAAGTAATTTTTGTATTTATTTCTCAACTATAAAAAAGAATTTGCATTTTATATTTTAAATCATACAATTGAAGATGTTGCATCCGTAAAGTCAATTCAAGGAAATATGAAAAGTGATCTTGAAACAATATGTAATGGATTTTAGCCATAGCTTTATGATAAAAGGCTACGTTTGTAATCAAACCATTACAGTTTCTGTCGAATTTCTACGTGTGTTTCTAAGTTTTGGTACAAGAAAAACATAAATAATGAATAAAGACTTGGACATAAGTCTTTACATTACTGACACATAGTTTCGGTTAGTATAAACCCGACTTAATTAGACCGTGTTCTGATTACGAGTGCAGAACACGTTACATTGGAAAAATTTGCACTTAATGCACACTAGTGTAGGCGAAAATAAAAAATTTTTGAAAAATTAGGATAGTTACAGTGAAAGATACTGAAAAACTAATTTAAATATTTTTGAAGAAACTTTCTTATAGCTGCTTATAATAGTTATAATCTTAATTTTTCAAAAATTTCGTATAACACGTTGTAATCAAACCTATCAAATCAAATATAGTTTAAAACATAAATATTTCAAAGATACATAAAAAAAAGATGAAAATTATAAAATCCATCGATGTTCTGTGAAGCATCGATCGTTAGGTGCACGGCGACACACCATTGCATGGAAGCGATTTATCGACAGTGAATATGGCCACGTAGTTCTGCATCCACGTTTGGCGCGGCGGCTAGGCCAACGATCCAAACGATCCAAAACGATCAGTCCCACGAAAAAGGCCGGGATCAGTCAGGATGGCCGTTTTCAGGTTTCTTCTCTCTTGCTATTATTGAAAGAAAGATTTCTTTGCGTATGAATTGAAGCTATTTTATAGAATTATTATATTGAATAAAAATAGAACTATTATGGAAGATAGCAATAGTGCTCAATTAGGATGTACTGATTCCTTTAAAAGTGAAGATAAGCATTGCAAAAGTGTCAAGGAGTTATCAAAGGAAGAATTGTTGGCCCAAGTGATAAAATGCGCGAATTTTGCCGCGGAAAAACATCGAGATCAAAGAAGGAAGAATGTCGATCAAACACCATACATAAATCATCCTTTAGGTTCAGTTTGTGATTAAATAATTTAATATAAACATGTATAAGGCATTCCAAAAATACAAGCTTTCTTCCAATGCGTACACATAATGATAAAATTAATTTTAATTTTTTAATTGTTATATTTTATTTTGTTTTAATGTCGATGAACTGATAGAGAGACAATAAAAACAAAAATGAATTTGTTTATTTGGATTAAATGTTGTAAAGTGAGTTTGATAATAGTAGATAATTTAGTGCTATTTTTAGGTTAGTCTCATATGTATAAAGTCATTTTTATCTTTTCAGGAATATATAATGTAGAAAATTATGAAGTTATAGAAATTATCAGTTTCTAATTTACATTATAATAAAGGAAAATTATTCCCCAAAAGAGTTATGCAGAAAAAAGCAATTTTTGGAATATCATTGTGATATGGTTACGTGATTTATATTTTTTATATTTTAGGAGTAGCAAATATTTTAATTCAAGAAGGTATGGTTTTTGAACCAGTTGTAATTCTAGCCGCAATCTTACACGATACCGTGGAGGATACGGATACTACATTTGAGGAAATTGAAAAAGAATTTGGATATGAGGTTACTCAAGTTGTTCGAGAAGTAACTGATGACAAAACATTACCGAAAGCCAGACGCAAACAATTGCAGATAGAACATGCACCTAATATATCTCGCGAAGCAAAATTAGTAAAATTGGCTGATAAGTTGTACAATTTGAGAGATCTTAAAAAAGGCATCCCCATCGGTTGGACAAGTGAAAGAGTTAAAGAGTATTTTAAGGTGAAATATTTCTATTAGTTTTATGGAATAAATTGCATTAATATTACATCTTAAATTTCTTTCTTATCATAGTGGGCAAAAGCTGTTGTAGATGGATGTCGTCCAATTAATTCCAATTTAGAAAAAGAATTAGACATTTTGTTTGCATCATATGATTTGCTCTGAAGAGAACTACTGGTAAAAGTACTCAATCTAATATTTGATAAAATTGTAATATAACAGGGTATAAATGAACAAATCCAAAATGCTTTATACATGAAAAATTATTGTATATAAAATCCAATACAAATGTATATTTACAAGTAACATCTTGAAATCATTTTTGCCAAAAAATTTGAGTTTTTGTTATTTTTCAAAGTCATTTTTTAACATTTTTGGAATGTTTATCATAAAACCACTTCATGTAGTTGGCCAATATTTCCGCCTCTTCTTCCATAACGGCATTATATAGAGATGCACGTATTCCACCCACTGATCTGTAAAGAGAAATTACATTTGGTTGAAAATAACTTACATAAAATATTTTAATATTTGTTAATATATATATTTTTTTACTAACCTATGACCCTTTAGTTGTAACATTCCGCGAGCTGCAGCACCAGAAAGAAACTCCTTTTCCAGCTCCTCGTCACCATTTTTTATTTTAAACGGTACATTCATTTTGCTGCGCGCATTTAGCTTGATGGGACATACATAAAACCCTCCAGATCCATCAATCACATCATATATCTTGCTGCTCTTTTTTCTTGCAAAGTTTTGCATACCTTCGACTCCACCGTTCTGTTTGATCCATTCAAATACCAAACCCACCATGTATATTCTAAAATAGTCATCGACAGACTAATATGAATAGTCGTAAAATTTCCATTACAAGACGAAAATGGAATAAAAAAGTTAAATGCTATATATATATATATAGAATCAATTATGTATTCTGTTTATCCAGTGAAACTAGTAACACTCACTGAAAAACGGGCGGAGTATTGTGCAAAGAATTATCATTTGCCATTACAGTAAAATTCAATACTGTCGGGCATACTTCCATAGGACGACCAAGCATGTCATCTCGTACAATTACTAAAGTCACACCAGCCGGTCCAATATTTTTTTGTGCTCCCGCGAAAATAACTGCAAACTAAAAAAAAACATGTTTCTAATTAATATATTTAAATGAATACAACCCGGCATTATTAAAATAAAAATGTATAATATGATTACTAAGATTTATTAAACTCTAGCTAATTCAAGCCATAATAACATGAACTTTATGAAATATTTGAATTAAGTTTGGTGCTTGAATCCGAATTATGTCAATAAAACTGTCAAAATCATTCTACAACCTCTATTTATTTTCACAGATATGAAATAAATAGTTACGAGAATAACATAATATCTGTATTTGTCATATCTTGCTTTAGTAACACTAGATTAAAAGTTACACAAATATATGTATATTACTTAAAAAAAATTCTTAGTATTATTGAGAGTGAGATAATAAAAATAAAGTACGAGATAATAAAAATAAATACGTTGATGCATAAACAACAATTCATTAAACACAATTTGTTTCAAAATAATAATATTAACTTGAATACTTGCTTTAGATACGTCAAAAGGTTTCGTAAGTATGTTAGATGACATATCAGCAACAAGTGGTACGCCATTTGTTTCCGGGATAAAATCAAATTCGATTCCTGAAAACATTTCAGTATATATTAGTATATTGATAAAACAATATATGAAAAACAGTTCACAATATTTTACTTACCATGCACAGTTTCATTGGCACAATAATAAACATACGATGCATTCTTATCTAAATTCCAGGTGGAAGGATCCGGAATTTCTGTGTATTTTGTCACTTTAGGTAGCACCATGTTCACTTTTCCATACTTGGCTGCTTCTTTCACTGCTTTTGCAGACCATGAACCTAAGTAAGTAGATTTATGCATTGAGATTAGAAAATATTTTTGTTTTTTATTGGACAACTAAAAATTATCTCTTACCAGTTACTAAATAATCCGCAGTGCCGGTATTCATAATATTCAGAGGAACTGCCGCAAAACAACCGGTACCGCCTCCTTGCAGGAATAGGATTTTATAATTCTCAGGGACATTGCTTTAAAAAACAAAAATCACTTGTAAAAATCAATAATTCGAGAGAGAGTCTCTATATACATATATAGAATATATATATGTAATTTATATACATTTTTCTAATATAAAAATCAGATATAATTCTAATATAAAAATCAGATATAATCAGATTAATATTGCAATAATGAATATTTTTTATTTCACAATAAACTTTAGAAAAGAATTTAGATTAAATTTCAATCATTTAATTATTAAAAAAGATTAACTTCAATTTGAGTATTTGAAAATTAAAATTAAGGACAGCATTGCAATGAATGGTGTTATATCACTTTTAAAATAAATGGCTCATCTATCGATGAAGCGATTTGACTTCTCGACTCACAGGATGTCTCGCAGTGTGGCCTGCGCATCGTCGATAACTTTCTTAAAGTCGTTCGATCGATGGCTTAACTCAAGGATGCTGATCTGCGTGTTTCCATACGCAAGTAATTCCTCCTGTACTTTTTTCAAAACCTGTAAATGACGAAGCGATCCCGATTAATATTGGTATCTCTGTTGGTTCAACGAACTCGACTGACCCATGCTCTTTCCTTCTGATATCTCCTCCTGATATTGACAACAGGTTTGAAAAAGACGAGATGATTCACTTTGATAGTGCAAAGAATGAAATGATTTTACTGAAATGTATTTGTTATACGTGTTTATCGCACAAAAATAGAAAAAAAAGATGATAATGTGCGAAGAGACGGCTGTTTATTCATATGTTTATCCCTATGGATCCAAAAAAAACCTGAGTTGATTGCATAAATCACAGTAGTTATTAATATTTATCATGGAGAGCTGACTATATAAAATTATGCAATTCCTTTTGTATGTGCATCTATTAAAAGATGACTGCAATCATGTATGCCTTACATACTGCAAAAAAATTAATAGATATTGCATGAAGTAAGTATACATAAACTAAGTATTAACACAGATTTTTGCAATGCGAATGCAAAAGCTATCTGCACGTTTACTGTGTCACATCTCGAGGAGACAATGATATTCTTTACAATTTAGCAATTGCGGCCAATTAGATCAAATTAGAGCTTTCATTCAGCAATTATCCGTAATTTTATACTATTATATAATAGTAACGTTAAATTTTTCCAAATATACAGATTATTATGTGTTATTTATCTAAAACTGTATATACATGATATCTTATTTATATTTTCAGATAACCAAATTTTGCAACATGCCTGCTGTAAATTTCATCAGCAAAATGCCAACAGAAATATAACAGACTACGTATACTGAGCATAATGTCATTTCATAATCATTTAAATGATACATTCCATTTTAATAGTTCTGAAATGATACATTCCTCTCAATTCTACTGGTAATTTATGTTGGAATGCGTCGCTCGGGGAGAAGGGAAGGGAGTGGGAGGCAGACAATACTGGCAGAACATAATCTTATCCAAACGCAGTTAATGTTAATTTATATTTAATATTTTGTTTAAATCTGTTGACAAATTGCTAGTATTCAGCATTTCTTATTGTGGATTAGCTCATTCGTGAAAACATATGCTAAAAAGTTATTACATTTTATATTTAATGGATTGTTTCATAAATTTTTACTTATACAGAATAATCATGCGTTTTTTATCATGGTTAAAAAACATCTAAGTTGCTAAGAGAATTAATTTTATATAGTCAGTCGTTTATTGTTGAAAAACAATTTCTCTCAACTCTGGAATTTTTACTTGCATAATGCGAGTTGTAAACAATATTTTTAACATACCTCGTGCGGTAATTTAGCTGGGCCGGCGCCGAAATTGATTACTTTATGACTTTGATCGGTCATTATTATATTTGTAGGCGACACAACGTGGCAGACAGCGCAAAGCAGACTGAAGTGAACGAGAGACAAACAAGTGGCACTATAACGGCAATCGTTATCGCAATTGGTTCGTTCGATCCGTGGGAGGTCTTTCAGATCTTATGATTCTTCTACTTCTATGTGTTTTCCTACTGCAATCTTATCGAGATATATGTAATTTTTGACGCACGAGACACGAAGTATCTTTGCGTTGAGCGGTTTGTTTGTTTCAATTTTAAGTGAATGGCATACAGAGTGTTTCAAAATTGTTTTCATCCAAGATCTCATGGTCAAGGCAAACGTATACAGCATGTTCTACTATGTAATTCCTTGTGGCCTTGTAGGGACAAAAGAGTATTTAAATTCAAAAAGAATCGATAATCTACTAATAAAGTTTAATAGAAAAGTAGGAATTTGAATATATTTATGCCAGAATAATAATCGTTTATAAAATATAATAATATAATTAAATACAAAACGTTGCAGAATCCAAGTATAATTGTACTAATTATTTTTCAAATTATTTACGATATATATGTATGGTAAACGATTTGGATTGAATCCATTAGCTGAATGATTTTGCACAAATCATGATCGATAAATTCATTTCAAGATGTTTCCACAATATACACGATAGCGGGCAGTATCGTACAGACTGAAAGAGAGAGAGACAAAGAGAATTGCCATACCGACGAAATAAAGTGATATGTGCACATGGCTCATCGTAGCGCTGAGTATGCGATAGAAGATAGTGCGCGAAATATAAAATCTAATATATATAGAATAATTGTACAATAACTTAGTTGATGTATGCACAAAAAGCAAGAGATAATGTAGGATGGACCTCGCTTTGAGTAGAAAGTTGAAAAGTCACAACGATCAATGTGAAATACACAATAATAGATTTTGTTTTACATTTCGATTCGCAATGATTATTGCGAAAGGAATTTATCATTTATGATTCTACATGGATTTTCGACTTTCCACGCGAAATGAGTTTCATCCTATATTCAATACGATTTATGTTTCCTTATGGACAGAAATCTGCCCAGCCTCTTTAAAAAAGTATTCAATTATATTTTTAAAATTCCTAAATTTCTTGAACTCTTTTCTGAAAAAGTTCCAAGTATCACTATTACAATAATAAAAAACACAAAATTAATTTCTCGTTTGATTCTTTCAAATATCATCAAAAAGTTTCCTTCATATTATTAATCAATTAGTCGCTTCAATTTTTATATGAATGTACAAATACAAATGTAAATTCATTCATATTCAAAATTATATGTAAAAATTGTATGTATTTGTGAATTTATTGCAAAATTTCAGTCGATTGAAAAATATGTATCACTATAATTATATCATTCTCTAACACTCTGCCAATGCATGCGTTTATAAATATGTAAAGATAGTGACCGCGTGATGTGTCGCTTTATCGGCAGATTAATTGCATGTTTAGGTCATGGGCAGATAAGGATACAGAAGCTTTATAAAAATGAATCACGCCACTATCAGCCACTATCAAGAGCACGCTTCAATCAATGGAGGACTGACCGAAATCGGATCCCCAATTAACTATTTGGATCTGAAGAATCTGATAATTGACTCTGATTAATCAGAAACAAAATTAATCAAAAATTTGCACAGTTTTCAAATATTTACTGTTATTATTACAAGGAAAGATTTTTTTATAATTAAGAAATAGTAAATTCTTATTCGTTTTTACAATTGTGAAATAGTAATTTAATTTCATATATGTTTCTATTTTAATAATAAATTAAAACCTGCGATTTGGGTCAATGACTTTTTGTACCTCGTGATTATTAATTTTTACACTACATCATGTATTTAAAAATGGCAACATAACCTTCACTCTTATTTGACTTTACATTTAAATTTAGTGTCGTTGCGCTAGTCTTAAGAAATACTTAATACACATGTAGCGCTAAATTTATCGATTTTGAGATAAAGGCATTATGTGAAATTTTTGTATGAAACAGTTTAGAATCAACAAAAATAAAAAGTAGTTTTAGGTTAGAATAGATGTCTTTAAATTATAATTTATATATTAATTGTACAATTTGAATAACAATTTATTTATTAATTGTGGTATGAAAAATACATGAGATACAATATAAAAATTATCAATATTTCTGACAAAACGTGAGTCTTCAATGATTCATAGATTACCCATTGTTTACATAGATAACATGTCAAACATCGTTTATACTGTATACATGTATAGATACAGATTGTTATATTTTTAATAACCTTGATTATAATCGATGTGACAAATGCGGGGGGTACTGTCGCGTAGTGGAAATCAGCCGGCAGTGAACTTGCCAGTAAATACGCATGATCAGAATCGCTAGGGAGTGGTGACCTTCCGCGTCCTCAAAACGTCAGTTTATTACTCGCTATTGGACGGCTCGTCTCGTAGTCAGGTTGTGTCGTCGCCGCTCGTCGATTCTCCGTTCGCAAGCCGATCTCCTGCCGATCTTCTTGCTCTCGTGCGTCCACTTCAACCAGAAAAAAAAAAAGAAACAGAGGTAATTGTCACATCTGACGATTATTATATCGCTTTTCTTTTGTACGATTCTCTGACCTTGGAAACGACTAAACTTTCAGTGAGCGAATTGCGAGAGTCGGGACTTCAAGGTTGTCGAAATTTTCAGAGAATTGATATTAATCGGATAATGTTTTCAGTCATGGTCAAACTTTCCAGGCTGTTGTACGTGCGAAGTAGCATTGATATGTAATTTCTTTGTTAATCTTGAGCTTTAAATGTAGCATTCGTACAAGCAGCATAGGTTAGTAAAGGAGTGAGAGAATGTCGGAAAGTTTTTTGAGGAAAGTAGTCAGAAACTGTGATTCTCTGATGTATTTTGCAGATCGCAATAATCCTACGTATTCCTATAGTTTATTGTTATATATAGTTTTAGAGATATTGATTTTTTAAAGCTTTTATTTTAGTTCACATTTATCAGATGCGCTGTATGTACAAACTAGAAAGATTATTACCTCAAATTGTACCACAATATTGTTATTTTAAGTTATAACGTTTGGTCAGAAAATCAATGACATTGAAATTTTACTTAACTCTATTTACTGAAAGCTTGGTAAGTGATAATATATAAAGATTGTATCAAGTTGGGAATTTAATTAAATTGATCTCTTGATTTTGTTTGCATATTAATCTTTTTCCGTAAAAATTAAAAGTCTAATTATTTGTGTATAGGAATGTGTATAGGAGTCCAATAAATCTTGATGTAACTGACAAAGAAATTGTTTTTCACGTAAAAACCGATAGATGTAGGATAGATTTTTAAAATTGATTGCATAATTTTTAAGAAAAATGATTTTTAATATCAAAATAATAAAATGGAGCTATAGAAGTGAATATATTTTTTCCACGATTAAAAAAATCTTATTTACTTTGTTATTCACTCTATTTATTCAATATGAACAGATGATTTTATATTTTTATTGTCACGTTCTCAACATATTGCTGGAAGACATAGTATTATTATTTCTAAAAGCATTTGATTTCAGTTTGTTCAACCGTGATACAAGAATATTAATTGACATGCAAATAACACAGCTGGACGTACGAATGTATATTGTTACATATTTGGAGGATGAGACTAACTTTTATATATTGACCTTAATGTGTGCTGTATCGAGATCTTGCCTTGACTTTTGAGAATTTATTTAAGAATTGATTATTTAAAAATTATTTTGTATAAAAATAATATTTTACATAATAATATTTCATGTATAAGAAGAGATATATATAGATTTTTATATGCATACATTTTATCGTTGTAAAAAATGTATACATCGACGCTACACTACCAGCCGTCGTGACGCAATTAGGAGTGTATCGCCAACATTTTTTATACTTATTGGAATTGCGTAGATTAAGCTTGAAGTGACGCTACTATGTATATCAGCTGATTACTCGCAGAGACACGTGCTCACGCATGTTCTGAACGAAAACCAAACGTGATATCACATGAGTGGAAGACTACCAAAAGCATATCATTAATACTTACTTATATACGTTACATGTTGAAAACTGAATAGTGAGTAATACTGTAATACATAGTTAAGAATTTTTTAAATATAACATTAATATTTTCTTATTTTTATAAAAAAAAAGATGAATGAAAAACTAATATAAAATTAACAAGGGACATCGAGAATTCAGTGAATATTGGTGTGTACAGAAGGATAACGATATTTAACTAATATTACATAATATTACATAATATATTGGACGTCTCGATTCAGTTTTAAACTTTTTTCAGAAATGTCAAGAAAAGTTAACTTCTCACGTTCTCCATTGATCCATGGGTGGATATTTCAAGATTGTTAGGCAAAAAGCAATAGAGAAACGGAAAATCAGTAAAATGGAAATTGACTAAAGGATCATAGTCTGTAATATGATAGCGCAAACAGTGATCAAACGTTTATAACAAAGAGGATTAAATGAACTCGTCAAATAGCTAAGAAAACGTGAGAGTAAAAAGTGAAGCTGTGGTTCACGAATACATGAAATAATCAAAATTTAAATATATATTTCTGCTTTAAACAAATTGTAAACCTTGCTTATTTTGTACACTCTTCTCTCAGATTTGATTCTCTCGCATTGAAAGTCTATAATTTTAAATATTGTTACATTATTTATTTATTAGTTTCCTTACGTCAAGGCTCGTTTTTGTATACATTATTCATTAGCCGTAGCCTTCAGTTCTTATTTCACATAGCTACACTTGATAAAATTGTGACAAAGTTAAAAATCAAAAAAAGAGGAAGTCAAAATATGAAATAAGAACTGAAAGCTACGGCTAACAAATAATGTATACAAAAAGTAAAAACAAGCCTTGATGTAAAGTAACTAACAAATAGATAAATAAATAATGTAACACTATTTAAAATTATAGACTTTCAATGCGAAATTCTGAGAGAAGAGTGTACAAAATGAGTAAGGTTTACAATTTGTTTAAGATAGAAATATATGTAAATCTCTATAATAATCTCTGTCCGTGAGTTAAAGTCACTATTCTGTAGTTTAATATAGACAGTCTCAAAAATCAAACGTTCGCAATGAAATCTCTTGTTATCTAAGATCTTAACATTCTCCCAATCAAAGTGATAATTAATTTTCTCTACGTGCAGTAATGACAGAAAGACTAGCTGTAGTTTTTAATATGATGACAATGTTCGAAGATTCAACTTTTATTGTCTCTTGGTTCGTCCAACACAGGAAATCGCGGTGAAACATCGCGATCGCAATGCACGGTTTATGTAAATCGCACATCTCTAACTGCGCGTATCTCCCTAAAGAAAATCCGTCCTGAATATAGAGCAAAACAGTCTCATGCCACTTCGTTCGGCTTCTTCTCTCACGATCGCGTAGACCCTGAGACAATTATTTCGGCAAGCACCGGACACGACAGATGTCCCATTTTCTCTCGCGGAGGATCCTATTTTCGGATCCCGGGTTGTTGGGAACCTCTCGCATGTTCCACCGTCCGATCGCCCGATGCACCGCGTCGTCGGTGCTGTCTGCGATTTTTCGTTTCTCGTCCGTCCGCCGTGTCGATACCTCCGAGTGTCATCGACAGCAACGGCGGTGACGGCGACGACGCCGTGTACCTCATCATGCCTCGTCGGCGACGCCGGATCGCCGCATTCGCGCGCGACCGCCGCCGCGATTCGGAGGAGTCGTCACGGCGGTGTCATCGCAAACGCACCGTTACTAATATCTGTCTTCCGTTTTTTCTTTGCGCAGCCTGCCAAAATGGTTTGGATCACCGTCGACGATCAGGTACCGTCGTTGATCGTGATCGATCTTTTCTTTTCTTTTTGCCACGATTTGTTAAAGTTGTTTGCATTTACTCTTAATTAAGATAATTTCGGTGAATTTGGGTTCTCCAGTTAAAAGTGGAAGATTGGTTGAGTGCGAAAGGATATTTGTTTGTCATGTTGGAAGAGGTGGTAATTTCTCTCGTATTTGCAGCACTGAGGTCGAATTTATTTCACCGAAATTATAATGGTTTCGATGTGTATTCTTATTCTTTTTCCACCGCTTGGATTTTTTTGTTTACGCATGCACACGTGTTCAAACGAAAGAGTTAGTATCGTTCGCATCGTATTTTAAAAATTCTTCGTTCAATATGCGATGCTTATAAAAAGTATGTTGTGACATAGTAAAGATTTTTTTTATATAAAAACATTTTTTATATGTATAATATAAATATATTTTTTAAATATAAAATGTTTTAAAATTATCTAAGTTATTCTTATTTTTTCTATTTATGTGGATAAAAATTATGCAAAAAAAAAGCAAATATATAGGACCATGTTTTATATATAATTACATATACACAGGTATCTGTAATTTTATATATATATATATATATATATATATATATATATATGTTTTTATATCAAAAATTTTTTATCAGAATACTATGTTATAACATATATCACATTTAACATCGATATGATTTAAATCTTCGATGGTAAAGATAAAAAAATGTGTAAGTAAATATAACAATTTCATTTGTGTGTAAATTGATTGTATAGATGTGTGTAAATTAATCGCTGAGTTAATCTTGCTTTTGCCCATACAACGTGCGAATGTATGTATATATGTCGTTCGAAATGGAAATTATTGTGGATCTAACTTCCGTACGTTATTTTATGCAATAAACTTCGAACATTTTATACAATTTGCATTGAATAGAAACTGACTATACTTCTTTTTTTCTTTCGGTTGAATCGTCTTTCAGTTATGAAATAAATTCATTAATTGAAAAAGATGTTTATATAGAGAGTACATCCCAGTTTGGCGTAAAAAGTAAATGTACCAGAATGTTTTTCATTTTTAAATGACGTTTTTTGTAATAAATTTTTTATAATGTAGGAAAACTACATGGAAAATGACATAATATAACGTATAATGTTATAATTTATACAGTTTATACAATTTGTTATTTTATTATGAATGAAATAATTGTACGATATCATATTTTGTTATTTTTTTAATGTCTTAATATATGTTATATTTAATTTTGTAACTTTTTGCACTGTTATCTTGTTAAATAGATTATAATAATGCTATGGTATCGATAAACGTATGAAAGATGATAAAAATATGATATTTAGCCGGTTATTTTTATAGCGTCTTATTGTTTTACTACAATATTACAAGCTGGACTTCCGCGTTGCAATTAATGTCCTCTATAGTATGAGACTATTTGAGCATACATTTGCACAGTGCTAAAAGCAATTCCAGAAACAGTGTAATAAGCGGCGTAGAACTGTGTCACCTTGCTAAGCTCTATATAGAAGTGAAGTGATAAGTGAATGCATGCGTATATATACATACATACACCCACATACACGCACACAAGCATATAGACAGGGTGAGCCAATAAAAATTTTTCACCCTGTTTTTGTAACCGACTGATTTGTGTGAAATTGATAATATTTTTTTAACATATGTAGCATATAGGTTTTATATAAAATCTGATATTATGACATAAATTTTATTTTTCAAGTAGCCGCAAAAAAAAAATTTAATTTTAAAAAATCAAACAATTTTATGAATCACTTTATCGGCTCTTTTCCAAAAGCTAAATGGATAAATGCTATAGAATAATGTCGAAAATGTTTCGCTTAAATTAATCAGATTGAAAAAGAATGAAATGGAATGGTTTTCATTGGCTGTACACATACATACATACATACACGACAGATATAAAAATAATGAATTTATCTCGTGATATATATATATATATATATATATATATATATATATATATATATATATATATATATATATATATATATGTGTGTATGTATTGTGATAAAAATTCTTTATTCTTACATCTATTTTTTTCTTATACATACATCAATACTTGATATACTTGTATATCAATTATTATCAACTGTATGTGTCAAAATTCATAAGTTGGATGTTTTGTAACTGAAACTGTTTTACAATTGTTAAACAAACAAAATTTTTCATATATAATATATGTAAAATATATTCAAATATGTTGAATTTTTCTTTATTATTTTATTTCCAAAATCGAAAGAAACGTAAAATAAAGTATGTAATATGAATACGTAATATGATTCCATAGTTATTCTTCCATGACATCATCATTCTCTCTGATGAATTGAATTGATCTACCTTTTGTCTACATGATATTGAATCTTATTCTGCATTGTTATCTTTTCGAGATTAAAATAATCTTGTCGCAAAAATTATGCATTTGATATGTCTGTCTGATTTTCCAGACGGAAGAAAAATATTTATTATCATGTCAGTGACACGGATTGTAATTAATAATTAATGATGAAATTAAATATTAGATAATTTTTCGGATTTGATTTTTCTCTAACTGGTTGCAAATCGTAAAAATAAACTAATGTAAGAAGAATCTGAAATAAATTTAAATGTTTATTAATTTCTTATAAATGAAAGTTTTTTTTATTTTGAGTTTAAATCGAAGAATTGAAAATTTAAATTAAAAACTACTAGTTACATGGGATTTAAGATACGGAAAAGGTTGAAGATCTAATATCTCTCTACTAGTGCGAAATGTTAAGTATGAATGTATTCACAAAATGTGAATGTTATTTTTTTCGCGATCTATTCTCTTGCAATCGATTGTTCTCCATCTGCAAAACGTGTCTATTTTTGCCATTCTATGTTTGCAGCCAGAAGCAACGGTGCTTCGGAATGTAAGAAGCACGTCTGTGCCGCAACTATTTTTGCTGTACATCACATATTCTATTCGTGATAATCTATCTACGAGACGAGAAGGTCACAAGTATATTATTTCATTCACTAACGTAGTGACCGATAACGTTCTAAAGAAGTAATATGAATCTCCAATTCACATGCATTTGTCGGTTTTATTTTGTTGCAATAAGTTGCAATGCTTTCTTCATGCATGTTAAATTTATTAATGATACTTTTTATTGATATGTTATTATTTTTATTACTAATGTAATTAGCTTATAAATCTCAAATTCATTGGTGCGTCTACCTTTGAATTATGCTGTAAATAACGCATACTCAAACTCAAGTTCAAGTCACATGAAACTTTTTATAGTATTTTTTACACCTAGCCTGACAATTGATAATTTTCTGATTTTATCATTAGTCGGAATTCTTTTTGATCTCACTGAATTTTTACAGATGGCTGGCAAGCCGAATACCCAGGCGTTGTACGCCCAGAGTCAATTGGATCACATGTGCGCTCTAGACATCGACAGCCGAGTATCCTTCGTCCGTTTATCTGGTATCATTTGTACAATCGGTCCCGCATCTAGATCTGTGGAGACCTTGGAGAAGATGATAGAGACAGGGATGAACATTGCCCGATTGAACTTCTCTCACGGATCCCATGAATATCATGCCGAGACCATCGCCAATGTTCGCCAGGCGCAAAAGAATTTGACCACCCGCGCTGGTATTAACATTCCTGTCGCTGTTGCTCTCGACACGAAGGGCCCTGAAATCCGTACTGGTCTCCTAGAAGGCGTACGTAATTACTACATCTAAAATGCAAGACTTAAATTTAATGTGATGGCAATATTTTAAAACCTTACTGTTTCAATAGGGCGGATCAGCTGAAGTTGAATTGGTTAAAGGTCAGACTTTTAAACTGTCCACTGATAAGGCGTATATGGAGAAAGGAAATGCTCAGGTCGTTTATGTTGACTATGAAAATATCTCGAAGGTGTTAAAGGCAGGGAATCGTGTATTCGTGGACGATGGCTTGATTTCTCTCATTGTTTCAGCTGTCAGTAAGTATCTATTTCTTTTTTCTCTTGTTTCTGTGCGTGCATACGTGTGTGAAATAAATTATTAGTAAATTATTTTGTTTTTGAATATATATTTTTTAGTTTAGAATATTTAAAAATTGTAGTTACTTTGAAAACATAAAACTCAAATGTTACAAATTTTTTTATGTATGAAATAGTATTGATGATTTAGTTTAAAATTACAATTTTCATCTGTTATTCTGTGTATCTCGATAATGAGAAATAGCAATATAACAATGAAAATATAAAGATTGTTATCTGATTTATCTTATTTTTAGGTCCCAATTTAATCTCAACGACCGTTGAAAATGGTGGCATGTTGGGCTCTCGTAAAGGTGTGAATTTACCAGGAGTGCCAGTAGATCTTCCAGCAGTGTCAGAAAAAGACAAATCCGATCTTCAGTTTGGTGTTGAACAAGAAGTTGACATGATATTTGCTTCCTTCATTAGAAATGCTGCTGCATTAAGTGAGATCCGTGACATTCTCGGTGAGAAGGGTAAAAATATCAAAATCATATCGAAGATTGAGAACCAGCAAGGTATGACAAATCTCGATGAAATTATCGATGCATCCGATGGCATCATGGTAGCGCGTGGTGACTTGGGAATAGAAATACCACCGCAGAAGGTATTTCTGGCACAGAAGTCTATGATCAGCAGATGCAACAAAGTTGGCAAGCCAGTAATTTGCGCTACACAAATGTTGGAGTCCATGGTGAAAAAACCACGTGCCACGAGAGCCGAAACTTCAGATGTTGCCAATGCCATTCTCGATGGAGCTGATTGCGTTATGCTGTCAGGTAATTCATTTCGATTTATTGATATTAGAAAAATTAAGAATAAAGCAAAATAATATTCCAAGTAAGACGTAATAAATAAAAAATATAATAAAATAAAGTATACTTAAAAACACGTAAAGAAAAAAAAATGAAAAGAAAATAAAAAAAGAAAAAGAGAAGAAAGACATAATAATAGGATGAAGATACACATGACTAAAAATAAAGTCGTAAATGCTTCACATTAAATGCATATGAAATCCATGTTAAATATAAATAATGTAGAGATGCATTCTAATACGATTAGTTGGAACTGAAATTTAATAGATATAAATTAATTTTCTATTAGTAATGGATTAAATATTGGTATATTGTTTTTATTATCGGATAAACAGTTATAAATTTTATCTGGTTACAATTTTAGGTGAAACGGCGAAAGGAGAGTATCCTTTAGAATGTGTTCGCACAATGGCCAACATTTGTAAGGAAGCGGAAGCTGCGATCTGGCAAACTCAAATCTTCCATGATCTATCGAGCAAAGCTCTGCCACCTATTGATGCTACGCATGCTGTTGCTATTGCCTCTGTAGAAGCATCTGTTAAATGTTTAGCTAGTGCTATCATTGTTATTACAACATCTGGTCGATCCGCACATCTAATTGCGAAATATAGACCTCGTTGTCCCATTATTGCGGTTACTAGATTTCATCAAGTTGCTCGACAAGCGCATTTGTATCGCGGAATATTACCGTTGTATTATGAAGGTACGATATCGATAAATAGTTATTTAATGTTTTTTACAGTTACGGAAAAAATTTTAAACTTAATATATATGTATTAACTTGTATAAACTCGGAGAATATAATTGTATGGATTATTGTCGTAATATCCATTCTTTTTAATAGTAACAAGATTTTGTTTTATTATTTTTTTAAAAAACAAATTGTAAAATATTACATACATGTGTTCGTATATGCGTATTCAACATATATAATTTTTATTATGCAGAATCACCATTGGCCGATTGGATAAAGGATGTGGACGTACGTGTACAATATGGATTAAGTTTTGGCAAAAGTCGTGGTTTTATCAAAACTGGTGATTCCGTTATAGTTGTGACAGGATGGCGGCAGGGCTCGGGCTTCACGAATACACTTCGTGTTGTGTATGTAGAACGTGAATTTATTAGAGAAGATCCTGCATGCGCAACGTATAGTGATACCGATTCCTACGATGATTTCTTTTGAATGTTACATGATACTTTAATTTATCTATTTGTATATCTCTTGATTTAGTTTAACAATAATTATACGAGTATTTATCAAATATTATTAGTTTACACATTTACGATAATTAAGATAAATGACTAAGTATATAAATGTAATTACATGCATTGTTTTTATATCATAACAGAAATATATTTTATATGTAGTAGAGATAAATATGTTGATTGATATGTATATATTATATTTTATTTAAATATATATCGGTTTTATAAGAGTCGAGATAATTCTAATATTATTTGTGTTTCAGCATATTGTCTTCTTAAGATATAATTTGTGAAATTAATTCAAGTATAGTTATTTGCTTACTGTATTATCAATATTGTGTTTTTGGCAATAATACGTCCGATTATTTATGTTAATTGATGTTTTTTTGTTTTCAGGTCTGCTGACTAAACTCGCATTGTACTGGAAACTTACAAGAAGCATAGTCTTCGTGGTTGTAGATATAATAATACAAGAAATTACAGAATAATATTTAAACATGTACGTAATTGTATATGATTCTTCTATGAGTTCCATTAAATACAGTTATATGATACTAATCTTAATAGTGAACCCAGTATTATTTTATCGTTGAAACACATAACTATATAGAGAAATAAAAAATATGAATACATGTACACGTGTGTGCGCGTAGGCGCATATATTTAATGTTAGACAAACAATTCAATGATATACCTGCATAATGAATAGACAAACAGTTCTAAGATTAATATAAATTATCGAATGTCGAATTGTCGTATTTCTGTATAGAAATAAAGATCTTTATTTTGCACTATTGTATATTCAATTACCAGTTTATAATTTATAATAAATAATACATTACAAATATAAATTTGTAATATATATTTAATTTTTAATCTTTATCCGGCGTATAGATAAAATTTTGAAAATTTTGAGTATATAGAATATTAAATAACGTACAGATCGAAGATATCATTGATGCCATTTTACTTAAAATTGTTTTTCTCCGATTATATGTATATATATATATATATATATATATATATATATATATATATATATATATATATATATATATATATATATATAGAGCGGACTTTTCATAATCAAGAAAAATTATCCAGGATTAATAAACTTTAATATTATTTCGTCAGTATATGATATAATGTAACTAATGCTCTGTGTCGACTGAAAAGTAACCTTGGCAGAATAAAATTTTCTATACTATATCATTCGTCGTTAGTATTATTTAAATAAATTAGTATTCTTTAAGTTCCTTTTTCCTTCTTCTTAACGATAATGGTATTAGTATTATTTATGTTATTAATGTACTACAAATTATAAGACTATCCTAGCTTCGCTATTCTAAATTGACTATTCTACTGCGTTTCAAATTCGACAAAAATAGTATAGCTTTGCATATACCTAGATAGGAACGCATGCACAGAAAAATTTTAGCATATTAATTTAAAAATGTATAATGTATAATATACTGTGTAATAAGTCTAAATTTAACTTTTATTAAAATCATTAATTCTAAATTTAGTGTAACACTTCAATCTTGATTTTATTTTAAATTATTTTTAAAAATTAATATTAATCAAGTTTTGTCATAATCAAATTAATAAATATCATTTACTTAATATTAATTTTTTAAAATAATTTTGAAAAGAGATTAATGATAAACATATTAAAGATGATCTTTTAAATTAATTTAATTTAAACTTTTATTATAATCTATCATTTTTAAGTAAGTCTTTTATTTTAATTATAATTTTAATTATAATTAATTATAATAATTTAATTATGATCTTATCTCCGGTAGTACAAATAAGAATTTTCCCATTTCATTTACAATAAAATAATAAACATTATTTCTAAATTTCTACAACAATATATTATTTATGCTCTTTTTACTTTACAAAAAATTACACCTCATCTAGTTACAATATTAATCTACCTAATTTTACTCTTATGCTCTATCGTTCCTCTATACATAATAATAAATTTAATTAACTTTAAACTCTTACTCCTTAATCATTTCAGATAAATGATTTTATTAATGTTTATAAAAAATATTTTATATATTATTTTCTTTAAATTAGTGTATTAATAAATACGCTACACATGAGCTGACTTATTTATTTAATAGTGTGTATCTATTTATCGTAAATTATTATTTATATCATTATATATATATTTATTTATATAATTGCAAATATTATTACATATGTTACTTATATTATCACATATATTTACATTATCATTGCAATTTTTTAACTCATCTCAAATCTTTTATCTTTGTGTTGTGTCCGATTTTTGAATAATGAACATTCATAGCGCATGAGCATGTAGATACGATGCGCCCGAATGACAATGTTCGACATCTCGAGAATTTTACATATCCAGGCATTTGTGCCGATCAGTTACAAAGTAGAATACCGAACCGAACTATAGAGTACATAAGTGACCTTTTAGAAAGAAACTACAACGCAACGATCTTTTTTCCAAGCACAATTGCAGACTCGTCGTACAATTACTCGTTTTACGTACAGTCTCTTAGCGGTGAAACATAAATCAAGAAATGGATACAAATATTGTACGCGACATTTTCATCTTGAAGTCAATGAATATCATAGTGGGGGGATTATTGGTGAATTTGTTGGAGTCTTATTTACCTTTATTCATGAAACGTCTCTTCCTCTATGGCAAATATAGTACAATATCGCCCTACACATTAGCAGCAACGTTCGAAGTCCCCAAAAGGTAAATTAAAAAGTAATATGTATATTATTTCTCATAAAAATTAGATAATAGACTATAATTTAATAATAATTCATAGTATTAAAGATATCAGGTTTAAAATGTCGAGTATTGTGTATTCTTTCATCTAATAATCGAATTTGAATTATTAAAAATATTTTTAGATGGTTTAGACATTTTTATATTTTTTGTGCACCAGCAATGACTATTACTCTTTGCTTGGTTCTTTACAAATATCTTTATAATACAAATATACCCGAAATTGTGTTTACATTGTTAGACACATTATTAGGAGCATCAAGGAAACCATTAAGTATGTCTTTTTAAAATATTTTTTGAATATATTTACTGAACGTTTTTTATAAACATTAACATAGAGATATAATTAAACAATTATTTTTTTAGTACCAGCAGAAGATGCGATTCTGGCTTTTGTCATATATAATATACATTGTTGGAAAAGGCTATACGAATCACATTATGTTAGTGTATTCAGTAATCAGACAATGCATTTTATCTATTATTTATTCGGATATACACATTATATTGGAATAATATTATGTATAATAGGCGAATCCGAAGGATTTGTTAGAGGTATATGTTTAAAAATTAGGAAATATTAAATATATTACTTTCTCTTATAATATATATACACATGTGTATAAGCATATGCCATATTTTTTTGTAGGTTCGTACGCGAATATGAATTTGCACAATGTAACAACTATAAAACTAATTTGTGCTCTTATATGTTTATGGTCGTCATATATCCAGTTAAAAACCAATTTTATTCTTGCAAATTTACGTAAAAATACGCATGGCGATGTTGTATCTCTTGAGTATAAAATACCGTTCGATGGTTTATTTAAATATATAACAGGTCCATTGCCATTACTAGAGATACTTGTATATTTAATGTTGTCTGTAATTCTTTGGCCAGCCTCTACGTATCATTACATTACTTATTGGGTTATAGCAAATCAGGTAAGAAATAGAATTCAACAAGAAATATTATATTTTCTTGAGAAAAAGAGGAAAAGGTAAAATGAAATGTATAAATGATTCTTTTTAGGTGGAATGTGCATTTATGGCTCATCAGTGGTACCGTAACACATTCGAAAATTATCCAAAAGAGAGAAAAATTTTAATTCCTTTTATATGGTAGAACTCTGCTATTAAAGAAATTATATATTATTCATTAAAAATATTTAATAATTTAAGTAATTATAATATGCATGTAAAGTAATATGTACGCACTGAATAAATAAATTCAATAAATTTTCACTCTTAGTTTAAATACATATTTCTGTACAATACCTGTAGGAATTGCTTTGAGCTTTGTTTTTAAATTTTTCTATCGGCCGACTGTAAGCGTTGCGTAGCAGCTGTAACTAAATAGAACAAATGGTCTATCATTACGACTATGGATCATATTTTCTATTACAGTAGAGGATCGACGAGCCGCAGGAGAAAAATTCCGCACAGCACGATATCCATTTGTACTATCGGTGCAACGATTTTTAAATTAATAAGAATAAATTTATGTTTTTTAAATTAATAAGAAAATATTCTTAAATGTTATATATTTAAAATATTCTTAAATGTTATATATTTACATTATATATTACATTCGTGGTGTATCACAGACCGTCCGTACCAAGCTTTTTGTTTGAAAACAGTACGTCACAATACGTTAGTATTATTTAAGTCCCTCTTTCCTTCCTTCTAACAATAATAATATTATTATTTGTAACAACAATAATAGTATTATTTGTTATTAATATACAAATTATATGACTATCCTAGCTTTACTATTCTATTGCGTTTCAAATTCGACAAAAATAGTATAGCTTTGCACATACCCAGATAGGAACGCATGCAGAGAAAAATTTTAGCATTTTTAATTTTAAATTAAATTATATAACGTATAATATACTGTGTAATAAGTCTAAATCTAACTTTTAAAATCATTAATTTTAAATTTAATTATTATAACATATAGTAATCTTTAAAAAATTGATGTCCAAAATAAATTCTTATATAATTATATAATTAGTGCGAATGATTTTAGCACAATTGTTACTGAATACATTTCAGAAATTTTGTAATTATCGTAAAAATCGTTACAGCATAAAATTATACAATTATTATTCAAGTAATAATAAATTTTTTATTTTTTAATAAACTTTTCTTCAAAATTTTCTCAATATTTATTAATTATTTATTAATTTTAACATTCTTTTTCAGTAAAAGATATGCGTTTTGCAGAATCACCTTATGACAATTATTGCAAAATGCTGTGAATGGAAAGAAGTAATAATTGTGCATTTATTACAAACGTTTTTTATCTGGTAGTTGCTAACTGAAGAATATGCGTAATTTTCATGCAAAATTATTACAGTTATTACAAATAACTCAGTATATGTCCAGCTTTGACACATTCTCTTACTTGATTATTTAAACGTATATGAGTAAAAATTATGCATGTAAATTACTACAAACTAAATTTAGATATGTATAGTAATGTATCTCGAACTATGACATCAGCTTTAATGATTAATTTGTTAGTCATTATCAAATGATGTCATAGTTCGAGATACATTACTATACATATCTAAATTTAGTTTGTAATAATTTACATGCATAGTTTTTACTCATATACGTTTCGATCTTTACTCATATACGTTTACTCATATACGATCTCTTTAAAACAGTTGTTTGTAAAATTTGCTACAGTCAATACACATATAAGGGCCCAATATAGGTACGTTTCTATTTGAAAATTGAAGTTATTTCCGGTTTCGGTCACTTGTTTTTTTTTCTGAAAAACCGTAGTTTACAGTTTCCTCTTTAATTTTTTTTACGCATCTCTATGACATTCTGTTTTCAAACAAAAACGGACGAGCTTGGACGGCCTGTGATACATCACAAACGTAATATATAATGTAAATATATAACATTTAAGAATATTTTCTTATTAATTTAAAAAATCATATAAATATATGAATTAAATTACTTTTCGTTGTTGCAGTGACTTTGTCTTGACTTTGTGTGTACAAAGTAGAACACCAAACCGAAATGTAAAGTACATGAAAAGCCTTTTAGAGAGAAACTGCAACGCAACGATCCTCTTTCCAAGCGCAATTATAAACTCGTAATACGTGCAGTCTCTTAACGTTGAAACATAAATTAAGAAATGAATACAAATATTGTGCGCGATATTTTCATCTTGAAGTCAATGACTATCATAGTAGTGAGATCATTCCTGAATTTGCTGGAACCTTATTTACCTTTATTCATAAAATGTCTCTTCTTCTATGGCAAATATAATACAATATCGCCCTACACAATAGCAGCAACGTTCGAAGTGCCTAGAAGGTAAATTAAAAATAATATATAAATTATTTATCATAAAAATTAGATAATAGACTATAATTTAATAATAACTTGTAGTATTGAAGATATCAGGTTTAAAATGTCGAGTATTGTATTCTTTCATCTAATAATCGAATTTGATTTATTAAAAATATTTTTAGATGGTTTAGACATTTTTATATTTTTTGTGCACCAGCAATGACTATTACTCTTTGCTTGGTTCTTTATAAATATCTTTATAATACAAATGTACCCGAAATTGTGTTTACATTGTTAGACACATTATTAGGAGCATCAAGAAAACCATTAAGTATGTCTTTTTAAAATATTTTTTGATTATATTTGCTGAACGTTATTCTACAAACATTAACATAGAGATATAATTAAACAATTATTTTTTTTAGTACCAGCAGAAGATGCGATTCTGGCTTTTCTCATATATAATATACATTGTTGGAAAAGACTATACGAATCATATTATGTTAGTGTATTCAGTAATCAGACAATGCATTTTACCTATTATTTACTCGGATATACACATTATACTGGAGTAATATTATGTATAATAGGCGAATCCGAAGGATTTGTTAGAGGTACATCTTTAAAAATTTGGAAATATTAAATATATTATTTTCTCTTATAATATATATATATATATATATATATATATATATATATATATATATACACATGTGTATATGCGTATGCCATATTTTTTTGTAGGTTCGTACGCGAATATGAATCTGCACAATATAACGACTATAAAACTAATTTGTGCCCTTATATGTTTATGGTCGTCATATATACAGTTAAAAACCAATTTTATTCTTGCAAATTTACGTAAAAATATGCATGGCGATGTTGCATCTCTTGAGTACAAAATACCGTTCGATGGTTTATTTAAATATGTAGCAGGTCCATTGCAATTACTAGAGATACTTGTATATTTAATGTTGTCTGTAATTCTTTGGCCAGCCTCTACGTATCATTACATTACTTATTGGGTTATAGCAAATCAGGTAAGAAATAGAATTCAACAAGAAATATTATATTTTCTTGCCCTGGTAAAAGTAAAATTTGAAGCGTAAGTCGAATGTAAGGGAAGGGTGATAGAAGCGTGAACAAAACGTCTAGGAAGCGAAAATTGAAACACCGGAGCGTAAAAAAAGCGTAAAGAAATTTTAACGCTTTTTTTTATTACTCCGGTGTTTCAATTTTCGCTTTAGACGTTTTGTTCACGCTTCTATCACCCTTCCCTTACATTCGACTTACGCTCCAAATTTTATTTTCACCAGGGTGAGAAAAAGAGAAAGAGGTAAACTAAAATGTAGAAATGATTCTTTTTAGGTGGATTCTGCATTTTTGGCTCATCAGTGGTACCGTAAAACATTTGAAAATTATCCAAAAGAGAGAAAAATTATAATTCCTTTTATATGGTAAAACTCTGCTATTAAAGAAATGATATATTATTCATTTAAAACAATATTTAATAATTTAAATAATTATAATATGCATGTAAAGTAATATACGCACTGAATAAATAAATTCAATAAATTTTCATTCTTAACTTAAATACATATTACTACCTAGACAGCACAAAATCTCCAAAATATGTCTTATAAACATTCTTAGAATATAGGAACGTTTTTAGAATGTTTTAATGTTTTTCATGACAAAGTCTACGTATATTAATCACTGGGGCAATCACTGTCTCAATGTTCAAACGATACATACAAATAAATAATATAAATGTTATAATTGGAATAAAGCAATTTTAATTTTAAGTATTTGTAATTATAGTTTCCAGATTTGCGACCCCGATTTAAAAATTTTGAATATCAATACTCGATATCCCGGGGCATGATGGCGCCTCTCTCATAATCACGAAAATTTACCCACGGTTGATAAGCTTTAATATTATCTCGTCGGTAATCACGCAAATGATCACGCGCGTGTATATAGGAGCGCCAGCTAGTGAGTTCCAGCTAAAATGTGAACACGTCATTTTGTTCCATTCCCAGTGTTGTTGTTAGGACCGTATAGCGGGTTTAGGGGGAGTTTGTAATATTTTTGAGATATTTTGATTGATTTTTTATTGAATTCCCGATGATTTCCATACGCAGGAAATAGAAGATTCTGCGGACGCACGTGTCCCAAAAGTGACAATTTTACCTAAAAATTTTTAGATGGACACTAGAATTTAGCAGTAAGTTAATGAAATTTATACGAGTTCGAATTATTTATATACGCAATGAAACGTAAAATAATCTGTCGTATGGCACTTACATGATTAATGTGTAAATATTAATTATTTAATGGGTATTTTTTATCTAATTTAATGAGAAATAACCTTATTGTAGACTATGGAAACATCGGACAGATCAGCAGAGCCTGCTAAGGTCGCCGAGGAAAGTGAAAACGTACGTATCTACAATTTTGATAAGATAAGAAATCATCTTTTCATTTATATCTATTTATTGATTATACTCTCATTTGGTAAATGAGAAATTCTGTGCTATTAATTTCATTAATGACATTAAATTAATGCGTTGTAATAAACCTAACTATGAATGACTAATTGCTACAGTCTTGTATCTATGTTCACTTTAACTCTTATACTAATGGGTATCGTTCATTTGTAAATCTATTTACAATTTCGTTGCACACAGTGTGACGAGATCATCAAAGGCTACGTAGAGCCTAGATTTGAGTGTCCCATTTGTCTAACATGGCTGCGCGATCCGGTTTTAACATCCTGTGGCCATAAGTTTTGTTCTCAGTGCATTTACACTTGGCTTAAGTAAGTTGTATCTCATTTAATCAGGGTTATGTGGTTATATATAAGTTGACTTGGTCATTGTAAATTATCAGGAAAGAAGGCGCTTGCTGTCCAGTTGATAGTCAGCCTTTAAAGTCCGAGAATCTCTTCCCAGATCTTTACACTACTAGAGAGATATCTCAGAAACGTACAAGTTGTATTTATCAACAGTTTGGTTGTCAAGTAAAATTATCTCCTGTGGATATGGAAACACATATCACTCAATGTACCTACAAGCAAGACCTTTCGGAGCCTCGAGGTATATTTTATATAATTAAAAATATACAAATCGCTCCAATTTTCTTTCAACATATTCTCATAATTGTCTGACAGTACAAAATACTAGTGCAATGTCTGTGGAATCGAAATTATGGGATGCACCTTTAAAGAATGGGATTGCAGACAAGGAAGAGCCTTCTCCCGATTGGCAACAATTACTTAAGTAATTTAAATACAATTTTATAAATATCATGTTTATATCTGCTGAAAAACATGTGGAAGTTATAAACTTTATTTCTAGAAATCTGTACGAAAGGATAGTAATTTTGGAACAGGAAAATCGTGAACTCTCTATAACAGTATCTAATCAGAAAAATCAACTCGCAGCTATGTGTCTACGAAATTGTAATGGAGTTTAT
Source organism: Tetramorium bicarinatum (assembly GCA_928718305.1). Lineage (NCBI taxonomy): Eukaryota > Metazoa > Arthropoda > Insecta > Hymenoptera > Formicidae > Tetramorium > Tetramorium bicarinatum. The sequence goes on along the minus strand of OV788324.1, from coordinate 6,969,595 downwards.
ATATGGAGACTGAAATCCTTCCAAGAAAAACTTGAGGCTATGACCAACGATCCTCTAAAAATGTTTTATAGTCCAGGTTTTTATACAAGTTCAAACGGATATAAGATCTGCGCGAGGATTAACATATCGTCCAAGGACCCCGATTATTTGTCTTTTGTTTTACATATTATGAAATCAGAAAATGATGATGCCTTGGACTGGCCATTCAATGGCACAATGTTCTTCGCGTTAGTACATCCGCAAGATTCGGAGAAAAATATATGCGAATTAACGTCATCAAAACCAGATCTTGAGGCATTCCGAAAACCTATGTGCGAATTGAATAAACGCAGTTTCGGCTATACAGAATTTATACGTTTACGTGATATAACTGATTTTCTACAGAATGATACTCTAATTTTTAGAATAGAAGTTCATCCAATATGTTTGAGATACATAGTATGAATAATCTATTTACATTCTTCGTTAAAATATATTTTTACAACATTTAATATTTTTATAGCAATTATGTAGATATAAACATAGTGTATGGACTAAAATTAAATGACTATACCTATGCAAAATATGTAATAATCTTTTTTTATATCAAGCTTTATAAATGTTGATTAGTAAATTTGAAGAAATTGATAAAATAGAAATTTGTGTACTCATTTAAGCATTATATTTAATATTTGTAAAAAAGTTATTTTCGATTAACTTTTTGATAAAGTTTGTTTAATTTGTCAGAGATTCTTTAAAGATTAATGTAAACTTTGCAAAAAGTATTATATAACAAATTAGAAATGTACTTGAATTTTTTAGTATGGAATTGTATTTATTTATTAATAAATCACTTTTCTATTATATTTTATTTTATACCTTATACCTAACAAGGATCCCCACGGAAGTGATCCTAAGCGATTTTAATAAGCTTTCAATATATTATAATAAGGAACATATTTTTTAAATATAATGTTCATATGTTTGTTTAAAGGGTGAAACACTCATTTGAAAAAAAATTGATATTTTTCTTTTGAAACGAAAACTATAAGAGATAGAAAAAAGTTTTAAATAAAAATTAAATGGTTTTGAACTGTACTTTGTAATAGTGTTTTTAAAAAATAAAAAAAAATTTTTTTTAATATTTCTCCTACCATTAATTTTTGTTTCAAAATTTTGAATTTTTCTAAAAACAAAATTAAAGTGTATGTCTAAAAACGAAATAAAAATGTAATACGAATCCAACCATGTATGGTAAAATTATTTTCCGACATACGAATATTCAATGCATGATTTTACTCAACTAATTCCGACATACGTTATCAATAAATAATTACAAATAATTACAAACGCAAGTTATCAATACTCGTCCCTACTTCCTTTTTTACGTAGCACATGCTATTAGCATCTTTTTTTGTAAAATGACTTTAGAGACAAACACATTCGTGTTTTGCATTCTGCATAATATCACATACAGAAAAACATTTACGTAATACTTGAATACAATAAGATTGTAGTGTTATCACAATATAAATTGGAAAACAGCAACGATCCGAAGTGCACGCGCGAAATGTAAGTTTCTTTTGCAATATAGCCGTACATGTTGCAGTATCTAGTATCTCAAGATTGTGTGATATGGACGTATCTTGTGCAAAGAGTATATTTCATCGATCGAATTCTTCGTAATTCGGCGCAACAAAGTTACTTTTCGAAATCTGTGTTTTACGATTTAAAGTGAGTTTGACAATGAATCTTCAGGTTTCCAAAATTCAACTGCTCTTCCTTTATATTCTATTGGAATGTTATCATTTATATAGGAAATTTTTTTTAATTTTCTAAAAGCACTATATTATAAAGTATTCTTCAAGCCATTTAACTTTTATTCAGAACATTTTTTTCTATCTTTTATAGTTTTCACGATATTCGCTTTAAAAGAAAAATACCGATTTTTTTCAAAGGGATGTTTCACTCCCTAAACAGGCGTATAGACACGTATAAAAAAATATGTGTCCCTTATCTGGATTACAACATATTCAAAGCTCATAAAAATTGGAAGGGGACACGTTCCTGGGATTCCTTTTAAGATGGGGCAATTCATTTTATTTAAACTCAATGATATTTTTGAAGATTCTCCATAAACATAAATTTGAAAAAGTATAGAAATAAGATTTCAAAAATCAGATTGTAATAATATATCTAATCTCACAATGCAAATGTATGAATTAGAACGTCACGAACCGGAAATAAATTCTTACATATTAAATATTAAAATAAATTACTTATTTTTCCATCTTTGTTGGATAAGTAAATAATATTTAGATGTAAGTAACGTTGGGAGAGAAAAATTTTCAATGATATATTGTTTGTGTGTGTGTGTATTGTGTCGTTAGGAGGAAGGAAAGAGAGACTTAAATAATATTTTTAAGTATAAAATGTAATTTTAAGTCCCTCTTCTTTTCCTTCTAACGATAAAGATATTAGTATGTCTAAATTAAATTAAAATACGATTATGTATCTTGAACGGACTATGAACATCAGATTTAATGATTAGTTTCTTTTAGTTATTTGATATCTCTTTAAAACAGTCGTTTGTGAGATTTGTGCTACAGTAAATACGTATACATATTATACATATAAGGAACTTATTTATTTCGATCAGATATATTTGTCATTCAATATAGATATGTTTCTATTTGAAAATTAAAGTTTTTTTCCGGTTTCGGTCACTTCTGGACCGCCCCCCCCCCTCTCCCGAAAACCTGTTGCATCGATTTTAGTTTCCCCTCAAATTTTTTTACTCATTTTTATGACATTGTTTTCGAATAAAAAGCTTGGTACAGACGATCTGTGATACATATTGAATGTAATATATAATTTAAACATATAACATTTATGTAAAATTTATGACTACTTTCTTATTAATTTAAAAAAAATTTATATAAATATATGAATTAGATTACTTTTTTCGTTGCAGTGACCTGACATTGTGTGTACAAAGTAGAACACCGAACCGAACTATAGAGTAGATGAAAGGCTTTCTAGAGAGAAACTGCAGCGCAACGATCCTCTTTCCAAGCACAATTGTGATTCGTCACAGAGTCACTCGTCTTACGTGAAGTCTCCTAACGTTGAAACGCAAACCAAAAAATGGATACAAATATTATACGCGACATTTTCATATTAAAGTCAATGAATATCATAGTGGCAGGATTATTGGTGAATTTGCTGGAGCCTTATTTACCTTTATTCATGAAACGCCTCTTCCTCTATGGCAAATATAGTACAATATCGCCCTACACATTAGCAGCAACGTTCGAAGTCCCCAAAAGGTAAATTAAAAAGTAATATGTATATTATTTTTCATAAAAATTAGATAATAGACTATAATTTAATAATGATTTATAATATTAAAGATATCAGGTTTAAAATGTCGAGTTTTGTGTATTCTTTCATCTAATAATCGAATTTGAATTATTAAAAATATTTTTAGGTGGTTTAGACATTTTTATATTTTTTGTGCACCAGCAATGACTGTTACTCTTTGCTTGGTTCTTTACAAATATCTTTATAATACAAATGTACCCGAAATTGTGTTTACATTGTTAGACACATTATTAGGAGCATCAAGAAAACCATTAAGTACGTCTTTTTAAAATATTTTTTGAATATATTTACTAAACGTTATTCTATAAACATTAACATAGAGATATAATTAAATAATTATTTTTTTAGTACCAGCAGAAGATGCGATTCTGGCTTTTGTCATATATAATATACATTGTTGGAAAAGGCTATACGAAACATGTTATGTTAGTGTATTTAGTAATCAGAAAATTCATTTTGCCGTTTATTTAATCGGATATATACATTATATTGGAATAATATTATGTATAATAGGCGAATCCGAAGGATTTGTTAGAGGTACATCTTTAAAAATTTGGAAATATTAAATATATTATTTTCTCTTATAATATATATACACATGTGTATATGCGTATGCCATATTTTTTTGTAGGTTCGTACGCGAATATGAATCTGCACAATATAACGATTATAAAACTAATTTGTGCCCTTATATGTTTATGGTCGTCATATATACAGTTAAAAACCAATTTTATTCTTGCAAATTTACGTAAAAATACGCATGGCGATGTTGCCTCTTTTGAGTATAAAGTACCGTTTGATGGTTTATTTAAGTATGTAGCAGGTCCATTGCAATTACTAGAGACGATTATATATTTAATGTTGTCTGTCATTCTTTGGCCAGCCTCTACGTATCATTACATTACTTATTGGGTTATAGCAAATCAGGTAAGAAATAGAATTGAACAAAGAATGTTATATTTTCTTGAGAAAAAGAGAAAGAAATAAAGTGAAATGTATAAATAATTCTTTTTAGGTGGAATGTGCATTTTTGGCTCATCAGTGGTACCGTAAAACATTCGAAAATTATCCAAAAGAGAGAAAAATTATAATTCCTTTCATATGGTAAAACTCTCCTATTAAAAAAATGATATATTATTTATTTAAAACAATACTTAATAATTTAAATAATTATAATATGCATGTAAAGTAATATGCGCACTGAATAAATAAGTTCAATAAATTTTCATTCTTAGTTTAAATACATATTTCCGTATACTACGTCTGTTTTATTGTACAATAGTATTAAATATGGATTTATTTGTGTTACATACAATATAATGAACATGATACAACATTTATAACAATATAACTTTTTACCCTTTGTTTGTAGAAAGAATCTTCCTAATTTTATATCGAACTGCCAAATGTTTTTTGCTTCAATGAATAATGCATGAAGATATTTTTTTTTCTACACCTATTTAGTTACTTGAACAGTAAACTGAAACAGACAAAATTATTCTTCCCTGGGATACAAATATAATGATAATTCTTATAAATATTCAAGTATGAAGCATGATGATATTGAAACTTTTTCACTTTTTCAAATATCATCATGCTTCAAAATATTAAATTTATTTGTAAGTAAAGATAAAAAATTTACAACGCGTACCTGTACGGATAGCCTTGAGCTTTGTTCCTAAATAATGACAAAAGAAGACTAAAGAAAATTGCGACTAATCCCGCACCTATCACAGCTAGTATCTTACGCTTCTTAACGTCTCCTTTACGAGCTGCAGCCTCAGTCATCAAGATCATTCCTAATACCACTGCTCCATCTTTTTATTAAGATAATTAAGGTCTATATCGCAATATAAAATGTATAAACCCAATTTTTCTATATCTTTATGTAGATTGGCTTTCATAAAGTTATATCTCAATATATCAAAAGGATACTCATGACCATAACAATATACGTTTCCACTATAAACTGTCCTTGAGAAGATCCATGAATATAAGCTACATTGCCATTTGGTAATTTATGAAAGAAAGGTGGTCCTCTGATATGATTCCACATTTGTCCAGAAGTCATATTTATGGCAAAGAACTGGAAACGAGAAAATTAAAATTATTTGTTACGTCGAAAAAGAAGAAATGGAGAAAAAACACTTACCAAAGCACAGAATCCCCACAGATTTTTGTTGTAAATGAAATCCAAGTTGTTACGTCTGAGATACAGGCCACCTCCTACGATAACTATGAGCATTCCCAATCCTACCGTGCCAGAATAATTTGGTGGTCTAAATACTCTAATCTGTAACCAATAATAAGATCAGAGTAAAATTTAATCGAGTAAAAGATATATGTTATGTAACAAATCGTGGTACCACTTTAATATAACAAATGCAAACTGATACAACAACAGTAACAGTATTACCTGGATATCTGTACGTTCACCAATCCATTTCGCTATTGCTTCCGCACCGAATCCTACTCGCTGGATATCCATAGTATCGGCAGCCTTTGGTTTACCTTTGGGCGGGAAATGCATGTATACTGGCGCAGTATTCAACTTCATCTATGATAGAAAAAAGATTTTCGCATTAATTATGTCTTCTCGCGCTCTCGTATCTGCTACTTACCAACCGAAAGACGTCGGAACCTTCATCGAAATCAATAGAGGCGAAGAACAACTTGTTGGAGTACAATGGAGAATATCGGAAGGAATTGGCCACTATTGTGAACTCGTCGTTGGCATGCCTAAAATTATTGTACACGTCCATAGACTGTTCTCAGCGACGACTCGTTCAAGCAGTAAACGCGAATCAGCTCACCTGCAAATCTGACATTGTCTTTGAGGCGCCATGGCGGTAAACATAACTATGACAGAATAATTCCTCGGGGGAGTTTTTATGTACTGCTTAAACTTCGACCCGTTGAATTTCAGCACCGATTTCTTTATAGCCATCTCAGTCAGCTGCTGAACGCGCTCCGCCAGGGAGGTGCCCTGGTTCTGCAAGGAAAGATTAACATTTCAGGTGCCGCACTCATATTGAGAGTCATATTGAGAGCTGGCCGCAAGTGAAGCACGAAATATACGAAGAGGCCCTCACGTTTTTCGTTCTGTATTGACAGACGACATAGCTCAAAACGGAGAGGAGGATCAGTGCGACGTGGAGGTTGTATCTCATCGTGAATCGGGAACACCTGGTACGTTGCGAATAGACTCAACGGAGCCGGGCGCATCAGCGGCCACTGATCGCGCGAGCCACGATAACGCGCGCCAGGTCCGTCGAGTACACGTGGCACACGTCGCGCACGTATTCCACGAATACGGGTCAAGCTCGCGCGAGGTTGGGACTCGCCGAGTTACCAACGACGAATCGAACGCGAGAGCTCGGCTAGGAGCAGTTCTTCCTTCTGCCGCGTTCACAACGCGCGTTTTCGTCCGCGTCGAACGTCGCGCGGAGTTCCATCCTTTTTAACCTCTCTGCAGATCTTTACATGTTTATTGCAGATTAATTTTAATCCTTTGAGAATCAGTTCTTTTTTTGCCAGAAGAAAATTTATTCCAATGAATTAGAGTCCAATATAATTTTTTGTTAATTCAAAAGTTTAGTAAAGTAAGGTTCTCTTTAAAGGGCCACCAGTCCTCAAAGGGTTAACTTACTTTTCATCCACTCATAGATAGTCCTTATTGAAGTTCTTATTTCTTAAAGAAGATCTATGAGTATTGGTGTTCATCTTCTAATTCTAAGAATTATATCTATTTCTAGCAATTTAGATTAACTTTAATCTCGGTTTAATTTACTTTTTATCTCTTTCTAGTACCAAAAACTAGAAAAATTAAGTTAAACTGAGATTAAAATTAATCTGCGTTGGTAAAAATGGACATTAGAAAAAGATAAAAAGTACATTAAACCAAGACTAAAATTAATTAATCTACACTGATGGAAATGGACCTAAGAGTTTTTAGAGGGCGTTAGAAAGAGAAGGAACGAGGAGCAAAAAGTGCACGCAAAATAAACGGGTTTTAACACGTGGCTGGAATCACTATGTATCTTGATTTACTTCCTAATTTTATTTTCTCTCTTTGTTCCGTGTTCGATAGTACGCGCATCGAAGGATTTGCAGTTATTTATGTTTGCGTCCGAAAAGAATATCATATTTAAATGCCGGAGGGAAGGGGGGGGGGGGGGAAGAAAAATCGGAAAACGTAAACAAATATCTTCGTTTTGCTTCCATCTTGTGTATTTGAGACAAATGTATTCAGGATTTCTGCATAACCTGTGAGAACGAGAGAGAGAGAAAGAGAATGAAAAAGAAAGAAGAGAAAAATCACGAAAAGATACGCGCAGAAAAGTTGAGCGAAGAGAGGATCTAATCTGGCCAAAACAGTCAGTCAGCAACAAGCACGTGCATCAAGTGGGCTCGCGCGCTCATTGGTCACTTCGGTGGCGAATCGCCGTCGCGCTCAAGGTCAAGTAACCGCCGTTTCAAATTGAAATAACCGATCCGGCGAGTCGGGTGAAGTTCGTGGAGCCCGTGCAGTGCTGAAGGCGCGCAGTGTTCGGCGCGATCGAGCGCGGTCCGCATCGGTTTTGTCTTCTCGGCGCGAGCGGGTGACGTGAGCGAGAACGGAACGACGGACGGTCGTTCGACGGAGCAGCTCCTCGGCGAGTCCGTCGTCGGCGTCCTCGTCGACGCGGGAAGGCGAGCCTACGTGCACGTGTACGCGCGCGCGCGCGCGCACGCGACGTTGACGCGACGAGATGTCCTTCTCCAAGGCGAGGATACAGCGGTTCAACGAACTTGGGAGTAAGTTGTTTGTTGTAGCGAGTTGTCGCGGCGTTGCTCGTTTGCCTCTACCTGTTGCACGCCGGCCGATTTTACCTCGTCGCCGATCAGTTTCGCCACCTCCCTGGTGGAACATCCCTCTACGGGTTTCTGTTGCCGGAAGGTTGATGCAACTCGCGATTTTCGATTGCATCGGTGCACGACACGCGTGACATTTTGGCGGCTTTTCCTCTTTCTTCACCTCTGGATAATTAGTGACTGCGTTCGGTAGAGAAAGCTGCTCTGCAAAAATTCGCCCCAGAGCATCAGTTACATCTATGTTATAATTTCATACTCAGTAATATAAATGTAATCTAACGTTGTTAGATTACATTTATATTGTTGAGTGCGTAATTATGACAAATGTACCCTAACAGCACAAAACTTGCAGTTATATTGCAGCAATGTTGCAATAAGATTACAATCTTGCAGCAATATTACTGCAATATAACTGCAAGTTTTGTGCTGTATGGGTAATGTAACTGATACTCCGTGTCGACTGGAATGAATCTGATTGGCGCTCTTAGATTCGGTTAAGATTAAGAGCGTATACGCCAATCGGATTCACTATTTTTACAACAGTTGCAAAAGAGTTGTTTTTCTGCTGAATGCATCTGATGTTTATGATTGCAATTTGTACATACAATTTGTTGTATCTGTTGTTAGAGCTTGTGTAATTTTGGAATACAGAACAGTACTTTTGCTATAATAATATTAAGTCAATATCTGCGCTTATTACATAAATGATTCCGATAAACTTCCGCAACAAATTGCCATGAAATGAGTTGAAAATACCATGTTCTGCTATCTGTTTATTGTATATTTATTCCGTATTGTTGCACGAGTGTGTGCAGCTGCGTCATGGCGGGAAAAGCCTTCGACGCTCCAGTCGTCCCGCGGATTTTTACAAGCCCGATGTTTAGCAAGATGTATTTTTTCGTAAATACAAATCCCTCCGTTTCAATTTCAAAAGTTTAAATAAATATTATTTTCAAGAGATGTAAATTGATTTTTTTATATTTCAAGATTCTCCGCGTCGACTTGCGTTGGGAAAAATAGCGCGTGAAACGTGGAGCTTTCTCGAATGCGTCTCATATTTTTTTCATTATACTTTCGATAGTATCAGTTATTTCATTGTGAAATAAATCTGTTCATTGTGAATCGATCTTTTCATTAAAAAAATGGCTATTCTAAAGAAATTAATTTTATTTTATTATAATTTTTTACGATATTTTATATATTTATAACTTATATTGGAAAATGGAAATAACTGACGAACAAAACAAATATTTTTTTGTGTTGCAAAAAGCTTATTTTTATAAAATACATTCGTATCCTGCTTTTTTGTGTACCCTTTTATATTTTTGCGAATAAAATATATTTCGAATAATTTTATTCTTATCACGTAAATAAAACACACGTATCTTCACCTCTGGATAATTAGTGACTGCGTTCGGTAGAGAAAGATACGTGTAACAATAATTCATACATATAACAAATAGTTAGTCCATCGTTTTGATAATGTGAACAAATATAAATAATTCTCTTATTATGAGATGATAGATAAACAAGATAAATATATATTTATTTGTTGTATATAATTTTAAGGAGGTTTGGAGGTATTACAAAAAATGAGAGAATGTTATAAAATTTTGGAATATGATTCTTAATAGCGTTATAAAGCTCCATGAATTTTTTCAACTTTTTTTACCGTCATATAATAAGTTTATACTTATTCGCGATAGAAAAGTGAACATTTCTCTTTGAAATTAGTACGGTAATGTACCATTCATAATATATGAAATTATTGACGGTAAAAAAAATTGAAAAAATTCATGGAGCTTTATAACGCTATTAAGAATCATATTCCAAAATTTTATAACATTCTCTCATTTTTTATAATACCCCCGAATCTCCTTAAATGTTTATGTCTCTTATTTGTTATTTTTATCAATTGTATATATTTTTTATCAATTTGTAACAATCACTTTGTTACGATTGTTCCTCAATGTTTTCTGATGTACGATAATTGTCAAGATCATTTTTATCCTTTGGTTTAGCCAATCCGTTTTAGTAACATCTGTTTTCTAACTATAGTTATTACTCCTGCCACCGTATTTGCTCCTTGTAACTCCCTTATCCTATTGTGTACGTAGCTGTTCAAGTAAAAGGAAGGCAGCGCAATATTTTATTCGTTATTCCCCATATCTTATCTCTGCTACGTCTGCCCTTTAAATTTCTCATATATTGATCCTCCCCCTTCCTTTTCCCCCTTATAGAAGAAAGCGCACGGTAGACAATAAAAGAAGACGTTTTATCGTACATGGACGCGATGGGGAACGTTGCCGGCTACACCTGGTTATTCTACGACCCCATAGAGATGTGTCCCTTGCATTCAGAACAGCTGTCTTTCCCATTTGCGCCTGCTTCTCCCCATGCGCGATACGTTGCGCCAAAAGGAAGTCTCATTTAGTTGCGCCGTCTTCCCTCTCCTTTGTCGTTACGGGTTTCGTCGATATATTACGCAATATATAAGAACAAGCCGTATTTAAATTTTTGTACCTTGTAGAGCATAAGTAAATTAACAGGAATTTTTGTCCTGTTCGTCGACCTGCTAATTTTCAAAACATTAAAATTTCGTTTCAAGATTCATTTATTTTAATTCCTGTATATTTTTATCTCATTTTCGGTAGATTTATAAACATTCCACATAATTAAGGATTTGAAAAATTACAATTACAATGAGCGTGGCAGATTTCTTTTCAAATTACTAAAATGTGATTTGATAGCAAACTCACATTGATATACTAATAATAATAATTGTGATCGAAAAAAGAGTCGCGTCTAGATATTTTGCGTGTTATTTTAATTCGCTAACGTATGTATGATTTTGCAGGTGATGCACCTCCACCAGGCGCTTATGATCCGAAATTCGACAATAAGGTGAAGGGACTTGTTATTGAGAAATCTGATAGGTTTATAGATAATAAAAGTACAAGCAGCGCGGAATGCAGTATATCAACCTCATCAATAAAGACCAATGGGACGACCAATGCGACTCCTATTTTCCGCGTGGTAAGAATTGTGGAAAGAATTGCAAATTTTATCACCAATTGCAAGTTGATTGCAATATTTGAAAAATAAAAAATTTGATAAAAAAGAAAGATTTGTTTATCATTATTGATAAACAAATTGTAAAGTGTAGAATTATGAATTTATCAATTATGTTTTAAAATTATCTATGAATATGCAGCTATCTTTTTAATAATGATTATCTGTACTATGTCGTTTTCTGATTAAGTAATGTGAAAACACATATTTAAATGGAAATATAAAAAAAGGACAAGATTTTTTAAAATTATTATTTTTTAAAATATATTAATAAAATCGAATGTATCATTAAATTATGTAAGATATTATATTTTTACGCAGCCCCAACCATTGAAGAGAATAAACCCGAAATCTTATCCCAAATTAAAAAATGCGAATTCAGTCAAAGTTGAAAACATGAAATACGAATCCAATCAACAACTTGCGGATCTTCAAGTCGAATGTTCGAACAAGGATAAGACTATACAAGAACATGAGAAGCACATCGAGGAAATGAAAGACGAAATACGGAAATTAGAAGCTGAACTGGAAGAGCTGCGTATGAAACAAAACGAAATCGAAATGCAACATATGAAAGATATAGAAACAATGGTTAATATTTTTAAATAGAAATTTTATTTATTTTTGGCCAGTGTCATCAATGTCTTCAAAATATTTTTAATTTGCAGGCTAAGTTGCAACAGGATGTAATAAATAGCCATGATGATAAACATCAGGCAGAAATGCAGACACTTCGTTCTCAATTATTAGAAATAACCAAGGAAAAAGAGCGAGAGATTTCAGAGCGGAAAGCAATGGAAATGGAACTCAGAAATCAAATGGCCAAACTATCGGAAAGAATAACAACACTGGAACTTGAATTGTGCGCCAAGAAAGAAGAGAATAGAAAGAAGGTAAATTAAATAATTTTATTTAAAAAATGTGAAATGAATTGCTGTATTAACAAAGTTATATTCTTTTATATTTCGTTTGTTTTAACAGATTGAAGCTCTTGAAACGCACATTGAAGAATTGTTGAAGAAATTGGAAAAAGCGAAACAGGATTACGATACCGAAATAGAATTATTACAAAAAGAAAAATGTCATCTCGATGACTGTGTCGAGAATTTAACTCAAGAACAAACTGATGTTAAATCTAAATTGGAAATAAAGCAGAACGAAATTTTAGAACTTAAAGCTCAATTATCTGCTCTGCAATGCGAATTATATGAACGTGAAGCACAATGTAAAAATCTTGTCAACGATTATGTTGATAAATTTTCTACGTTAACTGACAAACACCAGGAAGAAATTGAACATATGAAAAATAACTTTTGGAAAGAAAAAGAAAAATTCATAATGGAAAATGAATCTTGTAAGGACCATGCATCAAAAATGGAAACAAAGGCAAATGAAATGGAAGAAACAAACTGTTCCCTTATGGAAGAACTGAAGAATCTTCAAAAATATTGTGAAGACGTGCGTAAGACCTTATTTATATGTGTAAAAGTATATATTATACTTTTATGTATACCTACATATATTATACTTTTATTTTTGTCTATGTATGTATATACATAGAAAAAATTGTGATAATATTAAAAGATTTTGCATGGAACAACGTCTGTTAGTAATCCATGTCCAACCACATCTCTTTAAGTCGCTAAGTGTGTTTTGTTTAGCCAGCGCCTTTGCCAAACTTGTGATTTTTCCTATGGCTATATACTGTGGGAATCGTAAGTTTGCTGTACGATGAAATGGCTATCGACATCCAAAATGGAACTCATTAAAGAATAATGAACGCATGTGACATGATCTACAATATTCTTTTCTTTTTTCAAAGAATATGTCGGTCAATGCATCACAGTAATACTTATAATGAGATTGGAGATTGCCATTTTTATTATTGTAATAAAACAAAAAATAATTAAAAACATGATTTTTTTATTCTACCTAACTTTATAAAAATTAAGTAGTATTTAATAAAGTTAAAAGCTGACACCCAGCGCTTTAAGGATACGGATTATTTAACAAAAATTGTTCACTTTCACCACATTAATTTTTTTTTCAAGTTACAACTTTTTAGACGTATCTTTATGTATATATACGTATATGTATATATTAAATGAACAATTTTATCTTAATTACATTATCTTTTTTGTTCATTTAGGTGAATCAACGTTTACAAGACGCTCAAAATGAACTAAAATTTTCAAATGAGAAGCATACCATTATGATAGAAAAATATAAAAAAGATTTGAATGATATGACAAATATGCACATGAATAACACATTAAAATTGGAGAAAGTTTTAGAAGATGCCGCAGATGAATATTTAAAAGAATTGGAAAATGTACGGTGATGAATATATTTTTGTTTTAATTATATTAGTTGTAGTTTTATAATTCATTCTTCTGACAATAATTAATACATGTATATTATTTTAGATTACCCAGGCGAAAGATAAAGAAATAGAAGAAATAAAACAAGCTTCCGCTAAAAAAATCGAAGAAGAAACGCAGCGGATTATGAAGCATGCTCAGAAAATGATCGAAAAAGCGGAGGCTGATAAACAAGATATACTAGTAGCATGTCGCACTGAGAGCAAGGAACAAGTAAAAAAAACGATTGTTGAATGTGATGCGAAAGTAAGCAAGTTACATGTGCGTAATATGCCAAACATCACTAATTATTTATTTTTTGTTAAACTTTGTGTGAACGTACATTACATTTTATAGATTCTTTAAAATGTAAGTCATTTTGTAGATGTTTTTCTGTCAATGCTGTCTTTTATCTTTTCCTATGTGTGCCCCTTGTGATGTTTGAGATTTTTGTTGCAGTGGAATAATATGCTCATAGATACTAAAATGATTTCTTTAGGTCAACGCCATGGTCGAAGAAGCACGAAATACCGTGGAAGAGGAAATGCAACTTGCCAATGACAGATATAAAACATGTTTGCTTCGTATGGAAGTAGAACGTGCTGCATTAGATGAAAAACTTTCGCAGAGAGATACTGACATCACCAAACTCTCCATAACACTTGAGGAGCTAAGATCATCCGTGGAAACACAGGTGACTATCGTAATAATATTAATAACAGCCACATAATATAATGTTATATCAAATTCAAATGTCAATGTCAAATTGTGACTTTTAGGCAAGTTTTAGTCAAAGTTTGCAACTTGAATTAGATAAGGCAGAAAGCGAATTAGCAGACAAGAAACAAGAATTGAGAGATTTAAAGGATCATATTAGAACAGAAGCAGCCGAAATGGTCAATAGGAAGAAAAGGTTTGTATCAGCGAATTTTATTTCCATAACGTTTCATCTACTTTGCACTTTGCAACGAATACTTTAATTATCTTAAATGTTTAGATTTGAACTAATTATGGCTGAAAATCAAGCATCTGTTGTTGCGCTTTCTAATCGGTTGTCTCAAAGCAACGCTGAAGTGGAAAGATTACAGTACGAAGTCAAACGTGGTGAAGATTGCATACGCGAGCACAAAGAACTGCTTAGTGCTATGCGTACAAACTCACAATTGGTGCACGAACAAGTTCACTCTTTCATGAGAGCGTTAGATAATCACAGAAATCTAGTAGATCAGCATCAGTCTGGTAATTTGTCCCAATTTGACTCGATAAAATCTGTCTTTGAGGAACAAATCGAGAATCTAAAACAGAAAGCCGCAAAGGAAATTTCAAGACTTCAAGATGATGCTAAGTTGAAATCTATATTAAATAGTGAGGTAATACTATGTTTGTTATTGCAGTTATTTTGAAATTACATTTTGTAATTTATGAAAATAAGATTTTTCAAAAAATTGATTTTTTTTTTTTTTTCATTTGATTTATTGTGTTTCGATCGTAGTTGAAAACACAACTTGACGAAATGTCTAAAAGTATCAGTGAAGCGCAAGGTGCATTACTCATATTGGAAGAACAAAATGACGCTAGAGAGACTGATATTGCACGAATGGAGTTGCAACATAATAAACTTTTAAAAGAATTAGACAGTCGCGACAAAGCGTTAGAAGAAAGTAAACGGTTACTTGAAGATCAAGCGATGCAACATAAAATTATTCTAGACGAAGTAAGTTTGAATATAATGATAAAATGAATTGTGAATGTGTAAAAATCATTAACAAATCTGTGCATTATTAATATGTATGTGAAACATTTATAGGCAAATTCTCGAATAGAAGAGCTTTCCAAAAAAGCTAAGCAATTCGAAGAAATAGAAAAAACTGCACAGGTAATATCTTTTAACAAGTAGAATTTACTATATATTGTTATATTGAAATTGTAAAGAAACATTGTCGAGGCAAAAAATTTCTTGTTGTAGGAAACCTTGTTACAGGAAACTTTATTATTAGAGCAAGAACGAATCAAATGGAAATCTTCGGAAAATGAACTTATGCAGCAACTTAAAAAGGAAATAACAGAACGAAAAAAAGCTGAAGAGTGAGTTTAATGTAATATAAAGTTCTTTTTATTATATAAATTTGAAAAATAATGGCTATTTTTTATTCTATATAGAGAGATCACCAAATATGCAGCTTTGAATGAAGATCTTAAGAAAAATTATGTAGAAATTGTTGAACAATATGCTGAAATAATCGGTCATCAGAATCCTAAGCAGAGGATCAAACATGTTATTCGGCTAAAAGACAAAAACTACGAGTTGGAACAGGTGTGTGGCATCGTTCCGCTTTTTGCATTTTTTGTGACATCATCTTTGGCTTTTTGCTTTTTTTCTATACTATATTATTAGACGTTTTTAATGGAACTACTGTTACGATATTGTTAAAAGTATATAAAAATATCTGTACATAATTTGGGCACTCAGATAGTCCTGACAAATAATGTAATTGTTCAATTGTTGCAGAGAATTTATGTATGTTCTAATTATCATGTAAATAACGTTGGCTTTTTGTTTTAAAAGTCTATGATCTTCGCCATTTTATGAATCAGTTGTAATCTTGTAAAGTAACGTTCTTTTATATTACCGTTCTTTTATATTACAGTTCTTTTATATTCTCCTATTTTCGTATTTGCATGTGATTATCTTATAGCAAGAAAATGAATCAAAGCGCGAAAATAAGTTTGTTTCGGGCATGTGTCAAGTAAAAATGAAGCCTAAGGAAAAATTTTATACAAGGAGAATATTTGATATCAAAAACTTCAGAAAAAGGGGAATCGACTGTATATTATTTTTTAAATCATGTTTTATAGAATGGATTTTATAGAAATAAATATTTTTGTCTCTAAGCACATCTAAATTGCGTTTTTATTTATCCAATAGAGCTCATGTAAATATTGTAACTATAAATAAGTATTATCAAACTTGTATATATTTCTTCTCTCTATCTGTGATTGAAAATGATTTTTTTTAGGAATTGCAAAGCAAGACGAGATTAGTGGAACAACAACAACAGATAATAGAAAAGTTGAAAACAGAGGAGAAGCGATCTCATGGGAAAGGCAAGGAAAATGTGGGAATAGTACATTCAACTCCCATTTCTTCTCCGCATAAAACATTGACGCCATTAAAGGATCGAAACGATTAACCTTAAGCAATAGTTCAATAGCTTGTCTTCTTAAATTATTAATCTAGACTAGAAGTAATCGAATTGACTCATGCTCGAATAACTCTTTAAAGAACTAGAAGACGGTGTTGCCGCGATGATTAACTTAATCTTTATTGTTAAAAATGGGAATAAAACTTCGAAATATGTATATTTTTTTTATAAAAGTTACAAAATGATTATTGTTAATACTGTTAATGCCATTATGTATTTCAAGCATAAATGAAGCGGTTGTATCGTCGACAGCATGTTATAAAAAATATTCGTAATGTATTTTACATTTTATGTAATTTGTATGTGACATTATATTTTATGTACGGCTATTGTACGGACGGATTATTATTGATATATAAAGACTTGCTACAGTATACATTTTATATGATAGTTTTAATAAATATTCTATCCAGAATTTAAATTTTCAGACTGCTACATGTCTTGTTTATCTCAATTTTATGAACAAGCCAATTTCAGCCAGTATCACAAAAAATAGCAAACAGGTTCGGATTTAATTATTCAAACGAAATATAGAATCGATTATTTTTTCAGTGAAACAGTCCAAATACCTTGGCCATCATTTAAATTCCAAAACGATCTGATATTTATAAACAATGGTTCGCGAAACAGAAACCGAATTTGACGTGCGTGTTTGTGTAGCGCGTTAATTACAATATCTCACGCAGCGATATTGTCCGAAAGAGATTACGACGGAACCCGTTAGAGTTATCGCCAACTTGTCCACGTGATTGGACTTTATTATGCCCGGCCATGCGCCCGAGATCGCCGCGATGCAGCGCATATACATACGTATTACATATTCCGTCCGTGGCGGCTCTCGACACCCGTAATCACCGTAGATACTGCTCTTTGAACTCCTTCCCTTCAAGGTCAATAGCTACATGAATTTTAAACATTCGCCGACAACTTCCACGATCTAATTAGTTTCCACCTTATCAACGTCTCGTCTATTTATCGGTAACAAGGCGGCCGCCCGGTCGCCGCGGCGCCCTAAAAACGCGTCGTTTCCGTGTCAAGCTGCAAGATCTAAATAGCCCTTCCCCCCTCCCTCTCTCTCTCCCCCGCCCACGGACCCTGACAAAACCCAGCGGACGTAATTTGCGGGGCGGGAACGGAAACTTCTCAGTATACGGATTCGCCGTATCGTACCGTAATTCGGATTTTATGCTTCACGTGATCCTGTCGCGCCGGATTAGTCGCGCCCCGAGATGGTGGTCGGCACATCGAGATGAATTTAGATGAATATTATCACAAATTTTATTCTCAAATGCAAGATACGCCTGATGACTCATTAACCCTTTAATGCGCCTCGGCCTGTGTAGCCGATTTTTCGGATGAATTCGGATATTGCAGTAATTTAAACGAGATTGCAAAGCGGATTAATGCTGATAGCATATCGATTGCATATAAGAGCACGTGCCTACTCCATTTATCGTTGTAATTAATAAAATAAATTGAGCGAATGAGAAAAGTAAATTGTTAGGAGAGTTTTAAACATGCAAATTCCAATTCATTTATAATTAATCGTAAAAATTGTTACTTGTAAAAAATTGAGGTGTCGCTTGTAAAAAATGTTGATAATATTAATATTGTATAATTATGAATAATATTGTTATTAATATTATTATAATTATTCATTGTTAATATTTGCTATTTACTGCTGCAATAAAATTGTGAAATCAAAGATTGTAAAAGAACTAAAGTGAATTAATATACATTGAAATTAAAATACATTTTTCCTTGCAAGTTTCATTTTTTTCAATAAAAGAGAAAAAGTTGATAAAATTTAAATGACATGTACCATGTGAGGAACGCGCGAGATGGTCCATGAAAGGATCCCGAGAGCGCGCTAGCATTCACATTTTCGAAGTGTATGAAACATTGCACTACATATCGTAACTCAGATTTAATGTATGACGTAGGGTGATTTAAATAATTCGCGATTATACTTTTGTGCTGTACCAATATAATTTAATTTTAGGCATCCGTGTTTTCTACAGGTATAATGCAATTCCTGATTGTACAGTCGCTTGATACACACATATATTGATATATTGGACTTGTAGTGCTCTCTCAAGTACTACATTACATAAAAATAGAGAAAGAAAAAGTCGGTTGCAAGAGCTTTATAGGTAAACGTCGTTTTGCTAAGCTCCCCGAGATCTTCTATTCACGTGATTCGACTAAAATGATCAGAATTTTTGGTTCACCAAAAAGTCTGCGACTCCTTCTGCTTGTAGATCGTTTCTCGATCCTAACGCGGAAATTGATCGCGACTCCGCTCTCGCGAATTAGCTTTATTCCGCGCGGCTCGGCCCCGGAAGGAGAGCTCTACCTGTTCCGTATCATTCAGAAGGAACGACTCGCATCCCTAAGGGTGCAAACGAAAGAGGTGAAGGGGAAAGAGAGAGAGACGAGCGGCGAGCAGCGGTTGGCTGGTCGCTGCAAGCATCTCGCTGCAGAAAAATTACCGGTTATTGCCGGCCGCGTACCGCACGGCACGGCACGGCACGGCACGGCACGGCACGGCACGACACGGCACGGCACGACGGCCGAAGGTCCTTCCCGAAGGGGAGGCTCGGGAATTGACGTGCTCGCGCGTGAGCCTCCGCCGGCCGGAAGGGATACGAGCGTGAGAGAGCTTTCCCCGGGGCCACGATAATTACCCCCAATGGTCAGCGGAAAAGCGGGTCCCACCGCCTTTGGACCTTGTGTACCAGGTCCCCGCATTCTACCCGGTCCTCGCATTAAGCCGCGTGGATTAACGGATACCTCCCCTGTTCCCCCCCCCCTCCCATCCGTCCTACCCCCTTTCACCCCGGTGGAACCGCGTTACATTGCCCACCCTCCGCCCGTCGATGGTACGTCCGCACGCGTGACTTCCTTGACAGATCCGATTTGCGCGCGTCTTTCGTCGGTTTCAATCGAATTCCTGCATGCTCTTGTGCGCGCACAACAGTCCTCGTTGATCCGCTGTTCTTGATTAGCTACCTACACGTGGAGGGAGCGATGCGATGGTTTGGTTGCGCCACTCGTGTGGGTATCGAAATGGGAATAATTAAATTGAATGGATGAGGAGATTGATGATCCACTTGCAATGAAATTTGCAAGGAAAAATGTATTTTAATTTCAATGTATATTAATTCATTTTAGTTTCTTTTTTACAATCTTTGATTTCGCAATTTTATTTCAGCAGTAAATAGTAAATATTAATAATGAATAATTACAATAATATTAATAATATTATTCATAATTACATAATATTAATATTATTAACATTATTTTTTACAAGTGACAATTTTTACGATTAATTATAAATGAATTAGAATTTGCATGTTTAAAATTCTCCTAATGAGAGCGCGAGAATGAAGAGAAATATCTCTTGCATATTCTTGCGATGCGATTACAGATATCGCCCGCAAACGACGTTGCACGTGGGAAATATTTGCACGTGGATATTGCGAGTTCGGTGATTCATTCTCGCTGAATGGCCAGTTTTGCATAAACAAACCTTTATAAAAAAGAACGATATTATAAAATGCGTAGGCCGATAAATATCAGCAGCGTTTAACGTCTATAAGTAACGCGCGTAAAAACGCAAGTAAAAAAATGCTGTTTTTCTTTATTATATTGACAAGCAATATTGATCCAACAATATTGACAAACGGCGCATCCGGTGATAATTTTCAATATTGGAAAGCCAAAGATTTATAAAATAAAAGGTTTAATCCCGGGATTTTAATTCGCGATAAAGTTGCATTTGAGTATCGCAATCATAAGTATTGATTACAGTGCGGCGTCGATACGTGCGGCGAGTAAATTGGTAACTTTAACGCGAACGGAAGGATGCTAACTATTAGCGGGATCAACTGTTAGCGAGGTTTCTGCAAATGAGCCCGCTGAATCGCGTGCGTCGCGGTAGACAGATGATCCAGCGGGCGGCGGACGTTCCGTGACGGCGCCCTGTCGCTCGTGCACGCGGAAACGGACTCGTGCGTGTGCGGGAACTCTCGTGCGCAAATCCTATCCTGCCCCCGCGTAAGTACTAGCCCGCGTGTCTTGCGAATGCAAAGGAGATCCCGAGCGTAATCCCGCACGTGTGTGACGCTGTAATTAAATATTTGTGCTAGGCGGGGAGGAGCGGCGCGGCGCTTCCAACATAAGTTTGCGCGTCGTCTAATTAAAGAGGCAATTAACTTAATCGCCGTGTATTCGTTCGTTACGAGCGCGTCTCGACCGTGATTCGCGATATTTTTTCCGCGCTTCGGGAAATAATTTCGTATGAGATCGTACGTTACGTTCAATACACGCTTATGGCTTTTCGACAGATATCGATAAATTGCGATGAAAATGATGTAATTTATGAAAAGTGATTCAATAGAGCAGAGTTAACAGATTCTAATATAATTTAAAGAAATTGATTTATCGGGAAGTTTCTTTCTTTCTTATTTTTCTTTTATAATAATAATTATTATTAAATTGATTATATTGAATTTTTAAAAACTATTCATTTAATAAGAGAGATTATTTATTTAAATTACACAAGTTGTTAAAGTTATTAGTATTTTTCTCGTTATCCTTAAAAATTTATTATTCTCTCTCGATTATATCTTCTTTTATTTTTACATTCCAAATAAGGATTTATATCTGTTATTAAACTGTTACTGTTACTGTTAATTATCATCAACGATTCAATAACAGTTTTCAAAATTCGCCGTGTAATAAATTACCATGTTTATTTAAAAACTGTTGAGATAACACAAAAATAGCAACTAAATCATGAAATTTAAGTACCTGTTTACACAAATATCTGCAGCGACACTGATATATAATAGTTTGCTGTAACATCAATTGCATTACTGTTATGTATATACAGCTGGACTCGTTAAGTGACTTTTTGGCTGCGATCCAATAATTTTTACATACAGTATTTATCGTGAGTGTCTCGCGAACTATCCAATGCTGGAATGGTGAACGATGAATATGATCGGAGGATACTCGTTTCATAGCAGACAATTAGAACACACGTGGCGTATATATTCACTCAAGAGATTAACAATAAAACAGACACGCACACGCACACAATGCTCCGTAAACTCGTATTTTATGGAATATGCGCTTTTCTCCAGTAGCTCTCAATTTTTCACATATATGCATGTATATCGGTTCTCGCACGTGAAACGTCGATTTTACAACAACGAGAAAAATTTATAACATCGGCAAAATTAGCTGTACGTTTAATGGAAATAATTTCCGTTGGATTAAAAAAAATCAATGATATTCAATATCAATAATTCTTTTCCATTCTCATATACATATACGCATGCGTCTAGCGTCGACATTAATCATTATTTTCGTCGTATTGACACGTTTCGTGTATTAATATAATTATTTCGTAAATTATCAAATTAAATTATCGTTAAATTATCAAATTTTCCAAATTACTTCTCTGACACGCGTAAGAGCTTTATCTAAAATAGATGCAGACAGTTAGCATAACAACATGTGTAGTAATTAATTATGGATGTAAATAAAGCGAAGGTAAATGTGTAAAAAAAAGAAAATGTCGATTGCAGTTCAACCTGTCAGAATTCGATGCAACGTTTACGAGGCGCGACAAACTATTGTAATGCAGGTAAAGGGTGCGCAACGACGCAATACAAAAGCGACGGCAGATCGTACGACGGGATATGGGAAGAAAATCAAAGCGTATTAAGGAGGCGTGGAAGGCAACGTAATGGGTTTCACGAGGGAGAGAAAGAGAGCGGCAGAGACCCGTAGAAATCGAGCGGCGGCTTCGTGACTGCGCGACTCGGATCGTGACTCATTCGTGACCGGGATTGGGATCTGACCTCGTCGTGGTCGTCGTACATGGTCTAACCATTACGTTAAGTCCCGAACGGTAGCCGAAAAGAGACGATAAGGAGAGAGGAAAGATCGGCCAACGCGCCACTTAGCCGGTCGAAATTACCGCGGGAGATCCCCCTTCGTCCTCCGGCCTCCCTCGCTCAATCAACGATTTTTATGCTGTAACATCGAAAATTATCCTCTCTCTCTCTCTCTCTCTCTCTTGCTCCTTAGATATAGACAGCCAAAGTGTATTTGTAGAACAAAGTGGCTGTACACGATCGGCACGCTCTCGGCCGCTTATGCTACATCAGAGAGCCTAAATTTTCTTAACAATTTTCGCACACGACACGCGACGTCGCGGACGGGAAATGGGAGCGACCGCGGTACTAATTGGGGCAACACGCAAAGTCAGATCGCGATCGGGTTTTTCCTTTTTTTTTTTTTGCCATTTTACATCGAGGATAGATATACGGAAATTATATGCTATGAGAAAATACCGGGTTGTTTCTCGCAAATAAAGAATATGCAGAAGGAAGCTGATACGCTGTCCTTTCCTTTTTCTTCAAGCCTTCAAGCTTGAAGAAAATCCACCGACTCTGCCCTAGAAATCTCGATATTAATTGTAACGACAGGTGTAACGAAAAATCGACTTCGTAGAATCTGCCATTAGAATTACGGTCCAAGATTCTCGAGCATCTCGGATACATTGGTCGACGTTAATTCGCTTTGAGAATACTGCGTTTTATGATAACTGTCAAACGCAATGACAGTTAACATAATTTTAATCCAAATGAAATTACAAGTTTCATATTTATATCTAACCGACGATATTCGGGCCAATTATATCATTTCTACTGAAGGAGAAATCAAATGTAGGTCAACTTTTTTTCTTTCCGTGTCCAACCTTCAGATATATTATATATATATATATATATATATACGCGTATTGTAAGGAAACAAGTAATAAAGTTTAATTACAAGTCCGAGATATAAAACTATTGTATTAACTAGGTCACCATTCACAAGCTCGCGAATTTGCAGGAAGACGATGGGGAAAAATCGCGTGCAAAAATCCGATTGGAAGAGTGTAGTAATACGTCACTCAGATCCGTGGCTCCGATCCAAAATAGACCGTACAACAGGCGTGTAACATTAATTTGCAAGTAGATTAAATGCATTTTCGTGCCGACGACGGACGTATGAAGCCACTCGTGCCTGCTTTCACGTATTTCCGGAACCGAGGCCGCTCGCCGACCATTATT
The DNA here is from genome assembly GCA_928718305.1 of Tetramorium bicarinatum. NCBI lineage: Eukaryota > Metazoa > Arthropoda > Insecta > Hymenoptera > Formicidae > Tetramorium > Tetramorium bicarinatum. Next base: position 6,945,610 of record OV788324.1, on the reverse strand, counting down.
AATCGGACGATATTACGGGCGCGCGCGAGCTACATCGGCCGTTCCCGTATTCCAGATTTAATATTTCATCCCGCGGATCTTTAAACCGCCCCAATTGGAAAGCGGTGTATCGTTCTCGCGCGATATGGAGGGTACGGGATGTATAATTTTCTCGAACCTATCTTTGTAATTCGGGTTAATCCGCGGTCGTGACCCGCGCACGTTCGCATGATTAAGTAGTTAATTCGCTGCCACTCGCGGAATCGACTCGGTGCGAGATGTAATTTTTTAAGTTCGCAGAACATAAATCTCCCGTGAATTCTGACGAGGATACCATCTTATGTTGCAAATAAAGTTGGCAGGAAATCAATAGGATTTCTTTAGATTCATCCCTGTTGCGATCAAATACGGGGAGAGGAGTCGGAATATAATAAACACATTTACAATTTCATTTTAATAAATTAAAATAAATGAATGGCAAGTGATTCTTTTTATTTGAATCAGTGTAGCGGATAAGATAACATTTAATTCCAAATATTTGTAGAATTTTGGAATATTTGGAAAAAGGAATGTAATTTATAAATTATAACTGAACACGTTTTTCGATCGTTTGAGAAAATATGTATGTGATCGTTAATATAAATTGCTATGTTTTAATATAGGAATTAATATAAGATCGTAAAAGATAAAAATAGAAAAAAATGTTTTTGTTGCAAAACAGTGTGATGATAAAAATTTATTTTAAACATGGCGTAAATAATTAAATTTTATTTGTACAAAAATTAATTTATTTAATCGATATGGTTTTTGAAGTACGAAGTAAGTTACATAAAGTACGTCAAATTATTTTCAAAGTTAAACAATAACGTTAAACAACTAAATAATTAAAAACCATATATCATATTGTTAAATATTCAAAGACATTGAGCATAGCAAGTTGTTGTTCAATTACACATTCTATACGTAACAATATATGCAAATGAAATCGATCTTATAATCATCGAGTAACATTAAGGAAATTAGATAGGAAAAATACTTATATTGGGTTAAAAGTTATGATAAATAATTGATGGGTGATAAATTTTTTAATTCATTGTGTAACTTGCTTTCGCAAGTTTAAAAATAAACTGATTCGGACGAATTTAATATATCAATTTGTTATATACTCAAAGAGTGATCGAGAGAGAGACAGGAAGCGATAGAGGAGAAGAATACTTCGATTAGAAAGAGATTAATTATCGCTTTTTCAATGCTGAATCTTGAATCGCGTTTAATTCAATCGCTATATTTACACCCACCGAATCGTTAGCGCTAGTTGATACCGTTTTACAGATTGACGGGCAAGATTTAATTGATCCGTTAGTAATTTAGTTGTCCGCGTCTCGCGGAAGGAAGTTCTTTGACGTTAAGGGGCTAAAGTCGTCTCAAAACTTTCGTATCGACTCGGTGCGGCCTCGACGGTAGCGGATCTCCTTTACGAATTAACGTTTAAGTCTGCGTAAAATGCAAATAACCATGTTCCAGGATGTTCGTCGCCGCTCCTCCGCGGCAGGAGAACCACCCGTTCGCCAGCAACGGCGACGCTTATTATACCTATCACGTTTTTGGAATTTGGTTGCACAGCGCGGCAGAGAACGGCGCGCGATACTGGCGCTCAAGAGACTTTAGTAAACATCTCGCGAGACGTGATTTTCAAGGTTCGTTAAATCCGCCATAGTTAAAGAGAAACTCGGCAGTGGGTGGTGAGAAACGAGCGACCGTAGCCACGGTCCAGAAAGAAGGATGGCGGTGAGATGAAGGAGAGGGACTGCGGGGAGGAATAGGCGGATGGCACATTTCGCGGGAGGGAACAAGAGGAGACAAGAGAAGAAAAGAGACAAACATAGGAGAAGGGGGAAGAGAGAAAGAGTGAGAGGGAGAGAGACGGAGGTAGAGATGGAGAGGCCAGAGAGAAATAGGCGGAATGAGTTCATCTCCGCTAATGCAGCGAGCTAAGTTAACTCGCACATTCTTCTTAACGCGAGTAACCTCGCGATTATGCGAACCGCAGCGTGTACCAACGAGAAGGGAACGCGCGGGTACCGAGCGATCGTTTCTGCCGACCACGTAGGCATAAGCATGTTAAAGGCGGCACGTTGTAGATGCTAGATGTGTTTCACAAAGTGACGCGAGATAAGTCCTACGCTTATTTGTATCTCTAAGATGCTTCGAGACCAGATCTCGAGCTGATTCTTTTTATCAACTCCTTTGAAAATATTTTTTTTAACGAGAATTTATATCATTTTTAAAATGCATGCTTCTTTCTAAAACAATCCACTCTCAGAAAAGGTGTGTTAAATCGATACTCGAAAGTCTCGAAGTATTGTTGCCTCTTTTCCGCGATGCTGATTGGTTTTTTCTCGCATGGCTCACTTTGTATCGCGAGAGTAACCAATAAGCCATGAAAGTTATTTGCTAATTTTTTGCTTTTAAAAATAATTTTTTGGTTCGCTTTTTAAAAAGTTACTTAATATTGAGCCATCGTGTCTCTCGTAATTTTTTAAAAACTAAAACAAAAAATTTGTTTTTGAAGCAAAAAATAAAAAATAACAATTAGCAAACAATTTTCTTATCTTATTCGTTATGTTCTGATAATTTGGCTCAGACAGCTTAATATACAGATAGGTATGTTTCATTATACAACAAAGAGAAATTCGCGCTCAAAGCGCGCGTTCACCACTACTAGTAAAGTAAAACGGTAATTGCCTGATATATGCAAAATGAAGCATTGATCGTGAGATTTGTAACAGAAATAAATATCCATTACATTTTATACATTTTTCGTACGAATTTACAATTATATAGAAATAACTATAAATCGTGATAATGGGCGATTTTTCAGCTTTGTCACAGAAAGCGTTTCGCTTCTTTCGTACAGAAGTCGTCCGATCGCATTTGGCGTCTTCGTGTTACATTTATTTTTGTAAATCAATTCTGTATTTGCGTGTATGCGCTTTGGTTTCGTGCCAACCTACGCGTACGTAAAACGTAAGAAATTAACAAATAGAAGCGTTGTATATCACGGTAGAACCTTTAACGCTAAAAGCATTATTTTCTCCTGGCAAATTCGAGCGAGGAGGAAATCATGCACATATACGTGTCTACGTTTGTTGTGCGCCTGTCACCAGCATCCCCGAAATTTGTCAAATCTAGGAATTGGCAGCTCAACATTGTGGACCTCGATGCGCGGGCGTAGTAGGCGCGCGCTCATTTCCAACGTGTATTCCTCGCGATTATGCGAGACGTAACGCGTGTACAATCGGCAAATACATCGTGAATACAAATGATCGCTCCCGGTTAGATAAGGCTGCCGAAACAAGCGAGTAAATATCTGTCCGCAGAGAAATACGCAATATTGCGCAATCGTCTTTGACATTCGATGCAGCTACTGTATTTCAATAGTATAAAGTGCATTAATGTCGCATTATTTTAAAATTAATTACACAACAACTTTTCGTTACATCACATTATCGTTCTTGTAGATTATGCATGGTAATGAAATTATTCATATTTAGTGGTAATACTTATAAAATCAATTTTCTCATTTTCGCAGAATTAAAATTAAAACGTGCTTCTTTGATTTAAAGTGCTATTAATATAAAAAAAATAGTATCAAAAGTACACAAGATGTCTATGTCAATCCAATTCAATACTCGATAACTACTATCAGTATTAGATGCATGCAATATATTTAATAGTTTCACAAACAGATTTTTATTTGAAATTAAGTAAAAACAAAAATTTAAGTTTAAAATTGATTGAAAAATATAATTCTATTGTATTTCTATAGTCTTGAGAAGCAATTATTAATTTGCAAAGATTAAAAAAAACTACAAATAAATTTTTCAGCTAAAATTTTTGCAAAAAAATTATATATCTGTTATTGTATATTAAACGTAATAGATATATATGTCAAATATATATCTATTACGTTTAATATATTTCATTATATATTTTGCCGAGTATTGTATTGTCGTCCAGGATTAAAATAGTAGTCATAAAAATACATATATAGTTAAGTGGTTTCCTGCAATTTACTTTTTTCGGCATGCATATAATTTTATTTTGATTATATCAGAGATTGAATTCATGTGAAGTAATTGTCACTGTCCCGACGTGAATGATAGTGTGAATGACCTTCGGGAGATGTGGGCCGTTGGAGTCACGTGTAAATACGGATGGATCTTTATGCTCGCTTATAAGAGGGGGATCACAGGCACACGTACACCAATGTACTCAGCGAAAGCAAATAACGTAATGCGATGGCTCACACTCATGTGTTCTTCGTTACATCATCGAAATATTTCGAACGATACTGGAATATTAAGGTTCCTATTCCGAGTTTCTTGCAGTAAAGAAAGGAAATCTACGCAGGAAGCGCCGACAATAAAATTGCAATCGTAAAAAATTCAGACGCGTTCTGATTTTTATGTCTCGATTACGAGGTTTTCCTCTCATAAACGCGTTTTTCGAATTAAATTTAACTGCATGTAATAATGACATGAATGTAAATATATATCAATTTCATTGATAATGCAACATTATATTTCAGAGCAATCATTGAAATTATTATCTATATTGCGCATTATTTTTAGAATCTCAAAGAAGATCAGTTGCTTCTTCTTAATTTAATGAATCCATTTATTTTATATATCATTGTATCAACACACAATATATTAAGAATTAAATATTTTAAATTTTGTAATATTAAAGATACTTTTTCTCTTTTTTTTTTTGAATGTGTTTAACACTTTAATTAATTTACGGTTTAATTAATTTATAATTTAATATTTAACGTTACAAGATATATTTATTCGTTATGAGATGGTATTGTATTTATTAAAAATATTTGTATTACGGAATTGTATTTAGTGAGACAGCTACGCGTTAACAAAAATATGGTTTCAAGATATCATGTCATTAGTGTTAGATTTAATGTACTTTACAATAAAACATCTTTCGATCATAATACAAAACTTTTTATTGCAAAAAATGCTCTCATACGCTGCAATAGAAGGCTTTAACGTTAGAACGGCGTCGCTGCACTACATCTCTGTTTGTTTTTGAATTTAACGAGTTTTGCTATGTGCCTTATGTATACTTTGTACTATTTTTGAACATGTTCCGAGACTCTTTGAACTTCAAGGGGAGAAAGACGGTGATACTTCGCATGGCGAGGTAATGCGTTCGAGAAGGTGGAGATACGCTCTTGGATGCTGGCCATTTCCTAATTGCGTAATCTTTCTGGCGTCCAGTTTGGCAAAGCGTCTAACGACTCTAATAGCTGTAATAGACGATCTGCTCCTGCATTTGCGACCAGGATCCTGCGACTATCCTATTTGCTTGCGTATTTATACTCACCTATCCACCGAATCATTCCAGTGATAGCGCGTGAACAATAAATATGTAACTAAACGAGTTTCTCAACAAAAGTATGTTGTCACGTTTGCAATATTGTTTTCAGACGTTTACAGCAAAATTAAATTTAAGCAGACATAAAATTTTTACATTATAATATTATAGAAAAAATGATCGTATGGCAATTTTTCCAACAATTTTAAAGTTCAAAGAGTCTACTTAAACGTAATTATGGGATGAAAGGTGAGGATATATGAAATATCAGAGTGAAATAACATGCATACTTTCAAGTTTGTATGATCTCAAAATTGGTTTTTTCGTCAACTTTGTGGGATTGGAACTGACGTTTGGAGGAAAAGTCGCTGAAGAAAATTTTGGATAAGATTTAGAAGTAGAATCTTTAGACTTCAAGAGTCGCTTTATGATTTTTCACAAAGTTATATAAATTTACTTTGCTATTTTCGTCACTGCGTGGCCCTTTAATTTTGTATGTTGAGGAATATGCCATAACAAGAATGTAGATTCTACTTTCTTTTTTTATGTTAGCCCTTCTTCGCTCTTTTCTTCTGGAAATTCATGAGAGACCGTTCGTCGCGCATCGCGCGCGCAGCTTCTCCATATATTTATTTCCCCTTATTATACAGAAGGTCGATCTCTTTTCATACGCGAGGTATAACGCGAGGGGCAAAGGAACTACTCGCATAGTCCAATTTCCTGATAGAACAAACCGGTAGCGGTACCGATCCGCGCGTATAAGACACGTGAGCAGAATTTGACCGAGTTCGGAGAGAGACTTTGACGATGCTCGAGAACGCTCGAGTGCGCACCGCGGGAAGCGGTAAACAACCGTCCGAATTAATTCCGGCGCTTTTAAACGTCTCTCATATAAATCGGATAAAAGCAATTACGCCGGCGAAACTGCGAAATATCTCGTATCTCCATGAAGATTTGCCCGCGCAGACTGCGCGAGTTGTCTGGTACAGCATTGCTCACGAATAACGGTCGATTCCGATATTTTGCACACGAAGTTTGGCACAGCAATCTCCGGAAAGTTGAAACATTTCGACACAATTGTTGGTGATTCATTGTGAATCTGTATTCAAATTATCATGGGAGAAAAATTTATTTCAATCTTTGCGAAATTGATTCTGTACTTTTACACGCGTGTAATAATTAATAAAAATTATAATTGTTATTATCTATAAATGTATATGATTTTATAATTATACTGTTAAATGCTACCATATTATTATGACGTTTTTGTCATTGTTAAACGCTGTAATCAATGTTGTAATAAATAATTATAACATACGAGATGTATTTTTCGACCATTTATAAGACATTGTAAGACTTCTTTTATTTTTTAAGAAAGAAAGATGTTATTAAAAGGCCAAAATTATTGTGCCGCAGAATTCGACTTATGTCGTTTTCGAAATATATAGCTGAGAAGATATCAGCAACGGTCGTATCTTCATGGTACATTACATTCCTTCTCGCCTGGCATTGTTGGACGGCGCTGTACATGGCTCAATTTCGCGAGGTATCTTACCAGTGCCAGAGTCCGATGCAATTTACAGCCCGAATTTGAATAATTCGATCGAAGTCGCCGGGCCACCCCGCCGACCACCCTCCGCTCCGGCGCGAGTAAAATCCTCCCGCTAATTTATCGTTTATCATCTCCTCGGCGCGTCGTTAAAGCCGCACGTACTTAACGATAAATGTACTTGACACTCGCGACTAGCAAAGCCTCGCGGTAGGATGTACCCGGGGGAACGATTTTGCTCCCTGGTTTACGACAACTCTCGCGGATGAGCGGCTGGCTGAAGGGTTTAGCTATTAACGATAAACCTGCGCGCGAATCCATCATTAGCGAGGATTGGAGACGCGAGATTGGCGCGGTAGTTTTAGATCCCGACGATGTTGGACACGGTCGCGTCTGCATTACGTACTTAGCCGGCAGGCACATTTTAGAGGCGGCTTAAGCGGGCGGGCGGCCGATCGAATCTCGTCAACGTCGCCTATGGAAAAGATAAGATGTATCTCGGGCGCTCTTTGGAGCCGCGCCAAAACTAGACCGGCTTTAGCAGGAGATCTGCATCGCGGAGGCAGCAGGGGGACCTCCTTCGATTTCTATTAAACGCCCTGCAGACTTCTTCGAGCAACCTGCATGCAGGATGTTGGGGTCAAAGGTGCGCCAACCAGATTGCACCGTGCAAGAGCTGTCGTCTCTCTCGAGGGGGTAGCTCCCCGAACCGGCTCGCAAGAATGACGAGCGAGACGTTGAGACTGGTCATGGTCGTTGAATAGTTGCTGAAAAGGAGCGAGCTGCGAGACGGGGAAAGGGAGGGGGGGGGGAGGAAAAGACGTGTAACTTCCGATTGTGCAGCTACGGGAGGGAGGGAAGGGAGTGAGAGGGTCACGGGAGCGGACGAGTCGCGGGTCACGCGTGTCCGGAATCTCCTAGACAATCTTTACATTTATTTCCTCGGCGCGGGTCATTACCCGTGGGACTTACCGGTCGATCTCTCCCGAGGATCGCTCAGTACGTGTTAGCGATTTACGACGACGGCGCCGGAATGATACGAGTTTAGGGCGCGTCCCGAAAGTAAACGGAATACGATTTCGCCGTGGCGACGATTTGCTGAATGCGAGGTACGCGACGCCAACTTAGCGCGACGCGACGAAGCGCCGGTGAAACTGAGACGATAGAACAAACCGTGCTTACGTAATATGCAATGTATGTGCATAAGATGTAGATTGTGGGGGGATGAATTTGAAGCTCTCGGAGGACTTTTTATTTCGTATAAATTTGAAAAGCGCGAAATATATGTCATATCGAGGTGGCGCAATGGAACTACCATGTTAAAATAAAATTGGAGCAGAAGAATGAAATTTTCTACAATCCCTTAAAACATTCATATCGGCGAATTTGGAAATTTTATTTTCACTAGATGTGAAATAAAATTTTTGTCGATCTTATATCTGACTTTGACCCTTGGCTTACCTTCACATTACGCTAACTGATTCTTTGGAATGAAACGTCAGTATACTATAGTCTCCTTCTAAACGAAGTTTTGAGACGAAATCTCGTTACAGTGACTCTTTTTGTATTTTTTGATGTTTTGTTGTTGTTGCTCGTCAAGCAAGAATGTTTTTAATTGTTTCATTGAGAATAATGTTCGACAGCATTATACACAATCGCTAAGAATTCAGTACTTTATTGGAGTTCACTGTAGATAAAAAAATACTGCCATTTCTTGAGAGTAACAAAGGATGTGTTTTGATCAAAATAATTATTCTTTTTAACGCAACATTATCAAGTACGGATTATTACTTTTGAATTGATATAAACACATTATTTATAATATCATCTTTATAAAATTATATTTTTGCGCTACTAATATACGTATTCAATTTCATTCTGTGACAGTACTCTGCGTTCAACTGTAACCAACAGATTAATATTCGTCGTACCCAGCAAGTTTTATGTCTTGTCGTGTATGGTAGAATTTTGATTATTATAAGCATGTATGATAAAATATTGTATATAATATGATTAAATAAGATTATATCTTCTTGCATGTTAAATTATATATTTTTACTTTAACGTTACTTGTATATTAAAAAATTTTATATTAAATGGTATTTATTTTTTTATAAGCGTTTAAAAATAATTCGATAATGCTGGTTATCAGGGACACTAGGACACCATTGACAAAATCAGACGCATAAATGATTAACGATATTAGTTAATATGTCAAGTCTTTTATTCCTTTTATATCCGACATAATATATCAGTATGTACTTTGCTAGAGACGACACGAAATTCCATGTGGCATCAGTAAATTTATTGGCATAATTGGCAGGTCTGGATTTTAAGTCTTTATTCCACATACGAATGTTAAATTCATAATGTGTATAAGTTAAGAATAAGAGGAAGACAGAAATCTCCCTGCCTGTCCTACTTAGGTAGATGAAATATCTATTATTGCGAATGTTCGTGAAGAGGAAGCCAAATCGAATCTTCAGAACAGACCGAGATCCATTTAGGATTGTGGAGCTAATGCTGATTGATTAATGTGCTAATTTTTAAAAAATCGAACAGGCAAGTCGAGCGCCTTAGCGCACAGGGATTGACAAAAGTAGGACCATAAACTTCTCGCAACGGAGTAATATGTGTAAGTGGACGGTGCATCGCGCAATAGCTTTTCCATGTTTATTGTGCATTCAGCAGTGTTCTACGATGCGGAAAAATATCCCATCGGTAAACGCATCTGGATGCGTGCCAGACGCGCGTGTGCACGTGTGTAATATCATTCTGGATCGATTTCCTGGCATCCAGTTGCCGTTCGGGCCGAATCATTTTACAGACAGATTGTCTCTTGATACGCGGCCGACGTATGATGCACGATTATAGGCGGCGGACGAGGACGACGACGACGACAACGACGACGACGCAGCGATATTACAAGGAAACGTTTCGCTTTATGAGCGAACATATCAAATAATACGCTGATACGCGCAGCGAACTCGCGCGATTTTAGCGGGTAATGTGTAAGCAAACGTCTACGGCGCGCCGTTTCGCCGGGGATAAGCACTCTGGGGAGGCTCGGCTTTTCACATTTCTTCGGGCTGGATGGCGATTTTTTAACGATCCTCCTCTCGGCCGATTAGCAGTAACATCCTGGCCGATAATAACAAGGACGCCGCGTCTCGAGGACGACGCGCTGCGAAGGAGGAGAGCGTTACGTCTCGCTATTGCGTCTCGTCGCGAAAGAAACGACACGATAATATCTGTCAACCGTTGGGCGATATGACGTTCACGGCACCTATTCGACGCCGGGTTATAAACGGCGGATAAAACCCACGACGCAAGGCTCTCCCTCTTTCCCCTCGCAACCCCTCTCGCAACCGATTCTCGGAAGAGACCGGCTCGGGGAGGCCGCGCCGGGTAGTTTAGCTCGGCGATTAGTCAGCCCCCGCGTTACCACCCTCTGTCTTCTCCGCGCGCACGTAACGCGTAGCGTGCGTGCGTGTGTATACGTGGCTGGCTGTCCGGCGACTCCCTCTCGTCTTTCGTGAGTCACTGACGGAAATTACGATCGATCGGACATGAGCGAGCGAAGGAGAGAGTCGTTCCCGTTCGGGGAAGGAGGGTTAGCCATCGTCCTCGTCAGTTCTACCGTAAACGCGTTTAGGACCCCGATGACAGTGGATGACGGAACGTCTCCGATCGGAATTTATTCCCATCGCGTGTCCTAGCGCTGCTGATCTCGTTAGATCGCTGCGAGGACAATCGCGCGTTCGATGGTTCGCCATATACGTGAACAGGGACAAAAATTCCTCTCGAAAACATCCCCTCCCCTTCCCACCCCACGGTTTCGAGAATCTCGTTGCAAGCCCGATGCGGGCACGAGCGTTCGCTCGAAAGTTGCATTTGGGACGAAACATTTGGGTCACTAAACAAGAAAGTTTGAACTGTACTTTATTCAATCCTGGCGTTGCCGAAAAGTGGGAAGACTATTTGTTGCACTTAGCGTGTAAATAAGCGTATCAAAAATTCTATTATCTTGCAGGAGAATAGTTAGATAAAATCGTTAGATAAAAATAACTGTTTCAAACCATTGTCAGTTAGAAAACACTTTAATTTGTGAAATGTGTTTTTTAAAGCCTAATATAATATTCAATTTTTATAATTTATAATACGTAGCCATATGATTATAAAGAATTAATTGATATTGGGTATTAATTGTAACATAGCTGAGAGACAAAGAATTATCTCAAGAGTAATTTTTAATTTATATCGAATTTTTGAAGGAAAAGTTATTTTGACCTAAACCTACTATAATCTCATAATATTAATTAATTAAGTCTTTCTTACTTTAATAATAACAAGTTAATAAAGTTAATTTAATAAACGTATGAATACAAGTATTATATGTAAATGTATATTAATGGTTTTCAGCAAATACGTGATGTAAGAAGGTAGTACGTGATATTTCATTTTAGACCTCGTAACAAATTACATGATTATGTCGACTACAGAGTGCAGAGTCTTAAACGTATTTGACCGTACGTTCGATGACAGTCAATGATTGAAACGGCTCGGTCGTAATTTATTCTCGCCGCGTGTACCGCGACCACTGATCTCGTTAGGTTTCCAAGCCGGTCATCTCGATAGTCTGTCGTAACGACGTGCGCGGAGATAAAATACGTATCGAAATCTCGGCGGTTCTCTAAGAATTTACCGAGACCCAATGAAAGCTGAGCGGCCGAAAAAAAAAAGAAAGAGAGAGAAATAGCGCAAAATTGCGACCGATCGAAGGTGGATGAATCCAATCGACAACGAGCAAGAGTCCGGGCAAAGTTTCCCGTAGGAATCCTCATTTCGCTCTTATCGTAAACTCGCGTCGAAAGCTTCGTTGACAAGTGGGCGACGGAAGGTCTCGATCAGAATTTATTCTTGCCACGTGTCCCGCTACATTACCCCGTCTCCTTAAATCCCTCATGACGATCGTGTCAAAAATCTCCCCCTGTTCTGCACTTCATCTCCTCGGGTTTTTTCCTTCTTTATATCTTCGTAAAATTCTTTGAAATCTGACGGAAATTACTTTTGTCATTTCAACGAAGGGAAGATAACATTTCTGCTAATACATGACTAATAAATAAAATTATACTCTCCGCGTATTAAGGCTTTTATCATTTTTTAATATTCTATCAAATAGTATTTCGTTTTTATAACGCTTTAGCATGTCTGTAATTAGCTCTTAAACAAAAATTCTTTAAAATTCATTAAAGCTTAAAAGAACCTAATTTTGTTCTTAATATGCATTCTAAAATATTTAGATAATGTCCAAGATTTTTACTGTGAGTCTGTGAGTTGCGATAGTTTAAAATACATTTACTATGAAATATTCTACAGATAAAAGTATTGTATATAAAAATATCTAAGAGCGCGTCCACATGTACGGAATGAAAAGCCCTTATTTATAGTCGTTAGTATTCTGAAGCGGTTCGCCCCAATTCTGTTACATGAGCGAACATGCACACGTTGACGCTGCAGAAGGAGTTATTTAACTTTCTTCAACTCGTCAACGCTGGGGAATTCGACAACGAATTTTTATCGCGACTCATCGAGTGAGAATAATCGCCGGCGAATGTCACTTGCGGGGAGAGGCGATCCTCTTCTTCGGGAGGGGAAATCCTCGCGCGTTTCTCGTGCGCGGCGCGTCAGCCTCGTTTGAATCTTGTCTTCGTCGGAACGATGATAAAGCGAGAGGGCGGTTACTGAATATTTACGCGAGTACGCCCCACGACTTCGCGATCGATAATTTCGCCGTGCGGTCGACGATTACTTGCTTAACTGCTCGCCCTGAACTGGACGCCGCCGATAGTTTTCCGCATGCGTTTTATTCCCCCCTCTCCGTCCGCCCTTCTTGTTCTTGCTCTCGTGTCGACAACGTGTTACGTGCCGAACGGCACGGCGGTCTCCTTCGTTCTCCGTTAATTCCGTAATAATTAACTAATATCTCCCCGTTGTCCGATACACGTGAATTAATGCCGCGAGTTAGTTAATAGTCTTCGGCAACTTGCCGTACAATAGGATGAGGTTCCATTACACCGACAGAAGCAACTTTGCGCCATAATGAATAAAGACCGAGGTATCATGTACTACTCAAGAAGGCAATTAGTCAGCTCCAGTTACGATACATTCACCCGGTTCCGCGCGCTCGCCTATCATTCAATTCCCTCAAAATATCTCCCCGCTTACAAAACATTTCTTTATGATCGCGGCTGTTAGCAATATCGGTCGGCAGTAACAAACTTGATAACGACCGGTTATTAGTAATAAAGTTACGTCCGCTGGTACGATCTCGCCAATCTCATTTCGCAGTATTAAAAGACTTAGTGCTAGCGGAATTACAGCACCTTTGCACTATTGTAAGACAATGCATCGCTAACGAAGCCCGAGGGCGTTTCAGCCACGGCGCGGGCGTTCGCCGGTTCGCGCAACCGGCATCCCGCGCGCGCCGTCTTTTGCCGTTGATTATCCACTCACGATCGCGCCGGAAGGGAGAGCGAGAGCCTTCGTAATCTCTAAAATCAATATCGGGTCAAGTATCATACATAACAACGACCTCAGTTCACTGACTAACGAGATTTATCCCGGCCAAGTTTTCCCGTGTCCCGCTCGCCCTCCTCGCGAGCGACTTCTCCGCGCCCGATTCGCATTGCCAAACTAAACATCACGTCCCTTTCTCAATTCGCTCGGGCTCCGTTCCTCTTGCCCTCTACGCCGAGCGTTGCCTCTCGCGCGCGCGTTTCCCAATGACGGGGGGGTAATTACATTTTTATGTTGTTCCGACATGAGGCGATACGTGACTGCAGTGGGATCAATTTGTCCCGGTGGTCCCGGCGCCCGTGTTCGCAATGGCAAATGTTATTTGTTCGGGATAACGTCGACCGGGCCGGGCCGGCCGGCGAAACGAAGAACGAGGAACTCAGACAATGCGATTCCGCGATTGCGAACGTGTGCGAGGGCTCCTCACGCCCGCGTTATTCCGTCTGTTTCGACGTAATTATCGCTCACGGACGACGCGACTTTCATTCGGGGCGATCAAACCTCGGGAATGACCAGAGAAACGGTTCCCTTCTCCGAAAGTCACTGTCCGAGCTGCGCAGACTGTACCTTTGATAATCAAAAGTGATGCACGAAGTTTTATTTACGCTGCTCCTGAATTTAATGAAGTTTCTCGACAATCGTAAACGTAATTTAAAAGTTTTGCACACATGTAATGATTTGTTTACTAATGATGTGTTTTATATAACGTCTTTAAATTTTAAGCTAAAAAATTATGGATAAAATTCATGTTTATATTTACGCATTTTTACGATAACTGCATATTTTTTTTAGCATCCTTTATATTTTTACAAGTAATTTGTTTCGATGAAATTTCGCGATTTGTGGTCTACCACGAGAAATCGCAAGTTCTTTGGGGAAAAAAGATATGGAGAAAGGAAAGAGAATGGAGGGAAAGAGAAAAAAAGAGAGATCGACCTTTTAAAGTAGGCGACGTAAGCATTTCGCAAAGTTCGGCGATGCGGATTTGCGTCAAAATTATTAGATTCAAGCTTTACGAGCGCGTGAGAGCATCATCAGTCGGATTTTCGCAACAAACGCCCGATTGGGCGCGATTGCTTATTTTGCGGCGATCAGACGCTCCCCGGTCGATCGTGTAAAGTATACCCTGATTAATCGATCGCCTCCGTCGTAATCCCGACCGGCTTGTAAGTGGATCGTTTGTAATCCCAAGAGAGTCGAGTGCATCAACGGAATGATTTAGTGTACGAGTATTCCGACGCGATCGGGTCTTGGGTCCGTATTTATAGCCGTTACCTCAAAAAGCGTAGGTGAGGTATGAAATTTTATCTTGAAACGCAGATAATTCTCATTTCGATTAAAAATCAACTGAGAATATACTCAGCTGATTGTAAAAAGAAAACGATTCGATAGATCTGTATAAAACGTTATATTACTCACCTCATAGTTGTCTGCATGCCCCTTAAGATTTTCTCCCGGATTGTTCGTTGCACTCACAACACAACACTCGCGAAAATTCAACTAATTAGGATCGTGCGAATTAATCACTAGAACATAATGATCACACTTTGCACAGCACTCAGCTTGCAAAGTACAGAGCTTGCATGCAATGTGATCGATCGCGAATTTACTATCGTACGTATTGCGACGGAAAAATAAGAAAAAAAATTTTTTTTCTAATTTGATCGACATGAATTTTATTAATTAGTACAACGAAATCTCAAGTAGCGAAGAGTTTTGAAGTCACAATGTATGAATTTGTTATTAAACATCACAAACATTAAATATCATAATAAAATAATAATGTTTAATTCCGGTGCTTTATCACTTATACGTGAAATAATTAAATCGCGCAAAATACTTTGATAAATGACCAACATAGTTACAAACGTTAATCGCGGGAGTTAATGAAACGTGCGAGCAAACAGTGGCTAATTGTTCGTAGGAAATCGCGCTTCGAGAAGTAATAACGATACACGGAGCGATTCGCATCACTACCTGCCGACTTGAATCACGCCGCATAATAACAACGTATGTACGGAGCGGGGCGATCTTGCATACATGATAATGCGCGGCGATAATACTACTAGAACAAACATCAAGGCTGTAACCTCGTTATCACGATATGTTTAATGTATTACGAAATATGTAATTGTAAATACGTGTGTAATATTGTATTCGGCATATTCCGTTCCTCGTAATATTCCAGTTAATTATCAATATGTATAATCGATGTAACATATCTTATTGTTCCTAAAACGATTCAATCCGGCAATCCGCGTGTTGTTTCGCGTTTCTAATCTCAATAGTAGGCAAATTACAATAAAATTCACAATTTAAAGTGTGAGATATATTTAAATCCAAGCATTATCCTCTGTTTTAGTCGAAAAAATCCATTTTTTGTTGAACAATTTTTGTAATCGTTTATCAATTATCGTGAGGTATGATAACGTTTAATACATTTTCTTATCGTTGTAACTGCGATTTCGTGTCGTGTAATGATGACACACGGAACGACTCATCGCAGTACCTGCTCGCTCGAGTCGAGTCGCGCGAATGACAATATGATGTACCAGCGGCCTTGTGTATGTACGATATAGGAGCACGCCCGAACGCGCGTCCAGCACCGTACATTACCAAACAAACACCAAGACTGTGTGTCAGCCAGTCTCATCGTACGCAATATTTAATGTATTATAAAATGAATGTACGTTAAATATTCCATTCCGTACTTAAAATTAATTTCAATAAATAAACTGTTATTACGAATATATTGCGTTTCGTTTTATAGCGTTATTTAAGATAATGATTAATTCCGTTTGATCAAAAGAACGTTCTGAATTCGAAATATTGTTATTTTTCTAAAATGCTAATTTGCACGAGAATTTCTTTTATAAATATGTTGTACTAATAGCAGGTTTTAATTTCCTACATGCGAATTATTTAATTCTTTCTTTTAATATTAATTTGAATGCTTGATTAAATACTTCAACATGTACAACAAATTATTAAGCTTATTATTTAAATAATCAAATTTTTATTTTTATTAGATTATTATTTATTAGACTATTATTTACGTAAGTATAATTTATTATTAAAAATTTATTATTATTATCTAAGAATTGAAATAAGATTTTAATAAATCAATAAGATTAAATTCAATTGCCGCAATACGTCGTACACCAATTTTATTTTTTCCTCTTAATTGATTAAAATCATACAATTTTACTTTTTGAAGAAATTAAAATTAAAAAAATAAAATAATTTCTATAAATAATTTTCCAATCAAAATGAATCAATATAAACTTCATTCGTTGAATAAATATTAAACTTAGCGTGTTCACATATCGTTGACACTTTCATATTAAAAAGATATTTTCGGGAAAGTTTAATTTAAAAATAAGCACATATATCGCTATCTTATTAAATTAATATGCAATAAAAATAAATTATTACCCAGAATTATCTTTAAATTACAAAGATAATAATAATAAAAAAGATATTTTATTATACTTAATTTTAATAATTTAAAAATGTATTGTTCAGATTTTTCACATAGATAATTGCTCTTTCATTAAAATTCTTCTCTCATTTTGCAAAAAGTGTCGCAAAAAATTAAAAAATTATATACATACATATTTTCTTAAGAATCGATTATTGCATTGCGAAAAATAAAATTCAGACTATCTCAAAAAGAGTATCTACTTCATCAGAGTATTTCAATTGAATTATGATTACAAATGACATAATATTTAAAATAAATTGACTATAAAAATTGATTTATTAAATTGTATCGCGTTTCAAGGTTAGTTTGAGCTGAGCTTTTCGGTAAATACAAAGCTGAAAAACTCCATGGAAGTTATCGGCAATCTGTTGATCCACTTTGGTGACGATTTAAATTCTCTCCCAATTAGGAAAACATGGGTACGTTGCGCTGCGACGTTCATTAATAAGCGCGACGTTAAAAGAAAGGGCGACTGCTGTGATGAAGACAAACGACGTGGCGTCGTTAATTACTCTCGACTACCGGGCACCGGTAATTAGAATTAATACTTCTCGCATAGAATTAATAAAACGCGCCCAGCCGTGCCGCGGTAAAACATATTTGGACCTTGGTATACGAGCATTATATTACGAGATCCCTCTCGTATCTCCGCCTAATTGACCTCAATGCATCCGACTTTGTCTAACATAAATAATTATAGTCATATATATATATATATATATATACGATTTTAATATTCGTCATTTGTATACAGGATAGCCTCGGAATTAACAGAGAATAGACATAGATCTCCAATTTAAATCTCAAATTTTTACACGCAAATACAGTGTTGAACGGTAAAGTTATGCTTTTATTTTTAAAAAAGTTTTCTTCGTTAATGTAATACACATGTCGTAATGTCTCTTAACTATTGTCCTTTTATTAATAGAGTTATATTTCTTTTCCGACGTCATTCGGAGTTTAAAATATAATAATGCGTATAAATGTAATGTGTAAACATTGACAATAACAATTTGTCTAATGGCAAGATCTAATCGCTACTCAATATTGCTCAATTAAATTGCGGAAAACTATTAGCTGCTATATTTTTCGGCAATATAAAGCATGTACTGAATGATATGCAGCACGCGAAATAAAAGATCTAGAGCGAATCAGAACTTGCGGTGAGAGATATGCTCACCGCCGTGGTATTCCAACTGGATCTGGAACATGCGGCAATTAATGGCCATGTTTGTGTCTGTGAAAAAAGTAACCGAGACCTATTGACCAACTCTGAGCATTAATTTAGTTACGTTGGATAACTCTACTACCAGTCAATTATTGCTCGAATGCTTGCAATTGTGTAATCGATTATTTTAAACCGAGTAAACAATTGTGCGAAACATGAATGAGAAGATGATTAGCTAATTTAACAAAAGTGCAATCTTTAAATGTATAATTGTTTATGTTAAATTATTAGATATTTCTCATGATGAAATTTATTAAAATTTTAAATATTTTAATTACAATATCTTACTCAATAGCATTATATACATTAAAAGATAAAGATTAATGCAAATGTGAGAAAATAAGATTTCATATTTTGCACGCGTTTAAAAATTGGCTTGTTTCGCGAATAAGAATTGTGAAATAGCGCTGTGAAAGATTGCATCATGTCGACGATTAATGTAAACAACTTGTAAAACCAATTATTTTTGAAACAAAGGCATGCAATAAACTGCCGTCTATTCGCTTTGTGTTTGTGCATATACTTTTGCCGTATGTATATATTTTAAACAGTATACGTGTTATACATTTCTCTTCCTCTGACGTCGGCTATTTTACACAAACTAAATTACTTTATTGTTAATTGGCAACACGATGTACTTATAATAACAATTTATATTTAATTCTGAGTCATACGAAGCAACAGAATATTAAAATTTAAATAAAAAGAAAGTGGGAAGGAAAGAACGTCATAGAAGTCACAAATGTAACAATAATTAAAACATAAAATATAATTGGAATAATAAATTGAAACAGAAACATGCGCAAGTACGATTTATGCACAAAATTCATGTAGTCAAAGCCACGATTTAGCATGAACAAGAAATTGCTTATGCACGCAAACAGATGGAGATTTAGCTGATTCTGAAATTAATCTCTCTTATGACGTCGAATACATTGCATAAACATTAATAAGTAATTGGCATAATTTTAATTTAATTGGCAAATAAGAGTAAAATCAATTATGATAAAATCACGTTTTAAAGTGGTAATATAGGGAACATAAAGTAGGAAAAGAGAAAGAAATTAAGTAAAAACAAATAAGAGAGTTAAACTATTAAAGTAAGGATTGAATTGATGAAATTATTGCAGAGAGGAGTACTCGAAGAGGAAATTATATCGAGTGATACATTTCGAACTTGTCGATCACCAGTTTGTTAGTGGAATCGGCCGTCGCAATTGCGTCTCTGATGATAATTTCGCGCGTTCTCGTTTTTATCACTCACAATAAATTCTACGGGATTGCCGTGTATACAGGGTAGAGTGTGCCGAGGCTCCCACGAGACCTTCTCGGTGGTGCGATCACGCGTGGCGTAACGAGCAATTTTATCGCTACGAGAGGGATTATGAGGCCGGCGTCTTCTCGCGAAGATTAGGCGGTGGGCAGGGTAGGGTAGAGCAGGGCAAGGCAAGGGCGGAGGAGGATAGGACAGAGTAGGGCAAGCCAAAGAGCAGAGAGAAACACAGTGGCGCGTTTCGCGCGGGGGTGGCGGCGGCGGCGGCGGTGGCGGCTGCGCGATATAACTCGCGCGGCGGATAGAAACGCGTTTACGGGCCCCGTGGAGCGACGCCCCGAGTTATCCACGAAAGTCAAGTTAGCGCGATGGGCCCCTTCGCCTGTAGCTTGTTATCTTATTGTATTGTTAGCGCGGCACGATGCGCCGTCTTGGAGCAGGTTTCTTCTCTCCCTCTCCGAACTCCCTCTCATCCCACCCCTCGGTGCTCCGCTGCTCCTTTGTACGGACTCTCGTCCTGCTTCGTCATCGGTATTTCTCTCCCCCTCTATCTTACCGCCAACATCTCCTCGCATCGTGCGCCCCGACCCTCTTCTCTCGCTCTTCCCCGCTACAACTCGTGCTCTTTTCACTGCGAGCTCGGCGAACCGCCGAACTCGCCTGTAAATCGTCCACGAGAGGCGACCATCGTGAAACCCCCTCCTCGAGTCGAAATATTGTGGAATTTTATCAGCGTGCTGTTTCGTTGCTACCGCGACGAGCGCGCATCGCTACAAAGGCGTGGTATTTCTCTAAAACATCGTATATCAGGATATGATTTACATAATCGTATCATTCGCCAGAGCTTATCACGTCATATTACGAATGTATTATTTATTAATCAATTACGCTTTTGCATGCTACATCGGAATAACTGAAATATGTTGACAATAAAGGATAACAAGTTAGAAAAGAATGGATCCTTTTTTCGAATACTATCGCGGCTCTGTCGAGAAACGTTATTGTTATTACGAAGGCTGCTCAATAAATAAGATAACAAGATTTCTCTCTCTCATGTGTGTAAAATTTTTTTAATGGTTCGGTGTATCGGGGGAACAAATACTTGGATAAGTCTGGAGATTATGTGGAAAAGTATGACAAGTTGCAATATTAGTTGTAAATCTAGTCAGGTATGAATAAATACTTTCATACAACAGGTTTTGTTACTTAAATTTTTGAACAACCCTCTTTGCGTCAGAAATCAACAATATTGTATATTTAACAATATTGTATCTAAATAAGAAAATTTATATACAATTTTTTAAAACAGATTTCTTAAAGGACTGAAAGAGATTGTTCACTGAATGCTGACTATAAACTCGAAAAAATTCTATATGCGGTGTATTAAATAATCCATTGAAGACAACATGAAGTTGAACGATAATATCGATTATTCTTCCGCAGCCTTATGAGATAAGACTGCGTGATCCGTGAAAAATCTGCGATCGTTTCAAGGAAAAGAAAGAGATGGAATGGACACCGTGCGGATTAGCGCGCGAAACTGGTTACAGGCCAGAGACGATGACCTCCGCCGACTCGCACACGCTTTCTCGTCCTGATAATTTGATATTTTCTCCGTGGAGTGGAGTCCAGCGCCTGTGTGTAACTTTGCGCTGCGTGTGCTCGCGCGATGTCAACGGTGTTCCCGGACCGTTCGGTCCGTTCATAAACGAGAAGGAAAGAGATGGGAGAAGAAAGGAAAAGAATATGTGTGCCCACGTACATACATGTGCATGTATGTGTGTATATGAGAGAAAGAAAGAAAGAAAGAAAGAAAGAAAGAAAGAGAAAGAGGGACAGAGAATGTGTGTGCGTATGGGTTGCAGGCGAGAGAGATGGACATGCACAGTGGTGGCAGAACGAGAGGAGGCGAACCGTCTTCATTATGCTAATGCCGTGCAACTACAGCTGACCGTGGCCAAAAATAGATGTAGATATCGTGGGATGCTGAGTCGAACCCCCGAGGGGGTTTTTACACTCTCTTCTTTCTCTTTTTCCAACTCTCTCGCCCGTCTCTCCTCTCTATTTCGCTCAATGCGTTACGCTTGTTCCACGATTTGGGCTACATCCCGGCGGAATGAAACGGCGCCGAGGGTGTAGATCGAATCGCTATTTCCCTATTCGTACTTTACATCGTCGAAATCTCTCCCTGTTTTATCTCCGTCTCTTTCCCTCTCACCACAATCTCTTCTTCTTTTTCACGCGTAGAAGATGTGCTCATTACTCGACTATTCTCCCGGACGTGTCCGTATATATTTTATCATCGTAACAGGCTAGATGCTGGCTGCGTTTGCTTGAAGAGGGTCTCGACGAATATCGACACGTTGAACGTGTCGCAACGTTCACAAATTATCATTTTTTTATAAGATATAACAAGCGCGGTTAGATTCATCGATATTCCATCAGAAACTGTAGCATGTTTTTATATGTATATCTATTTATTTAGTTGTCATATATTTATGAAAAAATAACAATATTTAAGTATAAAGGTATAACTAGACGCTCACTGTAATGTAAATGATAAAATATCTACTACGTCGTTGGTAAAAAATAAATGTAAACAGATTCTCTAACATCGTTTGTATGACATCCTTTTTCCCATCGCAATCGCGTAACTGTGTTGCTACCCACACGACTATACTGTGTATTTAACCTGCGCGTACCAGGGCGAAGTCGTTATCTCGAGTAGCGTATACGCATCGGCATGTAATGAGTTACTAATACGTATCACAATGTGCGTTGCAGCGCATCGCATGCATAATGTAAATCTTATTTACATGAAACGGAAAATACGTCGGTTGGCTAAAAACATTGATACTATAACGCTGTTTTTTTTTTTCAGCCAACGAAAGAAAAATCGGGCAGTTTTCCATATATCTCTGTTTGCATGGCGGGTACATACATTTACGTCGAATTTCTCTGTCCGTTATTACGTTGAGAGTTTTCGTTTCGTCATATTTCGCGTATTTTCGCAACTCCGCTGCGCTAACGTCGATACGCTCGAAAATAATTGAATGTGCCTTAATTAGCTTGACGTTCGAATACCACAAGTTAATTAAGTGAAAGTAGGAATGCGCGGTAGTCAACGCATCCTCGTAGAAGATACGGTTGTCGGTGCTTCCTCGAAGCGGTTGGAAACGGGTCAGCCAAGTGTAATCCTGACACGTGGCATCACAATGGAGCGTACATTTTAAAATCGCTGCCCCTGCTTAACTTTCCAGCGTAAACAACGGCGTCCCATGCACGTGACGACACGCGACATCACGTAATGTAGCGCGAATATCGTCGCAGCAACTTTTCAATAAATATTGCTATTGCAAGTACGCAACAGCAATTGATGAATCGATGTATTCTATGCGATGCAAAATTCACCGATTCACATCGACTCTCAGCGAATTAATAAGTAAATCATATCGTTTAATGGGAAAGAAATTACCTGTATAGTCATCTCAAGCATTGATACATTCTACTCACGATCTATTGCCTCCTTCCCTTCCCTTCCCTTCCCGCTTGGATGTAACTTGAGGCGTAATACTGAATAACACATGTATCGATAATATCATTAAGCGCACGATGATGGCAAAGCGTAAATACCTCGATAACATCGGGACATTCGTATCTCCGGCAATTCGAAACGGAGTAACGGAACGCGCGGAATAAGAAAGGCAGCAGCCGGCCGGCTGGTGAGAAGAAACGGAAAGAAAGGAGCGTAATGCAGCGAGTCAGCAGTTTTTGTTAAAAATTTATTCGGTTCAGCTTCGTGAAAAATATCACCTCGTACCCCTCGTCTCTCGTCATTTCGTGTCACACCTCGGCGGTTACCTCCGCTCTTCCATTTTCTCCCCTTTTGCCCCTCCGCTCTTTCCGTCTTTCTTTCTCTTCGGTCTCATGTTTCGCGACCCACTCTCCCTGTGCTCTATCTTTGCTCCCTATATTTTTGTCTTTTTCGCTTTTATACGCGTCCATACGTGTCTTTGGCTCGCGCAGCGCGTGCGTATTCCCGCTATTCATTTTTCAGTGTTACGATACCATCCGGCGTTTGGTACGCCGAACAATTTCGCATTTTGCGATTATGCATCGCGGACGATATCACAATTAATTGGCGGTGCGGGAAAAGCGCGCGCCGATGCGTATCCAATAGCGCGATATATATTGAATTATGTCGCGCGAAAAATGTCGAATATAAATCATAAATTGACAGATCAGTTTCCGAGATTTTAGTCACCTGTGATCTTAATCCAGTCTAATCTATTTCTAATCCAATCTAGTTAAATAACAACAAGTTGAGGTATACATATGAGGTTTATTTCAATCTTTCATAATTTATTAAAAAATATTTTCTATAATTAAAGCTGCAAAAAATTAATTTGTACTCTCTGTAATAATTTCTTTCTAGTTAAATTAAATTTTACTTTAAATATTGATAAATAGCTTCATTATAACAAAAAATTTATCGAGTAATTATACAATTCTTTTTATTTTTATTATAAATATAAATTTTTATTCCATTTATTGTATATTACGTATTTATATTCTTTTTATATGTATTAAAACTAGATTACATTTTATATATATTAAAATTAGATTATATAAAATTCGCGGACAATCAGATTATAATCTTTTTAATGTTAAATGAGATATTTATTCAAATGTGGACAGATTTTCAGAAACCAAAGAACAATTACCTCGTCGACTAAATTAATAAAAAAAAAAAAATCAACCGTCGACCAAACGGAAGGTGAATTTTCGTGCAGACGTATACTTCCGTTCCGGTGTGCAGCTAGGTACACGGGTTTTGAAAATGTAAAGTGCATTTATCTGAACATAAAAGTAAAGGTAGACGCAGCGTGGCTTATCGTAGCCAGCGACGCAGGAATGACGCGCTTCCGCTTCCGTTGAGATATCGAAACTCACTCAAGAAAGAGTTTCGAACCGGAGAGTTACTCATCGCGCGTAAACACGAAACCAAATCGACATTCCTGCGATTGGAACGACGAGCTGAGATTAGAAATCCTATCAACAGCGTGAGGAGCATTATGTATCTCAACTTTTTATGAAATATCTTTCTTTCTCTGTTTAATTTAATTCTCTGTTTAATTTTCATTCATCGATTAGAAATGACGATATCGCGACATTAATTAATACATTATTATATTATCAATTGTTATTTTTTTAAATATTCAATATTGATCTTGATATAATTAATCTGTCAATATTCTAAATAAGAAGTTTTAAGGTCAAATTATTAAGGTTTTACTATTGAAGATGTGCTAACAAAGATATATTAATTATAAAAAAACCACACTTTCAAATTAGTCACAGGATCCATTATTAAAATTGATGTCACGGCTATTTCATTCAGCGTATTTCCAAAATGTATTGTATGAAAATGATAATCAGACGAAATATATTCCATGTCACCAAGTTAGAGGGCAGATGTAAAAGTCAATATGCGCGCGCGAAAGTTTGCATGCATAAGAAGCGCTGGGTTATCCATTAGAATCAGGTAGCACCGTCTACGCTTTCACTGCGGTTTAGATCGACAAGACGAGACGGCGTCGCATCAAGATCTGGAACGTGGACGGAGTGTGGAGTCGAGCCGATCTCTGTTGTGACATCGTGGCTAAGATAGCCATGAACATGTGAACAAGGTCCGCGCGCATACGAGAGATACTAGACCAATGTATGGCGAGAGAGCCCGAACGATACGGCCTGGCCCTCTCGCTTGGTATCGGATCCCAAGGATCTCTCACCGCTCTATACGAGATACAGGATACACTACGGATGCACACTAGGATATTTGCTGCACGGACTGCCGAGTTTAACATCTCTATTTCTTCTACTCTCAATTCTTTCCTTTTTGTGCCATGTATACAATTACTTTAGCGACAGTGACGAAAGGATAGAACGTGGAATTTTCTATGTTGATTCGACACTGTGTTTTAGAGTTTTGTAAATTGTTTTACTGATCAATTGTAAGTTTAGTTTATTTTTTTCTCTACGTTAACGTCACACCTGATGATTTAGAGAGAGAAGAGTCTTTCAATTGCGTTTGGTCAGGTTTATTCTAACAATTGCTTTCGAATTGTTGAACAATTGTTTTCGATTTACTCCATTTTCGAAGACACTTGTTTCGACCTGCGTGAAATTAATAGTAAAAAAATTTTAAATTACTCTCTCTCTCATTCTACATTTATTTATCGAATATTTAGTTATAATTAGTTTTAGGGCATGTTTTTTAGCATGAAATAATTTAGTGACATAATTATGCTCCATATTAAATCTAAAGATACAAGGTCCAATTTTTCCTCAATTCTTATCTTGCTGTATTTAATAAATATATTTTTGTAAATTTAGGGAGTTGAATTTGTATGAGCATGTGAACATATATTTGAAATTATTTGTTAAGATAAGATTGTTACACAAGTTAGCTTACTATTTGCATAGAAAACTTTGTCGACACTCGACACGTTAATACTTGAGCAGTTCTATGAATTTTCATGAGCTGAAAATATTCATGATGTCATTTATTTTATAATAATATGTACAGTAGCACACAATGTATACATATATAAAGAAATTCTCTCAAATGAATCAAAAGCGACGAAAGAAGGCGAAACCAGTCAACTCTGCATAAAGATTGTATGTAAATTTATAAGACCGGTTTGTTATATATACGCGAATTACTTGAGCATTCCAGAACTTGAAACATTAAAATGCAATTAATATTTAAAATTTAATAATCTTTCTTATTTTATTGGATATTTATTGGATAATTCGAATTAAATTGGCAATGATACACGGTATTTCACGTGTAAGATATTAATTTTCCGTCACATTTATCCCTTAAAATTTCAAATCTTGTTTTTTTTTCTATTCTTCGATATTTTAAAAATAAAGAAAGATATTCGACGTTCTACTTTTCTAGAAAAAATTGCTCTCTATTGCGACGTAAGGTTTTAATTATTAAGTCAGTCGAGCCTTGGAGATTTGCTGGCGAATTTAGGTGCTCGCTGAATCGGAAAGTTTGGCAAGTATTGTGTTAAACTATACGTGAATACACACAAGCCGGGGGATTACGAGCGGATAGAGGTCTAAATAGTACCGATGCGACGTTGCGTATTTCGCTTTCGCCCTCCCTCTTGCCCTCGTCGAGCGCAGTTGGTCCGAAAAACAGTCAGATATCCGATCGAATTTCGGAGTGAATAGAGCGACCGGAAACTGAGTCCGTCGTCCGCCCCGAGATCGAGATCAGATCGAATCCGCGTTCGGACGTCGCGGTGTCCGCAAGCGCCGCGGGTGCGAATGCGGGTGAAAAATACGCGGCCCGGTGGTCCTGCGTTCCATCGCACTCGAGCAACGCCGTGCTGAAGGCATTGGCGTTGATATAAAGAATTTCCCTCGGATCTCGCTCGATTCCCTCCCTCGCGCGAGCGCGCGCGCATTCCCCGTCTCTCTCTCTCTCTCTCTCTTACCCTTCGCATTCGGGCTTTCGCACTCTTATTCTCTCTTTCTCTCTTACTGCTCCTCGCGCGCGCGGTGAAACAAGATTACTCCGACATGCAGAACGCGTGCGGCAGGTTCTCCTTCACCATGTTGGTACCGGCGGAAGGAAGGAGATCGCACGCGAAAGGCCAGACCGAGAGAGAGAGAGAGACGCCACGAGTGGCGGCGCGAGGAAAAGGGAGGAAGAGGGTGACTGACTAAGCCCCTCCACCCGCGAGCGGCGTGATAGTCAGCAGGCGATGCGCGACCAAATCCAACCTAACCCTATTGCCGGTTCTCCAGCGAAGCGAGCGAGCGAGCGAACACGCACAGAGGCAGGCTGGGTCGCCAGGCGGCGAGAACGAGACGAGGATGGAGTTACGGTCATATGGGGAACGCGGCGACGGCGGCGGCGCAGGAGGGGGGAAAGGGGAAAACGTGGGCATGCGCGCCGTAGCAGCTTATCGAGCCATAGAGAGGGGCGGTCGGCGGCCTCGTCGTCGCCGTTGCCGCCACCACCGCCGCGACGGCGATGGTGGTGGTGGTGGTGGTGGTGGTGGTGGTGGTAGTGGTGGCGGCGGCGGCGGCGGCGACGTGGCCGCGCGAGCGAGCGAGCGAGATGACAGAAATCGCTAAGTCGGCGGAAGGGAGAACCCGCGAGGGAGCGAGGCAGAGGGTGATATGCCGAGTAGCGGGAGGATAGGAAGGGAAAAAAGATGTATCTGATAGGCACGAGCGAGGCGGCGGAGTCACGGAACAGAAGGAGAGCGGAGCGGCGCGCGAGCCGGGGCAGTCGGGGGGGGGAGAAGCGGAGTTATCTAGTAGACGCGAGCGAGATGACGGTACTCCGGAGTGGAGAGAAAGAGAGGAGATAGCACGATAGCGGAAAGGAGAGAGGCATGCCGTAGCGGGTGCGAGCGAGCGAGCGAGCGAGAGCGTGAGAGAGAGAAAGAATATTGGAATGTGGTGGGATGACGAGGGAGGAGGAGAGAGAAGGAGCGCGGGCGGGCCGTGATATCGAGTGTGGGAGCGAGACGGACCGCGAGCTGCCGGCGCGGAGCGGGGGAGGGCGGAAAAGGGGAATACGCGCGAGAGACGAGAGCGCGATGGAGGGGCTCGCTGGAAAGGGAGAAGGGGGAGAGAGAGGGGCGCTGCCGTCGGGCAGTTGCTGTCGCGCCAGGCCCCCGCTAGCGGCTAGCAAGCAAGAAGCAAGCAGTCGCAATCCCGTCGCCTAACCAGCATCGCTCGCCTTATACCTCTTCACCCTCTCTCAAAAAATCGTATCGAGGCTTCCGTCAGCTGCATTATAATACTCACCCGTTTCCGTTTCAAGCGCGCCGGTTCGTAGCAACGACATCGTTGTGTCCGCCGTCGCCCCCGACGTACGTCGCCATTGCCGTAGCCACCGCCGCCGCCGCTGCCGCCGCCGCCGCCGCCGCCGCCGCCGCCGTTGCTGCCGCTGCCGTTGCTGCCGCCACCGCCGCCGCTGTCGCCGCTGTCGCTGCTACTATTGCCGTCGTCATCGTCGCGACACGTAGTACGTCGCCGCCGTCGTCGTCGTCGTCGTCCATCTCGTCACCCACGTCGTCGTCGCCGTCGCCGTCGCCGTTGCCGTGTTGCTGCAACGTTCGTCCAGGTCGCGCGTGCTTCGTAGTCGGTAGCTCGCACTGACGTTTGACATTTCCGGATCGTCAAGAAACATCAGAAACATCGCGCGCGCGCGTGTGTGCGAACTGGAGAAAGCGGAGCGCGAACCAAGAGAGAAAGAGACGGCGTGAGAGTAGCGCGGAAGGAAAGAGCAAGTGAGAGAAAGCGGCAGCGCGCGCGGATCCGAGGGAAAAAAACGGAGCTCGGCTGATCGGGGAAAGCTGATTATGAGTTGGAACATTGGTGCAGCGGTGGGTCAGCAAAAGTGCACACGAGCCGGCTAACGTGTGTGAGAGGGAGAGATAGAGAGAGAGAGCGAGAAAGAGAGAGCGAGAGCGGTCGTTTTTTTTTCCATTCGCGATACCCTCGCACGGATACCGTACGACCGTCGTCCGTGCGCGAATCGTGTCTCCGCGAGATCACCGCGGGATATTACAGTAAAGTGAGAGCCGGGGATACTTTTTTTCGAGGCAGTGGTGTTGATTGAATCGCGGGAGATCCTCGCAAGTGTTCCAGCCTCTGAAGTTGCACCTTGTGTTTTGGTGACACGCCGCGGAGAGTCAGCCGCCGCCGATTCCGAGGAGAGGCGCAACGAGAGAGAAGAGAGAGAGAGAGAGAGAATAATCTGCAGTCTCGTCGTCGACGATCGCGGAGCATCCTCGCGTCAAGGTGACCGACATCACGGCGAGATCACGTCTGAATCCTTCGCGTGTTCCGGAGCAAGGTAATGCATACAAAGTTCCCTATCTGTGGTTTTACCTACCAGGCACACCTGTCATGTGCGTACGTGTGTGTGCGTGTGTTACGTGTGTTACGTGAGATAAACGGTGTGGGTGTGACGCGCCTCGTAGGTACGGCTCGTAAATACGCGCGCGAGAGCGCGTCGCGGGGTGATCGAGGAAGGTCTCGCGACGGGTGACGTTTTCCGCGTGGGTGCCGTACATATATGCGGTATCGTATGTTTTTACGCTGATTTAGCACGCGTGTAAAAAAAAAATATATATATTCATACATGTACGCGCAAGATGACGTCATGCGGCGCGAGAACGGCGCGTCGTTGCGTCGCGGCAGTGTTTTCCGAAAAATTTCGTCGAATCGCGTCTCGCTCGTTATCGCGACAAGTTGAATTAGGTGCGCGATAATCGCGGCGCGATATGTTTGCCGAAGCTTTACTCGAGCCCCGGCGCGTCTTCGGCAAACGTCGATGTTACGCGTGCACGGCTAACGAAATTTTTAAATGCAGGTTGTCGCGACAACCTTTGGCAGCTGTTCGCTCGAGGGGGGAATTCTACCTTTGCTGCACTTTGGAGATACACAGTATCGCAAAGGCACTTGTTCGCGGCCTCTCTCGACACGCGCTGAATTTAAGCCGGTCAAAGAATTGTTAGACGACGGGGGGAATAATTCTCAAGTTATTCCGTGCTTATTGCAGTCATGCGGTATTACGTGCAGTTTTTAATCGAGATAATTTACATCCGGAGTAACTTAACTTACTCCGATTTTCATACAAGTTTATATTTCGCATGAGGTTGAACTCCGAATTAAAATCTAAAAGTCAAATGTGAAATGGCAGAGTGGAAAATACATGGCGATCGCTTTTTATACACATATCGAATACATATTTAATCAAGCATAACTTTATGAAGGGTGGATATCGCATCCAATCGTGATTTGCATCGCTGCAATTGAAAACGCCGTCAAAAGAATATGCTCGAGGTATTTGCAAATTCGATCGGGTGACAATTTCCATATTGACAGTTTCACACTCATTTCATAGCGCGATTAGACTTTACGTGTGCGTCTAACTGTCAAGTGTCAACAACTGTAATCGCCGGGAATTAATTAATTGAACGCGAGCGAAGAAATGCTCCGCGAAAAAGAAAGATGAGGAAGGAAAAGGAATCGTTCGATGCAATGCAGTTTATATTTGGATATGCACGACGGAGGGAAACGTATTTATAATCCATTTGAATCTGAAACGGATGAAATTGAGTTATTTCGCCAGTATCGTTTCTCGCTTCTCCACGACACTGATTGGTTCTCATTCTTGCGATCGTCTGCGCAAATACTGGCCGGTGACAATTTGCGCAACTCGACGTTTAGCGGTTAAATATACATATATATGTATATATATATATATATATATATATATATATATATATATATATATATATATGTATATATATATACATATATATCGGGAAGCACGATCAATCAAGCATAAATTGAAAATAAACGGCGGGGGGAGGGGAGAGGTACGAAAGGAAACGCGATCTAAAAATAAGTTAACGCGGTGTGCACCGCGTCTAAAATTACGGCCTGCGCGATACGGCCTTAACGTAATCTCGAACGGCGTGAAATCGAGACGGCGCGGTGGAGCGCCCGCTCTGAAGTTGGTCACCCAAGACCGGCGCGGCGGCAACGCGAGAAACCGGAGTACGGGCGCGCTCGAATTTTCGCCCGGCGCGACGCTTATCGTTATCGCCGCCGTTGAGTTATTATCGCGCGACGGTCGCGATAGCCGCCGTCGCATTTCGCAACGCTCGTGATCGCGCCCTCTCGCTCGCTCCACGTCGCGCTTCATTTGTCCGCTTTGTGGCGACCGCGCCGGTACGCCATAACCTCCATCTCATCTTCGTCGTCTCGCCGCTCGTGTGCGAGCGGATTCCGCGGTTTCGTCGGTTATCGCGTCGAAAGAGCGTTGAAGCGCGCGCGCGCGCGTCCGGACACGTTGCGGCATACCCAGTGTAATTACGAATCCCGTCGAGGGATCGCGTGACGGCGACGGACGCTTCTTCGCCTTCTGCTGCTGGAAATTGTCCGAGGCTCGGCCGTGCGTTAAGTCGCAATTGAGGACGACGCCCGGCGCGGCGGCGGCGGCGGTTCAGAGAGTGCGTATGCGTCTTCTTTATCATGACTTATCGTGACATGCTGCGTTTCGGTACACCGCTTCCGGAGGCAGCGCCTCGAAGGCTGCCCGTAACTCTCCTCGCTGAGAGCTTCATTTATCAGCTGCACTTTTTCACACTTTTCGTATTTATAATAACACGTAGTCGTACCTCGCGGCGGGAGAGGCAAGATAAATAAGAGCAAAGGTCGAGGACGCGCAAAGTTACGGTTGCTTGTCCATCGACTACGTTATTGTTTTGTTAAACGTTGAAATTACGGACTTTTTCTTCACTTGTTCCAAAGTGCTATTTCCCCAGAATATGTTTCCGAAGCGTTTCTTCGATTCTACCTTGTTGCGTTATTAGCTAGGAAGATTGCACTTTTCCGAACTAGCGAGCCGTACAAATATAAACTGAATTGCGATTCTTTGTATCTCCGTTATTAATCAACCGTGTCAATGAATCATTACAACGACGTTCCCTGATACATTCTACACCGTGAGTGATTATCGCGATCGCGTTACGCAATATTAATTTGCGAGAATTACTCGTAATACGCGCAGGTATCATTTGTTCTCTCATTTACGCTTAATTGCCCGCCAATTTCGCCAGAAAAATGGATCTCGGGTTCGGCTGGATTTAAAGTGAATTTTAACTTAAACCCCGCCACACACGCGAGCTTCCGCGAAACGCATTTGTACATCTCGCCTGGCCGTAGGCGCAGAAGTCAAAATTACAAGGGAGACGGTGCCCCTCGGTCTTCCAATTCGAACCTGGAACTCTGGATTCGCTTTACGATCGCGACTCGACGATATTTACACCACATGCGCGCGCGCGTATTCATAACACACATCAGTGTCCCCAAACGGATCGCGTTTCTCTCGTATAACCAGATCGCCTAGGCCACGGCGTATTTTTTTCTATGTGACGTAACGCGGGTGGATAATTTTCATGTCGAAAGAGATGGCGAGGAGGGAGAGGGGGGGGGGGGAGACAGACAGAAAGAGAGACACGTATACAGGTAGTCGCGCGTAAATGCGTCGCTCAGGCGGTGACGCGCATCCGCGCACAAACGCATCAAATTACAGTACCTTCCAATGGGCGTGCCCCACTGACATTCCGACCTCGCCGTCTTTCATCCTATTGCAAGGCCTTCCACGCTCCTCTCTTCCCTGCCGCGCGCGCGGAGGGACTCTTTTTCTAGCGCCGGCGTTTAGCCGGTGGTTTCGACGTGTTTACAGCACCCGTAGGAAGTCGCACCTACCTACCGAAGGCCCGACACCCGAAGGTCTTTACAACGATAACCGTGTAATCGATACGTTTTTCCACAATGAGACTTAGGCGAGACTGGGCGAGACTATACTGGGATGTTGACCGCAGGCATGATAAATGTGACAAATCCCCGGAATGATGTGACATTGTCGTTACGTTGATTGACAGGCGTTACTACGTTCGTTTTTTTAATGTACACGTGAATACATATAAAATTTTATATATATTACTTTTAACGTAATTATAATAATCACACTAAAATTGTCTACAAGAAAGATTACATAACTAAATGTCATTGAGTACTTTAAATATCCAACAAAATGTATACAGATTTAGAAACAGTTTACTCACATCATTAATTTTAATTTATTTGCATTTTGATCGCGATTAAAATACAATCTGAAATAGTATACCTACTATTTTTAACATTTTCAATATTCATAACTGTAATCTATTTTGATGGCTATAAAACGCCAGCAACTGCTCAAAGAAAATGGAATATTTATTATTATTTTTTTTTTTTCAAAAGATCAAGAGCCGATGGTATATTGAGACAAGCAGCTTAAATTTTAATAATTTTAATTAAAGCCACATGTCATAAATATTAAATTTATTACAACACATTCCTCTTGTATTCATTCGCTTTCGTGGCTTTAATTTTCCACCTCCCATTCAGACGCTCTCAATATGCGTTACATGGAGGTAGCTGCGCACCGGAAGTTTACGTCAGCCGGGAAATACAGCGAGACCCATGTAACAATCTGACGTGGGCACTCGCGTTCCTCGTGCTGTGAACAGCTCGTTCTTCCGAGATTTGATCAAAGGTCAGAATGCAATTTCATAATACGTTTCGTCGAGTATCCACGTGTCAGTTGAAATTTACCGGTTTACGCCCGTTACAACGCCCAGAACTATATGGCGAATTAGCGAATGCTCTTGTATACATTTCTTTTCCGCGGCATCATCATGACGAATTATCCTGTGACATCATCGTCGGCGACCGTACGTAGATGTATAAGAGAGATTGGAGTCGCGGAAGCCTGTTTTATGGGCTATGACGTAACGCGTGCGAAACTATCTCAGGCAAAATGCCCACTGCCTTGAGATTTGTGTAATCTTTCAATTCTCGGCTAACAATAATCGAAATTCACGTCATACGGCAGCTGCATGGAATATTTTGCTCTCGTATTTGCTCTTCGTGAAATGATGATTCATTCTTGTAAACTTTTGTAAAAATGAGGAATTATTTCGATTTATCTTAAAAGTATATATGTATATATAAGTTATTTTTATGATACGCTCACGATAGACGCATGATGTCATTGTCTTTAATGAGAATTTTTTCTAAATCAATATTTTTACACATGATGCAATTTTTTACGAAGGTTTTCTAACGCATATGAAATTTTTCATTTAAATGAAAGAGCTTGCAACACTGTGATAACACAGGCATAATTATAAAAATGAATAACTTTTTATTAGCAGAGATATTAAGATGCAGAATATTACTCAAACTGAAATTAGGAATTCTTATTTCTGCTATAATGTAAACATTAAAATTTGTGCAGCGAAATACATGTAAATATCGAAATTTCCGTTCTTAATTAAATATGTCTATATAATGATAAAGAGTCTTTTAGTTTTTTATTTTTTAACTATCTGTATATGTATGTATATCCAACTTTAGAAAATCATTTATGTTCATAAATAACATTCTTTTTAAAAATAAATTTGCTGTGCAAGTTGATGTTTTGTTAATTCATTATGCTTTTGTAAAGGTTAATTAAATGTAAATTCTGCTTGAAGAGATTAATATTTAATTAAAAATCACTTTATAAAAAACCTTAAACACTTTTATGAATTATCAATAATATATCAATTCGCTTTTGTATAATGACTTTGTATACTTTTAAAAATTATAATCGCATTAATTTGACACTCGACATTGTGAATCTATCGGCGATTACACCGCTATCAATAATTTGAAAGGATGCATTTAATTTGCGAGTTCTCTACTTTCACTAGCAACTCTCATTCTAGAGAAACGTTCGATCGTTTGATCTCAAAGGATGAAAGAAAGAGAGACGCGAGTAAAAGCGTAGATTGCAGCAATCGTAGTGTAAACGCGTTTTCTGATAAATTGTGTGTCGATTTTGCTTCGATGAAAATTTGTTTTACAAGTATTTAATTAATATAGAAATTAAAAGACGTCGACGGATTAAGCCGGAGGGGTGAAAATTTATTACAAAACCTTGTGTCTCGGTTAATTACAAGTGGAATTTGCGCTGACAGAAATTCGATTTAGCTAATTAAATTACGAAGACAGATAAGTAGCTTCTATAATCGAATTTTAATTGAGAAAATTGCTCGCCGGAGCAATGCGACCAATCGCTGATTTGCCAAATATTGTCAATTATAGTAGTTCCGGTATTCCTTATATCAGAGCTTAATCTTTAGTGAGAGAATCGGTGAAGTGGCGAGAGAAAGAGAGAGAGAGAGAGAGAGAGAGAGAAACATAAAAAGGTGACGCATACTCGAGAACGACGTAATTCGAGGGTCGCGCGCATAAGTAAGTTGAGTAACGCGGGTTGTCGCGCCTGAAAGCGCACAAAGCAGGAACGGAGCAAAAGCGGCGGCGACGTTAGCAGCGAGTAAGCTCGCAAGCACGGAGCATCGCCTTCGTGGCATCTTAACCGTAAACTCTTGACAATGTATTCCGTAAGGCGCATACGGTTTTGCACCGTCTAGATCTACTATCTTGGTTAAAACTTGGTATTTTTAAAGCTCCTCATATACTCATGTAAATAAGATTCTCATATACCTGTTGCAATTTATTATCGCAGACTCGCCGTTTCATAACGGCTACGTCCCAGTGAAATTAAAAAGACACAAGTTTGTTTTCATGAATATTATCACATGTTCCATTTTCTTAAGTGTAACTTTAAGATTATTTCAGTTTAGTAAAGTTTAAAGGGTGCTTAAACTTGAATATTGAAAGTTTACTCAAACACTATCTTACAGCGTTGGTGCGGCCCGCTGATAATAAATAACGAAAATAACTACATACGATCCCATGAATTTGTAATTAATTAATAACGAAGATATGGGAATTAAAAACGTTACGATCCATACCGTTACTTTATATTCAGATATTTCCAGATGTCATTATTTGATATCTTATCTAAAGTATTATTGTCAAGACAGTGTTCGAAACATACACGATGACACATTTAGATATCGAATAGCGTCGATAATACCGATATGAAATATATCTTGAGCATTTCTAGGCACACGCACACCGGGGTGTGCCTCGTTTTAATTTTAGTCCCATGACAGGCTACGTTCTCGCGAGGAACAGGCGGGTGGCGTTGACCCGCCGGTATAATCTACAAATATTTCTCCCCCTCTCTGCCCCTGCGCTCTCTGTCTCTCTCTCTCTCTCTCTCTCTCTCTCTCTCCTTTCTGTTTTCGCCTCCCTCCTTTTCCTGGCCCTTTCTCTTTCTCGCTCACTTCGGGCGATACATCAACGTAAATCCACGGGCGTTCTTGTGTTCCCCTTTTTTGGATGCTCGAACGAACTCGCAGTCTCGCTTGTAGCCTCTCTCCCTTCTTTCACCCCTCTCCCCGTCTTTCTTTTCGTCTCTGTCCGGCCCTCCTCTTGTCGTGGCCTGTTAACCTTCCCTTCTCTGCGATCTGTGGAGGGATCGGGAGAGTTCGTAGCCGATACGACTCCAGCGTGTCGCAAAGCGAGACCGTTATTTGACGTATCCGTTATATTCGTGTCCGATATATCTCACGATTACGCCCGATGCGGGCTCGATCGCGCAATTGTCAGTGAGCTCTTTTGCTCTTTGTGTTTTTCATTGTTTCAAATCTCACACGAATCTCACGCAATCGAATTTCACGTAATCGAATCTTCATGGTTTCCCGCTGAAAATAAAAGCGCACGGTGACAGCGCCAAGCATATCCGGCCGCGCAAAAATTTTCACTTTTCACTTTTTCATTGGTAAAAAAGTGGAAAGTTACGTAATCATACGTTCGCTTTAGAATAAGGTCGTTGCGAATTCCATTCTATTTTGCTCGGGATGATGGATCGATCGCTAATGAAGCTATACAATGCAATTAAAAGCAACATGCGTACTCAAAAATAATTTAGCAAGCTTTTAAACTCAATGAGATTTGAGAATGCACATAATAAAATATTAAACTATACTTTGTTGCTTGTATCCCTAAATTAATTACACATGTATCGTGATTTGATATTTAAATTTAATACGTAAATCATAACTATTTACACGTCGATTAGCTTACTGTGTACCCAATATCTATCATTAATACATGAAGTCATTCATTAATAATTAATGTTAGTCGGAGCAACTAGATAATTGAACATAATGGCAAGCTATCCTCATAGTTAGATAGTTAAATAAACAATCTGATGTGATTACCGAAACAACGCGGAACTTTATCGAGAAATCTCTCTCTCTCTCTCTCTCTCTCTCTCTCTTTTTGTTTTTCTTTCCCATTTAATTTTGATGCATAATTTTTCTCCTCTTGATAACGATCTCATTTTCCGATTCGTGACTTGGTTACGTCGTAATGACCGCGTTTTCGCGCCACGTCGTGTGGCCCGACGGTGGGCTCGACGCCGAATTCGATCCCGCGAGAACGATAAATATTCAAGGGCATAGTCCCCCTGCTGCGTCCTGTTCCGAGGAATTCCATGGCGTAAAGCGAGAGAGAGTGAGAGAGGAGAGCTGGAGCGAGAGAGAGTTGCATTTTGTGCGATGTGACAACGTGCGTGTAGCGTAGCCCGACTTGCCGACAATGAGTCGGAATGAATGATTTGCAAGCGTTGAAACGCATGAACGAGCAGCCAGAGCGCAACGTCCGATTGGACAACGCGAACACCCCCGTCACACCCGCAATTGCACACCCCCTCGCGAATTTATGGCTTCAAAGCGACCCGATGCATCCACCACGCTACGTCAAATTGCTTTTGAGCGGCTTTTTAACCCCTCGCTCTCTTACACGCGACCAATTTTGCGTTCTAATTGCACTCTACCCACCGATTTATCGCGCGATATGTTCACAGAAGAAATTCGGCTACTCGATTGTTTCCTTGAACATTTTTTTATACGTTCGATGGATAAACATTTTATACGTACGTGCTATTTTTTTGCAAGTTTTCATCAAAAAATAGCGATTTGCCATTCCTGATTTTATACGTCATATGTTTTTAGTTTCGAAACTTTGCACTATATACCGACTATAACATTAATACTTTATGCAATCTTGTGAAATACATTGATATTAGATATCGAAGGTAATGTTGATTGAAAAATATCAATAAAGAGATCATTTTTAGAGTATCTTGAATATCTTTATGTTATATACTTTAATTATATTGATTTTCGCTAATGTATTTAATCACAGTTTCATTTAACAAATTGCACAGTATTGTTAAATTACGTTATTAATTACATTTATTAATTTCGTTATTAATTTTGTGGCTGGTAGTTTATATCTTTGAATTATTAATAAAATGCTAGTAAACTTTGTTCGAAGTTGTGACTGCCTTGCTATATATATCCGTTTAGTATTTATTAATTAAATATTAAATACGGAGGTTTTACTTAATTGATATACAAATACATATGTACATCTAAAAGACAAAACTCATTATTTTATTTTTTACGTTTTTAATGTTTTATTTTTTATATTTAAGTCTCTAATGATTCCGATAAATGAAATTTTACTAAATTCTAGTAATTGTAGCATTAATAAAATGACCCGAGGGTAACTTCCCTATATATTACGTATTATTTTTTAATGCAAGTGCTCGCAAAAAAAAATGACGATTCACCATTCCTGATGTTATACGTGGTATGCTTTTAGCCCGAAAACGGCGCGCGCGGAAGCTCGTTGGGACGAAAAATATTCTCCGTATAATTGCACGCAACCATTTGCGAGGCTACATATGAGCACGCAGCAAAATGCTATGGGCTTGTTGAAAATGATACTGCGTGGCGACACGATGTGATGCGCGATGTGCGATCTTTCTTCTAATGAAAATTTGCTAAACTTCGAATACTTTTCTCCTTAATTCCGTCTCTTTACGCTAAGATGGAATTTTTTTACGGTCGGCTCCCTCTTTACAGCTGTATTATTTGCACTCTCTTAAAATTAGAACGTATGAAAAGGGTCAGAATTATGCTTATCGTTATGTTTATTTTACTTGCGAAATTAATATTGCTCGGAGAAGACCCACATCACATCTCTTTTGTATTCTTTTTTTTTTCAACATTTTCTAAGTAGAGCGTGTCGTCACCGTTAAATTAGTTTTTAAAAGCAAATTTCTTTATGAATATAAAATCGGTTTTTTTTCTATACTGAAAATTGGACGAAAAATGAAGTTAGATATAAGATGTTTGTCTACACGTATATAATTTTGTATCAAAACAAGAGTTTTAGTAGTATTAATATCTTATTTTAACAACAGAAATTAATGTTAAATTAACATAAAATTCCGAATTACCAAAATATCAAATGATATTTACTTTTCGTTAGATTAACTTTCAATTTGTTGGAAGACCTTATTTTTACACCATAGCTCACGTCATGTTGTATCGTATATTATAAACTATATTACCATAAACTTTGATAATGATTGAGAAACGCGTATAAAGTTGTACTGGATTAAAAAGTTGGGAGACGTTTGAATCTCGGAGCAGTAGCGCAATAATAATTTCCCGAGCGGTGGATATTTCGCGAAATATATTCCGCCGGTGCGGAATCTCGGCAGATGTGGCAACTTGTTAGCTCATAGAAACTTAAATGTGCCGAAAGTGTGAACGTAAAACCGAGCGTCCGCGCATTTGCGCCGCAACGACGACGGGGAACCGCACCCGAATGGATGCATACCGCGGCGAATCGGCGATCGATATCTCCATTGTTTTCCATTCGGTTGATAATGCCTCGGCTTTATGCGTATGGCGTTTTCGCTTTAGCGCAAATACATCCTCGCGCTGCCCACATTTCCCGAGGATAAAACCGGACGTCACGAAATGTACCGTTACACTTCCCAAGAGTGTTCGATTTCTCTCCGCTCAGTAAGTCCGTAAAGTGCATAATGTCTGTGTCGTGATTTGAGGGGTTCCCCGTATGAAGTATCTCACCGACTCGCGTTTGCGAATGTAAATATGAAAATGCAAATGACAAACTATAGTTTGCTCACACATAATTCTCTCCGCACTATTAAGTTGCTTACGTTGACGTAAATTTCAGATATTTTTAGTTATTTAGTTCTTTGTTTGTTTCACTCGTTGCGTTGCATTATTTTCGCGTCACTTTATCATATTTTACTAATAGACGTGTAAAAAATGAAGTTGACACTTGAAGCGTAAATAATGGCGTAAACTCGAAATCGTTAAATAATGGTATGAGTTACGTAGAGTCGTAGATAATAATAATAATGTGTCATTTAAGTAACTAGGATTAATTAACGCCGATTAACGATTTCCCATATCATTTCTAGGTCATAGTTTTATTTAGAATATGTCCTACTTTTGGCGGATCAAATTTCGATTATGGATTCCGCGACGAATTTGGAATCGATTTTTCGTTACGGTGAATATTTAATAGAGGGCTATTAGTCGCGTCAATACCTCCATTTTCAGCATGACGTAACTTTGCAACTAATACCGATAAGAAGGATCTCGCGTCTATCTCTGGTTTTAGAGCTCAGGGAAATATCGAACTCGAAGTTTGTCGACTTTTTTCCCCTCTTCCAAATATCGGAAACTCCCGAAACGCCGATCAAACAAGCGCATGACTCCGAAATGGCCTTTAATTGCATTCGCGATGAAATAGTGATTCGCGTAATCCGAAGTCAAGCAGGCGGGTGGGGACGCTTGTTAGAAAACAAATTGCATCCTGCGAGCTCACGCAGCCAGCCGGTTATTATCCAGGCGCGATACAGCGGCCGAATGTCAATTATTTCTCGCGCCCACGCGTTACTTGGCGCGGCCGGTAACTTCCTTAATGAACGAAATTCGGCTGCCACGCGGTGTGCGTTTCCACGGCCTTCCTCCGCAATTTCTCCGGCAGATATGCTGATACAGAAGAGCGGGGAATGGTTTTCTCTATTCGCGAGAAGGCGGTGCTCAACGTGCTCACTTCGCGGATTTCGTTGCCGAGATTCTCTCTGGGAATATCAAAGGACGGACGTGCACGCAAAAAGTACCAGGCGGAAAATAGCGCATTGGCGCATACGAATTTGCGCCGACGGCCCTTTTGGTAGTACATGCGGCGAGCAAGTGAGCACGGCCGTGTCTTATTTTTACGACACGCTACTGCGTGAATTCTAAACCCTTTCAAAAAGATCCACTTACTACTACTATACGCGCGGCATTGTGTTTACTCAGATCTCCCGCTCCGCGGGAAAGCTTCCGGGTGCCTCTCGTTGGATATTTTCTGCGACTCTCCGTCTCTCTTTTTCTTCTCCCTCTCTATATTTATCTATGTTTTTCTCTCTCTCTTTCACTGTTCTCTTTCAAAATGAACTGTCGATCAAAGATATTTGGATAGTCTACATCTGGACCAAAAAACTTTGGGATTTATTTTACTTGTAATTTGATCTCTTCATTGTTTCATCTAACAAAATATGAGTTAAAATTAGAATTGTAGAATAATATTATGTAAATAAATGAATTTATATATGTCAGTAACTAATTATTATTTTTTCACTATGCTATTTTCAATAAAGCATATTTATTTAATGCTGCACTAAACAGTCAGAAGAATTATTTCTTTATTAATTTAAAAATATTATCTGATTATAAATACACATTTTAGGATCAGAAAATATATATTTTAGGATTGTAGTTGTTCAATTACACAGCCCCACAAAAAAAGTGGTCTGGTCCGTCGGATAGACTAGTACATCCTTATATATTTTGACCCGCTGAATCCGAATCCATTAAAATTGTCAGAGAGTCTCGTTTTTTCATCCCTACAACCTAGCTAACCTAACGTCAAAAAAGGTTAGGTATTAAACAATATTAAACAGATAATCCCTTTCAGATTAAAAGTAATCTCACGTGAGGAAGTAATTAATTTCTAATTTGAGCATGTAAAGTATTTTATATCTTATTCACTTATGAGATAAAAAAAATATTTAGACTCCAATTAGAAACTTGTATGAATGTAAGTTACGCGGCGGTTATCGGGGTTGCACTAAGAGAGAGAGAGAGAGAGAGAGAGAGAGGGAGGGAGAGGGAGAGAAAGAAGCGGTGGTGAATAGAGTACTGGTTGTATCCACGAGCACGAGAAAGAAATACGATAATATCGAAAACGTAGTTTGCTCCTTCGGTACATACCCAAAATCCTTTTAGCTAATTTAATCGGACCTAATTCCATTACACAGCCAGCAGCAACCCTTAAGCTCGGTCGTTCCCATTGTTTCATTCCGTTAATTTCGCTTCTTTTTTTTACGTTACTCTCGGTCTCGCGCACAAAGGGAAACCCATCGAATGAACGGGCGTGCTCATGCACACACGCACACGCGCAGAAATGCACGTGCCCGCTCGTACGGTCCGGGTAATCAGGTGCAATCTATCGGAAATGTTAAAAATCATTTTTTATACCTCACTGCTCTTTGTCATCTCTCTCTCTCTTTCTTCCTCTCGCCGCTGGCACTGTATGCCTCTATTTACGTAACTTTCTCTCTCGTTCTCACGTGTCCACTCATCCTCTGTCGATCGAATCGCTGGCTCTCTGCTCGGCATATCGCTCGGCGTCGGCGGATTTGTCCAATCGACCGCAATCACGTATCCAACCGGTGCATTATAATGGTGACGTTATAAATGGACCGTCCGACAAGTAAAAGCTCGCAATGCGAAAACCACATCTCTGGTTAATATCCGGCATGTCGCTATTTTCAAATTGGAGCGAGATCTATTTTCTTTTTAATTTTCATTTTGTGCTTTATATGGAAACATTTACTATGTGTGTAAAATATAAATATACACGAAGAATCAAGTAAATTTTTATCTTAATTTATTTTCGAATTTATTTATATAATATTACAAATTAAATCGTTTTGCAAGATTAAAAGCATAAATTCATCTTATTTTTATTAATTTGAATAGATTTTTGTATTATCAAAGTTTTTATTTTTCTGGATGTGAGAGACTAAGACTGGGTCATTAGACTCTGAAAGTTATAAAACTGCAAGAGGCAAAGAATATAAAGTTTTCATCAAACAGAAGTAATGGAAATAGAAAACTCTCAAGGTTGTTTAGTTGCGACAACATGTTATCTTTCAGGAATCGTCAATATTTCAATTCGATTTGTGTTCTGCAAAGTTTCGCGCTCGCTGCAATTTTTAACGATACTCGGAATTGGTTAAAATATCACGTACTTTGTCAAGGCTCCGCATAACTTAATACGAAAGTGCGTCTCGATTGAATACACTGTTATTGACCGTACGCGCTCATGTTCCGTACACGTGCTCTCACACGTGCGCGCGATAGATACGCGCATTTTGCACGGTAAAAAGGCAGATTAATTAGAGATTCAGAGATTCGTCCTGTACCGCCGGATTTCGATTCAGAACGACCTTCGAAGGGTATGAGGAGCTCGCGGCGACAGCGACGAGGACGAGGTCGAAACGTCTGTGTGAGATATTGATTCGGCCAGCCCTCTTTCCTGCGGTAGTCACGTGAAAGAAGAAGTGGACGAAGCTCGAAGCCGCATTCGTGCACGTATATCGATTCGACCGGCAGAACGAGAGAACGAGAGAGACAGAGAGGGCGAGAGAGAAAGAATGTGAGAGAAAGAGACAGAAGCTCTCGAGCACGCGAGTCACGAGAGAAAGAGAAATATCTGAACGTTAGTCATGCCTGCCTGCCTAGCTCTGCGTAATAATTATTGATAAAGCTGAGCCTCTCGTTTTTCCCGATCAAAATTTCACGTCGGCGCCGCGGCGGTATCGCCAACGATTCGTTCCATATCACAACACCACGCGCGATCTGATTCAGCGGAGACACATTAACCCTTATCTGAACGATATATTTTCTTCGACGAAACGATTTTCCCTCGAGTAATTTAATACGTTAATGCTAAACGTATAGTTCTGTGTGTCATATTCGACGGCCACACACATTTACGTACATAGTTCTTTTTTAATATATTAAATATGTTACTGTAACGCTCAATATTATTTTTATTTAATATTCATATTTTTTAAATTAAATTTATTGAAGTAGTCCAATTAAAAGACAATATTATCTTATAAATTTTAATCAGAATATAATTTTTTTTCTGAGTTTCTCACGTGCAATAAAAATATGAAATACTCATAAAAAATATACAAACGTATATGAGAACAATAAACTGATTCTAAGTCTATGAAATCGACGTTTCGAAATGTGAATTTTTACAAAATTGATGTGGCATTTGATTGTCCATCATTTGTCCATATTTGTCCATAAATAATTGTCCACCTTGTAAACAAATTAAAAATACCTAACTGATTTGCATTTAATTATTAGAATTATAAAATTCCAGATTATATAAGTGATACAGGCTGTCAATAAATGAAAAGTGAAATATTTCAGATGTTACATACGTACGAGTGAACGAA
This sequence comes from Tetramorium bicarinatum, assembly GCA_928718305.1. Taxonomy (NCBI): domain Eukaryota; kingdom Metazoa; phylum Arthropoda; class Insecta; order Hymenoptera; family Formicidae; genus Tetramorium; species Tetramorium bicarinatum. Next base: position 6,901,148 of record OV788324.1, on the reverse strand, counting down.
CAAAATAAATCCTATAGTTTTATAAAACTAAAAGAATCTGTTTGACTGGATAAAGATTAAAATTGAACTGACATATTTCTTTTATGGATTTATCGACAATTTATCACGTATTTCACAAATAAGCTTATTCGTTTTATATTTTTTAAATATATTTTTTTATTCTACAACTTGTCTGTTCATTTGTTGATTATTAGAGCCGTTGATTTCAATGAAATATTTTTATCGGATTATCGGAATCGCACTTATCTATCTTAGGACATTCGGATTGTTACCGAATAAACAAGTTTCTAAATGTCCAGATCGACAGCAATATTGAAGTCACGCAAAAAGTGGTGTATTTATATTTTCTAACTGTATAGATATACTGTAGATAGTTGACATTTTACGTTATTGTGACGATGGATATTTTTGGTATTTGATGTATTCATGTTTTTATATTGAATAAACGTAGATATTTGTTCAATTTTTATTCTTTAAAATAATAAACAGAATGAATTTTTTCATAACTCTCTCCTGAAAAAAAAAAACTTTTCTGAAGAAATCTCGACTTTAAATAGAGTTCCAGCTCTATTAAAATTAAGATCGACTGTTTTAATAGCATGTCCGCATTGGTGGTTACTACGATTTCATTCTGAGATTTAATAAATTAGCTGGATGTCAAAGAGATGCCGGCATTCGTGCGCAATTACGTGAGTGAAGAGAAGTACGACGTAGATTAATATTCACGCGGTTTTCTATTTGGGGAATTAATTAATTTTGGGGAGTGTGTGATATTTTAGGCACATGACAATTATCGCACTTGACATTCGTTGATGGCGAGACTTCGCGTTGCGTTATTTCAACGAACTCGCGGAATCCCGGCGAAAACAAACGATCGCGCTCGAAACGTTTTTCCTTGCCGGCGCGGCACGGCGCGCGTTCGCCAGTGTGTGCGCACCGGACGCGCACACATACGTCGCCATAACTCGCGCCAGGTAACATGAGAAACGGCGACTCGAGCCCGCTTTTCGTAAGCGGCTTACTTGCGCGACGGAAAATTGTACTACAGTTCTGGCCGCGCGCGCGCGTGCCTTTTTCTTCGCCTTAACTGTCTCTACGTCGTCGCACATAAAATACACGACCGTCCCCGTTTCTCTTTTCACCCCCGAAACGCTCCGCGCCCCCGAATGTTTATGCTGCACGTAAGCAAACACAGTTTTTCTCCGGCTAATGTACGCAGGAGATCGCGAAGAGTTATTGCACGTTGTGAGTTTTCGCAGCTAGAATTATTAAATTATACCGGCGTTTCTAATTCCTGCGATGTACGACCGCTGTTCGGTCCAGTCGATTAGGGTTATCGACGTTTTGATTATTTTTTTTATTGACATTTTTAATTTAATTCAATTCTATGTAATTCAATTAAATTGACTATTTGTTTCCGTGAAGATTAACTATCTCTCGCTTAACTATAAATTATAATGTACTTGCAAAAACGCGCATAGATTTAAATGGTCTTGCTAAATCACCGACAGACGTCGACGCCGCCTATAATCTAATATCTCGTTTATAATGGATTCACAAGTCTCGCAAATCGCAACTGCGGACTGGGAGTACGCTTCGAGTTCTATATTCAGATCTGGCAGATTCTTGGGCGTGCGACCCGCGTTGATCTGCGTGTACCGACGGGGGGGAACGGAGATAGGGAAGGGGATGAGGACAAGAGCGCTATCCGTCGATATTTTCGGTGGATTCGAGTCGCGACGTGTCCGCAATCCCGACACTGATAACGTCTGTCGTTTGTGCTCGAGCGTGTGCTTGTGCATTGCGTAGTCCTGCGCTTTTCCGACTCCATCTGTCTGTTCGCGGCTTGCGCTTAACCCCCCCCCCCTCCGCCCCTTCCCCTGTCCGCTCTCCCTTCTCGTCGTTCATCCCCTCATCCCCGACCGCCTGGAAGCCCGAAACAGAAAGCATTTTAAGCCTTTGCATCCGCAGTAACGCGAGTTTTCGCTTTTGGTATGTTTCCAGAACAGCAGGAACCGGAGTTCGACCGCGCGGGAGGAGCCAGCAGTGCGCCGAATAAATGACGTAAATCCGAGGAACGGAAGCGCAACGTCACTCGCTAACTCGCAATCCTCTCCTTCCCCCCCGGTCCCCCCCGTCCTACCCTGCTCCCCGGGAACCCCCCTTCCCTCTTTCTGTCTCGCCGTTTCCGCGCCTGCCCCCTCCTGTCATCCCTGGAACCCTCCTTCTTCTGTTCGGGTCCGACCTCGACACGACCCGAAGAACCTCAGGCGCGACCCGGCCGCCGGACCTTTGCCCTCTCTTGTCGCCTCTACGCCCGCTTTGTCGTTCGCCGTTTTCACGTGCTTACAACACCACCACCCCCTTGCCGCCTCTACTCGTCGGCTCCGTTACCATTCTCCACGCACGCTTCTTCTTCGGCGTCCACCGCCGTCGCCTCCTCCCCCGGCATCCTGCCCACGAAATTTCGAAATAACCGACTCGCGCGTCGCCGTTTCTCCCGGTTTCGGCAGAACGGCGCGTAAGGGTTTCCTCCACCTTTCCACGTACGGAGCGGCCCTTCTTTCTCCCCCCTCCAGTTCCTGCCTCATCAGCAGCACCGGCGGACCGCCGTGGTGAACGAGCACCAGTCCTGCACCAGCTCCTCCGCTATACGACTACCACCATCGCCCTACTCCTTCCAGTAGACTCGCCGCCGCGAGACACACGCGTTGGTTTGAAACCGGCTTGAAGGACGCCACGACCGGCTTTTCGAGACACGCATACCTAGGCGAACATATTATATATACACATACACACACACGTGCGCCTCCAGTACACCCTCAGCGGCGACCAACTGCCTGTGTGTGCATAAAGGAAGGGAGATACTCGTGCAAAAGCGCGCGCATCTAGAGAGCACGCTCTTCTTGGTCGACGTTTAGCTTCGAAGGCTTTCAAGCTTTGCCCGACTACTGTTACTACTACCACTACCACCACTACTACCACTACTACTACGCCCAGGCTACAGCTTCTCAAGTGCGGCGCGCTGCAAGATCAAGGGAGGACAGAGGAAATAGAGTGAATGAGAAGTCGATAGATGAGATCGACGACCTACTACGTCTCCTTATCACGAAGCCAAGAGTAGCCGCCATCCCGCCTAAAATCGACCGGTGCTTAATCGGTGCTTGTCGATATACAGCTTCACCTTTTTCGCTTCTTCTCTTTTTCCGGTGAGATATCTCTCCATCCTGCCCTCCCTCGCCTATATACATTCAGCTTTTACACTCTCCCAGAGATTATCGAGCGGGAAACACGTGCCACTATTGCGCCACTATCAAAACGGCCTATGAGAGCAAAGAATCTTGCAAAATTGTGAATTATTGACGACGACGCCTAAGCCGGCCGTCGCCGCGCTCCTTCGATTAATCTTCAACACCGGATCCGATATCAGGCGAGAGAGAAAGAAAGAGAAAGAGAGAGAGAGAGAAATAACGCCGATAAGCCACGCTCGAAACAGCCGACGTTGCTGATAAACGCGATTGGACATCGCGCGCGACGACAACGACGACGAGAGCTAAGCGCGATTTCGAAGTGAGGAAGAAGGAACGCGCGAGACGCAGTGATTTTCCACGCGGAAGATCTACGCACAGGAAGACTGCCGCGGGTCATCGCGTACATGGGACATTAAGATCATCACATCGCGCTTAAACGAGAGATCTCCTGCCGTAAGGTATATAATCTCAAGTAGTTGCATGACTCCGAGGCACACGCGGGATTTCGCGTACAGTGAGTGAGTGAGTGGTAGGGAGAAGGTGAGAGAGCGAGAGCGTGAGCGCGAGAGAGAGAGAGAGAGAAGAGAAGAGAAGGGAGAAGAAAGGAAGGGGTGAGTGAGCGTGTGTACGTGAGCGAGTGGTGAGAGAGGCTGACGAGACGAGTGAGCGAAAGTGGTGGAACGAAAGGGTTCAGTACCGGACGCCGCGAAATCCCGTGAACAAGTGCCGACGAGTACGTGTCGCGAGGTGGTCGTACTCCATAAAACCGAAACGTCTATATCCTTGGCAAGATCGACGCGAGTGCCCGCGACCGGGGAAAAGGAGCTGATCATCACGAGGAAGAGTTTAGAACGGCAGACCGAGAGCGAGGGAGAGATTACTACTCTCTCGCGGTAGAGGCCAACGGACGGGGACTCTCGATCTTCCAGGAGTGGAAGAATGGCAATGGTCAACATGAATAACCTACTGAACGGCAAGGACTCGCGGTGGCTGCAACTGGAGGTTTGCAGGGAGTTCCAGCGCAACAAGTGCACCAGGCCCGACACGGAGTGCAAGTTCGCCCATCCGCCGGCTAACGTCGAGGTGCAGAACGGACGGGTGACCGCCTGCTACGACAGTATCAAGGTAACGAACCGTTGCATAATCGAGTTTTCGTACTCGCGCGTAACGAGCGCGTTCGCGCGGAGCGGAGTCGTCGGTCTCACGGCCGATAAACTCCGCCTTCACTTATCTGACACCTTCGGTAAACCCGACGAGAGAGAATTATCTCTGCTATCCCGATGAAGTGTGAAACTCTATCGCTATCGTAACGTATTCGCGTCGATGCGCGTAGAATGGGAGCTTTATTGCCATTCGAGCTCTCCTTGGCTCTTCTGGTCCCGATCCTGTTAGATAAGTGAAGTTCTATTATAATGGAATATTGTTTGTCTTATCTTTATTTATGAGCTAATCGAACCTTTGCTACTTTCGACCGAGCAAGAAATATCGGCAATTGCATCGCGATGAATTCAGTTAATATAGGATTATCCCTATCATCTCGTTATTACAATCTCGAGGAAAACGCTTCTGATTTCGTTCGATAAGATATCGTGCACTTTGATTTCTCTATGCTATTGAAATAATATTACAAGATGGACGTCGGGCTTATTTTGCGCCAGAGTAGAGGAAAGTTTTCGAAAGTGATGTTTAAGGAGATTATCGATAAGCAATTGCGAATCTATGGATATTGAGGCTCGTGCTTGTAGATCATTTTCTACGGCATCCAATGCATTTTGAAGACCTCTTTCCATTCCGTTACAATCGATCCAAATGAATACATGTGCGCGTCGTGAGATCGTTGATCGATCTCTCTTGCCTGCGCTTTCCGACTGCTGATCTCCCGATACAAAGCCGATAATTTGCAACGCCACGCGGTTGAGATAAGGAACCGGTTGTAATTTACGACGGGTAATAAGTCTCTTATCGTCGATCGGGCGCGCTATCGGCCCTCGAGGGGAGACGCCGGTTTATGGATTTTAGAATATACCGTCTCTCGCGTACGCGCGTTCCCGAGGCAAGGCGCGATTAAATGAACGCGAGAAAGAGGGAGAGACCAGGCATCATCGGGGGCGCGGCCCGCCGTCTTCCGAGCGCGTCTCGGTAGATATTGAACCGGAGAATTGAATTCGCAGTTATTAATAGCGACAATTATTCAATGCGCGGGGTGCGAGAGTACCAATCGACATCGTCAATAAATCAGACGGGGACTCGGGGAGGCAACGAGCATTATGTAAAAATTGAAGGAGACTCTCGAACCTGACGACCGTCCGCGCCGCCGTCGATGGTGCCGTATTGTCTGATGGCACCTATACACGCACGCTCGCGATTAGATAAAGCGCGAAGATGTATGCCGCGTGTGTGTACATACATATACATATATATGCGATACGCATGGGGTGCGGCAGTTGGGTAATTGCGAATACATATACCACGCGGCAACATTGATATACTCTTCCGCAATAAACTTCATCGTTATCGTCTTTTACGGTAATCTTGGATTATACGTGAAGACGAAGATTATCGGAATGAAGCGCGGTGCTTTTTGCGACTTTATGGTCATTGTATATTTTCAAACGGAATCGCCGATTTTTCACGACTGATAAATGACGCTTTCATTGAAGCTAGTTTTATCGCCGCGTGGTGTTAAAATTTTACTTCAATAAAAAGTTTAATGCGAAAATTTGCATTAAATATTTTACGTTGCCGGAAAAATTGCGCGTTAAATGAACTTGCGTATATTTTATGGTGGTTCTAAAAATCCTTTTTAAAATCATAAAAAATCATTTGAAATTGCTTATTTAAATATAGTTAAAGTACGCATAATAATTAGTGTATTTATAGACTATAGACATCAGTCATTATTGATATCGTCTAAGAAATAATAGTCAAACGATAGTTGTAACTGTACATTATTAAAACATTATTTCTGTCCTTCCTGTGCAGCATTACTCGAGATATTTCTATACTCTATTTATTATTTGGAGCAATATCTTATCTGTCCTGAAAATCTTATTAAATTTTTTTGAAAAGGAAAAGTCTATTTTTAGATTTTAGATTTTTAGATTGGGCAATTGGGATTACCATTTATTGGTAGAGAGAAGAGGTGTAAATCTGTCAAATAATGTAATTATCAATACATGTATTAATAGCGCGTGGAGAATTCACTCCTGCGACTATGATTGTTAATTTTCGTCTTATGCGCGATCGCTATCGTTTGCTGTTTTTAGACTCGGTCACGAATACATGCACCCATACGTCGAATGCGCGATTAGATAGCGAGTGGCAAAAAAGATAACATCCACACGAGGGCGCGGCTTGCCGCCATACTATCCAAATATTCTCGAGGCGCGTTCACGGTCGATTCGTTTTCAGATAGAGAAATACATACACATACGTATGTGTACTCTGCGCACAATCGTGTGTGCGACAAGCAGGGCCGAGCCACATTTAATTCTGGAAGCTATTAATGTCGCGGGTAGTGCCTGAAAGGCCGCGTTGTCCGTCGAACTTTGGTCGTTTCTTTGCCTCTCCGTTCCTCGCACGTTCTTCCTCAATAATGGCGCTCGTTACGTTTAATCGCTCCGAATGAATGGAGCGACGGGCGGGCGCGCAAGTATGCGCCATAGCATTTATACAAAGGTGGTCCAGAAGAGGTGCCAGTAGTCAGCGATACGTACACGTTCTCACGCGAATACGAAATCATTTTGTTTTAGCAAAAATTCGAGTGGTCGTCACTTTATTCGCAGATCCGAAAAGTTAAATTGAACTCCTGTCAGAGCGACTAACTTGTGCATATTTAAATCTTCGTCAAAAATTGATATGATTATATGTAATGTTTCTCTTAATATCTCTAACCTGCTAAAATTAAGAAATAAGAGCTCAATAACGTATCTGCAAATTTTATTCGTCAGCATGTCTATTTAATCTTGACGTTTTTACTGCAGAAAATATCTCTTTTTAACCAAGGAATAAGGATACCTTTTGGCGCGATACTTTGTATGTAAAAAGATTGAAAATGTCTATATTCCATCCCGAGAGAAATATACATACTTTTGGTCTCAACCACAATTTTGTAATACTTCTAACGATAATTATGATTAATATAATGATGCATATAGTTAAGTTAATCATATTTGTAGTTGGAAATATAAAATTATGGTTGAGGCGAAAAATAACTATACTTTTCTCTCAGCTCACGGAAAGATGCGTGTGTACGCGCGAGTAACACTAAGGATTCGAATCCGAGACATGTTGTTAAGTTTCCACGGTATATAAGAGAAATCCAAGCACTCTCGGGAGCGCCGATATTACCCCGAAGAAATATTAGCAATAAACCATTGCATTAAGTACACCGGACCTCGACTGCCTTGCCGTGGTTGCCGAAGTCTCCCGTGGAGTAGTCCGTCTCGTTTTTTGCGCCGTTTAGGTGCCAGAAACGCTGCTCTCTTCGTATTTCGCCGATGAAATAAGGGCTCATTTTTCGACTGGGAAATAAAGCAGAGTGGCTATCGCCGTTTCCAACGTCTTATCGCTCCTCCCTCGGCGCGGATGGGTATCTCCGGGCAAAAGCTAGATTAATTTCACGGGTTGGACGGAGAACACGGGCATAAGTTTGGTCTGGTCGCGCCAAGCGAGTCGTCCGCGCGTTTGCATCGATTCCGCTGCATGCCCGCGTGCTTGGCTTTTATTCCTGCAGCAGACCCTTTCTCGTTCTACCGGTATGCGCCCGATAAGAGAGAATCTATTGTCATGTTAACTGCAAGAATTACGCGCTGCGAAATGAAGGAAGATTGTACTAGCGGCCCCTCTCTCCCCTTCCCTTCTCCCGTAACGCGCGTTTGCATCGCACAAGAAGCCACTAATGACTATAAATGTGATCCGTAAGCGTTTTCATGCTTCAATGTCATGACGAGATGATTGTTGCTTGTTGATTATCTTCTCGGATGCTAGATGATTTAAAACTTTATCTTCTTAAGTTGTTTCTGCAAATTTATCTTGTTTCTCTTCATGGCACTGTAAAAGTTGGTAAAATATCGGAGACACTTTAGAAAATTTTTTCAGGAAATGTAAAAGTATTAAAAAGATTTATTCTGGATGAATAATAATCATGTATTATTAAATAACAACAGAAATAATAGACATCTCGCGAATTACAACCCGAAGTTATATTGCTCTTATTCATGTCGCAAAAAATAATCGTATAGACGAGAATGCATGGTCAAATACTAGAATAAAAAAAAAAAAGAGGGAAAACAGATTTTACAATGCTACTGTACACAATACGCTATTACAGGCATTCAATTTTTGGAGTAACATGACGTAATTTTCGTTCGTTCTAAAACTAAATAGTTACGAAATACGATTTCACCTTCATGCGGGATTACTCGATATAATGTGTCCGTGTGTCGGCTCTTCCCCCGTTACATAACTGGGTTCAAATGTATTTATTTTTAACAATGTGTTACCTCGAACTACCGCGAAGCGTAATGTTTTGTTCTCGTTCGTTAAAAACGTAGTTCACGTAGTAGGAAGCGATAAAAAAGCTCGACGAATATTTTTTTTATCGATTTGTAATTGATACTGTGTCTAATTTCGCGCCGCAGTGAATATAGATTCTTTTATTTTACTCTTCTCACCTCCATTTATCCGACTTTGACAAACCGATGGAAATTATTTGCACTATTTTGAAAGAATGTTGAATGATGATTCTTTCTCTCTCTCTTTTTCATAATTATTGGTGAATGGCTAATAATCAATTTCAATATTATATTTTACAGTATTCTGAAGGAATTAGAAATTAATAGACACTCTGAGAACTTTACTTGCGACTTTTTGATATTTCACAATAATGATAGTTAGACTCGAGGAATTTTGGAAAAAGAAAATTTGCTCGAATGCATAATGATTTTTATTACAAGGCGTAAAACGTATCGTTGAAAACTCTTTGTGCTTTCAATATACATACAAATCCGAAACCATTCTGCCTCGATACTTTAGCTGAAAGAAATTCGATTTTAGATAAGTGGATTGAGATTTAGTAAACTTAATGTTATTAAAATTGGAAATCAGGGTTCCAGTACACGTGTCCTGTTGGTAAGTGAAATGGGAGCATGGTTACGACACGCGGAAAAGATTCGTGGCGATCGTTAAACTCGCTCTCGCTCGGTCACGACGTTACGCTCGACATTACGATCCCATCCGCCGCCGTGAGATTCGCACGTTCGATTCCAATTAGGCCGATTGGGACGGCGCGGCGCGGTATTAAAGTAGACCTCCGGTTTAATCGCCGTCTCGTCCTGCGCCCTCCGCCAACTGACGTGACCGTACGTCGACGTCGGAGCCTATATTTAAAGGGGAATATGACCGGGTTAGATGCAGCCAAGTTCTCTCCTCGGCGTCGCCACTCCGGGGAGAGTAAGCCGCGCGCGCGCTTTTGTCTTTTCGCCCCTCCTCGTCTCCGATTCCGTCTCTCGACTTGGATTCTAGCGAGCCCGCTCGCACTTCCCTTCGCATACGCTCGTAGCTCTTATTCAACCCTCGGCGCGTTATCGATTCCAATTACCTTAAAACTTTCAATTAATTCGGCTGTCGAGCGTTTTACGCGTGGCGAGAACGGCCGTCGGCCATTTCTCGGGCGCAGATGTCGGCGGGCACGGCGGAGCAGCGAGGCTGAAATTTAATATCGATGTCAAATACTTTTACGCAGGATGTTGAACAACCGCGGTTCCGCTATCGGTACCGCTCGATATCTTCTCGAGAATGATCGTGACGGAAGTGTTGTTTAAATAATGGCACTCAGATTTCACTGCGAGCGATACCGAATGAATGAATGGAAGAACCGCGCTCTATTAAATCTGGACATCTTTACATTGACGTATAACACATCTCACGCCTAGAAATCGTGGACGTGGACGCATGTTTTATCGGTCCGTCACGGCCCGTCGCCAATGGCGTTTCTTTCTTCCTGCTGCCGCTTTTTGAACCGTACACGCTGGCGGCGGGCAGCACGATAACAACTCGTTCTCACGCTGATAAATGACGGTCGAGCGCGTACGATAATACCGGGGACGGCGAGGCGCGCGCGCTTCCGATCGGCTAGGAAAATTCGATGAAAATAAAATGAGCGTAGGTTTGAGAGCACGATAAACAGGTGGCGGCGCGATAAAATTTCTTTGTTGCGTCGCTTAATAAAGCCGACCGAAATGTTAATATCGTTGCGGCGAAGCGACGTTTGCCGTGTGCAAGTTTAATGTTTGAACTACCAATATTTGCGCGGCGGAATATTATATCAACATTATGCGAGACTCTAATTTCGAAAGTGATATAAGTTCGCTGTGTTCCAAAAGCGCGGGCAGGGTCGGCATGAGATAAATCAAACAGCCAATGTTGTTTCATTTTCGGAATTAAATTGACTCGTCGGATCGTCGAAATCGCGGTCTAGCGCGATCGCTCGTTCGTTTTCGGTATTTAAATACGGAAATTAGAACACTCGGAATTCGGAACAGATCGACCAGCGCTACGCCACGATTTGCATTGAAAATTCAGTTACAATTTATTCAATTTTCATAAAGTTGACTTTAATTATCACTGGTTATCGTTTTATCATAATTTTGATAAATAAAACCATTTTTTCTCCGTGATTTTATTAAATCCCACGATTTAACATTGACACCCGATACAACTGTACGATATCACAACTATTGCCAGAAGATACATTGCGAAAAGATAAAATCGCTATAATTTTATAAAAAGTGTAAATTATAAAATGGAGAGACATTCAATAATTTCTCGCAATTTGCCGCAATGATACGAGTTCCGTTCAAACCACTACGTTTAAGTCTGAGCTCGAAGCGAGAAAGCGGTCGCAGTTTCCTGGGTCGGTGAACGTACAGTAACATCAGATTCTTGCGGGATTCATCGGGCAACGACAGCGTCGTATTTCCGCGACTGGCAAGGGGAGATCGGAAAATCGCGCGCGCGCGAGAGAGAGAGAGAGAGAGAAAGAGCGAGAAGGAGGCCGGTTGGTCCGCTGCGTTTCACGCTAGTAGACACGAAAAACATAGTTAGCAGCTGCTGCTACTGCTGCCGCCGGCGTCGGCGTCGTCGTTGTCGTCTTCGTCGTCATCGTCGTCGCGTCGGCTATGGCTGCACCTGTCGCGTCCGTTAACGCGCGACTAAAATACGGAACGCGCGACGACGAGAGCGAGCGGCCGTGATGCGCTCGTGAGCGGAATCGTCCCGCCAACGATTACGAGACCTCTTTCTCTTTCCCTTTTCCTTTCCCCCGTCTCTCCACGCCCCTTCTTCTTTTCTTCTTTCTGACGGAACACTCGACGGGATGTACCTGTCTGATAGGATGAGGTGTGCAGCGTTCGCTTTCCGCAGAATTTTTCAATATTCTCGCCTAGGAAGATTAAAATGCGGAAAGACGGGCTTCTTGGTCGGCGGCTTTTTCCTTTTTCTTTTTATTTTTCCTCCATCCGAACCAGCTTATACATGGTACTACCGTCGATGTGCAAGATAATTTGAAAAACTCAACATGACCAGGTTCCTCTTACGGGTAAATTGATTGCGTCTGTCAGTTTAATTTTCAACTAAAATTAATATGCGTATTAAAATACATTTTAAAACATTCACTAATAAATTAAATTAGATCAGTCGATTTATAGTACATTTAAAGTTGATTGAAAAATAAGATTTGGTGTTTTATTTAGATGATTGAGGTCAAACTTGAACGTTTATTATCAGACATGTTTATAATTAAATTGTTAACTTTTAAGCAATTGCAAACAGTTGAGGATTATACTATTTATATATTTTATATATTGAATATATTTTGATTCAAACAATATATATTATATATGTGTGATATATAATGCGTAATTTGAAAAGTTATTTGTCTCATCATTTTATAAGAAATTTATAAGAAATTTATTCACCATTGTTTGATCTGCTTAATGTAAGCTATTTGCTATTGTGTCATTTTGGCAAAGGCGTGCCACTTGTCTTTCGATAGAGAGCACATAAAGTATGCTGCTTGACTTTTACGTGACACGTGACCGCTGGCATACCATGAATTCGTCACATACGCACGCCGGCACGAACGAAAGACGATAATAAAAAGACAAAAAGTAATCGCGAGTGTTAGTCGCTAGCAGACATATTTATAAATAACTTTGCTTTTGAGTGCATAAATGAAATAGAGGACTGATTTTTTAGATATTTAAAAAAAATATGTTAATTTAAATACGATATTATGTGATAAACTTTTTAGAATATTATAAATTTTTGTTTGAAGAAAAATCGGATTATGCATATTATAAATTATATCTTGCTGTTATAGTTTCTATCGTATGTGCTAGGATAGAGCACTTTAATAAATTTCTGTAGATAAAGTTGTCTTTAATGAAGGCTGCGTTTATAGATTTAGATGGTAGGATAATATCTGTTTTGTCGTTTTCTGTTTGAATAATATAATTAAAGAAATAGGACGTGAAGACGTGATAGTATAAGATATTATCAAAGGGTGATATAAAGGGGTATAGAAAAGACACGGAGCTCATGTCGTTAGTTATATAATCGATCCCGATCGGCGACAAGCAGTAGACAGACTGGCGGGTTTACACGCCGACACGGATAGATAGACAGGCGCAGGTCACGACAAGTAAGCGGTCGGTGCAGGCAGACGGCCTGGCAGGTTCTCGCGTATTACTTCTAAACTACGGAGTGTACTATTTCTGCACCTTTTTCCAGGTATCGGAAACGATATAACTCGCATTATTATTAACATATCGCTTAGGTAAATATCACGATATATATATATATATATATATATATATATATGCGTATATATGCTTGGTTCTATTAAATGAGACGATTATTCTAGTTACATCATAAACTTCATTTTAGCCGATGTACAAATTCTCAACAAAATTCTACTTATAATTCTACATATACGTATTACGAGATCTACACACACAGTAACATTAAATGTGAATGTGCATTATTTATAAACTACACGATATATTACTTTTCTGCAGCTGCTTCCGTGAAGATATAACTCGCGTTATTATGTAAATTAGGCAAAGGCTTAGGCAAATATTACAGCGCGGTTGATGGAATTAGGCGGATTAATTGTGTCAGTTTGCTTTCGGATATACCTATAATACCGCGAGCGCAAACAGTTACACTTTACTTATCACTTTTAGCTGATGTCATGGTGGAGAAGTAGGAAAATTGTAATCAGACTAAATAGTTTTGAATCTTTTATACATCTAAGAAACGCGGATTTTTTCGCAAGTATCACATTATATTGCATTATGTTATAAATGAGGTGCGAGGAAACAGGGAGGAATCAAGTTGGGAGGAGTCGAATCTGCACAACCGTGCATTGTTCGCTCGAAAATCGATTCGCGACACACGGCAAGCAGACGGACAGACAGGTTTACATGCCGACAGACAGATGGAGAAGGCAGACAGACGGACAGACAGACAAGCAGGCAGGCAGGCAGGCAGGCAAGATGAGCAGGCAAGCAGGCAGGTAGGCAGGCAGGCAGGCAAGACGAGCAGGCAGAGGCCGACTGCGACAGACGGAGCAAGGCGGAGCCAGGTCCCGTGTATTACTTCTAGCCCACAAACTACGCCTTCGCTTCTCCTTCTCGATATTACGTCTCTGATATTCCCGAGAGCTTCCCGGAATATCTTACGCGGAGCCGTCTAAACGTTTGCTATTCCAACCGAGTGGAAATTCATTTAATTGCCCCGGAAGATCAAGAGCTCTCTAGACCATCCCCTACCTGCTCAACCTTTGCCGTCTCTTTTTTTCTCTCCTCCGATTTCCTCTCTGAATCGGCGTCGTTCTCGCGTGCGCAATCAAACGGGTACCACTGTTGATCATCATCTAGTCGCCTTCCCAAAAACACTTGGCATATCGGTTATTCTTGGCAATCAGGCTACTTTGTATGTTACGAAACAATCCGATTGCCATATGGTTCATAACTTTTAAATTTTATTTTTTTTTATGTATAACAATCTTTGTTTTTGCTTGCGTATGGCAAGTTAATTTTGGTTTTAAAATTAATTATGATCTTAGACAAATCTTAAAATGAAGCAAAATTTCTTTACATGTTTGATTGGATTTTCATCCGTTATAATCGATAAATTTCTAGAGCAAAGTTATATCAGGAGCAAAAAAACTGTATGCTACGGTATTTAAATTTTAATTTTGTTGATTGAGGAATTCAAGGGCTTTGTCGAGGTTGAATGCAATCGAAACGTGGACAAACGGATAGCCGCTGACAAACGTACGATCGTTCGTTATCGGTTCGTTCTCGTAACCAGATGACTCGATCCGGTCGGATGAATCGCAGCAGGTATCGCAGGTGGAGCCTTTCGAAATCCCTCGCAGGTTGAGTTTGCGGTTGAACACCCGGAGAGCTCGATGTGTTTACTCGCGTTTACGTGTATATGTACCCGAAAAACCATACAGGTGCAGCGTTACCTAGGCCGCCGTCTATCGCTTTCACATAATTTACGGCCGGACGGCATTAGCCGCAATGCTTGTCCCTGTAATAGAACGGTCGGAACGGGTGGCGGTGTTCGAAACGGGGCGGTCGAAATCGGCCGAGAAGGAGGGTATGCGGAGAGAGAGAGACTAGAAGGGAAGCGCGCGGGGGGGCAGTCGGTCGGTGCCTAGCCAGTGTGGGGAGTGCAGGGCCCTGTGCAGTTTCATGCGTGTCGCGGGGGATGCAATCAGGGGAGGGGGGGCGGGAGGCTGCAGGAGACGACTAACGGTAGAAGGGAAGCGTGGAGGATACGGGTGCAAGAGAGACACGAGGGTAGAGGGGAAGAGGATGGCGATGGGAGGCGCGCGGATGGCATTCTGCGGTCAGTTCAGTATGTGCCTATATGCCGTCATGTGTTATCGATTCCCCCCGGAGCCCTGCTGCCACCGTGCCTAGGTACTTCATGCCACACGATATAGTTACCTCTATTCCGAGCTATGCGAGATAAACCCGTCGCCGCGCCACGAGTCCTCTCTTCTCCTCTCTTCTCCTGCCCTCTGTATTTTGCTCCTTTCTTCTGCACCCTCTTACCTCTCATCCCTTCTCACCCGCGGCTATTGTACTCTGCAAGTTTAGACTCCATCTAAATGGTTTTAGAATACATGGCCGTCGACTTCTATCGCTTTAAAGCGGATCGTGCCTCGCGAGTCGAAATCGCGATGAAGCGGGATAGGGTGTCGGCTTTTTCTCGCGGCTGGGATACTGAGAATATCGATATTTCGAAAACGCCGACGGTATCGAGAAACGATGTCACGCCCATATCGTTTGAGTTTGCTATCGATTTGCGAGGTGCATCACAGTTTTGATATTAGCCATTAAAACGTAGGGAAACTCGTTTGAAAATCAGAACGTCATCTTAGATAATGCTCAAACTGGGCTTCTCAAGACCTCTCGAAACTTCATAGTATAATCGAACTGTCGAGTTCAGTCGTAAACGATTGCAAACCTTCCCTTTCTGGTTTCAAGTGTTGTCTTCTCAAGTCGAGACGCTCGTCCATCCGGTCCACCCGAGCGACTTCAAAATATATTGTCTTCCGCTCGGTGTGCAGCACGGCATCGGTTTCCAGAGCTATCTAGACTTTCTAATAGCGTCGTTTCTTCTCCAAATCGAACTTTACATTACGCTCGTATATACAGCGAATTCGAGAGTAACTTATGGCAAGTGGCCGCTCTTTCATTTTGTGCAATATAAACTGATTTTTTTTTTCACCAAGAATCTTCGACATTGTTGTACTTTTTCCTTTAAATTTGGTTTTTGTCTATAATTTGATACATCTTTGATTTTTAAAGAGAACAACGTTGACCTTGTTAGTTAATGACGCGTTTAAATTCTTTCTCATCGAATGTAATTTGACTACAAAACAAAAGAAATTGATTATTCATTTGTCACACAATTTTTCATCATATTTTTATATCAATGTTTAATGTGCGAATAAATCGATACTTGACATTTCTACAGCTAATTAGTGGTTGATTAGGTATGTAAAGAGATAATCATAACAATTGTTTGCGGGATAATGCGGTGTAAAGGCGGGAGTCGATAAGACTAAAGATTTTTATCAATTACACTCGCAACACTCGAAGGCTTCACGATTTATTATTTATTCAATCGCCATCCGATGAAGGCGGGCGTATTATATTATCGCCGTTCTATTGTGTTACGATCCTCGTAACCGTCATTATTCCACGTATTCCCACTATGCCTCGTCCCATTCCTCGTATTATCCCATATTCCGTCGGTTTCGACCGCGACGGCGCATCAAATGTATGTGGACATATCGAATGCTTCTATATAGTAGCACATGGCTAGGATATCGAGGTTTACGCAACGAAAAATTTATTTATCGATCTCCATCGTACGCGACACGCGATGCGAAGTAGCTCGCGCTGTCCCATCTCTCTTCTCCCGCTTGAGAATAATTACGAGTCAGTCTGGGAGCCACTACGCTAACATGCGGGACGCGTAATATAGGAAGTGGTTCTCCTCGAAGAATTATGTCTAACTGCGATGGAAGTAACCGCTGTGCGGCGGGAAGGAGACAAATGGCGAATAAGTAGGCCGCTAGAGAAGGAAGGAAACAGAGAGAGAGAGAGAGAAAGAGAGAGAGAGATGTGTAAAAGGGATGGTCGATAAAGGATCACGCAACGTACGCACGCCATAATCTCAAAGTCCTGATCATATCAGTTTAATTGATAAATCGTGATACTCCGTTAAGGTAAGAGTTCTTCGTCAGATTGTACACATCCACACACGTTTCATCTCTTCCGTATGGAGTGCGTGCATGCGTGCGTGTATGCGCATCTGGAATCTAGGTGCGCGATATACATGACTCGCACTTATTGCGTGACTCGGGTCGTCTCGCAGCCGCGTAACGCATTGCGCTTTGCATCGTCTGTTTCTCGGTAGAGCTTCCCGGTTAAGTAACGCGATTGCGAAACCTGACGACGCATTGTTGACAATCTTTCTGGGCATAATTTATCACAAATTATCTGTTTGATGCGCAATGAATTAAATGCATTTAATATGATGGCTGAACTTGATTCTTAACTCTGGATTTCGCTCTACTCTTTTTTTTTACAATAATACATTGTCTCAAAGATAACTAGACTATCGATATGTGTAAACTGCTGAAAATATCTATAAATAGTTTAATACTAACATATGTTAGTATTGTACAGAAAAGGTTTTTCTATTTTATGAATTTAGAGGAGAATAATAATAAATAATAGGTATAAATTATAGGTATAGTAATTGAGATGCACAACATACATATTTTATGTACAAAACTAAGAAAAACACTACTTAGGTTTTTATGTCTAAAAATAAGAAAGACTTTAATGATAGCTTATCGTTTTCACCGAGAAATCTTTGCTCTTTTAGCCTGAAAATTCGCGTAGCGCGTCGCGTTTTAACGGGATGTATTCGTCTAAATAGAATTTCAAAGTGGGTCGAGAACGCGCGGTCGCCCTGTCGTTGGATTTAAAATGATTTTCATCTCTGACATTTAGAGGATGCGAGAAACAGATGATAATCAAGGACTACGTTCTAAAAAGTCGTTCTTGTGCAAAGCGTACCGATTTTACAATGAGGTTGTGAACATTCACTTGTGCAGAGGGTAGAATGTCGAGGGTGTTTTTAATGATGTAGCAGTGGTCTTCCATTCGTATCGCATTTTCCCTAACTTTTTGCTTTTTAATTTTTCACCACGATTTTTGCGGCTGTACATTTTCGCAAAATGAAATTCCCACACGTATCTGTATAAATAGAGTAAAAGAGTGCGAGTGCGAGAAACGCGTTTATTAATACAGATTTTAATAACTTTTTGTAAATTAAAAGAGAGAGAACAAATTAACTTATTAATTAGAGATTAATAAAAATAAAAAAATTTATTAATATACAATTCGAAGTAAAATAACTTTTGTATAAAAATTAAATTAAATCAAAGTACAAAATAGATAGGTACATAAACGAATTAATGAAGAATTAACAAAAATAAGAATTTGCTGAAATCATCTGCTTCATGATCAGGTTTCTAAATAGAAAAATATTATATTTTCAAATTAATTAATTAAGTAAACCAATTGAACTAATTGGATAAAACTAATTGGATTGTTCCACAATTGTATTTTTTACGCTTTTCGATAATTTTATTTGTTGACAGACGAGTGGAAAATCGAAAATTGGGAGATAAAAACTGATAGTCAAATAGCGAGTCAGAAGATAAATATTACAAGTTTAACGTTGCAATAATTTGATCAGAGAAAATTTTAACATATAAAATAATTTTGCCTTTTCCTATCGACTTAAACTCGAGCTTTTTAAAAAGCCGCTATACCACTTGCTCGAAAATTGAGCGCGAAAGAGGGACAGAGCCAAAGCTCGTCCACAGTTTAATAATAGTATCGTCACGCCTGCTCTCGTCTTCGTCTTTTCTCGTCATGCAAATACACGCTGTATCTCCCGTGTTTGGGCCTCGTTACATCATTTGATGCTAAAATGGTCTTGAGACGATGCTTGAGTACAAAAACGTGTTCTCACTAAAAAGTTCGCTATATATAGGCGCGTTTCTTATAGGACAAATTCTCTTATAGCGTACCGTCTTGCCGGAGTAGCGTCGGCATGTAAACATCGGGGGCGTATTAGAACCCGCATAGCGAGAAAGAGAGGGAGATGTTTCCTTTACATTTCGCTGGAGATGTTACACGCGACAAGGCGAAAGGAGGTTCGGCGATGACAGAGAAAGTAGAGAGAGAGAGGGTGGTTGATTTTACCGCGACGATACTCCGAGCCGGAACTTCAAACGAACGCACACCGTGCAGATGATCGAATATCGTCATGCCGAATTTTTGATAAAAGGCACGCGCGATACTTCGCCGAATGTAAGCGGTATTGATACCGATATATTAGAATGTCGGAAAAATTTTACCTCGCCCGAAAACCGAAGTGAGTTGGCAGGTGAGATGACTGCACGTCTCTACGAATGCAACATATGTAACCGCTCGCGAGACACGAAATGCGCCACGTTGGTCAATTTCTTTAAAAGCTGGCTACGATCCCAGCTAGTAGAGTACGATCTCCATCCGACTCTTATCTAAATTTGAGTTTTTTTTGCCTTATTTATTGCGTGATCTCTCTACGTTTTATCTGATGAAGCTACGTTATTCGAGCATATCATTCGGTCTTCCAAACCGAGGAAGAAACGACAAAGCAACATTGTGTAGACATTCAGTATAATTTGGTTATTTCTATTAAAGAAAATTAAATAATTTATAAAAAATAAAGAAATTGAGCATCTTCTGTTCAATTTCTGTATCTTTTTAATGATCTGTGGCAAGTTTCGATTTTATTCTTATTCCTTAGATATTTTTGTTATGATAAAACATATTTTTGAGAGAAACCATAATATATAAGTTATCCTCAAATAATTATCACATGGCATCGTTGTTTATCACATCACTTAAATACATTACAGAAATTATTTAGATCTGCCTACAAAATGATTTATATTTTATTCAATAGTATTTTTATTCGCGTCGCAATAGAAACCGCGATGAAGTATGAAAGATGATATAACACTGGGAATTTCGTGATAAAAATAACAGATCTTACGAACTTTGCGTTATTCATATGATAAAATAACGGAGCAACAACTTGACATCGCAAGCTGCGACTCGTATGTACACTACGTGGATATTTGAAAGTCCGCGGGGAGGAAAAATATAATTAAATGCGCATGAGAAGTCGTTAAATTTAATTGCAGTCATCTGACGGGCGACGATGAGATCGCCGGACACCTGTTTGCTCTTTTCTTCTTCGTTATATTTATCACATCATAGAAAGTGTAGGATGATGATAATGCGAGTCGAGAACTTACAGACGATGATAATTTTATTCGCATGTGTTATCCAAAGTAAAGAGTAACGAAAAATACAGGCTGTAATAACCGGTGTCAATTTTATGTGAGAAAAGTTTTCAGTCGAAGGAAACTTTTAACGGATTACCCCACTCGATCATTCCGACATTTATATTTTATGATGAGTTAAAAATCTTATCCTTGATAAAAAATACAACTGACCGATTTCTGCATCAAATGTTGTTATGCATATATTTATATATCTTTTTATTCTTTCTTCGTAATGATTTGCACGCGTGTTACGAGCTTCTATTCAGGCTAAGGGACAATATTTTACGAATTAGTATTACCCTGCTCCTGTCGGCTGTGCGCAAGCTTGAATGTTCGTCGCACTCGATAAAGCACGAAGTGGAGAATAATTCACTGCCTTATCGGAGCGAAATCGCCGAATCGTGCGGCTCTCTCTCTCTCTCTCTCTCTCTCTCTCGTGCGCGCGTGTAACGCATCGCGAATCTCTCGTTGAATACCGGCAGAAGAGAACTGGGATATTTACAACGGACACGCACTCGAGAGAATGAAACGCGAAAATTTGTCGGTGATTTTCGGGCATTTTATCTTTGCTCGTATTCCCCTTTCTTCCTCTTTATCCCCGCACGCGTGACTGACACATGGTGCGAGATACTGGATTAACAATGCATTAATTACGTTTCACGGCACGACCATCGTGGCGGTAGGGTCTGAATTTCCGAATTATACGCCATGGCAGATTACTCGGATAAAATTCAACCGTATGCGGGAATTTGCATACCGTAATGATGGAATACCGCGGGACGTTATTCAGCCCCGTCTCTTCCGTCCTTCAGAATGCTCACTATGCGCGGTCGTCATATAAACTAAGTGAGACATACAGAGAGAGAAAGAGAGAGAGGAGGGAAGGGGAGGTGAGAATAAAAATACTTAGTAATTTTCTTAAATTGCGCGTATAAATATTCCCTTTAAACTAGCTCGTTAATGACATGATTTAAATGCTGCTAAATTTTGAGAAACGGCGTAGTACACATTATTAATGTAATGCATCAGTCAATATTATAAAATACTTGATTTGATTTGATTTGTGGATTTGGCTTGTACAGATTTGAATGCATTAACGTCCATTAACGCTAATTAAGGTTAATTAAATTTCCTTTTCCACCTATTTTGCTCAATTTATATGTAACTGATTTTATGCGTGACGTAGCTTTACTATTTAGGCAAAGCATGTAATTTGCATTTATATTAATACCGATTTTTTTTTCGTTGAGAAATATATTCTCGCTATTTTTTATAATAAATTTTTCTTATATATACTTTAGTAATCAAACCTTAGGAATGTGAAGCATTGAAATAGATTCTCTTCTCTTTTACATTGATGCGATATTTTCTAGACACATTTTCTTTTTCTTTTACGTAGAATATTATCGAAAATCGTACCATATTATGCTCTCGGTATTTTATATTCGCGGATCTCGACCTTCGGCACAATTTAAGCGTGGAGAACGGAAGAATGAGAAAGAGAGATCATGCAGCAAATATGGTTAAAAAAGAGGGATTCAGGACGGGCGATAGAGAGAGTGCGTTCTATCTCGCAGATTAATGCATCCCGCAAGGCCGCGTTGTCTTGAATTGCTCCGGAGATAACTCGCGCCCACGTTGGAGTCTAGGTTTACCGTGATGCAAATACGACGGCGAGGGAAATGGCGTGGAATTAAAATCGCCGGACGAGAAACTCGCACGAGAAACTATTTCAGAAACTGGAGTTGGAGAGTCGTGGAATCCTATATCGGGACTTTTCTACGGTCGATGCGAAAAGCGGAGAGAAGGAGCAGTATATTTTGGAATTATTGTGTTCCCCGATCCGGGACGCTGCGCAAAGACAACAAAAGGACGACGGGAATGCAAAGGCGAGCACGCAGACTGCGGGAGCAAAGCAATGTTACGTGTTTGTAATAGTACGAATAAAGACGATCGATATCGCTGCGGAAGAAGAAACATCCGCGCGTCAGTTTCAGGAAGAAAGAGTCGGTTGAAGAGGCGAGCGAAAGAGAGATGGAGAATAGACGCGATAGTTAGAATATGCATGCACATCGACCGGATTCTAAAGTCGATCATGCTAATGTTATAGCTTCCTTTGAATCCGTTAACTCGTGCTTAAATCGCTTGATTACGATTGAAAGATGTGATCGAGAAGAAGAACGCGTCCATGGGACAACTTTCTTTATAATATCTGTCTAGGATTAATTAATTTCTCGAGATAACTTGATATTTTATTGTACATTAAATAAGACAACAAGGATATTAAGGAAAGGAAAGGAAGATCGATACAACGGAAAAATTGTTGGGACTATAGATGTTGATCGTGATAAGAAATTGAGAATGTGGTTGGTGACACAAAGGAAGCGCGAAAATCCGGCACCAAGCAGAAGAAGCGGAAAGGCTGAGAGAAAACTCCTCGCGGATAGTTCCAGTTTGAAATACCGAGCAGTCTAGAGCGATTCAAAGGCAGGATGATGCAAAGGTTCAAAGGAGAGGACGCGGAGAAAGAGGATGGCGGAGAATCGATATCACGAAGGGGTACTTGGTGAATCCGTCGCACGATTTCACCTGCACTTTGGTGAACGAGAAGATGAAAATGTTAATGGAGATGTTCAGTCTCTCAAGGCCAAAAAAAGGAAGAGTGTATGCCCAGATATAAGAGAGCTGTATTACATACTGTTACAAAAATTTCGCTATTAAAAACTTTTAATAACCATACGTAGGTTTTTTGAAATAAAATTATTTTATCGACGTTTTCGTTAAATAACAAGTTTCAAAAAATTTTAATACATAATTTTATAAATATTATTTTTACTATATTAGATTTTTACTGTAATCAGATGTTCTAAATTAGTTTTGTAATTTGCATTTTCAAACTTTAACTATTGTATATCAAGACGTATGGAAAAATGCATAAAGTGTGTTTCTTAATCATATCTAAGGTACGTGAAAATCAAAACATTTGTACATACTGCAACGATGATGCCAGAGAAGACAGATTGAGAGATGGCGCAAGAATAA